>JAUIMM010000334.1:0-1321000 GCA_031769625.1 Taudactylus pleione
GTGGGACCATAAGGACCGCGGCCTGTTGGGGACTGGACTGGATCGGAGAGGTACTATACGGATATGGTCTTTTTTATCCAGAACAAAAGCCCATTGGTGTATATGTTTATATCATCTGCCTTGATCTGAAGGCCCCCTCTGGTACGCAGGCATTTTATTGTGCAATTATGTAATAATATAGTGTATGTAATAAAGTTTTTTGTGGAATTACACTATGGGGTATCCCTGTTTCTAATTGTTTTTGAGGGACAACGGGATTCTTTCACAGAAGTCCATCTAGGTGAAACTAATGAATTGGAAAAGTAGAGGAGAGAGATTTCGAATTTACATGTATGTAAGAATATTGTTATCCCAGCAAAAGGATTCACATTTATTTATTGGTTGACTTTTCTCTTCTCTCGGAGGGAAAAAAAGGAAGATATACATTTATACTGGATAGAAGACTCGTGATTCATATGGACTTCCTTTATATTTTATAGTGGACAGTGTTTGAGAGGTACCCTCAGCAGGAAGCTACCAGGGCTCAGCATGAAGCTACCAGATTAATCCACCCAGGTGCAACTGTCAGCCTCAGAGGCAGCCCAGAGGCAGCAACAGGTTACCATTGAGGAAACCCACCAGGCCTTAGCGGAAAACAGCCAGACCTTGAAGGAGATGATACAACACCTAGTAGCCTGGTCTGGTGATGCTACCACTGGTCCTTCCATCACTGCTTGCTCCATATGCGCCAGTCACTTCCTACAGAAGATGACTTTGGGCGACGATGTGGAAGCATATCTCACCGCATTTGAGAGAACAGAAGAGAGGGAAAGTTTGCCCAAGGAACAATGGGCAAGTCTGGTGGCACCTTTCTTTTCTGGAGAGCCACAAAAGGCCTACTATGACTTGTGCCTAGCTGATGCCAAAGACTATGAAAAATTTAAACGAGAGATCCTAACTCGTCTAGGAGTCACCATATTCATTTGCGCACAATGAGTCCACCGATGGGAGTTCCAAATGGAAAAGCCTCCATGCTCACAGATGCATGACCTTGTCCATCTTACCACAAAATGGCTGCAGTCCAAGATGATAACAGGACCACAGATTGTAGAAAAAGTCGTGATGGACCAGTATCTATGATCACTACAAGCATCTCTGCACAAGTGGGTGAGCCATGCAGACCCTAAATCTGCAGACCAGTTAATTGAACTGGTGGAGAGATATGTGGCAGCTGAGGAGCTGTTGAGTCTGCCCCACCGAGCCCCGATGATGCACCAGCAAACTCCCATCGAGACTGGTAAGACTGTTCCAGGTGAGAGGCATTGAAATGTACCTAAGACTGAAAGTGTGGAACCTGGAGACAGGCCAGCCAGGCCAGGAAGGTTCCTACTCCATAAAAGACTAGGGCCCTCATTCAGAGCTGTACGCTCTGAGCAGAGCGCACGCTCTGAATGAGGGCCGGCCTCCATGAAAAAGGAGCGTCCTCCTGGACGCTCGTATAGCTGTGGGTGACCACCCACAGGCTATACGAGCGTGCAGTTTTATGGCCGCGATGGTCTTGTCCATCGCGACCATCGAAACTGCGAGCCGGAGCCTGCAGTTGAGGTTTTCAACCGCAAGCTCCGGAGTGATTTTGGCTCTATCAGAGCAAAATCACTCCCACTGACATCACTAGTGATGTCAGTGGGCTGGCTTTTGACGGGAGGCGTTCCCATGGGAATGCCCGCATCAGGGAGGCACGCCTACCAAAGGGGGCGTGCTGTCAATCAACATTGACAGCACGCCCCCTTTGATTGGACACAACGAGCGAAGGACTTTCCTTCGCTCGTCGCGTCTGGCGCATGCGCACGACGGAGCTCCCTACGTCGTGCGCATGCTCAGTCCAGAACATCGACCCACTTGCGAGCGGACAGCCGCTCGCGAGTGGGTCTGAATCAGGCCCAAGGTTATAATGTGATTCTGTGTTTCTGATGTGGTGGTTAGCCATATTGCGGCTAATTGTTCACTTACCTCTGAACCTATGCAATGTGATACTGCTCATGTTAACCGCAGGATGTCTTTCTTTGCACAGCCAGCCTGTTCTGCTGACCAACAGGCTGAGACAGATATGTGTGTATTCACTGTAGAAGGCAACTGTATAGAGGCTTTGTTAGATTCTGGTAGCCTGGTGACACTTATGAAAGCTGAACTTGTGAACCCCTTAAGGCGCAAGGGATAAACTGTTGGTGTGACCTGCATACATGGGGATACTTGGTATTATGTTACTGCAGAAGTGAACATAGAAACACTGTGTGGTTCCGCGATAGTCTCTGTGGGTTTGGTACAGGGCTTAATGTATGATGCAATATTGGGGAGAGACTTTGCTCACTTCTGGAAGTTGTGGGAAAGCCGATTTTTTACAGAGGTAAATCACCCTGACTCATTTGAGAAGGTGGCTGATGTGGTAGCAGAGGAAGTTTCTTCAGGGTTTGAGATGTTCCCTTTTTCTAGTATGATTGGCAAATTATAGAATGCAGAGCGTGATGGTGGCTCGCCAAGTGGTGTGCCTCCCACTGAGGTGGTGAGTGTTATTGAGCCTGTGGACCGCCTGCCTGATCTTGAGGTCTTTACCGTGGAGCAGTTGAATGACCCTACTGGTAAAAGCCAGGGAGAATGTCAAGGTGATCAATGGTAAACCCATAGACCCCGATAGTCCTTTGTCATATACGCAGTATGTCAGGATTTGCTGTATCAGGTGAATAAGATGGGGGAAGATATTGTGGAACAATTAATAGTTCCCAAAGCATACAGAAGTACAGTGTTAGATCTGGCCCATGGTCATATTACAGCAAGCCACCTAGGGGTAGAGAAACCTTCTGAGCGAATTGTGCTGAGGTTTTTTTGGCCCAGGGTCCATAAAGAGGTATCTGACTATTGTGCATCCTGCCCTGACTGTCAGTATCATGCTCCAAGGCCACATTTCAAAAGTCAAAAGAATAGCTATGGATTTGTTTGGGCCATTAATGAAAGCTGCCCGGGGTTTATCAATATATTCTGGTGATAATGAACTACGCTACCCAGTACACGGAAGCGATACCATTACGCAATACATCAACCAAGACCATTGCTAGATAATTAGTCCATGTCTTTAGCAGGTTGGGAATGCCTAAGGAGATCCTGACTAACCAAGGTACCCCATTTATGTCAAAAATCATGAAGGAGTTTTGCCACCTGTTTAAAATTGACCAATTAAGAACCTCTAAGTACCATCCCCAGACTGATGGATTAGTGGAGAGGTTTAATAAAACTTTAAAACACATGCTAATGAAAGTAGTGGGCAAAGATGGTAGAGATTGGGATTACTTGTTACCTCATTTGCTGTTGGCCATAACAGAGGTTCCCCAATCCTCCACAGGGTTTTCCCCTTTTGATTTATTGTACAGGAGACATCCAAGGGGGTTACTTGACATTGCCAAAGAGACATGGGAGGGGCAGTCCAGTCTGTATAAAACAGTTATTGAGCAAGTTTCTGAAATGCAAGAAAGAATTGCTGCTGTGGTGCCGATAGTAAGAGAGCACTTGGAACAGGCCCATCAGGCACAGCAGAGGGTATACAACCGCAATGCTCGCTTATGCAACTTTGTTCCTGGGGACAGAGTGTTGGTGTTGGTTCCCACAGTAGAAAGTAAACTTTTGGCTAAATGGCAAGGACCCTTTGAAATCTTAGAAAAAGTGGAGCAGGTCAATTATAAAGTTTACCAGCCGGGGAAAAGAAAGCCAGAACAGATATACCTTGTAAATCTTATAAAACCCTGGAAAGATAGAGCAGCACTGTAGCCGTCTGAGCCCCTCCAGTAAACCTAGGGCCCAGGGTACCCAAAGTTACAGTGGCAAAAACCCTGTCAGCCAGTCAACAGCAGAAAGTTAAGGAATTTCTGATCAGAAATAGGGTGCTAATTTCTGACCTACCAGGGAACACCATGGTCATCAAACATGACATAATCACTGACCCAGGGGTTAAGGTTAACCTAAAGCCCTATAGGTTACCAGAAGCCCAAAGAGAATCAGTGTCAAAGGAAATTAAAAAAATGTTAGAGTTGGGTGTAATTGAAGAATCGCATAGTGAGTGGTCAAGTCCCATTGTGCTCATTCCAAAACCCAATGGGAGTGTGCGCTTCTTCAATGAATAGTGTCAAAGTTTGATGCCTACCCTATGCCTAGGGTGGACAAACTAATTGAAAGGCTGGGGACAGCCTGATATTTAACTACTCTTGACTTATCCAAAGAGTATTGGCAAGTGCCGTTAACTGAGAATGCCAAAGAAAAGACAGCTTTTTCTGCACCAGAGGGGTTGTTTCAATACAAAATGTTGCCCTTTAGGCTACATGGGGCACCTGCTACCTTTCAAAGAATGATGGATAGGTATTTAAGGCCACATAGACGGTATGGTGCTGCTTATCTGGACGATGTGGTCATTCATATTCCTGATTGGCAGGCTCACTTGCCCAGAGTACAAGCAGTGTTGGACTCCATCTATAAGGCAGGTTTGACAGCTAACCCAAAAAAAGTGTTGCCTGGGGATGGAAGAAGTAAAATATATTGGGTACGCTATTGGCAGAGGTTTGATAAAGCCATAGCTCAATAAGATTGAGGCAATCCAAAACTGGCCACGACCCCTGAATAAAAAGCAGGTGAGAGCCTTCTTAGGGATCACTAGGTATTATAGGAGGTTTATACCCAATTTTGCCACCATTGCAGTCCCACTGACTGACCTTATCAAAGGCAAACAGAAAGTCATGGTTGTCGAAGTTAGATAATTGGCTGAGACAGGATCGGTTTAAAATTAAATCTGCACGATGCCATTTTGCGAATGGCAATGAGATGCCATTTTGCGACTGGCCGCCCAGCACCATTTTAGTGACTCTCGCCCATTATAAGTACATACAGCAATGCTATTATTTAGCATCGTGCGATTCCTATGCAAGAAGTTAAAGCTCACGAGCCGACCAATAAAGATTGGCGACTGGTGTTAAGTGATTGTCTTCCACACAATACCGACATGAAAAAGTTTATCATGGATTGCGTATTGGATGGAGATGTTCCCTTAACAGACGAGAGTAACCAAGGTAACATTACCCGTATAATAACTCAATTGGGTGTATATTTTCCAGTAGTAGTTAACTGGAGTAAAATTTTCACCATAAAACAAAAAGAGAGCGAATCTGCAGAGCATTATTGTACCCAAGCTCTGCAGGCTATCACCCAGTACACTGGGATAGAGGATATTAAAGATAGCACTCATCACAGGGGAATGATCATTACGGTACTTATGGATGGTCTAATAGACAATCTAAAGACTCGAGTTCAGACCTCATTACCTGGCTGGAGAGGAGTTACGGTAGGCACACTCATAGAATCTGCTATTAGACATGATAAAAACATCCTTAAGAAGAGAGACCAAGAGGGAGAAGCATCGACCGAGCCGCGGAGACGAAGTGTGAGGGCGGCCGAGACGGAAACACGGCAGGAGGAGAAGGCTGTTAGTATTCAAGCTCTAGACACACATGCACCTGCACAGCTACACATCCTCACCAATACTGCACCACCTCAAACACTACCCTACCCCACTTATCACGCACATCCACAAAACCCATACTTCCACAACCACCATATTACCCTCAAAATCCTTATCCACACCCACAATCTTTCCCTACCACTCAACCCACACAGCAACTCTTTCACCCACCCCACTCACGAAGGTGCTTCAACTGCAACCAAGTGGGACATGTAAGTAGGAACGGTAAGGTGAAGAAGGTAGGACCCCCTAACCAGGGAGTACCTGGATATCCTCATAAGTGGTATACAAAAAGTACAGGAAATTTCCAACAGTCACCAGCTCCAATTGTGGCTGCAAATGCTGTATTGGAGAGTGAGAGTCAATGCTAGGGGTCAGGTCATACCTGTAGTCTACAGATAGTCAGGTTAACATGAAGTACTAGGGAAGAACCAGTAATGATGGTTGATGTAGCTGGTACTAAATATCCTTTTCTTGTAGACACAGGGGTGACCAGATCAGTGATAAAATCTCCCGCTAACTTACAGGTTACCAGCGGTGGGTAAAGTGCAACATTATCCTTTAACCTAATCCACTGAGGTCACTATCGGGCTGTTGCATACCAGGCATTCTTTCCTCCTGGCAGCGGTGGCTCCATTAACATACTGGGAAAGGATTTGTTATGTAAGATGGGATGTGTCATATATTGTACCCTGATGGTATATTTCTAGATATCCCAGAGAGAGTTGTGCACAAGGTGAGGGATATACTGGACACTCCCCAAAGGATAATGTATCACTCTACTGGTTCAGGTAAAAATCCATCTCAGGTACTGTAGATCAAATGTTATCCCAAATTCCAGATTCACTTTGGACCAAGGATGGACAGGACACTGGATTAATGGCAAATGTAAGTCCCATAATGGTAAATCTAAAAAGTGGTAGGCAAGCTCCAAAAATTCCCCAGTACCCATTAAAACAGGAGGTAGATTTAAGGGTTTATCCCATAATTGAGCGATTATTACAGCAGGTAATTTTAGTCCATACAGCAAGTGTAGCCAACAGTCCCATCTTTCCTGTGAAGAAGAGTGGTGGGAGGTATCGATTCTTGCCTGTCTATACCTTCTAACAATCGATTCCTGCTTTTACCTTCTAACAATGGGCATAATTCAGAGCCGGACGCTATTTGCAGACGGTCGTTCCAAAAAAAGGGCCGGCTATTTAAATTGAGCGATCGCTCTTTGCGGTTGGTTGACGCCTCTATGTCTGAGCGAGCGAATGAAAAATGCGCTTGCTATTTTGTAAAGATGCCGCTTTGCCATTCGCAACACACATCATCTCCGGTATTAGATTAATCGGGTACATCGAAAGGCATCTGAACTGCTCGCAGTGCTTGTGGTAGGTTTTTCTTACCGCTATCACTGCGAGCAGTTCAGGCTAAAAGACAACCAAGTGACGTGGTCGATGACGCTCCTTTACTAATTATGCACTCCCATTAAACACCCTTTTGACCGTTTGGCACGCATGCGTTCGGATCTCCACTCCCCCGTTTTCAAGCACCTTCCCTTGTTACCACCCACAAATGGTACATTCTGTCAATCAAATTAGAAGCCCCTCGCTGTTTTGCGAGCGCACGATTTCCGACCACAATGACTGGTTTGCGCATGCGTATTACGACCCATACGCATGCGCAGTTGTGTGAACATCGCTCAGAGCGAATGAGCGGCCCTGAATCAGGCCCACTGTTCCTGCCTATACCTTCTAAAATTTACGCTATTCAGCGTTGTGAGTTGCACCAGAAATAAATGCTTTCAGACTTTGAGTGTGGTTCCAAAGCACAAAAATATATTATTCAATATAAAAACAGATGGTTACATGCTGTGATCTAAATACAATTAGCGCAAGTAAATCATACAGACCCAAGCAAGGTACAGTTGTTACATACGCACGCGCTCTGGACCCAGATTCCAGCATAAGCAATAGAAACCTCCGCCAACAGCACAGCAAGAAGACTCTTGACTGGGGTCAGAGAGCACTCATATATACTCTTACAGGGATAGGCAATACAATAGAACAGATTGGCATGATTCCATTGGTTCTCCATCATGATGCTTCTGTTACAGGATAGTTCATAGGTCAATTCAAATGGATACAAGTCAGCCTCCGACAGCCCTTTGTGTCCTTTTTCCCACTGCATGCTAATCTAAGCTGATTACATTACAGAGTACATTTTAATGTTTTAACTCTTTATAGTCCATAATTTGCAAACGCATGTTGTGATCTTCTCACCGATGATACCGGAAATCTGTTGAGACACAGTGGATCAGTACAACACCAAACATGGTCTGCTTTTCATGTACTACACCTTAGATATCAAATAACCTTTATTTAACAACATTAATCATTACTGAATAAACCTTGAATATTACACTTTAATGTTAAGGAACCTTTTATGTAAGTGTGCAGTGTGTAAGTATTGGGGAATTGGGAAAAGACGCTAGTTAGCGCTGTGCGACTATGTGTTTAATGGAGTACACCATGGTACGTGCTTTGCAGGGTTAATCATTTTATATGTTTTAGTGACTGTCTGTATTTGTATGGTGAGGACTTTTAACTTCTTTCTATTGCGTGGCAATCGCATGATGCTAAATAATAGCATTGCCGTATGTACTTATAATGGCGAGGGTCACTAAAATGGCACTGGGTGGCCAGTCGCAATTGGCGTTTCATTGCCATTTGCAAAATGGTGTTGCCCAGATCTAATTTTAAACCGATCCTGTCTCAGCCAATTATCCAGCTTCGACAGAGGGGTTATAGGCTGGTACAAGACCTTAGAAGGGTTAATAAGGTAGTAGAGAGCCAATTTCCCATAGTGCCAAATCCATCTGTCATTCTTATGCAGATCCCACCAAATGCAACCCATTTCACTGTCATTGACCTTTGTTCTGCTTTCTTCTCTGTACTTCTTCATCCTGACTGTCAGTACCTATTCGCTTTCACATACAGGGGTGTACAATACACTTGGACACGATTGCCCCAGGGTTTCATAGACAGCCCCAGTATCTTCTCCCAGGCCTTACACGACTGTTTACAATCTTTTCAACCTGCCAATGGATCTGTTCAAATACAATATGTGGTGATTTATTGTTCTGTTCTGATTCATTTATGTCATGTTTAAATGATACTAAACTTGTATTGCTTCATCTCTCGCATACAGGACACAAGTTTGCTAAGGACAAACTACAGCCATGCCAGTCCAGGGTTAAATACTTGGGACACTGCCTAACCCAGGGGTTACGACATCTGACAAATGACAGAATCCAAGCCATACAGAACACGACACTGCCGCAGAATCAACAGCAATTTCGTACCTTCTTAGGAATGTGTGGATACTGCAGAATGTGGATCCCAGGTTTTTCTATTTTGACCTTGCCATTACAGAACTTAGGGCCTCATTCAGAGGCGGTCGTAGGATGCAAGCAGTCGTTCTGAAACAGGGCGGCAGCTTGCATCCTGAACGGCCGCCTCCATGTCGGTCGTTAGGCTGTGGGTTAACACCCACAGCTCTAATGACCACTAAGGGTGATTGTCTTGACCATTGTGACATCGGGGCTAACGATGAGACCCTAAGGTAGGGTCTCGTCAACCTTAAGCCCCAGGGAGCTTCCTGCTCTGTTTGAGCAGGAAGCTCCCCACTGACATCACTGATGATGTCAGTGGGGCCACCCCCAAACAGCAAGTGTTCCAACAGGAATGCCTCTATTTGTCCGGGCACGCCCCCGGCCCACCCAGCAAATGGAGCGAGCTGTCACTCAACATCGACAGCTGGCCCCATCTGCTACGAGACCCCTAACGATGGATCACTCATCGTTAACCCTGTCTCGTGCATGCGCATGACGGAGCCAGCTCTGTCATGTGCATGCGCACTGGAGCAACATCGACCCGGTTGCAAGCTCTTACAGCTAATGACCGGGTCTGAATAAGCTCCTTAGTCTCTTCCTCAAAGCCCGATCGTGTCATACACACAGAGGAATCAGAGCAGGCTTTCCTTAATCTTAAGGATAGTCTGACAAGAGCATCTGCATTGGGAATACCTGACTATGAAAAACCTTTTGATTTGTATTGTACGGAAGCTGATGGTTGTGCAGCAGTTTTCCTCGCACAAAAACATGGTGATGCCAGTAGGCCCGTAGCATACTACAGTGCACAATTGGACACTGTGGCAAGATCACTCCCAACGTGTTTAAGAAGTGTAGCAGCAACTGCTCTATTGGTCAGTAAGAGTGAGGATGTGGTACTAGGCCATGATATGATTGTCTATACTCCCCATGCTGCATCTGTTTTGCTAAACTCTGCCCAAACCAAACATGTCTCCTCAGCTAGGTTCACAAAACGGGAACTGGTCTTAATAGCACCTGCAAACATCACCATCAAAAGGTGCAGTACGTTAAATCCAGCTACGTATTTACCATATGTGCAACATGATGCATAAAGGGTGGAGAGAGGTGAGTCACTGGCAACAGGTGAGTTCTGCAGGTATATTGATGCACATGATTGTATGGAATATCTGAATCAAACCTTTACTGCAAGACCTGACATACGGGATAAACCTTTAGAAAATGTAGATGTGACTTTTTAAATGGATGGGAGTTGTCATAGACAAACTGACACTGGAGAGTTATGTAAAGGTAATGCTGTGGTAAATGACAAGGATGTTATAGAAGCTGAACCTTTAGGCCCACCACACTCGGCCCAAGTGGCGGAACTGGTGGCACTAAAGAGAGAGTGTGAATTAGCGGATGGTAAATCTACTAATAACTACACTGACTCTAGGTACACCTTCGGGGTAGTACGTGATTTCGGCACCCTATGGCATCTGAGAAAGTTTATGACAGCAGCAGGCACACCAATTGCACATTCCAGACAAATAAATGGACTATTGACAGCAATCCAATTGTCTAAGGTAGTGGCGGTAATTAAGTGTAAAGCCCATACATGTGAGGATGATCCGGTGTCACTGGGCAACAACAGGGCAGCCGAAGCTGCAAAATGGGCAGCAGGGTTAAAAATGAATGTACCAACTGAACAAATTATGACTTTTCAAACGATTGATATTCTGAAATTAATTGAGATGCAAAATTTATGTTCCATGCAGGAAAAGGCAGTCTGGAAGTCCAAGGGATGTGGGCAAGAGTCCTCTGGATTCTGGAGAGATGGACAAGGTAAGCCAGTGGCTCCCAAGGCATATTACCCAAGCCTGGCTGAGGCAGTGCACGTTCTGACTCATTTGGGAAAGCAAGGTATGTGCAAATTGGTGAGAGCATACTGTTGTGCACCGGGTTTCTATTCTCAAGCGGAAAAGAGAGCAATGTCCTGTGTGACCTGCATTAGGAAAAACATTGACAAAACAATCCCTACCGAAACATCCCACATTCCTCCAACTGACGGTCCTTTTCAGGTAATACAAATTGATTTCATCCAGTTACCACCCTGCAGGAATCTCAAGTATGTGTTAGTGTGCACTGATGTATTTTCTAATTGGGTTGAGGCATACCCAGCTGCCACTAATACTGCTGCATTTACTGCCAAGAAAATTGTTCAGGAGTTTGTATGCAGATACGGTATCCCTAGAATTATGGAAAGTGATAGGGGTACTCATTTCTCAGGTGATGTTTTCCAAAATATGTGTAAGATGATGGGTATTAATAGTTGACTTCATACCCCCTACTGACCGCAAGCCAGTGCCAAGGTTGAGAGGATGAACGGGACTATTAAAAACAAATTAAGTAAAATCATGTTGGAAACTGGATTGGGTTGACAAGAAGCACTACCACTTGTCCTTCATAGTATCAGGACAACTCCTAGACCCCATGTCAATCTGTCCCCCTTTGAAATACTGTTTGGTAGACAACCTCATTTGATTATAAGTCCACAGGAAGGTTTGAAAGGTAACAACGAGGTAATTGTAAGGTATCTTATATCAATGAGTAAACAGTTAAAACAGCAACAGCAGAAACTGAAATTGTTGTCACATGACATGCCTGAAACAAACTGTCATGATGTTGAACCTGGAGAATATGTTATGATCAGAAATTTCTTGCGTTCAGGTTGTTTGACAGATCAGTGGGAAGGTCCATATCAGGTGTTGCTGATGAGCACAACTTCATTGAAGGTGGCAGAGAGCGATACCTGGGTCCATTCCACTCACTGTAAGAAGGTCAACCAACCGATGGAGAAACAAGGTGGAGTTGAGGCAGATAATGTGGACCTGTCAATCGCGAGCTTGTTCCGGGAGGGTTAAAAGGTTGCAGTGAGATATCTGAGCTTAAGAAATTTGTAGATCATTGCTACGGCAATATACTGGTCTGCTGTGTTCATTTTTGTATTCTCTTTCAGAGTTTCCATCATCCTGGTTTGTTCGGGGATCTCTGGTTTTTGTGATGGGGGACCGATAGAAGAGATGGGAGCTAATGGCAGTATTGATGGAGTGGACTCGAGAGGAGGAGTGCTATGCCAATCAGGGGAATGTCTGACCAATCTTAGTACAATAATTGTTAAGAGATCTGTTATTTTGGATACTCAGAGACAGTGTGAAGGTCTATTGTCTGAGGATTATTGTATGTGTAAGTTCTGTGGGTCTGTAATTGATGAGAATTGCATCCAATGGTGTCAACCCAAGTATAATCAGTATTGAGGTGGGTATCCTTTAGAGGATTATTACACCATGGTGGGCAAAATTTTGAACCAAACCAACTGCTGGGAGTGCTCTCACGTGCCCCAAGGACAGCATAATGTAGGATTAGTGCCATTTCCTTTAAATGTCTCTGAAATATTAGAATCACAAAGAGGGCATGCACTGGATGGAAAATTTCTTAAGTCCAAACCACCTCATTTTAAACTTCACCGGTATCAAGTAGATAAATCACTTTTATGTTTTAACATCACCAACTCCAATGAACCAGGAAGTTGGGAGGTGACTGGGAATAACCAGATGATGACCTTCTAACTAAGAGCTGATCATGAGCTTATGAATTATGAACTGTTGCATACAATTAGGTCAGGTGGAAGACACTTTCGGTATAAATATACACTAACTTCCACCAAAGAAATGGTGGTAGGGTACCAGAAGGGTATTGTGCCAAGATATTACAACAAGAAACTTGTATGAGTCAAATGGGAGAACTTGAAGTAGGATCACTTGCTAGGGAAATGTGTGGGTTACTGATGTTTACTATTCCTTATGTTCTCCCCGATGATGTATATTTTATATGTAGAAGGAAAGCATATAAGTGTCTCTCTCCAAGTTCCGAAGGTCTGTGTTACCTGGGAAGAGTAGTCCCAGAGGTTATGACCCTTACACATGGTGAAGTGCTTGGTATTCATAAAAACACACCATCACCATATATTCACACACAGTATGAACACAGAGACAAAATAAATATGATACCTGGTGATGTGCATAAAGCCACACAGTTAATTAGTGAGACAACTGGCTTTCAAGTTTTGGTAGCATTGGATCCCACCAGGATCACTCGGGGTACACTAAATTTTAGATATATCCAAGATCTTGCTAAATTAATAGATAATATCACCGAGATGTATGATGACACATTCAGGTATACAGGTAGGGAGTTGCAGGCCTAAAAGAAATTATTTAACAGCTGTCACTGGAGGGTATTGCATAACTTTGGCCACCAAATTTGGAGTAAAATGTTGCACTTACATTACAAATGATACCAGCAATCCCAAGGAGGTAATAGACTGGAAGATGGATGAAATTTTGCATTTATAATGGGAATTTCGGAAGAACCATAATGCTTCAGTGGCTGAGAAGGTAGAGGAATGGGTTTCATGGTTGAACCCAGTGAAATGGTTCTCAGGTCTAGGAAAGTGGGTCCAGGAAATGATTGCGAGTATAGGTAAACTTCTGATCCTCATACTGGTTGTCATCATAGTAATTGACTTATGTGTCAGGTGTGTTCCTACTATGTTGAAATGTGGAAAATGTAAAAATAATATGCCATAATGTAAGCCTAAATTAATTTTAAAATCAGAGTATGATAGCATGTTGTTTGCTATCAAAGGGTGGACTGTCAAAGCCGGATAATTGGCTGAGACAGGATCGGTTTAAAATTAAATCTGCACAATGCCATTTTGCGAATGGCAATGAGATGCCATTTTGCAACTGGCCGCCCAGCACCATTTTAGTGAATCTCGTCCATTATAAGAACATACTGCGATGCTATTATTTAGCGTTGTGCGGTTCCCATGCAATAGAAAGAAGTTAAAAGTCCTCATCATATAAATACAGACAGTCACTAAAACATATAAAATTATCAACCCTGCAAAACACATACCATGGTGTACTCCACAAACACGTAGTTGCACAATGCTAACTAGCGTCTTTTCCCAAAACCCCAATACTTACACACTGCACACTTACATAAAAGGTTCCCTAGCATTAAAGTGTAATATTCAAGGTTTATTCAGTAATATTAATGTTGTGAAATAAAGATTATTTGATAGCTAAGGTTTAGTACATGGTAAGCAGACTGTGTTTGATATTGTACTGATCCACTGTGTCTCCACAGATTTCCGGTATCATCAGTGAGAAGATCGCAACGTGTCTGCAAATTATGGACAATAGAGAGTTAAACATTAAAATGTATTCTGTAATGTAACCAGCTTAGATTTATCATGCAGCAGAAAAAAGGACACAAAGGGCTGTTGGAGGCTGGTTTGGGTCCATATGAACTGACCTATGAACTATCCTGTAACAGAAGGACCAATGAAGAAGAACCAATGGAATCATGCCAAACTGTTCTATTGTATTGCCTATCCCTGTAAGAGTATATATGTGGGCTCTCTAAACCTCGATGCTAGTCTTCTTACTATGCTGTTGACGGAGGTTTCTATATTGATGCTGGAATCTGGGTCCAGAGTGCGTGCGTATGTAACAACTGTACCTTGGGTCTGTATGATTTATTTGCGCTAATTGTATTTAGATCACGGCGTGTAACCATCTGTTTTTATATTGAATAATAACTTTTTGTGCTTTTGGAACCACACTCAAAGTCTGAAAGAATTTATTTATTGTGCAACTCATAACGCTAAATAGCGAAAATTTTAGAAGGTATAGACAGGCAGGCATCGATAGCTAGAAGGTATAGACAGGAAGGAATCGATAGTGTGGAATGGGGTCCTGAAGCAGAGAAGGCTTTCCAGGAGTTAAAAATAGCATTATGTACCCAACCAGTTCTGATGACCCCTGATTTTGAAAGAGAGTTTGTTGTACAAACCGATGCATCAGATGTAGGCATCAGAGTGGTCCTGTCCCAAAGCAAAGAGGTTGAAGAACACCTGATTTTCTTCTTAAGCCGGAAATTAAATGTACATTTAAGAAACTATGCTACAGTCGAGAAAGAAGCATTGGCCATAAAGTGGGCATTAGAGACTCTCAGGTACTACTTGGTGGGAAGAAAGTTCAGATTGATCACTGACCATGCCCCTCTAAAGTGGATGTCAGAAAACATGGAAATACGAGAATAACGAGATGGTTCTTGGCATTACAAACCTTTAAATTTATGGTAGAACACAGGCCAGGAAGCCAGCTAGCCAATGCAGATGCTTTGTCACGTGTCCATTGTTTGGGGGCTACGGTTTTTCTGCACCACAGGTCAAAACAAAGGGGGGATATGTGATAGAAGCACTGGTAAAGTGGTCAATGGCAGGTACATTTGTCCTAGGTTTTTGGCCTATGTGTTCTAAAAAACCCCAGAAGTCTGTTTTGTAAGCAGACCAGAGTGCCGGCTTTTGGAAAAGCCGGTTTGGGCCCTGGGGGTGTGAATGTGAAGAGAGGGAGGGCTCCATACACAGGCCACTCCAGGTTTTGGGCCTTTTGGCCTGGGCCAATTAGTGGTTTCACCTGGAAGTGGCTCATAAGAGCTGTGTAATCTCTTGGTGCAGTGTCTCATACCTGGGGGAGCTGGCAGTCTAGCCTGTTCAGAGACACTTGGTTAAATACCTGTAAGTACTGTGCACATGTTTTGTTGATGGTGAGGGCAGTAGGCCCTACCATTGTTTAGCAAGGGAATCTACTGTGTAGTTAGTGCCCAGCTGGGCTAGGTTTTATGTTTATGCTTTTGTTTATACTTTTGTGCGTGGCACAATAAAGACTGGTGCTTACCAGTTTGAATGAGATACCCAGACTTGTCTCCTGTTTCTATGGCTGCTGTGTGTAGAGAGGGAGTCCATCTACACTGGCGAGGGACCCCTATCCCAACTGTATCACATTATGTATATGACCATTATACACAACTAATTTTTGTATTAAACATATCTGCACTTTATTGCACACATCCTGGCAGGAAGATGATCTGTGCTGCTGCTCATATTTCTGGTCTCTCACATGATACCCACTAATCTACATTATCCAGTTTCCACTTAGAGTCACCTACATACTAAGAATGCAGGTGTTTATTGAGCTGAACCATTATTCATAACAGTCTATCAATTCACCAGGGTCCTGAGGCTACCCGTTCGGGTTGGGGGGAAACAGTGAAAAAAACTGGGTACATTTGAAAATCTACCATGTTTTGCCCACCCAATCAACTTGGTGGTTCAGAATTTTTTTTAAACATGAAAGGGGCATGCAGGAGATGCTGTCTGTGGCCATAAACATTCCTGGACATTTTTGGTATTCAGCAACCGCATTTCGAAGATTTCACCGGCTGTGGCAATTCAACTTCCAACATGGCACATCAGGAAACAAATGATTTTATTAATCAAGAGACCTGAGGGAGTTGGAGTATATATGTAGTTGAAGGCAGGGAAAGAAAGGGTTGATTCATAGTAAATTTAATTTAAGTTTTGGATTCCGAAGCAAATTTATGAGGGAGGAGAGGAGGTATTTACAAAAAATGTTTTAATCATTCATATCACTTCTTGTACCAGTTGAGCTCTTTGGTGGTTCCACATTTTTTTAAAAAAATTAAAGGGGCATGCAGGAGATGTTGTCTGTGGCCATAAAAATGTCTGGTCATTTTTTGGCATTCAGCAACCGAATGTTGAAGACTTCAGTGGCTGTGGCAGTTCAATTATCAACATGGCACATCTAGGAAAGATGCAGTGTCTGCAGTAGCAGACAGGATGGCAGTTTAATAAACTATAACAATAATATTTGTCATCTACACAAACAGACAGTCCGGAATGCCCCAAACAGCACACAATGCAAAGAAAAGAGGTGCAAGATGGAATTGTCCTTGGGCCCTACCACCGACGGGAGTAATTCCGGTTTCACACCTGCCCATTTTGATTCTTGACCGGGTGAATGAACTATTAATGTGGCAGCACACAAAATGGAGCTCTGAACAGGAAGGGAGCAGAGGAATTTAAAAGTCTGGTACTAAACATCTCTCATCATTGTGCTATTGGGATTATGTAGGGAAGGCTGGGAGGGGAGGAGGGAGAATTTCTCCAGATATCATCACAAAATAGCCTCTCCATTTGGTGCTTGAATTGCATCTGACCAAACATGGTTGTTATGATCAAGGAAGCCAAGCCCACCAGGTATCTACAAATCAAGGTTGAAAAATGGCATAAGAGAATTTTGCAAGTATACCTATCTGTGATTTTAGTTGAAATAAATACAGTATGAAACAAATAAAAAAGTAAGCATCAGAGCAGCGGCACAAAGACAGTGTTTATATGGATACACTGGGGTACGGCCTGCAGCGTCACAGTACTTGTATGGATACACTGTGGTACATCCTGCAGTGTCACAGTATTTGTATGGATACACTGGGGTACGGACTGCAGCATCATTGTATTTGTATGTATACACTGGGTTATGGCCAGCAGCGTCATAACACTTATATGGATACACTGGGGTACAGCCTGCAGCGTCACAGTGCTTATATGAATACACTGTGGTAAGGAAGCATACACTGGGGTATGGCCTGCAGCGTCACAGTGCTAATACAGATACACTGGGGTACAGAAGCATACACTGGGATATGGCCTACACTGTCACAGTGCTTATATCAAAACACTGGGGTACGACCTACAGAGTCACAATTCTTGTATGAGTATTACACTGCGGTACGGCTGGCAGCCTCAGAATACTTGTATGACTATTACACTGTGGTACGGCCTGCAGCGTTACCTTACTTGTATAAATATTA
This sequence comes from Taudactylus pleione, assembly GCA_031769625.1. Classification (NCBI taxonomy): domain Eukaryota; kingdom Metazoa; phylum Chordata; class Amphibia; order Anura; family Myobatrachidae; genus Taudactylus; species Taudactylus pleione. The sequence continues at coordinate 17,694 of JAUIMM010000334.1, forward strand.
CATTGCGGTACGACCTACAGCATCACAATACTTGAATGAATATGACACTGTGGTATGACCTACAATGCCACAATACTTACAATGTGGTAAGGCTTGCAGCATCACAATACTTGTATGAATATTACACTGGGGTATGGCCTGCAGCGTCACAGTGCTTATATGAATACACTGGGGTACAGAAGCACACAATGGGGTATGGACTGCAGCATCACGGTGGTTATATGGATACACTGGGGTATGGAAGCATACACTGGGGTATGGCCTGCAGCATCACAGTGCTTATATGGATACACTGGGGGGTACGGCCTGCAGGGTCACAGGACCTCATTCAGAGTCGGTCGAAGCGGCCGCATGGTCGTACGACCAACGACCGCAAAATCCGATCGTACGGCAGGGCGATCGTAAACAAAGTGACGCCCATTCGTTAGCACTGCACCTCCTCTAGCTACCGACTGATCTGAACGAACGAACGAGTCAATCGTAGTCAGGCGCTGTCAGTCGCTGTATGCTAATTATGTTCTGATGGTTGCGGCCGTATGTGCTGTTTTGATGGTCACATGTCATGTTTACATGGACTATCGATCAGCTTGTTATTAGCTTGTTGTCAATTATCTAATTAATTGTTTAACTCTTGCTGTTGTTTAAAACGAGTTTTTTATCATGTGTCAATAAACTTTATTGTTCATTTCGTGGTTGTTTTCTCCGTTGTTTTATTTTCACACAATTTTCAAAACAAAGTAAGGTTTATTAACTGTGAATGTACGTTTGCTAATTGTGTTAACTTTATAAATGCATGTGCATTTTGCGTTAGGATCATTTGCACTCTTATGTTTGCAATTGCACACTGTGTGTTGTAGCCAATCAAATGTGACCTTATTTTTTGGGCCACATGATTAAAGGATTGGCCAATAGTGTTTTTTTTCAGGAAAGTGTAAATATTTTAGCCAATCATATTTTTTGTACCCCATGTATATTTCATGTTTTCTGTAAAATCGGCCATTGCCATCATGAGAGCCGCAGCCTTTACCAGGAGAGAGTTGCTTATCCTGGTAAACATACTGGACAGGTGGATTACGTCCGCAGAGCTGCCCATTTCTAATCGCATAAAGCGGGCGGCCTATGCGGAGGTGAGGCGAGCCCTCCGATCAGCGGGGTATAGGCACAATATTGCCCAGTTAGAGAGGCGCTGGTCGGACCTGCGCTCCTCATAAAATTGCGGGCACAAATACGCAGATGTAAGTATGCATTTGTTTAAAAGTAATAATTAGTGGACTGTTAAAAATGTATGTTCCTTTGCCAATTATTTTAGTCAATGTTAACAATACCTCCTGTATGTTGTCCCTATTGTCCAGAATGTGTAAAGTGTTTTTGTATTGTGTAGCCGAAATTCAAAATTTATTTTATTTTGGGATTTTCTGTTTACAATTTAGAAGCACAGCGGAGACAGAGAAGGGCACGCAGAAGGCAAAGACATTCTGGTGGAAACCAGCAGCCCTCACCTGCATCTCCTCAACCCAGCCCTCCCTCCCCACCACCATACCCCCCCAGTAACCCTCCCTCCCTCTTCCAAAACTCTGCCAGTCTTCCTCCCTCCCCTGCCCACTCATCCCAAATGTCTCAAATCTCCCCTCCCTGTGATCTTTCCTGCTCCATTTCCCCTTCAACCATACCCCCCACTCCCGAATATTCTCCCTCACCCGAAGGATCTCTGTCACCATCTGTAGCTGTGTCGGCACACTCTGAGGGTGTTTTTTTTTGTATTTTTTTTTGGGGGGGGTTGTTGTTATCCATGTATTTGTACAAATTTCTGACTTTTTTTGTTGGTTAAAAAATTTGCTGTATGGAGTTCAACATCATTCCGCAGTAATGCTGTTTTTCAGAATTATGACCTTATGTTTAGTGGCTGGCCCTTTTTTTTGTGGACCACAAAAATATAGGTTTAGCGGTTTTGAAAAAATGTTTTGGAGTTTAAGGAAATAATGATTACATTTTGATTAGTATTTTACAATGTAAAAAAACATGTCACCAAACTTGGCAAGGTGCTAGAATCCAGGCTACCCTTGTTGATGTTGTGTACACTGTGTTTATAATGTACTAATGTACTTAGACAAAGTGATGTTTTCCATAGCAAACACATTCGATTTTTGGTTTAACAACAACATTATAGAAGTGAATACGTGCATTGTGTTTTAAGGATATGGCCATCATGACTTAAGAATACACCTCCCATTATTTGTAACATCATCATAATGGATTTTGGCTTATGCCACATAGTTAGGGTTTAAAATTAGTTTAATAACAGAAAAGTAGAAACCTATTACTAATGTTGTGTGTCTGATACTTTGAAACACACCGTAACATCAGTGTGTTTAAACACTTTTTGGTACATTGAATAATGTGTAATGTTCAAATGTTTTTAATTTTAATGAAGTATTTAATCCACAAATTTTTTTATATTTCCACAGATCTATCCCACATCCTGAGGGAAATTCAGGAGGACCTGAGAGAGACCTCGGGCTATTTAATGCAGGCCTACTGCTGCCTACAAAGATTAGTGGGGCGTTTGGAGGATGCGTATTTTTTTTTTTTTTTTTAAGATACTGTAAAAAAAAAAATTACATTTTTGTATTTCAAACATTTGTCCTCTTTTATTGCCACACATTAAAGGGTGTAATTCTGCATGTAATAAAATTTTGGACCAAAGGTGGGTGCCTTTCCATAGTGTAAGAACTTAAAAAATGTATTAGTAAACCTTAAGAATATTTGCAGTAATTTTGTATATTTTTTAATTATGGGTTGGCATACATTATCCACCTCAAAATTGCTTTCAACTTTTTCAAACAAACAAAAAACAACATTTGTCTTTCATTTAAAACATTTATTAAATAACAAACATGTTGGCAACAGGCTTTTACTGGTAAAAAAAATTCATAACAGATTCACACATAACAAATGTCCTCATGGTTTGGCCAAATAAAACATCTGGCTTAGTCAAACATAAACAACTATAGTAAAAAACAAACAGATATTTGATTGGGAAACATAGAAATTACTAAAACAAAAGGCAAATTAACTAAACATGTTGGGGGATATCCGTTCAAAATGTGTTAGTTGTCCAAAAACATACAGGGTATTGCCAATGGGTTAAAAAAAAAATTCAGGTTTTGGAAAGTGTTGTGATTTGGTTGGTAGGAAAAGAAAACAAAAGAAAAAGGTACACATTAAAATATATTTTGTAAAAATTTTTGTTAATTTAAAAAAAATGCCAATATGCCTACCTAAAAAAATGTGAAACAACATCATCGCGTCTGGCCCCCCCCGACAGCATCACAACACCTTCCTCTGGGGGGCCATCCTCTGGCAAGGCCTCCTCTGGCTGCATGGGTACTCAACTCCTTATTGCAATGTTGTGCAATATTCCACACAGGACTACAATGCCAGAAACCATATCCGGTGAGTACATGAGTGCACCACCAGAGTGATGGAGACACTGGAACCGGCCCTTTAAAAGGCCGATACAGCGCTCCACCACCTGCCTGATGGCAGTAAACACGGCATTATAGTGAGTTTGTGGCCCTGGTGTGGGAGTCAAATAAGGAGTCAGCAGCCAGGGCGTGCAAGGATATCCACTGTCACCTGATGGAAATGGAACACCAAAAGATACATACATTTACCATGAGAACCTGTTTACACTATCTCTAGAAATACATACTGGATTTTTACTTACCAAGAATCCATGCATCACCAGCTTGCAGTGTGCTTAATTTTGGCCAAATCCCTGAATGCTGGATCACGTACGCATCATGGCTGCAGCCTGGGAATTTTGCATTCAGTGAGAGGATCTGGAGGGAGGCATCACATAGCACCATTACATTTAGGGAATGGTAATGTTTTCGGTTCCTATATATTTGTTCCCTGCATGCAGGGGGCTGAAGTGCTATGTGAGTGCCATCCACTACCCCTATGACGTGTGGAAAGCCTGCAATTTCAAAAAACTTCTGCTTTACCACATCAAGGGCTTCCTTATCCAAAGGCATACTAATAAAATGTGCTAGATGATTGAAAAATGCATCTAGCACACGCCTCAGGATCCGTGAAAATGAGGGCTGGAAGAGGCCACCCACCAGCCCCACAGTGGTTTGGAAGGACCCTGAGGAGCAGAAATGTAACACTGCCAACAACTGTGTAAGTGGTGAGATTGCTGTAGGAATGTTAATCTGACTTTCTAGATCATTCTTTATTATTGAAAGAGTGTCTAGGATTATATTTGGAGGCAGGCAATAAGTGGTTACAACCACATCATCAGGCATTCCAAAAAGGGTGACACGTGTTCTACATATCTTGGCCCTTGCACGCCTCCTATGCCTACATCCAGGAGGAGGCTGAGGAAGGTTGGTGGGGGTCAACATGGCCACTATTAGCTGTCCAATATCACTCTGTAAAGTTAAATTTATAATTTTAATTGGTTCTACAGAGTGTTTTTTGATTATTTGTGCAAAAATACTTAGCTTTATAATAATGGTGCATATTCTTACAGGGTCGGCCAGTGCCATCTTCGGAAATCACTACATGTGTATTTGTTGTATGTTTTGAAAATTAGAGGGAATAAAATAAAAATTAGAATTTTTGAGGTCAAACCAATATTACTACTTTTAGTGTTAAAACCATGTTTAATTTTTTAAATCGCCAATATGAATTGTTGGAAAATGTACTAATTTACATTAAAAAAATAGATCGATAAACAATATTCCAAGTAAAATTTTATCAAAAATTTAAAACCAAAAAATAAAAAAGTGTAGGTTTTAATAAATAGACACTTACCTGATTCAAGTCCAAAATGGAGTGTTAAACACCTTTAATAAATATTTAAAAAAAAATTAGTATCAAAAAATGAAATTTTTTTATGATTGTTGATCCAATAAAAACAAAATCAAAATGGAGTAGGCTGGCACACTTACTTGATTCTTCGAATAACGTTGGATTTTTGAAGAAGACAAAAGCCCGGCCAACCAAACCAAACAAGTAATCGGCTCAAGCACACCAATTAACGGGGTTTGTTAAAAGTCCGAACCAATCAAATTTGTCAACCAAAAACCACCACCAAAAACAAAACACAAAAAATTAAAATAAAAAAGGAACACAAAAACCACCACCACAAAAAATTTAAAACACAAAAATAAAAACACCAAAAAGAAAGGAACACAAAAAAGAACCACCAAAAAGGAACACAAAAAAAACCACCAAAAAGAAAGGAACACAAAAAAAAACAACCACAAAAAAAAACTAAATAAAAAACCCAAAAATAAAAATCAGAACCAAAAAAAAAAACACACAAGAACTTCTCAAACACACACGCACATCTCAAACAGCACACACAAGCACCTCTCAATCAACTTCAAACAAGCACCTCTAAAACAACACACACAAGCACCTCTCAATCAACTTCAAACAAGCACCTCTCAAACAACACACACAAGCACCTCTCAATCAACTTCAAACAAGCACCTCTCAAACAACACACACAAGCACCTCTCAATCAACTTCAAACAAGCACCTCCCAAACAACACACACAAGCACCTCTCAAACAACACACACAAGCACCTCTCAATCAACACACACAAGCACCTTTCAATCAACTGCAAACTATTTAAGTACTATCAAACACCTCCTGCAACACCAAACACTCCAACTACAACCCACAAGTAATGGAACATTTGGCTTTGCCTTAAATAAAGAAACCAAACCCCAATTATTGAAACATGCAGGAAAGGTGTGCATTTGTAGTTAGGGAAATAAGGATGCACGGGTAACCAATCCAGGGATGCGCCCACATCTAGCACAACCCACGCAGTAATTACGGAATGCAGGAAAGGTGTGCATTTGTAGTTAGGGAAATAAGGATGCATGGGTAACCAATCCAGGGATGCGCTCACATCTAGCACAACCCACGCAGTGATTATGGAATGCAGGAAAGGTGTGCATTTGTAGTTAGGGAAATAAGGATGCACGGGTAACCAATCCAGGGATGCGCTCACATCTATAAAAAAGTCTGCACAAGCAGTATTTTTCATGCTCTCCCACAGGTTAGCAGAATGTCAACCGTGGAGCATGGTGAGCATAGGCCAACTGAGCCAGGTAAGTGCAAATCACATTTTTTACACAACACAAGAACTGGTCATATTTCCCTAAAAAAAAAAAAATGTACTATTTTAAAAATTGTTGTAGGTGCTGGGAATCAAAGTCCACCAGTAGAGGAGGAGGAGGCGGGCCCAAGCAGGCCACGGCCAAGAAACCCTCCATTTTCACGAATCGAGCTTGAGACATTGGTGACCATGACAATGGAGAACCTAGTCAATGCACCAAGAAATATGGGGGTTGGAGCCAAAGACATGATTTGGGAGGAGATATCCAGGGCTGTTAATGCTGTGGGGACAACCTACAGAACACAGAAAGTCGTAAAAAAACGGTAAGAAAATGATATTGTGAGTGTACCGAAGTCCAAAGCTTGATCTTCTTTAAAAAAACTAACACTTTAAATTTCAAAAATAACATTGACAGCTGGACGGATTTCAAGTACCAACTGAAGAGGAAGCTACGGAGTAGGGTGGACCATGCTGCGGGGACAGGTGGTGGTCCCATCCCTGAGGAGCTGGCCTTGACAAGGTTGGAGACGTTGGCTCAGGGATGTGTGACGGAAGAGGAGATAGTCGGCATGTCCACTATGGACACTGACATGGCCGACTTCAATGCTCCACATGTGCAAGAAGGTAATTTAATTTTATTAGACAAAAAGTATAAAGCTGAAACGTCTATGTTTTTTTGGGGGGGAAAAACAAATAACATTTTTTTTTTATATTCCAGACTCAGAGTTGGTAGTGCCTGCTCCTGAGGTCAGGTCTGGGTCCAGCACAGATGGAGACTCTGCAGGGGAGGATCCAAGTATTCCATCTGGGGACCCTATGGAGTCTACTCCAGGGCAACCAGCAGACCGAGCAGTGCCTCTCCTCACCAGGTTGGTCTCCCAAACTCAGGAGAACAGATGTGTTCTTCTGAGGATGGAGACCACTCTGGTGAGGGTGGCGGTGGCCCTGGAGACCATTGCTGGGGCCCTAGATCATTTGGCCAATACCCAGGAACAGGCCAACCCACCTGCCATGATGGAGCGAGACTCCCTTCTGTCACGACCTTGTCTAGTTGTCACCTTTTTGCCTTGGGACTTACCCCTGTCAGCTTCCCCATGGAGCTGTGTGTGTAATTTGCCTGGAGGATTTGCTCTAATTATTGCACCTGACCTCTCCTCTGTCTGTGAGCACTGCTAGCCCTGATTGGAATCACAGGTGTGGTTCTGATTCTCAGAGCTGCAGAGATGAATACTCCCTCTGCATGTTGTGCCTTCCACCACTCAGAATGCTACTACTAGACCACCTGTCCGTATCCACCAATTGCTGCCAGACCCATGATATATATATCCTCTCCTGATAGCATTCTGGGCCTGAACATCTCGTCTTCCCGTGGTGTATGGTTCATGCTGTTTCTGCATTCAAGTATTTCCCTGAAACCTGCTACAGCAATCCCTGGCTCTATCCAGAAAACCTGTTTCAGCTGTACCTGGCAATCCAGTAAATCTGCTGGCAGCAACCCCCGATGCTTCCAGAAAACCTGTTACAGCCAAACCTGGCAATCCAGTAAGCCTGCTGACAGCAACCCCTGGTGCATCCCGAAAACCTGCTACAGTAATAACTGGCATCCAAACGTCCTGTTACAGCATACCTGGCCTGTGCTCTGCTGTTAGTCCTATTCCTGGTTGGTCCCTGGCACTCTGTAAACCTGCATCGTGTCACCCTGCCTTGCTTCCTGCTGTGGATCAACTCCTGTCCCTTTTACCTACCTTCTCCCCTCCCTGAACCTGCAAATTCCCAAACCTACCCATTCCTTCCTGTAACCTGTTATTCCCAATTATCCTATCCAGCCTGCACCTGAGTTCCAACCTTGTCACAGCATTTCCGGATCACCCTGTTTAACCCTCGTCTCAGCATTACCTGATTTCCCTTCAGCCATTGTCACGTTATTCCAGTTCAATCCACATTGTTCCAGTCCAGAGTCAAGTTCCAAGCTCTAGTTCAGTCCACATTGTTCCAGTCCAGAGTCAAGTTCCAAGCTCATAAGTTCAGTCCACGTTGTTCCAGTCTAGAGTCAAGTTCCAAGCTCGTCAGTTCTCCACGTAGCTACCCAGCTACCAGCGTCCACCCACAGCGATCCTGCCGCTCCACGTAGCTACCCAGATACCAGCGTTTACCCACGGCTATCCAGCCGCTCCATGTAGCCACCCAGCTACCAACGTCTACCCACGGCTTCCCAAGCCACAACAAGTAGCTTCCACGCTACCATCCGTATGCAAGCCCATCTACTAGTAACCCGACCAGCTCAGTCAGCCTACCTGCCGGTCCCAGTCCAGTCCCTCCAAGTTTCTTCTGGTCACATTCCAACGTCTCAAGTTTCCAGTTCCAGTCACTCATCACTAAGGCAGTTCTCACTGCTACCCACTTCTTATAATAAAATAGCTATTCATCTACATCATCTGTAGTTCCAGTCATGCCGGCCTCCGTTGAAATCCGATCACCACCTGAGACAGGTAACTCGCAGACACCAATTGTGACACCTTCCTCCCAGGACCACCACCTCTGGCAGCCCAATAGCCACCCCCGCAAGTATGGACAGCCCTATGCCTAGGCCAGAGGAAATCCCATCTACCTCTGGCCAGGCCAGTCGGCGTGTTACACGCCAGTCGGCTGTCCGTAGCTTACCTCTTCCTCCGAGCCGGCCCAAACGATGCAAGTAGCCCTGGATATCTCCTCCCTCACCTGTTGTCCAGTCCCCATATTTCTTGTCACCAATGTCTCAAGCTTTTTTTTTTTCACATTATTTTAATTTTATACAAAATGTTGCCTAAACAATTATTATTTACATTGTGATGAAAGGCAAATTTCAACAAAATAAAAAAATTTCTTACCAAAAATGTCTATCTTTAACTATATCAATGTTTACAAGGTTTAAAAAGTGTGGTATCTGAAAAGGCTGCTACGCAAAACACAATGCTAGATGTTTTAAAAACTGTTTTAAACCAAAACTGTTTAAAAAGCACAAAGAAACATTTGTGTTACGAATTTCCTAATGCACACGCAAGTGAAATGAGTTACAAGGTACTTAGCAGTGTTAATAGTTACAATGCAGCAATCTTAGCTGCTTGGTTTGTGTGGTTCAAAATCGAAACATCGCAGGTAACATCAGATTAACGATTGTACTGTTGTGGCTTACGGACGCTTCTTGCCTACCTTAGCCTGGACGATCAGCCTGTTCGTAGAGTGACGTTTTCATGCATCCGCAATTCTTGGTCGTACGAAGCAGGTAATTTATGCACTCCCATAAAATGCCTGGAAACGCTGAAGAACGCCTCCGTTTCCAGACCACCACCACCGTATACTCCCACAAACGGTCTTTCCTGTCAATCAACTTTAGCAATCCACTTCCGTGTCGGAAGCCTTACGACCGACAGTATTTTTGATCGGTAGAGCTCGTACGCACATGCGCACTGCTAGCCGTGCACAGGCGCAGAATGAAAAACATCGTATGCGTACGACTGTGCGACCACTTTGACCGACTCTGAATGAGGTCCACGGTGCTTTTATGGATACACTGGGGTATAGCACAAAACAAAAAGCTATTTTTAATTTTTTTTTTTTACTGTATTTTTTTTAACTTTTATTGACTTTATTTTTTTTACAGCCCATGGATGGAGAGCACATCCCTGGATGGACAGCACACTGGATTGGACAGCACACTCTTTGATGGACAGCACGGCACACTCCTGCACACCCCTGGATGACAACACAGCCCCCTGTATGGAGCACAGCACACCCCTGGATTGGACAACACAGCCACCCGGACCAAGTACAGCACACCCCTGGATGAGCAACACAGCACCCTGGATGGAGCACAGCACACCCCTGCACACCCACTAGATGGAGCACAGAACACCCCCGAATTGGACAATACAGCCCCCTGGACAGACCACAGCCTGGGACTTTGCAAGGAAATGGTGATGATCACTGCTGGGAGGTACTTATATACAATCCAAAACCCGTAAGAATCCGACGCAGGATTGATGACGTTTTGCCTCATTTTCGGATCCAAGTCAGGCGGGAAAACCCGAGCCGGACTCGGAATGGCGAGGGCAGTGCCTTGCTGCACCCCTTTCACGTCACTGTGGGGGAGTGCTCAGCATCTCACCTACACTAAGAATAGATGCTGTGCACATGCGCATGGCATCTATTCTCCTGCTGCACAAATGCTGCTCTGCTATGAGCAGCAGTGTGTGCCCCCTCGCCACAGCCAGCCATTGGATGGGCATCAGTTAGCTGCATCCGATGGCTGGCAACCATCGGATTTTCTGGTATTCAATGGAAAAAGTACTTCCATTGAACCGGAAACATCGAAGGTTGCTAAACGTTGGCTTCCGATGTCCATCTCTATTTTGTACTCTATATGGGATGGGGATATGATGATATCTGGTTCAGTGGCGTAACTAGGGTATTTGGAGCCCAGGGCAAATTTAAAAATGGAGGCCTCCCCATTTGCAAAAAAATGGGCGTGGTCACTTAAAAATGGGGCGTGTCAACATGATACACACCCCTTTATCATCACTCTGAACATTCCTTTCCATATGCACCTTAACCCCAGTAGCGCTCCGAGTCCTTATACAGTTCCCACAGTATGCAATGTCCCCAGTTGTGGTCCCTCTTATGGAGGCCCATAGTAGTGTCCCTTATACAGTACCCCTAGTAGTGGTCCCCCTTATGCAGCACCTCATTAGTTCCCCTTATTCAGTGCCCCCAGTAGTGGTCCCCCTTATGCAGTGCCCCATGTAGTGGTCCCCCCTATGAAGTGCCCCAGTAGTGGTCCCCCTTATATAGTGCCCCCACTAGCAGTCCCCCCAATGCAGTGCCCCCAGTATTGGTACCCCCTTATACAGTGCCCTTTATATAGTACCCCAGTAGTAGTCCCCCCTATGCAGTGCCCCCAGTAGTGGTACCCCCTATGCAGTGCTCTTTATATAGTGCCCTCAGCAGTAGTCCCCCCCATGAAGTGACCCCAGTAGTGCTCCCCTTTATGCAGGCCCCCAGCAGTGATCCCCCCTATCCAGTGCCCCTTATACAATGCCCCCTGTAGTGGTCCTCCCTATTTAGTGCCCCCAGTAGTGGTCCCCCAAGTGCAGTGCCCCTAGTCCCTTATATAGTGCCCCCAGCATTAGTCCCTGCCCCATGCAGTGCCCCCAGTAGTGCTCCCCCTTATGCAGGCCCCCAGTAGTGATCCCCCCCTATCCAGTGCCCTTATACAGTGCCCCCTGTAGTTGTCCTCCCTATTTAGTGCCCCCAGTAGTGGGTCCCCTAGTAGTAAGCCACTTATATAGTGCCCCCAGTAGTAGTTTCCCCCCAGTAGTAGTCCCCAGTAGAGGTTCCCCCTCCCGATGCAGTGCCCCAGTAGTAGCCCCCCAGTTGTAGTCCCCAGTAGTGCCCCACCCCGAGTAGAGGTCCCCCAGTAATGGTGCCCCGAGTAGTAGTAGCTCACCCCCCCAGTAATGGTGCCCCCAGTAGTAGTAGTATCTTCCCCCCCAATAATGGTGCCCCCAGTAGTAGTATCCCCCCCAGTAATGGTGCCCCCAGTAGTAGTAGTAGCTCCCCCCCAGTAATGGTGCCCCCAGTAGTAGTAGTAGCTCCCCCCCAGTAATGGTGCCCCCAGTAGTAGTATCTCCCCCTGTTCCCCATACTGCAGACACACAAGTTACACACAAAAAAAATACACTTACCTGAATCCACGCTCCAACTCCGGCCACTGCTCCCGCCACGTCAGTCCTCCTGGGCTGGCGCGCTTTGCATTATGGGAGAGACGTCATGACATCTCTCCCATTACCCACTGCAGGAACCGGCTCTTGCAGTGGGCGCTGCAGCAGTCAATGAGAGTCTGACTCTCATTGGCTGCTGATTAACACACACATCGCCGCCAGCGCTGGCGGCGATGTGTGTGTTATGCACAGCATGAGCCCGCCTGCCACCCTCCTCCTGGCTCTTTTGGGCAAGCGCTCAGGGGGAGGGAAGGGGCTCGGCTGTGCAGCACAGGACCGGCGCTGGAAGCCTAGCGCCGGTCCTGTGTAAATGTGTAGCGCTGACCGTACTCACTGTAGTCGGCACTACACTGGCTAGGGCGCCGCCGGTCCCACGACGCCCAGGGCACGTGCCCTGATCGCCCTGCCCTAGTTACGCCACTGATCTGAATAGATTGGGTAAAACATCCTCCAGGGGGTACACACCCTAATGAAGCTAGCTAGACACACCTTTGGGCGGAGCATGGCACACCCCTCAACATATTACTGAAATTCGTTTTTAAAATTAGACAAGTATGATTGTACCATCAATAGAGACCAATGATGTTAGAACAGTCGATTGCCATCCCTAAAGCTGCATACACACACGAGTTTTTGAACGATTATCGTTAAATGATATTGTTTAGTGATAATCATTTGAAAAAATCGTTCACTTTCTGAGTCAAACGATGAACGATTATCGTTCATGCGCGTTCACGTTTGTAGTTCAGTCAGACTTGTCAACTCAACAATTTTCATTAAGTTAATATGCAAAAATAGTTTGTAGTTCAAATAAATAGTTAATTATGGAGCATACACACGGTCAGATTTGTCAGATGAACGATTGAACGATTTTACCAAAGATTTGAACGATTGAACAATTTTTGACTGCATTAAAATGAATGGAATCAAATCTGACTGCAAACACATCAGATGTCAGATATCGTTATCTGACCATCGGGAACGCGCATCGTTCAAGTCGTTCATCTGACAGATCTGACAGATATGTCAGATTTTCCTTCAGATATGAACGATTGAACGATTTTTAAAATCGTTATTGTTCAGATCTGAAGAAAAATCTGACTGTGTGTATGCACTATTATGGTGCATACACACGGTCAGATTTTTCCTTCAGATATGAACGATAACGATTTAAAAATCGTTCAGTCGTTCATATCTGAAGGAAAATCGTTCATATCTGACATGCCTGAACGATGGACGATCAACGATGCGCGTTCCCGATGGTCAGATAACGATTTCTGACATCTGATGTGTTTGCAGTCAGACTTGGACAATTCCATTCATTTTAATGCAGTCAAAAATCGTTCAATCGAACAAATCGTTCAAATCGTTCAAAACTTTGGTCAAATCGTTCAAATCGTTCAGATCGTTTAATCGTTCAATCGTTCATCTGACAAATCTGACAAGTCTGACAAATCTGACCGTGTGTACGCTCCATTATAATCGTATGCAGATAAAGACCAGAATGCAATAGACACGCCCACTTTATGGTGGGACCACGCCCCCTGTACCGATATATTTACCTCCAGTCCAATTACAGTGTTATGACATTTGGAATGCTTATATAACTGTTGGGGTTAGATGTAAATTTAATTGCTATTCAGCTAAAATTGCATGTGTTATTCACTGGTAGTTTGGAGCGTATGCTTATTTTCTTTTCCACTACAGTATTCTTTAAAGCCTGTTATCACTTATCACATAACACTGTCGCATAGCTAACAATATATCTAAGTTTAAAAAATGACATCGAATGGAGAGAGTTCTGGTAAAAAAGAGAAAGTGTTGATGTCACCTACAGCCATATTTAAAGAGACGCTCGTGCAGAGCATTATTATTACTATTAAAGAAATTGAGTCTCTAGAAAAATGGCGGCTTTCTTCGATTTTCTTTTTTTTTTTTAACAGTTGTTTTTCTCTAGTGTTTAGAACTGAACGCTTATGGGGAGCTGTGTAACGTGCTATTTTTATCAAGTAAGTATCTGATTGGCTATTCGAGCTGTCTTTCACAGGATTGCATCATACAGTTTCTTAATAAGGGCAGATAGCTTTGTGATTTCGCAACGTTCATTTGTGCGGTCAGGCTGATCCTGAAGCCGTTTGAGTCAAAAGGCGGAGATTAAACAGTAATAAAATATATATATATATATCCCACTATCAACTATCAAAAGGGCTAATACGAGAAGGTGGGGAGGGGAAGAAGTCCCTCCCCAGGCTACAGGACCCCTCCGCTTTCAGGTACAGTCAATGTATTGACCATAACTACGAGTCAGACGCTAGTTAGGCGCAGATTAAATGAAAGTCGCAAAAAGACCTAAAACCTTGAACATAGTGGGAGATTTAATAGAATTTGGGCACAGGTAGAAAGTATATGATGTACGATATTCCTTGTAGATTAAGTTCTCGTCAGGTGGTTCCTGCAGTTTCACACCGCTTTTGAAAAAGTGGGTTTGGGTTTTTTATTCAGTTTAGTTAACTGGTTATAAATCTGTCTCCCCAGCCAAGAATGTCGGCGTTCTCAGCCAGCCGCAGGGGTTGCCGTTAAAGCTTCCGTTTTCAGTGAGCCCGGCAAGGGAAAATTCATGGTCTACAGCAGTCAAAGGTGTAAGACAGTTTGATTTGTGCAGGATTTATTAACTTTCTGGCCTGAGATGTTTCATAGTGGGCTGAGGGATTGTATAGCCTATAGGTCAAATTGGGTTGATTGGCCGGTATGCTGACAGGGTATGCTGTGGATTGTATGGATTTGAGCTGCTCTGTGTAGTAGAATATATTGTAAAGTCCAGTGGACTTTATAATCTATATTCCCTATGGTTATTTTTTCTTTGTCAGGAGTCAGTTAACCTATGGATTGAGGGAGGAAACTGGAGTACCAGCAGAAAACCCACGCAAGCTTGGGGAGAATATATACAAACTCCACAGAGGGCCGTGGTAAGAATTGAGCCCATGACCTCAGGGTTGCTGCTATTTCCAAGTTGGAGAAAGGACCTCTGTGACGTATCCACCATGTGACCACTGCAGGAGGCTGGACCACTCCTGCGTTACCATCCCCTAGGGCCTTGGTGGCTAACCTTGACACTCAAGATGTTGTGGAACTACATATCCCAGCATGCACTGCTACCATTTTGCTATTAGGGCATGCTAAAACTGTGGCAAGGCATGCTGGGATATGTAGTTCCACAACATCTGGAGTGTCAAGGTTAGCCACCACTGCCCTAGGGCATAGAGGGGGAATAAATATTTGTGGCGAGCCACCGTGCCCGAAGCGTGGCGAGCGCACACTTTTGGTCCCCCCTTAGCATCCCCGCCCTTCCCCCTTTCAGGCCGGGTCACGTGGGTGTGATGTCACAGGTCCATCAGCCCTCTATAGTCTAGTCCTAACCATGACCTCAGTGCTGTGAGGCAGTAATTCTAACCAATATACCACGGTCCTCAAGGCACACTAACACTCCAGGTTTTAGTAATATCCATGCTTGAGCACATATGGTTAAATCAAAATAACTGAGGTACTAATTAAGACATTGTGCTTATGTATGGCTATTCTTAAAACCTGGACAGTTAGAGTAACTTGAGGACCGTGGTTGTGAACCCCTGCAATACACCATCTGTGCTGCTAGATTGTTTTTGTGACATGGGGGAGATGTATTAAAGTTGTCTTTTAAGATTCTTAAGTGCATGGACCTGCTTCGCACTCATCTTGAAGTGATGTGGAAGTGTGGTTCCATGCCCATAAAGGCCATAAAACAAAGAAATGTGTTCGCTCGCCACGCTTTGGGCACGGTGGCTCACATTACTCGCCACAGGTTTATATTCCCCCCTCTATCCACGTGGATAGTAGGGAATGACGTTGGATAGTAACTGATGAAGTCAGGGTCCACTCCGTGAAGGGCATCTAGATAATACATTTAACTCTCCTCTCTGGTGGATTGCACCCGCCCTCTTTTGGTGACCGTGACCAACACATGAAGAGATTCTGCGCATGTAAGGGTCTAAACCGAGGGGAGTAGCTATGACAACATTGAAGAAAAAAAAAAAACTTTTTTGTTTTTTGGGTGCACAATTATTTGCTGCATGTTACAGTTCAGCCAGGGATGGTGCTGTGTACTACACAAATAATGAGGCTACAGATGTAAATTCTTATGGGGGGTACACACTAGACGAGGGGTGGGGAACCTTTTTTCTGTCGAGGGCCATTTTGATTTATATAACATTATTCGCGGGCCACGTCCCCTCTGTGTGATGTCACATAGGGGCGGGGCCACAATCGCCGGTGATTACAGTAATGCCCGGAGCATCCTGAGTATGCTCTGGGAGTATCCTGAGGATGCTCTGGGAGCTGTAAGGGCAGCGGTGTGACCGTCTGAAGCGTCCTAAGGACACTCCAGGTGGCACTGCTGCATAGATTCTGGCTGCAGGGTGCTATTCTGGGCACCCTGCTAGCCAAATGAGGCTAGCAGAAAAAAGTTCAGAGGGCCAGACCAAATGATTCCAGGGCCTTATATGGACCCCGGGCCCTAGGTTCCCCATCCCTGCACTAGTTGAAGCATAGTGTGTACGGCCTCTTAGCAACGGTACCTGGTGGGGTACAGGGCAGGCATCGGAAAGTGTGTACCCGACTTTAGTCACTGTTTATTCGGTAAATGTATCCATGTCTTTCTACTAAAGTTAATGTGTATTATACCATAATAATTCATATATATGTTGGGTCTTAAGTAGTTAATTATAATAAAATTGGAGTTATATACTACTATGCGACAATGTTCCTATTGTTTGGTTATGTGTGAGCAATATATTGACAAATCATTGTGTTCTGTGGAAAATGGGATGTAGTCGGCATCCTTACAGTCAGGATGCCGATGGTCACAATACCAACAGTGACACCCTGAGTGTCAGAATACCTACAGATTACGTAGTTAAGGATTAGGGTTAGGCTCTATGGATAGTATTATGCTGCGGGATGGGAGGGTTAGGGTAAGGGTAATAATACTTACAGAAATGTGTTGGGATTCTGACCGTTTGGATGCTGCTGTCAGTATTCTGACCGCATGCATCCTGACTGTCAGGATCTCGTACCCGCTCCGTGAAAAATATATCTCTGCGATACGGATGAGTAGTGGTGTAAATTGATGTTATACTGATGGATTGCATATGTACAGTAGCATGTGGCTCAACGTAATGTGTCCAGTTATGTTTCATGTGTCAGAATATATATTACAGCTGCATACACAAACAACGATTTTGTTACCAACGATTTTATGAATGATTTTCTGCCAGATTTTTTTTAAAGTGTAATGAACGATTTTTTTGAACTACAAACAAATTTTTGCATATTCCCTTAATGAAAATCGTTGAGTTGACAAGTCTGACTGAACTACAAACATGCATGAACGATAATCGTTCATCGTTTGACTCAGAAAGTGAACGATTTTTTTTAAACGATATCGTTCAAAAAATCGTGTGTATGGAGTTTACAAGATAATTGGTTGTTCACTAAAGGTTATCCTTAATTATTATAAAGCATAGTTGGTATTAATTAAACAGTGATTATGGATTTTACCTAATTTTTATCTAGGTTAAGGCCATCTGGTGCCTGGTTATATGTATACATTTAAGTTTTTATTTTCTTGATGTAGTCCCTCCCTCTCCAGATTTATTTATTTTTAACTTCTTTTGTTCTTATTAGATTAAGTCCTTTGGGGTTGAAGGTTTGAAAGTCTGTCATACCCCTTTTACGCCACAGCTAAAACCCGGGTTACTGCTGGGTTAACCTGGGTTGCTGCTAGGTGTAAAAGGGCAATCCAACCTAGGTAGCTTGCAGGATTAACACTGGAACGACCCATGTTACTCTGCACTGTAAATGGGTAAGACGACCCGGGTTACCGGGATTTTCCGGCGCTTGGCGATGATGTCATCTCCAAGCGCAGGCAGACCAGTTCCACTGCACCAGAGCGCTGTGTGAACGACGCCGGGCATAACCTGGGTCAGCGCCGCAGTCTTCAGGGAGTATGTCCCGGATCTGACCTGGTTTGGAACCTTGTTCCAAGTACCGGGTCAGACTTTGGACATTAGTGTAAAAGTGATATCTTTTTATATTGCTTGTTTGGGCACAATTCTATTTTACGCAATGTGAATAGCGCCGGGATTGAGCTCCCAGAGCTATTCAATCCATTGCGATTTTAGGTCGGGGAAGGCTCATTTTCTGGCATTCTCCGACTAAACTTACCGGTGTGATGCTGTTTTCCCGGTGCTAAGGTCAGAAAACAGCATCGCGCCTGGACTTTTGTCGTATTTCTACTCGCATCCCTGGAGGGATGCAAGAAGAAATCCTAGTCGGGCTTAACAGTGTATATGAATTGAATAGCTTCGGGAGCTGATTCCCGGCACTATTCACTTCACATTGAATAGAATCGTGCCCTTTATGTTTCGTATGTGCTCAGCATTCATGCCTTCAATTGTTCCACAGTTCTGCCTATGTATTATGTTGGCAGGTGCATTCTGATAAATATATAGCAGCACTGCAATTGCATGTGATAAAATCTTTATTTTGTATTTTTTGAATTTTTGGTTTGATGTGAATTCCCTGATGGACTTTGTTGTTTTTTGCATTTAGAGCAGGAGCCAGAGCAGTGCCTCCTTTTCTGCTTGTGTTGTCTAGTGTGGTGTGGGTGATGGTGAGCTGTTCTAGGTTGGTTGTAACTAGATTTGTCTTCAGGTCTGGTGTCTCTGTTTATTATTCTGGGGTTGGCTGGTAAAATGGAAGGAAAAGTTACTATAAATGTAAATATTGCCGCTGCTATAAGCTATTTCTCCAAGCTGCTGTTACTCGGAGGTAGACATTCTCCTTAGTAAACAAATACACAATCAATAGAAAAACAGCGCTAAAGAACAATAGTTATTAAAATAGAATAAGTATCATTTAATCTCTTAAATAATACCTAACAAGACAGCTACAATTAGCAATGAAAAACACGCATGTTAACCTTATATTGCGGTAAATCAATGGAACCTTGGCACTGAAATTGGCAGTTCTTGCATACCAATAGAGTCCAGTGGGTGACAATGGTCCAGCTATTTAAAGTGCTTTACCGGCTTGTAAAGGATCCTAATTAGTGATGGTCCTAATCAGCATAGAAATCCAAGGCAGCGTAGTGGAATCTTTGGCCACAGTCCCAAGAATCACAGGCTGGTAATCCCAACTTCGGACAATATCCCAATGAATATAGAATTTAAAAATGTCCAGTATCATGGTGCAGCCACCTGACGTGTTTCGCTGCTGTAATGCAGCTTTTTCAAAGGCCTTTGAAAAAGCTGCATGAAGGCAGCGAAATGCATTAAGTGGATGCACCTTGACACTGGATTCTCGGGACAGCGGCCAAGGATTCCACTACTCTGCGTTTTATTTCTATGCTGATCAGGACCATCGCTAATTAGGATCCTTGTCTATTGATGCCACAAGCCGGTAAAGCATTTTAAATAGCTGGACTATTGTCACCCACTGGACTCTATTGGTATGCAAGAACTGTCCATTTCTTTCCAGTGCCAAGGTTCCATTAATTAACCTCAATACTAGGTTTACATGTATGTTTTTCATTGCTAATTGTAGCTGTCTCGATATATATTATTTCTGAGATTAAATGATGCTTATTCTATTTTAATTACTATTGTTCTTTAGCGCTGTTTTTCTATTGATTGTGTATTTGGATGGTAAAATGTCCATTATTTGGGCCAGTGTCTTTAAGTTTTTTGGGTCTATGTACTAATAATCGCAGAACTGTCGCGATTAAGTATCCATATCGCAGGGGGTATCTTCATTTTTAATGAAAATGTCCCTGCTCTGTACATAGGGGAACTCACAGGGACATAGTTTGCGTTAACCGTTGTCCCTGCGAGTTACATCCCTGGCAAATTGTAGAAGACTTTCACGTTTGTGAAAAGCTTCTCCTGTGGAAGCTGACACTGCGCATGCGCACAATTGGGATACACAGTGTGGCTATCTAATATGTCATTAAAACACAGGAAGAGACCATGTGTTATATGGGAATATACTGAATATGAACACTGGGATAATCTCCTCTATTATGTTCACAATAATCCCTGTTCACAAAGGAAACCTTCTCTGTATCAGCGTTGTCTTATTCACTATGAATGATTCTCATAGGAACAGCGTATTACAATTAAAGTTTTCACTGGAAATTTCTTTCTATTATTATTTGAAGACGCAGATAATTACCAATGTTATATTCATCACAATTCTACTACACTGTTATATTCATTAAATTACTGCAGCTATATTAACCTTTTCATATGCAGCCCATTGCTTCTTCAGCACTGCATTGTAATTCATAATCTGTTATGTTTTATTGTATCCTAATAGTTCATGTTGAGGAGCTTCCACAATGTTCCTACAATGAGCATTGACCACCCTATTAATATATTTGTTGTGTGGATTGTAAATGTGTTGCTGTTTCACACAGTGATTACAGGATAGGGCTAAAGTGATTAGTCTGTTGACAGTGTAAGAGTGCTGCAGCCAATCTGTTACACCGAAGACATTACATCACAATATAAATATTATAGAGATGACATCAGTTACTAGGCAATCATTCAGTATATTTTACAGAGATTAAGGCATACAGCGATAACGCCAACGTGTGTTTCACTACTTCAGCTTTTAACGATAAAACTATCTCTCTCCTGCTCTTAAGCCTCCATAGGCTTATAACCGTGTACACCATGAGAAGATGGTATAAATGAACGGGGCCAAACTAGTGAATATCAGATTGTTATACTTGTTTATCTGGTGAAGTCGGTGAGTATATCTTTAGCGCCTATCCAGATGAATGACATTATCTATGTACAGATGTCTCCACATACATCTATCCTCTGTGCACTACAAGTCGATTTACACAACGTGTGAGCGCTGTGTGACTCTGTAGCGCCGAGCATCTTTTCGAGTGACTTTTTCCCTTCAAATACGTCTTTTTCGCATAGCAGCTGCTGCTGATTAAAATTATATGCGGCATGCCTATATTCTGTGTGCAACTGCGGGTGTATCTGCATGCAAAATGCTATGTTACAGTGGCACAGCTGCAGTTGCACATAGAATATAGGCATGCCACATATAATTTTAATCAGCAGAAGCTGCTTTTTCATCTTATTCACATCGCTGTGCGAATAAGACCATTTGAAGGGAAAAAGTCACATGAAAAGACGGTCAGCGCTACAAAGTCACGCCACGGCATGGCGTGACTAGAAGGGCTGTTTAACACACATGGAGGCTAGATGTATGAGGACACATATGTAACAACATCAGAGAACCAGTTTTCCCAACACCAATGCTCAGACCAGATGTAACTGTACTCCCACCTACTCATAAATATGATTCCAAAATTTGAGACTGGGTTCTCATTGCTGTCCCTGTGTTTTTTTTTTTTTGGCATAACTCTCCTTCAAACCATGCAGGTACTGTAATTGTGTTTCCATAAAAAGTGGATGCTCTGTAGGATGAAATCAGTTTAGCTGCATACACACGTAAAGATTTTCTGTCCAACCATCCAACTAGTTGATTGGTTGGAATGAAAATCTGGTAAGGTATGAAAGCAAATGACAATCAGCAATTTGCTCCCAAACGCCGAAAAATTGACAAAAACTGTTGTTTGAACAAATTGTTTGGATCAAACGTTTAACAAACTTGTCTGACGACCATTTTCATCTGTTTTCTGGCATTTAGGAGCAAATTGCTGATCATCAGTTGCTCCCATACATTACCAGATTTTTATTCCAACCAATCAACTAGTTGGATGGTTGGACAGAAAATCTTTACGTGTGTACCCAGCCTTAGTGTTTGTTGAATTGACTCTCCTTGATTTAGAACTAATTGCCTTTATAACATGTTAGTGATAACATGTAGAGAGAGATAACGTCATTAGTGTTTCCGCTAAGCTGTGTTAAGGCCCCCATACATCAGCAATCTGAAAACCACAGTTGAACAATTTGAAGATTTATTGCCCGATTTTAGGAACTCCCAATCTAGCAATCTGCACCCATACATTACAGATCTTTTTCAGTGATATGCAGATCGATTGCAGCAAACACAGATCTAACAATCTTGAAAGGCCCATCATTTTACTAGTAACGGTCTGCAAATCTGCTGATCATATCCATACACTAGCATTTTACAGCCCCAATCTATTTGTGAAATCCAACATGGTGGACAATCTGATTTAACAATTCCAATCACTTTTTGGCTGCAATCTGTGAATCCCATACATTGCAGATTTTTATACACAATCAATTGCAAATTGCAGAATTGCCACAATCGATTGCTGATGTATGGGGGTCTTTAGTGGGGAGCTGCGCCCTACCCGATTTTTAAAGGGGCAAAATGTACCCTGCCCTTTTAGCGGCGCCCTGCTAAGACAGCCTGCCCTATACCGCTCCATCCGTGGGCCGTAGTCTTATGGGTGGGAATGGTCACGGTTACCGAATGCTCCGTAAGTGCTGGGCACGCCCCCAAGTGTGACAAATTGGGGCAATGTCATGAAGACATGCCCCCTCCCCAGATGACCATGCCCACTTTTTGGGAGCGCACGTGACTTCGGCAAATGCAGAGCATACCCTACCCACGCCTCAATGCTCTGCCCTTCCCTCAGGCTTTCGGGATTAAGTTGTGATACATTGTGCGTCTTTGCTTGTTTTGAGGATGAGTCATGTCATCTATGTGAGATTTCTGTAATTTGCTGTAGGACCGTAGAAAGTTGTCAATGTACTGTGAGATAAGCTGTAATTTAATTTATTCCAGATATGATATGGCATTATGGTGGTGTTGTC
Organism: Taudactylus pleione; assembly: GCA_031769625.1. Taxonomy (NCBI): domain Eukaryota; kingdom Metazoa; phylum Chordata; class Amphibia; order Anura; family Myobatrachidae; genus Taudactylus; species Taudactylus pleione. The sequence goes on from JAUIMM010000334.1 coordinate 40,459, forward strand.
AGGGCTCCACTCTGCCCGCTGCCCCGCCCTATCCTGCACCCTTCTCTCTGTTGCTCTGTCCCCCTCGGTCTTCCGCTCTGTCCCACCCTGCCCCCTCCCTCCTGTGGCTGCTTACTTACCCTTTCCTTGTGGGTCCTCCACGTCTATGGCTAGGCTAGCGTCTGTCCTATCACTCTAGCAGTGGAAGCCATTAGAGGGGAGGTGTGCTCCCTGACTTCCACTGTGCATGCATGTTGGAGACAGCACAGATCTTAGCAGAATTTCTTCTTCAGGATCCATAGGGTCCACAGGATCTACCTTGGGGGTATGTAGTTGGAACGATCCAATGCACCAAACAGCTACAGCTTTGAAGCTCCTAGCATGCACTGGTCCTCCCTATGTATCCCGCCCACAGCCACAGGCATTCTGTTTTATTGTTTGATGCACGGCAAGCCAGTCGCACCTGTTATACAGCGGGACTGTCTAGGCAGTCCCAAGCTTTTTTCTTTTATGATTTACCTTAGTTTTTGAACTTCAGAGTTTAGACTCCTTCTACCTCCGCCGATGCCGCAACCAGTATATATGCCCTGAGGTTTTCGGCAGGCCTCAGCGTGGCTTAGCTAGCTGTTTTTGTTGAGGTCCGGACTGCAGTTCGATCACTGAGATGTCAGGTAAGTGATTCCTCACGGGGAGAGTGAGACTGTCCAGGCCTCCGGTGTAGAGACTCATCGGAGGCGGCTGCGGGTAAAGGCCTCGTGTAACGTGTCTTCACTAAGGCGGCCGGGACCATATCGTCTGTCGCCGGGGACGGGTGGTAAGACGCACTAGAAGTGCACTAGTCAACGTCTTGCTACTGTGAGGTCAGTGTACCCGGCCGTCAAAATCGCAGCGTAGGGGAGATGGGCGTTCCCCCGGCCGCTCCTTCCCCAGATGCAAACTTCTGGGTATGGATTCCTGCGTCTGGTTTACTATATCTGAATACCTTGTTTTATGATGAGACGCTCGCAGTTAGCATTTGTGTGTGTCCTGCTGAAGCTGTTGGTCTCAGAGGTTTTGGTTTGTCTCTCTGTATACCTCTCCCTTGGATCTGGTATATAGCACTCTACATCCTACCAATACCCCTTCTTGGCTGGGTTGTTGATTCAGAGTTCATTTGCAACAGCAATTGTGGTTATTTATGCATTGTATGCGACTGTATGCTAGCTTCTGTATTTATACTGCCTGTTTTTTCAAATTGTCGGTTATATCTATCACTGTGTTTCTCCTCATCCCTCTGAAGAGGTGTGGGGCTTTTCATTGATAAAGTTCACATTGCATTTATACTGTCCGCCTTATACCATTTACCATCATGTCTGAAGGTAAAGGTGAGAAGGATGAACCGCCAATGCTGAGAACATGTCCTGTTTTGCAGGCCTGTCTGAGCAGGATATTATACAGGATGGATTGTGTAGTTCTGGGTCTTTCTCAGTGGAAGAAGACCATCAGTCCCTTGTGGATGTCCCCTCTCTGGTGAGAGCAGTTAGAGGTGTCCTCAGTATAGAAGAAGAGAAGGTTTCACTGACATCTAAGGCTTCGGCCTCTATACGTCAGAAGGTGACTAAGGATTATTATAGTTATTTGAAATCAATGTTTTCATTATCTGTAGCCATTACCAGACCGGCTATAGCTGTAGCCTGGGTAGCCAAAGCTATGGAAGATTAGACAAAGTCTATGGAAATACTGTGCTTGATGCAACCAGAGAACAACAGTCTCTTCTGGGTCAAATGCGAGAAGCAGCTGTGTATATGCGGGAAGCGGTTATTGACGCAGGTATCTGCTAACTCATTTGCAGCCTGAAGATCACTTCGGCTAAAGACCTGGAAGGCGGATGCAGGGTCCAAAAAGGCTCTGGAAATGTTGCCTTTTGCGGGGAAGGTACTGTTTGGACCAGAGCTGGATGACTTAATGACTTCTTTGGCAACTCCGTATATAGGAAGGAGGACCAGTGCATGCTGGGAGCTCCAAAGCTGTAGCTCTTTGTTGCTTTGGATCATTCACTACATACCCCCAAGGTATATCCTGTGGACCCTATGGACCACGAAGAAAAAGAGTTAACAAAGGTATGTTATGCCATAACTCTAATTATGACATAGCTTCCAAGTATGTTTTTAAAATTTGTGGTTTTGTGTGCAAGACACATGGATCTAATGCACTATATGGGAATAGGAATTAAAATGTTTTCGCCCACGGCTCTGACTAATGGGTTTCCGATGGACCAATTCAATTGTTGCTCCGTCCGGGCGTGATGCTGGCATTTCTGTTTGCACCCTCCTGAGGCGGCGAACTGAAATGTACGAAAAGCCCTGGTTTTGGGCGCCCAAACTATAGTTTGGGCACGCTAACTAGAACTTTAGACCGGTTTAGCCGTTTTACACGGCTAAACTTGATCTAATTGGGGGCGATGTGTGAAAATGAATAGGTGCTCAAAAGAATTGAAGATCTCCCCCTGAGCTCCCGTCACTGTAGATGGGAGATAGGGGTTGATTCATTGTTTTATCACACCCTATGTGCTCTTTTGTACTATTTGTTTTGTTTGTGCAAAAATTTGTACAGGTTGAGTCTCCCATATCCAAAATACTTGGGACCAAGGGTATTTTGGATATCTGAATATTCTGTATTTTGGAATAATTACATGCCATATTGAAATGTCTTAGGAATATGGCCCAAATCTAAACACAGAATGCATTAATGTGTTATATACACCTTATACACACAGCCTATAGGTCATTTTATACTTTAGTTTAATAATTTTGTGCATTAAACAAAGTTTGTGTACATTGAACCATCAAAAATCAAAGGTTTGACTATCTCAGTCATGCCAAAAATATTCCGTATTTCGGAATATTTGGATATGGGAGACTCAATCTGTAACTACTTTTGGACTCCTGAGCACTCCTCTGTGCTGCATCCATATATATTGCTTTTCACAATTTCTATGAAATGCTTTATCAAAAGTAGGCAAATATGGGAGCATATCTATCAAAGCTTGATGTGAGAGAAAATTGTGAAATATATATCACCAACCAATCAGCTCCTAACTATAATTTCTTAAACACAGCCTGCAAAATGTAAGTTAGAAGCTGATTGTTGATATATATCTCGCAATTTTATCTCGCATCAAGCTTTGATACATATGCCCCATGGTTTGAAAGTAATTAAATTATTTTGCTATTTTAACATTGGTTTGTCACACAAAACTAATCTTGGGAACTTCTGTCCTATAAATTATCATAGAAACAAACATTTAAGTGATATACAGTAGCTATAAAAAAATATTAAATAGGCCTAGTAACTTTTTCAGTTATATCTTGCATATATCACTTTTTTCTGTGAAGCTGGTGTTCATAATTTAATGCAAGAGTGCACATTTTATATTGCTAAAATAAAGGAGACTAACCAGTAATGCTAAGGCTATTTTATCTTATCAACGTTTATTGCAATTTGAAATCAAGTGGTTAAAAGGTTTGTCTGTCATACAGTATATACAAAGCACCACTATTTCGTAACTATGACACAGGCACAGGTGTTTGTTCTTGATATATGAAGCAGGTGTCTTGACTAAAGTCTGTCCCATAATACCCTTGCAATTGTAAACAACTCACATTGGTCATTAGGGACTTTATTTATGTAACTCAATCATTTGGAACAACTAGACTGAGTGCCTGTGAGGATTGGAAATGTGGATATATTTCTATTATATGAATTTAAATATTTTTCCTTGTTTGCTCTAACACTAAAGTGGCACTTCATGAAATATACAGTACATGTGTAAAACCCTCTTGGGTTTCAGCCATCACCATAGCTATTTGTACTTATTTTAAATGTATTACCAGTGGCAAGTTACTTTTTGTACCTCTTTATAGTTAATGATATGCATTCAGTGGGTGCAGTCACAGTGTCAGAAAACATTGGATGCTGAAAGTCCCATTGAATTATAACTCTTAAGAAATGACGTATTTGTAGAAGTAAACAAAGCTGTGTAGCGTTTGGACTGTAATCTAACCCTTGTTAATTGCCCCTCCTTTTGCTGTATTCCAGCATAAATGGTCGTTTCCAGGTCCTGCCTTTTGTTGATGAAATATTTGCTATGAAAAAAAATAAAGTACAGCACAGTTAAAATGTACTTATTTATTTATTTTAGATTTATTTTTTATTTGACATTGAAAATTATTGCGTTGTGTTCATTTTGATGTTGGATGCGTGAAGAGAATAGCAACAAACCACAACAGATTATTGGGCATATGTACTAAAAATTTACCATTGTACATCACAGCGGGGATGATCATTATTTACATGATTATTCCCGCTATATTATAAATATATAAATATGCTGCGTACACACGATCGTTGTCTAATTGTCCTGCATGTGTTGGATGTTCATCCAACACATGCAGTAACCCCTTAACAACCGGCGAACTACGTTCGTGGGTCCCTATAGTAAGCAGGCTAACCTGGTCGATATCGACCAGGTCTTCCTGCTTGCACAGACTACGGTAGTTGGTCGATAACGACCATACATGGCCGCGCATTGACCATCGTATGGTCGTTTGCAGGGGCCAGAAACTGTCAGATTTTAACAATAACAATCCTATCGTTAAAATCTGACAACTTTATCGTACCGTGTGTACGCAGCATTAGTATAAACGGCTGTCCCAGTGAGTTACATTCACAGGTATTGGAGGAGTCTTTCCCATGTATGAAACTGCAGTTTCTGCATAATTTTGTGAAAATCTAACTTGATAAATAAGTTCTATATCAGGGTTTGACAAATCCCGGGCACCAGGTTGCCATGGCAACCAAGTTTTCGGACCTGGTGACTGGGTTTTGCAGGAGTAAGAAAATTCTGCAGAAGTTCCGGAGATCTCGGCAACAAGTTAAGCAATCCCCAGCATCCCTGGTGGTTCCAGTCTCTGTCATCCAAGCGGTCAAAGGCTCAGGCATTCCCAGTGAAGTACAAAGGAGAGGAAAGAAAAGAACTCTATTTTGGAGCACTCTTCTGTTTACTTTTTGTTAAATATATCTAAAACATAACTTTTATTTAAAGGTAATTGTATCTTAAAATCCACTCACAGTAAACGAAAACTTAAAAAAGCGTATTCGTCTTGTCGAAGCTGGATTAGTGGCTGAGACGGAATCAGCGTAGAAATTGGCGTGCGCGACGCCATTTTGCGAATGGCAGCTAGACTCCATTTTAGAAACAAGAATCTTGAAGACACCATTTTGCGACCAGCGCCATTTTGAGTTACAACTCACGAGCTAAGTACAGATGGCAATGTTTTTGATAATCTACCAAGGGCAACTGGAAGAACAGCCTCCTGAGAAAAAGTAAATAGAATAGACAATGCACCAGAATACTGTGAGTGTTTTACATACAAATTGGGAATCCCTGTATGTAGACAAGTATAGTTGTGGCAATTGTAATATAACCCAGGCATTGAATTGTATTTGTCTGAATCCTAAACAGGTTTTAGTCCCACACCCAGAATGGCCCCGGCTTGACAGCTAGGGGTAACACATTTGCATTGCAGTAGATGGAATCTCGTGTATGAACACCGCACATTACGCACAGTTGAGCTGCTAACATGACGCTCAGTAGCGAATGCACAATATCCTGCATGCGAATGCTGTTTATTAGCCTCATGCGCGCACGCATCTGCCCCAAGTTAACTAGCGTCTTTCTATCAAACCCCACATACTTGCACATTACATATTTACATACAAGGTTCCAAAGCTTTAAAGTATAATATTCAAGTTCATTTATTATAATTGCTGTGAAATAAAGGTTATTTAGTAGCTCAGGTTTAATACATAAGTATGCCGTGTTTGGTATTATACTGATCTGCACCCTCTCCACAGCTTCCCGGTATCGTCGGTGGGAAGATCGCAAAATGTACTCGCAACTTATGGGCCGCAGAGACTTCAAGCACCGAAATGTACATTATAAAACCAACTGTTAGGATTTGCATGAGGCGGGAAACAGAGGCAACCAGCTGTCAGAGGCTGGACTGTGTCTATTTGAATCAACCTGTTAAATGCTCTGTAACAGATGCGTCCCTCTTGGGAACCAATGGCATCAGCAACAAGCCTCTCTATTGTGTTGTCTATTTCTGGGGGGGGTATAAATATGTGTGCTCTGACCCTGGGTTTCAAGTCTTCTTGCTGATAGCTGATTGACGGAGGTGATCTTGCTGATGCCGGGATCTGGTCCAGAGCGCCTGCGTATGTATAACTGTACTTGGGTCTGTATAATTTCTTTGTGCTAAATTGTACTTAGATCATAGTGTGTAACTGACTGTACTTTTGCTTGAATAATACTTTGTGCTTTGGAACCACAGGTTCAAGGTCTGGAGTCTTTATTTACTGTATGACTGCGTACGCAAAATAGCATTATCCTTAGAGGTTTATAGGAAGGATATTAGAAGGTATAGGCAGGAGTGTATAGAGGTTCAAATCCAGAATCCTTAGTCTATATATAAACAAGGTGCATTGGTAAGAGATGAAGTGCAAGTGCAACTTCACATTTAATGTACATTTAATGTAGTCTCCTTGCTGAATGGACAGCAAAATATCTAAAATTCATACATATACATTCTCTACCTTTTCACATGCTCATGGGGGGTGCGAGGGAAAATATTTTATTTTGCTGTGAAACTTGTTCGGGAGTTTGGAATGGAATTGCATGTGTGGAATTTGCAACTGCGAAATAACATCGCCGGTCTAAATTTCCAGCACATGGCGCCAAAATGACCCCCTCCCAAAATCTTTTGCATCAGGATTTCTGTATCTATTTGCATTCTAACACATCCAAACCTTTCCATATCCACAAAAATTGCTATTCTGTCTATTATTAAAAACTTTCTATTTCCCTGTAACAACTTTGATAATTCTCCGTCACCTTTCTGTCAACCACTCATTTCTCATACCGATATTGCATTCTATAGGTCGTCTACAACTTTTTCAAATTCCTGAACCAACTAATTAAATTTAGGCTATTTTGTGCTTTTACCATCTCTCCATACAGTTCATGTAATATTCCAACAACTCTGACCTCTAAACCAACATTTCTGTGAAAATGGATCATATAGCCTTACTAGGCACCTTTTCTACTTTGGCTGGATCAATATTCAGTCTTTGACCAAACGTGGCTTTCCATAAATTGTACTCTTGTGCTTTTTTACCTCTGGCTGTTTATAGCAGCAATCCCACATCAAAGTATTTTTTTATTTAGCAAGAGAAGTACCTTTTTAAAATCCTCTATTTTTTCTTTTTCACTACCTCTCAAGGGAAAACAATAACTACCAATGGGTTGCAGTTTTCAGCATGGCAGAGGAGGTAAAGGATTGAGATGAGGGGGTATATGTAATAGCCTGCGGATTGCAGGTATCGGCGAGTCCCGTGTGAGACTGCCGATGTTTCTCCTTCATCCTCTAGGGGACACTGGAGGCTTCAAGATAGTTGGGTATAGACGGTCCTGAGTGGAGCTGGCACTTCAAAAAATAATTTAAAGTGTGACTAGCTCCTCCCCCTCTATACCCCTCCTACCAACCCAGTCTAAGTTCATGCTGGACGTCTTTTAAAACACCTACTCAGGATTTAGGAACTTACAAGAGCAAGCATTGAGGGCAGACGGGCAGTAGCTGCACTGCCTGTCTGCACCGTGGGAGCTGTCGGGGAGACCCGCTCGCAAGTGTATGCACTTCGCCTGGGGTCCCCGACTTCAGAGAACTTAGTCTCCATACAGGGGGTTCCGCATACCGCTGTTTGCAGTGCATATAGCGGACCCCCAACAGTCACTAACCGCCGCCGGCAGCATAGCAGCCTGTAAGTATTACCTGGATCGCCGATTAGCGGGGTAGCCAGGTTAACCATAACTACAGGCGGTAAGACATGGCACTGCCCCAATTAGCAGGGGCAGCCAGACGGCACACATGTTGCATAGACGACCCATTCTGCGGGTCCGCTTCACCTGCTTAAAAGCCGGTATTTAGCGCTGACAGCGCATACATATTTTTTTTTTTAAAAGGCACCTAGCAGGGGGCGGAGCTTAGCTCCGGATCCCTGCTCTCCTCCCAGCTGCCCCAGCCCTTCCCTGAAGTGTGCTTGTGGCCATTACAGGAAGAGTTCAGCGTGTGGTGCGCATCCAAGCTGCTCTATGAAACTGGATAGCCTAATCCTGGGCTGAAAGTAACAGTGGGGTTTAGGCTGGTCAGGAGAGCATCTAAGGCAGGTTAGTAACTGCTTATTGATCAGTGGTTAGTCCTATGTCTATATACATCTGTTATGTCCTCTCTCTCTATCTGCTGAGCTGGAGGCTTCTCGCAAAGAAAGGCTTACAGATCAGCAGCTCTGGAGGATCCTTAGCAATACTCATGGAGGGGATTTCAAAAGCCATGACACTTGCCTGTACCACTACGGGACTCTCTCCTCAGGTCTCAAAAAAGAGATACCCTCAGTCCTCCAATCGGACGACTTGGAGGAAGAGGATATTCCAGATTTAGAAGGTGAATATGCTCCAAATTCACCTAAAGAACTCCAAGAGGAGTCTGAGCCTGTATCCGAGGGGATAGAGACTTTAATTTCGGCAATCCCGGCGGTTATTATCTTTTTATCCTTTTCCAGCAGATAACAGAACATCCTGTGAGACTCCACCCTACAGTAGATCCATCAGTATCGCGGTTGTTTAAGAAGACTACGCTTCCAGTCCCGGGAGCCACGTCTTTAAAAGACACATTTTACGGAGATTGGAAAACACTCTCAAGTCCATTTACACAGCTGCAGGGGTGGTTGTGTCCTGTGATGTAAACTGCTGGACTTGCAAGGCTATTGAGCTTTGGGCAAAACAATTGGCTGACGGTATGAGAGACCAGCTGCCGGTGGAAGACCTTATTCTGTTGGCATAACATATAGGTGAAGTGGCAGCTTACCTAGGGGAAGCGTCCAAAGACGTTTGCAATATCGCCTCCAGAACTTCAGCTCTGGCGACTTCAGCATGAAGGGTGCTGTGGCTTAAACATTGGCAAGCGGATGCAGAATCAGAGAGCTGTGGAAGCACCTCCATTCACAGGAAGTGTATTATTTGGTTCAGAACTAGATAAGTGGATTTACCTCCTGTAGCCTGAGAAATCCACTTATCTTCCTTCTGCGGCTCCTCCTCTTAATCTGGACCCTCGCTTCGGTCCTTTCGAGCCCCAGGTTGTTCACGTGGTCGCTTCAGAGGAGGACCATCAACTACCCTTGGTTCCAAAGGTCGGGGTAGAGCCCCAGCAACAACAACCTCTGCTCAACAGGAGGTTAATTCCACTTCCAAGCCCAATGCATGACGGGCTTCCCTCTCACCTGGGGGACTCCAGAGTGGGAGTGCGTCTTCGGGACTTCAGAGATATATGGACAGACACTTGTATGGATCCTTGGGTCCGGGATCTCATCACTCGGGGATACAAGCTCGACTTTCATTTTCAACATCCACCTCGGTTTTTTTCCACAGGTTTACCAGTTTCCAACTGGAGTGTCGTTCAAGAAGCAATAGACAAGCTTCAATCCACGAGAGTGGTGGTCCAAGTTCCCAGACATCAAACCGGAAAGTGTTTTTACTCCAGTCTTTTCGTAGTTCCGAAGCCGGATGGCTCGGTCAGACCTATTCTGAATTTGAAGGATCTCAATCCATACTTGAGAATTTTCAAGTTCAAGATGGAGTCCCTTCAGTTGGTGATTATGGGATTGGAGGAAGGCAAATTCATGGTATCTCTAGATATCAAGGACTCCTACCTTCACGTTCCTATCTGGCCACCTCACCAGGCGTTTCTCAGATTCGCAGTTCACATTTCCAGTTTCAGGCCTTACCCTTCGGCTTATCAGCCCCCAGGGTATTCACAGAGGTCATGGCTGTGATGAGTCTCCTTCAAAAATAAGGGATCACTATTACCTTACCTGGACGATCTTTTTTACTGAAGGCGCAGTCCAGGGACCAATTACTGCAGAACATCAGTGACACACAACCTTTTCATTCGTCATGGATGGATCCTGAATTTTCCCAAGTCTCCTCTGCAACCGACGCAGAGGTTACAATTCCTGGTAATGATCATGGACACATTCTCAGCGTGTGTTCCTCCCTCAGGAAAAGGTAACTTCCATTCAGAAGATGGTGAGGACAGTCCTTCGACGTCATCTGGTTTCGGTGCATGTTTACATCAGACTCCTGGGGAAGATGGTGGCGGCCTTCGAGGTCATTCTTTACGGTCGTTTTCACTCCAGGACTTTTTAGCTAGATCTCCTTTTCACAATGGACAGGATCCCATCTTTTCCTTCACCAACAGGTAAGGTTAAGTCCCAGAACTCTGATATCCCTTCCACAGATGCGAGTCTGAGAGGCAGGAACATAACTTTCAGGTCTGCTGGATATCACAGGAAGCAAGTCTGCCGATAAACATATTGGAACTAAGGGCAGTCTTCTACGCCATCCAGACAGCAGATCATCTGTTGCGGGGCCAAGCAGTCAGGGTCCAGTCGGACAATGCCACCAGAAGTTGAGCGGCTATGAAGAAAGTAGGTCGGATTCTAATCAGGACGGAAACGTTCGCAAAAGCAATTTCAGCAATCTTCATTTCAGGAGTCGAAAATTAGGAGGCAGACTACCTCAGCCGGCAGGATGTGCATCCAGGGGAATGGCACTACATCCTCAAGTTTTTTTTAACCAGATAGTCCGTAGGTCGACCTCCATGGCAGCCAGACAATGATCAACTGCATCTCTACTGCTCTCGGACGAGAGACCAGCAGGCAGTAGCAATGGATGCACTGTCAGCCCCGTGGCAGTTCCAATTTCTGTTCCCTCCGTTCCCTCTTCTCCCTCGAATCCTACAACGCATCAAAAGGGAGAAGGCCAATGTTCTATTGGTAGCTCCGGACTGGCCTTGCAGAGCCTGGTATTCCAACATTCATCTTCTGCTGATCGATGATCCGTGGCCCCTACCACTGAGAGAAGATCTATTACTTCAGGGTCCTTTAGTCTATCCAGACTTAAAGCAGCTACGTTTGACGGCATGGCTGTTGAAAGGGCCATCTTAATGCGTAAAGGAATTCCATCCAGAGTAATCCCCTACTATGCTCAGAGCCCGAAAAGAAGTTACTTCAAAACATTACCACTGTATTTGGAAAGCTTCTGTTTTATGGTGTGAATGTAGAGGATCTCAGCCTATAGAATTTAACCTAGCCAGACTTCTGCTTTTTCTAAAAGCAGGTCTCGTTTGGGTTCTCTGAAATTCCATATTTCAGCTCTTGCAGTTCTCTTTCAAAAGAAATTGGCATTGATTTAGGACGTACAGACTTTTCTGCAGGGTGTGATTAGATTACAGCCACCCTTCTACAGCTCCATGGGACTTGGATTTAGTCCTTTCCTTACAGTCTGTTCTGTTTTGAACCTTTAGAGTCTGTGGAGTTAAAATACCTTTTGTGGAAGGTAACTCTTCTTCTAGCACTGACATCAGCCAGGAGGGTCTCGGAACTGGGAGCTCTATCCTGTCGTTCTCCATACTTCATATTTCATGAGGATAGAGTGGAAATCCGTACTAGAATGGATTTTCTTCCTAAAGGTGGTTGCAGCCTTCCATATCAACCAACCTATTGTGGTTCCAGTTCTTCCACACGTTTCTCCATAGTCAAAATCCTTAGATGTTGTGTGGGCTCTTCGGATATATGTGGAGAGGACTGCAGCCATATGAAAAACTGACTGTTTGTTTTGTATGATGCTGTTCGTCCGGGTTGGCCAGCTTCTAAACAGTTGCTGGCTCGATGGATTCGACTAACCATCAGACAGGTGTATTTGGCCTTATCTAGGGAGCCCCCTCCTTCTTTTACAGCACATTTCACTTGATCAATAGGTGCCTCATGGGTGGCTGCTTGCAGGGTTTCCATGGAATCTCTTTGCCGGGCGGCTACTTGGTCCTGCCGGCATGCCTTTGTTTCTACTGATTCGACACATTGGCGGCCGCTGCAGCGCAGTATTTTGCACGGTACTCAGCACTCGCCCCCCCCCCCCCCCCCCACCGTGATGGGAACTCTGGGATGGGACGTCACTGTCTTGAAGCCTCCTTTGTCCCCTAGTGGATGAAGGAGAAAACAGGATTTTGGTACTTACCGATAAATCCCTTTCTCCGATTCCACAGGGGACACTGGACTCTCACCCTGCGCTGTTCCTTACTGCCACGGTTGTGGTTATTTAGTTTCCTTTGACTGGGCTTGTAGGGGGGTATAGAGGGGGAGGAGCTAGTCACACTTCCTAAAAAATTTAAAGTGCCAGCTCCACTCAGCACAGTCTATACCCCACTGTCTTGAAGATTCCAGTGTCCCCTGTGGAATCGGAGAAAGGGATTTATCGGTAGGTACCAAAATCCTGTTTACCAGTCATTTAAAAGTCAAAATCAACCTTGTTTTTTGCCTTTTTTTTTTTTTTTTTTTTTTTTAATTACTGCTACTTTAAAACATCAGACGGTCTCGCACGGGACTCGGCAAAAAAGTCCGCAGGCTATTACATATACCCCGATATCTGAGTGCACAGAGTATAGTGTGTGAATAATACGCATTTGAAGATAAAAAGTTGCACGAAAGATGTTCGGCGCTACACGTTGAGTCGGCACGATTAGAAGGGCAGTTTAATGCGCAAGGAGGCTAGATGTATGAGGAGACATCTATACATACAAACAGCGCAAAACTCGCAAAAATATGAAATAAAGAACACAAGAAAAGAATAACACTGTTTTAAGATGGAGAAATGAAGAAAACAAAGGTAAAATGGCCATTTGCAGTGGTCACTGCCAGTGGTGTAAAGGCTACATATCTTGTTATGGAGATAAGCCATCAGCCAGAGTGCTGAGATAGAGACAGAGGCTAAGTCACAAAGAAGCCATTTGTGAGAACACCCCTGTTTACTAATGGTCATGGTTCAGTCCAGAGCTTCCTGCGTGCCAGCCGGTAGTTGGGACAGGAGCCAGCAAGCATCATGGCATCCAGCGCTAAGAGGAGGGTTCTGCCCCAGGAGCAGCACATCGAGGAAGATGAGGGGGATTCTGATGACCTAGAGAATGAGTCTGGGCAGGATGTGTACCCCATAGCGCAGGCAGAAGAGTCTTGCCAATTCTAATTTTCACATTTTTTTATTTTTCAAAACATCTCACAAACCTTATGTGATATCAAATTTGTGATGGTATATTTGGATTCTACGCACAAAATTACATGGACATTGATGCATATCATGTAAGATGGCTGTTGAGTAGTGTTTTTTTTATAAAAAAAAAAAAATAAAAAAATATATATATATATATAATGTGTGTGTGTGTGTATGTATGTATATGTGTGTGTGTATGTATGTATATGTGTGTGTGTATGTATGTATATGTGTGTGTGTGTATATATGTATGTATGTATATGTGTGTGTGTATGGAATGGAAAGTCTATGTAGACACTGGGGGGTTTATTTACAAAGTTTATTTGAATCTGTTTGTGTTTATGCCCGATTATTTAAAAGGGCAGTGCTTTTACTAGCAATGCCTCTATTACTTTGTTCACAACATTATAAATTATTTAGCACATCCACCTAGTGCCTTCTCCATTTATTGGATGGATATCCTCCTATTGGAATTTAATTTTGGTAGTATGGTATCCTTGGCTATGCTTTATTCATTGGTTACTCATTCCATGTTATCTTATGCTTCTTTACCCTTTGTTCCATGACCTGTACAATTCTCTTTTGGTCAGGTTATATTCTATTTTTTTCAATGCTTATAAGGCTTTGCAACCTGTTATTGTAATTGCTGTAATGTTTACGGCGCTTCAATAAAAATGTTTCAAAAAAAATAAATATCCATTGTTCTTATATTTTTATTATGATATGCTTTACTATCTGTACTGTGTTAATATTCAATAAATATAATTTGCAAAAAATAAATATCACTGCCTACAGCTGGTTTAAATTCAGAATCTGAACTCTTCCCACTGCTCTCCATCTAACAGGAGCATAGCGTAAGCCTAACCAGCTGAACACATTCGGCATGCCAATCATTCTAGATCTACAAATAGGGCGCCTTTTTTTTTTTTTCTTCTTGCCACATTCCCAAATACTGAACACTATTAAATATATACATGAACAAGCACTTTAAAACTAATGGGGCATACAGTATGTATTAAACATAGAATAGCCACAATATTTTTAAGTGTAATTCGCAGTGGGAATATTAATAATTTTACATGGTTATGCCCCCTATGTACTAAACTACTACTGCTACTATAACTGCTGTCTATGCGAGTTACGTTACGTTACAGTTAAAGCCACATCTGTAAAGTGGTTTACACCATACAGGTTGAGTCTCCCATATCCAATATTTTCGAAATACAGATTTTTTTTTTTTTTACCATGACTGAAATAGTAAAACCTTTTGTTTCTCTTTCATCCACTAGGGGACACTGGAGGTGCTTACGCTAGGGGTATAGAGGCGTGGATAGCTGGAGCTGGCACTTTAAAATTTAGAAGTGTGGAACTCCTCCCCCTCTATGCCCCACCAGCCCTCAGTTTAGAAAATGTGCTTAAGGAGCTTGTCACAACCTGCTGTGCTCCAGCAAGTCAATGATTTTCTTTCTTTTATTTAACATATTTATTTTTATTTTATTATTTTATAACATCTTTTACATTGTTTTTGAGGTACCCTTCGCCACCTCTCTAAAGGTGGGGTCCGGGTACCTGTTACCCTCCTGGGTTAATATGGAAAGAGTGTGCAGTGCTTAAACTAAAAGCTACTGACAGCTCCTTAACGCCAGCACACACAGCACAGACTGCCTCCAGGAAGAAGCTGTGAGGAGAGTGCTGTTAATATGGAGGAGCCGTCCAGAGGGGAGCGCAGTGAGTATGATCACATGCACTTTCCCCGACTCCTGCCCCGCTACCAGCGCTGACTTCAGAGAGCGCTATAATCGCTGCTAAATGATTTATGCTTCTCCCCTCTCCCCGCTGATGAGCGCGACTAGCTGTTTCTCAGCAGGGCTAGCGCAGGGGGGAGGTGATAACAGCGTGGTGGCCATTTTACAGTCCCTCAGACTTGAGGAGAAAGGGGGCGGAGCCTAATAGCGCGGGCTCCCTGGTCTAATTAACGAGGCAGTGGCTGTTAGAGCAGCTTGGAGCCGCGTTTTAACCTGTTTGCCTGCATCTCTCCACCACAGGTAGTGTGCAGGCACATGCTGAAGGCTGTTTCTCCTGTCTACATCCCTGGCAAGAGGCTGTGAGTAAGTGCAGGGAATCTAATCTGTGGGAGGGGTACCTCTTCCTCTGTGTTCCAACCAGCCTTCTGTTTTATTTCTCATCACTGCTGTGTGTCTGGGTGACTGTTGTTTATCCATGTCAAACAAAACAAAAGCGGCTCAAAAAATGTTTGTCTGTTCTAAGTGTAACGACAAACTAAGCCGCATGCCACTGGGTCCACGTTATGTGATGCTTGTATAACAATTGATCCACCGATGGCTATTCCTGACTCTGTTGCTCCGCCGTGGGCCACTGACATGGTAGGAGTTGTCAGACTTAACATCAGAGTTAGCTGAGACACGCAAGTCTCAACCTCCCTGGTGGCGGGGCTAAGTAAGTCTCTAGACACCTTGGTACAGGTTATGGGCACAGCGGCATCCGCACCCTCCACTTCCTACCAGAGACCGAAGCGTACTCTGACGACTGTTCTCCGGTCAGAGGAGTAGGAGGAAGAATTCCTTACTATGGATACCGAAGAAGGGGAATTGGAGGTTGCGTTACAGGACGACAACCCTCAGGAGTTAGTCCACCTCTCCCGGGGTGGAATCTTTAATTTTGGCAATCAGAAAGACTCTGAATTTACCTGAGGATATAATTCCTCCATCACAGGAGTTTGAATTATTTAACGAACAACCGAAGAGCTCTGCAGTTTTTCCGTTCTCGCAGCAACTTCAGCAACAGCTCTCAGTAGCTTGGAAACAGCCGGATAAGAGTTTCCAGATTCCGCGCCGGTTTTCATCTAGTTACCCTTTTCCTTCATCCATGATGGAGAAGTGGGAAAACCCTCCTCCAGTAGATGCGTCTGTCTCCCGTCTCTCAAAGAAAACAGCACTCCCAGTACCGGGAGCTACAGTACTAAAAGATCCGTCGGATCGTAAGTTGGAGACAACGTTAAGATCTATTTATACAGCAGCGGGTGCTCAACTCAGGCCCACACTTGTTACCACTTGAGTTAACAAGGCGGTGGTTTCCTGGGCCGATCAATTGATTACAGGATTGGACTCAGGTAATTCCAGAGCAGAGTTACGTCTACTAGCAGACCACATCCGTGAATCTGCAGTTTACATGGCAGAAGCTTCAAAGGATATCAGTCAGATTAGTGCTCGCATATCTGCTTCGGCGATTTCGGCCCGCAGAGCCCTCTGGCTACGCGCTTTGCAAGCTGACGCAGAATCCAAGCGTGCGGTGGAAAGTCTACCATTCACTGGCGACATGCTGTTCGGGCTGGAATTAGACAAATGGATATCCCAAGCCACAGGGGGTAAATCTTCTTTCCTCCCGTCAGCTGCATCGGCTCCCAGAAGAAATTACACGGGACCTTCGTTTAATTCCTTTCGGGCGACACATTCCTTTCGTGGTAGGACCAGAGGTGTGCCCACGCAACCAAGAGGTGGCAGAGGTAGTGCTCGTCCACACACGGTTGCTCGTAGACCAGAGCCTAAACCAGCTGAGAAACAAGTGGCATGACGGTCTTCCGTCCCACCTGGGACCATCTGCAGTGGGAGGCCGCCTGCAAAGATATCAACTAGTTTGGAACCAGACTTCCATAGAACCATGGATCCGAAGACTAATTACCCTGGGGTACCGAATAGATTTCAAGACCACCCCTCCACCTCGCTTCTTCACTACAAGTCTGCCAATACAGGCAGAAAGAGCCAAGGTTCTACAGGAGGCTATCCAGTCTCTAGTAGTATCTTCTGTGATAGTTCCAGTTCCGGAAATTCAACGAGGTATGGGGTTTTACTCAAACCTGTTTGTAGTACCCAAGCCGGATGGCTCGGTCAGGCCCATCTTAAACCTAAAGCCCTTGAACCGGTATCTGAAGATGTATCGTTTCAAGATGGAGTCTCTAAAGTCAGTAATAGCGAGCTTGGAACCAGGGGAGTTCCTATTATCCCTGGATATCAAGGACGCATATCTCCATGTTCCCATTTGGGAACCACACCAGGCCTTTCTGCGTTTCGCCATTTTGAAGGATCATCAATTTCGGGCATTGCCGTTCGGGTTATCCTCGGCTCCCCGCATCTTCACCAAACTCATGTCAGTCATGATCGCTCTCCTTCGGTCATCAGGAGTGAACATAGGCCCTCATTCAGAGCCGTACGCTCTGAGCAGAGCGCACGCTCTGAATGAGGGCCGGCCTCCATAATTATGGAGCATCCTCCAGGACGCTCGTATAGCTGTGGGTCACCACCCACAGCCTATACGAGCGTGCAGTTTGATGGCCGCAATGGTCTTGACCATCGCGACCATCGCCACTGCGAGCCGGAGCCTGCGGTTGAGGTTTTCAACCGCAAGGCCCGGAGTGATTTTGGCTCTATCAGAGCCAAAATCACTCCCACTGACATCACTAGTGATGTCAGTGGGACGGCTTCTGATGGTAGGCGTTCCCTTGGGAACGCCCCCGTCAGGGAGGCACGCCCCCGGCACGCCCACCAAAGGGGGCGTGCTGTCAATCAACATCGACAGCACGCCCCCTTTGATCAGACACAATGAGCGAAGGAAAGTCCTTCGCTCTCCTCGTCTCTGGCGCATGCGCACGACTGAGCTCCCGCCGTCGTGCGCATGCGCAGTGCACAACATCGACCCACTTGCGAGCGGACAGCCGCTCGCGAGTGGGTCTGAATCGGGCCCATAATACCTTATTTGGACGATCTGTTACTCAAGGCTCCATCGGTGCCTCTTCTATCAGATCATGCCTTACTGACATCACATTCTAATCCAACATGGTTGGATAATCAACTTCAAGAAGTCGAATCTCAGTCCGTCCCAGAAACTTTTATTTCTGGGCATGATATTGGATACGAAATCTCAGAGGATTTTTCTTCCAATAGACAAGGCCAAGGATATCAGACTGTTAGTTCAGCTGGTCCTCAAAACAAAGACTGTGTCTTTGTCTGCTTCTCTTGGGGAAAATGGTAGCTGCTTTCGAGGCACTACAGCTGGGCCGGTTCCACTCCAGGGTGTTTCAGCTGGACCGTTTAGCACAGGGGTCAGGGTCTCATCTGTTCCTACATCGACAGATCCGTCTGAGCCCGGTTACCAGAGTAGTCCTTCTTTGGTGGACACAATCCAGCAATCTGTTAGCGGGAAAACGGTTCGGCATGTGGGACTGGATCATCATAACCACGGATGCCAGCCTTCGAGGATGGGGCGCAGTAGTCCTCGATTATCACTTTCAGGGTCGATGGTCCCCTCTAGAACAGAAGTGGCCCATAAATGTGTTGGAACTCAGAGCGATTTACAATGCTCTGTTAGAGGCAACAGAGTTGCTAAAGGCTCGTCCGGTAAGAGTTCAGTCCGACAACGCGACGGCTGTCGCTTACATCAACCGCCAAGGAGGGACTCTGAGTCGCATGGCTATGCGAGAGGTAACTCTGATCCTCCGGTGGGCCGAGAATCAGTCGATAATTCTGTCAGCGGTATTCATTCCGGGTGTGGACAGCTGGGAAGCAGATTACCTAAGTCGACAGGATGTCCATCCCGGGGAATGGAAGCTTCATCCAGACGTGTTCAACATGCTGATACTCCGATGGGGATGTCCTCAGGTGGATCTCATGGCGTCACGATTGAATCGTCAGCTTCCAGTATACGTGTCAAGAACTCGAGATCCGCAGGCGGAAGCAGTAGATGCTCTGACAAGTCCGTGGACCTACGACTTCGTTTACCTTTTCCCTCCGATTCCACTTCTTCCTCGTCTTCTAAAAAGAATAAAACAGGAGTCAGCCTCGTTAATTCTCGTGGCCCCGAACTGGCCTCGGAGAAGTTGGTTCTCGGACCTTCGGTCCCTATTATCAGACGATCCGTGGCCCCTTCCTCTGCGCCCGGCTCTTCTACAGCAGGGCCCTTTCATACACCCCAACTTAGCGCAGCTACGTTTAACGGGGTGGCTCTTGAAACCGATGTCCTAAGACGTAGGGGTATCCCAGACGCGGTTATTCCCACCATGCTACGCGCCAGGAAGCCAGTTTCGGCTGCGCATTATCATCGCATCTGGCGCGCTTATATCTCATGGTGTTCCAGTCGGGATCTTCCATCTAGGTCCTTTCGCTTATCTCGGTTTCTGCTTTTCCTTCAGATGGGTCTGGATTCTGGCCTTCGTCTGGGAACCTTAAAGGTGCAGGTTTCTGCCCTTTCCATTTTCTTTCAAAGGAAATTGGCCCTCATTCCTGAGGTGCAGATGTTTCTTCAAGGGGTCTTGCGCGTGCAACCTCCTTTTGTACATCCAATTGATCCTTGGGATCTCAATCTAGTTCTTCTGTTCCTTCAGTCGGCCATGTTTGAACCTTTGGAGGAGGTTGATCTTAAGTACCTATCTTGGAAGACGGTCATCCTCCTGGCTCTCGCTTCGGCTCGTAGGGTTTCGGAATTGGGGGCTCTTTCCTATAAACCTCCTTACCTAGCGTTTCATGCGGATAGAGCGGAACTCCGGACGATAGCCGCTTTCCTTCCTAAGGTCGTGTCGGCTTTCCATATCAATCAGCCTATTGTGGTATCATCGTTGGTGGAGGACTCTGGTTCTTCTACCTTGGATGTAGTTAGGGCTCTCCGCATCTATGTTGACAGGACTGCTTCCCTTCGTAAGTCTGAGTCGCTTTTTGTCCTGTATGATGCGGTTCAGAGGGGTTGGCCAGCGTCTAAGCAGACTTTAGCACGTTGGATCCGGCTGACTATTCATCAAGCTTATGTTAGTGCTAACCGTCGGCCTCCTTCATCAATTTCGGCTCATTCCACACGTTCTGTGGGTGCGTCATGGGCGGCTGGTAGAGGAGCATCTACGTCACAATTGTGCCGGGCGGCCACTTGGTCTTCAGTTCACACGTTTGTCAAGTTTTACAAATTTGATACATTTGCCTCTTCGGCATCCCGTTTTGGCCGCCTTGTTCTACAGGCGCCACAGAGCACTCCCGCCCGTGGGGATAACTTTGGGACGTCCGCAGCGTAAGCACCTCCTGTGTCCCCTAGTGGATGAAAGAGAAAATGGGATTTTGGTACCTACCGGTAAATCCTTTTCTCTGATTCCACAGGGGACACTGGACGCCCACCTCTGCGCTCTATGACTGCCTGTTCGGGTTTGTTCTGTATGTTGTATGATTCAGTTATTGTGTCTTCTCTCCCTTTCACTCCGCTTGTTCTCCACCTCCTCTCGGGCTTCATTTTCTAAACTGAGGGCGGGCCATAGAGGGGGAGGAGCTCCACACTTCTAAATTTTAAAGTGCCAGCTCCAGCTATCCACGCCTCTATACCCCTAGCGTAAGCACCTCCAGTGTCCCATGTGGAATCAGAGAAAAGGATTTACCGGTAGGTACCAAAATCCCATTTTTTTTTTTTTGATGGTTCAATGTACACAAGCTTTGTTTGAGTCACAAAATTATTAAAAATATTGTATAAAATTACTTACAGGCTGTGAGTATGAGGTGTATATGAAACACAAATGCATTCTGTGTTTAGATTTGGTTCCCATTCCTGAGATATGGGGCAGCACAGACTGTGTAATGGTTAGCCTTACGGCCTCACGGCACTAAGGTCGTGGGTTCGATTCCCACCACGGCCCTACCTGTGTGGAGTTTGTATATTCTCCCTGTGTTTGCGTGGGTTTCCTCTGGGTGCTCTGGTTTCCTCCCACACTCCAAAAATATACTATATATATATATATATATATATATATATATGGCAGGTTAATTGGCTCCAAACAAAATTAACCCTAGTGTGTATACACTACGGTAGTAATAGGGAACATAGGCCCTCATTCAGAGCCGCTCGCTATTTGCGGTCGTTCGTTCTAAAACAAGGGGTGGCTATTCAAATGAACCGTTCGCTAATTGCGGTCTGTTCACGCCTCTAAGTCTGAACGAGCGAGCAAAACTTGCGGTTGTAATTTTGAAAAATACGCCCCCTTGCCGCTCGCACCATACGTCATGTCCGCTATTTATTAGATTAATTGAGTACATCGAACAGCGTATGAACTGCTCGCTATTCTTGTGGCTGGTTTTTTCAACCGCTATTTTGCGAGCAGTTCTGAGTAAAAAAAAAATCGAGACGTGGTCAATGACGCTGCTGTATTAATTATGCACTCCCTTAAAACGCCCGTTTTGACCTTTAAGCACGCCTGCGTTCGAATTCCACACCCCCGTTTTCAAGCACCTTCCCCTGTTACCACCCACATACGCCTCCTTCTGTCACTCAAAATAGCAGGCATTCGCTATATAGCGAACAAACGATTTTCGGCCGCACTGACTGGTTCGCGCATGCGTATTAAAATCCGTACGCATGCGCAGATGTGCGAACATCGGTCAGAACGAACGAGCGGCCGCTTACGAGCGGCTCTGAATCAGGGCCATAGATTGTAAGCTCCACTGTGGCAGGGACTGATGTGAATGGCCAAAATATCCTCTGTAAAGCGCTGCGGAATATGTGTGCGCTAAATAAATAACTGGTAATAAATAAAATTAAATAAATTATGGCATGCAATTATTCCAAAATACGGATTACGATATCCAAAATACTCTTGGTCCCAAGCATTTTGGATATGGGAGACTCAATGTGTATTAGGATGGTGTAAACTAATGTGCCAAATGTTGAGCATTTGGTACTTAACCACTTGCCTGGCATGATCGCATCAGATGTGACCACACAAGACTGGGCTTCCCCTGACATGGTTGCATCTGATGCAACTAGTAAGAAATGACTACTAGGTGGCTGTGTGAAGCTATTCTTCCAGCATTCGCCTACAACAGAGGCACCTGCTGTAGGACATCCGTGGCAGCCTCTCTAGTGTGTCCCGATCACTGCTAGCCACAGTGATTGGTCACCCCGCGGCAACTCCCTCCCAACTCCTGGAAGCTGTGGCTGCTGCTGTGTCCCAATCACTGTGGCCACTAGTGGTCAGGCAGCCTGCATGACACTCCTCCCGGCAGTTGTAAGCAGTAGCTGCTGCTGTTTCCCCCCGCCCCCCTCCCAAGCAGCTGGCGCTGCATCATCTCCAGCGCGGCTGCCTGTTGCTGGTCCGTGGTGGCGGCGCTGCTGCTCTGTCCATGTCCCACACTTCACCCCTTCCTAGCGTGACTGGGGCTGCTGCTACTGTGTCCACCCCCCTCCACCTGGCAGGCCTGCAGTTGTGTGAAAACTACAGTCGACAGCACCCATACCCCCCTCTCTCCCGTTCACACTCTGCCTCTGTCCTGGGGCAGTGTTTTGTGTTTTTTATTATAGAGATATATATATCTATCGCGCATCTTGCGATCACTGATATAACACATCTTTACTCGCTACAGGAAATTGGGGACCCTGTTTTTGAGACTGAGCGGGTCCTGCAGGATGCGCTTTGTCCTGTTTGCAACGCCGCAGCTTCCAATCACTGCCGGCAGCGTCTTCTCAACCAATCGCCACCGGCATATTCTCACTGCAGCTCCTAGAATCCCCTTGATGCTTGCGGCTCCTCCTCCTTCTGTATCTGCCTTCTGCAGCTGCTGCTCGCTCTTTACGCTCATGCAGAGTCTCAAGGTGCCCATACACGGTGAAGTTTTTTTTTATTTTTTTTCACAGGATTTGGCCATTTTCAATCGATTGGAATGACCAATCGTGTAAAAAGTGTGATGGACCGGAAATATGTCATGCACTATAGAAATGCGTTTAGCCACAGCCAGGGGACCCTTTCACCGGGTATCCCAGCCCATAGCATTACCCCTGACCGCTAGTCAGCCCAGGCCGGGGATCCCTGAGGAGCTGGGTACCCCCCCAATGAAGGGGCCCCCTCTCCATGGCACCCCAGACCTAGGTTGATAGCCCGGGGCTATCCCCTGGGGCTGTGGGTGCCGGGTTGATAGTGTAAGTGTGGTGCAAGTAAAGAGTTAATGTTTTTTGCTGTGGAATTATAGGTCTCAGCAAGCCTCCCCCGTACCAGCATGCGGGGCATTACGGGCCCGCTGGTACCTATAGTTCCACAGCAAAAGCAGTTTTAAAATAAACAAAACACACACACCGTACAAAGTTAAGTTTATTAAACATACATGTACACACACTCACACACTATCTTGCATACTCTCCTATGTATCCCTGAAGCCCATCACGTCAATGACACAGATTCATGTAGCACGGATCACCCTGGTCCGTGCATTCATCTGTATAATTGAAATACACAGAAGCACAGACTGGTCTCAATGATCTGTGCTTCTGTGTCCATGACATAGAATCATGTAGCACGGATGTCCCAGATCCGAGCCGGCATCTGTGTCATTTCTACTTCAGGGTCCATAGGGTATCCACAGGATACCTTGGGGTATAGGCGATGGCGGCAGACATCCAGGCACCACAGAGTTAAATTTTCAGCCTCCCAGGATGCACTGGGGTCCCTCTCCTATACCCCGCCCCCGAGCCTCAGGCTCAGCCTCAGTTTTTCGTCGGTGCCTGGCCGAAACCAGTCGCACCGTACAGAGGGGGGTCTTTTTAAGGCCCCTGAATATTTCTTCGCAGCTGTGGCTGCACAACTAGAGTGCTCCAGCATGAGACAGTCAGTATTGACGTCCATGCTGTCACTCCTACAGAACGCCGGTACCGATCCGGGGATGCTGGTAGGTAGCTGGGGTCACGACTAGCGGTGATCCCGGCTACCTGGACTGTGGCCGGATGCACGGGGAACAAGGTAATTGGCGGCGGCGGCGCCGGTAACACAGTCCTGTTTGGTCCCAAGGCAGGGGGCTCCCTGGGGACCGGCTGCGCGTGGGGCCAGGTACTGATCCTGCGCCTTCCACTAGACCACCAGGGACAGCGGGCCGCTGCATGTGCGGTACAGCGCGGCGTACCAGGGGTTAATAGCAGGCCAGGGGAGAACGCCTTCCCTGTCTCACAGCCGGCGTCTCCCCCGCTGCACAGTGCCATTCCACAGCGGTCTGAGCGGACTGTGTCAGCGCTCCTCCCCCGGGCCCTGCCTTCTCTCTGCTCCTCGGTGGCCATTTTCTCACTACATGTGCTGGGGATGGCAAACGCTGCTGGAAGCTGATACAGATGCCATTGCGGTCCGGGTCCCCCGCATACCTCTCCTTCAATTAAGGTCAGTGTATGCAGCACTGTTTCCTACCAGGCTCTGGTCTGTGTAGTTGATCGCAGTGTTTGTAATGCAGGATATTATCTGTGCATTGTATGTGACTTAAATGCTAGCGCTGTTTGCCTGTACTTTCATTTCTGACTGTCAGCCTTTTTCCTATCCCTGTTCTTCTGCTACAGCTCTTGCGGTGCGGTGTTGCAGGGTGTTTATTACCTCACAGTAAACGTGGTTTTTCTGTGTGGGAGGTCACATACGCTCCGTTCACATTCCTCATGTCTGAAAGTGAACAAGGATATCCTCTTCCAGCTATAATGTACTGATATCATGTGCAGTTAGCGGAGGGATATGTCGACGCTGAGGGTTTATGGAGGGCATGTTGTATTATATATCACGCCCCATTTCTGTCACTGTGCCTGCACAAAAAAGGGGATCGCCTTCGGCTGGCTAAGATGCTTACAGCCTTTGTGGGCAACGCCCCCTGCGTTTCCCCATAGGGGTTATCGCAGCCTGTGGTGGTCTCATCACATGCAGGTGTCCCTGGACAGTTGATGGTACCCCAGTGTATTCTGTTTTTTGCCCCCCCAGGTCTCGCAGGAGCCTGTGTGGGTGAATTTATTGTCCAAATGGTATAGCACCTGATGGACGTTTTACAGGGGGAGTCACCATTTCGGCCTTCTAAACGGCCTTTCGGGTCTCAGACGGGTAAAGGCATGACGTCTGATGACGGTGACATTATTGACTTTTTCAGACACGAGCCCCTTAGTGCAAAGGAGGCGTAGTCTGGGTCTAAAGTCTATATACCTGGCCTTCTACGGGCAGTCCGTGCGGCTTTGGTTATTACATATCCCCTGTGGCTAAATCCAAATATGCCTTCTTTAAGGATAAGGGTGTTGCCACTGTAATTCCTCTATCTGGTCAGGTGGATCATTTAGAGGAGGCGTGGAAAATCTGGGTAAGCGGTTCCATCCTCAAAAACGGTTGACTTTTTGCATACCCCTTTTGCGGATAATTACATTTCCGAACGGGAGTTACCTTTACGGTTAGATTCTCATGTTACACGTCTAGTGAGGAGTGCTACGTTGCCCATGCCCTCCAGGTCCTCTTTGAAGGAGGTTCCAGATTGCAAGGTTCAAATATATCGAAAATCCAATATTCCCTTGCTGGAGGGGCTTCCAGGCCGGCTATGGCCGTGTGCTGGGGGGACAGAGCCATGGAGCGCTGAGTAGGTAACTGGATCTCTGCACACTGACTCTCCAGCAGAGCAGGTGGATAGTGGCAAATTCTCAGAGACTTTGCCACGTTCATAATGAGACGGTCTTACATATAGCCTACTCCTTTCCAGAATCTCCTCGGCAGCAGTAGCGGTTTGCCGCTCCCTGTGGTTGCGCTCTTGGAAAGCGGACGCAGATTCCATTTGGAATGCTTTGCCTTTTACGGGACAAGTCCTGTTTGGCCCTCGTCTGGACGCAATTGTGGCCCCGCAGGCAACAGCTACGTCTGCGTGTCTGCCATCGGCTGCAGTCCCATCAGGGTCTGGGGCTTTGTCTTTTCGGCCCTGTGAGGCCAGGGTAAGTCTAAAATACAGCTTTCCAAGACAGTCAGTAGCCAGGAAATATGCTCAGCCATAAGAACAGGCTTGGAGTACAAGACTTCCTACTCCCAAGTTCGACTATAAGCCTTCAGCCTCACAGGACGGGCCTCCTCTCGGGAGACCCCAGAGTTGGAGGCCGGCTTCTCCAGTTCGCCCAGTGCTGGTGTCTGTCCACCACGGACACTGGGGTAAGAGAAGTATTTTCTTGAAGGTATGTCCTCTCCTCCCGGTAAAAGCCTCCTAGACGGTTTTTCGTTACAGGTCTTCTGTCAATTCAGGACAAGGCCCTGTAATTTTTGAGGATGTTACACTCCAGGCAGGAGTTATAGTACCTATTCCGTTGCCCCAAAGGGGAACGAGGTATTACTCCATCCTCTTTCTGGTACAGACACCCAATGGGTCTTACCAGGACATTCTCAACCTCGAATCCTTCAACAAATTCTTAAGGGTTCCTCGGTTCGGGAGGGGGACCCTGCATTCCATCATTCAATGGAGCCTGGGAAATTTGTGGTGTCGTTGGATGTATTCATGGTGACTACCTGAATATCCCTCTTTCTACTTCAGGGTCCATAGGGGGTCCACAGGGTTGACCTTGGGGTATAGGTTGGGAACCAAATCCGGGCACCACGCAGTTAAAGCTTTTAGCTCCCAGGATGCACTTGGGTCCACTCTCCCTATAACCCCACCCCCAGCCAGAGGCACCTCAGTTTAAGTTGTGCCCGGACGGAGTCTGGTCACCGTTTAGTGCAGTGGGGAGCTGATTAGCAGCCCCATAGCTTTATTTTTTCTAAGTACAGAGTTTTTTTTTTTTATTTTTACTTTGGACTTTCAGAGCGGCAGCGTCGGACTGTCCATAGGACGTCTAAGCTGCCGCTCCGTCACCCCGCCGGCGCTGAGACGCCAGTACAGATCTGGGGATCTCAGCGGGACCCCAGAGTCTGTACTAGCCGGACTCTGCGGGCGCCCAGGACTGCTGCCGGATCTACGGGGAGCAGGTAAGGTCGCGGATCACCGCTTGCGGTGATCCGCGCATTTAATATGCAGTCCTGTGCCTCCGGTCTCCGACTCAGACTTACTGATCGGCGCTGGGAGCCGGCGTCCCGGGAGGTTAATAGCCGGCCAGGGGAGGAAGCTTTCCCTGTTACAGCGGCTCCTCCCCTCAGCTCAGCGCGCCTTTCAGTATGTATAGTCTGGCGTCGCTGAGCTGCTTCCTCCGCGGGCCACGCTTCTTCTAAGGTCTCCAGCGGCCATTTTGTTGTGGTGCAGCAGCAGAGCTCCGGAGATGGCAGTGAGTCCAGTCCCCCTGCGTACCTCACCATCAGGTCAGTGTACACAGCGCTGTAGCCTTCCCAGACACTGAATCTGGGTAAGTTGAATGCAGTGTAATAGTGCAGTATATTATGACGTGTTTATGTATATATGTATATATCTGCATGGTATGTGACTTATGCTAGTGCTGACTGTCTGTATTTAATTCTCTCACCTGTCAGTGTATATCTATCCCTTTTCCTTATCTGCCCTAATACAGCTGTACTTGGGGTGGTTCTGAGATCTCACATTTATATACTCGTTGATATTTGTGAGGTTTGTCACATACTGTTGCGTGCTGCACGTTGCCACATTTTCGTTGGAACTGTGTGTTGCATACGCTGAAAATGGCTCCCTGCGGCTAATTTTAGCATCAGGTAGGACCAGTATAGCACTGCTTGATATTTCCGCCAAGATTGGTCAGATATGTTTGACCAGGAGATAAAGCGTTCTACTGCACCCATTTTTGCTATCCTGCAAGTCATGTGCTGCAGGTGTTAGTGCGGAGGATTTGTTTCATAAAGGGTTCTGTGTGTGGCGTCATCTGGTGCCGACCCCCTTGGGAGGTTTGTTTTCTCTGGATCCTCTCAATTGCGGATCGCCGGGTGGGCCCCATTGTTGTACCTCACTTGGGGTTACTTCACCATACTGCCCTTTTCATCTCGGGGTATCTCGCAGTTTCTTGCACTCTTCCCCTGTGACACAGACTATCGCTCCCTGCAGGGGGTTTTCGCAGTATATGGAATCCCCCTGGTGCCACCATAGTCTGTCATTCCCCTTGCAGGGATTCCCATGGCCACCCTGGGTGGATGTCGTTTTCTACGAAACGCAAACTGGCGTGGTTGACGCCCTGTGGTTACTTCCCAGTTGGCTCTGCGTGAACTGGATACTGTTTTGGGCTCTTTACCTCTTACACAGGGGGAAGCCTATTTCAAGTATTATTATCCCTGCTTTGGGCTGGTGGCAGGTCCATTCTGGTTAGAGTGAATGTTGACCTGCACCTGTATCATACACCCTCAGTATTGCGTGCCTTCTGGTTCCCTGTTGCTGACTAGCGGGGGGATCGCATGGCGGGACTCTGGCTGTTGTCAGTTATGAGGTATTACAACAGTGTTTGGCCTCCTGTCCCAAATTCCCTGAGGGTCATCACGAGCCCCTCATGGGGTGGATGGGCGTGTTACTCGTCAGATTACAGACGTTACTATGCATCCCATTCCTGCGTGGTCGGATTCTTCTGATCCGTAGGTGGTAACTCTGCCTGAAATCAGTATACTCGCTTTCAGGGGTTGTTACCCATCCTACCATGGCTATAGCATGGTTGGTTAATACTATTGTAATGTTTTTTCCCCACCAACACGTCTGGGGTTCAAATGTATTTGGTCGCTCATGTAATATATGCAGTTGTCATAGGTGGACATGCCTATATTGGATACCAGTCTCCTAACTTTCAGAGTTCCGGCTGCGACTGTATCCTCCATAATACCCTATGGCTGCGCTCTGGGAATGCAGAGGTGCAGATACCATCTATAGGGTAGATCTTGTTTGGTCCTGACCTTGACAGTGGCAGTACAAATTTTCCGCCTTCAGCTATGCCCACTACATGGCTTCAGACTAAGTCTATTAAGTCTTTTTGTCCTCTGGGTCAGCCTAAAGGTCTGTTTCTTCAACCGAGCAGGCCTGGACTGCCAGCCGATCCTGCTTCTGAACCTACGGATATATCGTCAGCATGACGAGACAGGCCTACCACTGGGAGATGGCGATTTTCTCAGTTCGCCCGGTACTAGTGTCTAGTTGCCGCGGCTACGTGGGTAGGAGGGTACGCCCTCTCTTTGCTCAGGCGGCCTATTTCCATGTGATGGTACGCAGGCCCTTATTCGGACCCGAACAGGGCCTTACGAATCCAGAAAGCTATACAGTTGTTGTGGTAAGCGGAGCTAATTGGGCCCTTCCCACTTTCTCAGCGAGGGACAGGTTGTTCTGCTTTCTTTCTGGTGCGGTGGCTGAATGGTCCTCTTTGGCCTATTCTCTGTCTCAATTCCCTGAACCAGTTCCTAAAGCTACCTGGGCTCAGGAGGCAATCCCTATGCTCCATCATACTATGTTTGGAACCTGGGGACTTTATGGTATCACTGGATATACAGGACGCGTGCCTACGGGCACTTACAGAGACCTTGCCTCAGCATGGACTGAGGTTTGCTGTATCACAGCACTTACGGTTTTCGGGCTCTGCCTGTTGGGACTGTTCTCAGCCCCACAGGGGTTTACCAGCGTTTTGGATTTTCTGACAGTTCTTCTGTTCAGTATATCCCAATGCTCCTGTACCTGGATGGCCTCCTGCTCTTAGCAGGATCACCGGGGTACTTTACAGCCGGGTCAGGTTGACTGTGGCTTCTTCAGGGTGCAGAAGTTTAATCAATGGGGAAAAAGTCCTCCCTGCATCCCTCTCTGGGTATTCTCACCTAGGAGCCCTGCTGGATTCTCAGAATCTGAGAATTCTTCTGGCGTAAGACGGCATCTCCACTCTTCCATTAGGAGTACATGGATGTCTGCGCAGTCAACATATGTCTTTGCACTCTTGGAGGCATGGTCCACTATTCAGTGTCTGCCTTTGGAAGGGTGGAATGGGCTTAGTTCCATTCCAGGCCTTTCCATAATTGGCTTATCTCCAGATGGAACAAGTTTTTTTCTGTCTGATCACTGTTCAAATGATGCTGCTCTCCCCGGCAAGTCTGTCCCTTTTCGGGTGACTATGACCATCTCGTCCAGGGTATTCTTTGCTAAGGACAGTGTCTGGTTCGCATCCATTTCAGTGCAATTGGATGTCTGTCGATTCCACCCTGTCAATTAACTTGTTGGAACTTTAGCCTGTCTTGGGCCTTCACTTTGGCATAGCCCTTGTTTCCCGGTGAACTTGAAAAAGTTCAGTCCGACAGGGTCAGAACAGTAGCTTCCTTTTTAGCAATACTGTTCGTTGGGTGGCAATGTCAGGTATGTCATACATTCGGACATTGTCTGAGGGTCTCCTCCCGACCATCTTGACAGTGTTCATTTCAGGTGCTCTCCATTGGGAAGCGGGAGTCCTCAGCCGTTACGACGTGCATCACGGGGACTAGTCTCTTCCCCAAGAGAGGTTTCATCTCCTGGTGAGCAGGGGGGGGGGGGCCCTCCTGAGGTGACACTCATGGCCTTCTGACTCTATCACACTATGGTGTTACAGTCCAACTCTGGGGATTCTGAAGCAACCTTCAGTGACTCTTTGTCGGTGAAGGGGTTCTTCCAATTTGCGTACCTGTGTTCTCCAGTCTCCATTATTCCTCGAGGGGAGTGTTTCAATCGAGACAGAGATGCTTTCCTGCTGGTGGCTCCTGATTGCCCCAGATGTCAGGGGTACTTGGTTTTTCGGAGTCTCTCCATCGATACTCCATTCCTGATGCTTCACTACCCAGACCTGTTGTCTCAGGGTCCTGGGGTTTGCCTTGGACCTGGGTCGTTTGTCTTTGACTACGTCCCTACAGTGGTCTTACGGCTTCCATGGCTTTGTCATCGTTGGAATGATTGGAGCACATGGATCAGCTTTTGCTGGGACCTACCACAAACTGTGGCAGCCATCATTCTTATGGTATTATACCTATCGATACGATCCTCTGGTGTCCAGGATTTCCAGATATTCTGGCATTCCTTCCGGCTGGCTTGGGTTTCACCCTCGGCCTGGCCTTCCTGACAGTGCAGATCTCTACACTGTCAGTATGATTAGGTTATGGAATTGCTCCGCTCTGATATCCAGTTCATCCTTTGGAGTGTTTTTTGGATTATGCCTCCATTTGTCCTCCCTAGGGACTCCTTGGGAGTTAGGAGTGGTTCTTTGTTAACTCCGGGGAAAGTTAATGGAACCGCTGGTTGTGATAGCCATTACATGGTCTATTGCTTTGGCTTTCTCTCTTTCTATCAGTGATTTTATATCAACCAGGTGAGTGTCGGAATTGGGAGCGTTCTCATGTGGCTCCCTCTTCTGGAGGGCATCTTGTCAGGGTGTGAGTTGCTCTCACCCTGTGTTTCTTCTTAGTGATTTTCAGGTTCCATATTATTCTGGAACTTATGGTGCGGCCATTCAGTCCCCAGTCCTCTCGGCTGGTGTGGCCTCATTGACTGTGGTCCGGCCTCTGTGGATTTATGTGATCCATTCAAGTTCCTGACGGAAATCGGACTCCTTATTGGTGGTCTGAGATTTCTGGTTTTAACAGGAAAGGATGGCCGGCCTATGGCCATATGTTGGCTGGACGGCCTCGTATGTCTTCTTCAGGGGCCTACCCATGGGTAGGCCTTTCTGTTGTTGCTGCTTGTTTTTTCTCGGGCCATGTAACCCTCGTGGGTGGCTCGCTGTGGCGCCTTGGCTGCTTTGCCTTGCTAGGTGGCCACGTGGTCTTCTGTCCACACCTTTTTAAGGTTTAGGCATTGTTTTCCTTTGCCTCTCAGGATGCTTCCTCTCGGCACAGGAGCGTCCCCTCCCTTGGTTGAACTGCTTTGGGACATCCCCAAGGTCAACCCTGTGTACCCCCTATGGACCCTGAAGTAGAAAACAAGAGATATGGTAAGAACTTACCTTTGTTATCTCTGTTTCTACGAAGTCCATAGGGTCCACAGGGCGCCCGCCCTGACGCACCTGGCTTCAAATGGGCTGTGTGACTGGTCACCGGTTTTCCGTCTCCCATTTCTGTGAGTATGGTTATCGAATGTTCCAGTTTTCTCTTTCTTTTCTCCTCCTCCGGCCTTTGGCTACTTACAAACTGAGGTGCCTCTGGCTGGGGGTGGGGTTATAGGGAGAGTGGACCCAAGTGCATCCTGGGAGCTAAAAGCTTTAACTGCGTGGTGCCCGGATTTGGTTCCCAACCTATACCCCAAGGTCAACGCTGTGGACCCTATGGACTTCGTAGAAACAGAGATAACAAAGGTAAGTTCTTACCATATCTCTTGTTTTTCTTAGCACACCAGTGTTTTCCTCAGGTTTGCAGTGGTCGATAAGCATTTCCAGTTTCTGGCATTGCCCCTTGGTCTGGCCTCCGCGCCTCACGGTTTACCAGGGTCGTGGCAATTTTGGCAGCCCACTTGCGGATGCAGGGGGTCCGCTTGTTACCCTATCCGGGCGACCTCCTGTTGTTACCACGGTCCCCAGAGATACTTCAGTGCCATATGCAACGGACAATATCTGTGTTGCTACGTTAGGGCTGACTGATAAACTGGAAATGTTCCTCTCTGATTCTTCACAGAGGATGATCCATATCCCAACATCGGAGGATCTTTGTGATTGAGGAAAAGATCTCTGCATTACAGGCAAAGATATGCAGTTGCCTGCAGAGTCGCCGAGTGTCTATTCACTTGGCAATGTGGTTCCTGGGTTCCAGGGTGTTGCTGTTCGACATGGTGGAGAGTACCCAGCTTCACTCTAAAACTCTGAAAAACTTGATCCTCTCCGGATGGGATGGGATGGGTTGCCCCATCGGATAAAGTCAATAGGCTTTCCTCGGAGGTTTGTCTCTCTCTGGCCTGGTGGCTGCGGAAAGCTCACCTAAACAAGGGGCACCCCCTTTTGGGATTGCGGACAGGGTCCTTCTGACGACGGACGCCAGTATCCGTGGCTGGGAAGCAGTGACGGGTCCACACTTGTTCCAGGACAGGTGGACACCAGTAGTTTTTGCGCTTCCCATAAACATCTGAGAACTCTGAGCAGTATTCAAGGCTCTCCAGCATGCAGGATAGGTCATCCACGGAAATACCGTGCAGGTACAGTCTGACAACGCCATCATGATGGCTTATGTAAACCACCTAGGAGGTTCCCGAAGTCAGGCGACACGAACAGTGGTGTCCCGAATTCTGGCTTGGGTGGGAGGCTATATCCCTGCCGTCATCGGCAGTGTTCATTCAGGAATCCTCAGATGGAAAGCAGGCTTTCTCAACTGCCAAGACGTGCATTCAGGGAAATGTCCTCTTTATCAGGAGGTGTTCAATTTTCTGGTGAACAAGTGGAGCCTTTCAGAAATGAGACTCTTCTGATAGACGTAGGTAAGTCCAGTGTACCTTCCAAGTGGTGTACCTCGTCCCTCCGTTATCCCTTCTTCCTCCAGTAATAGCAAGAAGGAGGCACGCTCCTGCTGATAGCTCCAGTGTGGGCCAGATGGCACTATTACTCAGATCTTCGGAGCCTCTCAGTTAACACTCCGAAGCTGTTGCCTCTACGCCCGGACTTGTTGTCTCAGGATCCTGGCTGATACCCAGACCTGGGTTGTCTGTCCTTGACAGTGTGGCGGTGGAGACTGCCCTCTTAAGGTCTAGGAGTTTGTCCAGCTCTATAGTTAACAGGGGCTCTGTCCATGCTAAGAGCTCGGAAGCTTTTATCTGCAAGAATTTACCATTGGGTATGGTATACTTTCTTTCAGTTGTGTCGCCCTAGAGGCTAGGCTCCTCGGGTATTCAGGATATCCAGAGGTTGGCTTTCCTACAGGTGGGCTTAGATAACGGTCTTCGCCTTGCTTACCTGAAGGTGCAGGTTTCTGCCCTGTTAGTATGGTTTCAGTGTAGGATTGCTACTCTTCCTGATGTCCGCACTTTTGTGCAGGATGTAAGTCAGCATCCCTTTGTTCCACCTGTGGCTCCTTGGGATTTGGCTGTGGTCCTTAGGGCTCTCTGAGGACCGCCATTTGATCCGCTGGGCTCAGTGGATTTCAAATGGCTTACGGCTAGGACTGTATTCTTTCTGGCTCTTAATTTGGCCAGTAGGATCTCAGAAAGGGAGGCTCTGGCATGTAGACCTCCCTTTTTCTCATCTTTCCTAGGAACAGGGCAGTGCTTCGCACTTGCCCTGGTTTTTTACCTACGGGGGTGTCTAGTTTCCACATCAATGAGGAAATTATAGTACCGGCCTTTACTTCCCCAGTCCTGTCTGCTGGTGAGGCCTATTTGGCTGTGGTACGGGCGCTAAGAATTTAAGTTGACCGTACCAGTCCATTTAGGAAATCAGACTCTCGGTTTTGTCCTTTCTGGTTTCCATAAAAAGGGTTGGCCTGCCACTACACTAACTTTGGCAGGATGGATTCACAGGTCTTCCTGTTCCATCCTCTATTAAAGCTCTTCCACTAGGTCTGTGGGTCCTTCGTGGGCAGCTCGACGTGGCGCCTCAGCAGTGATTGGCAGCCACGTGGTCATCTGTCAATATTTTTGTAAGGTATTATGCTTTTGATACCTTCGCCCCTC
The DNA here is from genome assembly GCA_031769625.1 of Taudactylus pleione. Taxonomy (NCBI): domain Eukaryota; kingdom Metazoa; phylum Chordata; class Amphibia; order Anura; family Myobatrachidae; genus Taudactylus; species Taudactylus pleione. Next base: position 74,944 of record JAUIMM010000334.1, read on the forward strand.
AGGATGCTTCCTTTCGGCGGCGGATTCTCCTTACAGCACAGGAGCGTCCCCACCCTTAAAGGATACTGCTTTGGGACATCCCCAAGGTATCCTGTGGATACCCTATGGACCCTGAAGTAGAAAATATGAGCTATGGTAAGAACTTACCCTTATTATCTCTATTTCTATGAAGTCCATAGGGTTCCACAGGACTCCCGCCCTGTCGCACCTGTACTGCAGATGGGCTTTGATCTGGTCACCGGTTTCTCCATCTCCTTCTGGTGAGAATGTGATTCTTGTGTGTTCCAGACTGTCTTCTCTCTCTTTTTTGCTCCTGCTCCGGCCTATGGCTTGTTACGAAACTGAGTGGCCTGAGGCTCGGGGGCGGGGTATAGGAGAGGGACCCCAGTGCATCCTGGGAGGCTGAAAATTTAACTCTGTGGTGCCTGGATGTCTGCCGCCATCGCCTATACCCCAAGGTATCCTGTGGAACCCTATGGACTTCGTAGAAATAGAGATAACAAGGGTAAGTTCTTACCATATCTCATATTTTAGCTCATATATCCAGTACCTTTGAGATAGTTTTCTAGCTAGATCACCTCCCCGGTACTATATATAAAAGGATAATATGAAAAGATATAGACAAACCGACAGATGAAACATAGCAGCGGCACTCACAGGGCTGAGGATCAGAAGAATGACACCACACTGGGGGTAGTTCTGTTCAACGTTTCAGTTGGTAGACTTTTATCAAGAACGTGTTCTTGATAAGTCTGGTGTCATTCTTCTAATCCTCAGTCCTGTGAGTGGCACTGCTATGTTTCTATATGTATAGTATTCATTACTACAGAGGGCACATGGGCAAGTAGTGCTTAATCATGTGGAGTGCTGGCTTTGTTTATAGTTGTGTGTGTGTGTGTGTATATATGTATTTATATATTAGGGGTGTGCACGGCCACTTTTCGTGTTTTGGATCTGGATCTTCACGTTTTGGATCTGGATTGGTTTTGAGAAAAACCACCCTTCCATGTTTTGGGTTCTGGGTTTTGTGTTTTTGGATCTGTATTTTTATTTAAAAAAAGCATAAAAATAGCTATAATCACAGAATTTGTAGGTTTTTCTGCTTCTATGCTATTATTAACCTCAATAGCATTAATTTCCACTCATTTCCAGTCTATTCTGAACACCTCACAATATTGTTTTTAGTCCAAAAGGTTGCACCGAGGTAGCTGGATGACTATGCTAAGCGACACGAGTGGGCGGCACAAACACGTGGCCCATCTAGGAGTGACACTGCAGTGGCAGACAGGATGGCAGTTTGAAAAACTAGGCCTCAAACAGTACATACTGCAAAGAAAAAAAATGATTGGTTCGTTTGGGCCCCCACAAAACAAGCTGGCAATTAATCTGCCCCTGTACAAACTGGCTCTACGGAGGCAAGATGTCATCCTCATCCTCCTCATCCACCGATTCCTCACCCTCTTTAGTGTTGTGTACATCCTCATCCTCACAGAGTATTACTTCGTCCCCACTGGAATCCACCACCACAGGTCCCTCTGTACGTTCTGGAGGCTGGTCTCCCTGGAAGAGTTGATAATTCATTTTTATGAACATCATCTTCTCCACATTTTGTGGAAGCAACCTCCTACGCCTTTCGCTGACAAGGTTCCCAGCTGCACTAAACACTCTTTCGGAGTACACACTGGAGGGGGCAACTCAGGTAAAATAGAGCCAGTTCGTACAGGGGCCTCCAAATTGCCTCTTTTTCCTGCCAGTACAGGTACGGACTGTCTGACATGCCTACGTGGATGCTGTTACTGATGTAATCCTCCTCCATTCTGTCAATGGTGACAGTATCATATGAAGTGACAGTAGACATGTCAGAAATTGTTGCCAGGTACTTCAGTCCCGACCATATGTCCAAACTTGGTCCTGCCTGCCCTGTATCAGTGCCAGCGGGTTGCTTAGGATACCCAAGTTGTTTCCTGGCAGCCCCAGTTGCTGGAGAATATGAAGAAGGAGCTGTTGACGTGTCACATTCCGCTTCAGCTGACAGTGTTTTCACTAGCAGGTCTTTGCACCTCTGCAGGCTTGTGTCGGCCGGAAAGAGAGATACCACATAGGTTTTAAACCTAGAATCAAGCACGGTTGCCAAAATGTAGTGGTCTGATTTCAACAGATTGACCACCCTGGAGTCCTGGCAAAGCGAATGAAGGGCTTCATCCACAAGTCCCACGTGCTGAGCGGAATCGCTCCGTCCTAGCTCCTCCTTCACTTCAGCTGCTTCTGCAAAAGCCTGATGAGGGGAATGACCTGACTCAAGCTGGCAGTGTCTGAACTGACTTCACGTGTGGCAAGTTCGAAGGGCTGGAGAACCTTTCACAACACGAAAATCATTCTCCACTGCGCTTGAGTCAGGTGCATACCCCCTCCTTTTCCTATGTCATAGGTGGATGTATAGGCTTGAATGGCCTTTTGCTGCTCCTTCATCCTCTGAAGCATATAGAGGGTTGAGTTCCACCGGGTCACAACCTCTTGCGTCAGGTGATGGCGGGGTAGGTTCAAGAGTGTTTGCTTGCGCTCCAGTCTTTCGGGCCACCCAAAGCGTCTCCTGCACGCCCCTGTCGTTTTTCAGAAAATTCTGCACCACCAAATTTATTGTGTGAGCAAAACATGGGACGTGCTGGAATTTGCCCAGATGTAATGCCCGCACAATATTGGTGGCGTTGTCAGATACCACAAATCCCCAGGAGAGTCTAAGTGGGGTAAGCCACTGGGCGATGATTTCCCTCAGTTTCTCTAAGAGGTTGTCGTCGGTGTGCCTCTTACTGAAACCGGTGATACACAGTGTAGCCTGCCTTGGAACGAGCTGGTGTTTCTGAGATGCTGCTACTGGTGACACTGCTGTTGTTGCTATGTAAGGTGATAAATCTACCCAGTGGGCTGTAACAGTCATATATTCCATAGTCTGCCCTGTTCCACTTGTCTACATGTCCGTGGTTAAGTGGACATTGGGTACAACTGCATTTTTTAGGACACTGAGGACACTTTTTCTGACGTTTCTGTACAGTCTCTGTATCGCCTGCCTAATGAAGTGGAATCTAGACTGGATTTGGAACCGGGGACACACTACCTCCATCAATTGTCTAAATCCCACTGGACTAATGGCGGATACCGGACTCACGTCTAACACCAACATAGCAGTCAAGGCCTCAGTTATACGTTTTGCTTCAGGATGACTGCTGTCGTACTTCATCCTCATCCTCCTCGCTAAGGACTGTTGGAGGGTCAATTGTTTAGTAAAAGTAGTGGTGTTACTACTTCCTCTCTGGGATGATGAACGAATCCCAGCAGCAGTAGGCGTAGCAATGCAGGATCCTCCGCAGGAATTTCGGATAGGAGAGTCAGTCATGCCAGTGACATGGCCTGCAGAACTACTTCCGATCCTAACTAAGGAGGAAATTGTCGAGGAGGGAGTTGACGGTGTGGTTTGCAGGCGCTTGGATACAACAGGACTAAGGGATTTAGGTGTCCCTGGACTGCTTACGGTCTTAGCCAAAGTTTCTGAACTTGACAGTAACTTATTATGAACACGTTGCAGGTGATGTATAAGGGAGGATGTTCCTAGGTGGTTAACGTCCCTACCCCTACTTATTTAACCTTTACATATGGTACATATGGCAAGACAGTTGTCCGGATTTGGATAGAAATATTGCCAGACCAAAGAGGTGGAATGTTTGGTCTTCTGCCCAGGCATGACCGTGATGGGCTTTTTCATCCCACGGACAACAACTGTCTCCCCGGCAGCCTGATTTAAACAAACCACATCACCATCAGAATCCTCCTCGCCAACTTCCTCCTCAGCGCCAGATACACCAGTATCCTCATCCTGTTGTACTTCAACAGTGACATCTTCAATTTGCATATCAACAAGTGGACTGTGGGTGCTCCTTCCAGCACTTGCAGAGGGCGTGCAAATGGTGGAAAGAGCCACCTCTTCCCGTCTAGTGCTGGGAAGGTCAGGCATCTCAACTGCCACCACACTTGGACTCTCCTTGGAGATTTGTGATATCTTCTTAGAACGCACAGTTCTTCGCTGTGCTTTTGCCAACTTAACTAATTTGATTTTTGTAGCGGGAGGAGGGCTTCCATCGTCATGTGAAGCTTAACCACTAGTATTGAACATAACATAGGGAAAGACCTTAGCCGTTCTTTGCCACTCCGTGTCATAAATGGCATATTGGCAAGTTTACGTTTCTCCTTAGATGATTTCAATGTTTTTTTTAAGGTCATTTTCCTGAACTTTGTCATTTGGGATTTTATATGCCCTTTACTATGACATTGGGCATCGACCTTGACAGATGACGTTGATGGCATTTTATCGTGTATGTCGTGACTTGTGGCAGCAGCTTCAGCACTAGGAGGAAGTGGTTCTTGATCTTTCCCTATTTTATTTTTATCGGACAAAGTTTGGTCCTCCATTCATGTTTATATTGATATATATGTGCAGCTAAGGCGCACACAAATACAGAAAAGAAGAATTTTTTTAATTTTTTTGGAGTGCACTTTGTGGGTTACACCACCCTTTAACAGACGAGCCAGCCAGCCCTTTACTTATGACACAGGCGCACGCTTGGCGCTGCTCCTTTTTTAATGCACGTGCAGCTACAGTGCACACAATTCACAAACACAGAAATAAATGTTTTTTTTGCACTTGGGGGGAGCACCCTTGATGGACAGATCACCCCCTGGACAACACTACAGCACCCCTTTAGGACTACAGCCTTTTTGGGACACTGCACAACACAGCCCAGCCAGCCCCTATGGACAACAGCAGCACAGCCCAACCAGCCCCTATGGACTTTGGAGGAGTGGATACAGCCCTTATGGACAACAGCAGCACAACACAATACAGCCCAGCCAGCCCTAACTCCCACCCTCCCTCTTCACTGTCCACAGCCGGAGTGAGAAATGGCGCCAACACGGGGACCTTTTTATAGAATCCAAAACCCGCAAGATCCGGAAGGCGGGATGATGATTGTATTTTGCCTCAATTTCAGTTCCAAGTCAGGAGGGAAAACCCGAGTCGGACTCTGTTCCCGACTCGGATCGGGGGGGGAGGGGGTTCGGACTTCAGAAATCCGAACCCCCTCATCCCTAATATATATAGATACTGTGTGGCCTAGAGGCCTTAATGAATAGATAAACTGGAATATCCTTATGTAATCGTCTAGTTCCATCGAGTAATATTTCATGTTGCTGATCTTGATATGTTCTGTGATTTCTGTATATGTAACTGTGCCCGTGATGTATTAGTTTCTCAGATGTGATTCTTGTTATTTTGTTGTTGTCTCAGACTTGTGTATGTGTTGTGCACTGCCTGCGATCCCTGGTCACGCTTGCTAAGAGGTTGAGAGGGCGTGCTTTACAGCCTGTTATGTGTGAGCCGCAAGCCTTGGGGTTGCTATGCTCTTCCAGCTGGGCAATTTTCACCATGGCGCTTTCCAACTTGCTCTCAGATTGCAGTGGATTGCACTCCACAACTCCATGTTCAGCAAGTCTCAAAAAAGTAACTTTTCAACTCGTCTCAGATTTTCGTAAAATTTGGAAGGATGGTAGACTGCATAAAGTAACTTTCATATGTAAATTTTATGGTGTTCATGCTACAGGGTTGCAGACATGACAAAAAAAATTTAATTTATGCTTGAAAGGTCAACTAAAACATATCATAACTTTACTTCTAATTGTGGTAGAACTTTCATGTTGGCCTTGTTTTGAAGCTAAGAGACCAGAGTTTTCATAAAAAAAATAGTTTTGTATTTCGTTTGAAATGCATTGATACTGTCTTTACATAAGGGGATCACATACCTATCTGGATTGACATTGTCACTGTAGTGATATACCTGGGTTCCATCTACCTAAGTGTACTTGATGTTAACCGCATATGGTATGCATTGCCCCTCTGTGTTTTTATAATTAAAATATATTTTTATCTTTAATACCCACACCATCTGATTCCATTCCTTCTTTTGTTTGACGCTGGTCATATATATTACTATGAGGAATATGGTCGTATAAACTAGACTTTGGATGAAGATGAAAAGAAACCTTTATGTGCATGCGTCATATATTCCCAACAAGTAAGCATTCTTACTGTATGGTGGATTCTCTGCACACTGGTTGCCTTTTAAGGAAGTTGGATACGACCAGTGGCGGGCTGGGCCGGGGGGCAGGGTGCCATCTGCCCCCCAGGCCTGTATAATTTCAGTGTTATGGAGCCGTCATTCTCCATACACTTCTGGCAACCGGGAGACATGCATAGGATGCTCCCCGGCCACTCAGTTTGTGTAGCAAGGCTAATCAGTGTAGCCGGTGTGATTCTCTTTGAAGCCCTTGTAATAAGCAGCTGCCTGGGGAGCATCTTGTGCATGTCTCCCGGCCGCAGGCAGCGCAAGCCAGGAGTCGGACTCACAGGCAGATCACTCAGACATTCACCAGGGGCAGGGCGTCACTGGGTGACCGGGAGGTGGCCAGGCATCTCCTATTCCCTTCCATTTCCTAGCTGTCCCGTGCGGTCTGTCTCCACACTGCAGTGCAGAGTCAGCAGTTAGAAGTGGGAGCTAGTGATCCCTTCGGTGACTGTGCTGCTACAGATGCCCGGAGGCTTCCCCTGGTAGCCAGAATCACCTGGACCATACATGGAGGTAACAAGTTTGGGGGCTCTACTACTAGGCCACTGACTGCCTGTCCAACTGAGATGAGACTTCAAGTCCCAGCACACCTTGTCAACCGGATGTGCTGGGACTTGTAGTGCCATCGCAGAATTGCAACTAGAGAGGCCCTGAAGAAACAAAGTGTGTGTGTGTGTGTATATATATAATATATATATATATATATATATGTGTATATATATATATATGTATATATATATATATATATATATATATAATCTATATATTCACACATACATTCCACAAGGTCTGTCAATCGCATTATTGAAATCTATACCTTCCACTGGTGCCCTCCATCTCACTTAATAGGCTGCACTCAATGTAAATCCCCCTCAGTGTCCATCCTCACCCCCTCTGTAAGTTGCCCTCAGTCTTCTTGTCCTCTCCCTTCCTATAACTCCCCTTTAGTGTCCCTGGCCTCAGCCCCCCTTTAACACACTCTCAATATTCCTGCCACTTACAGATGTGTCCTCATACACCTTTCCTTTTTTTTCTTCATTTGGCACAGGATGCCATCACGGCTAAGATGCACCACAACGAGTAGAAATTATATAGATCCCAAATTCTTTTTTCCTTCAACAGTATTCATGTAAAGTATCAGATTAAAGTAGAACATTTTAAGAAAAATCACAAAGCATGAATAATATACAGATTCAAATGCATGGCAAATTTGGTAAAACGGCTTGATTTTAGGAAAGGTGTATGTGGACACATCTTATACTGCCTGTCACTTACCCTGATTCTCATTGCCCTGTCACTCAGTGACATTTACCCTTCATATAACTCTCACTGACCCTCATAGTGTCTACACTCATCATTTACTGTATTCCTGCCAGGCACACTATCACTTACTCTAAGCACCACACACTCACACTGGCCCGAACGCTAAGCACCACACAATTACCCAAAATGTTACTGTTGCACACTAAACCTGGCCCTAACGCTAATGCTGGGCATACACTATACAATTATCGGGATGATCCACTCGATATCAACAGATTGCCCCAATAATTGTATTATGTTTGCGGGCGACCGAGAGTAAAATATTGATCGGTCGGGCATGCCGGATCGTCCAGCATACCCGTCCAATGTGATATATTGTTGGTTAAATGTCGGCCTCATAGGGCAGTGTATGCCCAGCAGCAGCCGACAGACAGACATTTCCCCTGTTCCTTTTAAGGATACTGAAATTAAACCTCTATACGCTCCTGCCTATACCTTCTAAAATTCACGCTATTTGCGTACGCAGTCATACAGTAAAATAAAAGCCTTCAGACCTTTGAAAATGTGTTTCCAAAGCACAAAGTATATCATTCAACATAAAAACAGTAGGTTACACGCTGTGATCTAAAGACAATTTAGCGCAAAGAAATTATACAGACCCAAGGTACAGTTATACATACGCACTCGCACTCGGACCAATTACTATATTCATAAGGAACCTCCATCAACAGCATCAGCATGAAGACTCCATATTGGAGTCTGCAAGCACATTTATACCGTTACATAAGGGTATAAGCAATGCAATAGAAAAGTTTGGCATGGTTTCATTGGTTCCCAGTGCGGGTGCATCTGTTACAGGATATTTAACAGGTTGATTCAAATGGACACAGACCAGCCTCCGACAGCCTATTGTCTCCTTTTTCCCCCTGCATACAAATCTAAGCTGTTAACTTTACAAAGTACATTTTAGTGTTTTAACTCTCTACTGTTCATAAATTGAGAATTCAGGTTGCGATCTTCTCACCGATGATACCGGAAAGCTGTTGAGAAAGAGTCGATCAGTACAACACCAAACACTGTTTGCTTATCATGTACTAAACCTTAGATACCAAATAATCTTTTTTTTTTTCACAACATTAGCAATAAATGAATAAACCCTGAATATTACACTTTGAAGCTATGGAACCTTTTACGTGAGTGTGCAGTGTGTAAGTATTATGGGTTTGGGAAAAGACTCTAGTTAACTTGTGGCAGATGCGTACGCATGAAGCTAATAAATAGCGTTCACATGCAGGATATCATGCATTCGCTAATGCGCATTATGTTTACAGCGCAACTGTGCGCAATGTGCGGTGTTTATGCATGTGAGTCTATTTATGATGGATTTAATATTTGTGTGTGTGTATATATATATATATATATATATATATATTATACATACACACACACACACACACACACACACATATATTATCCCTTACTAACATTTTTTTTCTCAAAACTACAATGCAAGGTGTTATAGGCAGTGAGCTTCACTCTCAAACAGGGTGGAGACCCCCAGCCGATTGCTGGTGCCATCCTGTCTGACAGTGAGTTTAAAAGTTTTCTTCTGCCTAACTAGGATACCTGTATCAGTTCTTTTCAAGCAGATTTCTTACCATTGTTCATTCAGTCAAATTAAAGTGTCTGGGCCATATTACAATTGCCACAGCTACACCTGTCCACATGTGGGATCTCTCCATTTACATGCAAAAACACCCACAGTTCCTGGTGTATTGTCTTTTCTAATTCCTTTTCTCAGGAAGCTGTTTTTCTAGTTGTTTTGGTATTTTTCTATGCAAGGTTGTCCCCAGAATGGGCTTGTCATGGCTTCTAAAAGGATTACCAAAAACATTGCCATCTGTACTTAGCTCGTGAGTTGTAACTTAAAATGTCGCTGGACGGCCATTCGCAAAATGGCGTCATGCAGATTCTTATTTTTAAGATGGAGTCTGGTTGCCATTCGCAAGACGGTGTCGCTCCAAGCTAATTTTACACTGATTCTGTCTCAGCCACTAAACCAGCTTCGACACTTTCCTATGGAAGGAGCAGGAAAATGTCTCCTAACCAGTGGTGGAGCGCAGATATCAGCTGGGTGTCAGGCTGCCAGATAAAATGTCTGTCGGTCTGACAGGCATTTTATTTGGCAGTGCATGCCCAGCAAAAGGAACACACAGTAAAATAACCCTCAATGTTCTAAAACACACAAAACGAGCAGAAAGAGGGGCAGAACAGAAACAAAGACAGAGGGGCTGAACGGAAACAAAGACAGACATAGAGGGGCAGAACAGAAACAAAGACAGACATAGAGGGGAAAAAGACCAAGATGGGATTGAAGAGTGAGACAAAGTAGTGAAGTAGTGGGATTGGAGGAAAAGAAATAGTGGAGGGAGAAGAAAGATATGGAGAAGAGACAGAGCGGGAAGTGAAAGATGGTATGAGAAGGGAAAAGTGGGGAGGAGAAACGTGGGTTGAAGAGAGAGAAGATAGAGAGTTAAAAAAATAAATAAAAAGAAAGCCAGGCAACACAGGACATTAATTCTAGTGTGTGTATATAGTGTGTATATATATATATATATGTGTGGTATGTTTTTAAAAGTTTATTTTTGTGTGGACATTTTTTTTGCTGTAATGTGTGTTTACTAAGGGGTCTGTGTACTAAGCCTTCGAGAGAGATAAAGTAGATGGAGATAAAGTACCAGCCAATCAGCTTCTGTCATTTTACAGGCTGTGTTTGAAAAATTACAGGAGCTGATTGGTTGGTACTTTATATTCATTCAATTTTACTCTCTCCAGGGCTTAGTACTGTGCATTGTGATTTGCAGTGACTGATCGTCACTGATGCTGCAGTGTGCCGGTGCTGCCAGTGACTGAGGGCAAGGGGGAGACTGGGAGCTCCTCTCTCTATTCCGCTCTTCAGCGCCTGCAAGTTGAAGTGGCGGCAGCTAGTAGTTCTGCTGTGTGAGTCTTGACAGGGTCAGGTCACACTTTTGTAGGGCGGTATGTGCAATGCTATGTGTTTTATTTTTTTTCCTGTGAAGGCCATTGCATTTGATTTGTTTTTCCTGTAGGGGACAATGGGCCTGATTCAGAGCCGGACGCTCTGACCAGAGCGCTCGCTCTGAATCAGGGCCCTCCTCCATTAAAATGGAGCATCCTCCTGGATGCTCGTATAGCTGTGGGTCACCACCCACAGCATATATGAGCGTCCAACAAGATGGTCGCAATGGTCTTGACCATCGCGACCATCGGACTTGCGAAGGAAACCCTGCGGTCGGGTTTCCCAGCCACAAGCCCTGGAGTGATTTTGGCTCTATCAGAGCCAAAATCACTCCCACTGACATCAATCAACATCGACAGCATGCCCCCTTTGGTGCGAGACCGGAGCGATGGAAAGTCCTTCGCTCGCCGGGTCTCGCGCATGCGCACGACGGAGCTCCCTCCGTCGTGCGCATGCGCAGTGGGGAACATCGACCCACTTGCGAGCGTACTGCCGCTCGCGAGTGGGTCTGAATGACCCCCAATGTGTTTCATTTTGTTCCTGTGAGGGCTATTGCATTTTTTACGTGTAACCTCTAGTCAAGGTTAAGATCACCAGGGCCACTTGCTTGTGTTGCCCCCCAGGCTGAAAGTTGCCAGCCAGCCCCTGGATACGACTTTAAACACTATCACACCGTGGTATATTTGTTTGTTTTTTACATATTGGAAAAAACATTAGGAGAAATTCTACATCTGAAGGATTTATGGAACAACCCGTAGCGCAATTATTGTAAGACCGTTCTTTCTGTATGTATCTTGTTTGTATAAGTGGGTGATTTATTTTACAGCCTCCATTTGCTGCTTATAGAGTGCAGTGCCAAAGGTTAGAACCTCCTTTTTTTTTTTTTTTTGTATGAAAGTTCTACTACAATTAGAAGCAAAGTTATGATTCGTGTTAGTTGATGTTGCAAGCATAAATGAAAAAAATAAATTGTCATGTTTGCAACCCTGTAGCATGAACACTGTGTATCACAGAGGGCTACAATTTCACATATCTACGTTATTATATGCCGTCTATCAGCCTACGAAATTTTATGAAAATCTGAGATGGTCGGGTTGGAAGCTGTGATGATTTGGCATGGATTGAGATATATATATATATATATAGATGTAATGTGTAGCCCATGTTAAGCTGGGTACACACTGAGATGATGTTGACATGATATGCCATTAACATTGCAGGTAATGGAGGCCTGAAAGAGTGTTTGTTCCATCATTCATAACCTCGGTCTAACGATTTATGAGCCCGTTGGGCCGACATATTGCACCGGTACACATCGCTCAGTGTGTACCTGGCTTTACACTTGCATTATAGGGCCAGGTGCAGCAGGGTATTATGGGGATACAATATATGTAATAATATATAGCCAAGATTACACATTTTACAGGGCCAGGTGCTGCAATCCAATTTCTCCTTCATCCACTAGGGGACACTGGAGCCTCAGTACAATGGGGTATAGAAGTGGGTTAACCGGGAGCTGGCACCTTTAATATAAAAACTTGAATGGTGGCTAGCTCCTTCCCCTCTATACCTTTTCCAGCTCAGTCTAAAAATTGTGCCCTGGGAGCTGGACCTAGGCTCTTTTAGGCACATTATAGAAAACTACAAGCAAAAGCCAAATGAGGATACAGACAGGCAGCCCACTGCCCCTGCCTGCCTGCACCGCTGGAGCTGCCGGGGAGACCTCACCGCTACTACCTGCGGTCTGCGCTGAGGTCTCCAGCTACAGAGACCTCAGTCTCTGGGGAGCCCTAGATGCGCTGCATGCGGCGCTCGTCCCGGGCTTCCCCCAGCTCAAATCCCGCTGTCGGCAGCGATAAGGTTAGTGCGTCCTGGCTCCCTGACTAGCGGGAGAGCCAGGACTTAAACAGTCGGGTAAACAGGAGCAGCAGCCGCTAGCGCTGTGAAGGCGCCAAAGCGGAGGGGGTGGAGCCTAAGTCAGACTTCTGCTCCTGCCTCCCAGCAACCCCAGCGCTTCTACAAGGACGCTGGGGAGCCATTATAGAAGAAGGGCTGCTCGTGGAGGCTGCATTTAGACGGCTAAATAAGGCCAGTAAGGGGTGTTTTTTCAGTGTTTTATAGCTCTATTAATTAGAGCTCTATAGGGTGCATAGCATATCTCCCTCTCTGCTCCCCCTTCTACTGTGTGGTCTCTAGATCTGTCCTAACACCTACTGTGTGTGTGCTGCAGCATGACTTCCAAGGGATCTAAAGCTGCACAAAAAGCCTTCTCATGCAAGAAATGTGCAGAGAAGTTCACACAAGACCAATCTAACTCTTCTCTGCTGTGTGACAAGTGTGTGTCTCAGCCTCAGGCTGCCGACACACCATCCCAACCATTATGGTCTGATCAAATAACATCTGTTATGTCAAGACTGTCTGATGAGCTTGAAGCAGCTCGCAGAGATGGGGAGGTGATCAGACAGAGATCACCTGAACCAGATTGGGCACGTTCTTTAGCCAAATCTGTGGAGGGACTTACTAAAGTTATCTCCCAGGCCCACCTGTTGCCTCGTCATATAATGTCCCTATTAAGAGACTTATCCAGAATCCCTTACATTGGGATGATTCGGATAATGAGGAGGATCAGGAGCCAGAAGAGGGCGAGGTTCAAGAAAGAGGTTCAGTTTCCTGATGAGTCAGAACCTATTTCTCAGGGCATGGATACATTAATTACTGCAGTACGCCAGGCCTTACATATAGAAGACTCAGAGGTGACTTCTAAACCATCTATTTTTGGTAAGAGATTTAGACAGGCTGTCACTTTCCCAGCTTCAGAGGAGTTGGATGATATCCTAACCTCAGTGTGGAAACACCCTGATAAGAGGTTTCAAATCTCTAAGAAACTTATCTTATTATCCATTTCCACCAGATAGTAGGAAATTATGCGAAACTCCCCCAGCAGTAGATCCCTCAGTATCCCATCTTTCTAAAAAGACAGTGCTTCCTGTACCTGGGAAAGGAGTCCTCCGACAGAAAGCTGGAAAACACGCTAAAATCCATATATACAGTGGCAGGAGTATCACTGTGTCCAGCACTGGTTACCTGCTGGGTAAATAAGGCTGTCGAAGCTTGCAGAAGGTCTCAGGACTGGAACGCAGACTGAAGATCTTATTCACCTGGCTGAACAGATTGCAGAATCTGCCGCTTTCTTTGGGGAAGCTTCTAAGGACATATGTGGTCTTTCTGCTAGATCTTCGGCTTTAGCTATATCAGCCAGAAGAGCCCTTTGGCTGCGTCAATGGCACACAGATGCAGAGTCCAAGAGAGCAGTAGAAGCTCTTCCCTTAACCGGGGAAGTTCTTTTCGGGACGGAGTTAGATAAGTGGATCTCACAGGCTACAGGTGGGAAATCCACTTACCTACCATGTGCGGCTCCTCCTCCTAGACGACCTACAGCAGGACCCTCCTTTCGGTCCTTTCGTGCCCCCTGCTATTCCTGGGCATAATATTGGACACAGTGGAACAAAAGGTATTTCTGCCCCAGGCCAAGGTCTCCTCCATTCAAAACATGGTGCGCCTGATTTTGCAGCATCGCAGGGTATCAGTACATTTCTGTATTTGCCTGCTTGGGAAGATGGTGGCGACCTTCGAGGCCATTCAATATGCGAGATTTCATGCCCGCACCTTTCAGTTGGACCTTCTTTCTCAGTGGTCAGGATCCCACCTATTTCTCCACCAGCGAGTCCTCTTGTCTCCCCAGACGAGAACATCTCTCATTTGGTGGTTGAATCCCTTGCACCTGCTGACAGGAAGACTGTTCGCAGTACGGGATTGGATTCTCCTCACCACAGATGCAAGTCTAAGAGGGTGGGGAGCAGTGACCCAGGGAAACATTTTCTGGGGCACTGAACTCAGAGGGAGGTAGGTCTGCCCATAAATATTCTAGAGTTAAGAACAGTATTTTATGCTCTCCAGCTGGCGCATTCTCTGTTGCAGGGTCAGGCAGTCCGAGTACAGTCGGACAATGCCACAGCGGTCGCTTATATAAACAGACAGGGCGGCACCAAAAGCAGAGCCGCCATGAAGGAAGTAAGCAGAATCCTGCTTTGGGCAGAGGAATTCGCAGTGGCAATCTCTACTATCTTCATCCCAGGAGTGGAAAACTGGGAGGCCGATTATCTCAGTCGGCAGGACATTCATCCGGGGGAATGGTCACTCAATCCTCCGGTATTTCACCAACTAAATCTCAGGTGGGGTCATTCACAGGCCGATCTCATGGCATGGAGGTTGAACCACAAAATATCAATCTACTGTTCCCAGACTAGGGGACCCACAGGCAGCAGCAGTGGATGCACTGACAACAGCGTGGAGGTTCCGCTACGTATACTTATTCCCTCCTTTCCCGTTAATTCCTCGCTTACTTCAGAGAGTCAAACTTGAGAATGTCAGAGTGCTATTCATAGCACCAGATTGGCCCAGACGAGCATGGTACTCGCAGATAAAGAATCTGTTGGTAGACGAGCCGTGGCCGCTTCCTCTTCAAGACGACCTCCTTCTTCAGGGGCCGTTTATCAAGACTTAAGGCGGCTTCGTTTGACGGCATGGCTACTGAAAGGGCCGTTCTCAGACAGAAAGGAATCCCATCAAGCGTAATTCCTACCATGATTAGGGCTCGCAAGGAGGTTACGTCTCAGCATTACTACCGAATATGGAAAGCTTATGTCACTTGGTGTGAAAGACGCAATTCACCTCCATCAGTATTTAAGGTATCACGTCTCCTTCTTTTCCTTCAGGCTGGCTTAACAGCGGGTCTTCGTCTGGGTTCCATAAAGGTACAGATGTCCGCATTATCCATTTTCTTTCAAAGAAAATTTTCCTTATTGCCGGATATCCAGACTTTTCTCCAAGGAGTAGTCAGGCTTCAGCCTCCTTTTGTACCTCCTACGGCACCATGGGACTTAGATTTGGTATTGGCTTTTCTCCAGTCTGAAATCTTCGTGCCGCTACAGAGGGTGGAGTTAAAGTACTTAACTTGGAAGGTGGTTCTCCTTTTGGCACTCGCTTCAGCGAGGCGTCTGTCTGATCTGGGTGCTTTATCATGCCGCCCTTCTTATCTCATTTTCCACGAAGATAGGGCAGAATTACGCACACAAAAATCCTTCCTTCCAAAAGTAGTATCTGCTTTTCATATAAATCAACCAAATGTGGTCCCTGTGTTTAAGGATGAGTCTCCAGCTTGTAAATCCTTAGACGTAGTCAGAGCGCTCCGGATTTATGTTGACAGGACTGCTTCACTCCGAAAATCGGATGTTTTGTTTGTTCGGTTTGATTTGGCCCGACCAGGTAGCCGGCTTCCAAACAACCTATTTCCAGATGGATACGTCTGGCTATCAGACTGGCTTATGTGCTGTCTTCCAGACAACCACCGGCTTCCATTACAGCGCATTCTACGTGCTCGGTAGAACTTTTATGGGCGGCTGCTCGTGGGGTTTCTTTAAACCAGCTTTGTCGTGCAGCCACTTGGTCCGGCAAGCACACGTTTCTAAGATTCTACCGTTTTGATACTTTTGCGGCCTCCGCTTCAGAGTTTGGCCGTGCAGTTTTGCAGGGTTCTCAGCGCTCTCCCACCCGGGATGTGAGCTCTGGGACGTCCCCATTGTACTGAGGCTCCAGTGTCCCCTAGTGGATGAAGGAGAAATTAGGATTTTGGTACTTACCGATAAATTCCTTTCTCCGATTCCACAGGGGACACTGGACACTGGACCCACCCTGCGCTGCTCTACCTGCATTTGTTACTATTTCCAGATTCAGACGGTTGTTTGTTACTAAAGTGGTTTGTCTTTTATTATCCTTCTTTATATATGTATGATGTGGCTTCTCTGTCTCCTTCTCCTTACTTTCCAGCTCCCTTCGGGCACAGTTGTTTAGACTGACCTGGGGGTTTGGGTTGTATAGAGGGGGAGGAGCTAGCCACCATTCAAGTTTTTTTTATTAAAGGTGCCAGCTCCCGGTTAACCCACTTCTATACCCCATTGTACTGAGGCTCCAGTGTCCCCTGTGGAATCGGAGAAAGGGATTTATCGGTAAGTACCAAAATCCTACTATTTGTTCTAGTGTACGGGAAAGTTTCCAATGCAGGGTGCTGATGGTGGGAACAGAGGGTGCCGACCACTTTCATCACACTGTCATCACACAGCGGCCCCTACTTCTCCCTCACACTGTCACTGCTCAAAACATGCAGAAGTAGGCAAAATCTGTCCGCCTACTTCTATGATATCACAAGTTGGAGAAAAGTTGGCTGTTCTGATGACCAACTTTTTCATCAGACCAACCAACTTTTATGGTGGGTACACACTGAGCGACTGCACGATTACGACATCGTAATCGTGCACAAATCGTGCACTTTTATGTCGGAAACTACCAGCGATGCGCACTCCCGCTGGTCGTTTTCGACATTGTCCATCGCCTGAACATGCAGCACAATCTGACGATAACGATAGATTGACATGTTCAGGAATGATGGACAGTGCCTGCACTGAACGACGGATCGTTCAGTGCAGACACTACAGGGATCGTAATCGATGTCGTAATCGTACTGTCTTTCCTGATCGCCTAGTGTGTACGCACCTTAAGTGTGTGGAGCACCGTTTTAGTTGGACAGACAAGTTGGTCAGTTGGATGGTTGGAGTAATGTTGGTCTGATGTATGGCCTGCTTTTACTCTTCTGATTTAAAGTTCCTTTTTTTTTTTTAAATAATAAACACTTCTGTTTTTTATCACTACAGCTCAGCAGTCAAGCTGTTCCCAAAGCCAGTACTGATCATCAACAATGAATCTTTCCCCATCTACTACATCTGACAGCCTAAGTGATGCTCATTTTGGTAGTCCAGCCACTCCTCAACTTGTGCCAATAAACCCAGAAGGAGGGGGTAAAGCCACTCCCCCTAGTAAAAACAGCAAAAAGTCACAACGGATGGATCGTGGCAGTGAAGAGTACCGTCTTCGCAGGGAGCGCAACAACATGGCTGTTAAGAAGAGCCGATTAAAGAGCAAACAGAAAGCCCAAGACACTCTGCAAAGGGTCAATCAGTTAAAAGAGGAAAACGAAAGGCTTGAAGCTAAAATCAAGTTACTCACCAAAGAGTTAAGTGTACTGAAGGACCTTTTCCTGGAACATGCACACAACCTGACAGACAGTGTGCACCCTGAGGTCTCCACACCGGGACAGGAGAATGGAGCACCATAACATGCTTGACATTATATCCACTGACTTTGCTTGCAAATTGTTTGAATCATGGAGTATGTACAGAAAAGTGCTGACAACAGTTTTCTTCTATTTTAAATTGAATATGTTATGCAGACAGATGTTAATATTTGTGATCCATGTGTTTAAAATCTTCACTGGTAGGCTTTTATGACACTGACAGATTTTAAGATTTTCTGTACTAATATAAATAGTTGTGAAAATTTACATTATTTCTTTAAAGGAGTGTCTATTGAAATGGTCTTTTTAATTACCCACCCATGGCTAATGGTGTGATTAACACACAAAATACTTACATGAAGTATAAATTATGAATGGTGAAAGTACTAGGTGTTATAATTCTTACATTCTAATTGGTGACTGGTTGCTGCGATAATGTTATTTAGTGGGCAGCACAGTGATACATGTGCTGATGGTTATTCAAAAGAAATCATATGAAAGGAAATGATTAGATCAGTTATACCTCAAGATATAAATGAAACCATATCTCGATAAAAAAATATTGAAGCTAGAAATTTGGTCTCAAACATTTAGCGCGTTGTGAAAAAAATGTTAGGGGAGTGGCAATAAATGATGATATATCACGTAATCAGGTAACATATCATGTTCCTGAGCAATATACAGCATATGAATAATCAATTTATAAATGGTCTTCCTTTGCCATTTTCTACCATCATTACATGCTCATATGCTCCACTGCCTCTGCATTGTATCTTACTAGAAAATAATAGACACTACACGTGACCTGTTTTTTCCTGTTGTTATTAGGCCTGATTTAGAGCTGTACACATACTGTAGCAGCTCTTTGGACGCAGCTGCTGTGTGTAAATATGCGAATGCTGTAGGTGGCTTCTGGTGTACACAGATGCCTCCTGCTAACCTTTGTGATCTGCTGTGTTTTGAAGAACAATGGCCTTCACTTCCCCTCCCCCAAATGGCATGCTGTGGCTTAGGGGGGACTGCGATTGCCGTGAGTCAGTGAACGGCACATTCGCTGTACAGATCCCCATAATGTCTTCTTCTAATATATAGCTACAGATATATTTTCTTGATAGAAAGGCACCCAGTCCAGTTTTAAAATCTAGTACTTAATCTTTTACTATACCTTTTCTGTGTAGACATCCATCTGATCCAAATGATGTCACTTCTCAGATGCCACCAAAGTAAACAAGCCTAGTTTTGTCTCTTTAGTTTGGGTCGATTAAAAGAGTGAGAAATACATGCATTTGCAAACATATACTGACAGGGACAAAGATGTACCTGCCGTATTATTTGAAAGTGGTGAGGAGGTGAGTACATTTAGTGGATAATGATGGTCCCCAGCATTAGTAAAACAATTGTGCTTGCGAATTCTCCATTCACGCTGATTGGTGATTTCTTTATCGCTCAGGCATATAGTCTTTTGTGTGCGTGATTTAGCAAAACTTTTTTCTCTTTTGTACAAAAAAGGATAGTTGTTTCTGCTGTATTACATAGGTTTTATTGATACTTAATTTATTTGCAACAAATATTTAATATTATTACAAATCATGGACACAAGTGGGACGTAAGTCTATGTAGAAATCAGGCACATGTGCTACTGTTTCCAATCGGCACACATCTTAAGAGAGTTACCATTTTGCATATGGTCGCAATTGTGGCTTTTTTTTAATTAATACAAATTTCTCCTGTGATAAGGGGAAAATTGTGATAATCTCTGCATTAGCCCCATTATTTTCTATAAAGTTATTTAATACAATCATTGAAAAGAACAGGGCACAAAACCTTAACCCTGTAGTATATGATAACATCAGCAGAGTCTTAACCTTGTCCATTAATATACATTACTCTAGATTTAGTATTATCCTCCTTAGTGCTAGATCAAGTTTTCCCAACAGGTTATGATTTAAGGATTAGTGTCCGTGGAAGCAGATGCGATTATTACTGACCTAGCAATATAGATGAACCCACCTGTGCATGAATAAAGAAATACATAAAACCTAACCTGTTCAATAGACTAGTGCAGGAGTTCTCAACTCCAATCTTGAAGTTAATTAAAATCCTAATATTTTTTCAATTGCAGTACAGTATGAAGAGCTATTTTAAAACTTGACTGGTCCATATAGAAACAATGCTGATACCTATCAAATTATTTTTTACAATATATTTCAGAAGGGCACATGCAAATCTCATTTTCCCATGACTGAAGCGAAGCTCATAAGTCGTCATGTCCTGGTTTTACATTTTGTACCATTTTATTAAAAACTACTGCATCCAGCTTTCCACCAATACCGTCCACTGACCTAGTTATGAGGGATTTTCTAAGTCAGGCTCCCAAACTCCATCATTACAGTCCAGGTTTTAAGGATATCCATGTAGAGACCAGAGTCTGTGTCAGAGGACACATATTTTCTGGCTTCCTAAGCGGCAGTTGGCGGCCAGTCTGAGCAAGCTTTGATGTTAATTTGATGCTGTGTTGTCGGATGCAGTACTCTTATCTGCAATGCTGGCTAGCGGCTACTTTTTCCTTCAGACGCCTCCTGCAGGTATTAGCATATTAGTTGTATAGTATTGCCAAACCTGCAGTGCACTGAGCGCCTGATTCAGATATTTATGGTATTGCACAATTAGCTACTTGCACTATTAGCAAATTAAGATGCAAAATTTAGGACATAATCTAGGTAATATGTCAAAAGACACAGTACATGTGACATGAGCCACGCATCGTTATGCTTAATCCGCTACTTTATACCAGTTCCTTTGCGACAAAAAAAGTACTAATCCTAAATACAGTATTTAGTGGATTATGATACAAATTTCCCCAAAAACTAGTCCAGCATGAGATTCTCTTCCTGTGGCAGTTGCTCCAGGTGTCTTGTGCCATACCGCGCAAAAATAATAGATGTATAAGGAGACATCTGTATAAGAACCAGTGATTTATCAATTCCTTTCTATCTTTGTTCCTTTAGGACAGGGATGGGGAACCTTTTTTCTGCCGAGGGCCATTTTGATATATATTATGTTATTCAGGAGCCCGGTGCTGGCCACGCCCCCTACATGTTATGTCACACGGGGCAGGGCCACAATCGTCGGTGGTTACAGCAATCCCCAGAGCATCCTGAGGATGCTCCGGGCAGTTGTAAGGGCAGCGGTGTGACAGTCTGAAGCGTCCAGGCTGCACTGCTGCATAGATTATGGCTGCAGGGTGACATTCTAGGCACCATGCTAGCCAGATGAGGCTAGCAGAAAAAAGCTCAGAGGGACTGACCAAATGACTCCGAGGGCCTTATATGGCCCCCGGGCCAGAGGTTCCCCAACCCTGCTTTAGGACTATATACTTTATCAGTCATAATCTTGTTTGGGTAACACTTGTATGCATAGGATATAGTTTCACAATCTGAAATTTTGTGTCTCACAGATGGGGGGTAAAACATTTAAAACCTCAACCTTCTCTTTTCTTATCCCCTTCCAATGTTTTTTTTTTTAGCTCATCTCTTATTTACCCAATAATATTTTTCAAACGTTGATCTTTCTTTTCTTTTACATATTTTGCTACATTCCTTGAATTTACATAAAAAAATATTCAGTTTTTAAATAACTTCTCCCCCCTCTGCCCTTTTATTAATGACTGTACCTTCCTATTTAACCATATTGTTTTGTTTGATGCCTTGCAGCAGTATGTGCTTAAATGTTGTCTTTGCAGTTTTAATTTTATCTGAGCATACTCCCAGCAGCCATACTTCTCTAGAGCTTTGCCTTTCTAAAGTTCATGGTTTTGTAGTTAAGACATTTTAATAAACCTTAACACAAATGTTACAATTTTTTACTGTAGTTGCCTAAATATGTGTACAAGATAATGGGTCTGATTCGGAGTTGGGTGCAAAGCAAAAAAAAAAGCAAGTAGTCTGTTGCACTGAAGGTGGGGCAGATTTATAATATGCAGAGAGATTAAAGCTGGATACACACTATACAATTATCTGGCAGATCCTTTAAAGATTTTAGGACAATCTCGAATTTTTGTAAATTAATCTGTTGCATCACATGATTGGATCTTTAAGCATGCACATATGATGCGATCAGTTGGTTTATGGTATTATATAGATTTTTCAGTGTATGTACAGTCTGACGACTGACTTGCAGACAGTTCTTCCAATGCTTGTGGGTGTAAATCTCTCTTTTGATCTTTAGGACCGATAAATAAGGAGATTAGAAGAAACAATTGTATAGTATGTGTGCACACAATAATGGATGTTTTCCTCTCAAGGAAAAATCATGAGTTGCATTGCATCTTAAGAGAACATTGTATTGTGTGTACCCAGCTTCAGATTTTGAGAGGGGTGTGTCCAAACTCTAATCTAAATTCCAGTGTAAAAATAGTTATCCAGCATTTGTAGGCTTCATGGAAGAGCAGCCAGTATTACCCTGCATGCAAAACAATAAATGTATTTGCAACCCTTGCATTGCAGCATGGTTTGTTGCAGATGCAGAGGTACCTGCTTTTTCTGCTGTGCTCTAACCTTAGAATCAGATCCATAGTATATGTTTTTTAGTGGTCTGACACTCCATCCACCATCAAGCTTGAAACGGCTGGTTGATGGTACAGTAGCTGAGAACACCGTGTTTGCCAAACTTGGTCCTCAAAGAGCCCTAACAGTCTTGATTTCAATAATATCCATATCCTGATTCAGAAATGTACACAATGCCAATGTTTACCCAGAACGAGCGATTGTTAGCCATTGCACATGTGTGTAAGCTACACTGCACCACAGCAATTGTTTTGCTATTATTCTCACACAGAGGATTCATTAGCAAAGTGAGTGACAGGTGGTCAGCGTTTGGGGGATGTAATGGGGAGAGGTTAGGCAAACGCAGGTGTATCTGACCAGTTAAACGCCATTTCATGGGTGTGTATAAATTAGCTATTGCGATCTCCTTCGCTGTATGCAAGCACTCTGTGTGTCAGCAGAGATGCTTTGTTTGAGACTGGCCAAACTTGCCGTCAGTGTTACCGATGTTTATGCTGGTGCGTGACATTGGATGGGTATGAGAAGGCAGCAGTGGGCGCCTCTATGCTCGGGTAAGCTTTAGAAACAGCATATTTTTGCAGCTATGCGAAATCGTAGATGCGATTGCATTAGCGTACATCTCTGAATCCCTAATTATCTCAGTTGTTTACCCATCTGTTCTCAATATAGATATCCTTAAAACTTGAATGGTAATGGGACTTTGAGGATAGAATTTCGGTAACACCGTTCTAAACCTTCACAAGTAGACCTGACAGTCCTGTTTGTTGCCTGACAAGCTATATAAAGAGGACACAGTGAGCACAGTCTAGCTTCAGTTGAGCAGTTAGCGTTATCAATGGCAATATAAAAAACAAGCGACTCCCTAATGACTGCAGAGACTATCTGTAGTGCCTCATCAAGCGATTTTAGTTAATTGTTCTGGGCCCAGGCAAGCTGGTAAAACTAAGGGCTTCAGGGGGGAAGCGGTCAATATCCCGACAGTCGGGATGCCAATGCTGGATTCCCAACACCTGTCAGAAGTGTGGTGCCTGCATCCCGACCGTAAGTACTGGGGTTAGGTTTAGGGTGCGGAGAGGGGGAGGTTAAGTTTGGGCACGAGGGAGGGGGGGGGGAGGGTTAGGATACTGACCGACAAGTGTTGGTATCCTAACCGGGATGCCGGAGGTCAGAATCCCAAAGCCGGTATCCTGTACCTAACCTGTTTTAGGAGATACCTGGAAGCATAGTACTGCCTCCTAAACTTTGCATGGTCCCCAAGTGGCGACAGGTAGGACTCAATCTTGGCATAGTTGGATAGTGCCAATAGTGAGAAAATAGCTACATAAAGGTTCCAAGAAATATTTGGCCATATTGTGCAACCAAACCCCTTATGCTCATATTCTGAATTCTCAATAAGATCATATATATATATTTGATAATTGCCAATAAGATTCTTTTTATGTCATTTTCTTGTGGTTAAAACGGAAACAGAACTAGTCTGAGTGCCAAAAGCTGCCTGCCTGGACCATATTAAATCTTGTTATGTTTAATATGTTTGTAGAAAGAAAAAAATTTGACTACATTTCAAAAATGAGTTGAAGTGCCCTTTTGTTATTCAGAATATAGTGAGAGGTTTTGGTAGTTTTCTTATTTATGTATTTTTTTTAAAGAACATCTGACTTTGTTCCTTTAAAGAGAATATACCTCTGTTGTTCATTTGTAATAAAAAAAATAATTTCTGATAAATATTTGTCATTTTTATTCAGTAATTATACTTTGTTGAAAAAGTATTCCATGTCTTAACATAAATGAAGCTGAAAAAACTCCACAGAATAGGGCTCAGATATCCAAAACACAAGCAACTGAAAGTGTAAATTGACCGCACAAGCAACAGTCGAGCACATCGACGGTGCATATAAAATAAATGAGGCGCTTTAATTTAGATTACAGAAATACATAATCATCTTAGTCTCTCGTCTAATCAGGTCCTTACGGATCACTCCAATATCATTCACCAAAAAGACCTATTAGGTATTGTAGGCATTTACTCCCAAATTCATATCTTCAATTTCTCCTTATGGCACATAGGGAGAAATATCAAACATAGTGAAATACCATATATTTCAAATTAAAACCACACACATCCACAATTGGATTATCAGCATACCAGAAATGAAGGTGTAATAGGTACACCAGCAAACGCATAAACCAACAAGCTTTGGCATGAACTGCTCTAATCGATTTTTCCACAAAGGATGTACTCTGGTTCGCCTGTTCCCACCCTCCCCTAACACGTTTCAACTCCTAAAGGTAAATTTACTAAGATTCGAAATTGCAATCTCGGGTGAATTTGTTCATTTTTTCCAACTCTCAAATTTATTAAATACCAACTCAGGTGAGTTTGGGAAAGACTTGTAATTTTTCACTGAAAAACACGAGTGAGATTGCAAACTATTAAACTCACCATCAGCCAAACTCGCAAGTACATTTCATAGAAAAGATACAAATCTGGCACCCTTACCCTTGCTGTAAAATAAATAGTTAAAACTTTAATTTCTACGGTGTGTCTCTCTTGTGGATTTTTTATTTCACTCCTACCTAATTCACACATACTGACCTGCTGCCCAACGATCGGCCCACTTCTCCAAGTAGATTTCCATGGGTGTACCTGTGCGGCCGCTAATTGTGTAAAGAGCCAGCTGGTGATTGGCTGGCGGGTCCAGCTAATGTCTCTATGGTATCGCAGACACCCAAAAACTGTTGTGACACGTCTGAATCAGGCCCAAAATCAGGGATGGACATGGATGGTTGATTATTTATCAACATCAATGCAATGGTAGTATTTTCACCATTTGATGGCGGCTTTCCGATGGTAGTCACCATCGAATGGAAGCGATGGCCATACGATGTTAAAATCTGTGGTGGTTTGCTATTGTATATGCGCAAACTTGTTTTTTTTGCACATGCGTGAACTACTTTTTTTTCATCAAATTCTTTGGATGCAAAGGTTAGTTGCCATCACATCAAAAGTTTTGATGGTGGAAGCACAGCCATCATTCGATGACAGGCTTCTGATGTACATCCCTAATCAAAATCATTCTTAAGCACCTTGCACTTGGGCTGAGGCCATCGGAGGAAGAGATCCTGCACATGCTGAAACAGGCAGACAGAGGGCCTGATTCAGACCCGCTCGGGACTCGCAGCAAAACGGGCGGCTGTCGATGTTGATCGACAGCTCGCCCCGCTTTGTAGGCAGGTCGGGAGGGTGGCTGCACGAACAGGCGTTCCCGAAGGAATGCCTGCCGTTTGAGGATGGCCCTACTGACCTCACACGTGACGTCAGTAGTGAACTTCCTACTCTTAGAGCAGGAAGTTCACTGGGGCTTGCGGTGGATGAGTCCCTACCACAAGGATAATCGGGACCATTGCCAGGCCGTCCGCACAAGCGGCACTCAGCGGTCTTGTTTAAATACTTCAAGATGGCACAATAGGTGTTGCAACGTGTCGGGATTTTATTTGCCCGTTGTCAGGCTATATAAATAGACAAGTGCACATATAGAGACATACATACCTTAAATGCGTGTCAGCTCATAACTCCAGGTGTCCGACCACACGCAGTACTTCTGAGGCATCCATACATGACCCTGATGATGGCAGACGCTACGGTAACCCGGCGCCTGTAGGAGAACCAACACACAAGACATATTAAAGCACCTAGTGAACAAACAAAAGAAAAAACAAATGTTACAATGTCAATGGAAAACCAGAATAGTGATTTTGTAAATTAATGGATAAATGTGTAATACAAAGAGAATATGTAGAATGAAGCTAAACTATAAATGGAGGCAGTACAGCAGAAGTCTATGGAACCAAATTTGGAGAGAACCGATATAGTCTAGGAGAAGATAAAAATAAACATGGGGAGAATTAAAGAAAGACACCCAAGTTAAGTTGATCATTCAGCTCCTTAAGTTTAACCATGTCCTTAATATGGATCCACTTTGCCTCCAGTTGTAGTAGTTTCTTGTTACGATCACCTTGTCTACCATCATCTGGAGCTTGATCAATTATCATATGCCTAAAATTAGACAGATTATGCTTATGCTCCGCAAAGTGTCGTGCCAGGGGTTGGTCTGACCTTTTGCCATTGATGGCAGATCTAATAGCTGACCTGTGAAGAGCCATACGCTCCTTAAAGGAGCGTATGGTGTTCCCAATGGCAAGATATACCACATATTTACTGGTACAGGTAAGTCTGTGACTGATCTCATACTTGCGTCCCGAATGTGGGTGATAAAAAAAACTTCCCTGTTATCATATGGCTGCATGTAGTGCATCCTGTGCACTTAAAACAACCAAAACTCTGCCTGTGTTTCTTCCCTACTATATTAATAGCTTCAGTGACGTCTGAATGGATTAGCCATTCTTTAGTGTTTTTACAAAATAAAATACCAGCGCTGTAATACACCACTATACAGGGTATAATGGACAGTTCTTTAAAATAAATATATATGTTTAATACACAATAACACAATAGTCAACAACTATATAGCATATAAAACTGTTCAATAATTAGAACAGTATATGAAATGAAGTTCGTATTGGACAACCATAAAGATAAGCATAATGAATTTAAGCATCCAATATACTTCTCTACAACAAAGTTTATTGAATCGATTCCCACCACGTTCCATGGGTTGGATTGATTCTAAGCCAATAATGGATAAACAAGCTGGATTGCTATCATGTTGCTGAATAAAGTGTC
Source organism: Taudactylus pleione (assembly GCA_031769625.1). Classification (NCBI taxonomy): domain Eukaryota; kingdom Metazoa; phylum Chordata; class Amphibia; order Anura; family Myobatrachidae; genus Taudactylus; species Taudactylus pleione. The sequence continues at coordinate 101,912 of JAUIMM010000334.1, forward strand.
TTGAAACACTATGTAGTCTGTTCTTATTCAAAATATTCCTGCGATGCTCCATAAATCTGACCCGTAAAGGTCTTGTAGTCCTTCCTATATAGTATAAATTGCAATCGCAACTCAATACATATATTATGAATTTAGAATTGCAGTTAATAAAGGAAGTCAATATGTAATTTTCGGAAAGTGTAGATATCTGTACCTCAATCGTTCTCCTTAGCATATGAGAGCACATAATGCATCGTGATTTACCACACCTATAAAAGCCACAAGGTTTATTACTTAACCAACTAGAACCATTTGTTGTTTCTTTTTCTTTAATGTTGCTAAAATGGCTAGGTGCCAGAATAGTTTTAAGGGATCTATTTTTCCAGAACGTAACAAGTGACTTAGTTGGAAGAATATTTTGTAATATACTATCCTGTCTGAGGAGTCTGTAGTTCCTAGAGATGATATTTTTAATTTCGCTAGAGCAATTGTTATATTTACACACAAAGGCCATTTCTCTAGTGTCCCTTTGTCCCTAATTTTATCCTGATTAGGGGACCCCTTTTGTTTCTCAGATTTCTCCAACAGACATCTTCTATCCATAGAACAAACCTCTTTGTAGGAATCTTCTAATAATTTCTAGGGATAACCCCGTTCAATAAACGCATTAATCATGTCTTTAGCCTGTCGAGAAAAAGTATCCAAATTCGTACAGTTTCTGCGGAGACGCATTAGTTATCCCTTTGGTATATTTTGTTTCCACTGAGCATAATGTGCACTCTTATAGTGCAAATAAGCATTGATATGCACAGATTTGGCAAAATTACAGGTGGTAACAACCTTAACATCTGTCTCGAGGGTCACATCCAGGAAGTCAATCCGACTCCTGTTATAGGTGTGAGTAAAAGTAAGATTATATAAATTAGAATTAAGAGACTCAACAATGGAAGATGCAGAAAAAGAATCCCCATCAAAAATAAAAAAAAGGTCATCTATATAACGGCAATAGAAAACCAGGTTCACTTCCCATGGGCCTCCCCACACATGTTGATCCTCAAAGGCACCCATGTAAAGGTTGGCATAACTGGGAGTGAACCTGGTTCCCATGGCCGTTCCCGTTACCTGTAAATAAAACATGCCAGAAAAAAGAAAATAATTGTGAAAAAGAATAAACCGAATAGAATCCAAAATAAAATGCCTATGCTGCACCGAGAGGTCATCATCTCGTATAAGTCTATTACTTATAATTTCTAATCCTGTAGAGTGATGAATATTAGTATACAAAGCATTCACATCCAGAGAGAGGAAGGCGTATGTGTCCTTCCACTCAATAGATTGAATTTGATTGAGAAAATGAGTCGTATCTTTGAGATGTGACCGCAAGGTGCAAACACGGGGTTGAAGATATAAATCAATATAGAAAGATAGATTAGAAGTTAAAGAATGGACACCAGAAATCATAGGACGCCCGGGAGGTGAAGTGAGGGATTTGTGGATTTTAGGAAGAAAACAAAAAGTGGGAATGATGGGATAGGAAGGAAACAGGAATCGGCATGTCTCCCTAGATATGACCCCCGAGTCAACCTCAGAATCAAGCAATGATTTAAGTTCCAAAGAGAATGGACCAGTGGGGTCTTCTGATAAAGTGATATAAAAATTGATGTCATGGAGTTGTCTCTGTGCTTCTGTAATGTAAAGAGCACGGTCCATAACAACAAGACCCCCCCCCCCCTTTATCGGCCTCCTTGATAATGATTGATTCATCTTTCGTGAGTAATCTGAGAGCCCTTTTTTCCTGTCTAGATAAATTAGAAGCATATCTAGTACTGTCTTGTTTTTGTACACACAAATTTTTAAAGTCCTCTAATGTAATTTTATAAAAGGCTTCAATATTACTGCTCTTCGCACGAATGGGAAAAAAGTCAGATTTGACCCTAAAGGCAGTAGTATCTCTATTGCAATCAATAACCTTTTTCATTTGAATATCCGTTGTTCCAAGACCACTAGATCCAGATGTATTGCTTTCTTCCCATAATTCTTCTAGGGTTGAAAGCAAAACATCATCTGTACTATCAAGTACAATAGGTAAAGAAGGGTCTCCCAATTTCTGAAGATGTTTATTAGCAAAAAACCTTTTTCGACATAGCGTACGTATAAAACTATTCAAGTCTACATATAGGTCGAAAATATTAGGCTCACTTGTGTGGGAAAATTTTAAACCTTTTTTAAGGAGTGGACAGATCATTATATGCTCCTGAGGAAGCTGGACCTTAAATATTTCCAGTGAAACGCGTTGAGCGCTTTTATACCTACCTTTGGACATGCCATTCTTAAACTCTTCTTGGTTTCTCTACTCGACTCTGGACTGAATTATACCAGCCACTGGCAGCAACTAACAGCATCCGGAGGATCTACATCATCCTATATTTTGCGGTAAATCTTCTAAAGGACTGAATGGAACTCTGCCTTTCCTATCCGGTAATTTGTGCTGCCCCATGAGTTTTATAACTTCCAAGGAGTAGATTAACTATAACTGAGACTTTATGGTTTTCTTTATGTTTGTCCAATACGAACTTCATTTCATATAGTGTTCTAATTATTGAACAGTTTTATATGCTATATAGTTGTTGACTATTGTGTGATTGTGTATTAAACATATATATTTAGTTTAAAGAACCGTCCAATTTATTATACCCTGTATAGTGGTGTATTACAGCGCTGGTATCTTATTCTGTTTTTTTCCTATATTTAGGGGTTGACATCCCTTTACCAGCTGCTCTCTTACAGCGCTTTGGCCTATTTATATATTAATGTTTTTACCCCTTCTTTAGCATGATCTGATACTGCTTCTCCTTAATGTCCGGATTGTTCTTGATCACTGGCCAGAGAGTCCTACTGAAATTCTGAATTTCTTTATCTGCCATATTGTAGGTGTAAACCCAATTCAGGGAATCTTATGTCGCATTGGGCTCCATGTGTTTAAGAATCTCCGATCTGGGGAGTCCGTCCACTTTTTTACGAGCTCGCAGAAGGGTCTTCTCAGGATATCCTCTGTTTCTAAATTTTTCCATCATATGGTCCAGATCTTTGTCAAGGACATCATGGTTGTTGTTAATTATCTTAACCCTTAACAATTGAGAATAGGGAAGACTATAGTTGATCGTGGGTGGAAACTCAGCCCAAGGTAGGGTGTTTCTGTCCATAGATTTGGAATATATCATGGTACTGATTCTCTTCTCGATAACAGAGATAGTGACATCTAAAAAAGCTATTTCTTCCAAGCTGGAATGATGGGTAAATTTGATGGGATGGTCTAGGGCACAGGTTCTCAAACTCTGTCCTCAGGACCCCAAACAGTGCATGTTTTGCAGGTCTCCTGACAAAATCACAATTGAAATAATTAGCTTCACTTGTGGATCTTTTAAAATGTGTCAGTGAGTAATGAGTACACCTGTGCAGCTGCTGGGTGACCTGCAAAACATGAACTGTGTGGGGTCCTGAGGACCGAGTTTGAAAACCACTGGTCTAGGGCATTAATCCCCTCTATTAGATCCTCCAATTCAGTATGACTACCTCTCCAGAACAAGATCACATCGTCAATATAGCGTTTGTAGAATAAAATTTTGTCCCTGGTGTCCCTATTAAAGAAAAAATGTCATTCTACCTTGGGATTGTAGGCATTGGCATAGGTGGGTGCCATGTGCGACCCCATGGCAAACCAGTTTCTTTGCAGATGGTATTGGCCATTAAAATAGAAGTAGTTTCTCCTCAGGGTCATGTCTAACAGGGTGAGAAATAGTTCTACATGCAGACCTTGGTACAGATGGTTATCGATTATAAGATATTTGACAGCCTCAATACCTTCTTCGTGAGGAATACTGATATAGAGGATTGAGATGTCCAATGTACACAACCAGGTGTTGTGAGGTATCTCGTCCAGTCCTTCCAGATGTAAAAGAAGGTCTGTAGTGTCTTTGAGGTGTGTATCACCCGACTGTACACAAGGTTGGAGATGGTAATCAAAAATTTGGAGATGTTGCTGAAAAGGAAATCCCTTGCAGACACAATCGGGCGTCCTGGAGGATCTATTAGACTTTTATGTATTTTGGGCAATGAGTAAAGCTGAGGAACTCTGGGGTACTGTATGATTAAGAAGTCACAGGTCTCTTCTTCCAGGATACCACCGTTCAGGGATGCCGTGAGCAAATTGTCCACCTCAGTTTTATAACAGTCCGTGGGATCTCCATCAAGCCTGATGTAGACTCTTTCATTGGATAATTGCTTCTAAATTTCCTCGCAATATTTATCCACATCCTAGATCACTATCACACCCCCCTTGTCTGCTGGTCTGACAACTATGGAGCTCATTCAGACCCACTCGCCTCGGCACCCTCGCTCGCTGGGAGCAATTTTCGCACATCTGCAAGTCATTCGTTGCGATCTGATTTTGGTAGCTCGTAAGCCACTATCAGGTCGCTGCTTTCAGTGACAGATAGTGCTGTTTGTGGGTGGTAGCAGGGGAAGGTGCTTGTGAATGGTGGAGTGGATGTGCAAACGCAGGCGTGTCTGAGTGTCAAAACGCAGTTTAAAGGGTGTGCATAGTTAACAAAGTAGCGTCATGGTACACGTCACCTGAATGTATTTCAGCCAGCACTGATCGCAGTGCTTGCGGCAGGCTAAGACAACCCCATGGCTGCGAGCAGCTCCGATGGCCCCGATTAATCCTTCATTTCCCAGAGATGACCTCTATTGCGAGAGGCAAGGGGACACTTTAGACACTTGCGAACGCACTTTGCCATAGCTCACTAAAACATAGTGGGCGTCCTTACGCGATGCAGTGCAAGCACTTCATTACAATATCCAGCCCCTTTTTGCCAGCGAGCGATCGCATCTTGCGAGCGGGTCTGAATGAGCTCCAATGTCTTTGTAGAAACTGAGATTCTTCAATGCATTCCACTCAACCCGTGTCATATTGTTCCTATGAGGGGAGGGTTCTTTTTGACTCTCAGTAACCTGTACATCTAGTGCAGTGTTTCCCAACCTCGGTCCTCAAGGCACACTGATGGTCCTGGTTTTAGTGATATCCATGGTTGAGCACAGATGTTAAATCAAAATAACTGAAATACTAATAAAGGCCCTGATTCAGAGCCGGACGCTCTGACCAGAGCGCTCGCTCTGAATCAGGGCCCACCTCCATTAAAATGGAGCGTCCTCCTGGACGCTCGTATAGCTGTGGGTCACCACCCACAGCATATACGAGCGTGCAAAAAGATGGTCGCGATGGTTTTGACCATCGCGACCATCGGAACTGCGAGTGAAAGCCTGTGGTTGGGTTTCTCAACCGCAAGGCCAGGAGTGATTTTGGATGTCAGTGGGGCCGGCTTCAGACGGTAGGCATTCCCTTGGGAACGCCTCCGTCTGTCAGGCACGCCCACCAAAGGGGGCGTGCTGTCAGTCACCATCGCCGGGTCTCGCACATGCGCACGATGGAGCTCCCTCCGTCGTGCGCATGCGCAGTGGGGAACATCGACCCACTTGCGAGCGTACTGCCGCTCGCGAGTGGGTCTGAATGACCCCCAAAGTCACCTGTGCTCAAGTTGGCTATCTTTAAAACCTGGACTGTGCCTTGAGGACCATGGTTGGGAACCCCTGATCTAGTGTCTTAAGGAAACTATTGATAGCAGTGTTTTGTGAAGTTGGTTCAAAAGTCAATTTGATTTTAAAGGGGGTGATTTTTCTAGTACAAGGATGGGGATTCTTGTCAAAAAAATCCCTGAGTTTCAGTTGTCTACTCAAGTGGTGGTGATCGATCTTCCATCTTAGTGTATTAAAATTATTGGTTGGAACAAATCAAAGTCCCTTATTGAGTACCCTTAATTCAATTGGTGTGAGGATCCTGTTAGATTGAATACAAAATCTACTTCTTCCGACCTCTGCCTCATCTTGTGGCGCCCTTGGCCATCCCTTCTGGTATGCTTCCTATGGCCCCGCGTCCTGCACGGGTTCGTACCCCTAAAGGGGGCTTCTGTCCTGTGGTAGTGGCCATTTTAATACCCGTTAATTCCTCTCCAGAGGAATTAGGAGCTTCACTAGAAGAATATTCATATCGCCTAGTTCTAGATCTAAAATTGCCAGATCGGCGGGTGCCACATAAATGAAGTGTTATTGCTCTCTACGAGCCATCTATAAACTTTGCGTTCATCGTCATCCCTATAGACGGTGTCAAATTTCTGCCTTTTGAATTGAACCAATTCTTTTCTATACACGTCAATTTGTTGTAATTTTTCAATCCAATTATGAACTGGGGGCCTGATTCAGACCCGCTCGCGAGCGCTGAGCGCTTGCAAGCGGGTCGATGGTGCCCTGGTGCGCATGCGCGAGACCCGAATAGCGACGGCCAAACCGTCATTATGGGTCTCGCACCAAAGGGGGCGTGCTGTCGATGGTGAGTGACAGCACACCCCCTTTAGTGGGCGTGCTGGGAGCGTTCCCATGGGAACGCCTACCGTCTGGGGCCGGCCCCACTGACATCACTAGTGATGTCAGTGGGAGTGCTTTAGGCTCTGATAGAGCCAAAAGCACTCCTGGGCTTGCGGCAGTGAGACCCTACCGCAGGGTCTTGTCACACGCCCGATGGTCGCGATGGTCTTGAAAATCGCGACCATCTTTTTGGCCGCTCACATAAGCTGTGGGTGGTCACTCACAGCTATGCGTGTGGCCAGGAGCCCGCTCCAATAATAGGTAGGAGGGCCCTGATTCAGAGCGAGCGCTCTTGTCAGAGCGTCCGGCTCTGAATCAGGCCCTGGATCCAATTGTAGTTGTGTGATATTGCTGTTTTCATATTCAGAGATCTTAAGTCTGATAGAGGATAATTCTCTCGCTGATTCTTCTACAACAAGAGTCATGAGGTCCAGCGAGCACTTATTAAGTACGGCAATCCACCGTCTCATGAGCTCCGGAAAACCGGACTAGTGATTCTCTGTAAATTAATGGATAAATGTGTATTACAAAGAGAATAAGGGGCTGAATGATCAACTTAACTTGGGCGTCTTTCTTTAATTCTCCGATTCCATGGACTTCTACTGTACTGCCTCCATTTATAGTTTAGCTTTCTCCTACATATTCTCTTTGTATTACACATTTATCCATTATATTACAGAGAATCACTATTCTGGTTTTCCATTGACATTGTAACATTTGGGGTTTTTTTTTGTTTGTTCACTAGGTGCTTTAATATGTCTTGTGTATTGGTTCTCCTACAGGCGCCGGGTTACCGTGGTTACCAAAGCGTCTGCCGTCCTCATGGTCACGTATGGATGCCCCGGAAGTACTGCGTGTGGTGACCAGTGGGGCCGGACGCTTGGAGTGATGAGCCAACAGGTATTTAAGGTATGTATGTATGTCTCTATATGTGCACTTGTCTATTTATATAGCCTGACGACGGGCAAATAAAACCCTGAAACGTTGCAGCACCTATTGTGCCATCTTGAATTATTTAAACCAGACCGCTGAGTGCCGCTTGTGGGAATAAATATATATATATATATATATATCCAGGTTTAGAGAGAGCACTCACCAGACTTCTTCTTATGCCAAAAGATGAAAGTTTAATTACTCACAACATGTTACAAATAGAGAGGTCGACATTTCGGGCCCCAGGCCCTTTTTCAAGACCACAGAGTCATAGATGCGTCCAAGCATGTAGTAACACAAATCACTAGTGGGTCTATATATACCACGCATGTCATTAGTGCCACACCCCCAATTAGCAAACCAGGTAAATGGGTGTGAATCTTTTGAGGATGGAATAACACTGTTTACACAACACATATAGAACAATTACTGGTAGGATATATCTATATCCAGTCAAAGAAGCCAACATAATAACAGCCACAGAGTTAGCATTACAGTTCCAGAGGAACGCATTATTCATACCGGTCAATTATCTACCAAACATCTGCATAGGGTCAAACAGGCTATTGTATATAAACATCGTATGTGCACACATTCCGCTGTATATTACCGTGAGTGCTCCCATTTGACCCGGATCCACGAGTCTCTCCCAGCCGTCTCCAGACAGTGACTGGCTGAGATGTCATGCATTCAACACACGTGGAGCGCAACACGGAAGTGCAGCCACGGACTGCGTCTGTGGTGTTTACAGCCGCCCGTCACAATAACCTAATGCATTCCAATTACATGGAGCGCAAACAGGGAAGCTCCACTTAATCATAGCTGTCACTTAGTGATTATTACACTATATTCCAAGACAAGCAAAAAAACAAATTAGGTAGTACTTGGTTCCAAATCTAAGCCTGGATATTGTAACCAAGACATGTCTGGTATAATCCTGAGCCACGTGATAGTGTACATACATGTATTCGATATTAAAAACAATCCTTAAATATACACACAATACATGCATAATCCGATTACTAAAGTTGTGGACCATTGAATCACATCAAAACAAAAAAGGGAAAAAATAGAAAAAAGATAAAAAATTCCATAGATTATTAAGTGAGCATATTCAAGGGGTTCATCTCGTTCATTCCTCTCGGGGCTACAGTGTCCAATGAGTGAATCCATTTGGCCTCTTTTTTCAAGAGTAATAAGCCTCCGTCTCCTCCCCTAGCCAGTGGGGAGACCCAGTCAATAAGCATATTGCGTAAGGTAGAAATTTGGTGTACTGTCTTGAGAAAATGTAAGGCCACAGGCTTGTCGGTATTACCCATGTTGTAGGCAAGCCTAATTGATGACCGATGGTGTGACATCCTCTCTCTGAACGTGCGAATAGTCTTGCCTACATACATCAGTCCACAAGGACAAGTTAGAAAATAAACTACATGATCCAATTGACAGGTCAATCTGTAATTTAGATATATCTTCCGACCACTAAAAGATGAACCCCTTGACTGGATATAGATATATCCTACCAGTAATAGTTCTATATGTGTTGTAAAAACAGTGTTATTCCACCCTCAAAAGATTGACACACATTTCCTGGTTTGTTAATTGGGGGTGTGGCACTAATTACATGCGTGGTATATATAGACCCACTAGTGATTTGTGTAACTACATGCGTGGACACATCTATGACTCTGTGGTCTTGATAAAGGGCCTGGGGCCCGAAACGTCAACCTTTCTATTTTGAACATAAAAGTGAGTAATTAATCTTTCATCAGAAGAAGGCTGGTGAGTGCTCTCTACATAACATAACATTTATAAGTGAATACTTTTAAAAGTGTGCTTTACATTTTTAACCTAATTTTGGCGTTATTAGCTATCTTCAGCTGATATTGACTGTGATTTGACACTGTGATCTTGTTCACCAATAAGTTATCAACCTTTCATCACTGCTGTAGAATATCTCATTCTGAACTATTTGCACAGTGTATAGATAACTAGACCCAGTTGTTAACTGTATGGTATTCATTGTTTGTTTGTGTTAGCCATTTTAGTGGGAGGGTATTGGGAGCAGATTGTAATCATTGCATACACATGGCAGCTATCAGTATTTAAGTTTCATTGTTAGGCTGCATGCCTTTGGTGGCTTGTGCATAACATTTATAAGTGCACTTTACATTTTTAACCTAATTTCGGTGTTAAACCGAAGTCAAACTTTGTCCAAATGTTTTAGTTTTAGGATGGTTTGAAGTTAGATTATCCTAACATCAACACTAAAAGTACCTATATATCTGCAACGGATCGTCGCGATGGAAGCGGAAACGCTGATCTGCCGGTCGGAAATGTCAACCGGGGACCATCGATGTTTAGCAATCCATCGCAGGATCGCTGATATTTCACATGTTAAATTTCTCTGATTTGACAATCACAATCATTTTTTGATCGTGATTGTCACATCGGTGAAATCCAACATGTTTCTGAGATGCATGTTTCTGAGATGCAAGATCGCAGGATCGCAGCAATCCATCGCAGATGTATGGGTACCTATACACTCTAACTTCAAACCATCCTAAAACATTTGGACAAATTAAAATCAAGAAATGCAAGTCCAAAATCTCTTCACTACAAGCAACTGGACTCATTGTAAGAACTTTACGTGCTTATATTTTTGCTGGCTCTCTGGTTTCACAAACACTTCAAAGCATACTGTATCTGTGACAATTTCAGGTTACCTCTTAGAAATAATGTATGTTTACCTTAATTCTTTGCCTAGCTTCATGTCATCTATCCTCTAATACAGTCTACTTTAATATTCAATTTGTTCCCCATTAAATCTCCACTTTTCCTCAGCTCAATAATAAACTTTTGTTATTGTGCAGACACCTTTTCCTCTACTGTACTATTACTTGCTTCTCTGCAAAACTTTCTCTCACATTCATACTTATTCCGTCATCTAGTTTACCCCCCCTATTCACCTCAGCCACACCTTGACCATGTTTTTTTCCACTTCCCCCTCCACTCAGTGTCTACCTAATCATCTGTTTTGCCCTCTTCTTCCACCTTTATCATTTCCTCATTGTCTCCTCCACCTCCTCCTTCCTTTATCTCCCTTTCTCTGTCTGCCTTCTTCCTTCTCCTTTCCCATTACTCCACTTTCGTTCTCTTCTACCCCACCTTGGTTCCACTACCCCACCGCAAATCCCTCCTTCAAACCTCTCCATGTCACCCCATCTCGTTAAACTCCCTCCCTGCCCACCACCTACAGGTTCCCTTCCCAGCACTGGTGCCCGAACAATCTCTCCACTCCATTCATCTCGGTCACCCAAATTAACCTCCGCTTCTCGTTACAGCAACCCCAATAATCTCATTCACATCTCTCCCACAAAAACTGGCCCTCTATCCCGTGCCAGTCTGTAATAAACTGGTCTTCACCCATGATCTTTTCATCTCCACAACTTGCATTTCATAGCCATCACTGAAGCCTGGACTTCACCCTCTGACACCACTTCCCCTGCAGCTCTCTATTCTGGGGTCCTCATCTTCTCTCACACCCCCCGGTCCGGGGGTCACCTTGGCAGTGGTGTTGAGGTCCTCCTATCCCCTGGTAAGTCCTACCCTCTGAACCGTTCCTTACTTTTTCTACATTTGAGGTTCATGCTACACGCCTCTTCCAACAAGTACACCTGCAAGTAGCTGTCATTTACCGTCGCCCTGGTCCTCCCTCCAAGTTCCTTGACAACTTTGCTTCCTGGCTCCCTCACTGTCTCTCCTCAGACCTTCCCTCCATTATCCTAGGTGACTTCAATATTCCAATTGATATCCCCACAGAATCCTCTGCCTCCCACTGCCTCCTTGACCCTTTTCAGTCTGGCTTCCGTTCTCTCCACTCCTTTGAAACTGCCCTCACGAAAGTGTGCAATGACATCCCTGTTGCCAAATCCAAGGGCCACTACTCTTTGTGGCCCTACTACCTAATAATCACACCAATGTTTCTAAAAGAACCTTTATTATTAGTCACATTGGTGTGATTATTAGGTCATTAACTTTTTAAATATTTTCAACTTTGATGCCCCTTAGGTAAACAGAAGAGGTTAATTGACACACCTATCCTGTCAAATATATTCTATGATGTCACATTACAATTAGATTAGCTTCTTATGTCGTTATCTTCAAGTGGGAGAGTAGTTCCCTGATCATTGCATATAGATGTATGACATATATAATTGTTGGAAGTGAGTATAATATATTCTAAGAGGGCATAATTTTTAATTGTGTGAAACAACAAATAATAGAAGAAAGAATACCCAGCGCTGAATAAGCAGGAGGATCAAGTATTAATGCAGCAGTATAGGGAAGAGGTTATTGTCAATCTCACTTGCAAAAATAAATAATTGGTCAGGCGCTCTCTTATTGGGTCACACTTCAGACATATTGATAGAGTATAATACTCAAAAGATCTTCCATTTTAATGTCCTTAATAGTAAACAAGTTCAAACAGGAATCTTTATCCAAAAAGTAGTAGCTTTAATCGTTCTCTCGATTCCCTGTAGTTTGGATGCAGAATATAGCAGTAAACACACACACGATATGCAGCACCACAAGGTAAAGGGATCTGTGCAAATTTGATTGCTATATATTTTTAATTGTGTGTTGTTTATAATTTTTGCTACTGACATGGAAAGGGAAAAACTACTATATACTTTTTAATGGGACCAAATAAAGGTTACATTTTATATAATTGACATAATTCATGATAAGAATGCCCCAACAAAGAGTCTCTCTTTTCTCTGTTTGAGTTTTTGCTCTCTACAATCCTTCAAATGGGCTCTCAAATGGGCTTCATCAAAGCCTTCCAGCTCGCATCCTGACTTGCTGCTCCTTCCTCCCTGTCTTCCCCATCTGTGTAACCCCTGTTTGTCTGCCCCTCCCCTTCAAAGTGTGAGCTCTTACGAGCAGGGCTCTCTACCCTCTTGTGCTTCTCCTTACTTTTTTTTCATCTTGCTACCTACTAGGGCACCTAACACTTGGTTGCTTATTTCGGTGTTATGGTTGCTAATGGTAGCAATGTATACAGTATGTCCTTGTTCTGTATTGTACTGTGCTGTAAGTCGCTGGTCCTCTATTTGTTTATGTACTTTGTAAAGCGCTGCGGAACACTTGTGGCGCCATATAAATAAATGATAATAATGATAATAGGTATTCTAGCATTTGCTGTCAGTGAACATATATACATATATAAATAAATAAAGGGTCTTAAATTGAACCCATGAACACCACTTTTCATATAAACTATTATTAGTAGTTCTTTCCATAAAACCTAAGACCCTGCCCTTGTGGAAATAATGTTTTAACTCTTTTACCTCATGTGTTACACTTATGTTTTTGCCAAGTTTATTTATCGTTTGGTTCTCAAGCTATGCAACATTTAGAGGTTATCAATCAAAGCGAATAAATAGTAAAAGTACTTTTGCTCATGGATATGAACAGGAGCATAGTTACACTAGTGACAGTGTAGAAACCACAGACTTGTAATATGCATGGATACTGGACTGGAACCAGAGTGAACAGACCAAGTCCACTGGGCACCCCTCGTCCATGGAGTCTGAAGATTTCTTGTATGAATAATTGAGCCAACTTGGGAGCTGACAGAAAAGGTAAGCTGTGTGAAGTGAGCCATCTTGGTGAACCGGTCAACTACTAGTGTTCACTCTAGGTTGTAGGGCGCCGGACCAAGAGCAAGGGCACATCTTTATGACGCGTCCCCTTTTCGTAACTCTTTGGGGTGTGCCCGGCACTTATGGACATGCAGGGCAGCTCCCAAGCGCCGCGGTCACTGTGAATGGATGCCCATTCACCGGCGGTGACAACTGCTCTGCTGTTTTCCCCACCCGTGGGACACTGCGGCCTGTGGGTGGAGGACAGAACCCGCAGGCTGAACGCTAAACTACCACTTGAACTTGTTTAAAACTGGAAGATCGGTAATGAAGTCCATCAACAGATGTGTCCACTGCTGATGTGGAACAGAGAGAGGAAGTAACTGCCCTGCTGAAGACTGTCAAGGCACTTTATGCTGGGCGCACTTGTTACAAGAGGCAATAAAGTATTTTCTGAGAGAAGGCCAGCAGTAAAACCTGGAAATGAACTCAAAGGTCTTTTGTATGCCTGCATGACCTGCGAAGCGGGAAGCATGAGCCCAATGTAGCAGTTTCTTGCGTAATGCGTGCTTGACAAGAGTGTTCCCAACAGGTGGTGAGGATTCTACTCTGATTGCAGAGAAGGCTGCTGGATCAATGATGAGATGCTTCCCAGCAGATGTAGTCTCATTTTTGGGTTAAAATAGTACCAGGAATTGTATGTGAATTACACCAAAAAATTGTTATCATAATCTAGGGACCCGTGATCACTGGTTAAGTATCCTATATGAATTTAGGTTACTATCATACCACAGTAGCCAAAGAGACTTTTCTCTATATGGCTCTGGTCTAAAGATAACAGAAATCATTACTATTTTGTAGGTGAGACACATTCTCGAGTAGCTCACAACAAGTGGTTGAAACAGGTCCTAGAATATTTAAATACCATCTGGCCCAATATAGGGCACAGTATTATACCAGAGACACCAACTTATGATTGGGCTCTGCACCACTATATCAACTGACTTGTGACCCCTAAGAGATCTGGGGAACAATAGAGTATCACTCTACCCAATTTAGGGTACGTCATTATTTCCATATCCAGGACATTCATTTATCAGCGGGTTCTACACTCTTACATTGACTTGTGACCTCTCACCCAACAACTATTATTGGGGAATCTATTTTGTAGTATTCCACGTGATTTATGTAGTTAATCTATGGACAGTTTACAATAATAACGTGATAATTATACACAGAAAAAAAACAGACACCTTGTTCTTTTAATAAACACTCTTTATTTCAATTGAGCACTTACCTTTATATATAATTTTTAACCACTATATTTCACTATGGATGGACTTAGAGTCCGATTCAGACCCATTCGCAAAGCTGCATTCGCACGCCGCCATCACGGGCTGGGTATGCAAATCCCCTGATCGCATGGCCTGGCTTCAGGACGCCCACTATGTCTTAACATGTGGCGGCAGTGTGATTGCAAGCCAGTTTAAAGCCGCCCCCTTTCCCTTCATAGCACACATCATCTCCAGGAAGTGTATTTAACAATCTGTAACATCGAGAACCATCGGAGGCATACACAGTGCTTGTGGTAGACCCTACCCTACTGCAAGCACTGCGAGTGCTTCAGTAAAAAAAAAGGCCAGGTGACGTGTACAATGATTCTTCACTTTAATTATGCACACACAAAGAACGCAGTTTTGATGCTCAGACACGTCTGCGTTCACACCACCACTCCCCCGTTTTCCAGGACCTTCCCCTGTCACCACCCACAATAGCTTCCAGATCACATAGACTGGCTCGCGCATGAGCATATTGCCGCACATGCATGCGCAGATGGGCGACAATCGGCTATAGCGTACGAACCCAGCCTAGTGAACGGTTCTGAATCGTGCCCTTAGAACCTAGGTTGTGAAATAGGTATTCTTAATACATAGCATTAAAAGCTATATTTTAGAACCTACTATTCAATGTGCGCCTAATTAATGCAACCGCTTCCTATTTCTTTTTTGTGTATCAGGCTGCCAACATGTGCATGGGCATGTCCAGAAATCTATCAGAGCGGGATCCTATGGTTAACAATTTCAATACAATAGAATACAATAGAAGCAACTGTACTTTATATAGTCATAATGTATACCCTTTACAACATAGAAACACACCTTTTCAAATTCAATTACTGGCTGAAAGAAAATTATATGAATCCAGTGTCTACTCTGTGTGAAAATTCTAGAACCAGGCTAGTGAGGTTTTCTGCCATTAGCAACCACCCATTGTTCCCTTAGAACTGGGACGCATTCACCGGTACTTAGGTGGCCGCCTGGGCTTACAGCTCGTGGTAGTAGCGATTCACATGGATAAACAAGAGGATTCAGTGGTGAGAGTGTCAGTAGGAATGGATACTGGTAAAGTGATGTGTGAGGTTGATGGAACAGGTTAATCAATTGAAAGTGTGACTTGGAAGCCCATGGTGAAATAGAACAGAAGATGATGCGATTTAAAGAACCGATGGTGTAACTAGAAGCCAGTACTGAAGAGAATTAGTAGTTGATGTGGCTTTGAGAGCTGATGGTGCGGCTTGGAGCCAGTACTGAAGAGAATTAATAGTTGATGTGGCTTTGAGAGCCGATGAGGCAGCTTGGGGCCAGTTCTGAAAAGAGTTGATAACTGATTTGGCTTTGAGATTCGATTATGTGGCTTGGAGCCAGTACAGAAGATGTTACACAATCAGTGCAGCTTTGAGAGCCGATGGTGTGGCTTGGAGCCAGAATTGAAGAGAGTTAATAATTGATTTGGTTTTGAGAGCTGATGATGCGGCTTGGAGCCAGCACAGAACAAGGTACACAAATGATGCGGCCTTGGGAGCCAATGGTGTAGCCTGGAGCCGGAATTGAAAGGAGATAATAATTGATATGGCTTTGAGAGCCAGTACACTAAACCAACGGAGTCGTTAGTACTGATAGACATACCAAAAATCCAGATGAGTTGGTACACAGGCTGCGTATAAGCTTGTGTGCTAATTAGCGTACAATGTCCTGACCAGTTGGTACATAGGGTTAAGTACAAGTTTGTGTACTAATTAGCGTACAAAGGGCCCGATTCAGACCCGCTCGCGTGCACACAAGCGGGTCGATGGTCGGCCAGTGCGCACACGCAAGCCCAGGAGTGAGTGAGAACTTCACTCGCCCTGGGGCTCGCTACAAAATGGGGCGGCTGTTGATGTTGATCGACAGCTCACCCCGTTTTGTAGGCAGGGAGGGGGGGTGGCTGGACAAACAGAGGCGTTCCCAAAGGAACGCCTGCCGTTTGTGGGCGGCCGTACTGACATTCGTGATATCAGTAGTGAACTTCCTGCTCTGTTAGAGCAGGAAGTACACTCAAGCTTGCGCGAGCTGAGACCCTACCACAAGCCCGATGGTCGCAATTATCGTGACCATCGCCAGGCCACTTGCAAAAGCTGTGGGTGGTCAACCCCAGCTATGCGAGCGGCCTGGAGGCGGATTTTTTTTTTTTAAATCCACCCTGATTGAGAGCGAGCGCTCGCAAATAGCGAGTGCCTCTGAATCAGGCCCAATGTCCTGACAAGTTGGTACACAGGCTTGTGTAAAGTTGGTGTACTGATTAGCGTACTGCAGTTGAGAACACTAATAGCTGATACAGAGTATAATAATTTTGCTTGGAGAGCCGTGGATAGCTGGTGTGGCTAAGGAGCCGTAGTAGAGACTTAGCAAGCCAGACAGCACGGGAGCTACTGGTGTGGCTCAGGAGCCATAGTAGAGGCCACGAAAGCTGGAGACAGCAAGGAGAGTCAAAGTTCCCTTTCCACGAGGTGTAACAGAAAACTGATTGTGCAGCTGAGCCGAGAGAACACACAGGAATGCTGTAGCCAGCGAAGTGGCAAAAGTTCAGTATGTACAAATAGAAATACCGCCCAATCACGCAGTTCCATGGATAGCATGTGACCTCCTGAGGCGTGCTGATTGCCTAAAGAACTGAGGAAACTGGAACAACAGCATCATGCAATGGTGAACTTCTGGAGGGAGACAAGTCGTGACCACGAATTGTAACAGAAATGCATATGGATTTTGCACACTTTGCTGAGTTGCCAAACAAAAAAAATAATGGCACAAAAATATTATGGTTGTGTGGACACATATATTTTATGATTCCTAAGTAACATTTCCATGTATGCAGAAAACACAGGACATTGTTAGTACAGTACTATGCAGAATTGGAGTAAATGTGTGTAAAATCTATATAAAATCACATTGTCAGTTTCCAAAACATATATCTAAAAATGCAAAGGTTAACATGGAGACATTACTCACTTTTTTTAGGCAGGGCTTCAGAGTCATGTACATGTAACCTGCAACACTTCTGGCGGAATAATGCTTCGCAGTGGCTCCTCATATTACAGCTATTCTTGCGGTCTGCCACCTTTCATGCTGTGCCTCAGTGGCCATTTTCTGTTTGATGCAATGTTTGATGTCACTGAAGCAAATTAAGGACTTTTTGCATCCATTTGTTCTGGAGGTATACCGGCCAAACAAATATTCATAGTTTACAATAACCCCTCTCATGAGGGCCACATTCTCACATTGTGGCCACTTGCCCTGACCGAAGACCCATCATCATCCTTGGCATTTGATTCTTCCAATGCATGCAGCACAGACACCTCATCCTCCTCCCTCTCAGACTCTGAGACCACCAAATCCACTGGTTCTCTACCACTGTCCTCCTCCATCACCACAAAAAGACACTAAACACAGAAAAATTAAAGAAAATAACAAACCACCTCCAATACCACTTCTCACACACACACACCACAGACACACACAAAATAATGACAAGACAAAAATTAAAATGACATAGAACATAAATTAAGATTTTTTAACAAATACAACAGAATAAGACAACTTTACAAAACCAATCAGCAATCACAATTATATAAACTCTCCTCTCCAACCACAGTGCAAACTCTTAATACACATGCCACCAATGCACATGATTTGACAGTTTACGGGCGTGTTTATTAGGGCATGGTGACGACAAAGGAGCATGTGTGAATATGGACTAATCATAAGAGTTTTGCGAACAAGTTGCGATTACATTGAGATTTGTGTTACACTTAGCAATAATCAATGTAATAATATAATTTGTGAGAAACTATTATTAGTACAAAAAAATGTAAGATTCTTGATAGATCTTTACAAATTGCCCAGAATCATCTTTCTGCAAATCATCAGCCTATTCTGATGGAATGGAGACTCAGGATGAAACAGTAGCCTTCAATTCCTCTAACTACTGGTCATTCAACCTAACCGTATGTGGTTCCATTGTTGACTGGAATTGATGTAACCCACCCTGACCATGTTTCCCATGTGATAGACACCCTCCACATGCACTGGGTTCATCAGGGTAGTAAAAATAGATGTCTTCTGGACTCTTCTCACAGTAAGCTGTGTCAGTGGCATACAGAAGTCGACCCCCAGGGGCCTGGTCCACGCTCTGCTGACAGTCACTTTGTATGTGTCCAATTAGATGAAACATGGTAGCGATCCTGGTGTTCCAACAGGGCATTGTACTAAGGGCTATATTTATGAAGTGTAGAGCCTGGCTTGCTTTACACTTAATTTTAGTGCTGCATTACATTTTCGCCTCAAACCTACTGCTAAATGTTGGCTTACAATGCCGCCGCTTTGTATATATTAGCCTCAAGCCTGGGAGCTGGGGGTGCTACAGGATGGTTTCTTGCTCTTATATGTTATCTGTTGGAGGATTTAGGGGTCCTTGATCTGGTCATATTCTACTTGCAGCCTCTTTAATGCATTTAAGGAGTTATACAGGTTGCACTGCACAAGAATTTTCTCTCTCTTTTACTTACAGCTGAGGATACCAAACGCGGTCTTTAAGGCTCTCCAACAGTTCAGGTTTTAGAGATATCCATGGTTTTGCACAGATCGTTAAATCAAATTGACTGAGGTACCTATTAAGTCACCTGTGGTCAAGCATGGATATCCTTAAAACCAGGACTGTTAGGGTTTGGGAACTTCTGCCTTACAGCATTCTTCCATACCAAAATAGAATTAAAGAATAGAATAAAAGTACCATGGCTACAGTGTGGAAATTTGTGTACCAGCAGATTTCTGTCAGTGCTACCAGAATTATTTGTGCCATATGTGTATGAGGGCATCATTATACCAAAATGGACTCACTGGCATTATGGACTGTCTGGGCAATATTATTGTACCAGTGGGACACACTGTATTTCTACTTTATGCTCCTGATCCACCACCATGCTTATATCATACCCAGGCCCCAGTGCACTTATTCCTGTCACCATTCAGGGCACACTGGCAGCTCCAGGCTACTCCCTTCTGCTCTCCAGCACTCTCCTGAAACATGACCTGCCTACTTTTCCAGACATTATCACCTTCAAAAAACAAGCTAGCATCTGATAGCTGCCTAACCTCACTCAACCATCCTGTTTCTCTTATAATGTTTCTCCCATAATGGACAAGCAAAATTCTTGTGTCCAGCCCTCTTGTGTTCTTTAGTGCATACTGCTCCTCTGTCTGTACTAATTTCTGTTTACATTTCTGTATACCTTTTGACCATTATGATTTCCACTTACTAGCCTTCATTATTCTGCCTAAGTATCTTCTAACATTCTACCTCGCTTCTCCCATAGAACCCAAACTACTTCAAGGAGGTCCTCAACCAAGGGGACATGAGGGCAAACTTCTAACACACCTCAGTACTGTTCTTCTTAAAAAGCATGATGGATGTAGAGATAACATTAGTAAGGATTTGTGGGTGCTCTTACGGGGTGATGCATCTGTGACTGCATATATTAAATAGTAACCTTCAAAGCTACCTTTATAAGAACATTAGCTATATTTGCAATTCCTTCTACTTGGTTCTAGTAGTGAGGAGGTCTGATGTTTTATTACTGCTTTGCTGTCAGTAACATGGGGGAAGTTGAGGAGATGCAAAGACACATTGGGAAGGAATCTGAAAAGATCCTTGTGACCGGATGACCTTGTTCTGTCAATCAAGCACATATTTTTTGTACATAGAGAAGGTTATTCATCATTAAGCAATCTGGATTTGCTTATTTCACCCCTAGGGATTCTCTCTCACCATCAGTAACTGCCTCTTACTGACTTCTCCCACTTTGTCATAGGCTGGTAACTTGCTTTCACCACCAGACTCCTACACTGGTACCTGGAATCACTTATCTCAGGTGCCTATCACTGGGATCTAGAACTGCTTGGAACTGCCTATACTAGGTAGCTGACAGAGGGCTTTAGTTTGGAGACACTGGGCTTAACTCAGAACAGAAGAATAGAATAGCATGCTATTCTGGTATTCACAGGATGCAAGCAGATGCAGGCGTATTGAAGCAAGTACATGTTTATTGCTCCAAATAAGTGTATTTACATAGACAAGACAGTCGCTAAAGGCGCTAACTCAGTAGCATACAAAGTACTCTTCAAACAGGTCAAGAATTTATATATTTTCAGAGCTTACATTAGTCTTTTTATATACAGAAAGAAACACAGAGCACAGCAAATAGCAGTGATATTCCTAACCCCTGTAGTGTATCTTTAACCAGTGAAGATCAGTTCACCAATATCAATGTCTATGATCCAGAAAATAAACCTTTCCCAATCTGAAGTTCAATCCAGTTGACAATTTGTTAACTGCATTCGCCCTTTGAATACCGAACAGGAATGAACCCCCTCTGTGGTACATTACACACCACTAAACCAAATCATCTAAAACAGAAATATAAGTACTAAACTATCCTTACTGAAACCTACAGGAATTTTTTTTTAAAAACACAGAAAACTGCTTTTCCATAGTTGTTTATTACTGATACAGATCTCACTCTTGTACGGTATTTTCCACAAGAAACCTCGCCTGTTGTTCATTTAACCAATTAACTGACCATTTTTTTTTTCCAAAAACGGCTCAGCAATTGTCTGTTTTTTAATGAGTGAATTAGGTCAAGAATATCTTTTTTTTAACAAATTTATTTTGAATTTTGCAGAAATAAAATAGTACAACAATATGTACATTGGCAAAGAAAATATTGGGAATATATATAAACAAAGATGCAGAATTGCATATTAACATATAGACACATATAGCAATAAATTGTTCTGAGAAATAAATAAAATATAGAGACATTAAAAATGCTAAATATCAGAGCAATCAGGAATAAGGTTTCTATTGCACAGGAAATATAACCTCTTTTTACAAAAAGGACCCCAAATTAATTACTTTCAGTATCTGTTTCATAAATTTCCTTCCGGATGATGGGGGTGCTGCCACAGATAAACAAGGTATTGAATCTATAGGAAAGATAAGGATTTGCATATGGTGCACTTATAATAAAATAAAATATTACCTTTATTAGTTGCATATAAAAACTGTACATAATATGTAAAACTAGTGAAATATATAAGAAAATAGAAATAAGACAATAGTGATTAAAGTAATGAAATGTGTGATAAAAATAGCTGTGTGCCTGCTAATAAATCTCACAATTTATAGTCGGTCCCAAATCTCCTGAGCATATATATTACAGTATGTAGCTACTTATGTGAAAGATTAAAGGGGCCTAACCATTAGCAGATCTTACTGAAAGACAATAGACAAACGATTTATCTTTGAAAATTCCTGGGGCTGCTGTGACAGATATCTGTCATGTACATGACAGATATTTGCAATAGACGAACGATATTGGATGACAGCATTCTTTGAGTGAATTTTTTTTATGTTTCTGTTCATTTACATAAAAAAATCATTAGTCGTTTACCGCAACAGATATTTCTAATATCTGTCAGCGATAAACGATAATTGACCAACATGTTGGAGAGACAAAAGACCAAATTTGTTGTCCGCAGGAGTGCGCATTTTTATCGTTCAGAGCCTATCCATTAGCAGATAAATTGAACGACTGAACGATAAATCGTTCATCTTTCACATTTATCTGCTAATGGATAGGCCCCTTAAGCTGTTCACCAAATATTTCTAACTGTGCATATTCTCTTAATAAATCAAGTCTTTAATTGTTAGTTTCAGTCAGAATTTATTATAAAAATTGCTACTTGTGGCATTGTGTGTAGCAAAATGTCTCAGCTTATTAGCAATCATACACAGGATTCTACTTTTATAGGACAGTGTGTGTTTGGTTTATTCCCATGTTTGTGTACATCTTTTTGTTTTCAACTAATATCCAACATCCCTAATCACACATATTGATCAGCATATTATGGTATTTAAATCTCCAAAACCAGGCTTCTACAATATATAATGGACAGAATAAAATGTCTTATATTGAGTAACCATTTTTGGTCTTTAATTACTAGGGTATATATTGTGATCCCCTGTGTTTATATATCCCCAGCAGTTGGGATTTACCTTAATATTATGTGAGTCAAACTGATATCAGTATTATTACCACTTGCTACAGTAATTGTTTCATCCACTATGACACTGGCATCGCTGCAGCAACGCTGCGTCCTGCTGAAACTTAGTTGATCAATTAAGGTAGCAGTGTTATGCTATAATATAGTGTGATTCTATTATGGAATTATCACAACGTAGTATGATTGAGAACAGAGGGATAATGAGACTCGCAAATGTAATGTATCAGTACTGTTCTCTATCATGGGGTATAAATTATCCCCTATGTGCATAAAAGCCTTTTATATATTAAGCGGCAAGGACACATTACAACTTATGGGCCTGATTCAGAGCCGGACGCTCTGACCAGAGCGCTCGCTCTGAATCAGGGCCCTCCTCCATTAAAATGGAGCGTCCTCCTGGATGCTCGTATAGCTGTGGGTGACCACCCACAGCATATACGAGCGTCCAAAAAGATGGTCGCGATGGTCTTGACCATCGCGACCATCGGACTTGCGAGGGAAACCCTGCGGTAGGGTTTCCCAGCCACAAGTCCTGGAGTGATTTTATCTCTATCAGAGCCAAAATCACTCCCACTGACATCACTAGTGATGTCAGTGGGGCCGGCTTCAGACGGTAGGCGTTCCCATGGGAACGCCTCCGTCTGGCAGGCACGCCCACCAAAGGGGGTGTGCTGTCACTCACCATCGACAGCACGCCCCCTTTGGTGCGAGACCCGGAGCGACAGCTTGGCTGTCGCAGTCCGGGTCTCACGCATGCGCACGATGGAGCTCCCTCCGTCGTGCGCATACGTAGTGGGGAACATCGACCCACTTGCAAGCGTACTGCCGCTTGCGAGTGGGTCTGAATGACCCCCTATGTTAGTTGTCTACAATCTTATGGGGTATTAGTTGTTATCCCCTATGTGCATGAGACTTTCATTATGCGGCAAGACACATTCAACATTTAACGGAGCATTACCCTTCTCCTATTTGTCACTGCACATAGATGTAATATAAGTTAAACAGCTGCAGCCATGGTCCAGCAGCCAAAGCAATTGCTTTCAAACACACATTTTGGATTTCACAGGCACATAGTGTGAACGCCATTGCGTGGTTCACTATTGCTTTGACAAGGCTAACCAGAGCCGGAGAACCAGATATCCTTTTAAAGGTGAACACTCCAATCATTTGTTGATACGTCATACGGAGGTGTGTTTATGTGTTTGAGTACCACATTATGCTCATTGGATTCTCTCTTATTTACACCGTCCCACATCTTTTGATTTATCTTCAAGCAAATATCTACAGGCAGGTGCATAAATATTGGGACATTGACAGAATTTTCATATTTTGGCCTCTATTCACCACCGCAATGGCTTTGGAATTAAACAAACAAGATGTGCTTTAACTGCAGACTTTCAGATTTAATTTGAGGGTAATTACATCCAAATCAGGTGAACGGTGTAGGAATTACAACGGTTTCTATATGTGCCTCCCACTTTTTAAGGGGCCAAAACTAATGGGACTATCAACTCAAAAGCTATTTCATGGACAGGTGTGGGCTATTCCCTCGTTATTTCATTATCAATTAAGCAGGTAAAAGGTCTGGAGTTGATTCTAGGTGTGACATTTGGATTTGGAATCAGTTGCTGTTGACTCTCAATATGAGATCCAAAGAGCTGTCACTATCAGTGAAGCAAGCCATTATTAGGCTAAAAAATCAAAACAAACCCATCAGATCGATAGCAAAAACATTAGGTGTGGCCAAATCAACTGTTTGGAACATTCTTAAAAAGAAAGAACGCACCGGAGAGCTCAGCAACACCAAAAGACCCGGAAGACCACGGAATACTGTGGTGGATGACAGAAGAATTATTTCCCTGGTGAAGAAAATCCCCTTCACAACAGTTGGCCAAATCAAGAACACTCTCCAGGAGGTAGGTGTATATGTGTCAAAGTCAACAATCAAGAGAAGACTTCACAAGATTGAATATAGAGGGTTCACCACAAGATGTAAAAATTGGTGAGCCACAAAAACAGGAAGACCAGATTAGAGTTTGCCAAACAACATCTAAAAAAGCCATTACAGTTCTGGAACAACATCCTATGGATAGATGAGACAAAGACCAACTTGTACCAGAGTGATGGGAAGAGAACAGTATGGAGAAGGAAAGGAACTGCTCATGATCCAAAACATACCACCTCATCAGTGAAGCATGGTGGTGGTAGTGTCATGGCGTGGGCATGTATGGCTGCCAATGGAACTGGTTCCCTTGTATTTATTGATGATGTGACTGCTGACAAAAGCAGCAGAATGAATTCTAAAGTGTTTCGGGCAATATTATATGCTCATATTCAGTCAAATGCTTCAGAACTCATTGGACGGTGCTTCACAGTTCAGATGGACAATGACCTGAAGCATACTGCAAAAGCAACCAAAGAGTTTTTTAAGGCTAAAAAGTGGAATGTTATGCAATGGCCAACTCAATCCCCTTGCCATGAATCGATTGAGCATGCATTTCACTTGATGAAAACAAAACTCAAGGGAAAATTCCCCAAGAACAAGCAGGAACTGAAGACATTTGCAGTAGAGGTCTGGCAGAGCATCACCAAGGATGAAACCCAGCGTCTGGTGATGTCTATGTGTTCCAGACTTCAGGCTGTAATTGCCTGCAAAGGATTTGCAACAAAGTATTAAAAAGTGTAAGTTAGATTTAGGATTGTTTAGTTTGTCCCATTACTTTTGTCCCCTTAAAAAGTGGGAGGCACATATAGAAACCATTGTAATTCCTACACCGTTCACCTGAGTTGGATGTAATTATCCTCAAATTAAATCTGAAAGTCTGCAGTTAAAGCACATCTTGTTTGTTTCATTTCAAAGCCATTGTGGTGGTGAATAGAGGCCAAAATATTAAAATTCGGTCAATGTCCCAATATTTATGCACCTGACTGTATATCCGTCAATGTTGGAAATATTTAAAAATATAATTTATTAGTTGTTATTATTATCAATTTGACAATGTTCAAAATTAATTAACTTGGCCATAAAATATAGACATCTGTTACAAAAAGAGGGTGATTATTAAACACATAGACAGTGTTACACATTGTTAATCCTGACCTCTTTAAATAAATACAAACTTTGTACATGGATGTGGTAAGGGTTAACCCTAATTAATCATATCCAATAACAATTTTTTTTTAATAATCTATATTAGATACTCCATTCCATATAGGTATATGACCCCCTATATCCAAACATATAGTTTCTCCAAAATACATCAACATAGGATTAATAATAAAGAACCTTTTATAATTCAATTGGCACTAATCATATCCATAATGAATATTAGGTATATAAGATGAACATATAGTGTGGTAACATTTAATGCATCTCATTTCAGAACAATTTATTAAAGGGAGTTCCCATTAATATAATATTTAAATCAAATGTGTGCTATTAATAAGTGATCATATATTAATGAAATATAATCATATATACCTCTAAGTGACTATATTATACCTTATATTCACAATGTACATCTTATAAAATAAAATAAAAATAAATCCCTTAACTAACTGGTGATAGTAGTTAAGCTAAATAATAATTAAGTCAACAAATATATTTGTATAACAACAGGTGAATTAATAAATCAAGTGTACTTAAGTGTTGGTGAATATCAGTGAATTAGAAGAAAATTTAGCTAAATACATTGTTGCAAAACCAAGTCTCATTAATCCATCTTTGTGACCCTAAGACTCCCCAGTTAGATAGAGGCTGACATCTTAAGTGTCAAAATCAATAAATACGTTATTAAAATTTGCTTGTGTAAAAAATGTGTCATGTAAATATTCTGTATCCATTAAAAAATCTAAATCAAATAAAATTAATGAGGAAAAAGTTGATGGTCCAAAATGATACCACCATATATTAAATAATACATAGAAATGCATTCATTGATTAGATGAATGTTAAACATCCAAAGAGTATATCAAAAATATTTAAGGTCCCTATATAGGTGTGGTTTTAAATTGGGAGGTCTTTATGTACCACTGTTCGTGTAAGATAAAATCTCAAATAATACTCCTACTTACTGTATGATGCCTTTCTTAGTGTAATTCAATCATGGTCCAAGGTATTATCATATATATGACAACAGGTAGGTAAATCCATTGATGTGAAAAAAGTCCTTATTTAAGTATATCAAGAGTGTACATAGGAAGATGAATATGAACAGACTGTTCTACCATATTCCTAAATGTACTTATTGGTCTCATTTTTGTACTGTTTTGCTACTACAAAAAAGATAGGCAACTTCATTGAGACTATTAGGTCTCATACTCTCCATTAGGAAATCCACCTAGTTTCCTTTCTTAGCAATTCCTGGTCTAAATCACCACCTCTAATGCCTAAGTTCACTTTCTCAAATGCAAAGGCTACAAGGCCCTTAGGGCAGCTGTTATGATTCATCAAGAAATGCCTTGCTATAGTTGTTAGTGCACGAAAATTCTTTGAATCTTGAGATGCATTTTTTATAAAACCGATGTGTTCCAGGATGCATTTCTTCAGAAGCCTGATGGTTTTGCCTATGTAGACCAAATTACATGTATATTGAAGATGATAAACTACTCCTGAGGATGTACAGTTGATATGATCCTTTATGGTCCATGTTTTATTGAATTTGTCAATAAAAGTTGTGGTCGGCATCATGAATTCACATGCTTTGCACGTTCTGCATTTAAAGGAGCCTTTTTTATGATATAATTGCCTACTGGGTGCTTGTAGATGAGTTTCCACTAGATGATCCTTAAGATTTCTAGATCTCTGCCAACTAATTTTGATCTGATCTGGAAGAATCTTGGCCAGGTCTTCATCTGTCTTCAAAATGTGCCAATGCTCTTGTAATATCCTTTGTATTGATTTCCATTCTTTGTAGAACGTCCCTATGAATCTCACAGTGTTCTCTTGTTGGTATTGTTTATTCCCTCTAGGTATAAGCAAGGAATCTCTTGTATAGTTGTTTGTGTTCTTAATGGTTCTCTTAATCAGTCTTCCACTATATCCTCTAGTTTTCAGTCTCTGACAGTTGTTCTTGTCTGTCTTTATATATCCGTATATCTGAACAGTTTCTTCTTATTCTAAGGAATTCACCCTTTGGAACCACTTTTATAGTGGAAGATATATGAGAGCTGTTCGCATGTAGAATGCTATTGGTGGCTGTATTTTTTCGATATTGATCAGTGGAAAGATTACTATTCTCTTCAATTCTGATTGTGAGGTCCAGGAAGTTGATTTTTTTCCTTACTTATTCAGCTGTCAATTTGAGATTCAGCTGATTGCAATTTAATGTCTTTATGAAATTTTACAGGATTACCTTCTCACCTTCCCAGATCACCAAAATATCATCTATATACCAGAGCCATAAGATGACATGCTCCGTGTACATATCATTATCTTCGTTGAATACAAACTCCTTCTCCCACCACCCCAGGTAGAGGTTTGCATAAGTGGGGGCACACGTGGTCCTATTTTTATCACACATTTCATTACTTTAATCACAATTTTCTTATTTCTATTTTCTTATATATTTCTGTAGTTTTACATATTATATACATTTTTTATATGCAACTAATAAAGGTTATTTTTTATTTTATAAGAAGTGCACCATATGCAGATACTTTTCTTTCCTATAGATTATATATCAGAGCACATTTTGGAATAGACTGTAAATATCAATACAAACCATAAAAAAGAGAAAATGGGAATCATAAGAGCATTTAAAAAAGAGAATGAGAAAATGGAAAGAGAGGAAGCAGAGAAGGAAGAGGAGGATGTTGGGGCGGCAGGATAATCACCATGGCAAAATGGAAAACATAAATAAAAATAAATAGATAAATAATCTAAATTGTAGTCATTCGAGTAGGAGATCCGAAATGCCTGAGGACAGGGTCCCATGTGACGTGGTGCTACTAAATAAGGACCAGTCACACCAAACCATGAGAGACTTATGAGAGGTATTGTGGAGATAAGCTGATATTTTCTCCATGGCCGCCATGTGCCAATTTTATTTGTAAGTTGTTGGTGAGAAGGTAGGTCAATACCTTTCCATTGTCTAGCAATTAGACATCGAGCTGCATTTAAAATATGTGAAGAGAGCTTATCAGCTTGTTTGTTAAGGCACTCAAGTGGACAGCCAAGGATGAAAGACCAGGGAGACTTAGTCAGTGTTACTTTAAGAACTTCTGAAAGGAGACTGGTAACCCGATCCCAAAATTGGGCTATTTTAGGGCATGACCACCATATATATAAGTATGTAGCTATCCACAACCTCTACAACACCAGCCAGAGGCTGATTGATACATTCTGTGCAAATGGGCAGGTACCATCTATAATAAACTTTGTAGGCATTCTCCTTGATTAGGGAGGAAATAGAGGACTTGGATACCCTCTCACGCACCACAGACCACGTGTCCTCAGCAGGTGGACTCGCTAGATCTTTTTCCCACTAGAGTTCATGACTTGGTGTGTCTGGGAATTTACTCTAAAGCAAGAGGTTATAAATAACAGATATGATACCTTTCATGAGACGACTACAGAGACACAAAGACTCATTCTCACGGCTGCCGACACTTGAGACTCCTGGGAGGAGGCAGGCCTACTAGGCACAATAAACTGGGGTGGTTGATGGAATGACCTTTTCATGGAATCTCGATAGCACGGATAAAAGTAAATAGAATTTATTCACAGGAGAAATATAATAGCAACGTCTCATATAAAGTCTCAACAACACTGAGGTTCACATAAGCAATAATGAGTATAGGAGAAACCCCCCCCATATAGTCCTTAACACAGAAAAGTTAATATGGTAGGGAACCCCGAGTCCAGTATGAGGCTAACACCTGAGGATGGTATAGAGTAGCTTCACCTGGGTGGAACCCTGTAGTGATGGAGATCCGGAGCAGAGTGAGCCCTGTGATGTGGTGAAAGACGGAGCAGGGTTGAGCCCTGTGATGCAGTGAAAAACAGAGCAAGGTTGAGCCCTGTGATGCTGTGAAGTTGAAGCAGGGTTGAGCCCTGTGATGCGGTGAGGTCAGAGAAGGCTTGAGCCCTGTGATGCGGTGAGGTTGGAGCAGGGTTGACCCCTGTGAAGCAGTGTGGTTCCGGAACAGGGTTGAGCCCTGCGGTGTGACTAGAATCCGGAACGGGGTTGAGCCCCGCAATGTGATGATGATAACTGTAACGGTGCAGTTGACAACTGGCAAAGTAAATAGTGCAGCAAAAGGTGAAACCACAGCAATGGAGCAAAACGCAATACTTAGGAAATGGTTATGCTGAGCTCTGTAGTGCGGATGGTAACTGACCTCAGAAGTTTAGCTGGAACATGAGCGGAGATATAGCAAAGTCCAAAGCAACCCACAGGCACAGCAGGGATCTGGCAGGAGTCCAAGAAAGACCTGAAAGTAAAGTTGCACAGACACTGAGACACAGTTAGTAACAGGCTTTATACTAGAGGTCTGTGATCCATAGGAAGTTCAGAACATGTGACCCAAATGGAATCTGGTTTGAAATAAAGAGCACTCTAGGAATCCCACAACCTGACAACACCTTGGAAACAGATGATCAATTTAACTCTCTACTCCCTGTATGTGAAGAACACCAGCAAGCTGGATAGCTCCTCCAATGACCACAAAGGATCATTTGGAAAAAGTATTCTATCTTTATGTACTGAAATAGTTACAGTCCTGACAGTACCCCCCCCCCCTTTTTTGGGTGGTCTCCGAACACCCACCAGGTTTTAAAGGGAATTTAGCATGAAAATTACCTATCAACTTAGGAGCATGGACATCAGAGTCTTTAATCCAAGATCTCTCCTCCGAGGCTGTAACCCTTCCAGTCTACAAGGTATTTTAATTGATTTTGATGCTTACGTGAATCCAGAATCTTATCGATCTCAAACTCCACACTTCGAGCAGTTGTTATCGGAGGTAATTTTTGTCAAGCTGTCATGAAATCGATTAAGAATCAATGGTCTAAGCAAGGAGACATAAAAGGAGTTAGGTACACGCATAGTTGGAGGTAACTGTAACATACATGCCACTGGGTTGATAATTTTTATAATGCAAAAAGGACCAATATACCGGGGAGCAAACTTCATAGTAGGTACTTTAAGTCAAAGATTTCTAGTAGACAACCAGACACGATCACCAACAGAGTATTTAGGAACAGCTGAACATTTTCTATCAGCAAAGACCTTATAATTATGAGAGGCTTTCCTAAGACACTTATGTACCTGTCTCCAAATTCCAGAAAAATGTTGGAGGGTAGCTCTGGCTGCTGGAACGTCCACTGTAGGAATTGATTGAAGCTCAGGAACTCGAGGATGCTGACCAGAATTGGCGAAAAAAGGACTTACACCTGTAGCAGACGAATAATGAAAGTAACGAGCAAACTCAGCCCAAGGCAAGAAATCCATCCAATCATCTTGAGAAGAAGAAATATACATTCTCAAGAAGGTCTCCAACTCCTGGTTCACTCTTTTGGTTTGTCCATTTGACTGAGGGTGATATGCAGAAGAAAACTGTAATTTAATTTGCAATGATGAACATAAAGCCCTCCAAAACCGAGCAACAAACTGGACACCCTGATCAGACACTATCTCAGAAGGAAGTCCATGAAGACTAAATATCTATTTGATAAATATTTGTGCTAATTTGGGTGCTGATGGAATTCGAGCCAAAGGAAAAAAATGAGCCATCTTGGTAAAATGATCCACCACTACCCAAATAACTGTACACCCCCTAGACAGGAAGATCTGTAATAAAATCCATGGAAATATGGGTCCATGGTTGGGTGGGAATGGGTAGTGGATGGAGAGGACCAACTGGAGACTGCCGGGAGGACTTATGTTGTATACACTTAGAACAAGAACGTATAAACACCAATAGGAACGTTGTAAAAATGAGTACATTTTACGAACCCCTGGATGTCCAGAGAAACGAGAATTATGAACCCAGGAAAGAAGTTTACCTCGTAACTCTGGTGCCACAACTATCTTCCCAGAGGAGGATCAGGAGAGATGGATATTGAAGAAAAAGCCAGAGGGTTTATTATAGGGTACTTTTGATCCTCATTTTGTTCTTTCTCTTCCAACATTGAGCGTGAAAGTGCATCCATCTTTTTATTCAATGAACCTGGACGATACCTGAGGACAAAATCAAAACAAGAAAAAAAAGAGTGCCCAACGAGCTTGTCATGGGTTCAGACAATGGGCAGTTTTCAAGTACAACAAATTTTGATGGTCTGTAAAAATAGTAACAGGGTGTTTTGCGCCTTCTAATAAATATCTCCATTCCTCCAAAGCTAACTTAATAGCTAACAACTCTTGGTCCCCGATGTACTCTCAGCTCTAGAAAACTTTTTTGTGAAAAGAATCCACAAGACACTGTTCTCCCATCTGCAGCCACTTGAGACAAAATAGCCCCAACTCCATAGTGGAGGCATCCACTTCTAGCATAAATGGCTTCTCAACCTCAGGTTGAACTAAAACGGGGGCCGCGGAAAATGCTTCTTTGAGAGTCTGAAAGGCATCCAATGCCTCTGGGGATTACACTTTGGAATTAGCCCCTTTTTTTGTCATAGCAGCAATTGGAGTTACAGTCGTTGAAAATGCTTTGATAAACTTTCTGTAATAATTAGCAAAGCCTAAAAATCTCTGAATAGACTTTAATGAAGTGGGCAAAACCCAATCTTGAATAGCCTTTAACTTCTCAGGGTCCATCTGAAGTTCGGAACTGGAAATAATTTACCCCAAAAAGGGTATCACTGGGACTTCAAAAACACACTTGGAGATCTTACCATAAAACTTATTAGCTCGAAGATGACTTAATACCTCTTTAACATGGGTACGATGATCAGAAAGATTCCTGGAAAAAATCAAAATATCATCAAGATAAACAATAAAAAATTGATAAAGTATATCTAGGAAAATTTCATTCACAAACTCCTGGAACACCGCAGGAGCATTACATAAACCAAAAGGCATGACGAGGTTCTCATAATGGCCATCTCGTGTATTAAACGCAGTTTTCCACACATCACCCTCTTTAATTCTGATCAAGTTGTAAGCTCCCTTTAGATCAAGTTTAGTAAACAGTCGAGACCCCTTAACTCTGTCAAACAATTCTGTAATGAGAGGCAAAGGATATTTATTTTTTACCGTGATCTCATTTAGACCTCTAAAGTCGATTCATGGACGAAGACCACCATCTTTTTTCTTTACAAAAAAGAAGCCCGCTCCAGCGGGAAATGAAGAAGGCCTGATAAACCCCTTTCATAGGGTATCTTGCACATATTCCGACATGGCTTGAGTCTCAGGAACAGGGAGTGGGTATACTTGACCTTTGGGTGGCATTTTACCAGGAATAAGTTCAATAGGACAAACCCAGGGATGATGCGGTGGAAGTTCGTCTACCGCCTGCTCAGAAAAGACAGCAGCAAATTCATGATAAGGCTGTGGGAGAGAAGGTGAAACATCTACTTTCACTTCAGCCAATCGTACCACAGGATTCAAAAAATGTAATTTGCATTTAGGACTCCAAGAAAGAATTTGTGAACAAGTCCAATCAATATGAGGGTTATGAAGTGTTAACCATGGTAAACCAAGAACTAGATCATACATAGAAATGAGTAATACCAAAAACTCTAAACTTTCTTCATGCAAAGCTCCTACCCTCAACTTCATAGACTTTGTTTGATGCGTAACATATCCATTAGACAGTCTAGTCCCATTAACTGCAGAAAGGGAAAAAGAACGGGTTAATTTGATAACAGGAATTTTTAATTTCTGAACCAAAGACAATGAAATAAAATTGCCAGCTGCTACAGAATCTAGCAATGCAGAAAACTCTTGACATAAAGAACCAAAATCAGGAACACTCACAGAAATTAAACAATCCTTTTTGGGGGAAACTTTAGAAAGTACCCCTAGTTTGACTTCCCCTCCATCAACTAGGGTCGATCGTTTCCCGGCCTTAATGGACATTTAGCCAAGAAATGTTCTGAGGATGCACAATACAAGCACAAATTAGAATGCCTCCTGCGTTGCTTCTCAAATTCAGACAATTTAGCTTTATTAATATGCATAGGCTCATCAGATGTACTATGAAAAGAGCGAGACTGGGGAAGAGAACTTTTAGAACACCCAGAGCGCCTCCTGGAACCCCTCTCATTCTCGCATACACAGATCAATTTTAATAGTCAATGAAATTAACTCATCCAAATTCTCAGGAAGATCCCGAGTCACCAACTCATCTTTAAGTCTCTCAGAGAGACCATTCCAATATGCTGCTCTTAATGCCTCATTATTCCATTTAAGTTCTGTGGCTATAGTTTGAAAACGAACCACATACTGACCTACTGGAGCTGTTCCTTGCTTTACTCGCAAAATGTCCACAGACGCGGCCACTGATCTTCCAGGTTTGTCAAATATACTTTTGAAAGTAGAAACAAAAGCTTGGTAATTAGACATTAAGGCATCATTTCTCTCCCATAGAGGAGAGGCCCACTCAAGAGCAGCACCAGACAATAATGACATAATATTAGCCACTTTAACACGAGAGGTGGTAACTTTGAGGTAACAATTCAAAATTAATCTCACATTGGTTGAGAAATCCTCTACATGTTGTTGGATTACCATAATAAGAGATAGATGTCGGTAAACATAAAAGAGAAGCAGAAACCCCAGATGTACTTGCAACAGGAATCTTAAGTTTATGAAGACGTGTGAAAAGATCCTGTAGACATTGCAAAACTTGAACTTGAGTGTTTTCCTGTACTTCCAAACAAGCGCTCAAACCCTGAAGCATCTGTACCCCAGTAGCCTGTTCCAGATCCGGATTCATTTTTAGGTCTGTGCAAACTGTCACGGCTGCCAACACTTGAGACTCCTGGGAGGAGGCAGGCCTACTAGGTACAATAAACTGGGGTGGCTTTAGGAATGACCTTTTCATGAAATCTCGATAGCATGGAATAAAAGTAAATAGAATTTATTCACAGGACAAATATAATAGCAATGTCTCACATAAAATCTCAACAACACTGAGGTTCACAAAAGCAATAGTGAGTATAGGAAACCCCCCACCCCCATATAGTCTTTAACACAGAAGAGTTAATATGGTAGGGAACCCCGAGTCCAGTATGAGGCTAACACCTGAGGATGGTATAGAGGAGCTTCACCTGGGTGGAACCCTGTAGTAATGGAGCAGAGCCCTGTGATGCTGTGAAGTTGAAGCAGGGTTGAGCCCTGTGATGCGGTGAGGTCGGAAGAGGGTTGAGCCCTGTGAAGCAGTGTGGTTCCGGAACAGGGTTGAGCCCTGCGGTGTAACTAGAATCCGGAGTGGGGTTGAGCCCTGCAATGCAATGAAGGTTGAAGCAGGGTTGAGCCCTGTAAAGTGGTGTGGTTCTGGAACAGGGTTGAGGCCTGCGGTGTGACTAGAATCCTGGACGGGTTTGAGCCCCGCGATGCGATGATAACTGTAATGAAGATGGGTTCGATGTCCACAGGAGTGAGAGACAACAGGCAAAGTAAATAGTGCAACAAAAGGTGAAACCACAGCAATGGAGCAAAAAGCAATACTTAGGCAATGGCTATGATGAGCTCTGTAGTGCGGCTGGTAACTGGCATCAGAAGTTTAGTTGGAACATGAGCAGAGATATAGCAAAGTCCACAGCAACCCACAGGCATAGCAGGGATCTGGCAGGAGTCCAAGAAAGACCTGAAAGTAGACAGTTAGTAACAGGCTTTATACTAGAGGTCTCTGATCCATAGGAAGTTCAGAACATGTGACCCAAATGGAATCTGGTTTGAAATAATGAACAATCTAGGAATCCCACAACCTGACAACACCTTGGAAACAGATGATCACTTTAACTCTCTATTCCCTGTATGTGAAGAACGCCAGCAAGCTGGATAGCTCCTCCAATGACCACAAAGGAACTTTGGAAAATGTCATCTATCTTTATGTACTGAAATAGTCGCAGTCCTGACACTTATATGGGGTTAAAGATCTATCAACTGAGTTAAGGGTGAGAGAGTTAATAAAGTGATTGACTTGAATGTAAGCAAAAGTATTGATAGAAGGTATGTCAAATTTATTTTGTAAGAAACCCAAAGAGGCGCACCCACCTGAATCGAGGATATCAGATACCACACTAATGCCACCTTCAATCCATGAAGAAAAGCAAGTGAGGTTGAAACCCGGAGAGAATGCTGGATTAAACCACATAGGAGTAATGGGGGATGGATAGGAGGTAATGTTGTAGTGAGATTTACAGTGATCCCAAATGGAGCATGTAAAACAAATAACCATGTGTCAGCGAGCAGACTGAGGCCTGTCAGATGTAGCCAATCCTACAATAGAAGATATAAAGGGGATATCACATGAATTAGCTTCAACTTCCACCCACCTAGGTGTCTGGGAAGATGCAAACCAAGCTATTGCCTCACTTAAATGGGTAGCATAGTAAAAAAGGTTGACATCAGGAAACTCATTGCCCCCATTGGTAGTAGGACAATGGAGAGTGAGAAAACTGATATGGGGAGGCCTGGATTTCCATACAAATTGGACAAATCACCTATGTAATTGTAATAATGCTGATTTAGGGACAGCAACAGGGAGGGTCTGGAAGAGGTAGAGTAGTCTAGGCATAAGGTTCATCTTAACTACCACTATCCTACCTAAACAAGAAATAATTAGATCTCGCCATGAGGAAGTCCATTTTAATTGTTTTAAGCATGGGGGAAGTTCCCTGTGTATAGGGTGTCATATCTACTTGTTATATAAACTCCCAGATATTTAATTTTAGAGGGGCGCCAGGCAAAGTTATAAATGTGACACAGGAGATCCAAGGCCATAGTTGAGATATTGAGTGCGAGAGACTCAGTTTTACAAAAGTTGATCTCTTGTAGCCCAAAAGTGAACCGTATTCAACCAAAATCTGAAAGAGTTTTGGAAGAAATGTGTACAGAGAGGTTAGGGTTAGGAAACCATCATCAGCAAAAAGGGACACTTTATATTCTGCCTTGCCAAGTGAGGTACCCCTAATATCCGAGTCGAGGCAGATTTGAGCTGCAAGGGGTTCAATAACCGAAGCAAAGGTCAGGGATGACAGAGGGCACTCCTTTCTAGTGCCATTGGTTATAAGAAAAGAGGACGAGAGAAGACCATTCACGGAGACTCTAGATGAAGGGGTAGAGTAGTGGGCTTGAATGCCTTGGAGAAAATCACCACCTAAGACAAAGGCCCTCAATGTTTGGAGCATGAAGGATCAGCAGATCTGATCAAAGGCCTTCTCAGAATCTAGGGGAAGCACCAGGGCTGGAGTGCAGGATAAAATTGATGGAGTGAATGAGACTAAAAATTTGCCTGGTATTGTCCCTGGCCTGTCTCTCCGATATAAAGCCAACTTGATCATTATGGACCACATCAGGCAACACTGAGTTCAGGCAGTCGGTAAGTATTTTCCTATATATCTTAACATCGGTATTCATCAGCGAGATGGGTCTATAATGAGTACAACTGGAGTGGTATTTCCCATCTTTGGGAATAACAATAATCCTAGCCTCAAGGGCCTCCTTGGAGAAAGAGCCTATGGACATCACGCCACTGAATACCTCAGCAAGATGGGGGGAGAGCAAGG
Source organism: Taudactylus pleione (assembly GCA_031769625.1). NCBI lineage: Eukaryota > Metazoa > Chordata > Amphibia > Anura > Myobatrachidae > Taudactylus > Taudactylus pleione. The sequence goes on from JAUIMM010000334.1 coordinate 139,063, forward strand.
AGTTAAAAGATTTATAATAGGTTGTCGTAAAGCCGTCTGGGCCAGGGGCCTTATTGGCCTTAAGGTTCTTGATCACTTCCGAGATCTCCTGCACCTCAATTTTGACACTTAAGGATTTAAGGGCTAAGGAGGATAATTTAGGTAGATGACAGCTAGCTAAAAAGTTCTGTATAGAGTCCTCAGCAGGTAGAGAGCTACCTGAGGGAGAAGAGTTATACAGTTTAGTATAGAATTTACTAAACTCCTCAGTGATACATGAGGAATGCCTGAGAGATTCACCTGATTGAGATTTAACCATCAGAACATTGTTCTGTGAGAGTTTAGATCATAATCTGGATGTCAGTATTCTATCAGCTTTATCAACTTTTTCATAAAATGTTTGATTAAGCCACATAAGAGAAGTCTCAGCTTTTGCTGTAAGAAGGAGGCCACAAGTTTACGATAATCATCAGTCAAACCTGAGGTTTTATGGATTATATCTAATTGAGCAACGAGGTCCATAAGTTCAAGAAGTCTCTTACTCCTAGCCCTCCTAGCAAAGGCCAATTACTTGATCAGAGATCCTCATATCACTGTTTTATGGGAATCCCAGAGAAGCTGGGGAGAGACCGTAGGACTGGAGTTGAGAGAAACACCCTTTCATCTCAGAGGTCAGTTGTGACTGTAGGGCAGGATTTACAAGGAGCCTACCATTAAGGTGCCAAATATAAGAATGATAACGAGGAAAAAGATTCAATATCTACTGTAAATGGGGAGTGGTCATATCAAGTGCTGGGATGAATGCTGACATCTAGTATTAATTGCGCAGGATCAACACCTAGAAAAATCATGTCTAACCTCGTGTGGACATCATGAACAGGTAAGTAAAAGGTAAACTCTTTAGCAGTAAGCTCTTTCACGTGCCATGCATCAAATAGGAGGTGTTGAGAAAGAAACTGTTGCAAGGCATCCAAATTAGCACAATTAGAGCTTACAGATGGAAGTGGGGGATGTTTAGATCTATCAAGGTATGGATCTAGGGTAGTATTAAAGTCACCTACCACAACCACTCTATTTCTTCTATGTTGGGACAACAGCAAACTTAGAGTGTGAAAAAAGAGTGGTTGTGCAGAGTGGGGGCATAAACATTATCAAATGTAAAAAGAGTACCATCTAATTCCCCAACCAAGAGAAGATAGCGCCCCTCTTGGTCCCGGATGACTGAGAAGGGAGCAAAGGTAACACGTCTAGAGAATAGCATAGCAACACCCTTCTTTTTATGGGTAGGAACACATGCATGATACAGTAAGTGGAAGAGAAGTATTTGGAATTTCAGTTCAGGGTGATGGGTGCCAGTGAAATGGGTCTCGTGTAGAAATATGATAGCACCTTGAAGTTGGCGGAGAGTAGGAAACAGGGTGGATCGGTGTTGCAGACAGTTCAGACCTCTAATGTTAAATGTTATAAATTTGGTAGTCATTAAGTAGTATGGAGGGTGATGAGCGAAAAGTGGTCAAAAGAGAGCAGGTGAGTAAGATATCAGAGAACCCGGATTTTGGCCTCAGGAAAAGAGAATGAGGAGAGGAAAGGAAGGAAGGAAAGAGAGGGTGAGGAACGGGAAGGGGCCGTTCTTGTGGTCGGACCCACAGATATAGTTGACTAAAAAGCCTAGAGTGTCCGAGGCCGGTCATTATGACCGTGTGGGGTTGAGTGGCCTAAGATGCAAAGGGGGGAGCACTAAGCTAAGGGGATACAATAAAGGAGAAAACAAGCTCCACGTGTGGATTTATAGTAAAGACAACATAAGAAAATATCAGGGTGACAAGAAATTACTTAAAAGGAGAAGGGGGACATGTAGAAAACATTGTTGCATATCCCTACATCACAAAACAGACTGCAATAAAACAGACAGTTTGGCATACCCTGGTAGCAATATCATAATCAACAGAGCATCAAGAAAAATGTCAGACCCAGATATAGCCCTAGTACCCATCTAGATAGCAAGAAAAAACTCAGAAGACAGTAGCTACATCTGGTCAGGAGGGTGGGGTGACTGAGTCCATAAGTAACAATGGGCAGTCTGCAGGGCTAGAATGGGATGTAAACATAACAAAGCACCAAAGGGTATAAAGTAATTTGAATTAAAATGTAAAAGGAAACATTCTTAAACAAACTTTACTTAGCACGATATAGCAGAGTATAAATATCCTGAGAATGCACCAGCAAAATAAACAGTAGAACATGGAGGAGAAACAAGTCCAGCAAAAGGACCTAGGGCCTGATTCAGACCCATTCGCTAAGCTGCATTCGCACACAGCCATCAGCTGCCCAAGTATGCAAATCTCGTGATCGCACGGCAAGACATTAGTACGCCCACTAAGTCTTGGCGTGCTGCGATCGTGGTGTGTATTTAGCCGCCCAGTAGCCCGTCTTAAGATGCTCACTTTCCCTTCGCAACACACATCATCTCCAGGAAGTGTATATAACAATCGGTAACATCGTGAACCATCTGAGGCATAAGCAGCGCTTGTGGTTGACCATACCCTACCGCAAGCACTGCAAGTGCAGCAGTGTTTTAAATAGCCATGTGATGTGTACTATGACGCTATGTCTTAATTATGCATGCCCTAGGAACAGTGTTTTGATGCTCAGGCATGCCTGCATTCACACCACCACACCCCCGTTTCTATCGACCTACCCCAGTTACCACCCACAAACGGCACATTCTGTCACTCAAACTAGCAGGCTGTCTGTGTATTCTGTGCAATCGCTTCCCGATCGCAATGACTGGTTCTCGCATGTGCACTGCATCTTTTTTACGCATGCACAGATTCCGAAAATCAGCCAGCAGTGTACGAACGCAGCCTAGCGAACGAGTCTCAATCAGGCCCCTAGTTCCCAATTATGAATGTCAAGTGAGGGCAGTAGGGGGCATCAGATCACTGCGGCAGGTTTAGGTCAAGCGCCAAGAAAGTGTCAACTATTTTTTGGAGCTCACTGAGGTAAGGAACTCACAACATTCTCTTGAGGAACAGGGGATCTTTGAGGCAAGGGCCTCATGTCATCCTTGGGGGAACCTTTTATAGCAGGAAACTTGAGGTCTGGAAGATGTAATTGTGAAAGCAGGCATAGAGCATCATCAGGAGACCCAGCAGAAGGAACCTGTCATCCGAATGGACCTGCAAGCTGAAGGGGAAGCCCCAATAATAACGAATGTTATGATCACGTATCATTTTGGTGATATCCTTCATCTCTAACCTCCTCGCTAGCGTGAGAGGTCTTGGAAGATAAGTAACTTGATCCCCTCGAAGGCAATGTCGGGAGAGCGCCTGTCCCGGGAGTGGAGCTGATCTTTTGCCTTGAAATAGTGGAACCAAAGGATTACATCTCTTGGCGAGTTGGAATGGCCCTTTGAGCTCTATCGAGGATGAACATGTCGTCACGGATAGTAGGAGCAAGTGTGCGGAAGAGACATAAGAGATAATCTTCTAAGTGAACGGACTCCACAGACTCAGTAATATTGTGAATCCTGAGGTTATTTCTTCGCTGCCTGTTATCAAGGACCTCCTGCTTATCAGTGTGTAGCACAAAGTCCAGAGTCAGAATGTCTTGTTCAGACATATGTTGAAAGCTGATGATCTCCTCCTGTTTCCTCTGAAGAGCGTCCTCACGGGCGCTTAGGTTAGTAACCTTGTTTTGTAGGCTGGAGATTGCTTTGTGGACCTCATCATGGATGGTCTGACAGAAGCTTCACACCACCACGAGAATGGCAGCAATATCAGCCTTGGTAGAAGGGGCTTCCGTGTCTTTAGCTTTTGAGTCGATGTCAGAAACACCACTGAGGGATGGGGTGGAAGGCGGTCTCTGGGAGTCAGTGACCTAGGTTGCTTTAAAGTAGAAAATAAGGTCTTAGGAACCTGTTATTTGTGTTTAGGCATGATGGCAGAGGAGGCCAAAGGGTATAAAGCCATGCACAACAAAGTCATATATTTCCTAGTTGCACAGGAAAGGTTCAACAATTGGAAAAAATTGTCACAAACATTCCCCATTCAATTTCATATCAAATTACTGGGGGTGCTACCACGGAAATATATAATTCAGGAACAAGGCAAAAAAGGGAGACCGCAAAATATGTCCATAGCGGTGCACTGAAAATTATTATTAAAACATAACTTTTATTTCACACAGATTATTATCACTAAATTAAAACTAGCAAAAATGTAATACAATTTAAAGAATAGTGTCAAAGTTAGAAATAAGAGATTTAAAAATTAGCATGCTCACTCACACCTCCACTGATAGTTATAATAAAGTTGTTTATATGGATGTCAGTACAGTGCTGTTTCAATTGTTTCAGAATCTCATTGATAAAGAGACCCCTCTGACACTCTTATATTAAATTGTTGGGTCCTATATCTATTAGTCCATATCAGATCCTATATGTGTTATATTTTACCTGGGTCCTATTAGTAAGGTCACCTGTTTTTATCCCTACACAAATCTTTCAATATATTAAGGTGTCATAAAATCACCCACAATTATACAGGATGTAGTTAGGAAGCCAGCGGTCAAAATGCCGACAGCGCGCTTCCCGATTGTGAAATCCGGGTAAGGGACTAATGATAGGCATCTAAATACCGGCGCCTATCATCAGCCCCACGCCGAAATCCCGATGCCCAGCATACCGATCGTAGGTAAGCCGGCCATCGGGAGCGGATGAGTGGGTTAGATTTAGGTGCTCCTGGGGGGACTTAGGGTTAGGCACCCCCCTGGTAGGGTTAGGAACAGGCATTACCAGGGGGGAGGATAGGATTAGGTACCCCCACGGAAAGGGTTAGGTTTAGGGTGCGGAGAGGGGGGGTTAGGTTTAGGCACCCCGGGGGGAGATTATAGTTAGGCACTAGGGGGGAGGTTAGGGTTAGGCACCCCTAAGGGAGGGTTAGACGGGGGACAGAGTTAGGTTTAGTGGGGTTATTTACCTCCATTGGGATCTTCTAGTGCCTGTTTTCCGGTGTCAGTATTTCATCTGCCAGGCTTAGGTCCAGTGGTATGACATACCGATTTCCAATTATACAGCACTTGACTCTTCATATGAATAGTTTCAGAAATTAATAATTGTAGCAATGAGCCACGTATAACATTAATTAGCTGCAGTTGTTAATCAAATCCTTCATTCACTGAATTCCTCAACCTCAAAAGTCTGGGTATTCTGATACAAATGCTGGGGATTACTCCCATCTCCCAATAGTAACCATTCATGGGGTTGATAGTGTGGTTTCAGGATGTGTTAATAGATCCTCAAAAATATGGATCTCACTAAGGCTAGATGAATCAACTACAATTTATGTCTCAAGTTTTTAATAGATTTAAGGATCATTGTGTTGAAACTAAGTTAAGGGATACATGTGACCACTTTATCCATAACTGTAGAATATAAACAACCATTTATTCATGATGTCCTACATATATAAAAATATTATTTTAAAAGGAATCAGAAGCTGGATGGTCATGTGATTTATACTGCTATTCTGGATATAGACTCTATCCAAGATTGTTAAATCAACCGTGGAGTGGTGGATCATTCTCACATTCATGTTAGACAACCCTAATCGATATTTGCATATGTTCTGTATTATTATGGATAATTATTAATTCTCATTAATCCAGTTTAGCTTTCAGTATTCTATCTCTACATAATCTCAGACCATTGGTCTTCCCGTTGTTACTATATTCATAATGAGTAGCTTTAATTTAAATTTGTTAAAGTATTTGAAACTACTACTACAAATGTAATCAAAATATTTGAGAACACCATTATATATTTAATTTAAATTGGTGTTCCTATATCCCTGATTAAATTAAATGTTTTTATTTTTTTATTTTTAAATTCCATTCTGTCACAGTCCTTTATGAGTGATAATCATAAAATGATTATCTCACTAAATTCTCCCCCCCCAGTATACTCCCTTATCCAGTGAGTACACCTCAAATTAGGATAGTCATGGAAGTCTAAACTGGATAGTATCAGCCTATGAATCAGTTAGGTATGAAAATATCATCAGGAATATGAATTTGGTTGATTTTATTTCACTCTTATCTATCCAATCAAATATAAATTTGGTTATTATATCAAACCCTAATATAATGGGCAATCATGAATTTCACATGTAACAATTTCGCAATGACCTAATTATTTAGTGCCAAGGGGCATATGGAAAGCCAAGTTATATATTCATGGGAATTACAGTATTGATAAATATATATTTATATTTAAACTCTTCAATACATCAAATTCCCAATGTTGATGAGTTTATACAACCATGCAGGTGATGTATAACATATATGTCATAAGATCTCTATATAATCTCATATCATCAATTGGTTAATCCAAGTGTCTCCTTGGTACATCAGAAATCCATTTGCTAGTAAATGAACGCGATCTCATAGATGTGTGATAGGTGTAAATATATTGCATGAAATATAATTTAGAAATAATAAGTGCATGATGTGTTACAGGAATCATAAATTAAAATAAATTGAAAATGTTATTAGAAAACTAAATTCCAAAGTGAATGATCAACCACGAGAAAAACAAAATATACATATTGGCACACGTATATTTACTGTGTTAGGTGAGTAAGATAGATTAAAACATCTCATGTATTATGGTGAGTGGCCCAATCTATGATAAAAATTGAAATGACAAAAGACTGTGGTATCATCCAAAAGAAATTTAATGTGGATAAAGTGTGACATTAGAACTTTATGTGTCATAATATTCAAATTGGAGATTCATGACTCTTCTATCAGAAGAAAAAGGGTTAAAGTGCACTAGTTAACTGAGTTTGATAATTTGCATTAATCCACAGCTGCTGACTCAAAAGGGATAACTCCCTATTCCCTCTAAATAATAGAGAACCATACAAAATATGAGTTTGCGCTAGGATTAAAAATACAAACACATTCCCAAAATGTATATACATTTTTTTTAATTACATAATATCACATTAGTTTTGACTGCAGTCAATACGATCACAAATGTATCAATACTAAAATCATAACTTTAAGATACAATCTAATAGATTCAACATCCCACTATAAGTGCTATTCAATGAAAACACACAATACAAGGTAACAAGCAGATCTAATATAGTTTAAAGATCAATTGATATATGGGGGCTAGAGATCAGTTTCATAATAGTGCCCTCCAGCTGATTGATATATATATATATATAATAGTACCTTTGTAAGAGATCCATGTATACCAAAATAATGGGGAGAAGAACAAGCCGCTGCCGCTCCGTATATTAATCACTCGCCGGAGCCAGCAAGTCACGGCAAGTGACAGTGTCTGTAGCCTGTAGTTAACCACTGTGCCATAAACCGAGACCACACATCACAGTCAGTGACCGAGCCTGTAGTCTTGTGCCCGTAGTAACGCTGACTGTATGCCCAGAGCCGCAAGTTACAGCAATGGGGATGCTGTGACTGTGGCCGAAGTGTATTCTCACTGCAAGATTATGGCCAGGCCGTATTGTAAATTCAGCTGGGAGGATGATAACATGGTCTTACAGGAACACTTAGTGGGGAGCAGAGTAAGGCGCAGTCACATCATATCAGAGACTTGATGCGTTTCTCCCCTCAGGGTTTTTTTCAAAAGAAATGCTGTATAGTTGTTTTCAGGCCCTTAGGTGACAAGGTATCCATGAGGAAAATCAGTCTGGTCTCTTGCCTCAAGAGTTTGCAATCAGTATCTCCTCCCTTAATATTCAGGTGTTCCTTTCTCATTCCAAAAACTTTCAGGCACCTTGTATTTCCCTCAATAAATGTCTCGATACTGGTGTTAAGGATTTAAACATTTCTTGGTTCCGACTGGCATTTCTTATACTCCCCAAATGTTTGAGAATTCTTTTTTTAAGGGGTCTCTCTGTCTTCCCTATGTAGTTTTTGTTGCATGGGCATTGTAGATAGTAAATTACTGCTGCTGTATTGCAGTTTATATGTTCGTTTATATGCCAGGTTTTGTTATATATAGCAGCATATGTAATAGTTGGAACCATATTAGGACATACCTTACATGTCCCACATTTCCTGGATCCTTTTTTAAAATGCAATGGTTTTTATGGAGACTCGATATGGCTATGAACCAGGATGTCTTTGAGGTTTTTAGATCATCTCCAGCTCATTGGGATTCTACTTCCAAGCACTCCTGCTGTTCGTAATATTTCTAGGTGTTTATGTAAGATACCCTGTATATTCTTCCATTCTGGGCAGAATGTTTCCGACAAACCTTACACCCTTTTGTTATTTCTCTTCCTTAGGTTTAGGTATCAAGAGTTGGTCCCGAGTGTAGAAGTTGGTATCTTTATACTCTCTTTTTAGTGTTCTCCTACTGTATCCACGAGATTTAAGCCTCTTGCTTAGTTCTTCCGATCTCATATGGAAAGTGTCTTTCTCAGAGCAAGTTCATTTCATTTGGAGGAATTCTCCTTTGGGTAGTAATTTCAAGACTGGAGGAAAATGTTATGGTCACTAATGTAGCAATATATATAATCCTTGTCCTGGTCCTGTATTGTATTGTTCTGTAAGTCGCTTGTCTACAACTTGTTTATGTGCTTTGCAAGGCGCTGCGGAACATTTGTGGCACCATATAAATAAATGATAATAATAATAATAATAATAATAATAATAAAATGTGAACTCTCACTATAAAGAATACTATTGGTGGATATTTTTTTGCTAAATAGATCAGATGAAATATGACCATCTTTTTCAACGGTAAGTGAGACATCCAGAAAGTTTTGTTTCTCTTTGCTTGATTCGAAAGTCAGTTTCAGACTCAGATTATTCGAGTTAAGTTTGGTAATTAATCTTTTAAAGAGTTCTATATCTCCAGATTATCAGATGATCATCCATATACCTCAACCACAAGGTGATGTTATTTGTATAGATGTCATTCTCCTGGAGGTAGAAGTTGTTGTTACAAAGTAGTTTTTAGTCAGTATGAATCGAAGAAGTAAGACAAGACAATTATTGAAATCATTAGTATGATCCATACTAAGAAAATATTCAACTGCCTTGATCCCTTATTCATGGCCAATGCTGGTGTATAGGCTCTCTACATCGCATGTGATGAGCCATGTGCCTTCCTTGAGAATTATGTCTTTGATCTTTCCTAATACATCAGGAGTATCTCTTGTATAAAATGGTAATCCAAGAACATACTTTCTCAAGTGAGAGTCTAAAAATTTGCTAGCCTTTTCAGTGAGACTACCCATCCCTGAGACAATTGGTCTACCGGGTGGGTTGGTCTCTTTTTTGTGGATCTTAGGCAGTAGGTATAGAGTTGGAGTTTTAGAATTCTCTGTTTTTAAGAAATCATAATCTCTTTTGGTTATTACATCATTGTTCCTTGCTCTCCCTATCATCTTATTGTAGAAATCCCCAAAAATCTGAGTTGGATTGAAGTTAATCTTTCATAACATGATTAGTCCCCTAGTTGTCGATCCAATTCTTCCACATATTTATCGTGGGACCGCAGGACAATAATTCCCCTATTTATCTGAGGGCTTTACTATCGTATCATCCAATTTTTGCACCTCCATCAATGCATCCATCCTATTAACGCCCTCTAGATGGTCTAGATCCTTACTCACAAGATCGATAAAGATCTTGACCTATGGACATATTGTAAACTCAGCTGAAAATGTTGATTAATGGATCAAGAGGGACTGAAGTCCCACAGGGTTCTATATCTTCTTGTGTGAATGTATCCTTTAGTCCTTCTAAGATGGTTATTGCATTCAGATCTTCTGAGAAGTTAGTGGAAGTACAGTAGGTGTAATTTTGGATAGGTTTCTTTTAGAGGTAAAAAACGTGTTCAATAAAAGTTTCCTAGCAAAAAGGTTCATGTCTTTTTCCAGTTAAAATCTGTCAAAAAAATTGTGTAGGGGAGAAGTGTAATCCTTTATTGAGAATATTAATCTGTAGTTGTGTAAGTGTTCTTTCTGTTAAATTTATGATTCTCAAACAGTCTATTTATTTTATTTTTTATACCAACAATGGTCTCTGGGTTCTTCTCTCCACTCCCTGAAATTTCTTTTTCCTTTCTCTTCCCCTTCTAGTCCTCTAGAATATCATCCTAGGGTATCTATGGAGTCCCTGGGGGTAAAGCCTAAAAAATCCTTTTGTTGTTTGTGAAGTGGAGTTTCTTCATAGGTAGATTCGCTTTCAGAATAGTCTACATCTGATGTTATGTAATTTGAGTGGTTTTCTGGTGTTCTCCTTTTAGTGTAATTGCCTCTGTATACATTAGACATTAAGTCATTCTTATCTCTCTGCAGCATTCCCCTCTTTCTGCTAATGATCTCTTTCTCTATTATCTCAACATCACATTTATATTTGTCATGTGTTTTCTGAAATTTTTCTATACTTTCAAAATTTTTAAGTTTAGAGCCCAATAGGTAAATCTCCTGTGAATTTTTATTCAATAGTATTTCATCATGTTTTATCAAGATGTTAATTAGATTCAATGAACATGTTAAAGTTTTTTCCCACTCTCTTTTTAAAGCCTCTGTGGCCAATTCAAAGGATGGAAAAACACGTGGCCTCAGGCCTCTTGGTGTAATCACCTGTTTGGTATAGTTTTCAAAAGTAACCTTATTAAACAAAGAAAAAACTTTTGGAACAAGTGCTTTAACTGATACAGATCATTAGTCCAGTCTCCTTGGTTCATATCTATATTTGTAGTCTCATCATCTAGCAGTGTATCTACACAATTTCTCAATCGTGTTTATCTATCACTTAATTCTCGCCTTAGGCTAAAAGCATGTACATTTGTTTCGGAAGTCTGAGGATTGGACATCCTTAGGGGGTATTTAGACTATTTGGACAGAAATTTGGTTTTAAATATTCAATTATGTTCGAATATCAATACTATGTATTGCTTCTGTTTGTTATTATTGTATTCTGAAAAAGAAAGGAGTGAATATTCTCACCAAATTAGTTCAACAAAGTCATATATTTCCCAGTCGCACAAGAAAGGTTCAATAAATTCAATAATTGGAAAAAAATTTTACAAACATTCCAAAGTTAGAAATAAGTGATTTGAAATTAGCTTGCACACTCACATCTCCACTGATAGTTATAATAAAGTTGTTTATATGGATGTCAGTACAGTGCTGTTTCAATTATTTCGGAATCTCATATTAAGAGACCCCCTCTGACACTCTTATATTAAATTGTAGGGTCCTATATCGGAATCAGTATGAAATACCGCTGGCCGCATGGCCGGCGGTTCGATTCCCGGCAGCGGCAGCCCAACTGGAAATACTGATCCTCCTAAGGTAAGTAATCACTAACCTAACCCCCCTAACCCTAACCCTCCTTAGGGGTGCCTAACCCTAACCTCCCCCCAAGTGCCTAACCCTAATCCCCCCTGTAAGTGCCTAACCCTAACCCCCCCCTTCCCCACTGCCTAAACCTAGGTCCCCTGGGGGTGTGCTTAACACTAAGTCCCCCCCGGGGGTGCCTAACCCTAACACTCCCCCTAGCTAACCCTAACCCTCCCGGGGGGTTGCCTAACCCTAAGTCCCCCCCCGGGTGCGCTAAACCTAACCCTCCCCCCTGCTGCCTTCTGCTCACGGCGCCCGGCATCCCTTCGATTGGGATGCCGGGCGCCTGTCTCCCGGCATCAGGAAAATGACAGGCGTCTAGATATAGACACCTGTCAGTTAACCCATGCCGGGATAAAGCGGTCGGGGAGCCGGCTGTCTGGATCATGTCAGCCGGTTTCCCGATTGCATCCCTCCTATATCTATTAGTCCATATCAGATCCTATATGTGTTATATTTTAGCTGCACGTGAGTATGAATATAGTAACAACAGAAAGACCAATGGCCTGAGATTATGTAGAGATAGAATACTGAAGACTAATCTGGATTAATGAGGCTTAATAATTCTCCGTCATAATACAGAATATATGCAAATATCGATTAGGGATGTCTAACATGAATGTGGGAATGATCCACCACTCCACGGTTGATTTAACAATCCTGAAAAGAGTCTATATCCAGAATAGCAATATAAGTCATGTGACCGTCTGGATTCTGATTCCTTTTAAAATAATATTTTTCTATATGGAGGACATCATGAATAAATGGTTGTTTATATTATATTCTACAGTCATGGATAACGTGGTCACATATATCCCTTAACTTAGTTTCAACCCAACGATCCTTAAATCTATTAAATACATGAAACATAAATGGTAGTTGATTCATCAACCCCGTGAATGGGGACAGATGCCAATCTAAGGAGAAGGGGCGGAGTAACCTGACATGGCCAGGAATGATTGGCTGGACGAGGGAGCACAAGCCTCTGATTGGTAAACTCACAAGTTACAGAGGTATTTAAGGCATGTACGGAATGGTATTCGACTTGCCTTGATGCTTGTTTAGCGAAACGCTGCGTCGGTCAGCGGGGCACTAGCTGCACCTCATTACTATGTTGAATTAACATGTTATCAATATGACTTAATATAGGACTGTAGCATTGAGTTTATGAGTGCACTCTAACATAAATCTGATTATGATGACTAAAGAGCAGATGACTAAAGATTATGAACAATCAGCAGCATGGTGTCATTAAGATACTCTCAATGTAAATGAGACTGCTTACTTAATGAAGCACACTGCACTTATACATAAATAAAAGTGTACACACTGAATAATTTGCATACCTCTCTCCCAAGAACACTTGCACTCGATGATGAGCAAAGAAATATCTTATGTGTATACTGTATGAAGAATTAAGATGTACACAGACTAATAGGGATAACTTCATCAGTATTATAGCTCAGGCAACTGTTTAAATAAACCTGGATATACCAGGAGTGATATTTGTTACCCACCTTGATGATAATATCAATTGGCTGGAACTACCCACTATAAGTCAAAGAGGGATTTTGTGTATACAAACAGAATTGCTTGTGGTTACTACGGAGAGATGAGAGTAATCCCCAGCATTTGTATCAGAATACCCAGACTTTTGAGGCTGAGTAATTTAGTGAATGAAGGATTTGATTAATAATTGCAGCTAATAAATGTTATCTGTGGCTCATTGCTACAATAATTATTTTCTGAAACTATTCATATGAAGAGTCAAGTGCTGTAAAATCGTGGGTGATTTTCTGACATTAATATATTGAAAGATTTGTATAGGAATAAAAACAGGGGACCTTACTAATAGGACCCAGGTTAGGATCTGACATGGACTAATAGATATAGGACCCTAAAATTTAATATAAGAGTGTCAGAGGGGTCTCTTAATATTTGAGATTCCGAAACAATTGAAACAGCACTGTACTGACATCCATATAAACAACTTTATTATAACTATCAGTGGAGGTGTGATGAGTGCGCATGCTAATTTTTAAATCACCTGTTTCTAACTTTGACACTATTCTTTGAATTTATTTCATTTTCGCTAGTTTTAATTAGAGATGAGCGGGTGTAGTCTGGGAGGTGGTGGAGGTGGAGCTCTTTTTCTGATTTCTAAATGATCTCCAGACACAACATAAGACTTAAACCTTAAATCTGAAATGTTGAATTTAATGCTCTGTTCACATATTTGATATGGTTAAGTGGACAGTGGGAACAATGACAATTTGAAGGCCACTAACTAACTCTGTTTTTTTTTATGTCCCTGTACAGGTTGGGAAATTCCTTTACAGAACAGAAGGTTTGCAAAGGATTATTTAAGGCAATTGTTTATCTATTTTTGGAAAGCTCACTTCCTGTTCCTGGTCCCCTTCTGGGATGAAAAAAATCCACCCCCAGCAAGCAGACATGGCGCTCAAGAAAGAATTCCCAAGAAAGACACAACATAAGACTTAAACCTTCATTATGAAATGTTGAATTTAATGCTCTGTTCACATATCTGATATGGTTAAGTGGACAGTGTGAACAACGGCAGTTTGAAGGCCACTAACTAACTCTGTTTTTTTAAATGTCCCTGTACAGGTTGGAAAATGCCTTTACAGAAGGTTTGCAAAGGATTATTTAAGTCAATTGTTTATTTGTTTTTGGAAAGCACTCTTCCTGGTACCCTTCTGGGATGAGAAAATCAACTCCCAGCAGCAGCAGCAGCCATGCTCAAGGATTCTTCTGTGGCAAGGATTGATGTGAATGTATCACATTTTTTTGTAAATGCCTCCTCCCCTCCCCTTCTCCTTCATAAATTTTCTTTTTTAATCAGAAAACAAAATTAACTTTACTACCAATCAACCCTCCCTGTCACTGCCCTGCCTTCAACTACATACATACTCCAACTCCCTCAGGCCTCTCTTGAATAATAAAAGTGTTTCCTGATGTGCCATGTTTGAAGTTGAACTGCCATGTGTTTGTACCACCCACTGCTGCAGTCAGCCAGCTATTTTGGTGCAAATTTTGGGCCTAAACTAGATGAAAAAATCAATAATGTGAGGTGGTCAAAATTGACTGGAAACAAGTGGAAAGAAATGTTATTGAGGTTAATAATACTGTAGGAACAAAAAAAGGCCAATTTTATGTGATTTTACCTGTTTTTTAAAAAAATTTAAGAAAAAATCCAGATCCAAAACCAAAAAAACAAAACATGGAGGTGAGGTTTTGGCAAAACCAATCCAGATCCAAAACCAGGGGAGATCCAGATCCAAAGCCAAAATAAGAGGGTCAGTGCACATCTCTAGTTTTAATTTTGTGATAATAATCCATGTGAAACAAGTTATATTTTAAGAATATTTCTTAGTGCACCAGTATGGACATTTCTTGCTTTCTCCCTTTTTGCCTTATAAAGCCATGTAGGAAGGTGAGAAGAGGCATTTGTAACTTATTATCAGCAAAACACACCTGGAACCTATGTGGTAGGAGTTATCTCATTGTAGGGGAAAACTACATTTATCTAAAACTGGAGTAGCAAAGTCATGGAGTTATAGAATATAATAAGACGATGGTAGTAGCAGGAAAGGGGGATCAATCCATGTAGACCATGCAGCTGGGAAGCACTGATGAGGAAGGTCAAACCCAGTAATAGCAAATGTAATACTGACAATGGTAGGAATTTCCAGCTGGAGTGTGAAAGTAGGTAGTGGCCAACAGGTGGAGCTCCAGAACAAACCAAAAAAAAACAAGTGGTATTATATATCAGTCAATATCACTTCAAGGCTCCACAGTATAAACTTTTATTTAGGTAGGGGAATATATATGTGTGCTATGAAAGAAGTGTGCCCACTGAATTATTGTGTCACAGAGAGAGCAGCTGGGGATTCAGAGCAGAGAGACAGGCACTAGGGAGATAAAACTATCAGAGCGTGTAAGTTCCTGCTGGGAAGCCTGGGTCTCTGGTTTAATTCTGCAGTAGTAGGAGGTGAGGGACTGGATGGTCAGTAGCCCTCAGCAGCAAAGTTCTGGGCAGGAGGCCAACAGGGAGCAAGCTGTGCAGTTAGATGCCGCTGTGGTAACGCGGTAGGGAGTCTAGATCGCGGAGCTGGATCTTGACAGGCTCCGGAACACAGCTGCAGCTGATGAGGAGAAAGCACTGCTGGGTGCGTTTGGTAAGATGGGTGGAGGCTGGGGTGTGAGCCACCTCACCGCCATCGCTGGATTCAAGAACATCTTTATAAAATGTATTCAACACAATGTTATAAAAAAAAATGTAAACACTGTATACCATAACAATTGCAATTTGTATGGTATACTGTAATGATGGCCAATGGATTCAACTATCAGTAGAAACCATCAATTGTTTGAGGCCACAGTCAATGATGTTTCCTTAACATCAATGTCCCCACACCCTTGCTGGATTCCTTGCAACCCAACATTGGACCCCTTTGCACCATGCCATGGATGCTGCTGGACTCCCACACCCTGCGATGGACGCCGCTGAACCCCCACAATGCAAGCCGGACCCCAACGTATTGTATATACTGAAAAGAAAATACCATATCTGAAATTCTCCTGGTCATTTCGGATATGGAAAACACTTTGACCTGTGTATATATATATATATATATATATATATATATATATATGTATATACACACACACACACACAGACAGTACATTCACCTTCACCAAGGGTCTTTTGTGACCCTGAAATGTTGGCTCACCATTATGCACATTTGAAAAATAATTGAGTTGAAACCCATAGTGCCGCAGTAATTTTTTTTTTTTTTATATATATATATATATATATATATATATATAGATAGATACACACACATATATACACATATATATATACACACACACATATGTTTATATTTAAAATCCACACAGGCGACACTCTGTTAAAAAAAAAAAATACAGCATAGGAATGTATATAGGTAAATGTTACCACATTGAGCGCTGATTTTACGTGTTAAGCTGGCTGCACACTGACAGATACATTGGCCGATCAATTGATCGGCCAATGTATCCGCTGCCTGTCGGGCAGTGTGTACCATTGATATGTCGGTGAACACCGGCGTTCACCAACATATCATCGCATTGGCTGTGCTGCACAGCCAATGGACAGATATGTCTGCAGGTGTGTCGGGCAGTCAGCAGACTGCCCGTACACACAGAGTGGCAGCCAAGAGGAGGGGGGTAGGACACGCCCACCGGGACACGTGCTCGACACACCCCCTGGTCTCCGGGATCTGTGGGTAGACACAGATGATGGTTGTTCAGTGTGTACGAACAACCATCATCTGCAAATATATCTGTAGATAATTCGATCTGCATATATATCTGTATAGTGTGTACCCACCATTAGTGTATGACACAGAGTGGATGTATTTGCATAAATAAATAAAAAACAAACAAAAAAAACCACAGACAAACAAACAGGCACCAATATAAAAAACAATAAATCGCTAAAAAAATGTATGAAGAAATAGAGGGGAGATGGGTAAAGGATAGGAAAGTGAGGTGGGGTTTGGTAAGCAAAAAAAATAATAAAAAAAAAAACAGACAAACAACAATATAAAAAAACATTAAATCACTAAAAGATGTATGAACAAATAGGGAGGTGAGGTGGTGTTTGGGCAAGCAAAACAATAAAAAAACACATAGCCAATGTTTAGCGCTTTTGTGCAAAGTTGGAGCGTGGGAAAACTTGTCCAGTGCTTAGTGCGACCCGGTCCCGGATGCCAGACAGAGCGGACTTCACGTGGGGATATGTGAGTATAAATTAAATGTTATTTGTATGTACATCTCTTTACCTTGATGAAGGGGCAATAAAGAGCCCTGAAACATCCTAATAGGAGGGCACCTGTATCCATTGCACACATTGATGGGAGTGCCACCCCTGTGGATCTTATATATATATATTTATATATGTGTAAAAAGTGACAATCAGTTCGGCACTCATTTACAAATGTAACTAAGCCCAATGCCTCCACATTAATCTAAGAAATAGCACTATGAAGTGATATTCAATGTTTCAATCTATTGATTGTCATCAGGAAATATACAAAACATATCAAATACACCTTACCTTATACCTTCTCACCCAGCATGTGAATGTGTGTGTGTCCCGAACCTGCTCAGAGGGTGGAGATGCACTGAGATTACATCAGAAGTGCATCAGCGCTGTGCATGTCAGTGAAACAACCCATCACCATGGGAACATGATACTCAAGTAGAACACTGTGAAAATACGGACACATTAGGCTACAATATAACAGAAAAATTACATAGAAAAAATAATCAATCTAGTCAGCCAACACCTGATGCATAAAGCATTATGTGTATGTAACTAATTAAGGGGTCTATTTACTAACCAGTGTTAGGAGACAGAGTGAAAAGTGATAAGGTGCCAGCCAATCGGCTCCTAACTGCCATCTCACAGGCTGTGTTTGAAAAATCACAGTTGGGAGCCGATTGGCTGGCACCTTATCACTTTTCCCTGTGTCTCCTAACACTGCTTAGTAAATAAACCCCTAAATGACTAACACCTAGAACATGAATGTAAACACAGAACTCTGACAGATATCTGGAACAATATATTGGTCTCAAGTTAAACATGATAATGGCAGGACTTCTTTGAGGCCTTTGGGCGAAATAACATCTAGAAAATTAATCCAAAAAGATTCTCGTCTCAATAGAATCTTAATTCTATCTCCCCCTCTCTTAACGGGGTATATGGTCGATCATCCTGTATCAAAGAATGGCAAGGTTATGTCCAGCTTCAGTAAAGTGACGGGACACAAGTTGATCACTGGTGCCCTTAGTAAGCACTGTTCCAATGGAGTATCTATGGATCCCCATTCTCTCTTTGAATTTTCTGGAGGTCTTACCAACATAGGTAAGACCGCATGGACACAAGACCTGGTAGATCGCAAATGATGATTCACACGTGAGGTGGTGTCTAATCTGTAATTTTTTCCCAGAACGGGGATGATGACATATATCACCAATAAGCATGTGTCTGTATGTGACACAGGTACACCTAAAGCAACAGTGGTTTTTTGGTAAAAAAACTTATAGAGACATGTACCTCTGCCTGTAATGTCTGTTTTGACAAGCAGATCTCTCAGGTAACTACCTCTCGAATAACATGGGCGTAGCATATGAATTTTGAGTTGTAAATCATTATCTGTCTGGACTAAATGCCACAATTTTTTACTAATATTATTGATCTGTGGAGACAGAATATTAAACTGTGTAACCCATGTAAATTTATTAGTGGTATCGACCTGTACTCTCCTACACAACAAATCAGTCTGTTCAAACTGTAAGACTTTCTGCTTCAGATGTAATAAATGTTTCAGATAATAACCCCTAGTCAAAAAAACATTCAATGAGATCATTAATCTGAAGTTCTGAATTTTCCTTAACACTATTGTTCCTTCTCAGCTGGATCATCTGTGAGTAAAGAATGCCAAACTTTAAGCCATTTGGGTGACAACTGTTTACAGCGGTATCAATCATAGATTCCCGTAGGCTAATCTTGACTTACAACAATTCAATTTCCTCACGATGCAAATTATATGTGAGTTTCACAGGACAATCAGAACAATTATGGCAATCAAAAATGGGTTTTAAATCATCACATGGGCCAATCCAGATCAATAATAAATAGTCTATAAACCTTTTATAGAACAAAATTCTATATTCAATCTTATGATCCCTGAAAAATAACTCTCCACGTCGAACATATAGATGTTTGCGTAGGTCGGTGCCACAGATGATCCCATGGCACATCCTTTAGTCTGTATATAAAAATCAGCATCATAAAGAAAAAAAAATGTTGTTAGAATAAGTTTTAACAGCCTTATAATGTCCACAAAAGATAAATCCAATGTTCCCTTATTAATAAGTAATCTTCTCATAGCAGCCAGAATGTCTTGATGTGGGATGACAGTATAAAGGCTCGTGATGTCAGCCGTTACCAGCCAAACATCTGCAGGAGGTACATCCAAGTTGTCAGGAACCGTAGAGGAGAAGCCAGGTGATAGAGTGGCTAGGAAATAAGTTGGTGAATGACAGCTATGTCTCCCAAACCCAGGTTCGACTAGACCTGCCCAGAGGTGCGGAGTCTAACCCACTTGGTGGTCTTCACCAGTGACTCCTCCAGTCAGGATTTTGGTTTTGCTGCACCAAGTGGGCAGGTCGAGGCCCTCTGGACAGCTACCTTGGAATGGCAGAAAGACCAGAACTATATTAAATGAATTAATACTTGGACACTGGAGTAAAGATAATACTGGAACATAGGAGTAGAAATTAATACTAGAACAATGGAGATGCACCAAATACTTGGATACTGGTGATGAACTGAATACTTGAACACTGGTGATTAACTTAATGCTTGAACCCTGGTGAACGGAATACTTGAACACTGGAGATGAATGGAGTACTTGAACACTGGTGATGAACTTAATACTTGAACACTGGTGATGAATGGAAAAGTTAAACACCCGAAGATGAACTTGAGAATGTTAGATATCCTAGTCGCAGGCTTGCTTGTGAACACAGGGAAATGTACTGGGATTTGCTACAGATTCAGGTTCTGATTTGTACAGAGAGACAGAGAGAAGTGTACACAGGCATGTACTGGGATTGCTAAAAGTCCAGCTGAGAGTAACTAATAATTAGCAGGAAAGCTAACTCCACAGTAACACAAGGAAGCTGCAATAGAGCACAGCAGCACACTACAAGACACAGGAATAACAACGTAAAAACTGGAGTTCTGAGACAGAGCTATAGACTCAGACTGAAAGTTAGCATGGAAGCTAATACAGGCAACACTGAAAACTGAGTAGGCTGAAGCAACACTCTGAAGGCAGTAACACAGAGCTACACTGGTGAGTCTCACAGTCACTGGAACAGCAAAGTTGAACAGAAAAGGTATCTGAAGATGGACACATAGGAGTAAATTATTTAATCAGAGCTGTGCTGAAGGCCATTACATCTTGTAGAATTGGATCTTTGGACTCAGTGAGTGGGTTAGCCCACTCCAAGGCTTTACCTCTAAAGCGCAAAATAAGAATCTTGACGAAGTTGGAGGAAGTAATACCACAAGATGGAACGACTCCCGTTAGGGTGTCATAATGCTTAAGTAATGCGGTGTACTGAAACACCTCTCCATCGAAGATTTTGGATACTAAAGAATCCGATGAGTCGGGATTCCTTAGACCAAAGATTGGGTGATTCTACTAAACTTGATTGATGATCTTCTCTCAAAACAACACCAGACCGAAATTGAGACTTAGGAGAATTGGAATAGGGGACACTAGGAACTGTTGTAACTAAAGAAGAAGATTAAATTTGAAGCGCCCCATAATGGGTAGGAGTCAGTGACAAGACAGAATTAGTATTAGACAAGTTATTGTCCGCTGAGATCAAATGTTCAAAAGATGACTTCCCGCTGGTCGAGGTATTTATTAACTGAAATAAGCCATCCTCATCTATAATTTTAGTCCCAAAGCTCTTTGCTTTCTTTCGTTTGGATTCTCCACCATCATGGCCCATGATGAGGTAACTGATCTTACTGCTAATATTCTCAAAGACTTGCCTCCATAGCCTTCTATTAATGTCTTTGCTTTGTTTTTTTTTAAGGACTCTAAAGGCCATATTGAATATGGGGTGAAATGTCATTTTTGCCTGTTTCAATTATCCCCGTATTCAATTGCAAAGACTTTTCGCCGGTGCGAAAAGTCTTTGTAAAAAAATGGGGATAAGTTTTCACCATGTTATACATGGTGAAAAGAAGTGCAGAATTGGGGTTTAGGGGTGCAGGCTGAAAAAGAAAACCTGCAGCCCTGAGAGTGTTTCCTAAAAGACATCTGTGTCGAAAAAATAAAAAAATCCCAAGCACACCCCAAAAAATGTACTTAAATTTTGTGGTGAAAAAAAAATAAAGCGGAACAAATCATTAAACTAGCAAAATTTATTCAGGAGGGGTCCCCATGTATGCGACAGGTGTTTTCAAGAGTGCGGGTAGTAGTGGCAGGTGCATTTTTTGAAGAATTTCAAAATTCACTTTAGGGATTTAAGAATATGCTTGCTCCCATTTTCATGTACCCCAAATTTGATGGAAGTAGTTTAAAAAAAAATGCATTTATGCACCTGCCGTGGCTATTTCAAAACCCTGATTACCTTCAGCAGGCAAAAATGGGGGTACCCATAGTGATCCCCCATGTCTGGACATCTGTAGGGGGGTGCCAGGAACATTTCCCAAAAATTCCCTATATTTTTCTTCACCTTTCCACTGGGTCCCATTTTTGCCAGATCCTTATTGCATACGGGATAAAGGGGGCACTCGCCCGATACTTTATTCCTGAAAAATGTCGATGAGGGTGAGAAGTCAGAGCTTGGACATTTTGCCCCATATTGAATACGGGTCTAGATCTCCTGTTATCACGAATGTTAGAACTTCCATGCAATTATCTGCTCCTTGGGGAATTTGCTTAGTACAAAAAACTTTAGGACTGAACTTCTGAGAAATTAAAGCTTGTGAAGCGCATTCAATAGTAGACAAAGAAAAGTCCCCACCTGGAATGAGCAGACTACTTAAAGCTTCCTCCTGGGGCATAACTCTTGAAATTCCCTCGTGAGGCATGACACTTGAAATCCCCTTCTTGGGAATAGAACTTGGAACCCCCTCCTAGGATATAGCACTCAAAATCCCCTCCCGGGGAATGGCACTGGGATTCCCCTGCTGAGGTAGGACACTTGCAAACCCTTCCTGGGGTATGGCACTTGAATCTCCTTCTTGGGGAGAGAGACTTAAAACTCTCTTGTGGGTTGAAAAACTTGAGACCCCCGCCAGGGGTGAAAGACTTGAAAACTCCTCCTAGGGTATGAAACTCAAAATAAAGACCCCTCATGGGGCATGAAACTAAAAACAAAAACCCACTCCTGGGCCATGCAACTTGAAATTTGCACCCTCCTGGGGTGCAAAACTTTAAACCCCCTCTTGGGGTGAGAAACTTGAAACCTCCTGGGGTATGAGACTTGAGACTCCCTCCTGGGGTATGAGACTAGAGACCCCCTCCTGTGGTGAGAGACTTGAAACCCCTTCTGGGGTGTGAGACCTGAGACCCCCTCCTGGGGTGTGAAACTTGAGACCCCCTCCTGAGGTATGAGACTTAAAATCCCCTCCTGGGGTGACAGACTTGAAACCCCCTCCTGGGGTGACAGACTTGAAACCCCCTGCAGAGTTGTGAGACTTGAAACCCCCTCCTGGGGTGAGAGACTTGAAACCCCCTCCTGGGGTGTGAGACTTGAAACCCCCTCTTGGGGTGTGAGACTTGAAACCCCCTGCTGGGGTGCAAGACTTGAAACCCCCTCTGGGGTAAGCAAGTACAAACCCTCTCAGGATGAGGACACAGGAATGTTTCCTGGAATTAGCTGAACAGATTTGCCCACAGAAGTTGTCAGCTCAGATGTCTCATCCAAAACCTTTAAATCAGATTATTTTCCCATGGTTGAAGAAACTGACATCTCACTGAAATTAAGAGAAGCACAATCACCACCAGAGTCAGATCCAGAAGCAGCTTTACCCGGACTGAGACCGGAACAGACTGGAGGAGATATACTAACTTTAGGTGGTTGGAATATTCTGCCCAACTTCCCTAAGACTAGAGTGGAAGCATCTTGTAACAGGACCCCATCTATACTTTACACTTCACCATCACTTTTTTCCCTTTTTCGTGTGATGCCCTGGGGATGGTCCTTGGCTGGATTATTTTGGGGTTCCCTGCGCCTCGGACGTGAACCCCATAATGTTAGGGATGCCAGTATAGAGGAGGCTTGACGTTGGCCCAGTGCTTATTCACATATTTGCAAATGTATGTAACCAATACCTCTGAATTTCTATTATTATGTAGGATTCAAGTATTTTTCTTGATATTTCTGCAGTATGCTGGAGGGAAACAGTCATTAATATAGTGATCCGCCTTTCCACAATATAAACAAAGAAAGAATTCCCGGCGTCGCAGTTGTTCTAAGCTTCATCGCAGTAAGCTTCGGGCATGGGACGCAAAGATGCTTTACTTTATCTTGCATGAAAGGAGGCACAGGCGGCTCAATTGAAACAGGGATGGCACTAGACAGTTGGGAAATATGTGAAAAAATCTTGGGAGGAGATCTTGAAGTTGCATTAGAAGCTGGTAGAAACTAGTAATGTAATCTGCACTGGAGTACAGAAATTGGAGGGTTCAGAGGCCAGGGGACTACTGGAAGGTTACGTAGTACAAACAAAAAAAGATTCTGCGATTGGAGTTGAAATTACTCAGGGATATGGCTCAGGCAGATCTTGAAGTGGAGCTTGAAACAAAGGAACAATAATGGAATGAATAGATTTCATCTGAGAAGAAATTTCTTGTAACTGTTGACCCATGAGTTGCTTGTGTGGTGACACAAAAGAGTAAATCTTGAAAACCTGCTTCACCCTGAAACCCTGTGGCTTGCATGTTTAACCTGGTAAAACTGTCAGGAACCATATAGGAGAAGCCAGGGGATAGGGTGGCTAGGGAATAAGCAGGTGAATGACAGCTAGATCTCCCTATTGCGGCCAAACTCAGGTTTGACTAGACCTGCCCAGAGGCGTGGAGTCTAACCCACTTGGTGGTCTTCACCAGTGATCCCTCCAATGAGGATTTGGGTTTCGCTGCACCAAGTGGGCAGGTCGTGGCCCTCTGGACAGGTACCTGGGAATGGCAGAAAGACCAAAACTATATTAAATTAATTAATACTTGGACACTGGAATAAATATAATACTGGAACACAGGAGCAGAAATTAAAACTAGAACACTGGAGATGCACCGAATACTTGGATACTGGTGATGAACTGAATACTTGAACACTGGTGATGAACGGAAAAGTTGAACACCCGAAGATGAACTTGAGAATTTTAGAGATCCTAGTCGCAGGCTTGCTTGTGAACACAGGGAAATGTACTGGGATTTGCAACAGATTCAGGTGCTGATTTGCACAGAGAGACAGAGAGAAGTGTACACAGGCATGTACTGGGATTGCTAAAAGTCCAGCTGAGAGTAACTAATAATTAGAAGGAAAGCTGACTCCACAGTAACACAAGGAAGCTGCAATAGAGCACAGCAGCACACTACAAGACACACAGGAATAACAATGTAAAACACTGGAGCTCTGAGAGAGAGCTATAGACTCAGACTGAAAGTTAGCATGGAAGCTAATACCGGCAAAACTGAAAACTGTGAGCAGGCTGAAGCAATACTCTGAAGGCAATAACACAGAGCTACACTGGTAAGTCTCACAGTCACTGGAACAGCGAAGTTGAAGAGAAGTTTCCTGTTCCTGGAGTCAGACTTAAACACCCCTGGGTAGCTAGTCATTGGATCAGAGGATCAGCTGATTGACTACAGGACTACCATTGGGAAAGACTAGTCAGGTGATATGGCTGCACCCATGCTCGGTACCCCGGAAACCAGGATACACACACGGAAGCCGTAGCAGACCCCGGGGAGAATACTCAGTCACCACTCACCACCACTCCCAGCGACTGAATACCTAAGCCCAAGGACACCAGCATGGAGGTGAGCAGCAGCCAATCCCAGGCTGCATCCTGACACAAGTTTTTAACATAGTCATATCTAAGAGACAATTTGGGTGGTCATGGATCAGAGGTTGAAGAATCGAATCTAGCAGAATGGAAGTAGGTTGAAATAAAGACTTACGGGCTGAAATTATCGGTCTTCCAGAAGGTGGAATTAACCCTTTATGTACTTTTGGGAGGGTATATTAGACTGGCGTCAGTGGGAATTCAGGTAATACAATCCGAAAGATCTCATCGTTTATGAAGTGGGCGTCCTTAGCCCAAGTTAAAACCTCCTTCAAGTCTCGAGTGAAACTGACTGTGGGGTTCCCTGGAAGTTTGCAATAAACGCCCGGTTCTTGTAAGACTATAGTCCCCCCCCCTTGTCAGCAGGGCAAATAATTGAATGTTCATTTTGCCTCAAAGATTTCAATGCTAGTCTTTCATCAGGTGATAAGTTATGATATATAGTTTAGATGTAGATTTTGCAACAACCTTCTTAGTCTCATGTTCTAGTATTCTCATGAATGTCTTGATCAACGGATTGTTAGATAAAGGGTCAAACACAGATTTCTTTTGTACCGGCTTAAATTTTTGGGGTATTGCAACCACAGGATTCATAGGTAAAGGAGCATTCCTGCAGAAATACTCTTTTAACTTAAATTTACGATTAAGTTGGTATTTTTTGGATTGCCATCTCGGGTCAGAGAAGTTATTAGATGGAACAAATGAGAGGCCTTTGGATAGCAAACTTTGTTCACCCATCGTCAATTCGTGACTAGAGAGGTTAAACACTATTTCCTCTTGGGTTGTACCGGTTTTTTTTCTAGGTCCTCTGCTGTTGATATTGGCCCCCTCTATGGGAGGGTCATTTGTTAGGGCTCCTTTGGTATGGGTTATAACCCCTAAAGGGACAGATGGATCACGACATCGGTGTTGCCCCTCATTGTCACTCACAGTACTATTGCTGTCTACAGATGTTTCTGTATCCAAAGTACTTTTAGGGTATCTACCCCTCCTATGGAAGGGTTTGCTCCATACTTCAGATCTATTACCAGACAGCCAATGGTAAATTTGGTGTTGCTCATAATCATTGTCAACTTTACTGAGTTTTTTTCTCTTTTAAATTTAATAAGATCCCATTTATAGATAGACAGTTGGTTATTGAGCTTACTGATCCAGTCCTCATCTTCATCAAGCGATATGGTTTGCAGATGATCTTTCTCAAACTTAGAGATTTTTTCTTTCACAAACTCCATCTCTTTACTTGACTGTGTGTACACATTTATGCGTGTGTGTGTATATATATATATATATATATATATATATATATATACAGTATATATAAACACTTTGAGACAAGACAGCACTCCTGAAAAAAGTTCTTTAAAGATGCGGGGCCTGGTTCATACAAAATAAATATATGCATGCACTTTTTTGGGGAAAAAAAGCAACAACGAGCCAGCACTCACGTTTAGTAGATTTATTGTGAAGGTCACATATGAAAAATACAGCGTCCAATAGTCAGCAGCAGCAGCAGCCCGCCAGACGACCATTTCAACCAAATCCTAATTGATTTTTTAGCCCCTGAGGAAAACCAATGAGGATTTGGTTGCAACGGTTGTCAGGCGGGCTGCTGCTGCTGCTGACTATTGGACGCTGTATTTTTCATATATGATCTTCACAATAAATCTACTAAACGTGAGTGATGGCTCTTTGTTACTTTTTTCCCCAAAAAAGTGAGTGCATATACTGTGTATATATATATATATATATATATATATATATATATATATATACATACACATATATACACCACTGGACAGGCACTCCCAAAGATATAGTGCAGCTGTGGTCGGTGCCCTCACAATTTTAGTACATGTAGAGGAAGGTGCAGTAATCAAAACACGAAAATAAAGTCAGACTGGAGCTTTTTGTCAACAACGTTTCAGTATTCCAACTGTCTTCAGGTTACAACAGAAATTAATTATTGACATACCTTTATACAATAATGCTCACCCCACGTGCATCAAACCAGCTTCCCAGAGTGGGACTGCTCACCCGTCCAGTCGCCTCATCCTGACGTCATCACGCTAACCATGTGGTTGCGTCATCAATGTGCAATGTACCACCATCACCATAGCTACCAAAAGCGTCCCTACTGGCGCCAGCACTATGCAAAAAAGCATACAATTATAATTACAATCAAATGTTTAATTGACATTAATAAATATACATAGACTGTAATTGCATCTTCTTTACCTGCTGTCCTAATCTGTAATAAAATACATTTTCTGATGCTTTATATAAAGCACCCATACGGAGTAGTTTCATTCAAACCGTTTGGATATGTGACACCCAGTCTAGCTATCCATTTAGCTTCACACTGAGGTAGTTTGCGTGAGCGATCCCCACCTCTTAGAGATGGTGCATTGTGGTCAATCATCCTATATTGGAGACTGCTTAAAGCAGGGATTCCCAACCACAGTCCTCAAGGCACACTAACAGTCCAGGTTTTAAGGATAGCCATACTTGAGCACAGGTGACTTAATTAGTACCTAAGTTATTTTGATTTAACTGCCTGTGCTCAAGCCTGGATATCACTAAAACCAGAACTGTTAGTGTGCCTTGAGGACCGAGGTTGGGAATCACTGGCTTAAAGGATGGCACTTTTCAAAGAAATGGTGAGCAACTGGTTGCTCGCTCTTACCTGTTACCAAGGCATTCCTGATAGATGAGCGATGTGCTGCCATTCGCTCCTTGAATTTGCACTCAGTATTTCCTATATAGGATAATCCACACGGATATAAAATCTGGTACACTGCATAACTTGAATTACAATCAAGTAAATGGCGAATTTGAATATTTTTACCAGTCTGGGGATGATTAAAGGAGTCACCAGAAATAAGGAACTGGCACGTAATGCATGTGAACCTAATGCCGTTTATCAAAGGGGATCTGACATTAAATCTATTAACCCAAGGGAACTTAGGGCCTAATTCAGACGCGCTCGCCAGCGGGTCAATGTTGGCTAAGTGCGCATGCGCACGACGGAGGTGGCTCCGTCGTGTGCATGCGCGAGACCCAAATAACGACGGCCAAGTCATCATTATGGGTCTCGCACCAAAGGGGGCATGCTGTCCATGCTGTCCAGGGCTTGCGGCAACGAGACTCTACCGCAAGGGTCTCGTCGCAAGCCCAATGGTCGCAATGGACTTGACCATTGTGACCATCATTTTGGCAGCTCGCTATAGCTGTGGGTGGTCACCCACAGCTATGCGAGCGGCCAGGAGGCCACTCTTAAATTCAGAGGGACGGCCCTGATTCAGAGCGAGCGCTCTGTCAGAGGGTCTGGCTGTGAATCAGGGCCTTAGTGTTCATTTTAGAATTAGGGTATTTTACTCAATAGCTTTTCCCTATCTAACTCCAAGGCCCTGGATTTAGCTTCTAATAGGGTAGTTAGTAAGTAGCCCCTGTCAATAAGTTTGGTAATAAGTTCATCTATTTGTTCTGCTGCTCTCTCTTTATTACTATTCGGCCGATGCGAACCATTTGAGAATATGGCAACGCTCTTTTTAAGCTTTTTGGTTGACAGCTATGAGCTTGCAGCAAATAATTGTGGTCCATTGGCTTAGAGTAAACTCTGGTCACAATATTACCTTCCTTGATTCTTACTTTAATGTCTAAAAAATGGATTACTCGCCGATCTATGGTGAATGTAAATTTAATAGGGCCCTCCTTTTGATTATATGATTCAATCACCGCTATGAGGGTTTGTTAGTCACCTCGCCAAATTAAAAAAAGATCATCTATAAAATGTGTAAACAACATGATTTGTTCACTGATCACAATATCTTTGAAAAATAAGCCATCCTCTATCGCAAACATAAAAATATTCGCATAGGCAGGGGCTGCGCTAGAACCCATAGCGCAGCCCTTAACCTGCAAAAAGAATTTTGTCATAAAAGAAAATTGTTAAGCAGTATAATTTAAAACAACATTACAATAATCTCAATTGTGGCCCCTGTAAAGATGCCGCTTTTCATCAAAAACTTTTTAACTGCTAGTAAACCTAAATCATGCGGTATAGAGGTGTACAAGCTAACAATGTCTATACTTGCTAACCAGCTGCCTTCGAGAACTTTACCAACTGAATCTAATTTGTTTAGAAAGGTTGTAGTGTCCAATAAGAAGGTTTTCTCATTCTGAATTAGAGATTGTAAAAGCGAGTCCAAAAACACTGATGGTTGCAATAAAGATCTGCGGGCAGAAATAATTAGCCAGCCGGGAGGTGGGTCCAAATTTTTGTGGACCTTTGGAATGGTGTAAAATAAGGGAGCCAACGGGTATGCCGGAATCAGAACATCTATCATTTTGGCTGTGATAAAACCCATGTCTACTGCTCTAAGTAACACTTCTTTAAGAAGCTTTTTACAAGCCATAATAGGATCTTTATCTAGTTTTTTATAAACTTGTTGATCTGATAATTGGCAGTTTGCCTCTTCTTTGTAGTCCTTAATGTCATGGAGGACTATCGTCCCTCCCTTATCCGCCGGATGGACAACTAAATCATTATTTTTGGATAATGTCTCCAATGCTTGGCGTTCTAATACAGTCAAATTAGAATGATGGTTCTTTTGTTTCTTCAGTCCCTCTTGTAGCATTTGCTCCATTATACGCATGTAAGTTTTAATACTTGAGTTATTTGACAATGGATCAAAATTAGACTTTGGGCAGAATTGTTTCAAGTGTTTAGGGATTTGATTTTGGCTCTGCTGCTTATCAGGTTCATAGAATTCTCTTAATTTGAGCTTACATTGTGCATGCTTTTCAATGTTCCATTGAAACTCGTCAAAGGGGACAGAAGGAATATATGACAGTCCCTTATTTAATAGGCTCAGTTCACTTTTGGAAAGGTCATAAGAAGATGAATTAATAATCAGACTTTTCTCACCAGAGGTGGTCTCCCGACCTTGCCACGACCTTTTGTTTTGTTGGCCCCTTCCCGTATACCTCCTCTCGTAATCTAATTCTACTTTTGATAATTTCTCCTTTTTAAACCTAATGAGGTTTCTCTTGTATTGGGACACCTGTTGTTTAAGCCAGTCCATCCAGTCTGTTTCCTTATCATTTAGTAGAATAGGCATATGTACAGATTCATAGGTATTAATTTTAGCTCTAGTCTTTTACAGTTCCTTCATTGATTTTTCAATTACTAACAATAATAAATTGAAGGAAAATTGACAGTGGATAATTGAAAGATTGAACATCAATCAATCTCTCTTAAAAACAAGCTCTTTTGGATAGAGTGTGATCCCTTAACCAGCCTGAGGAAGCCCACTTTGATGGGTGAAACGCGTTGCATCTTGGGAAACTTTGTACACACTGACCAAGCATTTGTTAGAAGTCTGCCGGCAGACACTACATTGTAAAACTCCATCCAGCACAATCCAGCAGAGACTGTCTCCACATTCGACAGAGCGCTCCTTCACTTCCCATTACCTACAAGCCATTTTCGAGGACGGAGTTACACAGTATTTAATAAGGGAAGGTAACTATAAGAAGCTGCTCAGTTTGCTGCAGCGGTTGAGTAAAACTCTGGGAAGCATGTCACCATCACATTTCACGGATACCACTATTTGCACAACTTACCATACACCTGCCTACTGAACGGAGCGCTGGCTTCTGTTTCATAAGACGTTTTACATACGGGGCACTGTTTATAAACATTGCAAAGATTACAAAAGAGGACAAATCCATTTATAGACTGATACATATATGTACAAATGGATCACTGCCATTATTCATTTTGAGGCGGCTCTGTTCTTTTTTGATTGAAAGCACCGCTAGCCTGCTAAGGAGATTAACTACCTCAGCTCCTCACTGTGCAAATTTGCTGTGGAACAAGGAGTTTAAGTGGAACTGTGCTTTTATCATTACTTTCTATATTGGGTAAAACACTTATATTGTTGTGTTCATCTCTGTTTTTGTCTAAACTTACATGTTGTATACCGGTTTTAGACTATTATTTTTATTTTTAGAGATTTTCCTCTTTCGTTTATATTTATACACATACACTCAAATTGCATTACCATTGATTAATAGATATACCAATAAACATACAACCTTTTAAACTTCATTCACCCTTGTATTTCTTTACCCCAATCTCCCTCCTTTTTCATATTGTGTTACCATTCACAGACACGGATAGTCAAATAACTGCTTCTGAATTGATAATGGAAGAAACACAGGACCAGTTGAGTCATATGGAGTGTCCAATTGGAGAAGCCCTAACCTATTCAGACTCGGTGGCAGAGGCAATTCTCCATGAAAGGGGCATAGATGATGAAGCAGAATCTCAAGCTATTGAGGATATATATAAGGATCTGCTACGTCTTAAAAAGAAGGAAGTGGATTTTCACTTGCACAGGCTTTCATTAAGCGACTACTATAAGTCTAAAAAAATTCCTAGAAGATTTTGGGTAAAAAACTGCCCGACAATAGGACTTTATGACCCCCTTTTCTGTAGGTGCTGGATCGCCATCTTAAACAAATGTTCCTTCGATTTGTTATTGTTAGTAATTGAACAATCAATGAAGGAACTGGAAAAGACTAGAGCTAAAATTAATACATATGAATCTGTACATATGCCTATTCTACTAAATGATAATGAAACGGACTGGATGGACCGGCTTAAAAAACAGGTGTCCCAATACAAGAGAAACCTCATTAGGTTTAAAAAGGAGAAATTATCAAAAGTAGAATTAGATTACGAGAGGCATACTGTGTACAGATGGCTCTCTAGCAATACCTCCCAGGAGGGCAAACGTCCATTTTTTAGACATAATAGGAAACAACAATTTGGTTTTGAAACTGAATCCTCTCACGATACAGGCAGTTCTACGAATGAATTGGATAATACAGAACAAGCAGCTGGCCCTTTAGGAGTAATTACAAGAGCCTCAAAAATAGATCAAAGAGGATGTATACAAGAAGGGGCCAACAAAACAAAAGGTCGTGGCAAGGTCGGGAGACCACCTCTGGCGAGAAAAGTCTGATTATTAATTTGTCTTCTTATGACCTTTCCAAAAGTGAACTGAGCCTATTAAATAAGGGACTGTCATATTCCTTCTGTCCCCTTTGACGAGTTTCAATGGAACATTGAAAAGCATGCATTACAATGTAAACTCAAATTAAGAGAATTATATGGACCTGATAAGCAGCAGAGACAAAACCAAGATCAAATCCCTAAACAGTTGAAACAATTTTGCCCAAAGTCTAATTTTGATCCATTGTCAATGAACTCAAGTATTAATATTTACATGCATATAATGGAGCAAGAGGTACAAGAGGGACTGAAGAAACAAAAGAACCATCATCCTAATTTGACTGTATTAGAACGCCAAACGTTGGAGACCTTATCCAAAAATAATGATTTAGTTGTCCGACCGGCGGATAAGGGAGGAGCGATAGTCCTCCAGGACATTAAGGACTACAAAGAAGAGGCAAATCACCAATTATCAGATCAACAAGTTTATAAAAAACTAGATAAAGATCCTACTATGGCTTGTGAAAAGCTGCTTAAAGAAGTGTTACTTAGAGCAGTAGACCTGGGTTGTATCATAGCCGAAATTATGGATGTTCTGATTCCGGCATACCCTTTGGCTCCCTTATTTTACACCGTTCCAAAGGTCCACAAAAATTTGGACCCACCTCCTGGCCGGCCAATTATTTCTGCCCGCGGATCTTTATTGCAACCAACATCAGTGTTTTTGGACTCGCTTTTACAACCTCTAATTCAGAATGAGAAAACCTTCTTATTGGACACAACAAATATTCTAAACAAATTAGATTCAGTTGGTAAAGTTCTCGAAGGCAGCTGGTTAGCAAGTATAGACGTTGTTAGCTTGTACACCTCTATACCGCATGATTTAGGTTTACTAGCAGTTAAAAAGTTTTTGATGAAAAGCGGCATCTTTACAGGGGCCACAATTGAGATTATTCTAATGTTTTTTTAAATTATACTGTTTAACAATTTTTTTTTATGACAAAATTCTTTTTGCAGGTTAAGGGCTGCGCTATGGGTTCTAGCGCAGCCCCTGCCTATGCGCATATTTTTATGTTTGCGATAGATTACTTATTTTTCAAAGATATTGTGATCAGTGAACAAATCGTGTTGTTTACACGTTTTATAGATGATCTTTTTTTAATTTGGCGAGGTGACTAACAAACCCTCATAGCGGTGATTGAATCATATAATCAAAAGGAGGGACCTATTAAATTTACATTCACCATAGATCGGCGAGTAATCCATTTTTTAGACATTAAAGTAAGAATCAAGGAAGGTAATATTGTGACCACAGTTTACTCTAAGCCAATGGACTGCAATAATTTGCTGAAAGCTCATAGTGGTCACCCCAAAAGCTTAAAAAGAGCGTTGCCATATTCTCATATGGTTCGCATCGGCCGAATTAATAGTAATAAAGAGAGAGCAGCAGAACAAATAGATGAACATATTACCAAATTTATCGACAGGGGCTACTTACTAACTACCCTATTAGAAGCTAAATCCAGGGCCTTGAAGTTAGATAGGGAAAAGCTATTGAGTAAAATACCCCGATTCTAAAATTAACACTAAGCTCCCTTGGGTTAATAGATTTAATGTCAGACTTGATAAAGGCATTACTAAAAAATATTGGCCCTTAATTGTCTTATACGATAAGTTAAATTTATCCAACACAAATTTAATGCTTTGTTATTCACGGGGACTTAACTTGCGTGACTATCTAGTAAAAGCTGACATAGCAAGAACAGATAAGGGGAAGAAATTTGCCTTGGTAACAGGTAAGAGCCAGCAACTAGTTGCTCGCCATTTCTTTGAAAAGCGCCATCCTTTAAGCAAGTGATTCCCAACCTCGGTCCTCAAGGCACACTAATGGTGGGTACACACTACACGATATGCTCCCTAAGCGATATCATGTAGTGTTGTCCCCGGCAGGCTGTGCTCAATGTCGTTCATGACATTGAGCACAGCCGCTGAACGATATCATTAACGATATCGTTCAGCACCGGGCTCTCTCCCCCATTCCCTGACATGCAGCAACCTGACGAGTTCGTCAGGTTGGCCTGCATGTCAGCCCGATGAACGATGATGATGAACGACCCGCGGGAACGCGCGTCGTCATCGTTCATCTTTTTGGGGTTAAAAATGGACGATAAAGTGGACGACTGAACGATAACGATATAGTTATCGTTCAGTCGTCCACTTTATCGCCCAGTGTGTACGCACCATAACAGTTCTGGTTTTAGTGATATCCATGCTTGAGCACAGGCAGTTAAATCAAAATAACTTAGGTACTAATTAAGTCACCTGCGCTCAAGTATGGCTATCCTTAAAACCTGGACTGTTAGTGTGCCTTGAGGACCGTGGTTGGGAATCCCTGCTTTAAGCAGTCTCCGATATAGGATGATTGATCACATTGCACCATCGCTAAGAGGTGGAGATCACTCATGCAAACTACTTCAGTGTGAAGCTAAATAGATAGCTAGACAGCTAGACTGGGTGCCACATATCCAAACGGTTTGAATTAGGGGTGAGCGGGTTCGGATTTCTGAAATCCGAACCCCCCCGAGCCCCCCCGATCCGAGGCCGATCCGAGTCAGGCTCGACTTTTCCCTCGTGACTCGGATCTGAAATCGAGGCAAAACGTCATCATCCCGCCTTCCGGGTCTCGCGGGTTGTGGATTCTATATAAGGTACCCGCGTCGGCGCCATTTTCTCACTCAGCTGTGGACAGTGAAGAGGGAGGGTGGGAGTTAGGGCTGGCTGGGCTGTGTAGTGTAGTGTAGTGCAGTGAAGTGTTGTGCTGCACTGTGCTGCTGTTGTCCATAGGGGCTGTGTCCACTCCTCCAAAGTCCATAGGGGCTGGCTGTGTTGTGCTGTGCTGCTGTTGTCCACAAGGCCTGTGTCCACTCCTCCAAAGTCCATAGGGGCTGGCTGTGTTGTGCTGTACTGCTGTTGTCCATAGGGGCTGTCTCCACTCCTCCAAACTTGTTAGGGGCTGGCTGGACTGTGTTGTGCAGTCAGTTGTCCATAGGGGCTGTGTCCACTCCAAAGTCCTGTGCAGTGTCCCAGTCCTAAAGGGGTGCTGTAGTGTTGTTCAGGGGGTGCTCTGTCCTTCAGGGGTGCTCCCCGCAAGTGCAAAAAAATAAATATTTTTTCTGTGTTTGTGAATTGTGTGCACTGTAGCCGCACGTGCATCAACAAAGTAGCGCCAAGCGTGCGCCTGTGTCATAAGTAAAGGGCCGGCTGGCTTGACCGTTAAAGGGTGCTGTAACCCCCAAAGTGCACTCCAAAAAAAAAAAGATATATTTTTTTGTGTTTGTGAATTGTGTGCGCAGTAGCCGCACGTGCATCAACAAAGTAGCGCCAAGCGTGCACCTGTGTCATAAGTGAAGGGCCGGCTGACTTGACCGTTAAAGGGTGCTGCAACCCCCAAAGTGCACCCTAAACAAAATAAAAAAATATTTTCTGTGTTTGTGAATTGTGTGCATTGTGGCTGCACGTGCATCAACAAAGGAGCAGCGCCAAGCGTCTGCCTGTGTCATCAGTAAAGGGCCGGCTGGTTGTCTGTTAAAGGGTGGTGTAACCCTCAAAGTGCGCTCCACAAAGAATAAAAAATTCTTCTTTTTTTTCTGTCTTTGTGAATTGTGTGGGCTATAGCCGCACCTGCATCCTCAAAGCAGCAGCGACAAGCATGCGTCTGTCTGTTAAAGGGTGGTGTAACCCCCAAAGTGCACTCCAACAAAAATAAAATATTTTCTGTGTTTGTGAATTCTGTGCACTGTACGTGCATCCTCAAAGCAGCAGCACCAAGCGTGCGTCTGCCTGTTAAAGGGTGGTGTAACCCTCAAAGTGCGCTCCACAAAGAATAAAAAATTCTTATTTTTTTCTGTCTTTGTGAATTGTGTGGGCTATAGCCGCACCTGCATCCTCAAAGCAGCAGCGACAAGCGTGCGTCTGTCTGTTAAAGGGTAGTGTAACCACCAAAGTGCACTCCAACAAAAATAAAATATTTTCTTCTGTGTTTGTGAATTGTGGGCCTGATTCAGAGCCGGACGCTATTTGCGGACGGCCGTTCTGAAAAAGGGGAGGATATTTAAATTAAGCGCTCGCTCTTTGCGGTCTGTTGATGCCTCTATATTTGAAAGAGCGAACAAAACATGCGCTCGCTATTTTGAAAAAATTCCCCTTGGCCGCTCGCATCATAAGTCATCTCCGCTATTTATTAGATTAATCGAGTACATCGAACGGCGTATGAACTGCTCGTTATTCTTGTGGTAGCATTTTCCTACCGCAATCATGCGAGCAGTTCTGGCTAAAAGACAACCAAGTGACGTGGTCGATGACGCTGGTTTGTTAATTATGCAATCCCATTAAACGCCCGTTTTG
This sequence comes from Taudactylus pleione, assembly GCA_031769625.1. Classification (NCBI taxonomy): domain Eukaryota; kingdom Metazoa; phylum Chordata; class Amphibia; order Anura; family Myobatrachidae; genus Taudactylus; species Taudactylus pleione. The sequence continues at coordinate 175,532 of JAUIMM010000334.1, forward strand.
ACCGTTAGACATGCCTGCGTTCGGATCTCCACTCCCCGTTTTCAAGCACCTTCCCCTGTTACCACCCACAAACGCCTCATTCTGTCACTCAAATTAGCAAGCATTCGCTATTTCGCAAGCACACGATTTCCGACTGCACTGACTGGTTGGCGCATGCGCATTACAACCCATACGCATGCGCAGATGTGCGAACATCGCTTGGAGCGAACGAACGGCCGCACACGAGCGGCTCTGAATCAGGCCCTGTGTGCACTGTACGTGCATCCTCAAAGCAGCAGCGACAAGCGTGCATCTGTCTGTTAAAGGGTGGTGTAACCCTCAAACTGCGCTCCACAAAGAATAAACAATTCTTCTTTTTTTCTGTCTTTGTGAATTGTGTGGGCTATAGCTGCACCTGCATCCTCAAAGCAGCAGCGACAAGCATGCGTCTGACTGTTAAAGGGTGGTGTAACCCCCAAAGTGCACTCCAACAAAAATAAAACATTTTCTTCTGTGTTTGTAAATTGTCTGCACTGTACGTGCATCCTCAAAGCAGCAGCACCAAGCGTGCATCTGTCTGTTAAAGGGTGGTGTAACCCTCAAAGTGCGCTCCACAAAGAATAAAAAATTATTCTATTTTTTTTCTGTCTTTGTGAATTGTGTGGGCTATACCCGCACCTGCATCCTCAAAACAGCAGCGACAAGCGTGCGTCTGTCTGTTAAAGGGTGGTGTAACCCTCAAAGTGCGCTCCACAAAGAATAAAAAATTATTCTATTTTTTTTCTGTCTTTGTGAATTGTGTGGGCTATACCTGCACCTGCATCCTCAAAACAGCAGCGACAAGCGTGCGTCTGTCTGTTAAAGGGTGGTGTAACCCTCAAAGTGCGCTCCACAAAGAATAAAAAATTTTTTTTTTTTTCTGTCTTTGTGAATTGTGTGGGCTACAGCCGCACTTGCATCCTCAAAGCAGGAGTGACAAACGTGCGTCTGTCTGTTAAAGGGTGGTGTAATCCCCAAAGTGCACTCCAACAAAAATAAAACATTTTCTTCTGTGTTTGTGAATTGTCTGCACTGTATGTGCATCCTCAAAGCAGCAGCGCCTAGCGTGCGTCTGACTGTTAAAGGGTGGTGTAACCTTCAAAGTGCGCTCCACAAATAAAAAAAATTTCATCTTTTTTTTCTGTCTTTGTGAATTGTGTGGGCTATAGCCGCACCTGCATCCTCAAAGCAGCAGCGACAAGCATGCGTCTGACTGTTGAAGGGTGGCGTAACCCCAAAAGTGCACTCCAACAAAAATAAAATATTTTCTTCTGTTTGTGAATTGTGTGCACTGTACGTGCATCCTCAAAGCAGCAGCGCCAAGCGTGCGTCTGTCTGTTAAAGGGTGGTGTAACCCCCAAAGTGCACTCCAACAAAAATAAAACATTTTCTTCTGTGTTTGTGAATTGTCTGCACTGTACGTGCATCCTCAAAGCAGCAGCGCCAAGCATGCATCTGTCTGTTAAAGGGTGGTGTAACAATCAAAGTGCGCTCCACAAAGAATAAAAAATTATTTTATTTTCTGTCTTTGTGAATTGTGTGGGCTATACCCGCACCTGCATCCTCAAAGCAGCAGCGCCAAGCATGCGTCTGTCTGTTAAAGGATGGTGTAACCCTCAAAGTGCGCTCCACAAAGAATAAAAAATTATTTTTTTCTGTCTTTCTGAATTGTGTGGGCTATAGCTGCACCTGCATCCTCAAAGCAGCAGCGACAAGCGTGCGTCTGTCTGTTAAAGGGTGGTGTAACCCCAAAAGTGCACTCCAACAAAAATAAAATATTTTCTTCTGTGTTTGTGAATTGTGTGCACTGTACATGCATCCTCAAAGCGGCAGCGCCAAGCGTGCATCTGCCTGTTAAAGGGTGGTGTAACCCTCAAAGTGCGCTCCACAAAGAATAAACAATTCTTCTTTTTTTCTGTCTTTGTGAATTGTGTGGGCTATACCAGCACCTGCATCCTCAAAGCAGCAGCGACAAGCGTGCATCTGTCTGTTAAAGGGTGGTGTAACTCTCAAAGTGCGCTCCACAAAGCATAAAAAATTCTTTTTTTTTCTGTCTTTGTGAATTGTGTGGGCTATAGCCGCACCTGCATCCTCAAAGCAGCAGCGCCAAGCGTGCGTCTGACTGTTAAAGGGTGGTGTAACCACCAAAGTGCACTCCAACAAAAATAAAATATTTTCTTCTGTGTTTGTGAATTGTGGGCCTGATTCAGAGCCGGACGCTATTTGCGGACGGTCGTTCTGAAAAAGGGGAGGATATTTAAATTAAGCGCTCCCTCTTTGCGGTCTGTTGACGCCTCTATGTTTGAAAGAGCGAACGAAACATGCGCTCGCTATTTTGAAAAATGCCCCCTGGCCGCTCGCATCATACGTCATCTCCGCTATTTATTAGATCAATCGAGTACATCGAACGGCGTATGAACTGCTCGCTATTCTTGTGGTAGCATTTTCCTACCACAATCATGTGAGCAGTTCAGGCTAAAAGACAACCAAGTGACGTGGTTGATGACGCTGCTTTGTTAATTATGCACTCCCATTAAACGCCCATTTTGACCGTTAGGTATGCCTGCGTTCGGATCTCCACTCCCCGTTTTCAAGCACCTTCCCCTGTTACCACTCACAAACACCTCATTCTGTCACTCAAATTAGCAGGTATTCGCTATTTTGCGAGCACACGATTTCTGACTGCACTGACTGGTTGGCGCATGCGCATTACAACCCATACGCATGCGCAGATGTGCGAACATCGCTTGGAGCGAACGAGCGGCCGCTTACGACCGGCTCTGAATCAGGCCCTGTGTGCACTGTACGTGCATCCTCAAAGCAGCAACGACAAGCGTGCATCTGTCTGTTAAAGGGTGGTGTAACCCCCAAAGTACACTCCAACAAAAATAAAATATTTTCTTCTGTGTTTGTGAATTGTCTGCACTGTACGTGCATCCTCAAAGCAGCTGTGCCAAGCATGCGTTTTTCTGTTAAAGGGTGGTGTAACCCCCAAAGTGCACTCCAACAAAAATAAAATATTTTTTTCTGTGTTTGTGAATTGTCTGCACTGTTTGTGCATCCTCAAAGCAGCAGCGCCAAGCGTGTGTCTGTCTGTTAAAGGGTGGTATAACCCTCAAAGTGCGCTCCACAAAGAATGAAAAATTCTTCTTTTTTTATGTCTTTGTGAATTGTGTGGGCGATAGCCGCACCTGCATCCTCAAAGCAGCAGCGTCAAGCGTGCGTCTGTCTTTTAAAGGGTGGTGTAATCCTCAAAGTGCACTCCACAAAGAATAAAAAATTATTTTTTTCCTGTCTTTGTGAATTGTGTGGGCTATAGCCGCACCTGCATCCTCAAAGCAGCAGCGACAAGCGTGCGTTTGTCTGTTAAAGGGTGGTGTAACCCTCAAAGTGCGCTCCACAAAGAATAAAAAATTCTTCTTTTTTTTCTGTCTTTGTGAATTGTGTGACCTATAGCCGCACCTGCATCCTCAAAGCAGCAGCGCCAAGCGTGCGTCTGTCTGTTAAAGGGAGGTGTAACCTCCAAAGTGCACTCCAACAAAAATAAAACATTTTCTTCTGTGTTTGTGAATTGTCTGCACTGTACGTGCATCCTCAAAGCAGCTGCGCCAAGCGTGCATCTGTCTGTTAAAGGGTGGTGTAACCCTCAAAGTGTGCTCCACAAAGAATAAAAAATTCTTCTTTTTTTTTTCTGTCTTTGTGAATTGTGTGCACTGTAGCTGCACGTGCATCAACAAAGGAGCAGCGCCAAGTGTGCACCTGTGTCCCATAAGTAAAGAGCCGGCTGGCTCATTTCTTAAAGGGTGGTGTAACCCACAAAGTACACTAGTCTCAAACGAAAATAAAAAATTATTTTCTGTGTTTGTGTGCGCCTTAGCCGCACGTATATATCAATATAACATAAATGGAGGACCAAACTTTCTCAGATAAAAATAAAATAGGGAATGATCAAGAACCACTTCCTCCTAATGCTGAAGCTGCTGCCACTAGTCATGACATAGACGATAACATACCATCAACGTCGTCTGCCAAGGCCGATGCCCAATGTCATAGTAGAGGGCACATACAATCCCAAATTACAAAGTTCAGGAAAATATCCTTAGAAAAACATTTAAATCATCTGAGGAGAAATGTAAACTTGCCAATATGCCATTTACGACACGGAGTGGCAAGGAACGGGTAAGTTCTTTCCCTATGTTCATGACTAGTGGTTCAGCTTCACATGACGATGAAAGCCCTCCTCCCGCTAAAAAAAAATCAAACGAGTTAAGCTGGCAAAAGCACAGCGAAGAAATGTGCGTTCTAAGAAGATATCACAAATCCCCAAGGAGAGTCCAAGTGTGGTGGCGGTTGCGACGCCTGACCTTCCCAGCACTGGACGGGAAGAGGTGGCTCTTTCAACCATTTGCACACCCCCTGCAAGTGCTGAAAGGAGCACCCACAGTCCACTTGCTGATATGCAAATTGAAGATGTCACTGTTGAAGTACAACAGGATGAGGATACTGGTGTAGCTGGTGCTGAGGAGGAAGTTGGCGAGGAGGATTCTGATGGTGATGTGGTTTGTTTAAATCAGGCTCTGGGGGAGACAGTTGTTGTCCATGGGATGAAAAAGCCCATTACGGTCATGCCTGGGCAGAAGACCAAACATTCCACCTCTTTGGTCTGGCAATATTTCTATCCAAATCTGGACAACAACTGTCTTGCCATATGTACCATATGTAAAGGTGAAATAAGTAGGGGTAGGGACGTTAACCATCTAGGAACATCCTCCCTTATACGGCACCTGCAGCGCGTTCATAAAAAGTTATTGTCAAGTTCAGAAACTTTGGCTAAGACCGTAAGCAGTCCTGTTGTATCCAAGCACCTGCAAACCACACCGTCAACTCCCTCCTCGTCAATTTCCTCCTTAGTCACGATCGGAAGTAGTCCTGCAGGCCATGTCACTGGCATGACTGACTCTCCTATCCGGGATTCCTCCGGAGCATCCTGCATTGCTACGCCTACTGCTGCCGCTGCTGCTGTTGGGAGTTGTTCATCATCCCAGAGAGGAAGTAGGAACACCACTACTTTTACTAAACAATTGACCCTCCAACAGTCCTTAGTGAGGAGGATGAAGTACGACAGCAGTCATCCTGGAGCAAAACGTATAACTGAGGCCTTGACTGCTATGTTGGTGTTAGACGTGTGTCCAGTATCCGCCATTAGTGCAGTGGGATTTAGACAATTGATGGAGGTAGTGTGTCCCCAGTTCCAAATCCCATCTACATTCCACTTCACTAGGCAGGCGATACCGAGACTGTACAGAAACGTCAGAAAAAGTGTCCTCAGTGTCCTGAAAAATGCGGTTGTACCCAATGTCCACTTAACCACGGACAAGTGGAGAAGTGGAACAGGGTAGACTAAGGACTATGTGACTGTGACAGCCCACTGGGTAGATGTATCACCTTACACAGCAACAACAGCAGCATGACCAGTAGCAGCATCTCAGAAATGCCAGCTCGTTCCAAGGCAGGCTACGCTATGTACCACCGGTTTCAGTAAGAGGCACACCGCCGACAACCTCTTAAAGAAACTGAGGGAAATCATCGCCCAGTGACTTATCCCACTCAGACTCTCCTGGGGATTTGTGATATCTGACAATGCCACCAATATTGTGCGGGCATTACATCTGGGCAAATTCCAGCACGTCCCATGTTTTGCTCACACAATAAACTTGGTGGTGCAGAATTTTCTGAAAAGTGTCAGGGGCATGCAGGAGACGCTTTGGGTGGCCCGAAAATTTCTGGCCACTTTCGCCATTCAGCAACTGCGTGCCGAAGACTGGAGCACCAGCAAACACTCTTGAACCTGCCCCGCCATCACCTGAAGCAAGAGGTAGTGACGCGATGGAACTCAACCCGCTATATGCTTCAGAGGATGGAGGAGCAGCAAAAGGCCATTCAAGCCTATACACCCACCTATGACATAGGCAAAGGAGGGGGTACTATGCACCTGACTCAAGCGCAGTGGAGAATGATTTCCGTGTTGTGCAAGGTTCTCCAGCCCTTCGAACTTGCCACACGTGAAGTCAGTTCAGACACTGCCAGTTTGAGTCAGGTCATTCCCCTCATCAGGCTTTTGCAGAAGCAGCTGGAGAAAGTGAAGGAGGAGCTAAGATGGAGCGATTCCGCTCGGCATGTGGGACTTGTGGATGAAGCCCTTCATTCACTTTGCCAGGATTCCAGGGTGGTCAATCTGTTGAAATCAGACCACTACATTTTGGCCACCGTGCTCGATCCTAGGTTTAAAGCCTATGTGGTGTCTCTCTTTCCGGCCGACACAAGCCTGCAGAGGTGCAAAGACCTGCTGGCAAAAACACTGTCAGCTGAAGCAGAACGTGACATGTCAACAGCTCCTTCTTCATATTCTCCCGCAACTGGGGCTGCCAGGAAAAAACTTAGGTATCCTAAGCAACCCGCTGGCGGTGATGCAGGGCAAGCAGGACCAAGTTTGGACATCTGGTCTGGACTGAAGGACCTGGCAACAATTTCTGACATGTCTACTGTCACTGCATATGATACTGTCACCATTGACAGAATGGTGGAGGATTACATCGGTGACAGCATCCAAGTAGGCATGTCAGACAGTCCGTACCTGTACTGGCAGGAAAAAGAGGCAATTTGGAGACCCCTGTACAAACTGGCTCTAGTTTACCTGAGTTGCCACCCTCCAGTGTGTACTCCGAAAGAGTGTTTAGTGCAGCCGGGAACATTGTCAGCGAAAGGCGTAGGAGGTTGGTTCCACAAAATGTGGAGATGATGTTCATAAAAATGAATTATCAACTCTTCCAGGGAGACCAGCCTCCAGAACATACAGAGGGACCTGTGGTGGTGGATTCCAGTGGGGACGAAGTAATACTCTGTGAGGATGAGGATGTACACAACACTAAAGAGGGTGAGGAATCGGTGGATGAGGAGGATGAGGACGACATCTTGCCTCCGTAGAGCCAGTTTGTGCAGGGACAGATTAATTGCCAGCTTGTTTTGTGGGGGCCCAAACGAACCAATCATTTCAGCCACAGTCTTGTGGCAGACCCTGGCGCTGAAATGATTGGTTTGTTAAAGTGTGCATGTCCTGTTTATACAACATAAGGGTGGGTGGGAGGGCCCAAGGATAATTCCATCTTGCACCTCTTTTTTTTCTTTGCATTATGTACTGTTTGGGGCCTAGTTTTGCAAACTGCCATCCTGTCTGCCACTGCAGTGTCACTCCTAGATGGGCCACGTGTTTGTGCCACCCACTCGTGTCTCTTAGCATAGTCATCCAGCTACCTCGGTGCAACCTTTTGGACATAAAAACACTATTGTGAGGTGTTCAGAATAGACTGGAAATGAGTGGAAATTAAGGTTATTGAGGTTAATAATAGCATAGGAACAGAAAAACCCACAAATTCTGTGATTTTTGCTGTTTTTATGCTTTTTTAAAAAAAAATACAGATCCAAAACACAAAACCCAGAACCCAAAACACGGAAGGGTGGTTTTGGCAAAACCAATCCAGATCCAAAACACAAAGAAAGATCCAGATCCAAACACAAAACACGAAAAGTGACTGGTGCACACCCCTAGTTTGAATGAAACTACTCTGTATGGGTGCTTTAGATAAAGCACCAGAAAATGTTTTTTATTACAGAAGGTGATTAGGACAGCAGGTAATGAAGATGCATTTACAGTCTATGTATATTTATATTTAATCTACCATTAGACATTTGATTCTATTTATTAATTGTATGCTTTTTTGCTTAGTGCTGGCGCCAGTAGGGACGCTTTTGGTAGCTATGGTGATGGTGGTACATTGCACATTGATGACGCAACCACGTGGGTAGCGTGATGACATAAGGATGAGGAGACTATGGACGGGTGAGTGGTACCGCTCAGGGAAGCCAGTTTGATGCACTTGGGTTGAGCATTATTGTATAAAGGTATGTCAAGAATTCATTTCTGTTGTAACATGTAAACAGTTGGAATACTGAAACGTTGTTGACAAATAGCTCCAGTCTGTGACTTTATTTTTGTGTTTTGAGTGCCGCACCTTCCCCTACACATGTGTATATATATATATATATATATATATATATTAGCATAAGTAGGTGATATTAACACTAGCTGCAGTTTTTCCAAAATAGTTAGGCACACTTTTATTACAAATCTGTATTGTGATTAAGCACCAGGTTCATATGTTTAGAACCGCTGCTCCCCTCTCATGGATCCTGCCCCCTTGACCCCCTCCCTTCTCGCCTTCTACGCTCGCTCTCCTCCACTGCCTGCTCCCACCTTGCTTACCTTTTCAACTTATCTCTCTCTACCGGCATCTTTCCCTCATCGCTCAAACATGCTCTTGTCACACCTATTCGTAAAAAAAACAACCTCGACCCATCCTCACCTGCCAGTTTCCATCCCATTTCTCTTCTCCCTTTTGCCTCCAAACTACTTGAGCAGCTTGTCTACAGCCGCATCACCAGCTATCTCTCTGACAACACCATCCTTGATCCTCTCCAATCGGGCTTTCGCCAACGTCAGTCCACTGAAACTGCCCTGGCCAAAGTCACCATTAACCTGCTTGCAGCCAAATCCAGGGGCCACTTCTCTCTGCTTATCCTTCTGGACCTCTCTGCAGCCTTTGAGACCGTAGATCATACTCTCCTCTTTCGCACCCTTCAGACCTTTGGCATCTCTAACACCGTCCATGCCTGGTTCACTTCTTACCTCACCAACTGCTCCTTCTCTGTGTCTGCCTCCGGCTCCAGCTCCCCCCCTTCCACACTTCCCATCGGTGTCCCACAGGGTTCTGTCCTGGGCCCACTGCTCTTCTCCCTGTACACTTCTAAACTAGGATGACACACAACTATACCTCTCCTCTCCTGAACTCTCCCCTTCTGTCCTCTCTCAGGTAACCAGTTGCCTCTCCACCATCTCTTCCTGGATGTCTGAGGGCTCTCTGAAGCTCAACATGGACAAAACCGAACTCATCATCTTTCCCCCTAATAGAATCTCCACTCCAACCAATCTCACTATCACTGTTGACAACACAATCATCTCCCCTGTCCCCCAACTTTGCTGCTTGGGTGTCACCCTTGACTCCACCCTCTCCTTCACACCCAACATTCAATCTCTGGCTCAATCCTGTCGGCTCCAGCTACACAACATCGCTACTATTAGGCCTTTCCTATACCAGAATGCTACCAAACTGATTATTCATTCACTAATCATTACTCGGCTTGACTACTGCAACCTTCTCCTTACTGGCCTCCCACGTTGCCATATTGCTCCCCTCCAGTCTATTCTCAATGCGTCAGCTAGGCTTATCTTCCTCTCCCACCGTTCCACGTCTGCTGCTCTCCTCTGCCAAAACCTGCACTGGCTCCCATTCCCCTACAGAATCCTCTTCAACCTCCTCACCTTCACATACAAGGCCCTCTCTAACTCTACTGCTCCCTACATCTCCAATCTCATCTCCTTACATACTCCCTCCCGCTCATTTCGGTCTGCCAATGACTGTTACCTCTCCTCCACCCTGGTTACTTCATCTCATGCACGTATCCAAGATTTTGCTTGTGCAGCCCCCCTTCACTGGAATGAGCTCCCTCACTCGATTAGGCTCTCCCCGACCTTTCAGAGCTTCAAACGTGCACTGAAAACCCACCTGTTCATCAAAGCATACCCTTGCACCACATAACCATCATCAAGTCTCTGTCCCTCTTGCCTCAGCCATCTCTACCTCGCCTACTTCCTGCACTCAGATCCCCCTCTAAACACTTATGCCTCATGTTATCTGTCCGTCTCCCCTCTCCCCTACATTCTAAGCTCCTAGGAGCAGGTTCCTCCTCCCCACTGTCTCACAGCCTTCTTCTCTAGCACTTCTATGACAGCCTTCACCTTCCCAGCTGTATTGTGTATGGAGAATTGTATTGCTAATTGTTACTTGTGCTCTGTTTATAAGTTGGTCACTGTATTGTAATGTAATGTTCTGTGTACCCTTTACTGTATGTACGGTGCTGCGGACCTCTTGTGGCGCCCTTTAAATAAAATGTAATAATAATAATAGCAGTTATCTGTTAAAATATAAAGCAAAGGGGGCGCACCATAATGCCTAAAAGTTTTATTTACTGTATAAAACATGCAGTTAAAAACAAAAGCTGCTGCTGAGTACTCTCGTACCAGACGTCACAGAGTGGGCTGATTACCACTTGGTTCAAAGCGTAAGAACCCAGGCAAATCGCCGACCACTGCTCCTTCACCTCCAGGGACAAGCCGTGCACCACCCACTCCTCCAAGAGCTGCAGCACACCTCTCTACCTCAGGCTGGAAGATGGATAGCAGGGACGCCGGGCCACGTGATCAAAGCATCAGCAAGCCAAGAACTAACGCATTTCATAATCAACTTTGCCAGGGATTTGCCTGGTGCCTTAGGCTTTGAACCAAGTGGTAATCAACCCACTCTGTGAGATATCTGGTACGAGAGTACTTAGCAGTTGATTTAACTGCATGTTTTATAAATGAAACTATTATGCACTATGGAGCTCCCCTTAGGTTTATATTTTAACAGATATATATATATATATATATCCATACACACATACATATATATATATGTACATGCACATATATATATATGTATATTGTGACAAGATTCACATAGACCGGGTAAAATCCATCAGTAGCTTTTATTGCTCAGAACAGGCAGGTGCACAGGATATCGCAGTTTCACAGGCAAGATGTCATACAAAGTCTTCCAATACAGCAATAGTTCTTTACTGGACTCACAGGTCCAGGAACCCTAAAACTAGTCACCCCCGGGCCTATAAGCTGGGTGACTATTTTGCCATCGGGCTCAGTTTACCCAGTGTCTCTGCCGTTCTTAAACCAGCTTCTCACAGGTGTCTGTAATCAGCTGCCTTTCCAGGCACTGATTGAGGCAACGCCTGAACTGGACATTTACACAACCCTAATGCCTTTGCTCTGCCAAACCTGAGAGATCCGGATATTCCACATTTACTTCATGTGGAATTATGCTGACCCTGTCACACTCCTCCCCTCTTACCTTCAACCACCCTGGTGAAGCTAAAACACTGTCAGGTGAGCTATCTGCCTCGCCCACATCTATTTGTGCCATCCGCCCAGGTACACAGCTCTCTGCCATTTTCCACAGTTTGTCATCTTCACCCTCTTCCTCCTCCTCCTCTAGCTTCACCATAGGGTTGCTTGGAGGATTGGGCCCAACAAACTTCCTGGAATGGGCAGCAGCATTGAGGTGCTGTTTCCCCGGTTGATGCTGCACCTCAAACTTAAATGGCTGCAAAGACAAAAATGAGAAGGGTTAGACGAGCTAACACTTCTTTGTTTGTGTGCATCCATTGTAAAGGGGCATGATCTGTAACCAACACAAACTCCCACCCCAACAAATAATATTTTAACAAGTCTACTGCCCACTTGATTGCCAAGCACTCTTGCTCCACAGTGGAGTACTTGCCCTCCCTGGGCAGCAATTTCTAGCTGAGGTAGAGGATGGGTTTCTCTTCCCCTTCTACCACTTGGGAAAGGACTGCTCCCAATCCTGTGCCTGAGGCATCTGTCTGCAATATTAACTGCTTTTTAAAGCCTGCAAAACAGGTTCTGCACACAAGGCATGCCTTAAATCCTGCCATGCAGCTTCTGCTGCTGTAAACCACAGTATCTTGTCTGGGAACTGTTTTTTAAGACACTCGTTAATGGTGCTGCTCTAGTGGCGAAATCACAAGTGAATCTGTGGTAGTAACCCACTAGACCAAGGAATGTTCTGAGCTGGGATTTACATTTGGGTTTAGGCCATGTGAGGGCCGCCTCCACTTTACTGGGCTGAGGTTTTACCTGCCCTCTACGTATAATATATCCCAAATAATTTGCCACCACTATTCCAATGACACGCTTCACAGGATTAGCAGTAGACACATGTGCCCGTAAAGATTGCAACACTGCTTCTACTCTTGGTACGTGTGACTCCCAGTCGGGGCTAAAGATGACTATGTCATCTAGATATGCAGCTGCATATTCCTTGTGAGGTCACAGCAACCTGTTCATAGCCCTCTGGAAGGTTGCCGGAGCCCCATGCAGACCAAACAGCAGCATTTTATACTGAAACAAACCTTCTGGGGTAGAGAAAGCTGTTTTGGCCTTAGCAGCCTCAGTTAAAGGAATCTGCCAATACCCTTTTGTCAAATCTAGGGTGGTGAGATACTGACTGTTTGCTAAGTTCTCCACCAGCTCGTCCAACCAGGGCATCGGATAGTAATCAAACTGTGACACTTTATTTAATTTACGAAAATCATTGCAGAATCTTAAAGCACCTGAAGGCTTAGGTACTAAAACTATGGTATTATTCCATTCGCTATTTGATTCCTCTATGACCCCTAGGCGCAGCATTTCCTCTACTTCCTGTTTAACCACTGCCCGCTTTGCCTCGGGTATACGGTATGGCCTTTGTTTTATTACCACCCCGGAAGGAGTAACTATATCATGCTGGATAATTTGGGTTTTCCCGGAATGGCAGAGAACACATCTTGGTGCCGTGCTACTAAACTCACCGCTTCCTGTTTCTGGCGGGGATTACGGGTAACATTCTGGGGTTTTCTTGGCAACCAAAGAGGGCTGACCAGCACTCTCTTTCCAGGGTTTTAACAGGTTTACATGGTAGATTTGCTCTTCTTTCCTTCTACCCTCCTGTCGAACCTTATAATTAATAGGTTCCACTGCCTCTATAACTTCATAAGGGCCTCGACACTGGGCATACATTTTGCTTTCAGTGGTGGGTACCAGAACCAGTACCTCGTCTCCCCTTTTTAAAAGACCGATTAACCGCGGTCACGTCATATCGATGTTTTTGCAGCTGTTGTGCCCTATCCATGTGCTCATTCATGAGTGGCGCAATTTGCCTTAAATGGCCATACAATTGGGTCACAATCTAAACGATGTTAGGCTCTTGGCATGACTGTTCTTCTTTCAACAGATCTAAAATCTCTCTAGGTTGCCTCCCATAGAGGAGTTCAAAGGGACTAAGGGCCTGATTCAGAGCCGCTCGTAAGCGGCCGCTCGTTCGCTCTGAGCGATGTTCGCACAACTGCACATGCGTATGGGTCTTAATGCGCATGCGCAAACCAGTCACTGCGGTCGGAAATCGAGTGCTCGCAAAACAGCGAGGGGCTGCTAATTTGATTGACAGAATGTACCGTTTGTGGGTGGTAACAGGGGAAGGTGCTTGAAAACGGGGGAGTGGAGATCCGAATGCAGGCGTGCCTAACGGTAAAAGGGGCGTTTAATGGGAGTGCATAATTAGTAAAGGAGTGTCATCGACCAGGTTGTCTTTTAGCCTGAACTGCTCGCAGTGCTTGTGGTAGAATTTTCTTACCGCATTGCCCTCCTGCTCCACGGGAGGTTTCTGTACTCCCTGAGCTCGCCTTAGGACACCTGAGTTACGGTTTGACAGGTGTACCGCCCCCCCCCAGTTCAGATGCCTTTCGATGTACCCGATTAATCAAATAAATACCGGAGATGACGTGTGATGCGAACAGCAAAGAGGCGTCTTTACAAAATAGAGAGCGCATTTTTCGTTCGCTCGCTCGCTCAGACATAGAGGTGTCAACAAACCGCAATGAGCTCAATTTAAATAGCCGGCCCCTTTTTGGGAACGACCGTCCGCAAATAGCGTCCGGCTCTGAATCAGGCCCTATTCCCATAGAGGAAAGGGGCCACCTCTCGCATTGCAAACATTAAATAGGGTAGAAGTCCCAATCTTGCTTTCCTCAGACACCACCCTTTTTATCATTTGTTTAAGGGTCTGGTTAAAGCATTCTACAAGCCTATCTGTTTGCTGGAGGTAATAATCCTATCCACCTTTAACAGTCGGCACATATCTTTCATACCCAAGTAGGTATATAGCATCAACAATTCCCGGGCAATAGTGCTAGATTTCATGTTACATAGCGGGATGGCCTCCGGGTACCTTATGGCATAATTTACCACCATTAATATGTAATTATGCCCACGAGCAGATTTTTCCACCGGCCCTATCAGATCCATACAAATTCTCTCAAAAGGTACAGAAATTACAGGGAGGGGAACCAAGGGTGTCCGAAACTTTAGCCGGGGTTCTGTCTTCTGACACACTGGACATTCCTAACAATACCTTTTTACTGCTGCATGAATGCCGGGCCAGAAGAATCTTAACTGAATATGCTGGAGAGTTTTCTCCTCCCTCAAATGGCCACCCCACAGGTGTGTATGAGCTGCCTTTAACATCAACTGCTCATGTTTCCGGGGAACCAACAATTGGTCTGCTCTCTTACCCTGTAAATAAGTTACACAATATAACAAATCATATTTCAATGCAAAGTATGCTACACCTTCTGCTGGTAAAGCCATGATTACTCTACCATTAATCGCTACAACATTTTAGAATACATTTATCAAGTTCCCATCATTCTGTTGATCCTGGCCAAAGTCCTGCATGGACACTTCCTTGCCAATGGGAAACCACTGTGTCTCGGTCCCACTCCCCTCCGGTTGCTCAGTGGCCAAGGAGGGCAATACAGCCACCAAACTTTGTGAAACAGCAGAACTTGGCTCCTGGGACACCTCTGATGTGGACCTTCTGCTGCCATCATGCCACTTAACCACCCCTTGTAACAACTAAAAGTCCCGACCTAGGGTCAATGGGTATAGCGGCTATCACCTTCAGGGATTGCCCTTTGATAACTATTGGGAAGTGCACTCGGGGGCATTCTTCTATGTCCCCATGTACACATATAACCTTTACCGGGGATAGCACCTGATCAGCCCCAGGTGGAACCAGGTTGGTAGAGATGATGGTTAATTCGTTGCCAGTATCCACTAAGGCCCAGACCTCCCGGCCTTCCACTCGTACCATCAAATGAAACACGGTGGTTTGCGCCGGTGAAGTGCTTCTAGCAGCCATGCTTACCATTGGTTGAGTTGCTTTTCCAGCACTACAGTCCATTGGCTTGCCCTGCTTTGGGCAGTGCAGTCACAAATGACCAGGATCGCCTCAATCAAAACACACAACTGGAGGTTGGCTGTTGGCTTTAACAACTGGGACCTGGGTTCTAGGCCTGGGAACTGGCTGGAATCCCTGTTTGGCTGTGTTTAACTTCCCAAGAGTCAAGTACCATTCAATCACCACTGCTAACTCTTCAAATGTTTGAGGATCAGCCTGTAGAGCCCACTGTTGCACCACACCGTCTAGTACCCACACATCATGGTCCAAGGTCACCATCTTTACTATACGCTGAGCAGAGTTCTTATCCGGCTGCAACCACGCCTTAGTCAGCCTGGCTAATTTGGCTAGCTGGACCCTTGGAGCTTCAGAAAAATGTAGCCACCATTCTTGAAACTCCTGAGCTTTGCTAGGTCCAGTCACTCCAACTCAGCTTAATATGGCCTTTTTCAAGTAAGGATAGGAGTTTACCTCAGTCACGTTTAAATCAACATATGCTCTCTGAGATTCCCCTGTGAGACAATGAGCAAGTCTGGCAGCCCACTCCTCCTCAAGTCATTTTAAACGTGCAGCAGTACACTCAAAGGTGCATAGAAAAGCTCCAATGTCATCAGATGGAGTAAACTTCTGTAACACCTCTCGCTTATGCCCACCTGTCCTTATTTCAGTTAAATCTGCATGTAATAACTGAATTTGAGTTTGTTGTCCTTGCATCTGTGCTTGATGCCCTGCTGCCAGAGCTAGTTGCTCTTGCATCTGTGCTGGATGCGCTGCTGCCAGAGCTTGTTGCCCTGCAGCGCTATTTCAGCAAAACTTTTCAAAAGCATATCCATATTACACTGCTTTATCCCTTTATGGAGAAACTTAAGAGGCTTTATAAATTCTCTTTTGGAAGCCAGATTGCCAACAAACTATATCAGCTGGCTTCTCTTAAAACTGCACAACATTCCCTGGCCATTCACTCATACACAGGAATTAAGCAGTTTTTATATTGTGCATAATTTGCATATACACAGACATATCACTGTGAACAACTGCCATTTTATGGTGGGCATGCCACACTCACCCACCCACCCAGCTGCTAGTAAAGCAACTTACTGACCAAGCCACTGTGCAGTGGGTACATCCTGCAAAGCATCTCACTGCTGCTGTGGGTGGATCTGGTCACTGTATTTGGGCACTTGCTGCAGTATGCAGCAAGGGTCACAGTATGGACGCCAAATGTGACAATAATCACATAAACTGGGTAAAATAAAAGTAGTTTTTATTACTCACCACAGGCAGGTACACAGGATATGACAGTTTCACAGGTAAGATGTCACACAAAGTATTCCAATACAGCAATATTTCTTCAGTGGACTCGCAGGTCCAGGAACCCTAACACTAGTCACCCCCGGGCCTATAAGCTTGGTGACTATTTCACCATCAGGCTCAGTTTCCTCTGTGTCTCTGCAGTTCTTAAACCAGCTTCTCACAGGTCAGCTACCTTTCCAGGCACTGATTGAGGCAACACCTGAACTGGACATTTATACAATCCTAACGCCTTTGCTCTGACAAACCTGGGAAATTTGGATATTCCACACTTAATTCATGTGGAATTATGCTGACCCTGTCACAATATATATATATATATATACACACACATATACACACACAGGGATGCGTTCAGCATCCCGGTGGAGGAGATGCCGATGCTCGCAATCCCAGCGTCATAATACCACTGCCGGGCAGAATACTGATGCCAGCATCCTGACCGTCGGGATGCCAAAGGTAAGTACTGGGGTGGCAGGAGGGTTAGATTTAGGTACTATGGGGAAGGTTAGGGTTAGGCAGTAAGAGGGGAGGGTTAGGTTTAGGGTGCATGAAGGGGGAGGTTAGGTTTAGGCACTAGGGGGGGAGGGTAAGGTTCAAGCAACACAGATGGGGGGGTGAGGGTAGGGGGAGGGTTAGCATACCGACCACCAAGTGTCGGTAACCTGTCGGGATCCAGGTGTCGGGATTCTGACTGCCTGGGTCCCAACTGTTCGTATTACATTCCGATTCCTATACATATTATATATATATATATATATATATAATATAAGATATGGTAAGAACTTACCCTTGTTATCTCTATTTCTACGAAGTCCATAGGGTTCCACAGGATACCTTGGGGTATAGGTGTGACGTCAGTCGCAGGGCACCAAAGAGTTAAGCTTTCAGCCTCCCAGGATGCACTAGGTCCCCCTCCTATACCCCGCCCCCGGGCCAAGGCACCTCAGTTAGTTACCAAGCCATAGGCCGGAGGAGGAGAAGGAAGAGAGAGAACAAAGATCTGGACACATACAAGAATCACATTCTCACCAGAGGGAGACGGAAAACCGGTGACCAGAGCAAAGCCCATCTGCAGCACAGGTGCGACAGGGCGGGAGTCCTGTGGAACCCTATGGACTTCGTAGAAATAGAGATAACAAGGGTAAGTTCTTACCATATCTCATATTTTCTACTTCAGGGTCCATAGGGTATCCACAGGATACCTTGGGGATGTCCCAAAGCAGTATCCTTTAAGGGTGGGGACGCTCCTGTGCAGAAAGGAGAATCCGCCGCCCGAAGGAAGCATCCTGAGAGGCGAAGGTGTCAAACCTGTAATACCTCACGAAGGTATGGACAGAAGACCACGTAGCAGCCTTGCAGATCTGAACTGCCGAGGCACCACATCGAGCTGCCCACGAAGGACCCACAGACCTAGTGGAATGAGCCTTCAGAGAAGGAGGGACCGGTAGGCCTTCATGAAGATAAGCTTCAGAAATAGCCATACGGATCCAGGCTGCCAAAGTTTGCTTTGAAGCAGGCCAACCCTTTTTACGGAAGCCAAAGAGGACAAACAAAGCGTCCGACTTCCTAAACAAAGAAGTGCGGTCAACATAAGTCCTTAAGGCCCGCACAACATCCAAAGAGGCCTCACCCACGGAAAGACCCGGTGAGTTAAAGGCCGGAACAACTATTTCCTCGTTAATATGAAACTGGGAAACAACTTTGGGAAGAAACTCGGGGCGAGTGCGGAGCACTGCCCTGTTCCCATAAAAAACCAAGAAAGGGGGTCTACAAGAAAGAGCCCCTAACTCAGAAACACGTCTGGCCGAAGCAATGGCCAGAAGGAAAACAGTCTTAGCTGTTAGCCATTTAAGATCCACTGAGCCCAGTGGTTCAAACGGCGGTCCTTGGAGAGCCCTCAGGACCACAGCCAAATCCCAAGGCGCCACAGGTGGAACAAAGGGCGGCTGAATGCGGAGAACACCCTGCATAAAGGTGCGCACATCCGGGATTGTAGCAATCCTACGGTGAAACCAGACAGATAGGGCCGAAACCTGTACCTTCAAAGAAGCAAGGTGAAGCCCATGATCTAGTCCCGCTTGCAGGAAGGCGAGAATCCGAGACAGACGAAACTCCCGCGGTGCATAACCTCTCGGTCGACACCACTGGAAGAACGTATGCCACACGCGATGGTATATCCTCGCGGAAGACGGTTTCCGAGCTCGTAACATGGTACGCACCACAGAGCTGGAAAACCCCCGGGACCTCAGCATGGCCGTCTCAACAGCCACGCCGTCAAAGACAGCCGAGTCAGGTCCGGGTGAAGGCAAGGACCCTGAGACAGAAGGTCCGGTCGTAGCGGCAACCGCAGAGGAATGTCCACGGACAGACCCTGAAGGTCTGAGAACCAGTGCCGTCTGGGCCACGCGGGAGCTATCAACAGGAGCGTCCCTCCTTCCTGTTTGAATTTCCGGATTACCCGTGGAAGAAGGGAGACCGGAGGGAACAGGTATGCGAACCGGAACGTCCACCGGACGGAAAGAGCATCCACCAGAGACGCCCCTTCGTCTCTTGTGCGAGACCCGTACACCGGCAACTTGTTGTTGTGCCGGGACGCCATGAGGTCGATTTCTGGAAGACCCCAGCTGTCCACCAGTAGTTGAAAAACGTCCGGGTGCAGGGACCATTCCCCCGGATGAACGTCCTGGCGACTTAGAAAGTCCGCCTCCCAATTGAGCACTCCCGGGATGAAGACCGCTGATATGGCCGGAAGATTGTGCTCCGCCCAAACCAGGATCCGAGAGACCTCTACGAGAGCCGCCCGACTGCGAGTTCCTCCTTGCCTGTTTATGTAGGCCACGGTGGTAGCGTTGTCCGACTGGACCTGCACCGGGCGACCCTGGAGAAACCGCTGTGCCTGCTGGAGAGCATTGAAGACCGCACGGAGTTCCAAGATATTTATTGGAAGCTCCACTTCTGTCGGCGTCCACCTGCCCTGGAACAAGTGTGGACCCGAAACTGCTCCCCAGCCCCGAAGACTGGCGTCCGTTGTCAACAGGACCCAATTTGGAACCCAGAACGGACGTCCCTTGTTGAGGTGGGTCGTCTGTAACCACCACGTAAGGGACAGGCGAACCTCCTGGGTGAGCACAATCGTCTGGGACTTCAGAGACTGAGTCAGCCCGTTCCACTTGGACAGGATCAGGTGCTGCAGAGGTCTGGAGTGAAACTGGGCGTATTCCACCATGTCGAACACCGACACCATGGAGCCCAGTAACCTCATTGCCGAGTGTAAGGACACCCGGCGGCTGTGCAGACAACTGCGCACCCTTGACTGTAAAGCAGAGATCTTGTCCTCCGTCACGAAGATCCTTTGCTGTCCCGAGTCCAATAAGGCTCCAAGATGCAGAATCCTCCGAGACGGGATTAGAGTGGACTTCTGCCAGTTGATTAGCCAGCCGTGCCGTTGCAGCAGTGCAATGGTCAGGTCCAAGTGGCGTAACAGGAGCTCTGGAGATCCTGCCACCAATAACAGGTCATCCAAATACGGCAACATGCGGACTCCCTGCAGCCGCAGAGAAGCCGCCATGACCGCCATCACCTTGGTGAAAACACGTGGTGCTGTTGCCAGGCCAAAAGGTAACGCCCGAAACTGGAAGTGGTCGCTGCTGATTG
Source organism: Taudactylus pleione (assembly GCA_031769625.1). Taxonomy (NCBI): domain Eukaryota; kingdom Metazoa; phylum Chordata; class Amphibia; order Anura; family Myobatrachidae; genus Taudactylus; species Taudactylus pleione. The sequence continues at coordinate 195,541 of JAUIMM010000334.1, forward strand.
CAAACCTGAGGAACTGCTGATGGTGCCAAAGAATAGGGACATGCAGGTAAGCGTCCTGTATGTCCAATGACACCAAGTAGTCCCCAGGTTCCAGCGCCAGAATGATGGACCGTAGGGTCTCCATCCGAAACTTCGGGACCCGCAAAGACTTGTTGAGTGCTTTGAGGTTGAGAATCGGACGATATGACCCATTGGGTTTCTGTACCAAAAATAGATTTGAATAGAAACCCTGGCCCCTCTGGGAGAATGGAACCGCCACTATAACTCCAGCCTGGAGCATAGTGTGCAATACCTTCCGCAGCTCCGTAGCCTTGTTCCGGTCTGATGGGAGACCCGTGGTGAAGAAGCGAGCCGGGGGTCTGTGCCGGAAGGAGAGGGCGTATCCGTGGGAAACCACCTCCAGAACCCAAGTGTCTGTCGTAGTGGTCGACCAACACTGGGCGAACTGTAGCAGGCGGCCTCCCACCCTGGGATCCCCCAAAGGGAGGCCCGGACCGTCAGGCCGCAGGCTTGTCATCTGGCTTGGGGGCCGGACGTCTGGTACTCCATGCCTGCTTCCGGGGCTTGACCGATTTCTTAGGGCCAGCCTGTCGAGGAAACGACTGTGGTTTGGGCCTGCCCTGGGCCCTAGATGACCGAAAGGACGATGGTCCCGAACCAGAAGGAGCAGCGGCCGACGGGAGACAGGCAGATTTGGCTGCCGCCAGCGTGGCCACAATCTTATCCAGATCCGGACCGAAGAGAACTTCTCCGGTAAACGGCAACGCTTCCAGACCTTTCTTGGAATCTGCGTCCGCCTTCCAGGATCGCAGCCACAAAGTGCGACGAGCAGCTACCGCTGCTGAAGAAATTCTAGACACCAGAGTACTAATGTCTAGAGCCGCCTCGTTGATATAGGTGGCCGAATCACGGAGATTGCCAATCAACTCCGCCTGATCGGCCGGACAGTCGGATTCAAAAGAAGCCTCTAATGAATCCGCCCAGCGCTCCATCGCTCTGGCAACCCAGCAAATGGCCATAGCCGGCCGTGCTGCCCCCCCTGCAAGGGAATAAGCGGACTTCAGGCAGATTTCTACCTTGCGGTCCGTAGCATCCTTAAGGGAGGACATGGATGGCATCGGCAATGTGGCACTACGGACAAGACGGGTCACGTGAGAATCCACCTGTGGAGGGGATTCCCACTTAGCAAAATAATTATCCGCGAACGGATAAGCCACCGCCAGGCGTCTCTGCGGCTGGTATCTTTTGCCAGGTTGTTTCCACGCCTCCTCTAAATGGTCCACCAACTGACCCGAAAGAGGAAAGACTGTGGCATCGCCCTTCACATCTTTGAAAAAGGCATACTTAGATTTAGCCACTGGGGGAACTTCGTCCTCAATCACCAAGGCTGTGCGGACCGCCCGAATAAGTCCAGGAATATATACCTTGGACTTAGCATCAGCGTCCTTAGTATGGAGAGGTTCCTGATCGTAAGGATCTAGAATCTCCCCATCATCAGACGTCCCTTCGTCATCCTCATAAGGAGCGGACAGAGACGCCACCGGCCTTTTATGAGACCGCATCACAGACTCCCCTTGCAACACATCCGACAAGTGCTGTACAGAACTCGTCAGGGAGTTAACCCACGCTGGCTCCTGAGAACCCGGGAGCGGGGAAATAGGGAGACTGTGGGGTACCACCAATTGTCGTGGGAACCCCTGCATGGGTGACGACACCACAGACTGCTGGGACAAACCCATCGGAGTAAACGCGGGCTGCGGAGCTAACTGGCCCACTAAAGCTGTTAACGCCTGAGCGAAACAAGCCCAGGGCGGCTCCTGTACCGGTGCTGTAACCGTAATAGGCCGCGCCATGGACAAACACTGCCGGCAAAGGCCCTCCGCGCTACCCTCCCCCTCCGCTAACGGTACTTTGCACGTGGTACACTGTAGCCGGAGGGGAAAATCACTTTCAGACATGATGGCACCACGTATGTGACCTCTCTCACCAATTAAGTATTAAATAGGCGAGAGACCACCCTGCAGCACCGCACCGCAAGGGCTTTAGCAGAAAGAACAGGGACAGTAATAAAGCTGACAGTTTAGAGAAGAAAAGATTACAGGCAGCAGCGCTAGCACAGTCACATACAATGCAGAAAAATAACAATTCCTGCACTAACAGCGCTGATCACTCAACTACACAGACACAGGGCCTGGTAGGACACAGCGCTGCATACACAGACCTGACCACAGCGGAGGAGAGGTATGCGGGGGGACCCAGACCACGATGCTTCCGTCCAGCGCTTCCAGCAGCGTTCACCATGCGTTCTGGAGAAGATGGCCGCCGAGGAGCAGAGAGGAGGCTGGCCTGGGGGAGGAGCGCTGCCACAGGACCAGTCGGCAACATGCAGAGAGGGCTGTGTGCAGCGGGGGAGGCGCCGGCTGTGAGACAGGGAAGGCGCGCTCCCCTGGCATGCATTTAACCCCTGGGACGCCGCAGCGCTACCGCTCTGCTGCGGTCCGCTGTCCCAGGGGGTAGTGGAAGCGCAGGTTGGTCGCCTGGCTCCACGCTGCAGCCAGTCCCCAGGGAGCCCCCTGCCTGGGGACTTAGGACCATGTGATCAGCGGGGACCCACCGCAGGACCCCGCTGCTTACCTCTGTCCCCCTTGAATCCGGCCATGGTCCGGAGCATCTGGGGTCACCGCTAGCTGTGACCCCAGACGCCCACCAGCATCCCCGGATCAGTACCGGCGTTCTGGTACCGGCGGGGTGTAGGGAAGACAGCATGGACGTCAGGACTGACTGTCCATGCTGTTCATCCAGTTGTGCAGCCACAGCTGCATGAAGAATAAGCTTCAGGGGCTTCTTCTAGCCCCCACTCCAACAGGTGCACCCGACTCCAGCCGGGCACCAAACTAAACTGAGGTGCCTTGGCCCGGGGGCGGGGTATAGGAGGGGGACCTAGTGCATCCTGGGAGGCTGAAAGCTTAACTCTTTGGTGCCCTGCGACTGACGTCACACCTATACCCCAAGGTATCCTGTGGATACCCTATGGACCCTGAAGTAGAAATATATATATGTATATATAAAATATACACATAGCCTGAGCCCAAATCAGGACAGATGCCTTGCTTCAGGTGCCCTCAATAGGTATGAAACAATGTGTCTTTTATTTCGATGTTTCGGGGATAGGTGACCCCATCCTCAGGAACACACATATAACAACATATACTATAACAGTGACTTAAATACCTTAACAGTGCTCCGCTTAATGTTGCACCCCGGCATCCAGACCACTCATTTCCGGTCGCGGCACCCGGGAACCGGAAGTGACGTCATCCGGCACCCGGCTGGCAGCCCGGGGAGAACTGTGGGCAAAGTGGTAAAGTGCATAAGCACAAATAAGTCTGTGAAGCACTTATATCAATGATGCCACATCACGGAGTCATTATGTGTATATTATATGGTGACTGGAGTCATTATTGAGACTGTGGTTTCGAGCCAAGGCACCTAAGACTGTTATACCTTCAATATATATTGCTGCTAGTTAACTGGAGCTCATATTGTTTTTAATAAGTTTTTATCAGCATCAAGCTTTTTCTGCACTTTGCACTTTTTTTCCTGTTGTTTTTTGCACAAGCACTGAGGCACTTGGATTATTGCATAAGCACTATTGCACTTTATTAATATCATCATGGCTGCTAAAGTTTTGGAGGATCTTGAAGAGGCTGCTGGCATGCTGCAATGTGATCATTATGAGACTTGTAGTTTTTCGGACATTGAGGCTGACAATATATTGCACAAGGAACCCATGTTTTATACGAGCTTGGAGACATCTAATGATGAGCTGTTTAGGGAATTATTTAAACTCCAGAAAAGACAAGTTGATTTTCTGTATCATGGAAGAACCCTTTCAGATTACTATAGAAATAAACAAATTCCCCGGGGGTTCAGGGTCCATAATGTCCCAACTATAGGTCGGTACAGCATTCCTTTCTGTAAAAAATGGATTGCTGTGCTTAATAAATGTTCAATGGATTTAATCCTCTTAGTAATAGAGGAATCTATGCGTCTATTAGGCGAGACCAAGGCCAAATTGGATAAATTTGAGGATTATTAAGTAAATTAAGAGAAGACACTTCAGTGAATTGGCTTGAGAAACTGAGTTCCCAGGTTGAAACATATAAAAATGACTTACTGAAATACAAGAAGGAAAAGCTTAAAAAAGTCCAGCAGGATTACACTCACCTCCGTGTGTATCCCTGGCTTAATAGCACTACAGGCACAAATAAAAATCAGGGAAGAGTCCCGGTGTTTAGGAGACGTAAGGAGCAAGGTGGCCAATCGGCCAGTGAGGCTGAGGATTATGGCAGCCACACTTCCAGCATTACAACCAGGGAATTCCCTTTAGGGGTCAGTACACGGGCAGGAATTATCGCCCGGGGACAAAGCCAACGAGGAAGGGTGGCCAATCCACGAGGAAGGCAAGGAGCCAGACCCCGAAGGAACAAACAGGACTAATTTTTAATCTATCTACCAAGGAATTGTCTGCAGCAGAACAATCGGTCTTAAAGTAAGGGACTTTCTTTTATACCTACATGTCCCCCAGACAAATTCCAGTGGAAGATAGATAAGTTTAAACTACAATGGTCCCTAAAACTGAAAGAGTTTTTTGGAAAAAATCCATCAGAGACAGCTAGACCTTCTATCCCTATTCAAGTACAAAAATTGGGGCATAAGTCAAAGTTTGATCCTATCTCACACAATTCTTCAATCAAATCCTGCTGTAGAATGTTAGACTTATCTATGGATGTTAAACAGGAGCGGTTTCAGTATAATCTTACGCGTGAAGAAAGAGTAGCCCTTGTTGCATTTAGTAAACGTGAAGATGTTATTATTCGGGCAGCGGATAAGGGTGGGTCTATATTGGTTTGGGATACAGTAGATTATAGAATAGAATGCCTTCGCCTTTTGACTGATACAGGTACATACAGTTTGTTGGATGTAGACCCTACAATTATATATAAAATGCATTGGATACTATTCTTGAGACAGCTTTATTGTCGGGTACTTTAACCAAGGTTATGTTTGATAAATTAACGGTAGAATTTCCAGTTGTTCCTGTTTTTTATGTAATACCCAAGATCCACAAGGAAGCACAGAGACCCCCAGGTAGGCCCATAGTCTCGGCCAGGGGGTCTCTGTGCGAACCTATTTCCATTTTTTTGGACACATATTTACAGAAATGTGTACAAGACACTAGAATGCACCTTAAAGATTCTAGTCCGCTTTTGAAAAAATTGATGGATATGGGTCCGGTACCGGATAACATGTTATTGATTACCCTTGATGTTGCCAGCCTATATACCTGCATTCCGCAGGCAGCGGGTGTGCAGGCAGTAAAAAGATTGATACTGGGTAACCCTAAATATGAGGGCCCAGATATCGATTTTTTTTTACTTTACTACAATTTACATTGGAACACAACTATTTCTTATTTGATGGTCGCTTTTATAACCAGTGTACTGGTTGTGCCATGGGGTCTGGGCAGCACAGATGGTGTAATGGTTAGCATTACTGCCTCACAGCACTGAGGTCGTGGGTTCGATACCCACTACGGCCCTAACTGTGTGGAGTTTGTATATTCTCCCTGTGCTTGCGTGGGTTTCCTCCGGGTGCTCCGGTTTCCTCCCACACTCCAAAAATATACTGGTAGGTTAATTGACTCCTAACAAAATTACCCCTAGTGTGTATGTGTGTTAGCATGTGGTAGGGAATATAGATTGTAAGCTCCATTGGGGCAGAGACGGACGTGAATGGTAAGATATTCTCTGTAAAGCACTGCGGAATATGTGTGTGCTATATAAATAAGTGATAATAATAATAATAATAATCTTCCTCCCTGGCAAATTCCTACATGTGGGCGGTTGAGTGTGATTTATTTTTTAGACTCCCAGAGGTTACTGATAATATTTTATTATATTACAGATATATTGATGACCTCATTGTTTTCTGGACAGGTTCCGAAATAAGTTTTGTTTCTCTCATTGAGACGCATAACAAATCCAGCAGCCCTTTACGATGACCAAAAGCACGACTGAGATACACTTTTTAGACATTAAGATAGGAGTAGAGAATAACATGCTGCATACTTCGTTGTATACGAAGCCAACAGATAGAAACACTCTGCTTAAGTTCCAGAGTTTTCACCCATCTCCCACAGTTAGGGGGCTCCCATACTCTCAATTTTTGAGAGTATGTAGAGTCAATAGCAAATTTGATGAAAGAGAACGTCAGCTGAATATCATGACAGAGTAATTTTTACAAAGGGGATACCCTTTGAAATTATTGTGGGATGCTAAGAAAAAAGCCCTACAGATGAATAGGGAGGATCTTTTGCAACTTAAAACCCGTAGGATATGGACAATGTAGTTCCGTGGATCAACCAATCTACCGATCCTGATTTACCACTGCTACAAGCGTCAAGGATCATGCCGAGTTACACTAGAAATAAAAGTATCAAAGATTGGCTAGTAAAAATAGATATCACGGGTTTTAAAGCAGTATCTAATGAGACCTCAGGCTTCTTGCAACGTAAGAAGGGATGTTACAGATGTTTAGGATGTACAACCTGTAACTATCTAGTTTCGGGAGAATACATTTCACATCCTTATACGGGTAAAAAATTAAAAATCCAGTGGAATTTGAGTTGTACATCTAGGTTTGTTGTTTACATTCTGTCTTGCCCATGTGGGTTGCACTACGTGGGCGAGACAGAGCGACAGTTCAAGGAAAGAATGGCCAAGCATAGGACCGCTATTAGGGCGGCCTTACAGACAGGGCAGAGTGAACAGCCGGTGGTGCGTCACTTCGCCAATTTCAGGCGACTTTAAGATACTGTATAGTGGATCACATTCCAGCTTCTATTAGGGGGGGTAACAGATCCAAGATGCTTTTGCAGAGGGAATCGAGGTGGATTCACCGTTTGGAAATATATACACAAACAACCACTGTTGTGGCCAAAGGCCTTAATGAATCCCTGGGCCTAACTTGCATAGGATTGGTCAAGTTGGGGATGGATATTGTAATTTTCTTATGAGTTATATTAGTCAGGATCCGTCATTTTATAAGATTACGACATATTAGATTTTTATTAGGTTTGTTTATACAAGTTGTTATTATTCTGTGTAACCTGGGCAGCCATTATGATATGCTTATTTAATGATATTCTTGTATATATATTTTCACTATATATTTAGCGTCATTATGCACTTTTTATTTTTCATTATTTTTATATTTGTTCTGAGGTTTTCCTCAAGTCATTACGTATTTATTAGTTTGCGTCTTTATATGGAAGTACATTATGTATTTTACACACTATGGGCCTGATTCAGAGCCGGACGCTCTGACCAGAGCGCTCGCTCTGAATCAGGGCCCTCCTACCTGAAAATGGAGCGGCCTCATGGACAAGACCATCGCGACCATCGGGCTTACGACGAGACCCTGCGGTAGGGTCTCGCTGCCGCAAGCCCTGGAGTGATTTTGGCTCTATCAGAGCTAAAATCACTCCCACTGACATCACTACTGATGTCAGTGGGGCCGGACTCAGACGGTAGGCGTTCCCATGGGAACGCCTCCGTCTGGCAGCCACGCCCCCGGCACGCCCACCAAAGGGGGCGTGCTGTCACTCACCACCGACAGCACGCCCCCTTTGGTGCGAGACCCCGAGCAACGTATTTACCGTCGCTCACCGGGTCTCGCGCATGCGCACGACGGAGCTCCCTCCGTTGTGCGCATGAGCAATTAGACACCATCGACCCGCTTGCGAGCGTCCAGCGCTCGCGAGCGGGTCAGAATCAGGCCCTATGTTTCAGGTCTGTCCTTGTTTGTTTTCAGACCTTAGTGCATTATGATTTTTATCCACAAGATGGCGATGTTTAACACTTCGTTATTAAGATGTTTGTTTATATATGTATATATGTGAAGCAGGCACTGTTTGGATGTGGCATCATTGATATAAGTGCTTCACATACTTATTTGTGCTTATGCACTTTACCACTTTGCCCATAGTTCTCCCCGGGCTGCCATCCGGGTGCCGGATGATGTCATTTCCGGTTCCCGGGTGCCGCGACCGGAAGTGAGTGGTCTGGATGCCGGTAGATGGCGGGGTGCAACATTAAGCTGAGCACTGTTAAGGTATTTAAGTCACTGTTATTGTATATGTTGTTATATGTGTGTTCCCGAGGACGGGGTCACCTAACCCCGAAACGTCGAAATAAAAGACACATTGTTTCATCACTATTAAAAGTCAACAGAGTGCCGCTTATCCAGTGAGGTTTATATATATACACACACACACATGGCTGGCGCAAACCGCTCAGCAGAACCTGCACTGCAGAGGCGCCAAGCTGAAGAGGCACAGGCATTCGGACTATCATTAAAGAAACACACCTATTCTCAATAAACAAACCACCTATCAGAGTGAAGCAAGAAGTATTTATAACACCAGCTGCAACAACAGGATATTGCTCGTTGACAAAGGTGGAAGTCGAAATGCGTTGGAGACCCATACCACACACGTGAGACTGACAGGAGAATCCCCAACAGCACCCACGTACCAGCCGCATCCACTGCTGCATCTATCCAGATCCCGCGGTCACGCGACCACTGGCGGTGTTCCTACACCCGAAGACAGAGGACAGAGACAGAAGGCATAGTTAGCCGGCAAGGGGCAGGAGCGGCCACCTGGAAATCGCAAAGGGAGGTAAGTGCCACTAAAGAGAGGATCAACGGCAGACAGTTCCAGGAGAGCTCACACAGTTACATCCAGTCCCCAGACTGTTGATCACATACCCTCCAGCAGACACACTGGTGCCGGTCTGGGATGCCCAGCCTAAGCACCGGTGCGCTGCCTGGAGAGGAGGATTTACATCACGTCTAGGACCTTTCCTTCGTCCCTGCAATCCCAGCATAAGAGCCGTACTCCTGCCCCAGGAAGATAACCCCGGGGCACCTATCTCATACAGACTATTGTTACTAATTTACTCTTACAAAGTCAGATTAGCGGGACGCTGCACATCTGACACACATCTATTTATTTGGATTCTCAGTACTGTCACATCGATACGAAAGGAACAGTCGCCATTGTGACATACACTGTGTACAGTGATCTGTCATCACAACGCTCTCCACTTAAGAGAAGTTCATCTAAACTTTATCAGTGATTTAAACAAAATTAATATGCATGCAATTTCACTGATTAATTTATTAATTGCATAGATTACATTGTAATCATATCTGGATTAGATATTGTTTGTGTTCATTTATTAATATTTTCATGTACCGATTGAATTTCTTTTCTCACTGTTTATGTACATGGAATTTTATTGTTTGAAATCAGTAAAACATTTATACCATATTGTTTGTATTATCAGTAATTGTCCAACATATACATATTCAATTATCACCATTCAGCAGCATCACATGGTGTAGCGCTTCAGTACTCTTATAACTCTTATTGATTATTTATTATTTAGAGACGGGACATCTCTTTTTTTCTGGAGCAGCTCCCCCTTAGGAACACGATCCATCTCCATTAAGCACTGGCTCTCTTCCCCTTATTGATCTTGAAGATGCGCTCTCTCAGAAGTTGCTGCCACTGTGCCTGTCAAACTGTAAGACAGGCAGCAGCATCCTGATACAAAGAAGCACAGCCAAGCTTATGCTCTTCACACCGTCCCACCCCCTGAAGATCGCAGCCTGGGCAGGGTGCCAGGTGACTGTACTGACCTCATTACTTCCCATCTCAATGTCCTCTCTGAACGTCTGCCTGCTCAGGATCCCTCCCTCCCTGCCTAAGGGGATGCAATCAGGTAACCGGCTGTCTTAATCCCGACAGCCGGCTTCCCGATTGCTTTATCCTGGCAAGGGTGAAATGCCCGGCGTCTAGATGTAGACGCCGCTCATTCCAACGACGCCGGGAGACAGGCGCCCGGCATCCCGATTGAAGGGATGCTGGGCGCTGCAAGCGGACAGCCGCGGGGGGGATGGGTTAGGTTTAGGGCACCCGGGGGGGACTTGGGGTTAGGCACCCCCCTGGGAGGGTTAGGCACCCCCGGGGGGGACTTCGGGTTAGGCACCCCCCGGGGGACTTAGATTTAGGCAGTGGGGAAGGGGGAGTTAGGCACTTAGAGGGGGGATTAGGGTTAGGCACTTGGGGGGGAGGTTAGGGTTAGGCACCCCTAAGGAGGGTTGGGGTTAGGTTAGTAGATACTTACCTTAGGGACGATCGGGATTTCCAGCACTGTCGGGCTTCCACTGCCGGGAACTCTGCTTCTGTCGGCCTCCCACTGCCTGGATTTGAACTTCCGGCCACAGGGCCGGTGGTATTTCATACCAATCCCCTGCCTGAGACCCCCAAGTCTCCACCCCAACCAATCCTCTACCTATCACTACCGGTCCCTGACTGTTCTTCTGTTCTGTTGAATCTTCTGTCACTGACTTGCTCTGTCCCATCACCACGAGTCTCTGTCCCTCCTGTTTGTCACTACTCTGACTCGAGTCTATTCTACTTAATATATTTTTCATGTCCCTAGCCAAGACGCCGCCCCCTCATCTACCCTGACTGACTAGTCCAGGGGTTCCCAACCACGGTCCTCAAGGCACACTAACAGTCCACATTTTAAGGATAGCCACACTTGAGCACAGGTGACTTAATTAGTACCTTAGGGCCTGATTCAGAGCTGAACGCTCTGACCAGAGCGCTCGCTCTGAATCAGGGCCCTCCTCCCTGAAAATGGAGCGGCCTCCTGGCCGCTCACATAGCTGTGGGTGACCACCCACAGCATATGCGAGCGTCCATGATGATGGTCGCGATGGTCTTGACCATCGTGACCATCAGGCTTGCGACGGAGACCCTGCAGTAGGGTCTCGCTGCCGCAAGCCCTGGAGTGATTTTGGCTCTATCAGAGCCAAAATCACTCCCACTGACATCACTAGTGATGTCAGTGGGGCCGGCTTCAGACGGTAGGCGTTCCCATGGGACCGCCTCCGTCTGGCAGGCACGCCCCCGGCATGCCCACCAAAGGGGACGTGCTGTCAATCAACATCGACAGCACTCCCCCTTTGGTGCGAGACCCAGAGCGATGGAGAGCCCGTCGCTCGCCGGGTCTCGCACATGCGCACGAGGGAGCTCCCTCCGACGTGCCCATGCGCAGTGGGGTAACATCGACCCGCTTGCGAGCGTCCTGCCGCTCGCGAGCGGGTCTGAATGACCCCCTTAGTTACTTTGATTTAACCATCTGTGCTTAAGCATGGATATCACTAAAACCAGGACTGTTGGTGTGCCTTGAGGACCGAAGTTGGGAATCACTGGACTATTCTATTCCCTCCTGGCTAATACCCCGCCCAAAGCCCAAGACCCGGCCCACCCATATACCCATCTGACTCTTCTAATCAACTCCCTCCTGTTCCTTGCCAAGACCTTGCACCCTTGCCCCAAGTCTCCACCCCTTTTACAGTTTCCTGTTTCTGAATTATATTCCATCCTGTACCTTGGCTTGGAGCGCTGCAGGGACCACTTCCTCCTTCTGGTATGTTCTAGTGGATGGGTATGTATGCAAAGGGTGGTTGTATTTGTTTTTTACTGGGGGGAAGGTTAATACTGTCTGTGCTGGGGATGGTGTATTAATGTGTGCATGGGTATTATTATTCTGTGTGTGTGTTTGTGTGTGTGAGGGGTGTATTCATATTATTTGTTGTATGTGGGTCAATGATGCTCTCTGCATTATCTGGTGGTCACTGCAGCGCTCTCTGCGGCACTCATCTGACGGTCACTGAACTCTCTTTGCATTGTTTGGTGGTCACTGCAATGCTCCCTGCATTAACTGGCATTCACTGCAGTGCTCTCTGCATTATCTGACGGTCGGTGCGACTCTCTTTGCATTATCTGGTGGTCACTGCAATGCTCTTTGCATTATTTGCCGGTCACTGGGATGTTTCCTGTATTATCTTATGGTCACTGCGACGCTCTCTATATTATCTGGGGATAACTACAACAGTCTCTACATTATCTAGCGGTCACCTTTAATTTAAAATTGACTCCACCCAAGCTCCACATAGTGCTGTAATCTATTTTCATACTAAGATGGGCCTATCTCAAACTAATAGTAATGTTGTACATGAGTTTACATGAATGGTCATGCACTGCTGCCTGAATGAATTATTGGTTTTGTTTATAGTGTCATGATTGAGTCAATAATATACTGTAGAACTTTTCATAATAATATCTTACAGGTTTACTTGCTGTTTAAAATGTTTGACATTGCTTGTTTTTCTAACAGCCCGGGAGATTAAAGAGAGGGTGACCCATGTGGGAGGTGTCTGTCACCAGCAGGCAGGTGCCAGGCTGTAGAGGCACTACTGCCACCTTCTCTATATGCCGGGTGCCCCTGAGATTTTGTTACCAGCGTGCACCCAGCGTCTCTCTCCCTGCAGCCAGTGGCATGAGCTCATTTCTGAGCTCCATCTTCTGGCTCCCAGAGTGTGTGTAGGAGGAGACGTCATGATGGGTGAGAGGAGCTGTCGGACAGCAGCGGGCACAGGTGCAGGGTTTCAGGTAAGTATAGTGTGTCATTATGTGTAAAGGGCACTTCTACTGTGGGCATTGTGTAAGAGGCAGTAATACTGTGGACACTGTGTATAAGGGGTACTACTGTGGGCATTGTTTATAAGGGGTACTACTACTGTGGCCATAGTGTGTATAAGGGACAGTATTATTGGCATTGCATTTAAGGGGTGCTACTGTGTGTTGTAACATAAGTGACACTACTATGTGGTGTAATGTGAATCAGGTACACTATTGGCCTGATTCAGCAAGGATCGCTATTGCTAATGCGTACACAGTTGGGCGATTGTTGCGTACTGCGCATGCATATGCATCCTAGTGTGCGAAGATGCCACTGTGATCACGGATACCATGGAGATCCATTGCAGAGTGATTGGCAGGCAGTGAGCCATTTGATTTGGTCTGAAAAACGCAGACGGGCCTGTCTGTTTGAACACCGTTGCATGGATGTGCATAAATTAGCCAGTGCAATTGCATATGCAGCTGGAGTACTGACTCTGGGCCTGATTCAGAGCCGGTCGCTCTGACAGAGCGCTCGCTCTGAATCAGGGCCAGTCTTTTTTTTTTTTAGAACGGCCTCCTGGCCGCTCGCATAGCTGTGGGTGACCACCAACAGCTATAGCGAGCGGCCAGGAAGTGGTCGCGATGGTAAAGACCATCGGGCTTGCGACGAGACCCTTGTGGTAGGGTCTCGTTGCCGCAAGCCCCAGAGAGATTTCGGCTCTAACAGAGCTGATATCTCTCCCACTGACATCACTTGTGATGTCAGTGGGGCCATCCCCAAACGGAGGCGTTCACATGGGAACGCCTCCGTTTGGGCAGCCACTCCCCCGGCCCGCACACCAAAGGGGGCGAGCTGTCACTCAACATCGACAGTTCACCGCGCATGCGCACTGGCCCACCATCGACCCGGTTGCGAGAACACAGTGCTTGCGACCGGGTCTGAATCAGGCCCTGTGTGCAATGAGGTTAGCAATTTCTAAGTAAGGTTAGGGCTGCTGTATTTCTGCGGGGATGCAGTCACAATCCCAACGGCAGAATGCCGGCTAGGGAATATTGATAGGCATCGAAATACCGATGCCGATCATAATCCCGAAGCCGGAATCCAGAAAAACGCGAGACCGAACAAGGTAAGTACGGTCCGCGTGCCCTCATAGCCGGGGGGGTATGGTTAGGTTCAGGGCACCCTGGGGGGGGGTTAGGGACAGGCTAGGGGAAGTGGGAGTTAGGGTTAGGCACCCTGGGGGAAGGTTAGAGTTAGGCACCCCCCACGGGAGGGTTAGGTTTAGGGTGCAGGGAGGTGGGTTAGGGTTAGGCACCTCTAAAGGAGGGTTAGGGTTAGGGGGGGTAGAGAGGAAGGTTAGGTAGTTTACTCACCTCCGTTGGGATCTATGCTGTTCAGCCTGCCAGCATCGGGATATCAACCGCCAGGCACTCGTCCGGCGGTCATTCATACCGACCCCTTTCTGTGTGAGGGGCCGATGGTTCTCGATGTTACAGATGTTTGTGGAAGATTGCAAAGTATTATGGATGTGAGATAGCGGTATTGGGAGGCAGTGGGCATCGCTATGTTGGCGGTGCGATGGCTTTGTGATTGAATTCATTAGCAAATTTTCGCAGCAGACCTGCGTGTGATTATGGAGCTGCGAAGGCAATAGTGATCCTTACTGAATCTGGCCATCTGTGCAGTGGAATGTGAATAAGTTTGTGCTACAGTGTGGAGTCATTTGAATTGGGGGTACTATTGTGTATCCACGCCCCTTCCTTGTAAGGCTACATGCCTTTTTTGTGGTGCGGGTTGAAGACGCGTGCTAACCCTTATAAAAGCTAGAAGAGAGGGCACAAATTTGTAGTTTGCAGGGGGGGCGCCAAACAACCTAGCACTGGCCCTGCACACACACATATATACTGTATACACAAATATTGTAGAAAAAAACCACACAGAAACCAATTCTCATCGGGTGCTGAAGTCCCATATTAGATCAATAAGTAATACAAGTAACTGTAAGACAGAGATAAGCACACCACCTTAAATTGCAGAAATATATTTAACTGTTCATAATAAAGTGCATTAGTATTTTAAGCAGCAGATGGGTACAGTACTTAATAATAGATAGGCGTGTTACTTATTGATAGTATCAAAGCAGCCACATCTGTTACAAAATCAGATGGCCGAACGGCCATTTTGGTGCCCGATCACTAGGGCCAGCAGTGATCAGACACAAAAGAAGGGGGTAGGGGGTTTAAAGGGACCAGCAGGTCCCACTGATACAGGCGGCTGCAGGAAGATTAGCTTCCTGCAGCCGCCTAGTAGGTTTCTTTTGACTGGTCACATCAGATGAGACCATGGCCCTGATTCAGAGCCGGACGCTCTGACCAGAGCGCTCGCTCTGAATCAGGGCCCACCTCCATTAAAATGGAGCGTCCTCCTGGACGCTCGTATAGCTGTGGGTCACCACCCACAGCATATACGAGCGTCCAACAAGATGGTCGCGATGGTCTTGACCATCGCGACCATCGGACTTGCGAGTGAAACCCTGTGGTCGGGTTTCTCAACCGCAAGGCCAGAAGTGATTTTGGCTCTATCAGAGCCAAAATCACTCCCACTGACATCACTAGTGATGTCAGTGGGGCCGGCTTCAGACGGTAGGCGTTCCCATAGGAACGCCTCCGTCTGGCGGGCACGCCCACCAAAGGGGGTGTGCTGTCAATCAACATCGACAGCACGCCCCCTTTGATGCGAGACTCCGAGCGAAGGAAAGTCCTTCGCTCGCCGGGTCTCGCGTATGCGCATGACGGAACTCCCTTCGTCGTGCGCATGCGCAGTGGGGAACATCGACCCACTTGCGAGCGTACTGCCGCTCGCGAGTGGGTCTGAATGACCCCCCATGTCAGGGAAAGCCCAGCCTGGTATGGTTGCATCTGATACGACCATGCCAGGCAAGTGGTTAATGAAAGTGCTTTAAATTAACATTAGCCCTTTGTTGATCTCAGGATACAATCTTTAACATTAACATTTCCTAAATGAGAATGTCCCAAGAACGATCCTTATCAAAATGGTAAAGTCTATAAATCAAATATATAAAATGTGTTTATACAAGTACGCAGTCCATACATTAAACATACATTTCTATAATTGGATTAAATATATCATGTTAAAAAGCATTCAAACTTTTCCATTTGATGGTTGCAAAAGCCCGAAAGTTTATGCAGTGATGGCCATCTTAGCTGCGTGCCTTGGGTAACTGGCCATAATCCCTTTCTGCAAAACTGACAGCTACTGCGATCAATAGATGGTGTTCGCTAGTGCCTTGAAATCCCATAAAAATTATTTTCCAAAGCCTTATAAATTGCAAAATATTACTGTTCCCATAGAGGAAATGGAAAGGGTGGTGATCTGCCAAAAAGTAGGCAAGGAGATATCGCAGATAATGCGAACTAAACTAAAAATCCAGATAAACACATGAAAAATGTCAGCTTTTTGCATGTTTGTAAAAAAAGATATGATAAATAGGCCCTGGAGTCCAAAATTGCCTACTTTCTTGGAATGACCAGGGAAGTGGGTAGGGCTGAGACTATAGAATGTAATTTACGGCAAATACATCATTATAATCGAACTTACTGTAAGATGCAACAAATCATGCAGAGGCAGGGGCAGATTGGGATGGAGAAAAAAAACTGGGAAATTTTTTCAAGCAGCCCTAATGAAGGTGGGGTTTGTTGAGGTCTGTAGAGTGGGGTGAGATACTCCTTCCTCATAGGGCCTGATACTGAGTCTGAGGCAGTAGTGCCCATCCTAGCATCTTTTGCTGCAGGTGTGTCTGCTACTTCATGCTAGTGCTGCTGCAAAGCCCTCCCCTGATGTACATCCGTGCATCTGAATGTGCAAGTACTGAGATGCCCACTTTCAGTGTCTACAGACGCTGCAATCACGCTTTGTGAGTCTTTATACGCCACCATCGGTCGCACCATTCAAACTTGCACCAGCCCTATGCTAGGTGCAGTTACTCAGTCTTTCAGCAACAAGCCCATGTCACTCCAATAACATGCCCATACTACGTTACATCTGCGTCTGATTAGCCAACTCCCTGTAACATCCAGGAACGCCCAACACATATTTAAAATGCAATTACAGAAGTCAACAGAGGGCATCTTTTTACGCAGTACACCTCCTGTGGCATTAGCATATTTTTGCAGTAGCGGCTGCGAAAGCATAGCATACAACTCTGATTCAAGCACACAGGGCCTGATTCAGAGCCGGACGCTATTTGCGGATGCTCGCTCAGAAAAAGGGGCTGGCTATTTAAATGAAGTGCTCGCTCTTTGCGGTCTCTATGTCTGAACGAGCGACCAAAACATGCGGCCGCTATTTTGTAAAGACTCCCCCTGGCCGCTCGCATCATACGTCATCTCCAGTATTTAGTAGATTAATCGAGTACATCGAACGGCGTATGAACTGCTCGCAATTCTTGTGGTAGCATTTTCCTACCGCAATCATGCGAGCAGTTCAGGCTAAAAGACAACCAAGTGGCGTGGTCGATGACGCTGCTTTGTTAATTATGCACACCCTTAAAATGCCCGTTTCGACCGTCTGGCACGCCTGCGTTCGGATCTCCACTCCCCGTTTTCAAGCACCTTCCCCTGTTACCACCCACAAACGCCTCATCCTGTCACTCAAATTAGCAGGCATTCGCTATTTTGCGAGCACACGAATTTCGACCGCACTGACTGGTTCGCGCATGCGTATTACAACCTGTACGCATGCGCAGATGTGCGAACATCGCTCGGAATGAACGAGCGGCCACTTACGAGCGGCTCTGAATCAGGCCCACAGTGCATTACTGAACAATAATAAACTAGATGCATACAGGGCCAGATTCAGCAAGGAACACAACACTGTAATCACACACAGCCTCTGCGTGTGAATATATGGTAATCATGCCTACGAATGGAAATCACAACAAAAAGTAACACATCCAGCAAAAGTGAAAGTTAGCAGAAGCATTGGTCACCTCACGAACCATCGAACCCATATGCAGAACATTTGGTAAAATAATCAGTACTCATCTAAACAATCAATGTGCCATTGCTGTTTGCTTGTTATGCATATGCAAATTATGTTAATTGCAGCTTTGATCTTGTTATTAAGGTTCTGGTTGTTGTATGTTTTTTTTTGGGGGGGGGGGGCCTATTACTGTCGTGTTTTTTGTCAATATTAATATTATATTTAAGAAACACATACAGTCTCTCTCTCTCTCTCTCTCTCTCTCTCTCTCTCTCTCTCTCTCTCTCTCTCTCTCTCTCTCTCTCTCTCTCTCTCTCTCTCTCTCTCTCTCTCTCTCTCTCTCTCTCTCTCTCTCTCTCTCTCTCTCTCTCTCTCTCTCTCTCTCTCTCTCTCTCTCATATCCAGTAAAGTATTCACAGCGCTTCACTTTTTCCATATTTTGTTACGTTACAGCCTTATTCCAAAATTCATTTTTTTTCCTCTCATGCTCCATCAGGTTGGATGGGGAAGCGTCGGTGCACAGCCATTTTCAGATATCTCCAGAAATGTTCAATAAGATTCAAGTTTGGGCTCTGGTTGGGCCACTCAAGGACATTCACAGAGTTGTGCTTAGGGTCGTTGTCCTGCTGAAAGATGAACCGCCGCCCCAGTCTGAGATCAAGAGCGCTTTGGAGCAGGTTTTCATCCAGGATGTATCTGTACATTGCTGCATTCATCTTTCCTTCTATCCTGACTAGTCTCTCAGTTCCTGCTGCTAAAAAACACCCCCACAGCATGATGCTGCCACCATAATGCTTCACTGTAGGGATGGTATTGGCCTGGTGATGAGCAGTGCCTGGTTTCCTCCAAACATAATGCCTGGCATTCATGCCAAAGAGTTCAATCTTTGTCTCATGTATCGATTCCTACCTATCTATACACTCTAAAATTGTCGCTATTTAGCGTTATGAGTCGCACAAGAAATAATTGCTTTCAGACTTTGATTGTGGTTCCAAAGCACAAAAAGTTATTATTCACCATAAAAACAGATAGTCACACACTGTGATCTAAATTACAATTAGCACAAACAAATTATACAATCACATGGTACAGTTGTTAGATATGCACGCGCTCTGGATCCAGATCCCGGCATCAAAAATTAAACCTCCGTCAACAGCAAAGAAAAGGGGATTGGCATCTAGTTTCAGAGAGCCTGCATATATACTCTTACAAAGATAGGCAATACAATAGAACAGGTTGGCATGATTCCATTGGTTCTTCTTCCTGGTTCTTCTGTTACAGTACAGTTCATAGGTCAGTTCGTATGGTCACAGTCCAGCCTCCAACAGCTCTTTGTGTCCATTTTCCTGCTGCATAACAAATCTAACCTGGCTGCATTACAGAGTACATTTTAATGCCTAACTCTCTATGATCCATAATTTGCAGATACATGTTGCGATCTCCTCACCAATGAAACTGGAAATCTGCAAAGACACAGTGGTTTAGAATGACACCAAACATGGTCTGCTTATCATGTACTAAACCTTAGATATCAACTAACATGTATGTCACAACATTACTGATAATGAATAAAACCTTAAATATTAACCTTAATGCTAGGGAACCTTTTTATGTAAGTGTGCAGTGTGTAAGTATTGGGGTATTAAGAAAATACGCTAGTTAACATTGTGCGACTACTTGTTTGTGGAGTACACCATGGTACGTGTTTTTCTGGATTGATCATATTATAGGTTTATATCAATATATACATTTATATAAAGGGGACTTTTAACAATGTTCTATTGCAAGGGAATCGCACGACGCTAAATAATAGGATCGCCGTATGTACTTGTGTGAGATTCGCTAAAATGGTGCTGGGCAGCCATTCGCAAAATGGCGTATTGCCATTCACAAAATGGCGTGGTGCAGATTTAATTTTAAACAGATTCTGTCTCAGCCAATTATCCAGCTTCGACACATGAGACCATAGAATTTTGTTTCTCATGGTCTGAGAGTCCTTTAGGTGCATTTTTGCAAACTGTAGGTGGGCTGCCATGTGCTTTTTTACTAAGGAGTGGCTTCCGTCTGGCCACTCTAGCATACAGGCCTATTTGGTGGATTGCAAGTTTAAAACAGGTGGAATGGCGCTAAATACACATACTAGACATATACTGTATAAAATACATAAACCATTTATTGAAAATGTATATGGATAAATAAGTAGTGGTATCCAAAATATATAATACCATAAATTAGATACAAATCATGAATGCTCTATGTCAGCTGAACTAAGTAAACATAGATGCTGAATGTATCAACCTCCACATAAATTGCAATTGAACAATTAAACAGAACAAGTGTGGTGTCTGTTCAAAAAAGAATGTCTTATGACAAAAAGTGAATGGCGTCGACAAAGTGTCACATTGATGGCAAGTCACTGTTACAAGGCAGCTGCTGGTAAGTACATAACAATGTGGGTACCCATATATCAAGTTTCCTAATAAAAAGCAGGTGGCAAATTGTGCAAGTGTTAAGTCACCAGCTGTGTATGTGAAATCAAGCTGACAGCTGGTCAATGTCAGCAAATATAGCGAAGACACCGCTCCTGTCTGTTGACTGATCGTTATAGTTACCTACCTCCCGGCAATGATAGTTTACCTCTCCAGGTTATAGATGTGGTATCGGCCTAAAGGTAAAGGGCTGATTCGCAGCTGGAGGGTGCCGTGGGGTGGAATCGGCAGCCCGACATGAGCAGAGTTCGGAACAGCGGAAGCCCAACAGCGCTGGAAATCCCGATCGTGGGTAGGTGAGTATCTACTAACCTAACCTAACCCCCCTAACCCTCCTTAGGGGTGCCTAACCCTAACTTCCCCCCCAAGTGCCTAACCCTAATCACCCCCTTACCCGCTGCCTAAACCTAAGTCCCCCGGGGGGTGCCTAACCCTAAGTCCCCCCCGGGGGTGCCTAACCCTAACCATCCCTCCCCCTAGCCTAACCCTCCCGGGGGGGTGCCTAACCCTAAGTCCCCCCCGAGAGCCCTAAACCTAACCCTCCCCCCGTGCGGCTGTCCGCTCGCGACACCCGGCATCATTACGATCGGGATGCCGGGCGCCGGTCTCCCGGCGTCGGGGAAATGCGGGCGTCTACATCTAGACGCCCGCCATTTCACCCTTGCCAGGATATGACAGTCGGGAAGCCGGCTGCTGGTATTTAGGCAGTCGGCTTCCCGATTGCATACCCGTGGGGTAGGTGGCAATCCTGGTGCAGACTCGTGTCTGTGTTGTAAAGCTGTCAGCTAGAGGTACCTGACAGTGTAGCGGAGTCACCGCTGATGTTCGGTGGCTGTGGCTGTCTACCTCCCGGTGGTGTAGATGACTCACTCCAGAGATATGATGCGGCATCGGTCTTGCTATGCAAGGCTGAGTCGCAGCTGGAGGAAACCGTGGGGTGGATGCAGTCCCGGTACAATCTCAGGCCACATGTGAAACGGGAAATCCGTGTGATGGGGTCAATCCAAATGGCTGGGTAAGCCGCGTAACAATGTAGCAAACTGGTGAGGAATGGTCTCTGTAACCCTTAATGCGTTTCACTGCATTCAGCAGCTTTTTGAAAAAGCTGCTGTATCCAGTGAAATGCGTTAATGAGACAAAGAATATATACAGATAGTAGCTAGAGTCCCAATGTAAATAAACTTAGAACCAGGGTATGTGAATGATAGGTCACTGTAGTGGGAGAGAACAAAGTCAATGTCCAAGAAAGTGGCAGAGATGTCTAAAGTAAAATCCAGAAATGATGCAAACATGGCTGAATGAGATCCTGAAGAATGGCTTGAATGAGATATCCTTGATGAATGGCTGAACAAGGAGTTAACAACAGGTTCAGAACACAGGAGTGGGTACCCTGTGGGAGACCGGGCAGTCACCATTGGACTGGAGGCTGTGGGACTAGTCAGAGCAGTGCTGGGAGATCTGTGGTATCAGATTAGCTGACAGGAGGCGGAGGTAGCACCGGAGCAGGAACAAGGCTTAGGAGCACAGGGAATTCTCTCACAGCAAGCTGTGAAACACGTTGCACTGGCAACTACAGGGAGCTCCAAACCTCCTTAAGTACCCAGCAGTAGAGCATGAGTGGCTGGGGGAGATCACCTGATGCATCAGGAAAGGCCCACTATGTCACATGACCTGAGGCAAGATGGCCGCGTCCAGACTCCTGCAGCATTGTAATGCTGATAGCCTTACCCCTGCCAGCAGGACTCTCAGAAATCAGACCCCAGCGCCAGTCTCCAAGTACCAGCTCCCCTGCCGGAAGGGCCATGCCACAGCATCCACACTGGGAAGACCCTGATCGTGATAGTACCCCCCTCCTTTTGGGTGGCCTCAGGATGCTCCTTTGGCTTCCCAGGATGGGTCAGGTGAAACTTACGGATAAGTCTAGGAGTGTGGATATCTTCGGCCCTGGTCCAACAGCATTCTTCCAGACCATAATCTTTCCAATCCAGCAGATACTGCAAGTGACCATGACAAATGCAGGAATCCAGTACCTCTGCCACCTCAAATTCCAACCCCTTTTCAGTTTGGACTTTAAGAGGAGTATGGACGTGAAGGAATTTGTTGAGGATCAAAGGCTAAAGCAAAGTTATATGGAAGGAGTTGTGCATTTTTAAATATGGAGGGAGTTGTAAATGATAGGAGACTGGATTAATAACTTCTAAGATAGAGAATGGTCCAATGAACCGAGGGGTGAATTTCATAGATGGTACCCGAAGATGTAGATTATGGGTGGAGAGCCACACTTGATTACCTACCTGTATCTTAGGAAACACTCTTCGTTTTCTGTCAGCTTGTATTTTGTATTGCAGTTAAGTCTTAGTAAGGGCTGTCTAAACTTGAGACCAAATCAAAGAGAAGTTCCGCACAGTAGTATCCACTGCAGGCACATCAAAAGCAGGCAAGCTTCTACATTTGGGAACTCTTGGGTGAAGACCGTAGACCACAAAGAAGGGAGTTTGTCCAGAGGAAGAATGGTAGGATGCATTATGTGCAAATTCGGCCCAGGCAAGAGACTCAGACCAATTGTCCTGGGATGAGGACATGAAGATTCTTAGGAAAGTTTTGAGGTCCTGGTTCACCCTCTCAGTGGACCCGTTGCCTTGAGGGTGATAAGCTGTGGAAAATTTAAGTTTATCCTGTAACACGGAGTAGAGGGCCCTCCAAAATTTTACCACAAGCTGAACCCCCTGGTTTAATACAATTTCTGTTGGAAATCTATGCAACCTAAATATGTGATGCACAAATAGATGAGCCAAGTCAAGAGCAGATGGTAACTTCTTGAGTGGAATATAGTGGACCATGTTGAGAAATCATCCACTACCACACAGATGGTGGTATACCCATTGGAAGGAGGCAGATCAGTTACAAAATACATGGACACGTGTGTCCAAGGGTGAGATGGTACAGGAAGAGGCATCAATTCATCAGCCAGAACAAGTCGAGGGGATTTGGGGCCACCAATATGACCTTTGCAGGAACTCCATGGTTTTACAGATGCCGGAGTGACCAGCAAAGTGGGAAGAGTGAACCCAGGTCAACAGTTGTTTCCACAATTCCCGGGCCACAAAGGTCTTTCCAGTGGGAGGTTGTAATTGGACAGCGGCAAAGATTTTTGATTCTAATACAGGTGTATCTCGTAGCATGTCTAAGTCATTATCAGTGGAAGATAAATGTGACAGCGCATCAGCTTTTTGATTCAGGACTCCTGACGGTACATTAGGAAGGTTGAAGGAGAAACGAGCAATGAAGATGGCCCAGCGAGTCAGATGAGGACTAATACATTGTATGTTTTTCAGAAAAAGAAGAAGATTGCGATGATTGGTGAAGACGGTAAAGGGGAACTTGGCATCTTCTAAGAGGTACCGCCATTCCTCCAAGGCCAGTTTCACAGCCAGTAGCTCCTGTTCGCCAATGGCGTAATTTTTATCTGCAGGGGAGAACTTCCTCGAGTAAAACCCACAGGGATGGATCCTATTGTCTTCAAATCTTTGAGATAAAACAGCCCCCACTGCCTCAGATGAGGCATCTACCTACAATAAAAAAGGCCTGTTGGTATCTGGTTGTCGCAATACTGGTGCTGAAATGAAAGCTTGTTTAAGTAGCTGGAAAGCTGTCTCTGCCTCAGGAGGCCAAAATGAAGGATTGGCACCTTTCCGGGTTAAGGCCGTGATGTGAGCCATTAATGAGGAGAAGCCTTTAATGAAGCATCTGTAGTAATTGGAGAAGCCAAGGATTCTCTGGATGGCTTTCAGGGATGTTGGCCGGGACCAATCTAGTATAGCCTGGACCTTCTTGGTGTCCATTTCTAACCCAGATCTGGAGAGGATATACTCCAAGAAGGGGATGCTTGGGACATGGAAAACACGCTTCTCCAATTTACAGTATAGGTGGTTTTTTCTCTACTGAGACAAAACTTCCTTAACATGATGCCGGTGTTCAACTGGAGAAAAAGAAAAAATCAAAATGTCATCTAAATATACCACAACCGAGACATATAGATCTCTAAAAATCTCATTGACGAATCCCTGGAAAACTGTAGGTGCATTGCAAAGCCCGAATGGCATGACCAGATACTCAAAGTGACCATTACATGTATTGAACGCAGTTTTCCACTTGTCACCTGCACAAATTTGGATGAGATTATAGGCACATCTGAGGTCCAACTTAGAGAATATGGTGGATCCTTTGACTCTTCAAATAGTTCAGTAATTAATGGAAGAGGGTATCTGTTCTTAACTGTGATGTCATTGAGACCCCTGCAATCAATACATGGTCGGAGGCCTCCATCTTTCTTAGAAACAAAAAAGAAACCTGCACCGGCAGGAGATGTAGAAGGTCGGATGAATCCTTTTTCCAAATTCTCTTTAATGTATTCCGAAATGGCAATGGTCTCGGGCAACAACAAAGGATAAGTGCGGCCACGAGGGAGTGTTTTTCCAGGCATCAATTCGATTGGACAGTCCCATCTCCTGTGAGGAGGTAAGACGTTAGCCTGTTTTTCAGAAAAAACATCAGAAAATTATTAATATTCTTCAGGAATTTGTGGTATTTCAGAAGTGAATCTTTCTTATTGGTTGAATCTTCGGAAGGCAAGAACTATGGCACGCCTTACTCCAAGACTGAACTTGCATAGTCATCCAGTCAATCTTAGGGTTGTGTTTACGTAGCCATGAGAATCAGAGTATGATATCGTGGTATGCCCTGGGTATTATTAAGAAACTTATGTTCAGAATGGAGAGCTCCGATATGAATCAGGAGAGGTTGGGTCTTTCTTAAAACAATTCAATCAATTGAAGAGGCATAATGTTCTCTGCTGCCCCAGAATCCAGGAGGGCAGACACAAACACAGAACTAGACTTGATATCAAGGGCTACAGACAAGACACAATTCTTCTTCTTTGGGGATGGAAGAATTACTCCTAACTGGGTGTCCCCGAGACTAGTTAGGAATGAAAGTTTCCCAGCTTATGGGTACAAGAAGCCACCAGGTGACCAGTCTCTCCACAATACATTCAGAGATTCTTTTAGAGACGTCTCTGTCATTCCTCTTTAGAGAGATGGGTTTGGTTAACCTGCATCTGTACACGAGGGAGGAGAATAGGCAAGAGAGGGGGGTAGGAGGAGGTCTAGGGCTTTCCAATCTATGCTTCTCCACCTGACATTCTCTGAAGTGAAGATCTACTTTATTGCACAGCGAGATAAGATAATTGAGGCTGGTGGGTAAATCATGAGTGGCTAGATCATCCTTTATCCGATCTGAGAGTCCATGCCAGAAGGCCGATGTCAGGGCTTCCTCATTCCATTTGAGTTCAGATGCCAATGTCTGGAACTAGATAACTTATTGAATGACAGGACGGATTTCTTGTTTTAGATGTAAGATACTGTATGATGCAGAAGTGGTTCTCCCTGGCTCATCAAATATGCTCCTGAATGAAGTTAGAAACTCAGAGTAATTATTAAATAGAGGGTCAGATCATTCCCAGAGTGGAGAACTAAGTCTAAGGCTGAACCGGATAATAATACAATATAAGCCACCTTGGTCTTCAGAGTAGGGAAATTTGAAGGCTGGAGTGTAAAATGCACATCGCACTGATTGAGAAATCCATGACACAGTTTAGGGTTGCAATCAAACTTGCTGGGAGTGGGCAGATACAGACTAGGAGGAGACCCAGCAGTAGAGACCAACAAGGTAGAGACAGCGGTGACTGCAGGAGTGCCAGGGGAAACCAGCGATGCCTCCAGGCCCTCCAGACATGTTGCTATGCCCTGGAATATATCTGTTCTGGTCACCTGTCCAGTGGCCAAATCCATTAGGCCAGTGCAAACTGTTACAGACTGGGATTTTTGTGCATCCGTGTAGAAACAGAAGTGGAAGCAGGAACAGATTTAAATTGGAAAGTTGGTTGTTGTATATGGATATTAGTAGACATGAAAATATACAGATAGTAACTAGAGTCCCAATGTAAATAAACTTAGAACCGGGGTATGTGGATGATAGGTCACTGTAGCGGGAGAGAACAAAGTCAATGTCCAGGAAAGTGGCAGAGATGTCTAAAGTGAAATTCAGAAATGATGCAAATATGGCTGAATTAGATATCCTGATATCTTGTAGAATGGCTTGAATGATATCCTTGATGAATGGCTGAACGAGGAGTTAACGACAGGTTCAGAACACAGGAGTGGGTACCCTGTGGGAGACCGGGCAGTCACCACCGGACTGGAGGCTGTGGGACTGGTCAAAGCAGTGCTGGGAGATCTGTTGTAGCCGATTAGCTGACAGGAGGCAGAGGTAGCACCAGAGCAGGAACAAGGCTTAGGAGCACAGGGAACTCTCTCACAGCAAGCTGCGAAACACGTTGCACTGGCAACTACAGGGAGCTCCAAACCCCCTAAAGTACCCAGCAGCAGACCGTGAGTGGCTGGGAGAGATACCCTGGTCATGCCAGGAATATCTCAAGGATGATCAGTGTAAACAGGATGCACCTGAGCTCAATTTTGAGCTTCATGGCAAAGGCTTTGAATACTTATGTACATACATGTGATTTCTTAGTTTTTTTTTTAATTAAATTTGCAAAAATCTCAAAAAAACTTTTTACACATTGTCATTATGGGGTATTTTGTGTAGAATTTTGAGGACAAAAATGAATTTATTCCATTTTGGAATAAGGCTGTAACATAACAAAATGTGGAAAAAAGTGAAGCGCTGTGAATACTTCCGGATACACTGTATATGTGTATTTACTTATACATGTATTAATTTAAAATCATTAAAAATGTCTCTCTCTCATATATATATATATATATATATATATTCAGCTTCTAACTGTCACTATACAGGCTGTGTTTGAAAAGTGACAGTTAGGGGCTGACTGTTTTCCAGGTTACCTCCATCCATGTTTTCTAATATATGTGTTGTTGTTAGTTATTTTTACAGTGTGTGTATCGATGTGTCTATATATTTACTTACAATTTGTAATATGCTAACATATAATAATTACACAACACTTTTTTTAACAAATTTTGTAAAAACAAAAAAAGTTTGAAAACAAAAAGCGCCCTCCTAATGCGGCTGATGAACTTGCCCATCAAATTGCACGTACGTGCTCAGGAGATCCCTCCTGAGCACACTGGCAAAATGATCCGGTGGCACATCTTAAATGTAAACAAAAAATTATAAAAAAAATTAAATTTTTCAAACGCAATAGTAACTGTTGAAACCATCACCCACCCATGGTTGCTATGGTAAACCCAGCACTGCAAGCTATGTGACAGTGCTGCCTTTGTAAATGCAGCAGGGGTTTTCAGACACCTTCTGCAGAATTAACCTGGTAGCAAGAATCACATTTGCAAAGTGTCCTGTAGCCTGCTCTGGCTTTTTTAAAATATTAATTGAAACAGGCTTGTAGTGTGACATGTCTCCCTTCCCCATACATGTTTAAATGTAAGTGTTGCACATTGTCACGACTCTAGGAAAGTTGGCCTCCTGCGATGTATCAGACTCTGCGGGCTGGGACCGTGGTAGTAGAAGCTGAGGAGGTTTCAGATAGCTTTTCCTCATAGGAGAAATAAGGTTATACCCAAGTTGATGGTAAAGAATACGAGGTTTTATTGAGAAACAGGGAACTGGTTAGTATGATGAATAGCAGTAGAACTAATAGTCCAGAACAAAAGGAAATAACTTTAGCATGTGAGTTCTGAAAAACTGTGAATACAAGGTAACAGCGTACTTTGAGCAGGATGAATGGTGCTGGTGTATAAACTCCATGACCAGCTGGACAATAGTCAGATGATACTGGATTATACTCACTAGACAAATACGGGAATCCTGAGTCCGGATCACCGTGGTTCGCCCAGCAAGATGAGATGGGAATCCCAAGTCAAAGGTAGAGAGGTGTATCCAGCTAGACTGTGATGACTTTGGCTTGCAATGAGTGTGGGTCTTTTAAGTAAATAAAGGTGCATTGAACTCTGGGTGAAGTACACTGAGATGCATTACGGAGATATGGACAGAATACGCTGGTGTGCATCTTTAGGTGCTCTGGGTTAGTACCCAGAGTGGCGTCTTTGGGTGCTTCAGTGTTTGTATCCAAAATAGCAACTTTGGGCGTTCCGGATTTGTACCCAAAGTAGTGTCTTTAGACAAAGTACTAGACCACAAAGATACTTAGAAAGTCCAAGACTTGAAGCTATTCAGAAGCCAAATACTAGGACTTAAGAAGATGTTGTACAGGCACTGAACAAGCATCCAAGAAGGGCTTATATATGCAGTGCCTGTTGCTGATTGTTCTCTGACTCCCAGCTGACTAGAGAAACAGGAATCACAAGTGGACCCTGGCTACAACAAAATGGCCATGCCCATGAACTGAAAACTCCGCCGGCAACCCTGGAGGATGATGTCACACTGCATGAGGGACGCCAGTCAGCATGGAGGGGAAAACCCACAACCTGCAGCTGGAGTGTATCAGGACCTGGTAACGGAGTTCCTGACACAAATACAATCATGATTTGGATATGTGTGTCAATTTTTTGGGTCTTTCATGTACCTTCAGCCACAGGTCCTCGCCGGGACGAAGCAGCTCAGTTCAAGCTCCCGGAGGATTCTGGTGGAGGAGCTGGCTCAGGTGAGGAGTGGTTGGAATGGGGTTGTTCAGGGGAGGAAATAGGGGAAAGAGATGAGGGTTGAGGGAAGAGAGAGGTGGAATGACTGGAAATGGGTTCAGAAGAGGGAGGGTAGGAATGGTTGCAAGAGGGTTGAGGAGAGGGAGGGGAGGAATGGTTGGAAGATGGTTGAAGGGAGGGAGGGGAAGAATTGTTGGAAGAGGTTTGAGGGGGAGGGAGGCGAGGAATGGTTGGAAGAGGGTTGAGGGGAGGAATGGCTGGAAGAGGGTGCAGGGGAGGGAGGGGAGGAATGGTTGGAAGAGGGTGCAGGGGAGGGAGGGGAGGAATGGTTGGAAGAGGGTGCAGGGGAGGGAGGGGAGGAATGGTTGGAAGAGGGTGCAGGGGAGGGAGGTGAGGAATGGTTGGAAGAGGGTGCAGGGGAGGGAGGGGAGGAATGGTTGGAAGAGGGTGCAGGGGAGGGAGGGGAGGAATGGTTGGAAGAGGATGCAGGGGAGGGAGGGGAGGAATGGCTGGAAGAGGGCTGAGGGGAGGAATGGTTGGAAGAGGGTGCAGGGGAGGGAGGAGAGGAATGGTTGGAAGAGGGTGCAGGGGAGGGAGGGGAGGAATGGTTGGAAGAGGGTGCAGGGGAGGGAGGGGAGGAATGGTTGGAAGAGGGTGCAGGTGAGGGAGAGGAGGTATGGTTGGAAGAGGGTGCAGGGGAGGGAGGGGAGGAATGGTTGGAAGAGGGTACAGGGGAGGAATGGTTGGAAGAGGGTGCAGGGGAGGGAGGGGAGGAATGGTTGGAAGAGGATGCAGGGGAGGGAGGGGAGGAATGGTTGGAAGAGGGTGCAGGCAAGGGAGGGGAGGAATGGTTGGAAGAGGGTGCAGGCGAGAGAGGGGAGGAATGATTGGAAGAGGGTGCAGGGGAGGGTGGCCGGCGAACACGTCTTCTCACTCATCACTGTTGTCATATGACATAATGCACAGGTTCTCAAACTCGGTCCTCTGGACCCCAACCAGTGCATGTTTTCCAGGTCACCTCACAGAAACATAAGTGAAATAATTAGCTCCACCAAATGTATCAGTGAGTAATAAATACACCTGTGCACCTACTAAGTGACATGGAAAATGTGAACTGTGTGGGGTCCTGAGGACCGAGTTTGAGAACCACTGAGAATGTATAGAAGACATGTTAAATATTAACTATTAATATCTAAAGTTACTAACTACAAATATGTTCTGATAAAAGGTGTGTGTATATATCTCTATGTATGTATATATATATATATATATATACACACACACACACACACAGTGAGACAAAAAAGTATTTGGACAGCCACCGATTGTGCAAGTTGTTGCACTTTAAAAAATGAGAGAGGTCTGTAATTTTGATCATAGGTACACTTTAACTGTGAGAGACAGAATCAGAACAAAAAATTCCGGAAATCACATTGTATGATTTTTAAACAATTTATTTGTATATTCTTGTGGAAAATATATATTTGGACACCTACCAACCAGCAAGAATTCTGGCTTTCACAGACCTGTTACTTCTTCCTTAGGAAGCTCATCTATCCATCACTCGTTACCTGTATTAATGGCACCTGTCTGAACTGGCTAACTGTATAAAAGATACCTGTCCACACCCTCAAACAGTCAGACTGCAACCTCTCCACCATGGCCAAGACCATAGAGCTGTCTAAGGACACCAGGAACAAAATTGTAGACCTGCACAAGGCTGGGATGAGCTACTCGACAATAGGCAAGCAGCTTGGTGAGAAGAGATCAACTGTTGGCGCAATTATTAAAAAATGGAAGAAATACAAGAGCACTGAAAATCTCCCTCGACCAGGGGCTCCATGTAAGATCTCACCTCGTGGGGTATAAATGGTCTTGAGAACAGTGAGGGATCAGCCCAGAACTACACGGGGGGACCTGGTCAATGACCTCAACAGAGCTGGGACCATAGTCACAAATGTTACCATTAGTAACACACTACGGCATCATGGATTCAAATCCTGCAACACCCAAAAGGTCCCCCTGCTTAAGCCAGCACATGTCCAGGCCCATCTAAAGTTTGCCCGTGACCATCTGGATGATCCAGAGGAGGATTGGGAGAATGTCATGTGGTCAGATGAGACCAAAATAGAATTTTGGTATAAACTCCACATGCCGTGTTTGGAGGGAGAAGAATGATGTGAAAACACCATACCCACTGTGAAGCATGGGGGTGGAAACATCATGCTTTGGGGATGCTTTTCTGCAAGGGGACAGGATGAATGGGTCCATGTATCGTGACATTTTGGGGAAAAACCTCCTTCCCTCAGTAAGAGCATTGAAGATGCAACATGGCTGGGTCTTCCAGCATGACAATGGCCCTAAACACATGGCCCGGGCAACTAAGGAGTGGCTCCGTAAGAAGCATTTCAAGGTCATGGATTGGCCTAGCCACTCTCCAGACCTCAACCCAATAGAAAATCTGTGGAGGGAGTTGAAAGTCCGTGTTGCCCGGCGACAGCCCCAAAACATGACACATTTAGAGAAGATCTGCATTGAAGAGTGGGCCAAAATACCTGCTGCAGTGTGTGCAAACCTGGTCAAGAACTACAGGAAACGTTTGACCTCTGTAATTGCCAACCGAGGTTATTTTACAAAGTATTGAGTTAAACACACATATATAAATTCTATATATGAGAGAGAGAATTGTTTTTGGGGCAAATATTAATCTATTAAAATATATACATCTTTAAAAGTACATGAAGAACGCAGTAACACACACCTAATATCACAATAAAATAACATTCATCTAAAAATAAAATGGCCACTTAAAAAAAAAAAAAAATGGAAGCAGACCAAGAAGAAAAAAAAGAAAAATCTAAAGAACTCCCAGAAGCTAAGAGAATGCATATGCGTGCATACATCCACACCAACAGGCATACACAGTGAACCGGTATAAACACTGCAAATATACTTACTCCGTTAGTAAATGGCCCGCAAGTGGGCCAGGAGGTCCGGGGTTCGTCACTAGAGGTCGGACCATCTCCTCTCCAGCTGCACTAATGTGCAGCAGCATCCTCCACGTAGGCATGCAGCTTTTGCTGGTTGGTTACGTATGGTGCCATGGGTGCTGGTCCATGACCTGGGCCAATATCAGCAGCTCCCTACAGGTGAAGCTTGCGGCTCTCATGATGGCAATGACAAATATTACATCACCATAGTTTACAGTTTATAAACTATGGTGATGTCTGATTGGCTGTCCCCCCAAAAAATGGTTGCTCAGTACTGGACAGTAGTTATTGTTTTATTCTATCTTCACCAAACTCCATAAGTAATTTCAATCACCACACAGCAGGTGTCTTAACTAGTGCCTGAGCAAGCATACACATGAGCAACATAGTGGCAATCCTGCCATATGGAAGATCCTAGTGAAAGTGGGTCTAATTTGGAAGGATGGCTTTATAAGAATCTGTTAATTAAGAGAGTACACATGTTGATTGCATATGTAAGTCGTATAGTTATACCTGGGTACACATATGCCTATAAATAGCCTCAGTTGGTTTTTGGACTTTTGCAGTCATGGAGGAAGAGTCCTACTCTTTGTATGACTGCTAATCATGATATACATGATATTCTGGTCGAATTTGGTA
Organism: Taudactylus pleione; assembly: GCA_031769625.1. Lineage (NCBI taxonomy): Eukaryota > Metazoa > Chordata > Amphibia > Anura > Myobatrachidae > Taudactylus > Taudactylus pleione. Next base: position 227,925 of record JAUIMM010000334.1, read on the forward strand.
TGGGACTATCGGATGAAAATCTGTCCGTGGAATCACTTGCAGATGTGGATGTTGAAAGTGTGCCTGTGCAAACAACAGATGTTTCTCCTCCAAACACATCACCTCCAAATGTGTCTGCCTCAAGGGAAGATGATGATTCATCATCATCAGTTGGCAAGATACAAGAACAATGTATTCGTTCTATGGTTACTGATACACTTATCCAAGAGGCACTTACCAGATTTGATAGCGGGCAGGAAATTCCAGTTCTAGCTCGTGGAAAGGTCCCACAAAATCTGACAAACTCTAAGCATTGATTAGGCAAGAATGGGAGGCCATCAGTCAGAATGTGGCCCAGAAGTTGATTGACAACATGCCAAGGCAAATTGCAGAGGTCTTGAAAAAGGGTCAACAGAGCAAATATTGACTCTGCATAAACTTAATGTAATTGTCAATAAAAGCCTTTGACATTTATGAAATGCTTGTAATTTTACTTCAGTATACCATAGTAACATCTGACAAAAGGGTCTATAAACACGGAAGCAGCAAACTTTGTGAAGACTAATATTTGTGTCATTCTCAAAACTTTTTGTCATGGCTGTACATCTTCGGAGTCGGCTGCAAAGCGTCATTGCCCTGATTGATTTTATTTGCAAATTTTAAACCAGATCTTTCCATGAGATTTTGGAACTTTTGCCTAATATCAAATCTGGTTGGTGCCTCTGTAAACTATATAACGAATACTTTGAACTTGTATCTTGCGATCATATGTGGCAGACATATTTGTAGGTGATTTTTGTTTTTGAGGTGAAGTAGGGACATTTGGTGATGGCACAAAAGTCACATCCTACATGTGCAAGTCTGTACCCCTTCCAAATTCGACCAGAAAATTGTGTATATTCCAAAAATCACCTTTTTTTGTTACAGTATTGTTATTTTCTGTTTTTTTTATTTATTTCAAAACCCATAATTTACAGTCATTCTGTAGGTTATTCATTTAAATAAATTTTTTTAAATAAGTAAAATAAAGTCTGAGAGTTTTAATTTGAATATGCATTAAAAACTATTTTGCAAAAACAGAACAAAAAAACATGAAGAGGGGGACTACAGCTGCTGTGGAACTACACATCCAAGCATGGGTTTCTACAGTATTGCTATTAATTATTATTATTATTATTATTACCAGTTATTTATATAGCGCACACATATTCTGCAGCGCTTTACAGAGAATATTTGGCCATTCACATCAGTCCCTGCCCCAATGGAGCTTATAATCTACATTCCCTACCACATGTTCACATGCATACACACTAGGGGTAATTTTTGTTGGGAACCGATTAGCCTACCAGTATATTTTTGGAGTGTGGGAGGAAACTGGAGCACCCGGAGGAAACCCACGCAAGCACAAGGCATGTAATTACTGTGGAATGGCATGCTGGGATGGGCAGTTCCTGAGCAGCACGAGGGGAGAGACAACTATTCCTGAGTTTTCTATTTTACACTTCAATTACACAATTTGTAATGTTTTTCATAAAACGAACAAGCTGTAAACTGTTAGTCAACTAACATTTATGTGTTACCTTAAACACATCACATTTAAAAACAATTCAGACTACACACAGTGAAATGTAACTGGATTGGGTGAATATACACACCTATACAGCAGTATGCAATCACCTAATGCAATGGCCAGTACCTGCTACTTAATTCCGTGTATGTATCAACCATCCAAACAATACGCACACTAATGGTAGACATGACCCTGCCGCAGGAGTTGAGAGATTCCTGCATGCAGAGATGGCCGGCTGCATGCGGCACAGCAGTGGCTAATTTATGCATGCCCCTGTAATGCCGTTGAAAAGCACTGGCACGCCTGCATTCACCGGAACTCCCCCCCCCCCCCGTCACCACCCACAAACGGCACTTCCAGTCAATCACTCTGCCTTAGGTCTGCATTGCCTCTGCTTACGCAGTTTCCATCGCAGTTGGTGTTTCACGCACATGCAGTGCGATGCATGCGCAGTGCAAAATCATTGGCCGAGTGCGTGTGTTCTCTCACTTACGTTCCTTGCTGAATCAGGCCCACAGTTCCATGTACCTTGGCTATTTTTTTGACTAGATGTTTCATGTGTGAAGCTATGATATCTGTTCTCTAATTGTGTGATCATTCTAGAGGGACACTTAAACAAAAAAAAATAATATATATATATATATATATATATATATATCTCCAAAAAGGTGCCAATAATTTCATGGCAAAGTCAGCTTAATGAAAAGGGAGGCTATGGCAGAGTACAAACTACACAATATGTGTACCCAGCGACAGGATGACATGATGGAGCGATACATCGCACTGCCTGTACACATTGCACGATGCAGTGGGGTACAGCACAATGTGTCATTCCATGCTGCATTTTGCAGAATGGCGTTGTTCATTACATTGTCCCACAACAGATGGGACGATATGATGTACGATCCCACGGGCATGCACAATTGGGGGTACACACTATGCGATCTGTGCAAAATATTATTCCGATCCGCGTCAGAACGATATATCGTGCAATAGATCACATAGTGTGTACCCAGCATTACAGATGGCCAGCACAAGCATGCCTCATTTAGGTTTATTTGGCAAGTACACACGCAGTCTCACTGCGAAGATATGCTAACGATTGCAGTGGCAATGCTCTCGCAGCCTAACGTAAGTGCCCCCACTTTACCTTACACACATCCATAATACTAAGCAAGTCTGCTAAACTATTGGGAACATCAAGTACAATCAGAACCTCACGCATACTTGCAGAAGATCTGACTTAAAGAAACTTTATAAACATCTATGCTAACTACCCTTTTATTCACAGGGATTCCGTTACACATATTTTATACACATAGACAAAAAACAACTTCCAAGCGCTCCTTATTTTAGTCATTACTGTTACCTTATTACAAAGTGAGCTGCTCCTATTTTGTGTACCCTATTCAGTAGCTTGGTAAAGCTCTTTTTCCCTGAACAATTGTGTATATGATTTACTTAAGCTTGTAAAATGAATGAGTATATAACACACACACACACACACACATAGAAATCTCACAGACATTTTTTCATTAGCCAAACCACCGCTGAACCAGAAATAGAAAATGAACGTTTTTGTGGTCAACTTTTATCGCTTGAAAAAAACTATAATTTGGAAATTAAACAATGGTGGGAGATTACTACCTTAACTAAATATTTGGAAATTGATATGATTCCTAGAGGATTAAGGATACAAAAAAAATCCAACTTTTGAACCTACACAAATGGAATTTTTCATGAAATGGAACAACAAAATAGATAACTGTTCCAAAGGAGTAATTGCATTAATTATCAAGGATAGAAAAAAAAGTCACTGGAACTGATCAATGAGAAAATCAAAAATATTGAGAAAAAAATTTAACCACTGCACACCATGACAGAATATGATGAAAATGACAAATAACAAACTTGAAAAATTAGAGGAAAACATAATTCAACAAAAACAAAGAAAATTACATAGTTACTTTATGGAAAATAAAGACATAACCAAAAATGAGAGAAGAAAGACAGGAAATATACAATTTCAAGAAAGAAAGAACAAAGAAATAATGCATGGAATCAAACAAAAATAATCCATAATAATGAAGTTGGAAGATATGAATACCATGAACCTCAAAAAAACAAGATTATAAATACCGCTATGCCATTAATTAAAAATCAATCAAATCTTTCAATCCAAGAAACTTTCAATATAGAAAGGATGCTCCCCAAAAACTCAGCAGAAATTCATTCAATCTAGGAAGAGCGACAGCAAGGAATGAAGAACAATCAGAATATCACACATAAAAGAAAGATAAACATAGAAGCAAGAGATATATCTGGAAAATCTCAAAGTACAAAAAGACAGGGAAAACATGCCTATTAATTAGATGAAGAAAATGACCAGGAAAAGGATGAAGATTTCCTAAGAAAAGAGAAGCCCCCGGAGCAAGAAAACACTCCTTAAAAACAGAAAATGGTGTCAGGGGTGGGAAGAACAAAAAACAATAAATAGTATAAATGACTTAAAAGAAGAAGCAATATTTAACTTTAGTAAGGCATTTGCAAATCAACAAATGTCCTTACTTCAGAAAGGTCTGAAATTTTCTTCACATTCAAATGCACAACAATTTGATCTTTTCATCAACACTCACAAATTTGTGAGAAAACTTTGTATAAAGAAATAGTTTTTCAACATTAAAAGCACGAAGACTCCAATTGAGAACTCCTTTGTTAATAGAAGATTTAAATCTACGTCCACATTTTTCCCATCGCATGTTAAAGTCCCCCACATAGAGACATTTTAGAAGCTGGTGGAACAAGACATCAGACTAATAACAGGAAAATAACAAAATAAATATAATCTAACAAAAGGTGAGTAACAGGCATTATAACAATTAAAAAATGATGACACAATCGTCTTAAAGCCAGCTGACAAAGGGGGAGGCCTGGTAATCCTAGACAAAAATACATATGAAGCAGAAATCATGAATCTTTTGTCAGATAGTGAGACCCAACCTCACAGTATCAAAAATTGCTAAAATATCTGTTGGAAGAAGGATTACAAATAGGAATCCTGTTGGAAAAGGAATATAATTTCCTTTATACCACATATCTGAAGATACCAACTTTTTACCAACTCCTAAAATTACACAAAAATCCAATAAATCCCGCTTGCGACCCCATTGTTTCCGGCACTGGTTCATTATCCTCTAACTTATACAAATATATAGATTCGTATTTGCAGGGACTAGTTCAACAACAAAGAAGCTACCTGAAAGATACCATTCATATCCTTCAAACCTTGGAAGACATAGAATGGAGAGATGAATTTATCCTGTGCACAAGTGATGTTCGTTCCCTCTACACATGTTTATCACACAACATTGGATGTGAGGCGACAAGACATTTTCTATCATACCAGCCATCCCTACCTAATGCTCAAATAAATTTCATTATGAGCTGCATCGAATAAATTTTACATCAAAATTATTTTGGGAAGCAAGGATCTTTGTACAACCAGGTCAATGGGCCAGCACTAGGTAGTTCCTTTGCATCTAGTTATGCTAATTTATTTGTAGGTACGTGGTAAGAGGAGAAGATATGGAATAACAACCCATACACAAATAACATTGTCTGTTGGAAACGCTATATAGATGACCTGTTCTTCGTGTGGGATGGATCAGAACACACTCTGAAGAATTTTTTTGAATACATGGGAGATAATGCCTTTGGACTTGAATTCACTTCCACATTAAGTAGAGAAATGGTAATCTACTTGGAGATTTTTATCATCAACAATAGAATCCATACTAGGAATCACACAAAGGAAGTTAGTGGCAACAACATGCTCTCACAGAACAGCAAGCACCATAAACATTGGATTCAAAATATTTCAGGAGGTCAGTTTAGGAGGATAAAGCGAAATGCACTCAACACGAGACCTTACTCCAACAAAGTGAAAATATAAAAAGGAAGTTTGTACAAAGAGGATATGAAGAACCAATACTAGAAAAAGAAATAGAAAAGATAGCAGGATGGATAGGAAATAGATGATTCAATACAAACAAAAAACAACACAAGAGCAATACCACACAGCCTTTATAACCAGATATAATAGCCAACACTATGAATTCAAAACAATACTTAGGTAACATTGGCACATTTTACAATTGGACAATTAATTAAAACCTTTCATCCAGGACAAACGGCTCATCATATACAAGAGTGCTAAGAATCTCAGACAAGAACTTGTGTGAAGTTTCACTCAAAGAGAAGATCTCAAACACAAATAATTGTGGATTTTTTCATTGTCTAAATTGCACAACCAGTTAGAAATTGGAGAGGGGGAGACCTTTCCCAAATATTAAGGAAGAAAGAAACAGAATGGATTTTTTTCCATGCACACCCTACAACCCAATGGATTAAATGTAGATATACAAATAAATGCCTTCTTACAGGATTAAAACACATTAAAACTTTTCCTCATTCCAATTAGCTTAATAATAATTTTACATTATTTTTATAGAACTTATTTATCATATATTTTATAATGATTTTATTTTAGAAGCGCAACACCCTTTTATAATTTGCGGCATCATGAAGAAACACATAGTAACCGTCTTTATAACTGGGATTTCCAATCTGACTTCCATTTTTACATTGGAAGCAAGATTACTGACACCGTAAAAGTTTACACTGGAGCAGCGACTGCAAGTTTCAAACACCAGCGGATTGAACGAATGAACACAGATAGGACCAGCCAGCGGCAGTGAAGTGCTGCATAGTGCAGTTAGACTCACCTGCAGCCACCCATCAGCAGCCTTATATTTGGTGAAATCGAAACCCAAAGTGATGCACTCACGGACTGTACACATATGCAAAAGAAGCTTTATAAACATCTATGCTAACCTTTTTTTTTCACAGGGATTGGCTACACATATTTTATACACATAGACAAAAAACAACTTCCAAGCGCTCCTTATTTTAGTCATTACTGTTACCTTATTACAAAGTGAGCTGCTCCTATTTTGTGTACCCTATTCAGTAGCTTGGTAAAGCTCTTTTTCCCTGAACAATTGTGTATATGATTTACTGAAGCTTGTAAAATGAATGAGTATATAACACACACACACACACAGAAATCTCACAGACATTTTTCCATTAGCCAAACCACCGCTGAACCAGAAATAGAAAATGAACGTTTTTGTGGTCAATTTTTATCGCTTGAAAAAAACTATAATTTGGAAATGAAACAATGGTGGGAGATTACTACCTTAACTAAATATTTGGAAATTGATTTGATTCCTAGAGGATTAAGGATACAAAAAAAAATCCAACTTTTGATTACTACTACCACAAGGTAATTGTGGTTTTCAAATTGTGTTCGGGAATGCTACTTAAGGGCCACCAAACCTAAAGTACAAGTAAATTATATAACTGAATTACTAATAACTAGAGATGAGCGGATTCGGATCTCAGAAATCCAAACCCACCCGAATTTCGGGGATCCAGGGCGAGCCAAACCAAGCTCGGATCTCCCTGCCTGCCCCGGATTCCTCACCCGAGGCAAAACCTCGTGATCCTGCTGTCGAGTCGCGAGGTTTTGTATTGAGTGGGCTTAATGCTGATTGGCAGAGAGAGCCGTATGTGACGGCTCTCAAACAATCAGTGTTTTGCCCATTATGCACACAGTCAGGAAGCAAAAGAAGATGGCGCCCGCCATCTCCCACTGCCTGACATTATCCGGCACCCCATTGGCAGCATCCCCCGCTGCCAACACTGCTGGCACCCCTACACTGCTGCCCCCATTCTGAGGACACAATGACCCCCACACCGCCGACACTGCCAGCACTCCCACACTGAGGACACCAACAGCACCCCTGCACTGCCGACACTGTCAGCACACATGCATTGAGGACACCGCTGGCACTCCCGCTCTGCCGGCACCCTGCATTAAGAACACCCCTGCACTGCTGACACAGTCAGCAAACCTGCACTAAAGACACCACTGGCACTGCCGACATCACTGGTACCCTTCACTGAGGACACTGCCAGCACCGCAGCACTGCCATTCCATGTACTGAGGATACAGTCAGCAACCCCTGCACTGCCAACACAGCCAGCAAACTTGCACTGAAGACACCGCTGGCACCAGGGGCAGATTGGGAATTTAAAGTGGCCCTGGAAAAAAAATCATGAAAGTGGCCCCATGTGCGTGCCGAAGGCACGCACCTAAAAAAGTTGGTGTGGCCTTGCGGCTAGGGGTGTGGTCGCGAGTGAAATGCTATGCCCACAAGCTACTCCACTACTCCACTTGTTTTCATCATGCTGGGGGCACTGCTCCGGGAGCTGATGGATATGCCCCCTGCTCCTCTTTCCAGTGAATAAACACAGCAAGCATGTGAAGTATTTTCTTACCTATTTGATTTCTCTGGAACAAGGAACCTCTGAAGAAATTGATCCTCCCTGGACAGGCTGTGTCTTGGCAGTTGTCAGTTTTCACTATTTATGCAGGAGATCACATGGTCCGGAAGCCGCCTGTTAGCGTAGGAATAAAGCCAATATCATCAACATGCAACAGAGGTTCCCACCAGTACCACCCCCTTGTATCTCAACACCGCCACCACCCTGTCACTCTCCAATAGCATCCACCTGGGTCTCTCCAATACATCCCACTGTCCTGCTCCAGCTCCTCTTTGCTCCCATTGCCATCTCCTTTTTGCCCTAGCACCATCTCCTCTGTGCCCCCAGTGTCAACCCTCTCCCCACATCATGACATGCTCCCACAACACAGCAAAACCCCCTCCCCTCAGAGCACTCCTCACAGGCCCCTTCAGCACAGCCCTCCTCACATCAGAACCTCCTCACATCTTAGTCCCTCAGCGCAACCCACCTCACATCATAGCCCTCACAGCCTACCTCACATCATAGCCCCCCTAACATCACAGTCCCCCTCGCAGCCCACCTCACTTCATAGCCCCCCCTCAGCACAGCCCTCCTTACATCATAACCCCCCTCACCACAGCCCTCCTTACATCATAGCCCCCCTCAGCATCATAGCCCCCCTCAGCACAGCCCTGCACACGTTATCCCCCTCACATCATAGCCCCCTAAGCACAGTCCTCCTCACATCTTAGCCCCCTCAGCACAGTCCTCCTCATATCTTAGCCCCCTCAGCACAGTCTTCCTCACATTGTAGCTCCCTCAGCACAGTTCTCCTCACATCGTAGCCCCCTCAGCACAGCCCTTCTCACATCATAGCCCCTCTTACAGCCCTCCTCACATCTTAGCCCCCTCAGCACAGTCCTCCTCACATCAGAGCCTCCTCACATCATAGCCCCCCTTATAGCCCTCCTCACATCATAGCCCCCTTACGGTCCTCCTCACATCATAGCCCCCTCACAGCCCTCCTCACATCTTAGCCCCCCTCAGCACAGCCCTCCTTACATCATAGCCCCCTCAGCAAAGCCCTCCACACATTAGCCCCCTCAGCAGTCCTCTTCACATCATAGCCCCCTCAGCACAGTTCTCCTCACATCATAACCCCCTCAGCACAGCCCTCCTCACATCATAGCCCCGCTCAGCAAAGCCCTCACATCATAGCGTCCTCACATCATAGCCCCCCTTACAGGCCTCCTCACATCATAGCCCCCCTCAGCACAGCCCTCCACACATCTTAGCCCTCCTCAGCACAGCCCTCCTCAAAAAAGCCCCTCTCATCACCCCACCAGTAGTCAACTTACCCGTCGGGTTCTGTCCAGCAGGGATTGGCGGTGGCAGCGAGGGACTGTCGATGACAGCACAGCCGCTTCTCTGGAGAACGGGCGGGCCAGCAATATATGTGCCGTGACATGTCTGCCTCTGAGGAGAGGGGATGGAGGGGAGGGAGCGTAGGGAAGGAGATGGGAGGAGGAGGAGGAGGGACCCGGCCAGGGGGAGGCAGCTGGCAACAGCAACACTGCAACAGGCAGGGAGAGCGCCTCTCTAGCATGGCGCCTTCCTGCAATGCAGGCTTTGCTGAGTGTGCTGCACCGGTGATGCCCACACTACTTCCTCACCCTTCGATGACGCAGACGGTAAACTGGGCTGCCCGTGTAAAACACAGATTGTACAGGGGCCGGGTGACGCGAGTCGGGCGGGGCCTCAATTGAAAAGCAGCCCCACAACCAATCGGACCATGGGATTCTTCCCACAGAAAGTAATGGCCAATCGGCCCCTGGCTGGCACCCCCGCACTGCTGACATCACAGATACCCTGCACATGTACTGAGGACACCGTCAGCAATCCCGCTCTGCCGACACTGCTGTCACAGTATGTGCACTACTGGTGTATCCAACCCACACTGTATAACACTGTATCTGTGTTGGAAATTGGAAGCTGAACTGTCACATGTTTGTGCCGCCCACTGTGTCACTTAGCTTAGTCAGCCAGCTAGCTGGATGCAACCTTTTGGCTTTAACTAGATGAAAAAATAATATTGTGAGGTGGTCAAAATTGATTGGAAATGACTGGAAGTAAATGTTATTAAGGTTATTAATACTGTAGGAACAAAAAAAGGCCAATTTTATCTGATTTTAGCTGTTTTTGTATTTTTTAAGAAAAAATCAAGATCCAAAACCCAAAAACAAAACACAGAGGTGAAATTTTGGCAAAACTAATCCAGATCCAATACCAGGTGAGATCCAGATCCAATATAAAAACACAGGGTTTGGCGCATATCCCTACTAATAACTAGGGGTGTGCACCGGCCACTTTTCGTATTTTGTGTTTTGGATCTGGATCTTTCTTTGTGTTTTGGATCTGGATTGGTTTTGCCAAAACCACCCTTCTGGGTTTTGGAAAAAAAGCATAAAAATAGCTAACATCACAGAATATTTTTGTTCCTATGCTATTAACCTCAATAACATTCATTTCCACTCATTTCCAGTCTATTCTGAACACCTCACACCTCATAATGTTGTTTTTAGTCCAAAAGGTTGCACCAAGGTAGTTGGATGACTATGCTAAGCAACACAAGTGGGTGGCACAAACACATGGCCCATCTAGGAGTGGGACTGCAGTGGCAGACAGGATGTCAGTCTGCAAAACTAGGCCCCAAAGAGTACATACTGCAAAGAAAAAAAAAGGTGCAAGATGGAATTGTCCTTGGGCCCTCTCACCCACCCTTATGTTGTATAAATAGGACATGCACACTTTAACAAACCAATCATTTCAGCGCCAGGGTTTGCCACAAGACTGTGGCTGAAATGATTGGTTCCTTTGGGCCCCCACAAAACAAGCTGGCAATTAATCTGTCCCTGCACGAACTGGCTCTACAGAAGCAAGATGTCATCCTCATCCACCGATTCCTCACCCTCTTCAGCGTTGTGTACATCCTCACAGAGTATTAATTTGTCCCCACTGGTCCCTCTGTACTTTCTGGAGGCTGGTCTTCAAGGAAGAATTCATAAGTCATTTATATGAATATCATCTTCTCCACATTTTGTGGAAGCAACCTCCTGTGCCTTTCGCTGACAAGGTTACCGGCTGCACTAAAAACTCTTTCAGAGTACACACTGGAGGGGGGGCAACTTAGGTAAAATAAAGCCAGTTTGTACAGGGGCCTCCAAATTGCCTCTTTTTCCTGCCAGTACAGTTACGGACTGTCTGACATGCCTACTTGGATGTAATCCTCCACCATTCTGTCAATGGTGACAGCATCATATGCAGTGACAGTAGACATGTCAGAAATTGTTGGCAGGTCCTTCAGTCTGGACCAGATGTCCAAACTTGGTCCTGCCTGCCCTGCATCACTGCCAGTGGGTTGGTTAGGATATCTAAGTTGTTTTCTGGCAGCCCCAGTTGCAGGGGGAAAATGAAGAAGAAGCTGTTGCCGTGTCACGTTCTGTTTCAGCTGACAGTGTTTTCACCAGCAGGTCTTTGCACCTCTGCAGGCTTGTGTCCACCAGAAAGAGAGACACCATTTAGGCTTTAAACCTAGGATCGAGCATGGTGGCCAAAATGTAGTGGTCTGATTTCAACAGATTGACCACCCTCGAATCTTGGCAAAGCAAATGAAGGGCTTCATCCACAAGTCCCACATACCGAGTGGAATCGCTCCGTCTTAGCTCCTCCTTCACTTTCTCCAGCTGCTTCTGCAAAAGCCTGATGAGGGGAATGACCTGACTCAAGCTGGCAGTGTCTGAACTGAGAGCTGAACGCTCTGACCAGAGCACTCGCTCTGAATCAGGGCCGTCCTATTTAAATGTGGAGCGGCCTTTTGGACGCTCGCATAGCTGTGGGTTACCACCCACAGCTTATGCGAGCGTCCATGATGATGGTCGCGATGGTCAAAGACCATCGCGACCATCGGGCTTGCGACGAAACCCTGCGGTAGGGTCTCGCTGCTGCAAGCCCAGGAGTGATTTTGGCTCTATCAGAGCCAAAATCACTCCCACTGACATCATTACTGATGTCAGTGGGGCCGGACTCAGATGGTAGGCGTTCCCATGGGAACGCCTCCATCTGGCAGCCACGCCCCCGGCACGCCCACCAAAGGGGGCGTGCTGTCAGTCACCATCGACAGCACGCCCCCTTTGGTGCAAGACCCCGAGCGACGAGGAATTCCTCGTCGCTCACCGAGTCTCGCGCATGCGCACGACAGAGCTCCCTCCATCGTACGCATGCGCATTCGCCCAACATCGACCCGCTTGCGAGCGCCCTTCTCTCGCGAGCGGGTCTGAATGACCCCCAGACTTCACGTGTGGCAAGTTTGAAGGGCTGGAGAACCTTGCACAACACGGAAATAATTCTCCACTGCGCTTGAATCAGGTGCATACCCCATCCTTTGCCTATGTCATAGGTAGATGTATAGACTTGAATAGCCTTTTGCTGCTCCTCCATCCTCTGAAGCATATTGAGGGTTGAGTTGAACTGCATTACAACTTTTTGTTTCGGGTGATGGCAGGGCAGGTTCAAGAGTGTTTGCCGGTGCCCTCAGTCTTTGGTACGCAGTTGTTGAATGGCAAAAGTGGCCCAAAATTTTTTGGGCCACCCAAAGCGTCTCCTGCACGCCCCTGACGTTTTTCAAAAAATTCGGCACCACCAAATTTATTGTGTGAGCAAAACATGGGAACGTGCTGGAATTTGCCCAGGTGTAATGCCTGCACAATATTGGTGGCGTTGTCAGATATCACAAATCCTCAGGAGAGTCTAAGTGGGGTAAGCCATTGGGCGATGATTTCCCTCAGTTTCTCTATGAGGTTGTCGGCAGTGTGCCTCTTACTGAAACTGGTGATACACAGCATAGCCTGCCTTTGAATGAGCTGGCATTTCTGAGATGCTGCTACTTGTGATGCTGCTGTTGTTGCTGCATAAGGCAATACATCTACCTTGTGGGCTGTCAGAGTCATATACTCCTTAGTCTGCCCTGCTCCACTTGTCCACATGTCTGTGCTTAAGTGGACATTCGGTACAACCGAATTTTTTAGGACACTGAGGACACTTTTTGTGACGTCTCTGTACATTCTCGGTATCGCCTGCCCAGTGAAGTGGAATCTAGACAGGATTTGGTACCAGGGATAAACTTCTTCCATCAATTGTCTAAATCCAACTGCACTAATGGCGGATACCGGACGCATGTCTAACACCAACATACTGTAGCTGTCAAAGCCTCAGTTATCCGCTTTGCAACAGGATGACTGCTGTCGTACTTCATCCTCCTCACAAAGGACTGTTGGACGGTCAATTGCTTAGTAAAAGAAGTAGTGGTGTTCCAACTTCCTCTCTGGGATGATGAACAACTCCCAACATCAGCAGTGGCAGCAGTAGGTGTAGCAATGCAGGATCCTCCGGAGGAATCCCGGGTAGGACAGGAGTCAGTCATGCCTGCAGGACTACTTCTGATCCTGATTGAGGAGGAAATTGACGAGGGAGTTGCTGGTGTGTTTTGCAGGCACTTGGGTACAACAGGACAAAGGGATTTAGGTGTCCCTGGACTGCTTACGGTCTTAGTTTCTGAACTTGACAGTGACTTTTTATGAATGCACTGCAGGTGACGTATAAGGGAGAAGGTTTCTAGGTGATTAAAGTCCTTACCCCTACTTAAAAGGCGGGGGGTTACAATCGGCGCTCAACCAATGAAGGTATGAAAAAGTACTTATGATTTAGTACAAACAGATCAGGATGATGTGTGCATATAAGTATCAATCAAAGTAAATGGTAAATGGAATAAAAAAACTTTACTATAAGATATACAATGAAATACATATAATAAATGTCACATGAAATATTGCCCACTGAATCTGTATGGCAATCTCAAGTGATGCTGAATGGTGTTGCTAATAGCAACCACAAATGTTCTGTGCTCAGATCTTATATCAGTACACTGCTGTTAGCATTAAGACCCTATTGATCGATGATGAATGTGTACTGTGTCCAGTTGGATAGCGGCGTCCCGCTGATGATGTGACACTATTGTTAAATGAATGGACTAAGCACCAAGTCTAATTGGATGTTGGTAATGCCTGTTGCAGGTGTGCTTGGTCTTCTGCCCGGGTAGGAGAAAAACCACACAGCCGGTCAGTGCAGGGACTCTGGACTGGGTACAGTCGGCTGGTGCCCGAGCGGGTGATAGGTCTAACCAAAGATCTATCCCGCACTCAGGATGTGGAGCCTGGCGGTACCCTGCCACTGGAGGGGGAAAGGCTGGAGTCAACCGTGCCCGATCTCTATCCTCTTCCCCCTCCGTACGGAGACTCACCTGTCCTGATGCTGCGTGTGGTTGGATCCCTCCTCCTCCCGTGCTCCGTCTCCTCTTCCTGACTCGTGTGCGGCGTCCTCAGTTCCCTGCTGCTTCCGGGTTGTGTGCTGCTTGCGTGACGTGTGACTCGCCGGTCACGTGATGTGCTCAATCTCGATCTCAGGTCTTAATGCAGAATCTTGTACTGGAAGTATCTGAACATGAATTAATGGATATTATGTCCTCCAACGCGTTTCGACCACTTTGTGGTCTTCTTCTGGGAGTAAAGTGATACATGTAGAGAGTGCAGGGTATATCATGTATGGTGATCCCCCGCCTCTCATCATGATTGGTCCGTATCAGTCTCTTTGATTGGTTTCAGATATGTCAATCATTGTGCATACTGATGGATCTGCAGATCTAATTTTCTAGACATTACACTGTTAGATTGCGGATAGCTCCCCTGATGGTAGCCGCAAGTGATACCTGTCAATGGCTCAGGAAAGTGTTTTACTGTAGTATATTTTCTCATCCATTTCAATCGATATATGTAAATGTATCTAGATGTTTACTGTATGGTTTTGAGCGTTGAATTTGTCTGCTTATCCTGTAAATCCCATTATTATGTTACTGACTATTAAGGAACAATTAATAATTCTTATAGTTCTGATAATGACTGAAAACAGTAATTTATATGATGGATGTTGTTATTTTTGTAAAAAGTAAACTGGAATTGAAACATAAGAAACAAGTCCTATACACAACTGAGTGTGTTGATGATTAATAAAAATTAGTGTAGCATATATTTTGACATGTACTCAGTCACATATAATAGACCTCACCTCGTTGTCTATATTTAGACCTTTGGGGGTCAGAGTGTCCATGGTGATCATAGCCCTCAACTCCTCTCTATTAATCTGTTTGATACGGTCACCCCCCCTCCAGTTCGGTATTACCAATTTTAGTGTGGCAAACTCTATTCCCAAGGGGTCTGAGTTGTGATATTGTTTAAAATGTAGGGAGATTGGGTGCTCTTCGCATCCAGCCTTAATGTTGCGTATATGCTCACTCAATCTTGTTTTTAGGGAACGAATGGTGCGTCCTATATATTGTTTTTTACACGGGCATTCTATTAGGTAATAATCCCCTTGCTGGAGCAAGTCATGTTGTTCCTAATGGTCCATTTAAAACCATTGGATGTTGAGATGATAGTGCATTTAGGTTTTGTGGATCTTTTCCCCGTAGCGGTGCATGCTTGGCATTGTCCACAAAAATAGAAACCTCCTTTTGTATCTTCCTTCTGGTTGCCCCATAGACTTGTAAGAGTGGCTTGTGTGGTTTTGGTTACAGCTATGTGATTACTGACCAATCTTGTTTTAAGGTCTGCTGCTTTTCGGAATACTACTTTCGGGGCCTTTGGTAGTACTTCCGCTAGAGTGTGGTCCTGAAACAATATTGGCCAGTGCTTCTTAATGATCTGTCTAACACGATTGGCTTGGCCATTATAATCTGTAACAAAATATATATCTTTCTTATCTTCTACTGTGCTTTGTTTGTCCTTATATTGTAGTAATTGATTTCTCTCCATATTTTTGAATTTATTGAATGCTGAGTCTATTGTGGTTGTGTTATACTTTTTTTCATGCAATTGTGCTTTTAGTTTCTGTCCTTGTTCTATATAATCATCCGCTCTTGAGCAATTCCTTTTGATCCTTTGGAACGGGCTGACTGGAATGCTGTTAAGCCAGTCCGGATGGTGTCCACTAGTGGCCAATATAAAACTATTCACGTCCACAGATTTGTGGTGGGTATTGGTGTGGATCTGATTGTCTGCAATAATGATATTAAGGTCAAGAAACGTTACTTGTGTTTTGCTGAAATTGGTGGTGAATTTGAGGTTATGATTGTTTTTGTTAATATAGCTAGTAAATTGCTGCAATGATGTCTCGTCTCCTTGCCAGATAAAGAAAACATCATCTATATACCTGGTCCAGAGGACGAGGTTTGCGTCGAGCTCGCGATTGGCCCATATGTGTTGATCCTCCCAATGGCTCATAAATAAATTTGCGTAGCTCGGCGCAAACCTCGTCCCCATTGCGGTCCCAGTCACCTGTAGATAAAACTCACCATCATACCACAAATAGTTGTGTGTAAGTATGTACATAATACTGCTGATAATGAAGTCTCCCTGTTCTGGTGTCATAGATGGATCATGGTCAAGGAAGTGTTTTGCGCTTTGTGTCCCCAATGAGTGTTCAATGACTGAGTATAAGGAGGTCACATCACTGGTGCCTAGCCAGTAATCTCTTTTCCACTTAATGTTTTTCAATTTGCACAGGATGTCGATAGTATCTCTTATGTAGGATTTCTGTGATTTTACATACGGTTGTAAGAAACTATCCACATATTGCGACAAATTGGATGACATCGATTTAATCCCTGAAATGATGGGTCTACCCGGAGGATTAAGTGGATCCTTGTGTAAATTCGGCAAATAATAAAATACCGGGATTACAGGGTGTGGCGTGTCTAAAAACTCAAACTCCTTAATGGTGAGTATTCCTTTGTTCAGACCTTCTTTGAGATGTTTTCTTAATTGTTCTTGAAACTCTTGTGTGGGGTCTTTTTTGAGGTGTTTGTAAGTAGTAGTGTCCTGTAATATTCTCATGGCCTCTATATGGTAGGTGTTCTTATCCAAAATCACTATACCCCCTCCCTTATGTGCTGGTTTGATAATTATCTCTCGATTATTCTTTAGATCTTGTAGTGCCTCATTTTCTTTTTTGGTTATGTTTAATTGTTTTTGTTTCAGCTTGTTGTCTCTTTCCAATAAACTGGTGAATGTATTTATATGATGTCCTGATATGTATGTTGGGTAAAAACGTGATTGGGGTTTAAAGTCAGTGTGTCGGTATGTGTCAGATGATGGTATATGTTGGATTGATGGAGTCTTTTGAAAAAATTTCTTTAAAGTCAGCTTTCTAGTAAATCTATGTATGTCTAAATATGTATTAAATTTGTTTGGTTTGGTGATGGGAGCAAATTTAAGGCCAACTGCTATGTGTTCTTTAGTGAGCTCCATGTTGCTCAAGTTGAATATGCCCTGTCCCTTATGTGATCTTGTTTTGAGTGATGTCTTTTGGTTTCTCTCTCCTCCTCTGCAACCCCTTCTAGTTTTCTTTTTATGGGTCTGTTTGGTTGCTGTTGGGATTTTGTTGCTTGCCCTAAAAAAAGGGGGTCTATACATGATGTATTTGAATGTCTTGATTCGCTATTTACTAGGAATTCTAATATAGGTCTATGTTGTTCGTTTAATACTTGTACGGGGTTCTTTTTAAGGCTGTGTGTGCTGATGTTGGCTAGTTCTGGTGCTATATCGACAAAGAAAAAATACAGATGCACAGCTCCAAATTAACTGATTATATATAAATAAATACATTTTGCAGTAAATACAATAGAGGTTTTTGGCATAATCTTGGCCAAGCTTATGGGCCTGCCCACCATATCCGGGTAACCTCTTGTCGGGCAGGTCCCTAACATACTAAGGTTCAAATCCAGAGCGCAGGACACCCCCAAACTAGCCCAGCCAATCCACCCCAAAGCACCGCTCTAATAAGAAAAGTGAAGTGTTAAGAGCAGCCACCGGCCGCATATAAAGCATAAAAATAAAAAAGTGAAATACATATATATAAAGGAAACAGACAGTGAAGTATTAAAATGTGTTAAAGGAAAATGTGTTATACTGCGGTGCCCTGAAGCAGATCAGCAAATAAATCTAGGGGGACCCACACCCCAAAAATGAACCAAAGCTGCACTACACAGTCTAAATATTAGCAGGACTTACCTATATTGTGCCTTGACTGGTGTGCATATTACATTGCCAGACTCCATGCTGTAACCAATGTAGTAGAAGTGCTAGTCTGAGTGGGAAGTGGCTCAAGCTTCCCAGGTGTGCAAATCAATGCACTAATTAGTTTACAAAGAGATCTCAGACTGCACATTCTGGACATATATATATAATTGGAGGTGCTACCTGTGGAGACCATTGATATATACACAAAGAAAAAATACAGATGCACAGCTCCAAATTAACTGATTATATATAAATAAATACATTTTGCAGTAAATACAATAGAGGTTTTTGGCATTATCTTGGCCAAGCTTATGGGCCTGCCCACCATATCCGGGTAACCTCTTGTCGGGCAGGTCCCTAACATACTTAGGTTCAAATCCAGAGCGCAGGACACCCCCAAACTAGCCCAGTCAATCCACCCCAAAGCACCGCTCTAATAAGAAAAGTGAAGTGTTAAGAGCAGCCACCGGCCGCATATAAAGCATAAAAATAAAAAAGTAAAATACATATATATAAAGGAAACAGACAGTGAAGTATTAAAATGTGTTAAAGGAAAATGTGTTATACTGCGGTGCCCTGAAGCAGATCAGCAAAGCAATCTAGGGGGACCCACACCCCAAAAATGAACCAAAGCTGCACTACACAGTCTAAATATTAGCAGGACTTACCTATATTGTGCCTTGACTGGTGTGCATATTACATTGCCAGACTCCATGCTGTAACCAATGTAGTAGAAGTGCTAGTCTGAGTGGGAAGTGGCTCAAGCTTCCCAGGTGTGCAAATCAATGCACTAATTAGTTTACAAAGAGATCTCAGACTGCACATTCTGGACATATATATTAGGGGTGAGCGGGTTCGGATTTCTGAAATCCGAACCCCCCCCGAGCCCCCTCGATCCGAGGCAGATCCGAGTCAGGCTCGACTTTTCCCGCCTGACTCGGATCTGAAATCGAGGCAAAACGTCATCATCCCGCCTTCCGAGTCTCGCGGGTTTTGGAACCTATATAAGGTACCCGCATCGGCGCCATTTTCTCACTCGGCTGTGGACAGTGAAGAGGGAGGGTGGGAGTTAGGGCTGGCTGGGCTGTGTAGTGTAGTGTAGTGCAGAGTAGTGTTGTGCTGTGCTGTGCTGCGCTGTGCTGCTGTTGTCCACTACTTCAAAGTCCATAGGGGCTGGCTGTGTTGTGCTGTGCTGCTGTTGTTAATAGGGGCTGTGTCCACTACTTCAAAGTCCATAGGGGCTGGCTGGACTGTGTTGTGCAGTCAGTTCTCCATAGGGGCTGTGTCCACTCCAAAGTCCTGTGCAGTGTCCCAGTCCTAAAGGGGTGCTGTAGTGTTGTCCAGGGGGTGCTCTGTCCATCAGGGGTGCTACCCCCAAGTGCTAAAAAAATTATATTTTTTGTGTTTGTGAATTGTGTGCGCAGTAGCCGCACGTGCATCAACAAAGTAGTGCCAAGCGTGCGCCTGTGTCATAAGTAAAGGGCCGGCTGGCTTGACCGTTAAAGGGTGCTGTAACCCCCAAAGTACTCTCCAGTCCAAACCAAAAAAAAAATTATTTTCTGTGTTTGTGAATTGTGTGCGCTGTAGCCGCACATGCATCAACAAAGTAGTGCCAAGCGTGCGCCTGTGTCATAAGTAAAGGGCCGGCTGGCTTGACCGTTAAAGGGTGCTGTAACCCCCAAAGTACACTCCAGTCCAAACCAAAAAAAAAATCATTTTCTGTGTTTGTGAATTGTGTGCGCAGTAGCCGCACGTGCATCAACAAAGTAGTGCCAAGCGTGCGCCTGTGTCATAAGTAAAGGGCCGGCTGGCTTGACCGTTAAAGGGTGCTGTAACCCCCAAAGTACACTCCAGTCCAAACCCAAAAAAAATTATATTCTGTGTTTGTGAATTGTGTGCGCAGTAGCCGCACGTGCATCAACAAAGTAGTGCCAAGCGTGTGCCTGTGTCATAAGTAAAGGGCCGGCTGGCTTGACCGTTAAAGGGTGCTGTAACCCCCAAAGTACACTCCAGTCCAAACCAAAAAAAAAATTATTTTCTGTGTTTGTGAATTGTGTGCGCAGTAGCCGCACGTGCATCAACAAAGTAGTGCCAAGCGTGAGCCTGTGTCATAAGTAAAGGGCCGGCTGGCTTGACCGTTAAAGGGTGCTGTAACCCCCAAAGTACACTCCAAACCCAAAAAATATATATTTTCTGTGTTTGTGAATTGTGTGCGCAGTAGCCGCATGTGCATCAACAAAGTAGTGCCAAGCGTGCGCCTGTGTCATAAGTAAAGGGCCGACTGGCTTGACCGTTAAAGGGTGCTGTAACCCCCAAAGTACACTCCAGTCCAATCCAAAAAAATAAATATTTTCTGTGTTTGTGAATTGTGTGCGCAGTAGCTGCACGTGCATCAACAAAGTAGTGCCAAGCGTGCGCCTGTGTCATAAGTAAAGGGCCGGCTGGCTTGACCGTTAAAGGGTGCTGTAACCCCCAAAGTACACGCCAGTCCAAACAAAAAAAAAATTATTTTCTGTGTTTGTGAATTGTGTGCGCAGTAGCCGCACGTGCATCAACAAAGTAGTGCCAAGCGTGCGCCTGTGTCATAAGTAAAGGGCCGGCAGGCTTGACCGTTAAAGGGTGCTGTAACCCCCAAAGTACACTCCAGTCCAAACAAAAAAAAAATTTTTTTCTGTGTTTGTGAATTGTGTGCGAAGTAGCCGCACGTGCATCAACAAAGTAGTGCCAAGCGTGCGCCTGTGTCATAAGTAAAGGGCCGGCTGGCTTGACCGTTATAGGGTGCTGTAACCCCCAAAGTACACTCCAGTCCAAACCAAAAAAAAAATTATTTTCTGTGTTTGTGAATTGTGTGCGCAGTAGCCGCACGTGCATCAACAAAGTAGTGCCAAGCGTGCGCCTGTGTCATAAGTAAAGGGCCAGCTGGCTTGACCGTTAAAGGGTGCTGTAACCCCCAAAGTACACTCCAGTCCAAACCAAAAAAAAAATAATTTTCTATGTTTGTGAACTGTGTGCGCAGTAGCCGCACGTGCATCAACAAAGTAGTGCCAAGCGTGCGCCTGTGTCATAAGTAAAGGGCCGGCTGGCTTGACCGTTAAAGGGTGCTGTAACCCCCAAAGTACACTCCAAACCAAAAAAATATATATTTTCTGTGTTTGTGAATTGTGTGCGCAGTAGCCGCACGTGCATCAACAAAGGAGCAGCGCCAAGCGTGCGCCTGTGTCCCATAAGTAAAGAGCCGGCTGGCTCATTTCTTAAAGGCTGGTGTAACCCACAAAGTGCACTACTCTCCAGCAAAAATAAAAAAATATTTTCTGTGTTTAGCCGCACGTATATATCAAATCGATAAAACATAAATGGAGGACCAAACTTTCTCCGATAAAAATAAAATAGAGAAAGATGAAGAACCACGTCCTCCTAGTGCTGAAGCTGCTGCCACTAGTCATGACATAGACGATAACATGCCATCAACGTCGTCTGCCAAGGCCGATGCCCAATGTCATAATAGAGGGCACATACAATCCCAAATGACAAAGTTCAGGAAAATGACCTTGAAAAAAACATTTAAATCAGCTGAAGAGAAACGTAAACTTGCCAATATACGGAGTGGCAAGGAACGGCTAAGGTCGATCCCTAGTATGTTCATGACTAGTGGTTCAGCTTCACATGACGATGGAAGCCCTCCTCCCACTAAAAAAATCAAAAGAGTTAAGCTGGCAAAAGCACAGCGAAGAACTGTGCTTTCTAAGAAGATATCACAAATCTCCAAGGAGAGTCCAAGTGTGGTGGTGGTTGCGATGCCTGACCTTCCCAGCACTGGACGGGAAGAGGTGGCTCTTTCCACCATTTGCACGCTCCCTGCAAGTGCTGAAAGGAGCACCCACAGTCCACTTGCTGATATGCAAATTGAAGATGTCACTGTTGAAGTACAACAGGATGAGGATACTGGTGTAGCTGGCGCTGAGGAGGAAGTTGGCGAGGAGGATTCTGATGGTGATGTGGTTTTTTTAAATCAGGCTCCGGGGGAGACAGTTGTTGTCCGTGGGATGAAAAAGCCCATCACGGTCATGCCTGGGCAGAAGACCAAACATTCCACCTCTTTGGTCTGGCAATATTTCTATCCAAATCCGGACAACAACTGTCTTGCCATATGTACATTATGTAAAGGTGGAATAAGTAGGGGTAGGGATGTTAACCACCTAGGAACATCCTCCCTTATACGGCACCTGCAGCATGTTCATAATAAGTTACTGTCAAGTTCAGAAACTTTGGCTAAGACCGTAAGCAGTCCAGGGACACCTAAATCCCGTTGTCCTGTTGTATCCAAGCGCCTGCAAACCACACCGTCAACTCCCTCCTCGTCAATTTCCTCCTTAGTCAGGATCGGAAGTAGTCCTGCAGGCCATGTCACTGGCATGACTGACTCTCCTATCGGGGATTCCTCCGGAGGATCCTGCATTGCTACGCCTCCTGCTGCCGCTGCTGCTGCTGGGAGTCGTTCATCATCCCAGAGAGGAAGTAGGAACACCACTACTTTTATTAAACAATTGACCCTCCAACAGTCCTTAGCGAGGAGGATGAAGTATGACAGCAGTCATCCTGAAGCAAAACGTATAACTGAGGCCTTGACTGCTATGTTGGTGTTAGACGTGCGTCCGGTATCCGCCATTAGTGCAGTGGGATTTAGACAATTGATGGAGGTAGTGTGTCCCCGGTTCCAAATCCCGTCTAGATTCCACTTCAATAGGCAGGCGATACCGAGACTGTACAGAAACGTCAGAAAAAGTGTCCTCAGTGTCCTGAAAAATGCCGTTGTACCCAATGTCCACTTAACCACGGACATGTGGACAAGTGGAACAGGGCAGACTAAGGACTATATGACTGTGACAGCCCACTGGGTAGATGTATCACCTTACGCAGAAACAGCAGCAGCGTCACCAGTCGCAGCATCTCAGAAACGCCAGCTCGTTCCAAGGCAGGCTACGCTGTGTATCACCGGTTTCAGTAAGAGGCACACCGCCGACAACCTCTTAGAGAAACTGAGGGAAATAATCGCCCAGTGGCTTACCCCACTTAGACTCTCCTGGGGATTTGTGATATCTGACAACGCCACCAATATTGTGCGGGCATTACATCTGGGCAAATTCCAGAACGTCCCATGTTTTGCTCACACAATAAACTTGGTGGTGCAGAATTTTCTGAAAAGCGACAGGGGCGTGCAGGAAACGCTTTGGGTGGCCCGAAAAATTTCTGGCCACTTTCGCCATTCAGTGACTGCGTGCCGAAGACTGGAGCGCCAGCAAACACTCTTGAACCTGCCCCACCATCACCTGATGCAAGAGGTTGTGATGCGGTGGAACTCAACCCTCTATATGCTTCAGAGGATGGAGGACCAGCAAAAGGCCATTCAAGCCTATACATCCACCTATAACATAGGCAAAGGAGGGGGTATGCACCTGACTCAAGCGCAGTGGAGAATGATTTCCGTGTTGTGCAAGGTTCTCCAGCCCTTCGAACTTGCCACACGTGAAGTCAGTTCAGACACTGCCAGTTTGAGTCAGGTCATTCCCCTCATCAGGCTTTTGCAGAAGCAGCTGGAGAAAGTGAAGGAGGAGCTAAGATGGAGCGATTCCGCTCGGCATGTGGGACTTGTGGATGAAGCCCTTCATTCACTTTGCCAGGATTCCAGGGTGGTCAATCTGTTGAAATCAGACCACTACATTTTGGCCACCGTGCTCGATCCTAGGTTTAAAGCCTATGTGGTGTCTCTCTTTCCGGCCGACACAAGCCTGCAGAGGTGCAAAGACCTGCTGGTGAACACACTGTCAGCTGAAGCGGAACGTGACACGTCAACAGCTCCTTCATAATTTTCTCCCGCAACTGGGGCTGCCAGGAAAAAACTTAGGTATCCTAAGCAACCCGCTGGCGGTGATGCAGGGCAGGCAGGACCAAGTTTGGACATCTGGTCCGGACTGAAGGACCTGGCAACAATTTCTGACATGTCTACTGTCACTGCATATGATACTGTCACCATTGACAGAATGGTGGAGGATTACATCGGTGACAGCATCCAAGTAGGCATGTCAGACAGTCCATATCTGTACTGGCAGGAAAAAGAGGCAATTTGGAGGCCCCCTGTACAAACTGGCTCTATTTTACCTGAGTTGCCCCCCCTCCAGTGTGTACTCCGAAAGAGTGTTTAGTGCAGCCGGGAACCTTGTCAGCGAAAGGCGTAGGAGGTTGCTTCCACAGAATGTGGAGAAGATGATGTTCATCAAAATTAATTATCAGCTCTTCCAGGGAAACCAGCCTCCAGAACGTACAGAGGGACCTGTGGTGGTGGATTCAAGTGGGGACGAGTTAATACTTTGTGAGGATGAGGATGTACACACTGAAGAGGGTGAGGAATCGGTGGATGAGGATGACATCTTGCCTCCGTAGAGCCAGTTTGTGCAGGGACAGATTAATTGCCAGCTTGTTTTGTGGGGGCCCATATGAACCAATCATTTCAGCCACAGTCGTGTGGCAGACCCTGGCGCTGAAATGATTGGTTTGTTAAAGTGTGCATGTCCTATTTATACAACATAAGGGTGGGTGGGAGGGCCCAAGGACAATTCCATCTTGCACCTCTTTTTTTTCTTTGCATTATGTACAGCTTGGGGCCTAGTTTTTCAAACTGCCATCCTGTCTGCCACTGCAGTATCACGCCTAGATGGGTCACGTGTTTGTGCCGCCCACTCGTGTCGCTTAGCATAGTCATCCAGCTACCTCGGTGAAACCTTTAGGACATAAAAACACTATTGTGAGGTGTGAGGTGTTCAGAATTGACTGGAAATGAGTGGAAATTAAGGTTATTCAGGTTAATAATAGCATAGGAGCAGAAAAACCTACAAATTCTGTGATTTTAGCTGTTTTTA
The DNA here is from genome assembly GCA_031769625.1 of Taudactylus pleione. Taxonomy (NCBI): domain Eukaryota; kingdom Metazoa; phylum Chordata; class Amphibia; order Anura; family Myobatrachidae; genus Taudactylus; species Taudactylus pleione. The sequence continues at coordinate 252,944 of JAUIMM010000334.1, forward strand.
TGCTTTTTTAAAAAAAAATACAGATCCAAAGCACAAAACCCAGAACCCAAAACACGGAAGGGTGGTTTTGGTAAAACCAATCCAGATCCAAAACACGAAGAAAGATCCAGATCCAAAACCAAAACACAAAAAGTGGCCGATGCACACCCCTAATATATATATAATTGGAGGTGCTACCTGTGGAGACCATTGATATATACACAAAGAAAAAATACAGATGCACAGCTCCAAATTAACTGATTATATATAAATAAATACATTTTGCAGTAAATACAATAGAGGTTTTTGGCATAATCTTGTCCAAGCTTATGGGCCTGCCCACCATATCCGGGTAACCTCTTGTCGGGCAGGTCCCTAACATACTAAGGTTCAAATCCAGAGCGCAGGACACCCCCAAACTAGCCCAGCCAATCCACCCCAAATCAGTTAATTTGGAGCTGTGCATCTGTATTTTTTCTTTGTGTATATATCAATGGTCTCCACAGGTAGCACCTCCAATTATATATATATGTCCAGAATGTGCAGTCTGAGATCTCTTTGTAAACTAATTAGTGCATTGATTTGCACACCTGGGAAGCTTGAGCCACTTCCCACTCAGACTAGCACTTCTACTACATTGGTTACAGCATGGAGTCTGGCAATGTAATATGCACACCAGTCAAGGCACAATATAGGTAAGTCCTGCTAATATTTAGACTGTGTGGTGCAGCTTTGGTTCATTTTTGGGGTGTGGGTCCCCCTAGATTGCTTTGCTGATCTGCTTCAGGGCACCGCAGTATAACACATTTTCCTTTAACACATTTTAATACTTCACTGTCTGTTTCCTTTATATATATGTATTTCACTTTTTTATTTTTATGCTTTATATGCGGCCAGTGGCTGCACTTAACACTTCACTTTTCTTATTAGAGCGGTTCTTTGGGGTGGATTGGCTGGGCTAGTTTGGGGGTGTCCTGCGCTCTGGATTTGAACCTTGGTATGTTAGGGACCTGCCCGACAAGAGGTTACCCGGATATGGTGGGCAGGCCCATAAGCTTGGCCAAGATTATGCCAAAAATCTCTATTGTATTTACTGCAAAATGTATTTATTTATATTAGGGGTGAGCAGGTTCGGATTTCTGAAATCCGAACCCCCCCGAGCACCCCCGATCCGGGGCAGATCCGAGTCAGGCTCGACTTTTCCCGCCTGACTCGGATCTAAAATCGAGGCAAAACGTCATCATCCCGCCTTCCGAGTCTCGCGGGTTTTGGAACCTATATAAGGTACCCGCGTCGGTGCCATTTTCTCACTCGGCTGTGGACAGTGAAGAGGGAGGGTGGGAGTTAGGGCTGGCTGGGCTGTGTAGTGTAGTGTAGTGCAGAGTAGTGTTGTGCTGTGCTGTGCTGTGCTGCTGTTGTCCACTACTTCAAAGTCCATAGGGACTGGCTGTGTTGTGCTGTGCTGCTGTTGTTAATAGGGGCTGTGTCCACTACTTCAAAGTCCATAGGGGCTGGCTGGACTGTGTTGTGCAGTCAGTTCTCCATAGGGGCTGTGTCCACTCCAAAGTCCTGTGCAGTGTCCCAGTCCTAAAGGGGTGCTGTAGTGTTGTCCAGGGGGTGCTCTGTCCATCAGGGGTGCTCCCCCCAAGTGCAAAAAAATAATATATTTTCTGTGTTTGTGAATTGTGTGCGCAGAAGCCGCACGTGCATCAACAAAGTAGTGCCAAGCGTGCGCCTGTGTCATAAGTAAAGGGCCGGCTGGCTTGACCGTTAAAGGGTGCTGTAACCCCCAAAGTACACTCCAGACCAAACCAAAAAAAAAATTATTTTCTGTGTTTGTGAATTGTGTGCGCAGTAGCCGCACGTGCATCAACAAAGTAGTGCCAAGCGTGCGCCTGTGTCATAAGTAAAGGGCTGGCTGGCTTGACCGTTAAAGGGTGCTGTAACCCCCAAAGTACACTCCAGTCCAAACCTAAAAATTTTTTATTTTCTGTGTTTGTGAATTGTGTGCACAGTAGCTGCACGTGCATCAACAAAGTAGTGCCAAGCGTGCTCCTGTGTCATAAGTAAAGGGCCGGCTGGCTTGACCGTTAAAGGGTGCTGTAACCCCCAAAGTACACTCCAGTCCAAACCAAAAAAAAAATTATTTTCTGTGTTTGTGAATTGTGTGCGCAGTAGCCGCACGTGCATCAACAAAGTAGTGCCAAGCGTGCGCCTGTGTCATAAGTAAAGGGCCGGCTGGCTTGACCGTTAAAGTGTGCTGTAACCCCCAAGGTACACTCCAAACCAAAAAAAATATATATTTTCTGTGTTTGTGACTTGTGTGCACTGTGGCTGCACGTGCATCAACAAAGGAGCAGCGCCAAGCGTGCGCCTATGTCCCATAAGTAAAGAGCCGGCTGGCTCATTTCTTAAAGGGTGGTGTAACCCACAAAGTGCACTACTCTCCAGCAAAAATAAAAAAAATATTTTCTGTGTTTGTGTGCGCTTTAGCCGCACGTGTATATCAATATAACATAAATGGAGGACCAAACTTTCTCCGATAAAAATAAAATAGGGAAAGATCAAGAACCACTTCCTCCTAGTGCTATTGCTGCTGCTAGGAGTTGTTCATCATCCCAGAGAGGAAGTAGGAACATCACTACTTTTACTAAACAATTGACCCTTCAACAGTCCCTAGCGATGAGGATGAAGTACGACAGCAGTCATCCTGAAGCAAAACGTATAACTGAGGCCTTGACTACTATGTTGGTGTTAGACGTGCATTCGGTATCCGCCATTAGTGCAGTGGGATTTAGACAATTGATGGAGGTAGTGTGTCCCCGGTTCCAAATCCCATCTAGATTCCACCTGCATCCTCAAAGCAGCAGCGACAAGCGTGCGTCTGTCTGTTAAAGGGTGGTGACACCCTCAAAGTGTGCTACACAAACAATAAAAATATTGTTCTTTTTTTTTCTGTCTTTGTGAATTGTGTGGGCTGTAGCCGCACTTGCATCCTCAAAGCAGCAGCGACAAGCGTGCGCCTTTCTGTTAAAGGGTGGTGACACCCTCAAAGTGTGCTACACAAACAATAAAAATATTGTTCTTTTTTTTTCTGTCTTTGTGAATTGTGTGGGCTGTAGCCGCACTTGCATCCTCAAAGCAGCAGCGACAAGCGTGCGTCTGTCTGTTAAAGGGTGGTGACACCCTCAAAGTGTGCTACACAAACAATAAAAATATTCTTTTTTTTTTTTCTGTCTTTGTGAATTGTGTGGGCTGTTGCCGCACTTGCATCCTCAAAGCAGCAGCGACAAGCGTGCGTCTGTCTGTTAAAGGATTACATCGGTGACAGCATCCAAGTAGGCATGTCAGACAGTCCGTACCTGTACTGGCAGGAAAAAGAAGCAATTTGGAGGTCCCTGTACAAACTGGCTCTATTTTACCTGAGTTGCCCCCCCTCCAGTGTGTACTCCGAAAGAGTGTTTAGTGCAGCCGGGAACCTTGTCAGCGAAAGGCGTAGGAGGTTACTTCCACAAAATGTGGAGAAGATGATGTTCATAAAATTAATTATCAACTCTTCCAGGGAGTCCAGCCTCCAGAACGTACAGAGGGACCTGTGGTTCCAGCGGGGACGAATTGATACTCTGTGAGGATGAGGATGTACACACTGAAGAGGGTGAGGAATCGGTGGATGAGGAGGATGAGGATGACATCTTGCCTCCGTAGAGCCAGTTTGTGCAGGGACAGATTAATTGCCAGCTTGTTTTGTGGGGGCCCAAACGAACCAATCATTTCAGCCACAGTTGTGTGGCAGACCCTGGTGCTGAAATGATTGGTTTGTTAAAGTGTGCATGTCCTGTTTATACAACATAAGGGTGGGTGGGAGGGCCCAAGGACAATTCCATCTTGCACCTCTTTTTTTTCTTTGCATTATGTACAGTTTGGGGCCTAGTTTTTCAAACTGCCATCCTGTCTGCCACTGCAGTTTCACGCCTAGATGGGTCACGTGTTTGTGCCGCCCACTCGTGTCACTTAGCATAGTCATCCAGCTACCTTGGTGCAACCTTTTGGACATAAAAACACTATTGTGAGGTGTTCAGAATAGACTGGAAATGAGTGGAAATTAAGGTTATTGAGGTTAATAATAGCATAGGAGCAGAAAAACCTACAAATTCTGTGATTTTAGCTGTTTTTATGCTTTTTTTTTTTTTAAATACAGATCCAAAACACAAAACCCAGAACCCAAAACACGGAAGGGTGGTTTTGGCAAAACCAATCCAGATCCAAAACACGAAGAGAGATCCAGATCCAAAACCAAAACACGAAAAGTGGCCGGTGCACACCCCTAATTTATATATAATCAGTTAATTTGGAGCTGTGCATCTGTATTTTTTCTTTGTGTATATATCAATGGTCTCCACAGGTAGCACCTCCAATTATATATATATGTCCAGAAAGTGCAGTCTGAGATCTCTTTGTAAACTAATTAGTGCATTGATTTGCACACCTGGGAAGCTTGAGCCACTTCCCACTCAGACTAGCAATTCTACTACATTGGTTACAGCATGGAGTCTGGCAATGTAATATGCACACCAGTCAAGGCACAATATAGGTAAGTCCTGCTAATATTTAGACTGTGTAGTGCAGCTTTGGTTAATTTTTGGGGTGTGGGTCCCCCTAGATTGCTTTGCTGATCTGCTTCAGGGCACCGCAGTATAACACATTTTCCTTTAACACATTTTAATACTTCACTGTCTGTTTACTTTATATATATGTATTTCACTTTTTTATTTTTATGCTTTATATGCGGCCGGTGGCTGCTCTTAACACTTCACTTTTCTTATTAGAGCGGTGCTTTGGGGTGGATTGGCTGGGCTAGTTTGTGGGTGTCCTGCGCTCTGGATTTGAACCTTAGTATGTTAGGGACCTGCCCGACAAGAGGTTAACCGGATATGGTGGGCAGGCCCATAAGCTTGGCCAAGATTATGCCAAAAACCTCTATTGTATTTACTGCAAAATGTATTTATTTATATATAATCAGTTAATTTGGAGCTGTGCATCTGTATTTTTTCTTTGTGTATATATCAATGGTCTCCACAGGTAGCACCTCCAATTATATATATATGTCCAGAATGTGCAGTCTGAGATCTCTTTGTAAACTAATTAGTGCATTGATTTGCACACCTGGGAAGCTTGAGCCACTTCCCACTCAGACTAGCACTTCTACTACATTGGTTACAGCATGGAGTCTGGCAATGTAATATGCACACCAGTCAAGGCACAATATAGGTAAGTCCTGCTAATATTTAGACTGTGTGGTGCAGCTTTGGTTCATTTTTGGGGTGTGGGTCCCCCTAGATTGCTTTGCTGATCTGCTTCAGGGCACCGCAGTATAACACATTTTCCTTTAACACATTTTAATACTTCACTGTCTGTTTCCTTTATATATATGTATTTCACTTTTTTATTTTTATGCTTTATATGCGGCCAGTGGCTGCACTTAACACTTCACTTTTCTTATTAGAGCGGTTCTTTGGGGTGGATTGGCTGGGCTAGTTTGGGGGTGTCCTGCGCTCTGGATTTGAACCTTGGTATGTTAGGGACCTGCCCGACAAGAGGTTACCCGGATATGGTGGGCAGGCCCATAAGCTTGGCCAAGATTATGCCAAAAATCTCTATTGTATTTACTGCAAAATGTATTTATTTATATTAGGGGTGAGCAGGTTCGGATTTCTGAAATCCGAACCCCCCCGAGCACCCCCGATCCGGGGCAGATCCGAGTCAGGCTCGACTTTTCCCGCCTGACTCGGATCTAAAATCGAGGCAAAACGTCATCATCCCGCCTTCCGAGTCTCGCGGGTTTTGGAACCTATATAAGGTACCCGCGTCGGCGCCATTTTCTCACTCGGCTGTGGACAGTGAAGAGGGAGGGTGGGAGTTAGGGCTGGCTGGGCTGTGTAGTGTAGTGTAGTGCAGAGTAGTGTTGTGCTGTGCTGTGCTGCTGTTGTCCACTACTTCAAAGTCCATAGGGGCTGGCTGTGTTGTGCTGTGCTGCTGTTGTTAATAGGGGCTGTGTCCACTACTTCAAAGTCCATAGGGGCTGGCTGGACTGTGTTGTGCAGTCAGTTCTCCATAGGGGCTGTGTCCACTCCAAAGTCCTGTGCAGTGTCCCAGTCCTAAAGGGGTGCTGTAGTGTTGTCCAGGGGGTGCTCTGTCCATCAGGGGTGCTCCCCCCAAGTGCAAAAAAATAATATATTTTCTGTGTTTGTGAATTGTGTGCGCAGAAGCCGCACGTGCATCAACAAAGTAGTGCCAAGCGTGCGCCTGTGTCATAAGTAAAGGGCCGGCTGGCTTGACCGTTAAAGGGTGCTGTAACCCCCAAAGTACACTCCAGACCAAACCAAAAAAAAAATTATTTTCTGTGTTTGTGAATTGTGTGCGCAGTAGCCGCACGTGCATCAACAAAGTAGTGCCAAGCGTGCGCCTGTGTCATAAGTAAAGGGCCGGCTGGCTTGACCGTTAAAGGGTGCTGTAACCCCCAAAATACACTCCAGTCCAAACCAAAAAAAAAATTATTTTCTGTGTTTGTGAATTGTGTGCGCAGTAGCCGCACGTGCATCAACAAAGTAGTGCCAAGCGTGCGCCTGTGTCATAAGTAAAGGGCTGGCTGGCTTGACCATTAAAGGGTGCTGTAACCCCCAAAGTACACTCCAGTCCAAACCAAAAAAAAAATTATTTTCTGTGTTTGTGAATTGTGTGCGCAGTAGCCGCACGTGCATCAATAAAGTAGTGCCAAGCGTGCGCCTGTGTCATAAGTAAAGGGCCGGCTGGCTTGACCGTTAAAGGGTGCTGTAACCCCCAAAGTACACTCCAGTCCAAACCCAAAAAAAAATTATTTTCTGTGTTTGTGAATTGTGTGCGCAGTAGCCGCACGTGCATCAACAAAGTAGTGCCAAGCGTGCGCCTGTGTCATAAGTAAAGGGCCGGCTGGCTTGACCGTTAAAGGGTGCTGTAACACCCAAAGTACACTCCAGTCTAAACCAAAAAAAATATATATTTTCTGTGTTTGTGAATTGTGTGCGCAGTAGCCGCACGTGCATCAACAAAGTAGTGCCAAGCGTGCGCCTGTGTCATAAGTAAAGGGCCGGCTGGCTTGACCATTAAAGGGTGCTGTAACCCCCAAAGTACACTCCAGTCCAAACCAAAATAAAAATTATTTTCTGTGTTTGTGAATTGTGTGCGCAGTAGCCGCACGTGCATCAACAAAGTAGTGCCAAGCGTGCGCCTGTCATAAGTAAAGGGCCGGCTGGCTTGACCGTTAAAGGGTGCTGTAACCCCCAAAGTACACTCCAGTCCAAACCAAAAAAATATATATTTTCTGTGTTTGTGAATTGTGTGCGCAGTAGCCGCACGTGCATCAACAAAGTAGTGCCAAGCGTGCGCCTGTGTCATAAGTAAAGGGCTGGCTGGCTTGACCGTTAAAGGGTGCTGTAACCCCCAAAGTACACTCCAGTCCAAACCTAAAAAATTTTTATTTTCTGTGTTTGTGAATTGTGTGCACAGTAGCTGCACGTGCATCAACAAAGTAGTGCCAAGCGTGCTCCTGTGTCATAAGTAAAGGGCCGGCTGGCTTGACCGTTAAAGGGTGCTGTAACCCCCAAAGTACACTCCAGTCCAAACCAAAAAAAAAATTATTTTCTGTGTTTGTGAATTGTGTGCGCAGTAGCCGCACGTGCATCAACAAAGTAGTGCCAAGCGTGCGCCTGTGTCATAAGTAAAGGGCCGGCTGGCTTGACCGTTAAAGGGTGCTGTAACCCCCAAGGTACACTCCAAACCAAAAAAAATATATATTTTCTGTGTTTGTGACTTGTGTGCACTGTGGCTGCACGTGCATCAACAAAGGAGCAGCGCCAAGCGTGCGCCTGTGTCCCATAAGTAAAGAGCCGGCTGGCTCATTTCTTAAAGGGTGGTGTAACCCACAAAGTGCACTACTCTCCAGCAAAAATAAAAAAAATATTTTCTGTGTTTGTGTGCGCTTTAGCCGCACGTGTATATCAATATAACATAAATGGAGGACCAAACTTTCTCCGATAAAAATAAAATAGGGAAAGATCAAGAACCACTTCCTCCTAGTGCTATTGCTGCTGCTAGGAGTTGTTCATCATCCCAGAGAGGAAGTAGGAACATCACTACTTTTACTAAACAATTGACCCTTCAACAGTCCCTAGCGATGAGGATGAAGTACGACAGCAGTCATCCTGAAGCAAAACGTATAACTGAGGCCTTGACTACTATGTTGGTGTTAGACGTGCATTCGGTATCCGCCATTAGTGCAGTGGGATTTAGACAATTGATGGAGGTAGTGTGTGTCCCCGGTTCCAAATCCCGTCTAGATTCCACCTGCATCCTCAAAGCAGCAGCGACAAGCGTGCGTCTGTCTGTTAAAGGGTGGTGACACCCTCAAAGTGTGCTACACAAACAATAAAAATACTGTTCTTTTTTTTTCGGTCTTTGTGAAATGTGTGGGCTGTAGCCGCACCTGCATCCTTAAAGCAGCAGCGACAAGCGTGCGTCTGTCTGTTAAAGGGTGGTGACACCCTCAAAGTGTGCTACACAAACAATAAAAATATTGTTCTTTTTTTTTCTGTCTTTGTGAATTGTGTGGGCTGTAGCCGCACTTGCATCCTCAAAGCAGCAGCGACAAGCGTGCGCCTTTCTGTTAAAGGGTGGTGACACCCTCAAAGTGTGCTACACAAACAATAAAAATATTGTTCTTTTTTTTTCTGTCTTTGTGAATTGTGTGGGCTGTAGCCGCACTTGCATCCTCAAAGCAGCAGCAACAAGCGTGCGTCTGTCTGTTAAAGGGTGGTGACACCCTCAAAGTGTGCTACACAAACAATAAAAATATTCTTTTTTTTTTTCTGTCTTTGTGAATTGTGTGGGCTGTAGCCGCACTTGCATCCTCAAAGCAGCAGCGACAAGCGTGCGTCTGTCTGTTAAAGGATTACATCGGTGACAGCATCCAAGTAGGCATGTCAGACAGTCCGTACCTGTACTGGCAGGAAAAAGAAGCAATTTGGAGGTCCCTGTACAAACTGGCTCTATTTTACCTGAGTTGCCCCCCCTCCAGTGTGTACTCCGAAAGAGTGTTTAGTGCAGCCGGGAACCTTGTCAGCGAAAGGCGTAGGAGGTTACTTCCACAAAATGTGGAGAAGATGATGTTCATAAAATTAATTATCAACTCTTCCAGGGAGTCCAGCCTCCAGAACGTACAGAGGGACCTGTGGTTCCAGCGGGGACGAATTGATACTCTGTGAGGATGAGGATGTACACACTGAAGAGGGTGAGGAATCGGTGGATGAGGAGGATGAGGATGACATCTTGCCTCCGTAGAGCCAGTTTGTGCAGGGACAGATTAATTGCCAGCTTGTTTTGTGGGGGCCCAAACGAACCAATCATTTCAGCCACAGTTGTGTGGCAGACCCTGGTGCTGAAATGATTGGTTTGTTAAAGTGTGCATGTCCTGTTTATACAACATAAGGGTGGGTGGGAGGGCCCAAGGACAATTCCATCTTGCACCTCTTTTTTTTCTTTGCATTATGTACAGTTTGGGGCCTAGTTTTTCAAACTGCCATCCTGTCTGCCACTGCAGTTTCACGCCTAGATGGGTCACGTGTTTGTGCCGCCCACTCGTGTCACTTAGCATAGTCATCCAGCTACCTTGGTGCAACCTTTTGGACATAAAAACACTATTGTGAGGTGTTCAGAATAGACTGGAAATGAGTGGAAATTAAGGTTATTGAGGTTAATAATAGCATAGGAGCAGAAAAACCTACAAATTCTGTGATTTTAGCTGTTTTTATGCTTTTTTTTTTTTTAAAATACAGATCCAAAACACAAAACCCAGAACCCAAAACACGGAAGGGTGGTTTTGGCAAAACCAATCCAGATCCAAAACACGAAGAGAGATCCAGATCCAAAACCAAAACACGAAAAGTGGCCGGTGCACACCCCTAATTTATATATAATCAGTTAATTTGGAGCTGTGCATCTGTATTTTTTCTTTGTGTATATATCAATGGTCTCCACAGGTAGCACCTCCAATTATATATATATATGTCCAGAAAGTGCAGTCTGAGATCTCTTTGTAAACTAATTAGTGCATTGATTTGCACACCTGGGAAGCTTGAGCCACTTCCCACTCAGACTAGCAATTCTACTACATTGGTTACAGCATGGAGTCTGGCAATGTAATATGCACACCAGTCAAGGCACAATATAGGTAAGTCCTGCTAATATTTAGACTGTGTAGTGCAGCTTTGGTTAATTTTTGGGGTGTGGGTCCCCCTAGATTGCTTTGCTGATCTGCTTCAGGGCACCGCAGTATAACACATTTTCCTTTAACACATTTTAATACTTCACTGTCTGTTTACTTTATATATATGTATTTCACTTTTTTATTTTTATGCTTTATATGCGGCCGGTGGCTGCTCTTAACACTTCACTTTTCTTATTAGAGCGGTGCTTTGGGGTGGATTGGCTGGGCTAGTTTGTGGGTGTCCTGCGCTCTGGATTTGAACCTTAGTATGTTAGGGACCTGCCCGACAAGAGGTTACCCGGATATGGTGGGCAGGCCCATAAGCTTGGCCAAGATTATGCCAAAAACCTCTATTGTATTTACTGCAAAATGTATTTATTTATATATAATCAGTTAATTTGGAGCTGTGCATCTGTATTTTTTCTTTGTGTATATATCAATGGTCTCCACAGGTAGCACCTCCAATTATATATATATGTCCAGAATGTGCAGTCTGAAATCTCTCTGGTGCTATATCGAACCAGCCTTGTTCCAATGATTGTCTTGCTAAATTGTCGCTGGACTCTTCTTCCTCTATTTCATATATTGAGAATGAGTTGATATCACTGGTGGTGGTATCTTCGCTTTCTGAAGATGATCGTGGACTGAATTGTTGTTCTGTTTTAGTGATTTGTCCTGCTGTTCCTGAGTGCAGCTTAGTCATGTATTCCTGGTACGTGAGGTTGAGTTTTTTGTAAATCGGGGTGTTGGTTTTCCCTACTTTATTTGCTTGATGGTGATATTTACTTGGTGTTTGTTTCCTGGTTAATATGTTCTTAGATAGTAGTTTGTGTGTCGAAGATTTGCCTTTGTTTTTATTTTTTGTAATACCTAACCGATCCCTTAGAATCTTATCTTTTTTAATGGAGACCAATTTATCCTCTCCTTGATGTAATTTGCTAGTGGTTAGTTTAATTAATGCTTGGAATTCTTTATCTTGCTCATATGGAGTCAATAATTTGTTTAGTTTGTGTATTTCACTGCCTAGATTGATGAGTTCTTTGGATTGTGTCTCTATCAGTAATTCAAGTAATTTCATGGAGCAATCTGATAGAGTGAATTCCCATTGTTTAATGAATTCAGTGTCATTCTGATGATGTGCCGATGTTTTGTTTTGTTTTAATCTTGAGTCCTTTGGGTACTATCCTGTTTTTGATGTACCATTTAAGTGTTTCAGTGTCCCACCATAATTTATTTTCTTTCGTTATGGTTTTCTCAACTAATGTGAAAGTTAAGAAAAAAATTTCAACATCAGGAGTGGGTATTTCAGTTGCTGTTAGTTGTGAAAAGAGTGTCTGTGCCCTTTGTTCTCTAACACTGTTAAAGTTCAGTATGCCCATCTGTGTGTGTCTGATGTTGCCCTTGCTGCAAGTGTGGTGGACACTAGATATATTGCAGACAAATTTACAACACTGCGCACTGGGCTCCTATCTATTTGTTTGCGGTGAGCTGCTGATAGTGAAAAAGGGGGAGTGTCCTCCCTCTTAAAGTATGACACAAAAGGGGGGGTTACAATCGGCGCTCAACCAATGAAGGTATGAAAGAGTACTGTATGATTTAGTACAAACAGATCAGGATGATGTGTGCATATAAGTATCAATCAAAGTAAATGGTAAATGGAATAAAAAAACTTTACTATAAGATATACAGTGAAATACATATAATAAATGTCACATGAAAGATTGCCCACTGAATCTGTATGGCAATCTCAAGTGATGCTGAATGGTGTTGCTAATAGCAACCACAAATGTTCTGTGCTCAGATCTTAAATCAGTACAATGCTGTTAGCATTAAGACCCTATTGATCGATGATGAATGTGTACTGTGTCCAGTTGGATAGCGGCATCCCGCTGATGATGTGACACTATTGTTAAATGAATAGACTAAGCACCAAGTCTAATTGGATGTTGGTAATGCCTGTTGCAGGTGTGCTTGGTCTTCTGCCCGGGTAGGAGAAAAACCACACAGCCGGTCAGTGCAGGGACTCCGGACTGTGTACAGTCGGCTGGTGCCCGAGCGGGTGATAGGTCTAACCAAAGATCTATCCCGCACTCAGGATGTGGAGCCTGGCGGTACCCTGTCACTGGAGGGGGAAAGGCTGGAGTCAACCGTGCCCGATCTCTATCCGCGTCCCCCTCCGTACGGAGACTCACCTGTCCTGATGCTGCGTGTGGTTGGATCCCTCCTCCTCCCGTGCTCCATCTCCTCTTCCTGACTCGTGTGCGGCGTCCTCAGTTCCCTGCTGCTTCCGGGTTGTGTGCTGCTTGCGTGACGTGTGACTCGCCGGTCACGTGATGTGCTCAATCTCGATCTCAGGTCTTAATGCAGAATCTTGTACTGGAAGTATCTGAACATGAATTAATGGATATTATGTCCGCCAACGCGTTTCGACCACTTTGTGGTCTTCCTCTGGGAGTAAAGTGATACATGTAGAGAGTGCAGGGTATATCATGTATGGTGATCCCCCGCCTCTCATCATGATTGGTCCGTATCAGTCTCTTTGATTGGTTTCAGATATGTCAATCATTGTGCATACTGATGGATCTGCAGATCTAATTTTCTAGACATTACACTGTTAGATTGCGGATAGCTCCCCTGATGGTAGCCGCAAGTGATACCTGTCAATGGCTCATGAAAGTGTTTTACTGTAGTATATTTTCACATCCATTTCAATCGATATATGTAAATGTATCTAGATGTTTACTGTATGGTTTTGAGCGTTGAATTTGTCTGCTTATCCTGTAAATCCCATTATTATGTTACTGACTATTAAGGAACAATTAATAATTCTTATAGTTCTGATAATGACTGAAAACAGTAATTTATATGATGGATGTTGTTATTTTTGTAAAAAGTAAACTGGAATTGAAACATAAGAAACAAGTCCTATACACAACTGAGTGTGTTGATGATTAATAAAAATTAGTGTAGCAAACTCTATTCCCAAGGGGTCTGAGTTGTGATATTGTTTAAAATGTAGGGAGATTGGGTGCTCTTCGCATCCAGCCTTAATGTTGCGTATATGCTCACTCAATCTTGTTTTTAGGGAACGAATGGTGCGTCCTATATATTGTTTTTTACACGGGCATTCTATTAGGTAAATAATCCCCTTGCTGGAGCAAGTCATGTTGTTCCTAATGGTCCATTTAAAACCATTGGATGTTGAGATGATAGTGCATATAGGTTTTGTGGATCTTTTCCCCGTAGTGGTGCATGCTTGGCATTGTCCACAAAAATAGAAACCTCCTTTTGTATCTTCCTTCTGGTTGCCCCATAGACTTGTAAGAGTGGCTTGTGTGGGTTTGGTTACAGCTATGTGATTACTGACCAATCTTGTTTTAAGGTCTGCTGCTTTTCGGAATACTACTTTCGGGGCCTTTGGTAGTACTTCCGCTAGAGTGTGGTCCTGAAACAATATTGGCCAGTGCTTCTTAATGATCTGTCTAACACGATTGGCTTGGCCATTATAATCTGTAACAAAATATATATCTTTCTTATCTTCTACTGTGCTTTGTTTGTCCTTATATTGTAGTAATTGATTTCTCTCCATATTTTTGAATTTATTGAATGCTGAGTCTATTGTGGTTGTGTTATACTTTTTTTCATGCAATTGTGCTTTTAGTTTCTGTCCTTGTTCTATATAATCATCCGCTCTTGAGCAATTCCTTTTGATCCTTTGGAACTGGCTGACTGGAATGCTGTTAAGCCAGTCCGGATGGTGTCCACTAGTGGCCAATATAAAACTATTCACGTCCACAGATTTGTGGTGGGTATTGGTGTGGATCTGATTGTCTGCAATAATGATATTAAGGTCAAGAAACGTTACTTGTGTTTTGCTGAAATTGGTGGTGAATTTGAGGTTATGATTGTTTTTGTTAATATAGCTAGTAAATTGCTGCAATGATGTCTCGTCTCCTTGCCAGATAAAGAAAACATCATCTATATACCTGGTCCAGAGGACGAGGTTCGCGTCGAGCTCGCGATTGGCCCATATGTGTTGATCCTCCCAATGGCTCATAAATAAATTTGCGTAGCTCGGCGCAAACCTCGTCCCCATTGCGGTCCCAGTCACCTGTAGATAAAACTCACCATCATACCAGAAATAGTTGTGTGTAAGTATGTACATAATACTGCTGATAATGAAGTCTCCCTGTTCTGGTGTCATAGATGGATCATGGTCAAGGAAGTGTTTTGCGCTTTGTGTCCCCTACTTATTACACTTTTACATAAGCTACATATGGCAAGACAGTTGTCTGGATTTGGATAGAAATACTTCCAGACCGAAGGTGGATATTTTGGTCTTCTGCCCAGTCATGACAATGGGCTTTTTCATCCCACAGACAACAACTGTCTGTAGGAGGAAGTGGTTCTTGATCTTTCCCTATTTTATCCTCCAAATTTTTGTCCTCCATTATTTTTATGGAATCACCCCTGTAAAAATTATTTGTATTAAGGGCAATGTATCTGCACAACACAGGGCAGTCCCTTTAAATAAAATTTGTTCGAAGGGCAGCGTACCCCTACACCACACAGGGCAGCCCCTGTAAAAATTATTTGTATGAAGGGCAGCATACCCCTACACAACACAGGGCAGCCCCTGTAAAAAAATTGTTTGAAGGGCAACGTACACCTACACCACACAGGGCAGCCTACTGTGTGTCTACTGGGGGTGGGCACTACAAGGGGGGAGACCACTACTGGGGGCCCTACAAGAGGGGAGACCACTACTGGGGGAACTACAAGGTGGGGCACTACAAGGGGGAGATCACTACTGGGGGCACTACAAGGGTGGGGGACTACTACTACTGGGGGCACTACAAGGGGAGGTGACTACTACTAGGGGCACTGCATAGGGGGAAGGGGACTACTACTAGGGGCACTGCTTAGGTGGAGGGGACTACCACTGGGGGCACTGCATCAGGGGACCACTGCTGGGGGCTCTATATAAAGGGCAATACTGGGGGTACTGCATAGGGGGGAGACTACAACTGGGGTCACTATTTAAGGGGCACTGCATAAGGGCTACCACTATTGGGGGCACTGCATGGGGGGTGGACTGCTACTGGGGGCACTGCATAGGGGGTACCACTACTGGGGGCACTGCATAGGGGGGTACCACTACTGGGGGCACTATATAACGGGCTTACAACTGGGGGCACAAGGGGCACTGGACAGGGGGGACCACTACTGTGGGCACTATATAAGGGATTACTACTGGGAGCAAAAGAGGCACTGCACAGGGGGGACCACTACTGGGGGCACCGTATAAGGGGCACTGCATAGGGGAGATCACTACTGGGGGCACTACTAGAGGGCTGCATAAGGGGTCCTCTCCTGGGGCACTGCATATGGGCACCACTACAGAGGGCTGCTCCTAATCTATATTTTTACTTTACATTAATCCCATATGGATCTGTCTCCTCCCTGGAACACTTGAGGGAGGGGGGGACACCTTAGCACGCATGTGCTCCGGGCACCCTGGCTACACGCTAGTCATCTGCCAGGGCCACCTGCATGCATTTGCCCCCCAGGCTAAAAGTTGCCAGCCAGCCCCTGGTCAGGGCTCCCGAGTCCCGCTGTCACTGCTGCTGCTACTTCTGCCACATGCTGAATCTAACTGGATCCAGCAGACCTGTGGGCTCCTCACATTGCGGGTGACATCATGACGTCACCCACAGCGATCAGAGGCTTCTTTAGTCTCTGACGGCTTTAGAGACCAGCGTTCTCAGTACTAATAAGGATCTGCCGAGCCATGAGACGGGAGCCACATTAGAAGCTCAAAAGAGCCTCATGCAGCTTGAGAGCAGTGGGTTGGAAAACCCTGCAATATACCATCTTATCAATAAATGGTTTTGCTAACAAAGTTAAATTAGCCAAGGCAAAATATTTAGACAAATTATATAAATACATCTCTCAGCAAAATAGCTGTTCATTGTCTGAAATAGACCATGCATATAGAGCAATTTACAGCTGATGCTGATAAAATAGAATGTGCATATATATGGCAATTAGCAGCTAATACTGTTTATTATTCTCTCACCTGACCACTTCTTCCCCTGACAAATCAATCAATAATAAAGCAGGGGTTTGACCAAACACTTTTCTTTCTTTCTATCTCCAAAGTGATTAATAATAAAGGCTCATGGCTCCCAAATAATAAATGTCATGCATATTATGCTGGTCTAGTGCCAGAAAGATTACTAAGATTACTAAGAGCTTACTAACTTTGGAACTCCCTTTCTCTACTTTAGGGCAGGGAATGAGAGTCAGAGGAGTCCCTGTAGTAAAGCAAGGAAGAAAGAGAGGTATCCAGTGGCAGGTGTAACGACCAGGGCTGTGAGGGTCGGGGTCAGCGGCACTTATCTGTCCAGACGCTCTGGTGCGGTCCTTCTGCGGGGGTGCAGGCACATGGAGGTCCGCGCTGCATGCTGCAGGGGTCTGCAGGCATATTGTCATGGCTGCTAGTGTAATTATTGCACACCTTGGCAGTGCTGCAGCACGACATGGGCACCGCCATCTTGGTTGTGGTCAGATGACTTCTTTCGGCCAATCCAGTCAGAGCATTCCTGGGAGTCCCTAGCAACCAATCCTGCACTTTCTCCGGGTATTTAAGGGCTGATCTGCAGTCCTTTCATTGCCAGTGCAACGTTGTTCCCAGCCTAGCTGGGTGTTAGCAGGAACAAGGAATAGCAGGGAGCTCAGAACTAAGTCTCACATATAAGTATACTGCTCCAGGGTCCAGCCTCCCAGACGTGATCCTCTCAGACGTCCCAGTTACCAGTTGGGTGTATCCACAGTCCGCTCCGGGTGTATCTCGTCTCCAGCATCTATTCTTTATCAGTGGGCCATTCATCAGCAACACACATCTCAGACCAGCGTCCTTTCAATATCAGACGTCTGCTCCTATAAACTCCCCTGAATCCACCCCGGGTTCATCTCCACAAGTACTTACTCTTGTGACAGCAGGGGTCTGTGGCTGTTTACACTGTTACAATCACATTTCAGTGTAAAACATTCCCTCCTGAGGCAATTTAACCATATAAGAATGGAAATGCCTCCTCTGACTCTCATTCCCCACAATATGCTTCAAGTAAGACGTGGAAAAGTAGAGAAGGGGAGTCAGCTGTAAATTGTTCTTTCTGCATGGTCTATTTCAGAAAAAAGAACAGCTATTTTGCTGTGAGATGTATTTATATAATTGTCTAAAAATTTCACCTTGGCTAATTTAACTTTGTTAGCAAAACCATTTATTGATAAGATAGTCAGGGCCGAAACTAGGGTAGTGCGGCCTGTGCCATGGCACAGGGCACTGTAGGGCAGGGGGTGCTGTCGGGCCTGTCAATTGTCCTGTTTATTATCATTCTCACTCTTCCTCTTCTTTTATCCCCAGCATCTCCTGGCCTCCCCTATCCCTTCCTGGCCCTTCCCCATGAGACAATGGTCCTTTTTCAGGTACACTATCTTATGTTCCTATTTAAAAAATGGTGGTGGGGGGGGGAGGCACCAATGCTCTCTCTGGCACAGGGCACCAAAAAGTCTAGTTGCGGCTCTGAAGATAGTATATTGTGTTGTTTTCTGTCCAAATAACAGGACAATTTATATTTATATTATTAGAATTGTATTTTCTGACAATCACTGATGCCGATGGCTTACCTCATAAGAATCTGGAATGATTTATTTATGACTATGATGTACCTGATACAGTCTAAGTGGATATCTTTGATCTGAAATAAGGAGAGATATATACAATTTTCCAGCCATCTGTCAAACTGAAGACTGTCAAAGTACCTACAGAATTATGAATACATGTATTACTAATTTCATCTATGTCTCAATATGTTACACTGATCATTATTGTTGAATATACATTGGGTGGACGGACAAGTGTCAAACTCTACCTAATACTTTTCTGACCATATCAGTGTATTAATGCCATTTGGGCATATCAATGAACAAACGTCAGCTGAATATAGCAATTCACTGTATTCACATGTGTTTTTTTCTATTTGTGTGTGTTTATTGTTAGTAACAATACAGATTACTTTTTAAGAATACCTCAATTAAAAGTTAAATGTTATATTCTATAATTATGAGTATGTAAGATACCTGTGATACAAAATAACAGCTAGTAAAATATAACTTTTTAAGTGTGCCCCCAAATAGAGGGCCTGATTCAGAGCTGAACACTCTGACCAGAGCGCTCGCTCTGAATCAGGGCCCTCCTCCATGAAAATGGAGCATCCTCCTGGACGCTCGCATAGCTGTGGGTGACCACCCACAGCATTTGCGAGCGTCCATGATGATGGTCGCGATGGTCTTGACCATCGCGACCATCGGGCTTGCGACGGAGACCCTGCAGTAGGGTCTGTCTGCCGCAAGCCCTGGAGTGATTTTGGCTCTATCAAAGCCAAAATCACTCCCACTGGGGCCGGCTTCAGACGGTAGGCGTTCCCATGGGAACGCCTCCGTCTGGCAGGCACGCCCCCGGCATGCCCACCAAAGGGGGCATGCTGTCAATCAACATCGACAGCACGCCCCCTTTGGTGCGAGACCCGGAGCGATGGAGAGCCCGTCGCTCGCCGGGTCTCGTGCATGTGCATGATGGAGCTCCCTCCGTCGTGCGCATGCGCAGTGGGGGAACATCGACCCGCTTGCGAGCGTCCTGACGCTCACGAACGGGTCTGAATGACCCCCAGAGTCCTTTTTCCTTTTTCTCTTGGATATTTCTAGATCATTACATTTTTGACTCTGGGATGCACCACTGGTAGACTAGGATTCTACCCATTATCTGAGGATTCCACATAGGGATTTTCCTAGTTTATACAGTATTGATACTTGGCTTACAATCACCACCAGTCTATAAAAAAAACAGTAAACATTAATCAATTCTCCATTTCTATACACTAATATTAATATATAATTTCTTATACTAACATCTGTGCAACCTGCACCCAGGGGTGCATCTACCCCATTATGCCAAACCCACCACTTCCCTCCAGAAGAGAGAAGGTTCCACGCTGGTACAACACTCACCCACAGCTGTATGGGTGTTAATGCTACACAGCTATAAGCGCAGTACACACAAAGGACCTCATTCAGAGTCGGTCGTTGCGGCCACACGGTCGTGCGCCACCGATGTTCGCTAAACTGCGCATGCGTAAAATTTGCAATGCGCGTGCGCAAACTAGCTATTACGATCATAAATTGCTCTCTCCTTCAATTTGGCCAGGTCGTTAGTTTGAGTGACAGGATGAGGCATTTGTGGGTGGTAACAGGGGAAGGTGCATGTGAACGGGGGAGTGGAGATCCGAACGCAGGCGTGCCTGACTATGCAAACGGCGTTTTATGGGAGTGCATAATTAACTAAGTAGTGTCATGGCACATGTGACATGGGAGGTTTTTACATTGACTTGATCGTAGTGCTTAAGAGAGGGTATGGTCAACCTTAAGGTCTACGAGCAGCTCCGATGGTTCCCCATGGTCTTGATTAATCATTATATGCCCGGAGATGACTTGTAATGGGAACGAGAAGGGGGCGTATTTTTAGTCTTACGGCCGCATCCTCCCCTCGCTCGTCCAGCTAACGAATCCATCTTAACGATGCAACTTGCGAGCGCTTCATTTTCATATCCGGCCCCTTTTACCTTACGACCGTGCGGCCGCAATGACCGACTCTGAATGAGGTCCAAAGTTCCTCCAATTAATTTACCACAATAGTCTTCATTTTCAACAACCTACACACAGTGCTGCTGTCACAATAGGATAGGAGTCTCCGGCATTTGCTCATTGCCCAATCAGAGACATAAAAGAACCCTAAACACAAAATGCTAAAGTGGAGTCTCTGAGCCCAGGTTCTAATTCCCCATCGTCTGACTGGCAGCCTCAGCCGAGGAGAGCTGTAACCGAAGTTACCTCAGTGCATTCACTCAGAGTTCCACACCAGGAGTGGGACACACTCCTGCTTTAATTGTGTGAAGGACACAAAGGGGGGGCAGGTCTAAGATACATGGTCTGAGCAGAGAGTGATCCTCCTTACAATTGGCGGAGGACCAGCATGCTGTCGCCAGGGCCGGATTATAGGCAGGGCGACAGGGGCGGTCGTCCTGGGGCCCCCACACTTAGTGGGCCCCCACACACTGTCCCCTGCCTCCGGCCACTACTTCTACTGAAAACCGGAGTACAGCATTTAGCTGTCTCCTCTGCGGTACTCCTCAGCAGCTCAGCTGTTTTCTTTCAGCAGCTGCCGAGGATCTTCATTATAGTCACAGTCTCCTGTGATCAGGAGACTGTGGCTGGTCGGACCAGAGCCCAAGCAGCAACCCGGCAGCCAGGCAGCCTGCAGTGTGTGACAGCGTAAGGCAGAGCAGACTCCAAGGTATCATGTTACTCTGCTTCTGCCTGTCACCTGGCCATGGAGCAGAAGAGGAGAGAGCCTGTGTGCAAATAAGTAATTGTGTGTGTATATAAAGGTAATTGTGTGTGTGTGTATGTATGTATGTAATTGTGTGTGTGTGTGTGTGTATGTATGTATGTGGGTAATTGTGTGTGTGTGAGTGTGTGTATGTATGTAGGTAATTGTGTGTGTGTGTGTATGTATGTAGGTAATTGTGTGTGTGTGTATAGGTAATTGTGTGTGTGTATGTATGTAGGTAATTGTGTGTGTGTGTGTGTGTGTATAGATAATTGTGTGTGTATATAGGTAATTGTGTGTGTATGTATGTAGGTAATTGTGTGTGTGTATGTATGTAGGTAATTGTGTGTGTGTGTGTATGTATATATATATATATATATATATATATATATATATTTGCACTTAAAATTACAGTTGATTACATTTGCTTTAAAATGTAATATGCTGGGTGTTTAAAAACTTTTTTTGTAAAAATTACATATATATATATATATATATATATAAAACTTATAGCAAAGTATTGATGTGCTGTTCATTTTGATACAGAGAGTGCTGGGTCCTGCTATTAGTGTGTGTGTATATATATATATATATATATATATACATACACACGCAGTACATTATATTTTTTGAAAACATCAGCAGTATACCACTTGTATAATTTTACTGATAGGGGCCCCACAAGTTTGTTGCCCAGGGGCCCCCACAGACCTTAATCCGGCCCTGGCTGTCGCCATTATTGCTTTGGTGGCGGGAGACCGAGACAATGGGGAGAGAGAGACGTGGAGCAGAAAGACATGTGGGGAGAGAGAGGGACATGGAGCAGAAAGACGTGTGGGGAGAGAGAGAGAAATGGAGGTGAAAGACACGTGGGGAGAGAGGGAAGTTGAGAAGAAAGACGTGTGGGGAGAGAGAACGAGAAACGTGTGGGGAGAGAGACATGGGGAGAAAGAGATGTATGAGGGATAGAGAGAGAGAGGGACTGAGGGGGGGGGGGGAAGGTATATTTCCCCTTGAGTTTATGTACCTGGAAGTGACGTGAATTGAGCGTGGAAGTGCGGTTCCCTGCCCATACAGTCCACCAAAAAAAGAAATTTCACCGCTCACCACGCTTTGGGCTCGGTGGATTGCTACATTATATTCCCCCTCTATGCCCACGTGGATAATAGGGAATGACGTTGGTCAGTGAATAATGGTGTCAGGGTACAAAGACTGAAGGGGATCTATCCACTTCCGGGGGGGGGGGTTAGGAAATACAGTACTGCAAGGAAAGGACAGGCTCCTTTCACACGGCATGGTCACGGCACAGTCGCCGTGATATAGCTGGAAAAAACTACTATGCAGGACGGTGCCGTGCCGTCCTTGCACGCCAGTAGTATGAAGGAAACAATGTTTCCTTTCACACACGCTGGCTTCTGCCGGCCGGGCTTGTGCAGCAGCTGCTGCTGCGCATACTCAATCGGAAAAGAAAAAACCCTCACAATAAAAACGACTCAAAGCCGCTGCTTATGAAAGGCACTGCGTGCCTGAAAAAAGCCGGCCGGCTACCGCCCAGTTCTTGCGTGGCCGGACAAAACCGGCATGTGTGAAATAGCCATTAGAGAGGAAAAAAACTGCAAAAGCTAGAGACCCAGCAGGTCCAGAATACTAGTATAATAAATCATATCCCAAAACATCAGTGTGTTCTGTGAGCTGTTATTTGTCATCATTTATCAAAGTGCAGTCCCCTCTCCTCTATATAATAATACCACATATCAGTGCTGAGGGCTGTGTTATTCCACTTCATACAGTATACTGTATCACCTCTACTCCATATAACACCACAAATCAGCAGAGGCATAACTAGAGTTGATATCGCCCATGGCAACTGAAAAAAATGGTGCCCCTTAAAACTTGTGCTTTCAAATTCTTACATTATTTACTCCAATAAACATGCTGTACACTGGAAGGGGAATAGGACAGGGAGGAATACCACATGCCACTCAGACCTCCCACCCACTCACTTTTCTCATGTCTCTCTGTATATCACACGGCATGCCACCACAGGCCTTCTCACAAGCATGTAACAGATCTCCCCACATGTAACAGAGGCATTTAACACATCATGTAACACAAATGCCACAGACCTCCCCACATGTAACAGAGGCATTTAACATATCATGCAACCCTAACATCATGTAAACACAAATGCCACATGACTCTGCCCCCCCCCTCTCCCCATAGCAATATCAGCAGCCCCCTTAGCCCTCACTATCCATGTCTCTGCTCCCCCCTATCTGTGTCATCAGCCCCCTATCTTCAAATTTATGTGCCCCCCCCTCCCAAGTTCTTACCTGTATCCTGTGTGGCTGGGCTGGGGCAGGTCCTCCTACTCATGTAGCTCCCTGCTCTGGCTGTCTGCTTCCTCTGCAGCTGCTCTGCCTCAGACAGGAAGTGAATGTAAACAACATACTCTCTGTCTGAGGCTGAGTGAGCACGGGGTCTCTGGTGTGCTGCGGCTTCACGATGTCTCCTCCTGGCTGGTTCAGAGGAGCACTAAGCATGAGGAGGAGCCAGCCAAGGAAGGTAGGGGATGTGCTGTTGTGGCCATACAGTCTGTGCCGCGACGCTGCACAGCCCAATTAAGACGGATCTTCATCCTTTGCCTGTGCAGCAGCTCACACACGTGACCACGGCACACAGCTCAGCCTCCGCGATCAGCCCTAAGCACGGCCGCATCACTGTAGCTATGTGATAGCGGGACTCTGGCTTCTAATGACACAGGCGGTCCAGCCCAGCGGGGATCCGGCCCAGCGGGAAGTATCCCGCTTTCCCGGTGGCCCAATCCGCCCCTGCCTGCAGCTTTCACATTATCCTACCCTCTCCTCCTCCTTTGGACTTTCTCAATGGACCTCCACCGCTACCCACTGTCTCGACCACTCCCTTGACCTTGTCTTCACCCATCTGTGTGCTCTCTCTGACTTCTCCAACTCTCCCTTCCCCCTCTCTGACCACCATCTGCTTTCCTTCACTCTCTCAACTCCTCCTCCCCTCACCCAAAGCCACCATCACCAGATGCAATCTTGAGACTCTTGACCCTGCTGTCCTGTCCTCATCACTTGATACTCTCCTCTCTCAACCATGGCCTGCCCTAATCAGGCAGCCTCCTTCTACAACATCACCCTCACTTCTGCACTTGACTCTGTTGCCCCCACCTCCTCTGTCCCCCTCCGTCAGATCAAACCCCAACCCTCGTACTCCAAACTGACCCGGTTTCTCCAAAAGTGCTCGCGCACAGCCGAGCGCCTCTGGAGGAAATCTCGCTCTCTGGCGGACTTCCTTCACTTCAAGTTTGTCCTCTCTTCATACAGCTCAGCGCACTCCCTCGTCAAGCAATCCTTCCTCCAGTTGCTCATCACCTCTCAGTCCTCCAATCCCCGCCGACTTTTTGGTACTTTCAACACTCTCCTTTGTCCCCCCATCCACCCCTCCCATCCTCCCTCACTGCATTTGACTTTGCCTCCTTCTTCTCTTCCAAAATTGAGGCAATTCGTCACAGTATTTCCTTCAATCTCTTTGCTGCAGCCCTACCTCCACCGCCATCCGTACCTCCCGGCCATCCCACCTTGTGCTCCTTCAGCCCCACCACGGGCAATGAGGTCCACTCCCTCATCTTGTCCTCTCCCCTTTCCACCTGCCCCCTTGACCCCCTCCCTTCTTGCCTTCTACGCTCCCTCTCCTCCACTGCCTGTTCCCACCTTGCTCACCTTTTCAACTTATCTCTCTCCACCGGAATCTTTCCCTCCTCATTCAAATATGCTCTTGTCACACCTATTCTTAAAAAACCCAACCTCGACCCGTCCTCACCCACCAATTACCGCCCCATTTCTCTTCTCCCTTTTGCCTCCAAACTACTTGAGCAGCTTGTCTACAGCCGCATCACCAGCTATCTCTCTGACAACTCCATCCTTGATCCTCTTCAATCTGGCTTTCGCCCACTTCACTCCACTGAAACTGCCCTGGCCAAAGTCACCAATCACCTGCTTGCAGCCAAATCCAGAGGCCACTTCTCTCTGCTCATCCTCCTTGACCTCTCTGTAGCCTTTGACACCATGGATCATTCTCTCCTCCTCCGCACCCTTCAGACCTTTAGCATCTCTAACACCATCTATGCCTGGTTCACCTCTTACCTCACCAACCACTCCTTTTCTGTGTCTGCCTCTGACTCCACCTCCCCCCCTTCCACCCTTCCCATTGGTGTCCTGCAGGGTTCGGTCCTGGGCCCGCTGCTCTTCTCCCTGTATACCTCTACACTAGGTGAACTCATCAGCTCCTTCGGCCTCCAATACCACCTCTATGCCGAAGACACGCAACTATACCTCTCCTCTCCTGAGCTCTCCCCTTCTGTCCTCTCTCAGGTATCCAGCTGCCTATCTGTCATCTCTTCCTGGATGTCCGAGCACTCTCTGAAGCTCAACATAGACAAAACCGAACTCATCATCTTTCCCCCTAATAGAGTCTCAACTCCATCCAATCTCGCTATCACTGTTGTCAACACCATCATCTCCCCTGTCCCCCAACTTTGCTGTTTGGGTGTCACCCTTGACTTCACACTCTCCTTCACCCCCCACATTCAATCTCTGGCACAATCCTGTCAGTTCCAGTTACGCAGCATCGCTCGCATTAGGCCTTTCCTCTCCCAGAATGCTACCAAACTGATTATTCATTCATTAATAATTTTTCGGCAACCTTCTCCTTACTAGCCTCCCACATTGCCATCTTGCCCCCCTGCAGTCTGTTCTCAATGCTGCAGCTAGACTTATCTTCCTCTCCCGCCATTCCACTTCTGCTGCTCCCCTCTGCCAAAACCTTCACTGGCTCCCATTCCCCTACAGAATCCTCTTCAAACACCTCACCTTCACATATAAGGCCCTCTCTAATTCTACTGCTCCCTACATCTCCAACCTCATCTCCTTACACACTCCCTCCCGCTCACTCCGGTCTGCCAATGACTGTTACCTCTCCTCCACTTTGGTTACTTCATCTCATGCTTGTGTCCAAGATTTTGTCCGTGCAGCCCCCCTCCACTGGAATGAGCTTCTTCACTCGATCAGGCTCTCCCCGACCCTGCAGAGCTTCAAACGTGCACTGAAAACCCACCTGTTCACCAAAGCATACCTTTCCACCACATAACCAGCTTACCAGGTCTCTGTCCCTCCCGGCTTAGCCATCTCTACCTTACTTACTTCCTGCACTCAGGTCCCCCTCTACACAATCATGCCTCATGTCATCTGTCTGTCTCCCCTAGATTGTAAGCTCCTAGGAGCAGGGTCCTCCTCCCCACTGTCTCACAGCCTTCTTCTCTAGCACTTCTATGACAGCCTTCACCTTCACAGCTGTATTGTGTATGGAGAATTGTGATGCTAATTGTTACTTGTGTTCTGTTTATATTTTGGTTACTGTATTGTAATGTAATGTTCTGTGTACCCTTTACTGTATGTACGGCACTGCGGACCACTTGTGGCACCCTATAAATAAAATGTAATAATAATAATAATAACCTGTGCGGCTAGGACCCCCCCTCCTTTTCACTCTTTCAGATATAGCAAGATTCCCAGGTTTTTGCTGGGGCTCGGCCAAACTATACAGGTCTCGCTTATGTCTGAAAGGCATTTAAATATTGACTTTTACATTTCAAGGTCACATGATGTGACATGTGACCTTGATTATTTAAAAAAAATTATGTTTAATTTCATTATACAAAAAGTATGTTATACACTTAAATACAATCTCTCTTTGGTATGTTTAATTTTGGAAAGCCTTTGGGAACAGGAGTAAAAAAAATATTAAGTACGGCAGTTGATCCCTTCATGCATTAATCATGCAACTGGCAAGTTCAGACTTGTCTTGTAGCATCTCTATCTGTGTTCTAGGGATGGCCATCGGTGGTTTTCCATTGATGGTTACCATCGAAGACACCATTGGTAATAACCATCAATGGTACAATAACAATCTATGGTGAACCTCTGTTTTGCACCACTCGATGGCCATTGCAGCCGAGTGTCTGGCAAGCCACGGGCTGATTAAATAAAAACAGGGGGCAGTGCTTAGGGGCAGGTTTAGCAGAAAGTGAGGGGGCAGGGCTACGTTCTGTGTCATGAGCAGAAAAAAAGCAACGGGTTCCACTTTGCCATCAATGGCAGAAAAGAATTTGCTTTCTGCCATCGATGGCAAAACCATCAACCTTCAGTAGTAAACAATCGATGTTTGTAAACTATTGATATTCGGTGGCCATCCCTTCTGTGTTCTTCTCCATCTGGCTGCAGCTTCTGCATTGAGAACTAGTGATAGAAGGAACTAAGGGCCTCATTCAGACCCACTCGCAAGCGGCTGTCCGCTCGCAAGTGGGTCGATGGTGTGCACTGCGCATGCGCACAACGGAGGGAGCTCCATCGTGCGCATGCGCCAGACGCGATGAGCGAAGGACTTTCCTTCGCTCGTTGTGTCTGATCAAAGGGGGCGTGCTGTCGATGTTAATTGACAGCACGCCCCCTTTGGTGGGCGTGCCGGGGGCGTGCCTCCCAGACGGAGGCGTTCCCAAGGGAACGCCTACCGTCAGAAGCCGGCCCCACTGACATCACTAGTGATGTCAGTGGGAGTGATTTTGGCTCTGATAGAGCCAAAATCACTCCAGGGCTTGTGGTCGAAAACCCCGACCACAGGCTTCTGGTCGCACTGGCGATGGTCAAGACCATCGCGACCATCATCCTGCACGCTCGTATGAGCTGTGGGTGGTGACCCACAGCTATACGAGCGTCCAGGAGGACGCTCCATTTTTATGGAGGACGGCCCTCATTCAGAGCGAGCGCTCTGCTCAGAGCGTCCGGCTCTGAATGAGGGCCTAAGACAGTTTATTTAATAGCGTTTATCAGTGAATAGTGGTAGTTTGATCAAGAGCATTACAAATGGATAAAAAGTACATTAAGGGCCATATTCAATTTGAGGCGAAAAGTCCGTTATCGGCCATAATTTATCGCCAATGATGTCATTTTCGCCTGTTTCACTTATCTCCATATTCAATTTCAAAGACTTTTTCACAGGTGCGAAAAGTCTTTGTGAAAAAACGGGGATAAGTTTTCTCCACTGAATAGGTGGTGAAAAAAAGTGCAGAATTGGGGTGTAGAATAAAAAAAAAGCCTGCAGCCTTTGGAATGTCCCCTTAATGTAATATGTGTCAAAAAAATAAAAAGGACACCCCAAAAAAGATACTTTCATTTTGGGGGTGAAAAAAAATGTTGGGGGACAAACTTTAAAACTAGCGGAATTGACTCCCCAAGTATGCGGCAGGTGTTTTCTAGAATGCAGGTAATAGCGGCAGGTGGATTTTTGAAGAATTAAAAAAAAATGAATTTATGCTTGCACCCATTTTTATTTACCCCAAATTTGATGGGACTAGTTATTTTTCCCCCCCAAAAAAACCTAAGTGCTATTCTTCACCACTTCTTCTAAAGCCGCATTTATGCACCTGCCGCGGCTATTTAAAAACCCTGACTACCTTCAGCAGGCCAAATTGGGGGTACCCATAGTGATCCCCCATTTGAGGACATCTTTTAGGGGATGACAGCATGATTTCCCCAAAAACTGATAGGACTTTTCAATACTTACCTTTCCGCCGGGTCCCGTTTTCACCGGATCCTAATTGAATACGGGGATAAGCGGGCACACGCCCGATACTTTATCCCTGGAAAAACTTCCGATGATGGCGAAAAGTCCGACCTCTGACTTTTCGCCTCAAATTGAATACGGACCTAAGACTCAGTTCTGCAACCCATTTGATATTAAAAGACACAGCAGCAGTAGTAAACAATTATCAGGCACAGGTTCCTTAGCTAGAATATGGAATATATCCTTTTTTATAACTTTTTCAATTTTTAAAGCTTTCCTTTTGCAATAGTTTTCATTATTTTACTCTTGATAGGTCATGCTCCCATACTACAAGACAAGTCTGAATTTGCCAGTTGCATGGTTAGTACAAGAAGGGTTCAACTCCCGAACTTAGGGCTTCATTCAGAGGCGGCCGTACAGTCTACGACCGCACGGCCGCCTCGATGTTTGGCCAATGCGCATGCGCACGAGGGAGCCGGCTCCTTCGTGCGCATGCGTGAGACCCGCTACGACCGACAGCGCCGGTCGTAGCGGGTCTCTTTCCAAAGGGGGCGAGCTGTCGATGTTGATTGGGAACGCCTGCCATTTGGGGGAGGCCCCACTGACATCAGGAAAGTTCTACCACAAATAGAAGCAAAGTTATGATCAATTTTAATTGACCTCGCAAGCATAAATTTTACATTTTTTGTCATGCTTACAACCCTGTAGCATGAACACCGTGCATCACTGAGGGCTAACATTTTACATATGAAAGTTACTCTATGCCGTCTATCATTCTACCAAATTTCATAAAAATCTGAGACAGTTGGGTTGGAAGCTGTTATGATTTGGCCGAGTTTGAGAAACACTGCCCTAAATCAACCAAGCTGTATCTCAAACAAGGATAATATTGTACTAAATCAGAGGTTCCCAAACTCGGTCCTCAGAACCCCACACAGGTCATGTTTTCCAGGTCACCTAACAGGTGCACAGGTGTATTCATTACTCACTGACACATTTAAAAGATCCACAGGTGGATCTAATTATTTCACTTGATTCAGTGTGGAGACATGGAAAACAAGCACTGTTTGGGGTCCTGAGGACCGAGTTTGAGAACCTGTGATTTAGGGCACAGGTTCTCAAACTCGGTCCTCAGGACTCCAAACAGTGCATGTTTTCCAGGTTTCCTCACAGAATCACAAGTAAACTAATCAGGGCCAAAACTAGGGTTTTTGTCACCCGGGGCAAGACAGTAATTTGCCCCCCCCCCGTAATCCCCCCATAGTAATGCCCCCTGCAGCAGTGACCACATAGTAATGCCCCCTTCAGCAGCGCACCTATAGTAATGCCCCTGTACTAGTGGCCATTTGGTAATGTCCCCATTGTAATGCCCCTGTAGTGCTCATATGGTAATGCCCCTGTAGTGCCCAAATAGTAATGCCCCCTAGTAATGCCCCTGTAGTCCCCATATAGTAATGCCCCTGTAGAGCCCCCTGGTAATACCACCTGGTAATGCCCCTGTAGAGTCATTTGGTAATGCCACTGTAGTCCCCCTGTAGAGCCCCCCTGGTAATGTCCCTGTAGTGCCCCCTGGTAATGACTCTGTAGAGTCCCCTGGCAATGCCCATGTAGAGCCCCCTGGTAATGCCCCTGTAGGTAATGCCACTGTAGTCCTCCTGTAGTGCCTGTTAATGCCCCTGTAGTGCCACACACACACAAAAAAAATACTTACCTTAACCCCGCTCCTGTGACCGCCGCCGTCAGGTCCGCCCGGCTGCTCTTCGGAACTATGTCATGACGTCTCTCCTATAGTGCCTGTGGGGAGAGCCGGAAGCTGGAGTTCAGGAGAGAACTCCAGCCTCCGGCTAACGCGGCGCTGCAGAGAAGGAGCCGGGCGCCCGCTGGTAATAACATCTCAGCGGGCGTCCGGCTTGGTGTCTTCCTGTGGCGCCGGGCTGGAGGTCACCGGCGCCGGGTGCAGCGGCACATCCGCTGCACGTGCACCTCCAGCCCCCCCCCCCTAGTTGCGGCCCTCGACTAATTAGCTCCACCTGTTTTAAAATGTGTCAGTGAGTAATAACTACACCTGTGCTCCTGCTGGCTGACCTGAAAAACATGACCTGTGTGAGATCCTGAGGACCGAGTTTGAGAGCCACTGATTTAGGTAATCCTCAGACACACCTGTTTTCAGTATAAACAACTAACTGGGTACATAAGACAGCCATACTGCCAACACGCTACTACATGTTTTTGAAGAAGTTGTGGGTTGTTTAAACAAGAGCAACTACATTGGATTCTTTAGGATTACCCTCAACACCCATCCATACCAGTCACACATGTGGACAGGGCCGCCGACAGCCGCTCCGGGCCCAGGTGACAAGGGGCGTGGCCTAATCGCGTTACAACCACGCCCCCTTAGAAATATATTTTTTTTGGAGCTGCGCGCTGGAGAGGAGGCCGCAGTGTGCCGTTCAGCCCGATGCACAGCCTATGCGTGACCGGTCCTCACATAGGCATAGGAGACTGCTCCTGCTGCTGCTTTAGCATTCGTACCCGCCCCCCCTCCTCTCAGCGCCCCTGCATGTGGATGTCCTATTTCAGCCGGCATTCACTGTCAGCCATCTACACTGACGGTACAGACTCATACTTCTCAACAAGCTGGTAACATTTACTGATGTCAATGGGCCTGTTTCAGCAAGGATCGCAATAGCAAAGCTGTACGCAGGCAGCTTTACAATTGCAATCCTTGCAGACAAGGCCAGCTCCAGGGGTCGGAGCACCCTGTGCCACCCTCACCAGTGTGCTCTATCTTCGCGCGTGGACGAAAATGGAGACATGGCCTAATTACCATAGGCCATGCCTCCTACATGACGTTATTAGGAGGCGTGCTCGTCTCCAAATAATGTCAGGCTGGGGGGAGCCTCACTAGCTGGGCTTGCCCCAGCCCCTCTCCAATCACTGAATGGGTGTTGCACGCAGCATCCATTCAGAGTCTCCAGGGTCCGGCACCGACGCACAGCTGCGGCGGTGGGGGTCCCCAACCTCCCGATTTGACCACCCGAGTGCCACTTCGGCCCACGGGTAGAACAGCGGTACTGTCCCGCTGAAATCGGGATGTTGCTGAGGTGTGCGCCCTCTATGAGTGGCGCCCCTGTGCGACCACACAGGTCGAACACCCCTAGAGCCGGCCCTGCTTGCAGATATGGTAATGAGATCCTGGTCTCTTCCCTCCACCCCAACGGCGGCGACATGCCTCCGTTTAGAAAAATGGAGGCCATTGCCGCCGACTCCCCACCCACAAACGGCAGCAGACTATCGTGCACTGCTGAATAAGGCCCAATATCCGGATAACTATTGCTTATGTACACATAATAGAATATTTATGGTATCTACAATGTTCATAGTTTATTGTCAATTATAAGAGGTATCACCTTTTTTTTATAAGTATCCATTTGGGCAATAATTACTATGTCCAGGTTATTTACTTTTTAACAATTATTTTTTCCTGTATTATCTAACATTTTATTTGTGTTTATGTCCCTTTTTTTTATTAAAGTGTATTTTATATTCAACCAATTAGGATTTTTTCTGATAATTGGTTTATTTAATGTTTTATTACCACACTAGCAGTGTTCACTAGTTTCTTTGTATCTGAGAGTGACACACTCCATTTTAACAGCTGCATCATTAATTTGGTCACCTTTCTGTACATTCTCTCTACAGGTTGTGCTTTAAAATTACACCTCTTTGCTCTGTTGAAAAGGGTGTGTCGAAATTTACTATACTGCATTTAAACACGGACAGACTCGGTCAAGTCACAGGCAGCAATTAGTACTGTAATTGCAGGTTGCAGCAAGTGGGGAGGAGACAAGGAAAACGCTTGGTGGGAAAGGCCGCTTCCTGTTAAGTCACCTGACTATGATGATGTCATCAAAACCTCCGCTTGATTAGGAAGGAATCAGCTGCCGACTGTTTGGTTACCATGACGCAGATATGTTAATGGCATTTGTGGAAGGGGACGACCGGAAGTATTAGTGTCACAGGGTTACCATTGAAAATCCGGAAGGTTCTACGGTAGTTTTGTCTGTGTTCCTTAGCTTGCAGCCACGCCTTGTTTTTGGCCTATGTCTGGCTGTACACAATGGCTGCTTCAGTTCTTTCACTGCTAAGAGTCCGGGCAGCAGCTGGGGCAAGAGGGTTCCTGAGAACGGCGGATAAGCCCTCAACAACCAACACTGGCCCCCGCCGGACTGCCATTACCTCTAGCACAGGCGCCATTTACCCTAAGCCGGAAAAAGTAAGCCTCGGATTTTTCCATAATAACACTCGCATGTCCGTATTATTGGCTATGACCGTGTCAATAGTAGCGATGCTTTTTTTCACTTATTTAGATGTCTGGTCTAAACTTTAGCAGAGGGTTGGCTCTTTATATAACTGATCCTGGGAAAAGACGTGTAACATACGTTGCAATGTCAAAACATGGCTGTCTCTGCGTATTCACGAGAGGTGCTATTACATAAGAACCCTGCTTTCTTGTCATTTTCAAAGACTCTACATTATCACTCCCTACTTTAACCATTTGCTGCAGGCGAGAAGCTTACTGATGAATTAATTTACAAAAAATGTTTTTCTTTGACAATGACCGATAAGAACAGTGGTGTGGATTTGATGTCTCTCCTGGATACAGTGGGTAGTAGAAATGCTTCTTATTTATAGGTTGTACTAAAAGGATGATCACAGGAAGGAATGATTGCCAGCAGTTCACCTCCAAGACATTAGATGACAGTATTTTTAACGAAAAAACACGGGATGTAGTTAATATACCGATGTTGGAATCCCGCTACTTGGGGAAAATGTCGACGCTGATATCCCGAAGAAGGGTTAGAACCCAGGTAAGTATTACAGTTTCCCTGGGGATGGTAGGGGTTCACTCCTGGGGGGAAATTATTGTTAGGTACCACTGGGGGGAGGTTAGGCACTATGCTTAACGCCACTGTCGGAATCTTCACTGATCGGGCTTCCGACGTCTGGATTTCAACCGTCAGCTGTTCAGTGGTTGGCATTTCATACCCAACCCAAAAATTATATATGACATCAAATTATATATGTGACTTATAATATCACATATTTATTATATATTAAACAATATATAACTATATAGTTTATATAGGGCTCTATTTATTAACATTATTTTTACTAAAAGAATGTGAAAAAGGGTGTTTTCACACCCTTTCCACATTATTTTAGTATCACCTACAGTTACTAAAGGGCAATTGGAGTAGAATTTGTAAAATTATCACTTATTTTTAGTAAGCAGATCACATTTCCCATTACAATTATGGGAAATGCGATCTGGCCAAAGTTACTAAAAATAAAATGTGAAAAAAATACCTGGGAAGGCCCTGTGATAATAACGCCACCTGGAGGTGGCTTTATCCAGGGACTCCCTCGGTTACCGGACTCCTGCTACGCTATAACGGGCAGAGCCCAGAGCCAGCCCCAGTAATCAGCTGTGTGGTCTAAACAGACCACACGCTGATTCACTGTAAAAAAAGACCCAAATTTACCTGAGTCCAGGGACCGGAGTTCGGGGCTCCGGTGATGTCCTCCCTCCGGTCAGCTGGTCTCCGATGGTGCACTGGGGCATGGTCGTCACCTGACAGGGTCCCAGTGAAGTATGGGATGTCAGCTGACCGGAGTGACAGAGTGACTGGAGGCCCGATAACTGCAGGTAAGTGTAATTAAGGAAGGGGGGGGGCTTAGCGACAGGGGCAGGGCTTGGGGGGTAGCAGCGGCCAGTCGGCGCATGCGCGGAGCACTTGTCACAGTATTTGTTGTGAAAATACCGTGGTAAGGCTCCGGAGACGATTCGCAGGGACAGCGCTTTATCGCAAGCTCTGTCCCTGCAAACGGTTTGTGGCAAATAGCTGTGATATTGCCTAAATTCGCAATGCAAATTCAGTCGGTAATATCGCACTACAATCTGCATTACAAATGTGGATTGTAGTAAATAGAGCCCATAGGGTGAAATAGAACACTGTAGTCATATATTCTGTTTTGGAAGTTGTATAAAAATCTATTTAAATTTTATGTTGGATGATCGTGTTTTAGGCACATTTATGTATACCTGGGACTGTTTTCTATATGTTTCCAGTGGTAAGATGGCTATAGACAGAATGTAATGGGGTCCAAGTTCTAAAGATTTCTGAGTTTAGCAGTAAACTCCCAAAGTTTCAGAATTCGGATAATGTAGAAAGAAGGCGAGACCGTGCTATATCACATGTTTCTGGCATTCCCACAACTCGCAATGGCATAACACGCATCCAGATGTTTTGCCATTGTGAACATACAACTCTCCCTATGTAATAGGGTCCAAGTTGTAAAGACTCACAAAATGTGTGCAGCAATACACAGAAAAAAATAGACCTGTTTCAGGCTAGTGAGTCTAGCCCAGTGGTTCCCAAACTGTGTGCCATGGCTCCCTGGGGTGCCTTAGAACACTTGCAGGGGTGCCTCAGGTTGGTGGTCCAGGACCAAACCAAATTTATTTATGGTTAATGTAAATTAAATATGTGGACAAACTGAAGCACAAACCTGTCCACCACCACATAACTGACCCTAAGGATGACGGGTAATCACAATTTACTTCATTTTTACTACAGTACTTTAAAAAAAAATTCTGAGTTTCAATAACAGACTTTTGGCTTAGGGGTGCCGCGAAAACAATTCTGATACTCTAGGGTGCCGTGGTTCAAAAAAGTTTGGGATCCACTGGTCTAGCCTGAGCAGGTGCATGCCTTCACAAAACAGTGTGATCCATGAAGGTTTCTGTTTGTAAAAGCAATTTAATAGTTTATAGAAAGGGGAAAAAAAAAGATGCGCCACCCCCTTACACACAAGTATAACCAGCCCTGGGCTCTGTTGAGCCTGTCCTGGTTCTTAAAATACAGGGGGGAAAATGCGTAGCGTTCCCCCTGTATTTTAAAAAACAGGTATAGATATTTACGCTTAAAATGTGATCATCCTACATAAATAAAAAATATATAGCCATCTTCCCTCTGGAAACATATAGAAAACAGTACCAGGTCCACATATGTGCGCCTAAAACATGATCATCCCACATAAATAAAAAAATACAGCCATCTTCCCACTGGAAACATAGAAATCAGTGCCTGGACTCAATATTGATATTAGGATACTGGTTTCCTTATTTAATTATATAGTCTTGTGGATATAAACCAGTGCTATATAAATGTTATAACTGTTTTACTTATAAATATGCTATTTAAAATCTTTGTGCTTGCTATAGTTCGTTAGTTCTCAGATGAAGTTAAAAAATATAGTGGCATCTAGAGCTGTGAATGAGAACTGCAGGCAATCATCCCGATAATCCCTTTTTGTGATTTCCTTTTTAGTACATCAATTTTTTTTTTTTTTTTATTTATTACCAGTTATTTATATAGCACACACATTCCACAGTGCTTTACAGAGAATATTTAGCCATTCCCATCAGTCCCTGCCCCAATGAAACTTAAAATCTATATTCCCTATCACATGCGCACACACACGCATTCACACACACGTTCATTTTGTTGGGAGCCAATTAACCTACCAATATATTTTTGATGTTTGTGGGAGGAAACCGGAGTACCCGGAGGAAACCCATGCAAGCACAAGGATCATATACAAACTCCACACAGTTAAGGCCGATAATGAGTTGAGTGTGATGGGGAGTCAGGTACTTGTATATTGTGATTAGGGTTAACTGAACCATGTATAGAAAATGCGAACAAAACACAAAGGGGGGGTGATTGAATAGTTTTTTTGTTTTTTTTTAGCCGCTGTAATTAATGGGCGCCCAATGTACCAATTCAATTGTTTATAGGCACCCATCAATTGTCACGCCCAATTTCATAGGGCTTACCCGAGTAAAACGGCTAAACCCGTCTAAAGTCCTGGTTAGAGCGCCCAAACTACGGACTTAATGCACATTTCTGCTGGCCACCTCAGGCAAATTCAAGCAGAAGTGACGGAACCAGAGACTATCATGCCCGAACAGAGCAACAATCTGATTGCTCAGACTCCCATCACTGACAGCCACCGGCGCAAACAATTTAATACTTCCTTACAATTTAATGAATATATTTTGATTACTTGCACCTCATAAATATTTATACATCTGCATGTGGTTTGTAGCCAGCCACTGTGACTACCTATGTAAGGTTTAAGTGACTGGACAAACTAAAAATAGTATGTTTCACATAGTGATCAATCATTATTGTGAAGTCCATTTAACCCCTATGCTTCTGAGTTTTCTCACCCTGTAGCTGCTATTTCAGTGTTTCACATTGCAACATCAGTGTCCCTGATTTTTATATATAGTATTTAACCACCACACTTATATCATTTGTGGTTTTAGCTGCGGCATTAATCCACATTTCTTCAGTCATTGTTTAGTAATCGCAATGACAATAACTACTAGGAGGTTACATCGTTAGAAAGAGGTGACTCTCCTTTTTCAAACAAAGGTGCTCAAGTTTGTGCCGGCATTCATGGGGGAAGGAAGGGTACACTGTGCCCTTCTTATCTATGGAAAATCTCATGTAGAGTTAATCAGACAATAGCTGCTAAAGGGCCAAATCACTTGAAAGAAGGGACACCCCTCTTTCAATGTGTGTGCACCCAAATGTGCAGGTCTCATTGTGGGGGAGATAGGGTACTATGGAAAACAGGTTTTCCGTAGTCCAAGGTAATATTGTCTGGTGAGGACCAGACTATAGGTGGTGACGGGGGATTTCGTTTGAAAGAATACTCCCCTTTTCCAATTGACACTGCCCAAACGTGTTTAGACAGGGCTTATAATGTGTATTCCCCCATCTATGAAAAACAAATGTTTTCTGCAGTGCCAGATAACCTATCTACTGGGGAACCACAGCATTTGAAAGCATTCTGATGTCCATTGATATCCCTGAATTTATGTGAGTCAGGTTGGAGAATATAATCACTAATTCCTGGACTCCTGTATTTTTCTTTAATGTACTGTTACTTTAAGAGACTCTCCTCTTTAAAACAAGGGTTGCCCCCCTCTTTCTAGTTGCCAGGTTTGGGGAGATGGAGAAAAAAATTATTAAATGACAGAATTTTAAGACCCTCTTTCATCCATTAAGGGACACTGGAGCTCAAGACACTGGGGTATATATAGATGGTGGTAGAGTAGAGCCTGGTACTTTAAATAAGGCAGAAATTTAACTGGCTCCTCCCCATCTATGTCCCATCAGCCCTCCATGTCCAAACAGCCCCAGTGTAGAAATTGTGCCCAAGGGAGCCGGTGCACAGTGGGGCTGTCTCCAAGCCCCTTAATTTTTTTTTAATTTATTTTTACTTTACAGAGCAGCCAAGTCTTCCTAGAATAGGGACCCTTCACCACCTCTGCAAAGGTTGGGGTCCGGGTCTGTGGCATCCTGACACAGTCAGACCTAACGGAGTGCACAGGGCTTCTTTTAAAAAGCCTCTGACAGCTCCCATACGCAGCTGCAAGAAGACACTCACTTACTATCTCTGTGAGGCCCGTCACAGCTGGAAAAGGCTTGTGTCAGAGTTCCTCACCAGCCCAGCATCTCTGTCGCAGCAGTATTGTAAGTGTACCACCGCTCCTCAGTAGCAAGAGCGGTGGAGTAAGACTGGTTTCAGTGACAGCGTGCTGTGATGTAGCTGTCACACAGGGTGACCACAGCTACCTCCCAATACATCCTTCCACTCTATAGTAACGGGTGGAAGAGTTAGTCGGTAAAGGATTGTTTAATAAGGTAGCTGGACTTGGCAGCCGGGTCCGTCACAATGGAAAGGTACATGTGGGGGGGAGGGGGGTTAGTTGATGATATCTTCCACTGTAAGCGGTTAAACTGGGGTTTTTTTTTGTGAAGTTTACTTTTACACTTTATGCCGGCTTTCCTCCTATTTATGAGAGGGAGACCCGCTGCTCCCACTCCTCCTAAGCAAAGATGGTGAATGACTCTAAGCAGCACAGGGTGTTACTGAGCGTGCTCTGTCCTACAGTGTGGCTCCACCATTTTGTAGATCCTGTTATCTAGAGGAGGGTAATGGCCCTGGCATACGCCTCCACCTCCCGAAATGTGCACTTACAACTTCTCCCTGTCTCCTCTGCCTTCCACGAACACTCGGCAGGGAGCCAAGTGTTTTTATAAGCGGGCCGGTGTGGCGCTGGTCTCTGATTCACCAACCCAGTAAGCTCCCTTACAAAGCAGCCCCACCATTTCCTTGTGTAGGGGGTCACTGCATGCTGACACGTAGCAGCGCTATTAGCTGGGATGAGAGATCCTTCTCGCCACTCTGAGCACTTATGGGGGAGGGGTCTCACTCCATAGAGCTCCCTAAGTGCTGGTCACCTTGACCTTTCCTATACATTGGCGCAGCATAGGCGTGCTCACATGTTTCACGCGGCCCACTGTATCTAGCTATCTGCAAAAGGGCATCTGGTATGTGTGATATATATATAATCACTGGTAAAGTGGTCTGTGACGGGGACATTTATCCCAGATTCCTGTCTTATGTGTTTTAAAATCCCCAGGAGAAAGTCTGCAGTGTAGCAGGCTTGAGTTTCGGCTTTTTGAAAAGCCGGTTTGGTTTGTGGGTGAGAGGAGAGGGAGGGCTCCACCCACGGCCACTCCAGGTTTTGGTTCTCTTAGCCTGGTAACAGGCTTGTTAGGGTTTCCACCTGAGAGTGGCCAATATAAGCCTAGTGTGTTGAGGGCTGATTGTCTCACCTGGGAGAGCAGACAGGGTGTTTGCTCAGAGACACTGGAAAAACCTAACTGAGTGTTGTGCTGTGCCTTGGTTGCTGGTGAGGGCATTAGGCCCTGCCAGGTTCTGGTAGTGAGGGAACTACCTGTAAAGTTAGTGCCCCGACAGGGCTAGGATTTATGTTTGTTTTCTTTGTTATTTCTGACATTGTACAATAAAGACTGGCGCCGACCAGCTTGTACTCGCATCCAGACTGGTGTGCTGCTGTGTGTGTGTGTGTGTGTAAGGAAGGAGTCCTCTACCCAGGAGAGGGACCTCCTAATCTGACTGTGTCACAAAAAAAAAAAATATATATATATTTATTGTGCTCTCTTCAGCAGCACATATACTAAATGGTATTATCCTATATTAGGAGTTTTGCATATCTCTTTGTATGTATAAATATTTATTATATGCTCTCTTGGCAGCACATACAATGATTATGGGAACGGGAGCTCCCCAAATGTGCTAGCCATCCCTTTTGCCCAGAATTAGAGGCTGGGACGCCCACAACTTTAGTGCTGTACTAAATTACAGTCAGCATAACCCTGCTTGGAGTGGAAGGGTGGGGGTCTTGTGCTGCGGAGCTCCCTGCTGGAAAGGTCCCTTTTATAAGATGGGACTCTCTGTCTGTCAGTATTTAGAAGCTTACAAATTCAGCGTTTTGTGCAGTTTACCCCACGCACAGTATTTTCAGAGTGCTATTAGTGTACACATACCTTTTTAGCGTACGATATTACAGCCTAGGGGCTAATAGATCAGACTTTATTAAAGCTAGATTTTAGGGAGCAGTACGTCTCCCATAAGAGTGTTTATTTTGGTACAACTTCTGCAGCGAGTGTATGTGTGTACACTACCGTTCAAAAGTTTGGGGTCACCCAGATCATTTCATGTTTCACATGAAAACTGACTCTTATTTATCAAATGAGTTGCAAAATTAATAGAACATATAGTCCAGGCATTGACAAGGTTAGAAATAATGATTTTTATTTTAAATAAAAATTTTGTCCTTCAAACTTTTGCTTTCATCAAAGAATGGTCCTTTTGCAGCAATTACAGCATTGCAGACCTTTGGCATTCTAGCTGTTAATTTGTTAAAGTAATCTGAAGAAATTTCACCGCACGGTTCCGGAAGCACCTCCCATAAGTTGGATTGGCTTGATGGGCACTTCTTGCGTACCATACGGTCAAGCTGCTCCCACAACAGCTCAATGGAGTTGAGATCTAGTGACTGCGCTGGCCACTCCATTACAGACAGAATACCAGCTGTCTGCTTCTTCCCTAAATAGTTCTTGCATCATTTGGAGATGTGCTTTGGGTCATTGTCCTGTTGGAGGTGGAAATTGGCTCCAATCAAGCGCTGTCCACAGGGTATGGCATGGCGTTGCAAAATGGAGTGATAGCCTTCTTTATTCAAAATCCTTGTACAAATCTCCCACTTTACCAGCACCAAAGCAGCTCCAGACCATCACATTACCTCCACCATGCTTGACAGATGGCGTCAAGCACTCTTCCAGCATCTTTTCACTTTTTTCTGCGTCTCACAAATGTTCTCCTGTTCACCTCAAACTTCGATTCGTCTGTCCATAACGCTTTTTTCCTATCTTCCTCTGTCCAATGTCTGTATTCTTTTGCCCATATATTGGCCAGTCTCAGATATGGCTTTTTCTTTGCCACTCTGCCTAGAAGGCCAGCATCCCGGAGTCTCCTCTTCACTGTAGACGTTGACACTGGCGTTTTGCGGGTACCATTTAATGAAACTGCCAGTTGAGGACTTGAGGCTTCTATTTTTCAAATTAGAGGCTCTAATGTACTTGTCGTCTTGCACAGTTGTGCATAGGGGCCTCCCACTTCTCTTTCTACTCTGGTTAGAGCCTGTTTGTGCTGTTCTCTTAAGGGAGTAGTGCACACCGTTGTAGGAAATGTTCAGTTTCTTGGCAAATTCTCGCATGGAATAGCCTTCATCTCTAAGAACAAGAATAGACTGTCGCGTTTCACATGAAAGTTCTCTTTCTGGCCATTTGGAGAGTATAATCGAACACTCAAATGTGATGCTTCAGATACTCAACTAGCTCAAAAGGCGGCCAGTTTTATAGCTTCTGTAACGAGCCAACCCCTTTTCAGCTGTGCTAATTACATAATTGCATAAGGGTTTTCTAATCATCCATTAGTCTTCAAACGCGCTTAGCAAACACAATGTACCATTAGAACATTGGAGTGATGGTTGCTATACACCTATGTAGATATTCCTTTAAAAACGAGAAGGAGATCGAGAGATCAGAATATTGAGAATCCAGGTTCTATTCAATCCTTAGGGATTAATTGGTTAAATTACAACAGACAGTTATAGCTACTATGTCTGAGGGCCACCCGCCAAGAGGTTAAGCAGGGTCAGGCCTGGGTAGTATTATATTGGTGGGCATCAAGTAAATCCTTGATCCTGCAGTTCAATTTTATTGTTTGTTTTCGATATCCCTCTAGTTGTGGCCACTATAAATGTCAAGGGTCACTGGTGGGGATCCATTGTGAAATATCTGATGACCGGTACAAGGTCTTA
This sequence comes from Taudactylus pleione, assembly GCA_031769625.1. Lineage (NCBI taxonomy): Eukaryota > Metazoa > Chordata > Amphibia > Anura > Myobatrachidae > Taudactylus > Taudactylus pleione. The sequence continues at coordinate 294,650 of JAUIMM010000334.1, forward strand.
GTTGATATTTTATACTATCCTGTGATGCTGCCTCTTTGGCTGTATACGCACTTCACCCTTAAGTGTTAATATACTGATACTTACACTAGCAGAACATTTTTTGGGATATATGTATTTTTTTCTATATGAATACACAATGCTCTCCGGTAAAGTCATTAGATGTGGCCCTGTAGTATGGCCTACATGTCCCCACTAACAATTCTGCTAGTTTCTACAGATTGTCTCCTGCAACATCTCCTGGCTGTACCTGACAAGGTGGATTTCCTGTGAGATGGAAAAGTTCAGTGTGACACACTACATGGTGTCCAGAGGGCCTCTGGCCACTCACAGATAAGCGGGTTTACCCCACTAATGCCTCAGAAGCTGCTCCTGTCAATACAACCTGACATTACACAACTGTTCTTATCCCTTACGCATCCTTGTTACTTTCCTAGCAGACATTTGTCCTTTTATGGTACCTGTTCTTGTCAGTTGCCGCTACACCTTACGTGTGGGTTCATAATTTCAGTATCGAGATTGCGACTCTTTGACTAGAATCTGTTGGTTATGCTACTTTCTGGTCAGAAGTGCATTTATGAGCTAGAGCACATATTTACATTTAAGTGTGCAAGGTTCCAAGCAGGAGCCCTTGTTGGTTTAACTGATCAATATCTGTTGAGTCTTTCATTACACTGACAGGGATTTTCATGGTTATTCTATGCTTTAGCCTCATTGTATAGGATGCATCCCTGTGTTGGTAGCTTGCTATCCTGGGGTGGCTTTTACTTCCGTTATTCTTAACTGCTTGGGTATTCCGGTTGTTTCCATATTATATTCTGACCAATAGCTGGTACTGACTACTCACTTCCATCAGGTTGGGACGTCTTCTGTGTTTGGGGTTTTTATTTTCCGCTGTTATCAGAGATTGGTTGTTTTTTGTTTTGTTTTTTTTTCCAGGCGAGGTGGACACTGGCCTTCACCTGGGCTCGCTGAAGAGTTTCAATGGCTCTTATCTCTCTATTTCCAGACTGGGTTGTCCAGCTGTCTGATTCTTTGTACGGAGTTGTCTCAATACTCTCGAAGCCGCCTCTGCCTCATGCCCGGGGGGATCTCCGCTTGTAGGAGACTGTGCAGTGGTGTCCCCCCCAACCATTCACCACGTGGCGCCGTCACCCCCAGCCAATCGCTGTGCAGTGGGATCTTCCTAGCCAATCGCCCTGCCTTTTCAGTCCTAACACTTCTTTCCCTCCCAAGTGCGCTCTCTAGAGTCCAGACTTTTCAATCAGCAATGGGGGAGTAAATAGAGAAGTGGGGTAGCTAGCAGCAGAGAGGAGCGCGGTTCCTGCAGGCTGGGTAGGCAGTAGTAGAGGCAGATGGTGCAGGTCCCTGATGAAGTACAGTGGCATCACCTGCACAGAAGTCCGTGGGTGATTTTGTCTGCAGCAGCATTGTCGTTGGTGTCGGGACCCTCTAACAGCCGGCGCTCCTTCAGCCAGCTGAGCTGTACGCAGGAGGTGGACAGCGCATTGGGCAGAAGGGAGCTGCAGACGGACAACAGTGATCCGGCCAAGGGCTCCCAGCAGAAGCAAAAGAGGTAACCACTGCCCCAAGTTTTATCTACCCTAACCCCCTCCCTACCACCAGCACTGCCCCCGGTATTGCTTGCCCCCCCCAGTACTGCCCTAACTGCTGTCTACCTTACCCCCAGTACTGCCTGCCCTAACCTCTTTCTCTGCCCCAGCTGCTGTCTACACTTGCCCCCTCCCTACCCCCAGTGCTGCCCCAGCTCCTATCCTTACCGCCGACCTCCCCCAGCACTGCCCCTAACACTCCCCTTGCCCCCAGTACTGCTCCAGCTGTTATTTAGCCATGCCCCCTACCTACCCCCTGTACTGCCCCAGATGCTATCTACACTTGCCCCCCCTACCCTCAGTGCTGCCCCAGCTCCTATCCTGACCCTCTATCCCCAGCACTGCCCCTAACACCTCTTACCCCCCAGTATTGCCCTAGCTGCTGTCTACCCTTACCCCCTCGCTACCCCCAGTACTTCCTGCCCTTGACCCCCAGTACTGTTCCAGTTGCTATCTAACCTTGCCCCCTCTCTACCCGCAGCACTGCCTGCACCACGCCCCCTCCTTGCCCCCCAGCTCTGTCGCAACTGCTCTGTCCTCACCCCCCTTAATATGTGATCGGACTCGGAAACAGTTGACCCAAATATTTTAAAGTGAGGGGTCCCTGGGACCCACAATATTTTTACTGTCAGTGACTGTTGCATCTTCCGGTGCTAAACTCTGGTATGGTTTTTCTCGAGTTTTGTTTGTGTTGCTGCCCTTCGCCTATGGCTTCTTGTTGGGCTCTCTGCTACCAACAGTCTGGGTTGGTCTGATTTCAGATGATTTTATGTTGTCCTGACATTTCTCATCTGCTGTTGTCCGATCGATAGCTGTTTTTCCTGTACCAGTCTACTTCTGCTGTATGTTGTGGAATTTTTTTTTTTCTGTGACTGTTAAGCAAGGAGTTCTGATTATCTCCTGTGCTTTACGAAGATTGGTCCTCAGTTCTTGCTTTTCTATTGGGCCTATGGTTTTCTGGCGCGCCCTGTATGGCTTTAGCTGCAGGGTCGGCAGGTTCTCAGCGTTTCCCCCCCAGGAGGTTAACTTTGGGATGTCCCTAGTGTCTTGAGCTCCACTGTCCCCTAGTGGATGAAGGAGATAACAGGATTTTGGTACTTACCATTTCTCCGATTCCACAGAGGACACGGGAAAGCAGCGCTGGGCGGGCATCCAGTTGTTTTTTATTTGGTTCCTTATATGGTTGTGTGCCTGCATGTGTTGTCTGCTGTGGGTTCCTGTGATCATCTTCTCTTCATTTGCCTGTTGTCCTCCGTCTATTCTCTGGCTCAGTTTCTAAACTGGGGCTGTTGGGACATGGAGGTCTGTTGGGGCATAGAGGGGGCGGAGCCAGTCACACTTCTGAATTATTTAAAGTGCCAGGTTCTACTCTACCACCGTCTATACCCCAGTGTCTTGAGCTCCAGTGTCCCCTGTGGAAGCGGAGAAATGGATTTACCGGTAAGTAACAAAATTCTGTTTTCTTAAAAAAAATTGCTGACATCAACCCAGCTACTCAAATACTGTCCAGTCATAAAGACCAGTGGGAAAGGCAAATATTATTATTGTTGCTCCAGGCCCTCTTGGAAGCAGACTATGAATGGGTCCTGTTGTCTGCAGTGCTAATGTATATGCTAATGATGATTCCCACTCGTCACCCATAGTGAGTTGAACTGTATTAGGCTTTTAACTCCTGGCATAGCAGTAAATGGCAGTAACACTGCATGTAAGAGGCAATTGTGTTTGACTTTTGTTACTTTTGACCGCAAGTAAAATATTAGTTGGTTTTTAGCTGGTTTAGATTTTTAGTTTGTCAATAAATGCTCCATGAGTGAATGTGAAATCGCTTAAGATTATTTTAAGGAAAAATTATAATAGTTTGACCACTGTTAATATGTCATAACTGTAATTCAAAGGAGGGAATTCAATTTGGAATGATGTGCTCCCTTCACATCACAGAAGTGTTTGCCATTTATTTATAGTAGGTAATCTTAGCTAGTTTTCCCAAAGATCTCTATGGGATGCAGGAAAATGTAGTTAAGATACTAGTTATGAAGGCCATCGCAAGAAATTGAAAATGCAATGGGATTTTGGAATTAAATTGGAAATGCAATTTGTGGGGAAAACTTGCTGTGAAAACAGCTTGCAGTAACCAGCTCGCTCCTAACTGTCAAATTCAATGTTATTTGATACATTTTTAACGCTTGTTACTGGCCGATTAACAGTGATTAAAATTGAAATCTTAATAGGGTAGTATCCAGCAATTGCAATAAGTAAATGAGTAAAAATATTCAAAAAAGTTTGAGACCATATTGAGTTTTTGTTTTCTTTAACTACTTAACTTGCTAATATTTTTTCCAAAAACAGTTTAGAAATTGTCTTTTTATGATTCGATTAGGTCAATAACATCAAGGACCTTTTTATTAAAACTTAACCAACACGATTTTAACTCCAACAATCGATACAGAATATTTTGTAAAAGTCAGACACCGATGGACCATCGATGACCGGTCTATTGTGACCATCGCAGCTATGCATTGGGGATGCTAAGGGCTGCTCCTTCCTGCAGCAGATAGGCAGGCAGCGCTGGCTTCCCCGTCTGCTGCTGCTCTTTGCAGGCATCGGATATAGTAGGGACAGAGCTGTGTCTACCGGCGGCTGCTTCTCTCAGCAGCCGACTGCTATCTTCATGGGTACACCCTTCACCGGCAGCTGCTGATCTCTGCAGCCATCTGATAGCTTAAAGGGGGGCATGCTTCACAGACGGCTGCTGCTCTCTGGGTATAAATTGTTGGCAGATATGGATTTACGTCTGGGAATGGAGTGCCGCTGGGCTGCCCAGTCACTGCTGGCTACAGTGATTGAGACACACTAGGGATTGAGGATCCAAGGGTGCAGAGAGACCTGGAGATCTCTGAGAGGTGTCTAGTGGGCATTTCTGACATGGTCACATCGCACGTGACCAAGTCGGGTAAAGCCCAGTCTGGCATGCCAGGCAAGTGATTAAGACATGGCGTAGATAGATGTTTCTATCTGGATATTCCTCTATACTAGTGCTGATACATCAGAGCACTGTAGACAATCTGGTCAAAGATGTGGGTAAACTGGCTGCTGCTAGTTCAAACAGTTCAAACAGCTTAAACAACATACCTGCAGATACATGAAATTAATAGAATGAATATATTCACTGTGTATTACAGCTTAAAGAGGCTTAAGTAACATAATGGGGAACAGATCTTGCAGTTAGTAATGATTTGAGCCATTGGTCCCATTTTAGAGTAACTAACATCAGGTAGGTTAAAGCAGCAGGCCTGATGCGTTTCCGAAAGACAAATCATTTAAACAACGCTGAGTGTAGCTGTAGTGGAATCAGAGGTTAGGTCGAGAATCCCTAGGATCGGGTTTACGTTGGCTTGTAAGTGTTGGAAAGGCACTGCTTAATTTAAGCGTAAAATATTTTTAGTAAATTTAATGTGTTTCCAGAAATAAAGGCAGACTGTAACAAAAAAAAGAAAGGTACAAATACACTGAAATATATAGTAATCCCTGTAAATATCGAGGAGAGACCATATCAATGATTAGACCTTCAAAAAATTTAGAAACCTGTGTATCCCTTATTTTTTCATTGTAAATCGACTTATGTCATTTCTCCCCCCTCTATATAATAAGAAAAAGAACAAGTAAAAAGGGAGAGATCATTCCAAAGTCTATGGCATATGCTAGCGACGTCCAGTACCTGTATATTGAAATAGATGGGAACATTGTTATAATAGAGGTGTACTAATCAACACCCAGGTGGGCCGCACTCCCATGAAACCTGCGACGGCCCACCAATTTTCGTGGGGGGTGTGGGCAAGAATGCTTTTGAAGTCCGCAGAGTTCTTGAAGTCTATACAGCGAAACCAGGTATCTCCTGAAGGTCATATAGCCTCCATCAGCAGAATACAGTATATAATCCATTTCCATGAAAACATGTATCCTTTTAAACCAATCCAAAGTTGTCGGAGCAAAAGAGGAGCAACATCTTAAGGGGCCTATCCATTAGCAGATAAATAGAACGATATATCGTCCAATTTATCTGCTATGGTTAAGCCCTGAACGATGACAGATGCGCACTCCTGCGGCCGATAAATTGAATCTTTCATCTCTCCAACATGTTGGTCAATTATCGCATATCGCTGCCAGATTTTAGAAATATCTGGCAGTTTATATGCGGTAAACGACGAACGATATCGGCAGCAGCTACAGAGCGCTGCGGAGAAAAAATTCCACTCCCTGAATGTCATGTGATATCGTTTGACGTTTGCCAAAATCTGTCATGTAGATGACAGATATCGTTCAGCACAGCCACCGGAATTTTCAAGGGATATATTTTGTCTTTCATCGCTCAGAAAAACATCTGCTAATTGATAGGGCCCTTTACTGGAATCGCTGATTTAGCAGCATTAGTTAAATGGCATGGTAGGGATTTCTTCTGTTTTGACATGGGTCTGGAAGACAGGTGAAACAGTCAAAACATAGGGTCCAGTGGGACTGGTTCCCCTAACATTTTTGCAGCGGCTAAGCACCTCCTTCCATAAGGGTTGAAGTATAGGGCATTGCAACCAGATGTGGAAAAGGGGTGCCCAGGGCATTGGAACAGCGCCAACAAATGTTCAGCACACCGTTCCTCATCATAGAGGGACTATCTGGGCATCTGTGCCAACGGGACAATAACTTCGGTCTCTACCACACAGACACTAGAGGAGCAGGCATGAGCTAATTGGACATTTTCTACTACAGGGTCCTTTGGGTCCACAGGGATACCTTGGGGTATAGGTGGTTGGGGACCAACACGGGCGCCACGCAGTTAACTTTTGCCTCCCAGGATGCACTGGGCTCCCTTCCTATACCCCGCCCCCCGGCCAAGACACCTTCAGTTTCGTAGGTGCCCGGCCAGGAGTCGGGTGTCCACAACGCAGATTACAACTTAGAGCGGCAGTACGGACAATCCAGCAGACGTCCGCACCACCGCTCCGAGACCCCACTACTGATCTGGGGATCTCGGCGGGCTTCCGGAGTTCTCACTAGCAGGGACCCCGGAGCATCCCTGACTGTGGCTGGGCGTACAGGGACTTGGTAAGTAGCAGGCGTCCGCGGTGGACGTCCACAATCAGTCAGTATTCTTCCCCAGGGCTGGGGGCTCCCTGGGGAAGTGGCCTATGTGGAGGCAGGCACTGAGTCCTGCGCTACCACTAGACCACCAGGGACAGCGGGACCGGAGCTGGCAGCGGAATGGCTTCGGCATCCCTGGGGTTAAACAGGCCAGGGGAGGGCGCCTCACCTGGCAACAGCTGGCTCCTCTCCCTGCTGCAGAGCGCGCCATTCCTAGAGAGCGTGCTCAGCAAAAAAAATGGGGGTCTCAGGGACCCCTCACTTAAAAAATTTGGGGTCCTACGCCATGGTTTCTGGGTCCCATCACACATTATGGGGGATAAGGGCAGGCAGCACTTGGGATAGTGCTGGGATTAGGTAGCATTTGGGGTAGAGGGGTTAAGGGCAAACAGCAGTTGGGGTAGAGCTGGGGGTAAGTGCAGACAGCAGTTGGGAAAGTGCGGAGGGAACAAGTAGGGAGTGAGAGGCAGGTAGTACTGGGTGTAGGGAGGGGTTAAGGGTAGATAGCAGCTGGGGGCAAGGAGGGGTTAGCAGCAGGCACTGCTAGGGAAGGGGGTAAGGGTAGATAGCAGCTAGTGCAGTACTCGGGAGCAAGAAGGGGTTAGGGGCAGTGCTGGGGGTAGGGATGGGGTCAGGATAGAAGCTAGGGCAGTATTGGGGGTAGGGAGGGGGTCAAGGGTAGATAGCAGTTGGGGCAGCGATTACCTCCTTCCTCCTGCTGGGTCACAGTTGTCCGCTAGTTTGTCCCTCAGCAGCCATGTGTAGACCAGCTCCCTCCTGTTCTGGGCAGTGTCCACCTCCCTGACTCATGCATGGACAGCCACAGGTGGACTATAAGTTAGATGGTATCCCCTCACTATATCCCCGTTAGTTCATGGGACATCAATCAGAGGTAAGCAAACTATGTGGAAAGAACGTCATGCTGTTAATTCTGTGACCCGGGATTCAGCACATGATGGGAGGAGGGACACCATGCCGGCAGCCTGAAGCTTGTAGCAGTAGGCAGAGGCCTGTGACGCAGGGGCAGTAACATCACCTGCGCCGAAGTGCTGCTGACCCTGCGCGACCGGACACTGCAGGACCCATTACATGTAGCGGCAGGTCATACTGGATGAGTCCCATGGAGAGGCAGCGAGCCCTGCAGTAATCACCACCGCAGGCAGCCCACGATTATAAGATAGCTGCCTCCTGGGGTTAGGAGGTGGTCGGCAGGACTTGGGCGCCGATCCCAAGCTCTGCTGCCGACTGGGAGTAGTGCAAGTTAAGTGCCCATTGGTCGCACTGGTACAGCCCTGGAGCTGGCCCTGCGCGACCGGACACTGCAGGACAGATTACATGCAGCATCAGGTCACACTGGATGAGTCCCCTTGAGAGGCAACGAGCCCTGCTGCAGTTACCACCCGCAGACAGCCCACGATTATAACCTGGCGCCCGTCGTCGTTAGGAGGCAAAGGGGGAAGGGGGAGGTGGCCAGCAGGACTCGGGCAACGATTGGACAAGGAGGACTGCTGTGATTTGTTAGGGAGATGCTAAGGATGGTTATTGGCTGCTGCGGTGCACCACACAGGTAAGTGACTCACAGCTCGTCCTGCGGGACCCACACATTTTAAAAAAGTGAGTCCCTCACAGCTTGTAGTGCGTAAAAACGTGCTATAGCGCGTATTTTGCAAACACTGTGCAGCTGTCTGGCGCGCTGGCTAGGCTTCTCCTGGCTCCTCCCCGTTCCTGAGCACTGGCGACCATCTTCAAGACTGTCGTGGCGCCAGCAGTGCGCGGAGCCAGGTCCCCCATCATATACCTCTCCAAGATATCTAGGTCAGTGTATGTAGTGCTGGTCCTACCAGGCACAGAGCCTGGGTAGTTGACGGTAAGCGCTAGTAGAGCAGGCTGCTCTGCATTGTATGTGAATTATGGCTTGGATGGGTAAAGCTATGGGCCGCTGGGCAAACTCTTTGGAGGAAGGTCTCGCTTCTGGTGCACACAAGGGTGACTTGGTTACTATGGTTACACATGTGAGAGAGGCAGTTACAGATTCAGGAATTTTAGCTTCTAAAATTTCTTCAGTTGCAGCAAGAAGAGCGCTCTGACTGCACACCTGGAAGGTGGACACAGAATCTTAGAAAGCCCTGGAAGCCCTTCTCTATTCAGGTGATGTCTTGTTTGGTCCAGAACTGGACAAGATAGTGACTATGCTAGCAGCTTCTAGATCTGCTTTCTTACCATCGGTTACCACTCAACATCTCATTCCTTTCGTCCTCAAGGCAAGGCCAGAGGTCAGCCATTTCTCAGAAGCAAAGTTTCTGCTTCTAAAAGCTCCAAGCCCAGAGGTGGTGCACTAGACGTTCAGCTGCCAAGCAGCCAGACAAGCCTGTCGCATGATGGGGTGGGCCTCCTTCCAGGGAACCTCGGAGTGGGAGGCCGGCTTTTCGTTTTTAGTCATCTGTGTTGTGGATGCCGACTACAACACAGATGCTTGGATCAGAGGTGTTGTGTTTCAAGGCTACTCACCTTTTGACAGTGTCCGCCTTCCTGGTTCTTTTCCACCGGCCTGCCAGAAAAAGCAGAAGCTCTCAAGGTGTCTGTTCGCTCTCTTGGCCTTAGGGGTCATCATTTCAATTCCCCCATTCCAGAGAGGGGTAGGCCTTTACGACAATTTTTTTTCTGGTTCAGAAGCAGGACGACTTATCTAGACCCGTCCTCCATTTGAAACATCTGAACAAATTTCTTCGGATTACCAGATTCCACATGGAGTCTTTCCAGTCCATCATTCTAGCCTTGGAACTGAGATATACAGGATGCATATATGCATGTCCCTATATGAGCCAATTGCCAACAATTTCTCAGGTTTGCTATCCAAACCACTCTACCAGTTTCAAGTGTTGCCCTTTTGGTCGGTCCACGGCCCCTCGTGTGTTGACGAAGGTGATGGCAGCACATCTGCGCCGAAGGGGTATCAAAATTTTACCATATTTTGCATCTACTGGCGCAATCTTTGACTGTTCTCAAAGAGCAAATCCTTCTGACTGTAGAGCTCCTACAGTCTCACTGATGGATAATCAATTGAAAAAAGTCCACACTATCTCCATCCCTGGAGATGCTCCACCTACGAGCAATGTTTGATTCCAGACCTCCAGCAAGTATTCCTCCCATCGGAAAACATTTTATTATTTATTATTATTATTATTTATTATTATTTTTTACTTTGGACAGACCAGAATACGTAACTTTTGCAGTCGGGTGTCCGTCCATACACTCGGGCATGCAGTTTCTGGGATCGTCGGCAGTTCCACTCCCGTCCTTTCCAAGGTCTCATTTTGAAACGATGGATCAAATCTCACCCGAACCTCAAGGCTCAGACTCTACTTCTTCCTCAGGAGGTATGTTTCTTCCTGCTGTGGTGGCTCCTGCCATCGCATCTGAACAAGGGATGCCCATTTTGGTTCCAAGAATGGGTTCTTCTCACCACCGATGCCAGTCTTCGAGGGTGGGGTGTGGTAACTCGTCACCTAATGTTTCAGGGACATTGGACACATCGAGAGTTGGCTGTCTTATCAACATTCTGGAACTTTGTGCTGTGTACAGAGCCCTGTGTCAGGCACAACACCTTCTTCGGGGTTGTCCGGTGAAGGTTGTCAGACAATGCCACGGCGGTGGCCTACATAAACCACCAGGGTGGCAATCTAAGTCAGGGAGCCATGCAGGAAGTCTGCTGAATTCATCTTTTGGCAGAGTGTCATCTTCCAACGCTGTCTGCCGTCTTCATCCCTGGCGTTCAAAATTTGGAAGCTGACTTCCGAAGTCATCAGTACGTCCATGCTGGCAAGTGGGTGCTGCATCCACACGTCTTTCAACTATTGGTCAGTTGCTGGAGCCTACCAGACATAGACATGATGGCGTCTCTCTACAACCATCAACTTCCATGTTATTGCTCCTGCACCAGGGTGCCAAGGGCTCCTGGTGGATGCGCTACCGTTTCTTTAGACCCTCCCTCTGATGTTTTTCCCCGATCTCAATGATTCCTCGGGTCCTCCACAAATTCAAGCTGGAAGGAGTCGCTCTGATCCTGGTGGATCTGGATTGGCCTCGACTCGTGTGGTATGCAGATCTTCTGGGCCTCGCCGTAGACACCCCTCTACGACTTCCGCTGCAGCCAGATATGCTGTTTCAGGGTCCATGTTTCCATCCGGAACTGTCCAGGCTCTCTTTGTCGGGGTGGCTCTTAAGACATCCATCCCAAGAGCAAAAGGGATTCTCTTGAAGAGCTGTTGCGACCATGCTGCAGGCTGGAACGCTTTTTTCTGTGCGTGTTTATCACAGGATTCGCGTACCTACTTTTACTTAGTATTTGACCAGGGGTCTTAATCCTAGGTCTTTTCGTCTTTCCCAGATTCTTTTCGTTTCTACAGACTGGTGTGGACTTGGGCTTCTGGCTTTCGACCTTGAAGGTCCAGGTTTCGGCCTTGTCTGTCCACTTCCAAAGGCAGATTGCTCTTCTGCTGAAAGTAAGAACCTTTTTTTCAGGGCGTTCTCATTGTTGAGCCATAGTTTGTGGCTCCTTAGGACTTTTCTTTGGTTCTATGAGCTTTGCAGGCGGCTTCGTTTCAGAGTTAGTTGTGGAAGACTGTTTTTCTATTGCCCATCGCATTTGCCTGGCTGGTGTCTGATTTGAGCGCTCTTGTTGCTCCCAAGTTTTTGGTTTTCCATTCTGACACGGCTGGGCTATGTACTCGCCTGGGTTACATTCCTAAAGTGGTATACCGTTTCCACATTAATCAGGAGTTGTTCCTGCATTCCAGACTACAGATTCTTCTCAACCAGAAGTTTCTACTTCAGGGTCCATAGGGTATCCACAGGATACCTTGGGGGTATAGGTGTGATGTCAGTCATCGGGCACCATAGAGTTAAGCTTTCAGCCTCCCAGGATGCACTAGGGTCCCCCTCCTATACCCCGCCCCCGAGCCAAGGCATCTCAGTTTAGTTTGGTGCCCGGCCGGAGTCTGGTGCACCTTTTGGAGTGGGGGCTAAGAAGAGCCCCTGAAGTTTTCTTCATGCAGCTGTGGCTGCACATCTGGAAGTACAGCATAGACAGTTAGTCCTGACGTTCATGCTGTCTTCCCTACACCCCCGCCGGTACCAGAATGCCGGTACCGATCCGGGGATGCTGGTGAGCATCTGGGGTCACAGCTAGCGGTGACCCCAGATGTTCCGGACCATGGCCGGATTCAAGGGGGACAGCAAGGTAAGCAGCAGGGTCCCTCGGTGGGTCCCCGCTGTTACATGGTCCAGAGTCCCCAGGCAGGGGGCTCCCTGGGGACTGGCTGCAGCGTGGAGCCAGGTATATAACCTGCGCTTCCACTACCCCCCTGGGACAGCGGACTGCAGCAGAGCGGTAGCGCTGCTGCGTCCTGGGGGTTTAATGCATGCCAGGGGAGCGCGCCTTCCCTGTCTCACAGCCGGCGCCTCCCCCGCTGCACACAGCCCTCTCTGCAACACGCCGACTGGCCCTGTTGCAGCGCTCCTCCCCCAGGCCAGCCTCCTCTCTGCTCCTCGGTGGCCATCTTCAAGAACTCATGGTGAACGCTGCTGGAAGTCTGGACGGAGGCATCGTGGTCTGGGTCCCCCCGCATACCTCTCCTCCGCTGTGGTATGCAGCGCTGTGTCCTACCAGACTCTGTCTGTGTAGTTGATTTATCAGCGCTGTTAGTGCAGGAATTGAGTTTCTTTGCATTGTATGTGACTGTGCTAGCGCTGCTGCCTGTACTTTCCATTTCTGTCAGCCTTCTTACTGTCCCTGTTCTTGCTGCTAAAGCCCGTGCGGTGCTGCAGGGAGGTCTCTCGCCTTTTTTAAAAAATTGGTGAGAGGGGTCGCATACTTTCTACCGTCATGTCTGAAAGTGACTTTCCTCTCCAGCTGCAGTGTACTACGTGTAAAGTACCTTTAGCGGAGGGGGAGGGTAACACGGAGGGCCTCTGCCGGCAGTGTTTGTCGTTGGCGCGGCCTATTACGGTTACAGCACCGGTACAGGAGCCGCCCTGGGCTTGTTTCGCTCAGGCGCTTACAACCTTAGTGGGCCAGTTAGCTCTGCAGCCCACGTTTATGCAGATGGGTTTGTCCCAGCAATTAGTGGTGTCGTCACCCATGCAGGGTTTCCCAAGACAATTGGTACCCCGCAGTCTCCCTATTTCCCCTCTCCCGGTTTCTCAGGAGCCGGCGTGGGTTAACTCCCTGACGAGTTCTGTACAGCACTTGTCGGACGTGTTGCAAGGGGAGTCTGTGATGCGGCCACATAAACGGCCGGTGGCGTCTGTCTGCTCCTTATGAGGATGACGAAGGGACGTCTGATGATGGGGAGATTCTGGATCCTTACGATCAGGAACCTCTCCGTATTAAGGAAGTGGACTCCAGGTCCAAGGTGTATATTCCTGGACTTATTCGGGCAGTCCGCACAGCCTTGTTGATTGAGGACGAAGTTCCCCCAGCGGCTAAATCCAAGTATGCCTTTTTTTAAGGATGTGAAGGGTGACGCCACAGTCTTTCCTCTTTCGGGTCAGTTGGTGGACCATTTAGAGGAGGCGTGGAAACAGCCTGGCAAGCAATACCAGCCGCAGAGGCGTCTGGCGGTGGCTTATCTGTTCGCGGATAATTATTTTGCTAAGTGGGAATCCCCTCCACAGGTGGTTTCTCATGTGACACGTCTTGTCCGTAGTGCCACATTACCAATGCTATCCATGTCCTCCCTTAAGGATGCTACAGACCGCAAGCTGGAGATCTGCCTGAAGTCCGCTTATTCCCTTGCGGGGGGGAGCAGCGCGGCCGGCTATGGCCATTTGCTGGGTTGCCAGAGCTATGGAGCGCTGGGCGGATTCGTTGGAGGCGTCCTTCGATTCCGGCTGAGCAGGCGGAGTTGATTGGTAATCTCCGTGATTCGGCCACTTATATCAACGAGGCGGCCTTAGACATTAGTACCCTGGCGTCTCGAATTTCTTCAGCAGCGGTGGCTGCTCGTCGCACCTTGTGGTTGCGATCCTGGAAGGCGGACGCTGATTCCAAAAAGGGTTTGGAGGCGTTGCCCTTTAACGGAGAAGTTCTCTTCGGTCCAGATCTGGACAAGATTGTAGCCACACTGGCGGCAGCCAAATCGGCATGTCTCCCGTCGGCTGCTGTCCCTTCTGGTTCAGGACAATCGTCCTTTCGGTCTTATAGGGCCCAAACCACAGTTTTCCCCGACAGGCTGGCCCCAAACCACAGTCTTTTCCCCGACAGGCTGGCCCCTAGAAATCGGCCAAGCCCCGGAAGCAGACCTGGAGTACCAGACGTCTGCCCCTAAGCCAGATGACAAGCCTGCGGCCTGATTGTCCGAGCCTCCCTTTGGGGGATCCCAAAGTGGGAGGCCGCCTGCTGCAGTTCGCCCGGTGTTGGTCGGTCACCACGACAGACACTTGGGTTCTCGAGGTGGTCTTCCACGGGTATGCCCTCTCCTTCCAGCACTGACCCCCGGCTCGATTTTTCACCACTGGTTTACCATCAGACCAGAACAAGGCCACGGAGCTGCGGAAGGTCTTGCACACTATGCTCCAGGCTGGAGTTATAGTGCCTGTTCCATTCTCCCAGAGGGGCCAGGGTTTCTATTCCAATCTCTTTTTGGTGCAGAAACCCAATGGGTCGTATCGTCCGATTCTCAACCTCAGGGCTCTCAAGTCTTTGCGGGTGCCGAACTTTCGGATGGAGACCCTACGGTCCATCATTCTGGCGCTGGAACCTGGGGACTACATGGTGTCATTGGACATACAGGACGCTTACCTGCATGTCCCTATTCTTTTGCACCATCAGCAGTTCCTCAGGTTTGCAATCCGTAGCAACCACTTTCAGTTGCGGGCGTTACCTTTTGGCCTGGCAACAGCACCACGTGTTTTCACCAAGGTGATGGCGCTCATGGCAGCTTCCCTGCGGCTGCAGGGAGTCTGCATGTTGCCGTACTTGGACGACCTTCTCTTAGTGGCAGGATCTCCGGAGCTCCTTCTGCACCACTTGGACCTGACCATTGCGCTACTGCAACGGCACGGCTGGTTAATAAACTGGCAGAAGTCCACTCTAATCCCGTCTCAGCGGATTCTGCACCTCGGAGCCTTATTGGACTCGGGACAGCAAAGGATCTTTGTGACGGGGGAAAATATCTCTGCTTTACAGTCGAGGGTGCGCAGTTGTCTGCACAGCCGCCGGGTGTCTCTACACTCGGCAATGAGGTTACTGGGCTCCATGGTGTCGGTGTTCGACATGGTGGAATATGCCCAGTTTCACTCCAGACCTCTGCAGCACCTGATCCTGTCCAAGTGGAACGGGCTGCCTCCGTCTCTAAAATCCCAGACGATAGTGATCACCCTGGAGGTTCGCCTGTCCCTTGCCTGGTGGTTGCAGACGACCCATCTCAACAAGGGACGTCCGTTCTGGGTACCGAATTGGGTCCTGTTGACAACGGACGCCAGTCTTCGGGGCTGGGGAGCACTTTCGGGTCCACGCTTGTTCCAGGGCAGGTGGACTCCGACAGAAGCAGAGCTTCCAATAAACATCTTGGAACTCCGAGCGGTTTTCAATGCTCTCCAGCAGGCACATCGGATTCTCCAGGGTCGCCCAGTGCAGGTCCAGTCGGACAACGCTACCACCGTGGCCTACATAAACAGGCAAGGAGGAACCCGAAGTCGGGCGGCTCTCGTAGAGGTGTCACGGATCCTGGTATGGGCGGATCGCAATCTTCCGGCTATATCAGCTGTCTTCATCCCAGGAGTGCTAAATTGGGAGGCGGACTTTCTCAGTCGCCAGGACGTTCATCCGGGGGAATGGTCCCTGCACCCAGACGTTTTTCAACTTCTGGTGGACAAGTGGGGTCTTCCAGAGATCGACCTCATGGCGTCCTGGCACAACAACAAGTTGCCGGTGTACGGGTCTCGCACAAGAGACGAAAAGGCGTCTCTGGTGGATGCTCTGTCCGTCCGGTGTGCGTTCCGGTTCGCTTACCTGTTTCCTCCGGTTTCCCTTCTTCCACGGGTAATCCGGAAATTCAAACAGGAAGGAGGGACGCTCCTGTTGATAGCTCCCGCGTGGCCCAGACGGCACTGGTTCTCAGACCTTCAGGGTCTGTCCGTGGACAGTCCTCTGCGGTTGCCGCTATGACCGGACCTTCTGTCGCAGGGTCCTTGACTTCACCCGGACCTGACTCTGCTCTCTTTGACGGCGTGGCTGTTGAGACGGCCATGTTAAGGTCCAGGGCGTTTTTCAGCTCTGTATTGCATACCATGTTAAGAGCTCGGAAACTTATTTCCGCGAGGATATACCATCGCGTGTGGCATACGTTCTTCCAGTGGTGTCGACCGAGAGGTTATGCACCGCGGGAATTTCGTCTGTCTCGGATACTCGCCTTCCTACAAGCGGGACTAGACCATGGACTTCGCCTTGTTCTTTGAAGGTACAGGTTTCGGCCCTGTCTGTCTGGTTTCACCATAGGATTGCTACAATCCCTAATGTGCGCACCTTTTATGCAGGGCGTTCTGCGAATTCAGCCGCCTTTTGTGGCGCCTTGGGACTTGACTGTGGTCCTGAGGGCTCTCCAAGGACCGCCGTTTGAACCACTGGGCTCAGTGGATCTTAAATGGCTAACAACTAAGACTGTTTTCCTTCTGGCCATAGCTTCGGCCAGACGTGTTTCTGATTTAGGGGCTCTTTCTTGTAGACCCCCCTTTCTTGATTTTTCATGGGAACAGGGCAGTGTTACGCACTCGTCCTGAATTTCTTCCCAAAGTTGTTTCCCAGTTTCATGTTAACGAGGAAATAGTTGTTTCGGCTTTTAACTCATCTGGCCTTTCAGTGGGTGAGGCCACTTTGGATGTTGTGCGGGCCTTGAGGACTTATGTTGACTGCACTTCTTCGTTTAGGAAGTCGGACGCCTTGTTTGTCCTCTATGGCTTCCGTAAAAAGGGTTGGCCTGCTTCAACGCAAACTTTGGCAGCCAGGATCCGTATGGCTATTTCTGAAGCTTATCTTCATGAAGGTCTGCCAGTTCCTCCTTCTGGGAAGGCTCATTCCACTAGGTCTGTGGGTCCTTCGTGGGCAGCTCGACGTGGTGCCTCTGCAGTCCAGATCTGCAAGGCTGCTACGTGGTCCTCTGTCCATACCTTCGTGAGGTATTACAGGTTTGACACATTCGCCTCTCAGGATGCTTCCTTCGGGCGGCGGATTCTCCTTTCAGCACAGGAGCGTCCCCACCCTTGAAGGATACTGCTTTGGGACATCCCCAAGGTATCCTGTGGATACCCTATGGACCCTGAAGTAGAAAATATGATATGGTAAGAACTTACCTTTGTTATCTCTATTTCTACGAAGTCCATAGGGATCCACAGGACTCCCGCCCTGTCGCACCTGTGCTGCAGATGGGCTGTGCTCTGGTCACCGGTTTTTTCCGTCTCCCTCTGGTGAGAATGTGATTCTTGTGTGTATCCAGATCTTTTTTCTCTTCCTTCTCCTCCTCCGGCCTATGGCTTGGTACAAAACTGAGATGCCTTGGCTTGGGGGTGGGGTATAGGAGGGGGACCCTAGTGCATCCTGGGAGGCTGAAAGCTTAACTCTATGGTGCCCGATGACTGACATCACACCTATACCCCCAAGGTATCCTGTGGAACCCTATGGACTTCGTAGAAATAGAGATAACAAAGGTAAGTTCTTACCATATCTCATATTTTTGTTGCATGTGGTAAGGGCTCTCTGGATTTGTCAGAAGGACGAAGCAGATCCATAAGTTAGAAGCTTTGTTCAGTATGATGTTTTTAAGCAGAGCTGGCCAGCTTCTAAGCAAACCTTGCCCCGGTGGCTCCACCTTACCATTCACCATGCTTATTCCCTGGTGAACCGTCCTGCCGTGTTGAGTGCACATTCCACACTGTCAGTTGGAATTTCTTGGGCAGCACGCTGTGGGGCTTCTGTAGAGCTGGTCTGTAAGGCTGCCCCATGGTCATCTGCTCATACCTTCATCAGATTTTATGCATTTGATACTTTTGCGTCCCCGGATGCTGCCTTCGGGTATTCTGTGCTCACTGCAGCTCAGGACCGTCCCTGCTTATAGGTAACTGCTTTGGGATGTCCCAGAGTCATCCCTGTGTCCCCTAGTGGAGGAAGAAGAAAAGGAGACTTATATCTTACCTATTAAGTCTCTTTCCTTGACTCCATAGGGGGCACAGGGCGCCCACCCTGACACACCTGTCTGCCGGGTGCGTGTTTCCTTGCTGTCTGGTTGTACTCTCCATGGTATGGAAGGTTCTGTATGTATGCCAGCCTTCCTTCTCTTCTCTCCCCTCGCTCCTGTCGTGGGCTTGCTAACTAAAAACTGAAGGGCATCTGCCTGGGGGTGGGGTGTAGAGGAAAGGAGCCTGGGCTTTGTGGATATTTTGGATATAGCCTAGTGAGGAGAGTCTGGGCACCAAACCGCTAAATACAGAGTCATCCCTGTTTCCCCTTATGGAGTTGAAGAAAAAGACTTAATAGGTAAGACCTAAGTCTCCTCCTTTTTTCACATACATCATTAAAGGATACAATCCTGCCCCCACTCACCAGCTGTCCAACTCGGAAAAGTCCCACATCCAACCAAGATCGAAAGGCTCTAGGGTCAGTTCTAGGAGGGAATCAATCATTAAATAGAAACAACATGTAGGAGGAAGTTTAATAAGGATATTGAGGGAGACTTTCTAAAGGATTTACAGCAAGTTAGGGTAGGTCCTATAGTAGAGCTGGAGTTTTTTTGAGAAAGGTGGGGAGCCACGAAGCTATAGAAATAGGGATGGCTAGTGCTTGGTTCTCAATCTGTACCCACTGTTTGGTTGCATCTATTCTGGACCATTCTAAAATTCTGTTAAGGTGACAGGCCTGATGGTACCACTGAATATTAGGGAGTCTAAGCCCCCCTATGTTTTTGCCTGAACATTAGGTCTAGCTGCAAGCTGGGTCTATTACTCCCCATATAAAATCCCTGATTAAATACTGAACATCAAGAAACCATCTACAGTATGGGATATCCTAATAGGCAGGGTCTGCAACAAGTAACGAATCTTGGGAAGGGAGTTAATTTGAAGAATACCTAACCTACCAAACCACGGAAAGGGTCTAGCTCTGCAGGACTGTAGGTCCAAACGTATCTTGGCAAAAAGGGGAGGAAAATTAGCCTCAAATAGGCGAGACAGGTCCCTTGTGATAGCAACAAGAGATATGGTAAGAACTTACCTTTGTTATCTGTTTCTACGAAGTCCATAGAGTCCACAGGGTTGACCTTGGAGTATAGGTTGGGAACCAAATCCGGGCACCACGCAGTTAAAGCTTTTAGCTCCCAGGATGCACTTGGGTCCACTCTCCCTATAACCCCACCCCCAAGCCAGAGGCACCTCAGTTTGTAAGTAGCCAAAGGCCGAAGGAGGAGAGAAAAAGAGAGAGAAAAACTGGAACACTCAATAACCATACTCACAGAAATGGGAGACGGAAAACCGGTGACCAGCCACACAGCCCATATGAAGCCAGGTGCGTCAGGGCGGGCGCCCTGTGGACCCTATGGACTTTGTAGAAACAAATAACAAAGGTAAGTTCTTACCATAGCTCTTGTTTTCTACTTCAGGGTCCATAGGGGGTCCACAGGGTTGACCTTGGGGATGTCCCAAAGCAGTTCAACCAAGGGTGGGGACGCTCCTGTGCTGAGAGGAGAATCCGTCGCCAAAAAGGAAGCATTCTGAGAGGCAAAGGAAACCAATGCCTAGAACCTTAAAAGGTGTGGACAGAAGACCACATGGTCACCTAGTAAGGCAAAACAGCCGAGGCGCCACAGCGAGCCGCCCACGAGGGTTACATGGCCTGAGAAAAAACAAACCTCAACGACAGAAAGGCCTACCCATGGGTAGGCCCCTGAGGAAGACATACGAGGCCATCCAGCCAACATTTGGTTATAGGCCTGCCATCCTTTCCCGTGAAAACCAGAAATCGCAGACCACCAATAAGGAGTCCGATTTCCGTAAGGAACTTGAACGGATCACATGAATCCAAAGAGGCCGGACCACAGTCAATGAGACCACACCAGCCGCGAGGACTGGGGACTGAATGGCCGTACCATAAGTTCCAGAATAATATGGAACCTAAAAACCACTTTAAGAAGAAACACAGGGCGAGAGCTACTCACACCCTGACATGATGCCCTCCAGAAGAGGGAGCCACATGAGAACGCTACCAATTCAGACACTCTCCTGGTTTATATAAACACTCTGAGTGAAAGAGAGCCTAAGCAATAGACCATGTAATGGCTATCACCACCAGCGGTTCCATTTACTGTCCCCGGAGGAAACGAAGAACCACTACTAATTCCCAAGGAGTTCCTAGGGAGGACAAATGGAGGCATAATCCAGAAAAACACTCCAAAGGATGAACTGGATACCAGAGTGGAGCAATTACATATCTTAACCATACTGACAGTGTAGAGATCCGCACAGTCAGGAAGGCCAGGCCGAGGGTGAAACCCAAGCCAGCTGGAAAGATTGGCAGAATATCTGGAAATCCTGGACACCGGAGGATCGTATCGACAGGTACAATACCATAAGAATTATGGCTGCCACAGTTTGTGGTAGGTCCCAGCAAAAGCTGATTTATGTGCTCTAATCATTCCAACGATGACAAAGCCAGGGAAGCTGTAAGACCACTGTAGGGACGCAGTCAAAGACAAATGACCCAGGTCCAAGGCAAAACCAAGGACCCTGAGACAACAGATCCGGGCAGTGAAGCATCAGGAACGGAGTATCGATGGAGAGACTCCGAAAATCCAAGTACCCCTGACAACTGGGGCAATCAGGAGCCACCAGCAGGAAAGCATCTCCGTCTCGATTGAAACCCTTCCCTCGAGGAAGAAGGGAGACCGGAGAACACAGGTACGCAAAGTGGAAGGACCACTTCACCGACAGAGTCACTGAAGGTTGCTTCAGAATCCCCAGAGCTGGACTGTAACACCATAGTGTGATAAAGTCAGAAAGCCAGGAGGGTCACCTCAGGGGGGCCCCCCCCTGCTCACCAGGAGATGAAACCTCTCTTGGGGAAGAGACTAGTCCACGGGATGCGCGTCGTGATGGCTGCAGACTCCTGCTTCCCCATGGAGAGCTCCCGAAATGAACACTGCCGAGATGGTCGGGAGGAGACCCTCGGACTATGTCCGAATGTGTGACATACCTGTCATTGCCACCCAACGAACAGTGTTGCTAAAAAGGAAGCCACTGTCCTGACCCTGTTGGACTGAACTTTTTCAGGTCACCGGGAAACAAGGGCTATGCCAAAGTGAAGGCCCAAGACAGGCTAAAGTTCCAACAAGTTAATTGACAGGGTGGAATCGACAGACATCCAATTGCACTGAAATGGATGCGAACCAGACACTGTCCATAGCAAAGAATACCCTGGACGAGATGGCCATAGCCACCCGGAAAGGGACAGACTTGCCTCCGGAGAGAGCATCATCGTTTGAACAGTGATCCGACAGAAAAAACTCGTTCCATCTGGAGATAAGCCAATTATGGAAAGGTCTGGAATGGAACTGAGCCCATTCCACCCTTCCAAAGGCAGACACTGAATAGTTGACCATGCATCCCAGAGTGTAAAGACATATGTCGACTGTGTAGACATCCATGTACTCCTAATGGAAGAGTGGAGATTCCGTCTTACGCCAGAAGAATTCTCAGATTCTGAGAATCCAGCAGGGCTCCTAGATGAAGAATACCCAGATAGGGATGCAGGGAGGACTTTTTCCCCGTTGATTAAATGTCTGCACCCTGAAGAATGCACTGTCATCCTGACCTGGCTGTAAAGTACCCCGATGCTCCTGCTAAGAGCAGGAGGCCGTCCAGGTACAGGAGCATTGGGATATACTGAACAGGAGAACTGTCAGAAAATCCAAAACACTGGTAAACCCCTGTGGGGCTGAGGACAGTCCCAACAGGCAGAGCCCGAAAAATTGTAAGTGTTGCTGTGATACAGCAAACCTCAGTCCATGCTGAGGCAAGGTCTCTGTAAGTGCCCGTAGGCACGCGTCCTGTATATCCAGTGATACTATGTTTGGAACCTGGGGACTTTATGGTATGATGGAGCATAGGGATTGCCTCCTGAGCCCAAGTAGCTTTAGGAACTGGTTCAGGGAATTGAGACAGAGAATAGGCCAAAGAGGACCATTCAGCCACCGCACCAGAAAGAAAGCAGAACAACCAGTCCCTCGCTGAGAAAGTGGGGATGGCCTAATTAGCTCCGCTTATCGCAACAACTGTATAGCTTTCTGGATTTGAAAGGCTCTGTTCGGGTCTGAATAAGGGCCCGCGTACCATCACATGTAAAGAGGCCGCCTGAGCAAAGAGAGGGCGTACCCTCCTACCCACGTAGCCGCGGCAACTTGACACTAGTACCGGGCGAACTGAGAAAATCGCTATCTCCCAGTGCTAGGCCTGTCTCGTCAGGCTGAAGATATAGCCGTAGGTTCAGAAGCAGGATCAGCTGGCAGTCCAGGCCTGCTCGGTACTGGATATGCCGGCCCTTGTAGAGGCCGATAGTCTACGAAGAAACAGACCTTTAGGCTGACCCAGAGGACAAAAAGACTTAACAGACTCCGTCTTAGGCCTTGTAGTGGGCATAGCTGAAGGCGGTAAACTTGTCGTTAGTAATACTGCCAATGTAACTACAATCTTGTCAAGGTCAGGACCAAACAAGATCTACCCTATAGATGGTATCTGCACCTCTGCATTCCCAGAGCGCAGCCATAGAGGTATTACGGAGGATACAGTCGCAGCCGGAACTCTGAAAGATAGGAGACTGTTATCCAATATAGGCATTTCCACCTATGACAACTGCATATATTACGTGAGCGACCAAATACATTTGAACCCCAGATGTGTTGGAAGGGAAAAAACATTACAAATGCATCAGCTCAGTATGCAATAGTATTAACCAACCATGCTATAGCTATGGTAGGATGGGCAACAACCCCTGAAAGCGAGTATACTGACTTCAGGCAGAGTTACCACCTACGGATCCGAAGAATCCGACCACGCAGGAATGGGAGGCGTAGTAACGTCTGTAATCAGACGAGTAACACGCCCATCCACCCCAGGAGGGGCTCGTGATGACCCTCAGGGAATTTGGGACAGGAGGCCAAACACTGTTGTAATACCTCGTATCTGGCAACAGCCATGCGATCCACCCACTAGTCAGCAACAGGGAACCCGAAGGCACATAAGACTGAGGGTGTATGATACAGGTGCAGGTCAACATTCAGTCTAACCAGAATGGACCTGTTACCAGCCCTAAAGCAGGGATAATAATACCTGAAATAGGCTTCCCCCCCCGTGTAAGAGAGAAAGATCCCAAAACAGCATCCAGTTCACGGCAGAGCCAACTGGGAAGTAACCACAGGGAGTCTACCACGCCATTTTGTAGAAAAACCGACATCCACCCAGGGTGGCAGTTGTGGTAATCCCTGCAAGGGGAGTGACAAACCGTTGTGGCACCTGTAAGGAGCCATAGTCTGTGTCACAGGAGTAGAGTGAAAGGAACTGCAAGATACCCTGAGATGAAAAGGGCAGTATGGTGAAGTTACCCCAAGTGAGGTACAACAAATGGGCCCGCCCGGCGATCCGCAATCGAGAGGATCCCAAGAAACAAACCGCCCAAGGGGGTCGTGTAAGGGGCCCGGCACCAGATGGTGCCGCATACATAACCTTTTATGAGTCAAATCCTCCGCACTAACACCTGCAGCACATGACTTGCAGGATAGCAAAAATGGGTGCAGTATCGCGCTCTTTCCCCTTGTCAGACCTATCGGACCAAGGCGGAAATATCAAGCAAAAAAAATCTCCAATTTATTGCATACGAATTACATGCCATTAGTTGACGTTTCGGTCCCCGAAGGACCTTTGTCAAGAAAAGTGAACCACCACAAAGCTACCTTGACCAAAGAAGTGCATAGCCCAATGACCCTCCAATCACCTTAAATAGCCACCCCAATTGGTTAGGCACCACCCCCAACGTAATACCCGGAAGTAGAAACCTATACATAATATAACAAGTCAATTGTGGCTAATGCCAATACTTACAATCAAAAACTACATATTAGCCATCATGTTTAGTCAGTAGTAGCTCACTGACACATAGTATCCTCTCACTCATGTTGTCCCCACATGTAGTAAAACACGTGGTGCCGCGTACCGGAAGTGCCGTGCGTTCCACTGTGTGGAACGCACCCCAACCGGAAGAGACACGGCAAAACACACTTAACATCCAAACAGCATGTCAAAACTCAGTGGCAACCCGCAGGAGCGTCAACAGTAGCCACCCGGAGGAGTGTCAACAACAGCACTCTGGTACATAACTTGGAAGCCCGTTATGCACAGCGCCGCAACCCGGAAGTGTCGTGCGCTCCACAGCGTGGAACGCATCACAACCCGGAAATGACGCGGCTAGCCGTGCACAATTGCTAGGCAGCGCATCAAACAAACGCTGTTGATACATATCAGATGGCAACATCACAGCCACGAATCAGACTGTTGGACACAATACAAATCATAATGCTGATACTGACCCAGTAGGTGAAGCAGGACCAGGATATACCTACTAACGATAGCATACACTAAACGTAATGGTTGTAATAAATAAATAAATATTAACAATAAGGAAAAAATAATTAAATAACTGTGCCAGCATAGCTAAATATTCAATGTGCACACACATATCATAGTAATGCGTGTACATATCGTAAAAAACAAATATGCACGTACATGCCCACAAGGACACATGTACCCACATATACACGCTTTTCACCGCAAAAAAATATTATAGGGGTGATATTCATTTAGGCCTCTTGGTGCCACCGTGTCCAACTTGAATATCCATCTGGCCTCCATTTTCTTCAGGAGAAGCTCCCTATCAGCACCACGTCTCGGCGGTGGTACGTGATCTATTAGCATGCACTTCCGTGAAGCCGTAGAGTGGCCAAGTATCACAAAGTGCTTGGCTACTGTCTTATCAGAGTGCTTTGTTTGTAAAGCCGCCCGAATGGTCGATCGGTGGTTGGCCATACGGTCCCTAAATGGTCTTGTCGTCATCCCGACATAGTAGAGACCACATGGGCACATTAAAATATAAATAACGAAATCCAAAGTGCATATGACGAATATCTATATTTTTCCCACTGTGGGGATGGGAGAAATGAGTCCCCGTGGCCATGGATCGGCACGTAATACAGTCCGGACACCTATAGCAGCCGGGTCGGCGAGTAGATAACCAGTGTGTCTCTGCCACCTTCGGTTGTTGCATAGGGCGCATTAGTAATTGGCGCAAATTGGGACCACGGCGGTATGCCATCATAGGTGGTTGTTTGTTAATGCTCTTAAGAGCTGGATCGGTAGTAATAACGGACCAATGACATCTGATGGCCTTGTTCGTAGCCTTAGCAGCCAAGTCGTAGGTAGCAGGATATATCATTCTTGACGGATCAATATTTCTTTTGGTGGTAATGAGTAAATGGCGCTGGCGTGCCTTTGACAAACATCTGTTTACTACTGTTGGTGAGTACCCTCGTGCGAGGAATCTCTCGCATCTCCAACAATTGCATTTCGGCCATATCCTGGGATGTGTTATTTCTTAAGACACGTATAAATTGTGATATGGGGAGTGACTCCATCAAGTTGCTTACGTATTGGCTAGATGCATGCAGCAATGTATTACGGTCTGTAGATTTGCGATTTAAAGTTGAGCTCACCCCTGTACCATGACGTGAGATGGTCACGTCGAGGAAATTTATAGTATGTTTATTTAAATTAGCGGTGAAGCGTATGGGGCCATCGATTGCATTGAGGGCAGAAACCATCTAAAAAAAATTCAACATCGGTACCCCTCCAAATTAAAAACAGATCGTCAATATACCTTTTATAACAAACAATCTTTGGGCCAAAAGGACCCAAGATATTTCTCTTCATATTGCTGCATGTACAAATTGGCATACGATGGGGCCAAATTGGACTCCATCGCCGTGCCCGATACTTGAATGTAATAATCACCACAGTAGAAAAAATTATTAGACCCAAGTACGAGATCGATCAATTCACAAAGGAACTCAATGGGAGGTCCCACATGTGTACCACTACCCAGACTGGTTCTAACCGCCTCAATACCTTCCTGTTGTGGTGTCACTGTATAAAGGGATGATATATCCAGGGTGGCCAACCACATCTCATAAGTAAGATCATTCAATCCCAAAATTTTGTCAAGGAAATCAGTAGTATCACGTAAATAACTCTCCATTGTAACTACACACGGTTTGAGAAACCCATCAACAAAATTCGCAAGGGGCTGAAGCACAGAGCCTCTGGCGGATATAATGGGACGCCCTGGCGGCTCGACGAATGTCTTGTGTATTTTAGGTAGTAGGTAGATAATGGGGCATATAGGATGTGGAACTGTTAGGCCGCCACACTTTCATCAATCCACCTATTTTGCACTGCCCTACTAACTACCTGGTCAACCATAACTTTGATCTTATACATTGGATTGGTGGCCACCTTGGTGTAAGTATGTATATCACCCAATTGACGACGCACTTCCTGGTCATAGTCATACCAGTCCTGTACAACAACGGCACCACCCTTGTCTGCCTGGCGTATCACCAGTGACTCATCATGTATCAATCCATGTAATGCTTGTCTCTGTACAAAAGACAAGTTGTCATATCTTTTAGAAACATCAGAGCCAGACATATCATGTTCCACTAATCGTAGAAAAGTCTTGATGCTGGCGTTGCTTGACTGGGGATCAAACGAGCTCGGGTTTTTAAATTTACTAATGGTGTTCATTTCACTAGAGTTTGAGAAATATTCACGAAGACTTAATTTACGTCCAAATTTATAATGTTCTATAGACCAATTAAATTTATCGTGCTGTACCGTAGGTACAAAAGAAAGACCGAGTGAGAGAACCTCTGTTTCAGCCTGTGTAAGTGATCTACTAGAAAGATTATAAATGGTCTCTAATTCTTCTGTTGCTCCCTTCCCCATTTTCTTGTGTTTACCCCCACGCCTGCTTGGATATCGGGGGCCCGTCTGGAACCTAGGCCTTGGCCTCTGCCTAAAAAAGCTCCACTTGGAGGACGTTGATTGCTTGATTCACTTTCAGAATTTGATTGGGAAGATGACGTATCAAATCTAGCAGGAACCCTATATTTAGGGGTGCCACCTGGGCGTCGAAAAGTTATCGCCCCCTAAGCCACCGATAAACTTGGTGGTTAGTGTAGTCAGAATTGACAGTGGCTAATTTTTTACGTTTAAACGTAATGAGGTCCCTCTGGTAGCTATTGATCTGTTCTTGCAATTTCACCAACCAACACTCAGTTTTATAAGTTGGCAAGGTATCAAGATGGCTGCTATTGAACAATCTTATATCATCTCTGATTTTGGGCAATTCAGTCCCCACCTCTTCAATGACCAACAAGATAAGATCAAGTGAGCATTTGTTTAATACCCCACACCATTTGGTGCAAAACGCTAGATTATTGCACCCAATGGTGGGGGTATTGCTCCCTTGGAAGCCCCTAGATATTTTTTTATTTCGGTAGTAATCAGAGAGAAATTGACCATGCAAGGTCAAATCAATTTCTCTTTTCTTGAGTCTCAGTAATCTATGATATAGATCAACACTTGATTCATCTGGGAGTTTAGCAAACTCTGTATGATCAAATAAGACTTTGTCAGCATCATCGTCTGTAAGTGAGACAAATGTAGTCTGTAGTCTAATTCCCAAGCTGCGTCGTCTAATAGTTGTCCACTCTCATTAGCCATGTCAATCAACACCATTACCGAGCACAAAGGTGCAAATCAGCACACCATAGGCTATGTATTAGCTGTTAAACCAATTACCAATTACTGTAGTCACCTTTGTACATATCACAGTAATCACCTTGTAAATACCTAGCATATCACCAGGCCTAAAGTTAACTCCCCAATGCAATAGATAGCCCACTAGCACTGCTGGCACACAAAAAAAATACAAAAAATAAAAAAATCTAAATATTCCCAAAGAAACAAAAGGAAATTTAAATGGTCAGAAAAATTAATTAAAGGTAATCCAGAAACAGGGTGTCAAGACATTCCTGGGGTCCATTGTGAAAGATACAGAAAAAATGGTTCATTAGGATCCAACCGCATATATATATTTAACACAAGGGTGCTAGCTTAAGGGTATAGAGAACGCACCAATAACAGTCCAGTATGCTGCACTCACGATTAAGGATGTATCGTCCAGGGTGCTCCTCTACAGACCGCTTACGAATTACATGCTATTAGTCGACGTTTTGGTCCCCGAAGGACCTTTGTCAAGACAAGTGCACCACCACAAAGCTACCTTGACCAAAGAAGTCCATAGCCCAATGACCCTCCAATCACCTTAAATAGCCACCCCAATTGGTTAGGCACCACCCCCAACGTAATACCCGGAAGTAGAAACCTATACATAATATAACAAGTCAATTGTGGCTAATGCCAATACTTACAATCAAAAAATACCTATTAGCCATCAAGTTTAGTCGGCAGTAGCTCACTGACACATAGGGCCAAATGTAATAGGTAGTCTGTTTTTGTAACAGTACAAACTCGCACTTTTAAAAAGTGCGAGTTTGTACTGAAACTCGCAAATTCAATAGCCTGCGAACTTTTCAGCTCGAGGCTACTGCATTTGCGAGTTTAGGATTATGTAAACTGACACCTTTTTAATGCGAGTAGCATTAAAAGGTGCGAGTTTTAGAGAAGCCATCACAGATCAGTAAGATCCGTGATGGCGTGTGTGTGTGTGAAAAAAAAAAAAAAACCGTGCACCCCCTCCCCAAAAACATAACCAGCCCCGGGCTTTATAAAGCCTATTCTGGTTCTAAAAATACAGGGCCCCTGTATATTAAGAACCAGCACAGGGCTTTGTTGAGCTGGTTCTGGAAAATCAGGGGACAAAACGAGTAGGGGTCCCCTGCAAATTCCAGAACCAGCACCGAACTTTCTAGCGGGGGGATAATGCCACAGCCAGGGAAAACCTTTCACCGGTTTCCCCGGCCAAAGCATTACCCCTGACCGCTAGTCAGTCCAGGCCGGGGATCCCTGGGGAGTTGGGTACCCCCCAATAAAGGTGTACCCCTCTCCAGGGCACCCCAGGCCTAGACTGATAACCCGGGGCTATCCCCGGCACCGTAGGGCGGTGGGTGCCGGGTTGATGGTGTAAAGTGTAAAAATAAAGTTTGCATATTGTGGTTCTACAACTAAAGACAAGTACCTGCAAGCCTTCCCTGCATGCTGGTATTTGGAGAACCACAAATACCAGCATGCAGGGCATTATGGGCCTGCTGGCACTTGTAGTTCCACAACTAAAGAAATACGTAAATAAACAAACATACACCGTGAATGTAAAATTTTATTAAAACATACATGCACACTCACACATACTCACCTAGTATCCGAAGTAATCCATAGGGGTGTACCTGAAAAAAAAAATCCATACTCACCTCTCCTATGCGTAGATCACGTCCACTTGTCCAAGTAGGCAATCCAAGGGTTAAAATAAAAAATACGCCAAAAACCCGATCCATGCCGGACATAGCAAAGGTATGTGTGTACACATACCTTTGCTCCGCGTAAATGACCGGGGCACGTGTGCCCCGTCAGTGAAGGGGCCGCCAGCCAATCAGGGAGCATCTCCGTCGGAGCAGCTCCCTGTTTGGCTGTATGCGGCCAGCATGTGTGTCCCATAGACTTCTATGGTGAGAAATCCCCATAGACGTCTATGGTGGGAGCCGCTACATCGTAGCCGCAAGATTAACCTCAATCTTGCGGCTACGATGTAGCTGCAAGATTAACAAAAGACCAACAAAGCCCTGTGCTGGTTCTTAATATACAGGGGCCCTCAACAAATTTTGCCCCTGTATTTTTAGAACCAGAACAGGCTTTATAAAGCCCGGGGCTGGTTTTGCTTTTGGGGAGGGGGTGCACGTCATTTTTTTTTTTTTTTACATTTAAAAACATTTTACATAAGTACACACAGAAACATGTACATATCTCATGGATATGTGCATGTTTCTGTGTTAATCTGACCTGCTCAGGATGTACTCGCTAGCCTGAAGCAGGTCTATTATTTGGGGACTTTTGGTAATCTTTTTTTTTTTTTTTTCTGTTTGCGAGTCTGAAACAGACACTCTATTACATTGGGCGAGTTGATTGTTTTCAATGTGAAAACATCTGGATGCGAGTTTGAGAATGGAGAGTTTTAGTAACTCTGAAAAATGCGAGTTTTAGTGAACAGACACCCTATTACATTGGAGAGTTGTGAAAAATTGCGAGTTTAGCACCAAACTCGCAATTTACCAAAACAGACACCCTATTACACTCCAAAAATATACTGCTAGGTTAATTGACTCCTAACAAAATTACCCCTAGTGTGTATGTGTGTGAGCATGTGGTAGGGAATATAGATTGTAAGCTCCATTGGGGCAGGGATGGATGTGAATGGTAAGATATTCTCTGTAAAGCGCTGCGGAATATGTGCGCGCTATATAAATAACTGATAATAATAATAATAATAATTACATTTGGCCCATAGTATCCTCTCACTCATGTTGTCCCCACATATTGTAAAACACGTGGCGCCGCGTACCGGAAGTGCCATGCGTTCCACTGTGTGGAACGCACCCCAACCGGAAGAGACATGGCAAAACACACTAAACATCCAATCAGCATGTCAAAACTCACAGTAGCCACCCGCAGGAGCGTCAACAGTAGCCACCCGGAGGAGTGTCAACAACAGCACTCGGGTTCATAACAACTTGGAAGCCCGTTATGCACAGCGCCGCAACCCGGAAGTGTCATGCGCTCCACAGCGTGGAACGCATCACAACCGGAAATGACGCGGCTAGCCGTGCACAATTGCTAGGCTGCGCATCAAACAAACGCTGTTGATATATATCAGATGGCAACATCACAGTCACGGATCAGACTGTTGGACACAACACATCATAATGCTGATATTGACCCAATAGGTGAAGCAGGGCCAGGATATACCTACTAACGATAGCATGCACTAAACGTAATGGTTGTAATAAATAAATAAATATTAACAATAAGGAAAAAATAATTAAATAACTGTGCCAGCATAGCTAAATATTCAATGTGCACACACATATCATAGTAATGCGTGTACATATCGTAAAAAACAAATATGCACGTACATGCCCACAAGGACACATGTACCCACATATACACGCTTTTCACCGCAAAAAAATATTATAGGGGTGATATTCATTTAGGCCTCTTGGTGCCACAGTGTCCAACTTGAATATCCATCTGGCCTCCATTTTCTTCAGGAGGCCAGATGGATATTCAAGTTGGGACAGTTTTTCTACTGATTGGTGAGTGCCCATTTTTTGTTTTTAACCTGCGGTGGACCAACTGCCATTGTTCAGTGCCTGACGTGATTGCTAAAATAAAAATGTTAGACTTTTAATGTACTATGTGTCACCCCCTTTATTCCGTTTTTTATTTAATATATATCTATCTATCGGACCGGCACTCCAAAGTCCATATCACGTTGCCTGTGTGCCTTTGCTAAAAATTGAATACTTTGATAAACGTGTTCTCCCACCGGGGATGATAAAGAAGTTTGTAATGCCACAAAGTTTCGAGGTCTGTAACGAGGTTACGGACCTCGAAACGTTGTGGCATTACAAGCTTCTTTTTTGAAAGACCGGTAGTGCCGTGCAGTGCTCTTCATCCCTGGTGAGAGAACACTTTTATCAAAGTATTCAATTTTTAGCAAAGGCACACAGGCAATGTGATATGGACTTTGGAGTGCCGGTCCAGCAGAGAGAGAGACAGAGAGAGACAGAGAGAGACAGAGAGAGACAGAGAGAGACAGAGAGAGACAGAGAGAGACAGAGAGAGACAGAGAGAGACAGAGAGAGACAGAGAGAGACAGAGAGAGACAGAGAGAGACAGAGAGAGACAGAGAGAGACAGAGAGAGACAGAGATAGATAGATAGAGATATATATATATATATAGATATATAATGAATAAAGGGGGTGACACATAGTACATTAAAAGTCTAACATTTTTATTTTAGCAATCACGTCAGGCACTGAACAATGGCAGTTAGTTCACCGCAGGTTAAAAACTATAATGGATTTCTCCAGCAAAGCAGCAAGTTCCTCAACAGAGTCTCATAGACCAGGATAGTCACCAAGCCAAGCAGCGCTCCTACGCATTTTGTCACATGGACTTCATCAGAGGGCATGGCGTCATCCAGACACCTTATTTATAGGTCACAAGCAAATGTAACGTCCAATTGCAAATGTAATAATTAATCTCTGTGAACTAATCAACTGCTAGCCTGTTATCTCAATTAAATTAAATTGCATGAATAAAAAAGCAGTCGTAAAAAACTTGAGTACACGTAAAAAACAAGGAATGGCATCATTACATGGAGTATTATCAGCATATTACACAAGGTACAGTGACTTTCATCATGCTATAAGTAGAATAGTATTCGTTATCATAAAATGACTGAATACTTTTCTTATGCAATTTTATACAGAATCCTTAGATAATTAGGGATCTAACATACCTACATCATGTGGAAACACTCACATGTGTCGCCAAATTGCTAGAGACAAAGCAGTGAAAATTTATAGTTGCAATGTGGTTTTTTTTTTTTTTTTTATAACTGTAATTCTCCTTAAATTAACTGGGCAGCTTTATTGTTCTAAACTTTCTTTACTCAAGGAGCCATGTAAATTTACTTTGATACTTTGTCTTTTTTGTTATATCTGTGCAAATCTGATTTTCACTTTTCTTTCCAGGTAACCTTTGGCTTACTAAGGGTCTTCAGTGTTGTAATTCCCTTCTTGTACATAGGAACGCTTATCAGCAAGAACTTTGCTGCCCTTTTAGAAGAGCATGACATTTTTGTTCCAGAGGATGATGACGACGATGATTAGAAGGTATTTAGTCCTGCAATGTAATAACAGATACTACTTCAATAAACTTGATCATGGTAGCTGTTTAAGAACAGACACGTATGATTTAAACACATTATTTTCCCATAGGGCACATACTTGATTATTGGTTTGACCACAAGTCTCCAAAAGAAGCAGATTAGTATAATTTTGAAGGACTTTAAGATACACCCAATTTAGATGAAACAGTATTGAAATGAAAGTTTAAGACAGGGTCGTAACTAGGGTGGTGCAATGTCCCGTGGCACAGGGCACTGCAGGAGAGGGGGTGCTGTTTGGGCATGTCAATTTTCTGTTTATAATCATTCTCACTTGTAGCTTCCTCTTCTTTTATCCCTGGCATTTCTTGACTGTCCCTATATCCTCCCCCGCTTACTCCCACTTAGTTTGGCCACCTCCCCCAAGCACCTTCATCACACCCTCTTCTTTTATTTATTTATTTTTTTATTTACACATTTCAAAATACTGTCATACCTGGGACTCAAATCCATAACCTCTCACATGGCAGTCAGACACCTTTACACATGGAGCTATATGCCTCATAATTTTTGATTGCAGCCCATGAGGCTGCCATCAGAAATTGTGGAAATTTTGTGTTTGCGTCTACGTCCCTATTTGAGGGGGAAGGGGGGGGGGGGGGGCGCGCCAATGATTTTCTGGCCCAGTGCCCCAAAAAGTCTGGTTTAAGCTACTGAGAACTCTACGTTGTATTTTAAAGAAAAAAATAGTGTTGTATCTGAAATAAAACAACCAGTTGTTACATAAAAAATTAGCAAAGATAAATGCCATGAAAAAGACATTGCTGAAAGCCTGATTATACTAAAAGTATTATAATTTTAGCAAAGATAATCGGTTATCTTCATCCTCTAATTCTTCATTTGTCAAGCTATAGAATCTATATAATAATCTAAGGTCTGTCTTATCTCCAACATGCACTCTCCTGCTGCAGCAAGCACCTGGACAGACCTTAGCCTGGGGACTGCTCTGTGTCAGGAAGGGGGTAAGAATATACAGTGGGGGTGGGCAGAGAGGGATGTGGGGCGGTACAGAGCCCCCAGCTCTATCCTGACCCACATTCCTCTCAGCCTGGAGCAGAATTTTACAAACCAAATTTCACCTTCTAAAAAGAACCCTTTATCAGTCCACATTGATTTCCTACCCAGTTCCAACTTAAATCCGCCGTGGATTACAAGCACTGTATACGTCCCGTGTATGTTTTTTCATTAAAAACTATTTTATTTTTTTTTTAAATTCTGTGGGATCCCCCCCCCCAAAAATTGATAACCAATACTA
This sequence comes from Taudactylus pleione, assembly GCA_031769625.1. Taxonomy (NCBI): domain Eukaryota; kingdom Metazoa; phylum Chordata; class Amphibia; order Anura; family Myobatrachidae; genus Taudactylus; species Taudactylus pleione. The sequence goes on from JAUIMM010000334.1 coordinate 328,762, forward strand.
TGACTTGAAGCCTAGGCTGGTAGTGAAAAAAAACAGCCGAACATAGTGCCTGGGGGTCCCTCCATTAACCAGCACTAGACTAGTTGGTGACACAATCTAGAGGAAACCTGCAATGTGAAGATCCTTTACCATGATTCTAGGCAGGTCCCCAACACTCGCGCACCCCCCCCCCCCCCCCACCCACCCACCCAACACTGGGGCTCATCCTGTATCAGTGTAGCTGTGAGTATGGACTAACGGTGTAAAAAGAGTAATAAAATGAAATACACTGCTGTAAGAATGAAAGGGGGCACCAATTGGCTAGAGCAGGGCAATTCCCACGCTCTGACCAATCAGAGTTCTTCCATTCTTTCCGGTGGCAGTCCTAGGGACCTGTGCAGTACTTTAGACCAACCTGCCTGTCAGAGGCAGGTCATTTTGTTTGGCCTTGTTTGGTATGCCGCACCTTCTGAACCTGCCGCTTGGTTAGTTAGTGGTTTCTATTATTGCAATGGGGGAAAGATTGCATTCTCTGTTCTAAAGTGTGGCATCTCGGCGGTCCTAAATTGGATTCACTCCTGCCAGGATGTCACAACTGCCGCTTAGTGAATATACCCCAAACTGTAAGGCTCCAAGAGTATTTCAAATAAATCATAACAGTATGAACAGCACTCTCAAGTCAATTATGTAATAAAACTAGTATTAGAAATTCAAAGTTCCAGCCCACATATCTACATGTAGAAAAAGTGACTTTTTAGGTAGGACATCAGGGTCCATAGGGTATCCACAGGTTACCTTGGGGTATTGGTTATGATGCCAGGCATCGGACACCACAGAGTTAAATTTTCATCCTTCCAGGATGCACTGGGGTCCCTCTCCTATACCCCGCCCCCGAGCCAAGGTATCTCAGTTTCGTTGGTGTCCGGCCAGGAGTCTGATCACTTGCAAGCAGAGTGGGGCTATAATGGTCCCTGAAGTTTTCTACAAGCAGCTGTGGCTGCACAAATGAGCTGTACAGAATGGATAGTCAGTGCTGGCGTCCATGCTGCCGCTCCTACACCCCGCCGGTACTGATCTGGGGATGCTGGTAGGTATCTGGGGTCACAGCTAGCGGTAACCCCGGATTACCTGGACTGTGGCCGGATTCAAAGGGGCAGGTAAGCGGCGGGTACCCGCTGGTAACAGTCCTGTAGGTCAACAGGCAGGGGGATCCCTGTGGACAGGCTGCGTGTGGAGCCAGGTATTAACCTGCGCTTCCACTAGACCACCAGGTACAGCGGGCCGCAGCATGTGCGGTACAGCGTGGCATCCCAGGGGTTAATAGCATGCCTTCCCTGTCTAACAGCCGGCGCCTCCCCCGCTGCACAGTGCCTCACCACAGCGGTCTAGCGGGCTGTGTCAGCACTACTCCCCCGGGCCCGCCTCCTCTCTGCTCTTCGGCGGCCATTTTCTAATGAAGTGTGCAAACGCTGTTGGAAGCTGATACAGGTGGCATCGCAGTCCGGATCCCTCCGCATACCTCTTCAGAGTAAGGTCAGAGTATGCTGCACTGTTTCCTAATGGGCTCTGGGCCTGATTCAGACCTGCTCGCGAGCGCTGTGCGCTCGCAAGTGGGTCGATGGTGGCCCAGTGCGCATGCGCACGATGGAGCCGGCTCCGGCATGCGCGAGACCCGGATAGTGACGGGCAATCCGTCACTCCGGGTCTCGTACCTAAGGGGGCGTGCTGTCTATGTTGAGTGACAGCACACCCCCTTTGGTGGGCGGCCGGGGGCGTGGCTCCCAAACGGAGGCGTTCCCATGGGAACGCCTACCGTCTGGGGCCGGCCCCACTGACATCACAAGTGATGTCAGTGGGAGTGCTTTCAGCTCTGTTACAGCCGAAAGCACTCTGGGGCTTGCGGCAACTAGACCCAACCACAAGGGTCTCGTCGCAAGCCCGATGGTCACGATGGTCTTGACCATCGCGACCATCTTCCTGGCCGCTCGCTATAGCTGTGGGTGGTCACCCACAGCTATGCGAGTGGCCAGGAGGCCGCTCTGAAATACAAGAAGGACGGCCCTAGTTCAGAGCGATCGCTCTGTCAGAGCGTCCGGCTCTGAATCAGGGCCTCTGTGTCTGCATAGTTGATTTTAGTGCTGATAGTGCAGGGATTTTTTTCTGCATTGTATGTGACTTAATGCTAGCGCTGTCTGCCTGTACTCTCTCACTTCTGACTGTCAGCTATTTTACTATCCCTGCTCTTCTTTTGCAAAAGCCCTTGCGGTGCGGTGCTGCAGGGTATTCATTGCCTCACAGTAAAAATATTGTCTGAGGGGAGTCGCATACACTCCGTTACACTCATGTCTGAGAGTGAACGTGAATTTCCTCTCCAGCTAAAGTGTACCGCATGTACTGCACCAATAGCGGAGGGTGGGGGGCACACTGAAGGTTTAGCTGTCATGTAATATAATTTCACGCCCGATTTCTGTAACTGCGTCAGTGCAGGAACCGCCCTGGGCTTGTTTTGTTAAGGCACTTACAACCCTTGTGGGCCAGCTGGCGACGCCCCCTGCATTTCCCCAAATGGGGTAATGCAGCAGTCGGTAGGGTAGGGTCATCGCCCATGCTGTTCCCTAGACAGCTGATGCTACCCCAGTGTCTCCCACTTTCGCCCCCCCCAGGTCTCCCAGGAACCTGCGTGGGTAAACTCATTGTCCAATACGTTACAGCACCTGACGGATGTTTTACAGGGGGATTCATCATTGCGGCCTTTAATGTCTCAGACAGCTCATTATGATGAGGATGACATAACGTCTGATGACGGGGAGTTTTTTTACCCCCTCAGACCAGGAGCTCCCACCTACTAAGGAGGTGGAGTCCAAGTCTAAAATATTTATACCTGGCCTTATACGGGCAGTCCGTGCGGCCTTGGTTATTAGATGACGATCCCCCCTTGTGGCCAAATCTAAATATGCCTTCTTTATGGATATTAAGGGTGATTCCACTGTATTCCCTCTATCTGGTCAGTTTAGTGGATCATTTAGAGGAGGTGTGGAAAATCCAGATAGGCGGTACCAGCCTCAAAAACGTTTTGCTTTTGCATACCCCTTTTGCGGATAATTATTATTTCAAATGGGAAGCCCCTCTGCAGGTGGATTCTCATGTCACACGCCTAGTGAGGAGTGCTACATTGCCCATGTCCTCCTTAAAGGATGCTACGGATCGCAAGGTGGAAATATGCCTGAAATTCATTTATTCCCTTGCAGGGGGGGGCATCCAGACCGGCATTGGCCGTGTGCTGGGTTGCCAGAGCCATGGAGCATTGGGCTGATAGCTTGGAGATGTCTCTAGATGCTGACTCGTCACCTGAGCAGATGGAGTTAGTGGGTAACCTCAGAGACTCAGCTACGTACATGAGGCAGCCTTAGATATAGGGCTCCTTACTTCCAGAATCTCCTCAGCAACAGTGGCTGTGTGCCGCACTCTCTGGTTGCGTTCTTGGAAAGTAGATGCAGATTCCAAAAAGGAATTGGAATGTTTGCCTTTTAATGGAGAGCTCCTGTTTGGCCCTTATCTGGACAAAATTGTGGCCACTCTGGCAGCAGCTAAGTCTGCGTGTCTGCCATCGATGACAGTCCCATCAGGGTCTGGTACTTCGTCCTTTCGGCCCTATAGGGCCCAGGGTAAGTTCAAAGTGCAGTCCTTTCCTAGACAGGTAGGGGCCAAGAAATCTGCCAAGCCAAAGAAGCAGGCTTGGAGTACAAGACATCCAACTCCCAAATCCGACGATAAGCCCTCAGCCTGACTGGAAGGGCCTCCCCTTGGGGGACCCCAAAGTTGGAGGCCGGCTTCTTCAGTTCGCCCAGTGCTGGTGTCTCACAACCGTAGACACTTGGATAAGAGAAGTGGTCTCTCAGGTACGCCCTCTCCTTCCGGCGGAGGCCTCCCAGACAGTTTTTCACCACGGGCCTTCAGTTAGTCCAAGACCAGGCCTGGGTATTCCGGAAGGTGATCCACTCTATGCTCCAGGCTGGAGTTATAGTGCCGGTCCCGTTGTCCCAGAGAGGATCGGTGTATTACTCCAATGTTTTTCTGGTACAGAAACACAGAGGGTCTTACAGGCCCGTCCTCAACCTCAAATCACTCAAAAAATTCTTGAGGGGTCCTCTGTTGAGGATGGAGACCCTGCGTTCCATCATTTTGGCGATTGAGCCGGGGGATTTTATGGTGTCGCTAGATATTCAGGATGCTTACCTGCACATTCCCATTGTCTCAGCACACCAGCGTGTCCTCAGGTTTGCAGTAGGAGACATAATACTTTTAATTTCAGGCACTGCCCTTTGGTCTGGCCACAGCGCTTCGAGTGTTTACCAAAGTCATGGCAGCCCACCTGCGGATGCAGGGGGTCCGCTTGTTGCCCTATCTGGACAACCTTCTGCTGTTGGCACGGTCTCCGGAGATCCTTCAGCACCATCTGCAATTGACAGTCTCTGTGTTGCAGGCTCATGGCTGGCTGATAAACTGGAAGAAGTCATCCCTGGTGCAATCGCAGAGGATACTCCATCTCAGAGCCCTGTTGGACTCCCAACATCAGAGGATCTTTGACGGAGGAAAAGTTCTCTGCATGACAGGCAAAAGTACGCAGTTACCTGCAGAGTCGCCGGGTATCTATTCACTCGGCGATGAGGTTACTGGGTTTTAATGGTGTCTATGTTCGACATGGTGGAGTTTGCCCAGTTTCACTCCAGACCTCTGCAGAAGTTGATCCTCTCCAGATGGAATGGGTTGCCCCACCGGATAAAGACAGACAATGGTGTTGTCACCGGAGGTACGTCTGTCGTTAGCCTGGTGCCTGCAGACTACTGACCTGAACAGGGGGCGCCCCTTTGGATTGCGGACTGGGTCCTTCTGACGACGGACGCCAATCTTCGATGTTTGGGAGCAGTGTTGGGTCCACACTTCTTCCACACCGTGCAGGTGCAGTCTGACAATGCCACCACGGTGGCTTACATAAACCGCCAAGGAGGAACCTGCAGTCAGACTGCCCTGACAGAAGTGTCCTGCATTCTAGCGAGGGCGGAAGGCAATCTCCCTGTCATCTCTACAGTGTTCATACCAGGAGCCCTCAACTGGGAAGCAGACTTTCTCAGCCGTCAAGACATGCATCCAGTAGAGTGGTCTCTTCACCAGGTGGTGTTTCAGCTACTGGTGAACAAATGGGGCCTTCCAGAAATGGACTTCATGGCCTCCCAACACAACAACAAGCTTCCTGTGTACGGGTCAAGAACAAGAGACACAGAGGCACTTCTGGTAGATGCTCTGTCGGTCCGGTGGACCTTCCCGTTTGCGTACCTCTTCCCTCGTTCCCCCTTCTTCCTCAAGTGATTCGCAAATTCAAGCAAGAAGGCGGCACGCCCCTGCTGATAGCTCCAGCGTGGCCCAGACGGCACTGGTACTCAAATCTCAGGAGCCTGTCCATATATACGCTCCGATGCGGTTGCCTCTACGTCCGGACCTGTTGTCTCAAGGTCCTTGCCATCCCCCGGACCTGGGCCATCTGTCTTTTGATGGCGTGGCTGTTGAGACTGCCCTCTTGAGGTCCAGGCGTTTTTTCCAGCTTTGTTGTTAACACCATGCTCAGAGCTCGGAAGCCAGCTTCTGCAAGAATTTACCACAGAGTTTCTTTGGTGTCGACCTAAAGGCTATGATCCTCAGGTTTTTAGGATATCCAGGATCTTGGCTTTCCTACAAGCTGGCTTAGATCGCGGCCTTCGCCTTGCTTCACTGAAGGTGCAGGTTTCCGCCCTCTCAGTGTGGTTTCAGAATAGCTACACTTCCTGATGTCCACGCTTTTATGCAAGGTGTACTTTGCTTACAGCCTCCCTTTGTTCCACCTGTGGCTCCTTGGGACTTTGCTGTGGTCCTTTAAGGCTCTCCAAGGACCACCATTTGAACCACTGGGCTAAGTGGATTTAAAATGGCTCACAGCTAAGACTGTGTTTCTTCTGGCCATTGCCTCGGCCAGAAGAGTGTCGGATTTGGGGGCTCTTTCATGTCTCTCCCCCCCCCATTCCTAATTTTTCATAGGGACAGGGCAGTGCTGCACACTCTCCCTGGGTTCCTACCTAAGGTGGTATCTAGTTTCCACATCAATGAGAAAATTATAGTACCTGCCTTTAATTCCTCAGACCTATCTGCTGGTGAGGCCTCCTTGGATGTGGTACGGGCTCTTAGGATTTATGTTGACCATACCAGTTCATTTAGGAATGAAATTCTGTTAATGTATGGGAGCCAATGACAATCGACTATATGGTCTTAAACACTGGAAAATGGCCAAAAATTATTAACCAATTTGACCAATAATTTTTGGCCATTTTCCAGTGTTTAAGACCATATGGTCGATTGTCATTGGCTCCCATACATTACCAGATTTTTATTCCAACCAGACAGATATCTGACTGATGATTGTAGAGTGTATGCCCAGCATATGATGTATTGACCACATAATGTCTGCTTGATTATGGAAAAGGTGGTGGTCCAGCATACCTTTTATGGATTGCTATTGGGCAATCGTACATCTAGGGATGGGGGTCATTGTCATTCTAAAAGGCCACTTTACTGTTTGGACAAAAACGCTAAAACATTATTATTCTTAATTTATATGGTGCCACAAAGATTCTGCAGCACCTTACGAAGTACATAATCACCATTTTTTCTTGTGTGCTCATTTGTTTAACAGTACAGAACAATGTAGGACAAGGACATGGTTTATAAACCTTTTTGCATAACACTGAAATAAGAAGCAGGGTGTCGGCAACCAAGCATTAGGTGCCGTTTGGGGAATTAGGAGTAAATGATGGTATAAGTCGGGGGACAGAGAAGCATGTGAGGGGGAAGGGCCCTGGTCTGTGAGAGTTTACATTCTAAAGGGGCAGTACAGACGGTGTAATGGTTAGCTTTACTGCCTCACAGCACTGAGGTCATGGGTTCGATTCCCACTATGTCCCTAACTGTGCGGAGTTTGTATATTCTCCCTGTGCTTGCGTGGGTTTCCTCCGGGTACTCCGGTTTCCTCCCACACTCCAAAAATATACTGGTAGGTTAATTGGCTCTCCTCAAAATTGACCATAGTGTGTATGTTTGTGAGCATGTGGTAGAAAATATAGATTGTAAGCTCCACTGGGGCAGGGACAGATGTGAATGGTAAGATATTCTCCGTAAAGCGCTGCGGAATATGTGTGCGCTATATAAATAACTGGTAATAAATAAAATAATAAAATAAATAAAGGAGGGGGGCACAGAGACAGGGGCGACAGAGATCGGGTAGTTAGTGAGGAGGGAACAGTGGGTTAGGATGAGAGCTGGAAAGCTGAAATTAATCTCTATCTATATTCTAAGTATAATGCACACGTGTATGTGTGCATATATGTATATACTAGTCACGCGCACACACAAGGTGTGTGTGTGCATTGCACTGAGATATAATCTGTTTCTCTCTCGATCTCTTTCGAAAGTATTCACAGCGCCTTCACTTTTTCCATATGTTACATGGAATAAATTCATTTTTGTCCTCAAATTCTACACACAATACCCCATAATGACAATGTGTAAAAAATTTAATTTTTTTTGTTTTTAGATTTCTGCAAATTTAATTAAAAAAAGACAAAAAAAAAAAAAAGAAATCACATGTACATAAGTGCTCAATACTCTGATGCACCTTTGGCAGCAATTACAGCCTCAAGTCTTTCTGATTATGATGCCACAAGCTTGGCACACCTATCTTTGGGCAGTTTTGCCCATTCCTCTTTGCAGCACCTCTCAAGCTCCATCAGGTTGGATGGGAAGCGTCGGTGCACAGCCATTTTCAGATCTCTCCAGAGATGTTCAATTGGATTCAAGTCTGGGCTCTGGCTGGGCCACTCAAGGACATTCACAGAGTTGTCCTGAAACCACTCCTTTGATATCTTAGCTGTGTGCTTAGAGTCGTTGTCCTGTTGAAAGATGAACCATCGCCCCAGTCTGAGGTCAAGAGCGCTCTTGAGCAGGTTTTCATCCAGGATGTCTCTGTACATTGATGCATTCATCTTTCCCTCTATACTGACTGGTCTCCCAGTTCCTGCTACTGAAAAACATTCCCACAGCATGATGTTGCCACCACCATGCTTCACTGTAGGGATGGTATTGGCCTGGTGATGAGCGGTGCCTGGTTTCCTCCAAACATAATGCCTGGCATTGACGCCAAAGAGTTCAATCTTTGTCTCATCATGGTCTGAGAGTCCATCAGGTTTTGGTGAATTGCCGCAGAGATGCTGGTCCTTCTGGAAGGTTCTCCTCTCCACAGAGGAATGCTGTAGCTCTGACAGAGTGACCATCGGGTTCTTGGTCACCTCCCTGACTTAGGGCCCTTCTCGCCTGATCGCTCAGTTTGGCTGGCCGGCCAACTCTAGGAAGAGCCCTGGTGGTACCAAACTTCTTCCATTTACGGATGATGGAGGCCACTGTGCTCGTTGGGACCTTCAAAGCAGCAGATATTTTTCTGTACCCTTCCCCAGATTTGTGCCCCGAGACAATCCTGTCTCCGAGGTCTACAGACAATTCCTTGGACTTCATGCTTGGTTTGTGCTCTGGCATGCACTGTCAAGTGTGGGACTTTATATAGACTGGTGTATGCCTTTCAAAATCATGTCCAATCAACTGAATTTACCACAGGTGGACTCCAATTAAGCCGTAGGAACATCTCAAGGATGATCAGTGGAAACAGGATGCACCTGAGCTCAATTTTGAGCTTCATGGCAAAGGATGTGAATACTTATGTATAAGTGCTTTTTTAGTTTTTTTTTTTATTTTTTTTTTTTTTATTAAATTTGCAAAAATCTCAAAAACTTTTTACATGTTGTCATTATATAGAGTATTGTGTAGAATTTTGAGGACAAAAATTAATTTATTCCATTTTGGAATAAGGATGTAAAATAATGTTGAAAAAGTGAAGCGCTGTGAATACTTTCCGGATGTGTGTTTATGTATGTCAGTGTTGGCCAAAATTGCGGACACTTTTTGAAATTTGAATGTTTTTCAAGTTTGAATGCCTATAGAAACTGTTACACTTCATGCAGTGCAATGATTCTTATATCAAATGAAATTAAATTTTATGCTAAATTCAACAGAATAAACAGAGGTCAAATATTTGCATTACAAGGGAAGTTATGCAGTGAAAAAAACATTTAGGGTGAAAATCCCTGTGTACTTATGATGTTACTGTCCTATCCGTATTTCGTTGGGTATGCTTTATTTTCAAGACTGCAGCACAGCGACGTGGCATTGAACCAACCAATATTTGGAGTTCTTCCTTTAATATGTGGTGCCATGAGACAATTATAGCCTCAATTAATTGTCTTTAATTGGATGAACGCCTCAGATGTACCAGTTTTTTCAAACGGAACCACAAATGTTCTATGGGGTTCAGGTCTGGGCTGTTTCCTGGCCATTCCAGCACCTGTATGTCATTCTCCATGAATCACTGTTTGCGTATCTATGCAGTGTGGCAGGGAGCCGAATCCTACTGGAAAAAAAATGGGGCGTTATCTGGAAAAAGATCCCTGATAGAAGGTAGAGGTTTTGGTTGTAGGATGGTGTCAATGTTGTTTCTGATCATTGTGCCATCTATGACATAAACGAGGCCTACAGCATCTGCAGTCATACATGCCCAGATCATAACACTTGTAGGATTCTTGGTTGTCACTTGAATGCAATCTGGATGTACCTCTTCCTCGATGCGACTTCTCACATTTTCTCCCATCGCTACCAAACATTGATATCTTAGTTTTGTCACTCCATATCATTTGTTTCCACTGACCTGTCCATGCAAGGTGTTCTTTTGCCCACTGTAGTCGTTTCTGCCGCTGCTTTTTATTCAGCAGTTGCTTTTTTCGGGGAATCCTACCTTTTTAGGTCAACCTCCGTTGGTCTTCTCCGTACAGTTCTTGCACTGACAAAAACAAGTTGCACTCAGTTCACTGCTAATGGCCACAGATGACATCCATCTCATTTGTGTTTCCTGATAGCGTAAACAAAACTTTCGTACTCCTGATGTCACATTCCCACCAACTCTCAATTGCTGCATACGAAAGACCATTTTCACGTAACCCCACAAACCTGGATCTCTTCCTGGGTGACCAGTCGCCACTTTGCCTTGGACGACATTGTTGTATTTATTTTTTACACCGTCAATAGCACTAAATAATTCACACACACAAACATCCAACCGTAATTGCACTTCAGTAACCAACTTTATTCTGCAAAATGAAACAGCCAAACTGACCTCTCCCACCTTTGAACATGACCTTGCACCAGCTCATAAACAGCTGATTGGTCCTCAGAACGACTATTCCGATTGGCTGGTAGTAGCTGCTACTACAAACCGCTTTTTGAATCTCGCGCATCTGTGCTTCTTTGTCTGACTGAAAGTAGCATAACTTCCCTTGTTATGCAAATATTTCACCTCTGTTTATTGTGTTGAATTCAGCATTAAATTTCCATTCATTTGATACATGAATCATTGCACTGCATGAAGTGAAACCGTCTTTATAAGCATTCAAAGTTGAAAAACATTAAAATTTCAAGAGGTGTCCGCAAATAATAATAATAATAAAAAGGAAAAAAAAAAAATATATATATATATATATATATATATATATATATATATATAATAGTCAATAAATAGAACAAAGGGGGCGCTCCATAGTGCTTATAAAAGTTTTTTAATCAGAAAAACAACATAGACAAGCCTGTCTGTAACATGTACCAATCGTACCATAAATCGCACTGAGTGGGCTGATTACCACTTGGTTTCAAATGTAGGTATACCCGGCAACCAACGTCAGCCGTTCCTTGTCCTCCGGGAGTAAGCCACGTACCACCGCTCAACGGCTGCAGCGCCTCCTTCCACCTCAAGCTGGGGATCGGGCAATCTGACTAAGTGAATATGAAATGCGTTAGGGCGTGGCTTGATGACGCGACGAACACGTGTCCCGGTGCCCGATCCCCGGCTTGAGGTGAAAGGACGTGCTGCAGCCGTTGAGCGGTGGTGCGTGGCTTACCCCTGGAGGACAAAGAACGGCTGATGGTGGTTGCCTAGTATACCTAAATTTGAAACCAATTGGTAATCAGCCCACTCAGTGTGATTTATGGTACGATTGGTACATGTTAGACAGGCTTGTCTATGTTGTTTTTATGATTAAAACTTTTATAAGCACTATGGAGCGCCCCCTTTGTTATATTTATTGACAGATACTACACCCTGTGGAATTCCAGGAGACTATGGAAAGGGGAGCAGCGGCCTCAACATAGGAGCCTAGTGCAGATATCACATCCTACACTAGGATAAAGAGTGCTGGACTATTTATATTGTTTGCTCAATTTTATTGAATATATTACAAGCAAAGTGGTAAAGTGAGCACCTGCTTATGTTGTTTATATAGTGAATATATATATATATATATATATATATATATATAATATATATAAATTATTATTTTCAATGTCATTTACGTCCTGCACTCACACCTTAGAAAGTCCTTATTACTAGGGTGCTGCTCCTTTGGACCTAAGCCAAATATTCATACATCCATATGTGCTACATACCAAAGTGCATAGACACAAGGGCACTCACCAGATTTCTTCATAAACAGTGTTCAAGAATTTATTTCACATCAGTGCAAACAAATCATTCCAGGTTGCATTCAAATAACTCCCAACGTTTCGGTCTAGAAACGGACCTTTTTCAAGGCTTGCAATTCATGTTTAAATACATTAAACTCGCAAAAGATCAATTCAACCGTCCAATACAGCAACCATCACCAACTGCATTAGGCCAGGTCCAACACATAAATACCCAAATTCCATTCACAAATATCAGTAAGGCAGAAAACCCGGTCAGTAATGCGCTTCTTAATACCAACACATCCTGCACTTACTTCAAGCTAAGGTGCTGCATGCCACTCCGGTTTCCATCTGTCACCCTCATTTCTAAAAGAGCATCAGCTGCTATAATCAACCCAGCGCTTGCAACATCAGGGCCTGGTGCCGCATTCCTGCACCACCGGGCCCCGATTGCCACTCTAGCAACAGAGTCACACAATCCACGGCCGCTGCGCATGCGCAATAGCCAGGTGCACCATTCCTGGCTCGCTGACCAAACGTCATGCCCGCTGCAGTCCGTGCCTCATCGCTGCCGCGCATGCGCTGTGACCATAGGGACGCAGGCCACAGGACATGCGTGCGCAGCATACAACTAATCAGTACATTACAGCCGTCTTATGATAACACAGATGGGATACCCGGGGCTGCACACACCATCACCTAAAGCAACAGGAATATTAAATAAAAATAATAGTGATTGTATACTACTGGGATAATTTATGTCTTGGGACCCAGCCATAATTATACATCACAAATGTGCAATATGCCTTAGACATTAAAATAAACTAAATTAATGCACATATATCATATTCATATAGTAAGTGAACTGTACCTATTAATATCCATCAGGCACCTGTATGACATATAAAATTTAATCTACAAGATAAAATATTAAACCCACGAGTATGAACATATATTCCTATCTAAGGTAAAAAAAAACGAGAAGGGATTGAGTTCATTAAGACCTCTTGGTGAAACAGTGTCCAAACGACTAATCCATCTGCTTTCTAGTTGGTGCAGTTTCTTTAATCGATCACCGCCTCTTGTCAAGGGGGGTACCCAATCAATGATCCTACACTTTAGCGTTGATACCTGATGGTCCTTCTCAACAAAGTGTCGGGCAACTGGTTTATTGGTCACCCGTGATGTTAGGGCAGCCCGAATAGATGCCCTATGGTTTGCCATTCTCTCCCTAAATGGGCATGATGTTAACCCCACAAAGTGGAGACTGCATGGGCATACTAAAACATAAATAACATCATCCATCAGACAATGTAGGCGATATCTCATTTTAATATGTTTTCCCGTATGCGTATGTGGAAAAGATGATCCCTGTAGTAAACTCCTGCAAGTTATGCAGTTGCCACAACTGACACATCCCGGCTTCTCCTGTAATAGCCAATCAACCCCCCGCGGTGGATTCCGACTAGCCATTGGTCTTAACAGTAGCTGCTTTAAGTTAGGATTTCTCTTAAATGCCACCATTGGCGGTGGTACCTCTTTCATTCTTAACATGGTTTGAAAGAATAAAAAATGATTTTCAGCACTTGTCACTCTTATTCACCTTTATTTATAAGAGGTGTGTGGAGGATAATTATCTTGATATAGTATGGGTTATAAATTGGTATACCCTTTAATCAGATCCTTACAAAGTATAGGAGTGCTACCAATACCCCTCCAATAATAGCTACAATAAACAAAAAGTGGAGAAGAGAGGGGATTATTACTTAGTGCACTTATCCTCCACTAACAGGCAAATGGTTACTGCCAAATGATATTATTATCCACTTCGCTTTTATATTTTGCATACGTTTTTTGAAATCTAATTTTTCAAATTCTTTGAGTTTATTGCTTCATTTCTGGATGTCTTCATTATATTTGTCTAAAAGTTTAGTATCATGTTTTATAAGTATTTTAATAAGTTCTTTGGAGCAAGACAACAGGGTTTTTTCCCATTCTTCTTTTAGATCATCTAGATCAAAGGTAGGAAATAATTTGGGACGTAGGCCCCTTGGTACCATTTCATATTTTAAATAACTTTCGAATGTCACTTTTGCTGCTCAACATTATCAGTGTCAGTTGAAGAAGCTGCAGTGCTAGAGTCCACTGTGTCAAATCTTTTTTGATTAAATTTTAATCTTTTAGGTCTCCTTTTTGTATTATTTCTAACATCAGAATCACCCAACAGCCACCTATAAACTAGTTAGAAACCCTAAATGAAATGCCTCACCCGGTGAGGTTTACATCCACTGTGAACTTAACTGAGATACATTTCTTGGATATAACTATCTTTAAATCTGAAGGAAAACTATTAACGTTATTTTGAAAGCTAACGGATCGTAATACCATCCTACACGCACAAAGTTACCATCCCCCAGCACTAAAAAAATAGTCTCCCGTAGTCAGTTTCTTCGAGTACTTTGGAACAATTCAGACTGTAGGATTGCAGATAAACAACTTAGCGAGATGAGTGAGCGGTTTATGGAGCGGGGTTATACGCGGAATGAGTTCAAAAGTATTCTTGAAAGTGCCAGGACAGCCTTTGTCAACAGTCGCTCAGAGATCCGTGTAGGGTCGATCGGATGGACATATGATCTTCTCAACTAAATATAATGATAGAGCTAATCCACTGAGGAGGACATTGAAAGATAGGTGGCCTCTATTAACTACTGACACCATGTTAAGAATGAAAGAGGTACCACCGCCAATGGTGGTGTTTAAGAGAAATCCTAACTTAAAGCAGCTACTGTTAAGACCAATGGCTAGTCCGGATCCACCGCGGGTGGTTGATTGGCTATTACAGAAGAAGCCGGGATGTGTCAGTTGTGGCAACTGCATAACTTGCAGGAGTTTACTACAGGGATCATCTTTTCCACATTCGTATACGGGAAAACAGATTAAAATGAGATATCGCCTACATTGTCTGATGGATCATGTTATTTATGTTTTAGTATGCCCATGCAGTCTCCACTATGTGGGGTTAACATCACGCCCATTTAGGGAGAGAATGGCGATCCATAGGGCATCTTTTCGGGCTGCCCTAACGTCACGGGTGACCGATAAAGCAGTTGCCCGACACTTTGTTGAGAAGGACCATCAGGTATCAACGCTAAAGTGTAGGATCATTGATTGGGTACCCCCCTTGACAAGAGGCGGTGATCGTTTAAAGAAACTGCACCAACTAGAAAGTAGATGGATTAGTCGTTTGGATACTGTTTCACCAAGAGGTCTTAATGAACTCAATCCCCTCTCGGTTATTTTTACCTTAGATAGGAATATATGTTCATACTCGTGCATTTAATATTTTATCTTGTAGATGAAATTATATATGTCATACAGGTGCCTGATGGATACTGATAGGTACAGTACACTTACTATATGAATATGATATATGTGCATTAATTTAGTTTATTTTAATGACTAAGGTATATTGCACATTTGTGATGCATAATTATGGCTGGGTCCCAAGATATAAATTATCCCAGTAGTATACAATCACTATTATTTTTATTTAATATTCCTGTTGCTTTAGGTGATGGTCTGTGTTATCATGAGACGGCTGTAATGTACTGATTAGTTGTATGCTGTGCGTGTATGTCCTGTGGCCTGCGTCCCAGTAGTGGGACCTATGGTCACTGCGCATGCGCGGCAGCGATGAAACACTGACTGCAGCGGGCATGACGTTTGGTTAGCGCGCCAGGAATGGTGCGCCTGGCTATTGCGCATGCGCAGCGGCTATGGATTGTGTGACTCAGTTGCTAGAGTGGCAATCTGGGCCCGGTGGTTCAGGAATGCGGTGCCGGGCTCTGATGCTGCAAGCGCTAGGTTGATTATAGCAGCTGATTCTCTTTTAGGAATGAGGGTGACAGAGATGGGAACCGTAGTGGCATGCAGCACCTTAGCTTGAAGTAAGTGCAGGATGTGTTGGTATTAAGAAGCCGATTACTGACCGGGTTTTCTGCCTTACTGATATTTGTGATTGGAATTTGGGTATTTGTGTGGGACCTGGCCTAATGCAGTTGGTGATGGTTGCTGTATTGGACTGTTGAATTGATCTTTTGCGCGTTTAATGTATTTAAACATGGATTGCAAGCTTTGAAAAAGATCTGTTTCTAGACCGAAATGTTGGCGTTTATTTGAATGCAACCTGGAATGATTTGTTCGCACTGATGTGAAATAAATTCTTGAACACTGTTTATGAAGAAATCTGGCGAGTGCCCTTGTGTCTATGCACTTTGGTATGTAGCACATATGGATGTGTTATATATATATATATATATATATATATATATCACACACACACACACACACACACACACACTGCGGAATGTGTGTTTTAAAATGACCTGATATGTCAAAATTTAAGTTCTTCGTTCCTTGTTGCACTTTCATTGTTTCTGGCTGTTTCATTATAACATCTAATTATGTCCAGCTAAATATGCAGCTACTATGGGACACTCCCGCCATCCTAATAATGAATACTATGCCGTGGTCCTTTTTATGGGTGTGTCTAGCATGTGAGAAGCAGCCATGCCCAACATGCTGTGGCCACACCTCCTCCAGAAGGGCTCACGGGAAGTTACTGTACTGAGGCCCAAGATTTCCTTAGCAGCCCTGGAGGAGACGGGAGGGAGTGGATCTTGATGTTGGGGTAGCAAGGCCAAGGAGGGAGGGAGGTGGTTGAGAATGGAGGAACAGGAAAGGTGGTGGAGAGAAGCAGAGTGTTTATAAGGGAGACAGAAGCGGTAAGAAAGGGGGTACAGCAAGTGGAGGCGACTAGAGGGGCAAGATATTGGTGGAAAAAGTAGGTAAAGTAAAGGAATATGTGGATATTGAAATGATGATTACTCATTACTTAAATAGTGATTATCATTCTCCTTGCCTTATAATATGACTGCGCACAAACCATGCCAGAAATTTTACCACCAAAACCTTTTATTGTTGTAAAAAGCAATCGGAGCTGTAGTGTTCTTTTACCAAACAGTCTTCTGTCAAGCTCAAAGATCCCCTCTTGCAGCCATGATAATCATACTTACAGGTAAACATGCTGGGATGATTTTTTCTTAACACTTTTGATGCATTTTTTTTTATTTTATTTACCACTACATGCTGTAAGTGTAGTACAGTGGTTCCCAAACGTTTTTGATTCACTTCGTCTAATTGTTTCAGCATTTTTTTTTTCACTGCACCCCTAGGACAAAATTTTCTTTATTGAGAAATTCAGAAAAAAATATAAATAAGTAAATTGTTTGTCTGTCATCCTTATGTCCAGTTATGGGGTGGTTGACAGGGTTACGCTTCTGTTTGTCCATATATTTTATGATTGGCAGCCACCAGCACTGGTTTTGCCGATCACATGACATTGACCATATATTTAATTTTTTCTGGACCACCAACCTGTGGCCCTGCCATGGCACCCATTTTAGATATCACTGGCGTAGTAGATGTATTGGGATCGGATGTGGTCATAATCCCAACCGTGGGGATTCCGACACCTGTCAGAATCCTGGCGCTGGCATCCCGACCGCCGGAATCCCGAAGGTAAGTAGAGGGTTTCGGGGAAGGATTAGCGTTTGGGTTTGGCACGAAGAGTGGAGGTTAGGTTTAGGCACTAGGGGGGAGGTTAGGTTTAGCTACCAGGTAGGGTGAGGGTTAGGATACTGACAGAAAGGTGTGTATCCTAACCCTGTCAAGATGCCCGCGTCGGGATTCTGACTGCCGGGATCCTAGACCCAACCCCTTGGGATACTGCACTGATTGTTATACTGAATTATATAAAGTAATGCACAAAATCTTCTGTTTACTGGAATATTTTTCTGTGTTTTATTTCTACAGATACTACTAGATACTACTACAGATACTAGAGGAAGTCATGTCATACAGTTGGATCTTTTGGGGCTACATGGAAAAATTTGTGACATGAAGCTGCACTCTGCTGCATGTGTAATTTAGTATCTTGGAGCATTGTCATGCAATATTGTGGGATTGGGTTATAAAATGATTAATAAATATTATTATAAAGAAAACGCTTAATTATTTTACGTTTACAACCTAGAGCTAGCCAAAGAGTAGTTTCTTACAGGATGTTTGCACATTGATAATTAAGGTGACCATCTTGGGTCATATTCTCAGTGAATTTTAATCTGAGCAATGTCAAATTAAACTTCAAATGGACAGATCAGTCCTCATGTCTGTACCTTTTTTTTTTTTTTTATATCCTTTTTATGTCTCCATGTACATTTTTCATTCCTCCCCCCTTTTTTTTTTTTTTTTCCTGTATGGTTTGTTGTACGACTTGTCCCAGTACTTCAGAATTTTAGCGCCTAATCAACTATGATGGTGATCATAGTAAAGGAAATATAAATCTGATTTTTATGGGAAAGAATAGGGAATAGATATTTTCTTTCATCCCAAAGGATGAAAGAAACCAGTGTTCTTATTCACAGAAAGGAAGGTGGCTCAATAGCATGATTTAACACTTCCGAAACTAGACTAAGAGCTGCTGGTTTCAGCTCTCTGCCCACTGACATTTTTTTTGTCTGCTTCTCTGAGCGGTATTTAATTGTTTTAGTGCGCCCGATATCCCGTCTAAAGTGACGGGAGATCGCGGGGCGCTATTTAATTGATGCCCATTATCACGCTGATCGCATCCATAGAGGTCGGGTTTAGTTACGTAAAAGGGCTACCCCCGATCAAAGTGCTGGGCAAGATAGCGAAAAGTGCCATTTGGTCGCCCAAACGAGTCACTTTGCTAATTTCAGCTTGCACCCCCCTGGGGGTGCGAGCTGAAATGGTGCACCGGCAGCTGATCGCGCCCGACGGGAGCAACAATTTGAATAGCTCTGTGGGGAGCGAGGTGGCTGAAAAATTTAATTCCGCCCTCTGAATGCTATGGATGTTATTGTCCAATAATGAGTACTAAGGGGGCGAATCATTTTGTATTTTTAAGCCATGATAATTAATGGGCACCCAGTGTTGCAATTCAATTGTTCTGGGCGCTCGTTAATTATCACCCTCTTCTCCCTGGGTTTAGCATTGTAAAATGGCTAAACCCATCTAAAGTTCTGGTTAGGGCGCGCTTGCTGCGGTTAACACACCCTAACTAGGGGGTTTCTTGCACATTTCTACTCGCAACCTCCTGAGGGTGCAAGCAGTAATGCTTGTGCCAGCGGCTATCACGCCCTGACGGAGAAACAATTGAATTGCTCCAACTGGCGACGTAAAAAAAATAAATAAAAGCAACCAGCAAAACATTTGAATCTCCTCCTAAGTGTTCCAATATTTTATGTATTTCTGCATTGTAGTTGCCATGAACCTGTATTTTCTCAATGTCTGAATAAGGTAGATCTGATGTAGTAAAAACAACAATAACGTATTTATAGTCAGTGGACCTCTTCTGCCAACTAGTGATCGTATTAACCACAAGTGAAAATCCTGTGTTTAGTTTTCCAAAACACAACATAAAAGTGCACCCTACTTTTACCCTCCTAGTTATTTGGTCAAATGAGTAACAGGAAATCTTACATAAAGTTCAGCATGCTCTAAATTTGCTTAAAAAAGGAGCTGCAAAAGAAATTGCTTAATGCTATTCAAGGTAAGAGAAAACTATGTTTACACCACAAAAGGATATTATAATCTCAATTGTTTTGTTCACTGTGTGTTTTTTTGGGGGTCCGTAGGGTCCAGAGGAACTACCTTTTGAGTATGTGGTTGGAGAGATCCAGGCACCAAACACTCAAAGCTTTAGCTCCAAGAATGCACTGGTCCTCTTCCATTTATACCCCACTCCTCTTCCATTTATACCCCACTCCTCTTCCATTTATACCCCACTTCTAGCCACAGGCATTCAGTTTTTGTTTGGTGCTCAGCAGGAGTTCAAATGCACCTTTTGAATCGGGGACTGCTCTGGCAGTTCCAAGCCTTAATTTTATGATTTGTTTTAGTTTACTACTTTACCGGGTTAGCAGTGCTGAGCGTCCTAATAAGACGCATGCACTGCGATGACTCCTACCTCCACCGATGCCACAACACCAGTAACTTCTGGTGATTTTGATGGGTCACAGTGAAGGCTTAGCTAGCAGCGACGCTGGAGGTCGGGACTGCAATCTGATGCATGGAGATGTCCGGTAAGGCGATTCCTTGTTTACGGGGAATCACGCGCTGCAGTCCTTGCTTCTGGAGACTCATCGGAAGCTGCTGCAGTGAAGGCCTGGACGCTCCCCCGCGTCCTCGCTAGACCACTGAGGCCTTACCTCTATTGGCCATTATGATATGTCCGTCATTTGTATATAGAGACTTGTACAACAATGTCCAATTTTCTGTTCCTAAAGTTATACATTTATGTATAGGGTAATCTGTTCCCAGACCTTCTATATGTATCATATTTAGAAACCGCTAACTATAAACATCATATAGCGGGACATCAATGACTCATTGAACAACATAGGGACGGCATTTGGTCCCGCCCCTTCACTTCAGTCTCACTCTGATTGGCTTACAGAAAATGTCACTCATATGAACTTACCAATCATGTAGCTGCCGGGACTAGAATACCCGGCTTTTTCCTCACACTATGACAGCTTCCTTGAGAGAGCCCATTATTGGCGAAACAAGTGTCGGCTCGTCAGCTGGGGGATCCCAGTGCGCACTGGGACCCCTTCACCCTATACCCACTTGGAGACAAATTCTGTACAGGTATCACTATTGTTTTCTAAATTCCTGTTCTCATTAGTTGCCGGGGTTGTGAGTCTCTGCGCTGCCCAGAGCAACAGAGATCACACAATTAAAGCGGCACTAACAGCAGAAGCAGCCTGCACTTCTATGTGTGCCGTGTGACAGTGAAACTCATTCCACGTCCTCTGTATTTACAAGACGTGGAACAGCAGAACCTGATCTGTAAGAGAATACACTTTGCTCTTTATATCTATCTAGATACAACATTGATTCTTTATTCTCCAAACATAATAGAGGGACGCCTCGGCTTATTACATTCTAAAAACTCATCCTATTTTTATGTAGGTTTGGTGTACAGCTTTTTAAACATTGTTAAGTATTTTTGTTACACCGTTATGTTATATATGTTTGTTTTGTCATATTTTCGCCTTACTTATGAGGACTTATCCTCTATAAATATTGATAAATAGATTCATCATTTTTTCCAATGTGTAATTCATGTTATACTATATGTCATAGCGGTCATTAGGTCATTATTTTGCACACTCAAAGTATATGTGGAATATTCATATACCATTAACATGAAATTCGTCCATGTGATTGTTGCTATGTTGCTAGCAACAGTGGATAGACAGCTGACTCATAGATGTGATTTCAATTATTGATTAAATTTCAATTTCTGACTATCATTTTCTATGGTTTTTGTTTATGCCATATCTTTTGCCAAAATGTATTGAATATTATATTACTATTTCTTATTTCTATCTTCTGGATAAGGGATGTTGACATAACAATTGTGCATGACCATTCTGTGCTATGACCTAATAACTATATGCACAATCTATAAGTTGATTGTCCTTGATGCATGTTTTTGTACAGTGAATAGAATTGTCTATATCTGTAGATTTAATGCAGTTTTAATTATATTTGATATTTATTTTTTTCTACTGATTAGGTTTTGTGCTTGCCGGTCTATATTGAGCTTTTAACATGCATAATAATAGTTGTTGTTTTTTTTTAATCTCATATCCCTTACACTCATCCATTATTTTATTTTTTTTTCTATCATCCGGGGTGTGCTTCATTAAAGGAGTCTCTTTCTCTCTATATCCCTTGTGTTGGTATTTATGCGAATACCATATACTCCTGTGCTTTTGTTTTTTTCCTTCCCCCAGTTCCCCCCACTTTTCCCTATATACAATACTCCCCCTGGGGGCTCTCAGGGTGGGAGGCCGACTTCTCCAATTTTCCTATGCTTGACATCAGACAACAATGGATGCTTAGGTTCGAGAAGTGGTCTCCAGCATATGCCCTCACATTTCAGAGCCATCCCCCTCAGAAGTTCTTTTTGTACAAATCCTCTATCAAAGCCCTGGCCCTAGTCAAATGAAAAAGAAAAAGTATTCCTGATATGGGGCACTCATGGACTGATATTAATCAAAAATAAATTGTGTAGTGACCCATAATGAAATATAAAATATAACCTTTATTATGTCCTTAAAAATAAGGTCATCCAAATATTTTTTTCTAAAACTGTATATATGTAAATTAAAAGTAATGTTATCCACAAAAAATTGCTATTTAATTTCCTTCTTGGTGAAACATCAACATACATACCACGCTGATGAAAAATGTGATGACCTGAAATATTATGAATGTGGTCAAATCTTCAGAGTCTTACTATTGGTTAATAGACTTCCGTTATATTATTAGTGAATTATACTATTTGAGATCTATTGAATATGCGAGAGACTATGTCTACCTTATCTAACACACATCCATTAATTGGTATCTCAACTGGACCTTTTGTATTTTATTCAGAATAACAATTTCAGGTTAATCAGTAACACAATCTGACAAACATCAGCTCAGTATCATCCACAGTTAGAGCAAAATTTGTTTTACTTATATATATAATTATATATATATATATATTTATATATATATAACGGGTTAACTGATCCTAGAGTCTAAAGGTGGGTACACACCTGACATATCTGCAGCTGATTGTTGTTCATACACACTGAACGACCATCATCTGCTGCTGCAGCGAGTGGAGCTGCTTTCAGGATAAAAAAAAGAAACATACGCGGCGCTGGGGAGGGGGGCGCTGTGTGCCCCTTAGCCCGGAGCACAGCCAAAGGGGGCGTAATCAGCATGATTCCTCTCCCCCCCTTTGGCATTGGAGACTGCTCGGGCTGCGGTTACCGCACACCATTATTATCATTGTACACCCTCATCTTCAACATATGTCTCGGGTGTGGTGATGCGTCTATGACCTTCGGGTTGCACAAACCTATTTCCTGGTCTCCCTCGAATCATCCCTTGTAAATCCGATGGACAGTTTCCTGAACCAATGAGCTGCGGCTGTCAGTATCTTCATTGGCTCCAATGTTTCTATCGGAGAAATACGGGGAAGCCAGAGAGGGATTGAAATCATCCGTGTCTAGCTGAAATGATTGACAGGTTCAACAAACAATAAGCATCATTTACCGACACCCTAAAAGACCATTGTTATAAGTATTAGGAAAATAAGTTTATATAGAGTTGGTATTGACTGATCACAATAATATATTGACCAATTATATTTAGGCAGCATTCCAGTACACAATACTGTATTATTAGCCAAGTACTCCCTTTATATAATAAAGATTTATGAGAAACCAAGGGGTTAAGTTTTCTATATTGTGAAATATATTTTGTTAATCCCATATGAATCTGCCACATGTCTCTAGTGACCCTAATTGTGCATGTCTTCAAAAATATGAATATATATATATATATATATATATATATATATATATATATATACACACACGAATCCAATATAACCCACACTCCCTGCAGTACATGTCAGCCTGGAGGGGTGCAACGTCAATGAAACCGCATGGAGCATCCAGGGTCCATATGTATGTAGAAAAATAGCCATAGTCTTACGCAATTCAAGCCATAAGAGAGATCTCTCTTATGGCTTGAATTGCATATGGTTATGGATATACCTTGACAAAGGTCTCCTATGGGGACCGAAACGTCGGACTTGACTATAAAATGAAGCTGGTGGTATGTGACTAAACAGGTGTTTTTTTTTTTCTTTGCTAACATTGGTGAGTGCCCTCGCTACTTGTATTTTTCTATATATATATATATATATATATGTATGTGTAATTATTTATTAATTGGTATACAACTATAAAAATTAGAGTAGTGTTTATCAATATACTGTTAATTAACTCCTTGTATGTGTGGAAGAACATATACAGTGTATTATAATAGTGTTAGTGTATCCTAAAATAAAATTGTGTAATAAATATAATATAATTGTGACCCAATAGTGCAGATTCATGTGATTATATAATTGTGAATCAAAAAGAGAGATCTAGAATTTGACCACACAAATATAATAAACAATTCAATTAAATAAATTAAAAAATAAAACAATTCCACTCCGTGCCAATCCTATACTTCCACATTAATTCTAATTCATTTTTATTAATCCTTAATCACCACAAAACTACCATAGACAAGTGTTATTGTGATTAGTCCATGCCAACTCTATACAATAATCCACTAATATACTGACCAATTATATTCAGGCAGCCTCCCAGTACACACTACTGTATTACTAGGCAAGTACTCCCTTTATATAAAAAAGATTTATGAGAAACCAAGGGATTAAGTTAAGTATTCTATATTGTGAAATATTTTATTAATTGTGCATGTCTACAAAATATGAACACATAATTATATATAAATATTGATTAATCAGTATTCAACTATAAAAATTAGTCGTGTTTATCAGTATACTGTTAATTAACTCCCTGTATGTATGGAAGAACATATACAGTGTATTATAATAGTGTTAGTGTATCCTAAAATAAAATAATTGTGTAATAAATATAATATAATTGTGACCCAATAGTGCAGAATCATGTGATTATATAATTGTGAATCAAAAAGTGAAATTTAATAATTATAATATTGATAGCTAAAGTGTACCCATCCACATAAATATAATTAACAATGCAATTAAATAAATTAAAAAGAAAGAAAATCCACTCATTGCCAATCTTATACTTCCACCTTAATTAATATACTACTAATAAATTAATATGTATTAATCTTTAATCACCACAAAACTATCATAGACCTATGCGATAGTAGATTACTATACTGTTATGATGTTCATATTCACCTTAGGAATACTCCAGAATTGATATTATCATTGAGGCCACCCAACAAGAAAATCCAATAACTTTCCCTTTTAAGCAGTTCATGGGTGATGTTGCCCCCTCTAATTCCTAGGTGTAGTCTCACTACACCATGTACTCTCAGCTCTTTGGGGTCACCCTGATATTGATCATAAAAATGCCTTGCTACGGACGTTAGTTGTTTGAATTTCTCCAGATCCGTCCTTGAGTTTCTAACATTGCCCACATGTTCCAGTACCCTTTGTTTTAGGGGTCTCGTAGTCATCCCAACATATCGTTTTTCACAGGGGCATGTAATACAATAAAATACCCCAGATGTGTTACAGTTGATAAAATCACGTATCGTATGTTTCTTATTATATTTGTCCTTGAACTCTGGTACGAGACATATCATTGCAGGCCTTACAGCCTCCACATTTAAATGACCCCCTCACTGTAGGTTTCCTGCTCTTTCTATTACTGAAATGGCTATTGACCAGTTTATCTTTTAGATTAGCTGAATGTCTCCAAGTAATTGAGGCTCTTGGTCCAAGAGCCCTTGCTAAATCTGGATCCAATTGCAATACAGACCAATGTTTCTGTATTATTCATCAGGAGAGACACCAGGCAGCAGAGTCGATAAAATAATAATAAAAATAAATAGATAAATAAAACAGTTCTAATACTACAAAATGAGAGTCAAATCAGACCTGCAAGGGTCTTATTAAAGTAAGAATACCAGGAGGCCCACGCTTCATGAAATTTTACCATGAAGGAGGGCACTGATATATTCCATGGAAGCAGTGTACCAGATTCTATTGAGTAGTGCAGGAATGGGGGGTGAATAAATTTTTTTCCAGTTAATAGCAATCAAGATTTTAGCAGCATTAAATACATGACCACATAGTCTGTTATAGGGTATAGAAGTATCGGGGAATGGTTTACATAGTAAGACATGTAATGGATCCTTAATGGGTGTAGAGCTAAAGACACTACCTAACAGTGACATGACTTCATCCCAGTACAGTGAAATCAGTGGACAGTCCCACCATATGTGAAAGTAGGAGCCTTTCTGTCCACACTGACGCCAGCAAAGATCTGATGTCAATGGGTAGATGGAGTTAAGTTTTTCAGGGACCATATACCATCTAGTATAAAGTTTTTAAGCAGTTTCCATAAGGTTGGGGTTAATGGATGTCTTAGAGACCATCTGACGAATATCTGATCACTTCATCATCTAGATTCCTACATATGTCAGTCTCCCATGCTACTTCAAATGGTTATTTGAATTCAGGGGGGGATCCAGCTAATAGGCAATATATATATGGAAACAACACCTTTATGACCAGGGTCGTAAGTGCAGTGGGGCTCAAAACTGAATACCCTGAAGGAACGTGATTTACTGAGGGAATTGATGAAACTAGTGATCTGTAAATATGCAAAGCGGTATTTCGGTTGTGGGCCATATTTTTCACATAGTTCCTCAAAAGTTCGAGGGGCAAAGTCCCCAACAACATGTAAGTCTCTGATACCTACAGCTACCCAGGAGAGCGAATAAGGGCCCATACAAACCAAAAGGAACTGAGGTTATCTCCAAAGGGATGTCAAGGGGGATGGGTACGAGGCTAAGTCTCCATTTATTCACTCTGGGCCTGATTCAGAGCCGGCGCTCTGACCAGAGCGTTCGCTCTGAATCAGGGCTGGCCTGTCTAAATTTGGAGCGGCCTCCTGGCCGCAGACCACCCACAGCTTATGCGAGCGGCCAAAAAGATGGTCGCGATGGTCAAGACCATCGGGCTTGCGACGAGACCCTTGTGGTAGGGTCTTGTCTACCGCATGCCCGGAGTGCTTTTGGCTCTATCAGAGCCAAAAACACTCCCACTGACATCACTAGTGATGTCAGTGGGGCCAGACCCAGACGGTAGGCGTTCCCATGGGTACGCCTCCGTCTGGGCAGCCACGCCCACCAAATGGGGCGTGCTGTCAATCACCATTGACAGCACGCCCCCTTTGGTGCGAGACCCCGAGCGACGGCTTCCCCGTCGCTCGCCGGGTCTCGCGCATGCGCACGTTGGAGCAGCCTCCGTCGTGCGTATGCGCATTTGGGTAACAATGACCCGCTTGCGAGCGTACATCGCTCGCGAGCGGGTCTGAATGAGACCCTCTGTCTCAAATACTCAAAACATTTTAATAGAATTGATACATCCAGTTCAGGAAACAGGAGCGCATCTGGCCAAGTCCGCTTTAATGGATTGCAAAAGAGGGATATAGTTAACTGCATACAACTGGTCATACAGTTTTGTTATCTGGATACCAAGATAAAGAAGAGACTTTGGACTTCGGTCGCCAGAGGTAACCAAAGTTAAGTTCCAATAATTTGGAAGCGGAAGGGGAAAGGTGAAATACCAATGCCTCAGATTTTAACCCTCTTATTTTGTACCCCATACAAGGCTACCACAGCCTCCAGGTTGGGAAGTGAGGTCAGAGGAGAGGAAAGGTTCAGCAATACGTCGTCTGCAAATAGTGATAGTTTATAATCCTTATTTAAAATAGAGATACCTTTGATATCGGGGTTTTCTCGTATCTTGACCACCAGAGGGTCGATGTTTAAGGTATAGAGCAAAAGAGAGAGGGGGCAGCCCCATTATTTATTTTGAATGTCGGGGATGAGAGCCCAGTAGTGGATATTGCAGTTGGATTAAAATACAATGCTTGGACTGCCTGCAGGAAACCACCGCAAAAACCATACGCCTGTAACGCCTGAAACATAAATGGCCAGTATAGCCTGTCAAAGGCTTTCTCTGCATCCAATGACAACAATACTGCAGGTGTTTTAAGTCTATTAATGTATGTGATCAGATTAACTGTATGCTGAGTGTTGTCCAGAGCTTGTCTAGAAGGCACAAAGCCTACTTGGTCTACATCAATAAGCTGCTGAAGATACAAGTTTAGTCTATTGGCCATGTTAATCAATTAAAGTGGTCGATAATTAGCGCAACAGGAAGAGTCTTTTTGAGGTTTTGGAATTACAATAATAACTGATTTAAGGGTGTCTATGAAAACTTTCCCCCTGTAGTATCTTATTAAAAAGGGTGAGCAAATGGTACGACAATACGCCTGAAAAGGACTTGTAGTAAGAAGCAGGAATGCCATCTGGGCCATCGGCTTTAGAGGATTTCTGGCTATTCAAGGCAGCGACAAGTTCATCAACTGAGATTGGAGAGTTAATTTTAGATATAGAGGAACTATTCAGCTTGGGGAGGTTACAAGAATCCAAATAGGCCAGTAAACCAAGTGAATGTGGTATGGGTATAGAGCCACCATCTTGCAGGTTGTACAGAGATTTATAGAAAGAGTAGAAAGAATCATTAATAGTCACTGGATCATAGCTAAGAGTACCCTTTTTATTGTTAAGGGATGTTATGGTTTGGGATGCATGTTTAGCACGCAAGCGGGCTCCTAACAATGTATCAGATTTATTTCCTATTTTATAAAATCTCTGATTCAACCATCTAAGGGATCTCTCTGTTCGTTCAGCCAGCAAGGATTGGAGCTCCCCTCGTACAGCCTGGATCTGGAAGTATACAGAGCGAGAATGGGTGGATTTGTGAATATGCTCAAGCTGTTCTAACAGCATTAAGTTCAACAGTCTTTTCAGAGTTGTGTTTTTCTGTGGGAGGTATTTAATCACTGCACCTCTCACTACTGCTTTGTGCGCTTCCCACACTATGGGAAGACTTGCATCTGGGGTAATATTCAATTGAAAATAGTCCTCAATCTGAGCCCAAAGATACTCCTTAAATTTAGGGATACAGAGAAGTGCTTCATTCAGTCTCCATGAGGGACAGCTCCTAGGGGGCCACACATTAGAGATAAGATCTACATTAGTCAGAGTCTTTAATACTTCACTACAACCCATTAACATATCAATGCGAGAGTAGGAGTCATGAGGTTGCGAATAGAAAGTATAATCCCGAGAGGATGGATGAGGTGCCCACCATGTGTTGAAGAGACCAGACTCGGCCATGTGTCTACATAAAGCACCAGATTGATGATGCTGAGGAAAAATGCTATGTGGGCCTGATCTATCTAATTCTGGAGATAATATAGTGTTAAAGTCCCCCCCTAGGATTACCATACCTCTATGCATCCTTTGTAAATCAGAGAAGAGTGTATGGAAAAATCACGCTTGACCTGTGTTGGGCGCATAGAGATTGACTAAAGTCACAATGTGATAGCCAATTTGACCTACCAATATGACATAGCGTCCCTCAGTATCATTTTTAGTGGAGAAGGTATGAAAGGGAAGAGAGGAGCGATCCTGTATGGCTACCTCATTTCTTTTTAGCAGAGTATGAGGAATATTCAACAATTGGAAATCTACGAGATATTAATGAAGGATGAGAGCCATTTTTAAATTGAGTCTCTTGTAAAAATATAAAGTCCCCTCGATGAGCACTAATCGTTTTGTACAGAACGTTTTTGAGGAGTGTTGAGGCCCTTCACATTAAGCGAGAGCACAGTTAGAAGCATAATGGAATAAAACAAAAGGTCAACAGTGGACAACAAATAAAACAATCAAGGACAATGCTGCCTGGTGTCGAAGGGGAGGGGAAAGTTAGGGGAATGCGGACAGATCACTTCTCTGCAGGGAGATTAAGATTCGCAATATGAGAACCCGTAGGGAAAAAAAATGGAAAGATCTGTCTCGAGAGAAATGGATCCAATGAGCTCAAAGATTTGGGAGAGCAACTAACAAGGCTAAAATTGAATAAAGTAGGAGTAAAGGACTACGGATAAACTCTCACTACATACTGTCTACATACCGTCCTCCTGGAAAAATTAAAACAAATACGACCCACATAATAGGTCACTATACCTGTAATAAAAAGCATACACAAATAGTCCAGTAATAAAAACAAATATAAAGAATAAAAATACAATTAAATATACTTAGCAAAATATAGTGTAAGGTCAGAGTCTGCACCACTAACTCCAGCCTCTAGAGGTACAAAAGAAACCAAAATAGAGGAATCCAAGATACCGATATATGTATATATAATAAGAAAAAAAACAAAACCACAAAATTGAATAGGCATAGAATCAAACAGCGAATAGAAGTGTGGAGTCAGGGCATCCACCGTCAGCCGTAATCCCCATTAAATAACAAACAGTATAGGTGGAATCTAGGCTCAGGCAGCCCAGAAACCAAAACTTAATGGTAGAAAGCCCCAAGAAGGGCGATGCAAATGAAAAAAAACAGTGTTCTCATATGCATATGTGTACAGGTTTCAAGTAGGAGAGATATCTTGGCCACGAGAGAAGTGAGATAAAGCAGGAACAACAATCTTCAGCCTATGTAAAAGTTATTTACCCTCTTCAGGGTCTCACACCGACACCGAGCGGTCTCCGACATCCACAATCAGACAGAAGGGGAAGCCCCACTTGTATTTATAACCATTGTCCCGTAGGGCCTTGGTGACTTCCCAAAAGTCTCAGCATTTGAGAATGGTAGATGGTGCTAAGTCCTGAAAAATCTGCAGATGACAATTTATAAAAAAAATATGAGGCGACTGCCTACTAACAGCGACAATCATCTTCTTAGTTTTGAATGACAAAAACTTTAAAACGACAACTCTAGGTGGGTCACCATCTTTAGCTTTAGGACATAAGGCTCTGTGGGCTCTCTCAATGAGGAGAGACTGCTCTGTAAGGGTAGGAACCATCATCAGAAAAAGTCTATGCAAATAGGGTTCCAATTGTTGAGGGGAAACAGATTCAGGGATGTTACGAATCCTGAGATTGTTCCTCCGCTATCGGTTTTCCAAGTCTTCATTTTTATCACAAAGAATAGCAAGCTCCTTATATAGAAAATCCGTGTCCTGAGAGATTTCTCGCAGGCCTCTGGTGTTAGATTCAACTTTAGTTTCCACCTTAAGGGGCACATCCACTAGACGATCTACTACCTGTCCAATCTCTAAATGATTTTCCCTTGATTTTTTTCCCTTGAAATTTTTTCTTTCAGTCTGAACGATTTGCAAACGATCTTTAATAGATCAAGTGAAATTGACCTGGATGTTCGGTCGACTGACGAGACGATCAAACGACCATCGGGAGCGCGCATCGTTGATCGTTAACGACCAAACACTGCACGATTTATAAATGATTTTTAAATGATTGAACGATAACGACGTTGATATCGTTCAATCGCCTGCTAAAATCGTGTAATGGATGCCCCCCTTTAGAAATGCAACCGTTAAGTGTAGCAATTTCATTTTTAAGGTCCACAGTTGATGGAAATATGCGGTAAGAGATTTACTGAGGTCAGCAATCATAGTTTGGATGTCACTTTTAGTAGCAAAAGTGTGTCCAGGGGAGAGATTAGGGCCTTGAGAACCTACAGGGGAGGCTGGAGGAGATTCTGACGGTTGGTGGGAGTCAGAGCAGGATAGGTGTTGCATGATACCTTGTTGGGTACTTTTTTTTTACCACCTCCAGCCGAGGACCTATGCATGATATAGAGTAAAATCAATTAAAAACAATACAGGTATAGTGAGGTATATTCCAGGTGGACAGGAGATGAGTGAACTTGAACATAAGCATTAATACGAAAACAGCAAGAAAAAAATCCAGCATAGGAAAAAAAGATAGTTACGTCATAACAGGTGCATATAAAGTCCTGCAAATCCACTACATGGCAATATTACTTAAAAAAATATAGAAAGCAGGATCTATCTATCTATATATATATATATATATATATATATATTAGGGATGAGCGGGTTCGGATTTCTGAAATCCGAGCCCCCCCGATCCGAGTCGTATACAAGTCAGGCTCGACTTTTCCCGCCTGACTCGGATCTGGAATCGAGGCAAAACATCATCATCCCGCCTTTTGGATTTCGTGGGTTTTGGATTCTATAAAAGGTCCCCACGTTGGTGCCATTTCTCACTCCGGCTGTGGACAGTGAAGAGGGAGGGTGGGAGCTAGGGCTGGCTGGGTGTTGTGCTGCTGTTGTCCATAGGGGCTGTGACCACTCAGTCCATAGGGGCTGACTGGGCTGTGCTGTGCTGCTGTTGTCCATAGGGGTTGGCTGGGCTGTGTTGGGCTGCTGTCATAGGGGCTGGCTAGGCTGTGTTGTGCAGTCAGTTGCAGTCATAGGGGCTGTGTCCACTACAAAATTATACGGGCTGGCTGGAATGTGTTGTGCAGTGTCCCATAAAGGCTGTAGTCCTAGAGGGGTGCTGTAGTGTTGTCCAGGGGGTGATCTGTGCATCAGGGGTACTCCCCCAAAGTGCACTCCAAAAAAATAATTATTATTGTGAATTGTGTGCGAAGTAGCCGCACGTGCATCAACAAAGTAGCGTCAAGCGTGTGCCTGTGTCATAAGTAAAGGGCCAGCTGGCTTGACCGTTAAAGGGTGCTGTAACCCCCAAAGTGCACTCCAAACAAAATAAAAAATTATTTTCTTTGTGAATTGTGTGCACTGTGGCCCTACGTGCATCAACAAAGTAGCGCCAAGCGTGTGCCTGTGTCATAAGTAAAAGGCCGGCTGGCTTGACCTTTAAAGGGTGCTGTTACCCCCAAAGTGCACCCCAAACAAATTAAAAATTTATTTTCTGTGTTTGTGAATTGAGTGCACTGTGGCTGCACGTGCATTAACAAAGGAGTAGCGCCAAGCATGCGCCTGTGTCCCATAAGTAAAGGGCCGGCTGGCTTGTCCATTAAAGGGTGCTGTAACCCTCAAAGTGCATTCCAAAAAAAATTAAAATATATATTTTTATGTGTTTGTGAATTGTGTGCACAGTTACCACACGTGCATCAACAAAGTAGCGTCAAGCATGCGCCTGTGTCATAAGTAAAGGGCCGGCTGCCTTGACCGTTAAAGGGTGCGGTAACCCCCAAAGTGCGCTCCAAACAAAATAAAAAAATATTTCTGTGTTTGTGAATTGTGTGCACTCTGGCTGCACATGCATCAACAAAAGAGCAGCGCCAAGCGTGCGACTGTGTTATAAGTAAAGGGCCGGATTGCTTGTCCGTTAAAGGGTGCTATAACACCCAAAGTGAGCGCCAAAAAAATAAACAATTCTTTGTTTTTCTGTCTTTGTGAATTGTGTGGGCTGTGGCCGCACCTGCATCCTCAAAGCAGCAGCGACAAGCGTGCGTCTGTCTGTTTAATGGTGGTGTAACCATCAAAGTGCGCTCCACAAAAAAAAATATACATTTTTTTCTGTCTTTGTGAATTGTGTTGGCTGTAGCTGCACCTGCATCCTCAAAGCAGCAGCGACAAGCGTGCATCTTTCTGTTAAAGGGTGGTGTAACCCTCAAAGTGCGCTCCACAAAAAATAAAAAATTAGACTTTTTTTCTGTCTTTGTGAATTTTGTGGGCTGTAGCCGCACCTGCATCCTCAAAGCAGCAGCGACAAGCGTGCATCTGTCTGTTAATGGGTGGTGTAACCCCCAAAGTGCACTGTAACCAAAATAAAATAAGCTTCTTTTTTCCTATTTGTGTGTGAAATGTATGCGCAGTAGCTGCACCTGCATCCTCAAAGCAGCAGCGACAAGCGTGCTTTTAAATGGTGTTGTAACCCTCAAGGTGCACTCCACAAAAAATATATATATATTTTTTTCTTTGTGATTTGTGTGGGCTGTAGCATCCTCAAAGCAGCAGTGACAAGCGTGCGTCTATCTGTTAAAGCGTGGTGTAACCCTCAAAGTGCGCTCCACAATAAATAAAAAAATTCCTCTTTTTTTTCTGTCTTTGTGAATTGTGTGGGCTGTAGCTGCACCTGCATCCTCAAAGCAGCAGCGACAAGCGTGTGTGTATCTGTTAAAGCGTTGTGTAACCCTCAAAGTGCGCTCCACAATAAATAAAAAAATTCCTCTTTTTTTTCTGTCTTTGTGAATTGTGTGGGCTGTAGCTGCACCTGCATCCTCAAAGCAGCAATGACAAGTGTGCATCTATCTTTTAAAGTGTGGTGTAACCCTCAAAGTGCGCTCCACAAAAAATAAAAAAATCTTTTTTTTTCTGTCTTTGGGAATTGTGTGGGCTGTAGCCACACTTGCCTCCTCAAAACAGCAGCGACAAGCGTGCATCTGTCTGTTAAAGGGTAATGTAACCCCCAAAGTGCTCTCCAACCAAAATAAAATAATCTTTTTTTCTGTGTTTGTGTGTGAAATGTATGCGCAGTAGCCGCACCTGCATCCTCAAAGCTGCAGAGACAAGCATGCATCTATCTGTTATAGTGTGGTTAAACCCTCTAAGTGCACTCCACAAAAAATTAAAAAATCTTTTTTTTCTGTCTTTGTGAATTGTGTGGGCTGAAGCCGCACCTACATCCTCAAAGCAGCAGCGACAAGCAAGCGTCTGTCTGTTAAAGGGTGGTGTAACCCTCAAAGTGCGCTCCACAAAAAATAAAAATATTATTTTTTTTCTGTCTTTGTGAATTGTGTGGGCTGTAGTCGCACCTGCATCCTCAAAGCTGCAGCGACAAGCGTGCATCTGTCTGTTAAAGGGTGGTGTAACCCTCAAAGTGCGCTCCACAAAAAATAAATTTTTTTTCTTTTTTTCTATCTTTGTGAATTGTGTGGGCTGTAGTCGCACCTGCATCCTCAAAGCAGCAGCAACAAGTGTGCATCTGTCTGTTAAAGGGTGGTGTAACCCACAAAGTGCGCTAAACAAAAATTAAAAAAATCTTTTTTTTTGTGTGTGAATTGTATGGGCTGTAGCTGCACCTGCATCCTTAAAGCAGCAGTTACAAGCGTGTATCTATCTTTTAAAGGGTGGTGTAACCCTCAAAGTGCGCTCCACAAAAAATATATATATTTTTTTTTCTCCCTACAGGGGAGGCTGGAGGAGATTCTGACGGTTGGTGGGAGTCAGAGCAGGATAGGTGTTGCATGATACCTTGTTGGGTACTTTTTTTTTACCACCTCCAGCCGAGGACCTATGCATGATATAGAGTAAAATCAATTAAAAACAATACAGGTATAGTGAGGTATATTCCAGGTGGACAGGAGATGAGTGAACTTGAACATAAGCATTAATACGAAAACAGCAAGAAAAAAATCCAGCACAGGAAAAAAAGATAGTTACGTCATAACAGGTGCATATAAAGTCCTGCAAATCCACTACATGGCAATATTACTTAAAAAAATATAGAAAGCAGGATCTATCTATCTATCTATATATATATATATATATATATATTAGGGATGAGCGGGTTCGGATTTCTGAAATCCGAGCCCCCCCGATCCGAGTCGTATACAAGTCAGGCTCGACTTTTCCCGCCTGACTCGGATCTGGAATCGAGGCAAAACATCATCATCCCGCCTTTTGGATTTCGTGGGTTTTGGATTCTATAAAAGGTCCCCACGTTGGTGCCATTTCTCACTCCGGCTGTGGACAGTGAAGAGGGAGGGTGGGAGCTAGGGCTGGCTGGGTGTTGTGCTGCTGTTGTCCATAGGGGCTGTGACCACTCAGTCCATAGGGGCTGACTGGGCTGTGCTGTGCTGCTGTTGTCCATAGGGGTTGGCTGGGCTGTGTTGGGCTGCTGTCATAGGGGCTGGCTAGGCTGTGTTGTGCAGTCAGTTGCAGTCATAGGGGCTGTGTCCACTACAAAATTATACGGGCTGGCTGGAATGTGTTGTGCAGTGTCCCATAAAGGCTGTAGTCCTAGAGGGGTGCTGTAGTGTTGTCCAGGGGGTGATCTGTGCATCAGGGGTACTCCCCCAAAGTGCACTCCAAAAAAATAATTATTATTGTGAATTGTGTGCGAAGTAGCCGCACGTGCATCAACAAAGTAGCGTCAAGCGTGTGCCTGTGTCATAAGTAAAGGGCCAGCTGGCTTGACCGTTAAAGGGTGCTGTAACCCCCAAAGTGCACTCCAAACAAAATAAAAAATTATTTTCTTTGTTTGTGAATTGTGTGCACTGTGGCCCTACGTGCATCAACAAAGTAGCGCCAAGCGTGTGCCTGTGTCATAAGTAAAAGGCCGGCTGGCTTGACCTTTAAAGGGTGCTGTTACCCCCAAAGTGCACCCCAAACAAATTAAAAATTTATTTTCTGTGTTTGTGAATTGAGTGCACTGTGGCTGCACGTGCATTAACAAAGGAGTAGCGCCAAGCATGCGCCTGTGTCCCATAAGTAAAGGGCCGGCTGGCTTGTCCATTAAAGGGTGCTGTAACCCTCAAAGTGCATTCCAAAAAAAATTAAAATATATATTTTTATGTGTTTGTGAATTGTGTGCACAGTTACCACACGTGCATCAACAAAGTAGCGTCAAGCATGCGCCTGTGTCATAAGTAAAGGGCAGGCTGCCTTGACCGTTAAAGGGTGCGGTAACCCACAAAGTGCGCTCCAAACAAAATAAAAAAATATTTCTGTGTTTGTGAATTGTGTGCACTCTGGCTGCACATGCATCAACAAAAGAGCAGCGCCAAGCGTGCGACTGTGTTATAAGTAAAGGGCCGGATTGCTTGTCCGTTAAAGGGTGCTATAACACCCAAAGTGAGCGCCAAAAAAATAAACAATTCTTTGTTTTTCTGTCTTTGTGAATTGTGTGGGCTGTGGCCGCACCTGCATCCTCAAAGCAGCAGCGACAAGCGTGCGTCTGTCTGTTTAATGGTGGTGTAACCATCAAAGTGCGCTCCACAAAAAAAAATATACATTTTTTTCTGTCTTTGTGAATTGTGTGGGCTGTAGCCGCACCTGCATCCTCAAAGCAGCAGCGACAAGCATGTGTCTGTCTGTTAAAGGGTGGTGTAACCCTCAAAGTGCGCTCCACAAAAAATAAAAAATTCGACTTTTTTTTTCTGTCTTTGTGAATTGTGTGGGCTGTAGATGCACCTGCATCCTCAAAGCAGCAGCAACAAGCGTGCATCTGTCTGTTAAAGGGTGGTGTAACCCTCAAAGTGCACTCCTCAAAAAATAAAAAATTCTTTTTTTTATGTGCATTGTGTGGGCAGTAGCCTCACCTGCATCCTCAAAACAGCAGCAACAAGCGTGCATCTGTCTGTTAAAGCATGGTGTAACCCCCAAAGTGCGCTCCAAGCAAAATAAAATAATTATTTTTCTGTTTGTGTGTGAAATGTATGCGCAGTAGCCGCACCTGCATCCTCAAAGCAGCAGCAACAAACGTGCGTTTGTCTGTTAAAGGGTGGTGTAACACCCAAAGTGTGCTCCACAAAAAATAAAAAAATATTTTTTTGCTATCTTTGTGAATTGTGAGGGCTGAAGCCGCACCTGCATCCTCAAAACAGCAGCGACAAGCATGCATCTGTCTGTTAAAGGGTGGTGTAACCCCCAAAGTGCGCTCCACAAAAAAAAAATGCTTTTTTTTCTGTCTTTGTGAATTGTGTGTGCTGTAGCTGCACCTGCCTCCTCAAAGCAGCAGCGACAAGAGTGCATCTATATGTTGAAGCGTGGTGTAACCATCAGAGTGCGCTCCACAAAAAAAGAAATTCCTCTTTTTTTTCTGTCATTGTGAATTGTGTCAGCTGTAGCCGCACCTGCATCCTCAAAGCAGAAGTGACAAGTGTGCATCTGTCTGTTAAAGTGTGGTGTAACCCCCAAGTGCACTCTAACCAAAATAAAATAAGCTTCTTTTTTTCTGTTTGTGTGTGAAATCTATGTGCAGTAGCCGCACCTGCATCCTCAAAGTAGCAGTGACAAGCATGCATCTATCTGTTAAAGGGTGCTGTAACCCTCAAAGTGCGCTCCACAATAAATAAAAAATTCTACTTTTATTTTTGTGTGAATTGTGTGGGCTGTAGCCTCACCTGCATCTTCAAAGCAGCAGTGACAAGCGTGCATCCATCTGTTAAAGGGTGGTGTAACCCCCAAAGTGCGCTCCACAAAAAAAAAACTATTTTTTATCTGTCTTTGTGAATTGTGTGGTTTGTAGAAGCATCTGCATCCTCAAAGCAGCAGCGACAAGTGTGCGTCTATCTTATAAAGCGTGGTGTAACCCTCAAAGTGCGCTCCACAAAAAATAAAAAAATATTTTTTTGCTATCTTTGTGAATTGTGTAGGCTGATGCCGCACCTACATCCTCAAAGCAGCAGCAACAAGCATGCGTCTGTCGGTTAAAGGGTGGTGTAACCCTCATAGTACGCTCCACAAAAAATAAAAATTTCTTCTTTTTTTTCTGTCTTTGTGAATTGTGTGTTCTGTAGCTGCACCTGCATCCTCAAAGCAGCAGCAACAAGCGTGCGTCTGTCTGTTAAAGAGTGGTGTAACCCTCAAAGTGTGCTCCACAAAAAATAAAAGAATACATTTTTTCTGTCTTTGTGAATTGTGTGGGCTCTAGCCGCACCTGCATCCTCAAAGCAGCAGCGACAAGCGTGCATCTGTCTGTTAAAGGGTGGTGTAACCCTCAAAGTGCTCTCCACAAAAAAAAAAAAAAATGTTTCTGTCTTTGTGAATTGTGTGGGCTGTAGCCGCACCTGCATCCTCAAAGCAGCAGCGACAAGCATGTGTCTGTCTGTTAAAGGGTAGTGTAACCCTCAAAGTGCGCTCAACAAAAAATAAAAAGTTCTACTTTTTTTTTCTATCTTTGTGAATTGTGTGGGTTGTAGCTGCACCTGCATCCTCAAAGCATCAGCAACAAGCGTGCATCTGTCTGTTAAAGCGTGGTGTAACCCCCAAAGTGCGCTCCAAGCAAAATAAAATAATCTTTTTTTCTGTGTTTGTGTGTGAAATGTATGCCCAGTAGCCGCACGTGCATCCTCAAAGCAGCAGCGACAAGAGTGCGTCTATCTGTTATAGGGTGGTTAAACCCTTAAAGTGCCCTCCAAAAAAATAAAAAATTCTGTTTTTTTATTTCTTTGTGAATTGTGTGGGCTGTCGCCGCACTTGCCTCCACAAAACAGCAGCGACAAGCGCGAGTCTATCTTTTAATGCGTGGTGTAACCCTCAAAGTGCGCTCCACAAAAAATAAAAAACTATTTTTTTTCCTGTCTTTGTGAATTGTGTGGGCTGTAGCCGCACCTGCATCCTCAAAGCAGCAGCGACAAGCATGTGTCTGTCTGTTAAAGGGTGGTGTAACCCTCAAAGTGCGCTCCACAAAAAATAAAAAATTCGACTTTTTTTTTCTGTCTTTGTGAATTGTGTGGGCTGTAGATGCACCTGCATCCTCAAAGCAGCAGCAACAAGCGTGCATCTGTCTGTTAAAGGGTGGTGTAACCCTCAAAGTGCACTCCTCAAAAAATAAAAAATTCTTTTTTTTGTGTGCATTGTGTGGGCAGTAGCCTCACCTGCATCCTCAAAACAGCAGCAACAAGCTTGCATCTGTCTGTTAAAGCATGGTGTAACCCCCAAAGTGCGCTCCAAGCAAAATAAAATAATTATTTTTCTGTTTGTGTGTGAAATGTATGCGCAGTAGCCGCACCTGCATCCTCAAAGCAGCAGCAACAAACGTGCGTTTGTCTGTTAAAGGGTGGTGTAACACCCAAAGTGTGCTCCACAAAAAATAAAAAATTATTTTTTTGCTATCTTTGTGAATTGTGAGGGCTGAAGCCGCACCTGCATCCTCAAAACAGCAGCGACAAGCATGCATCTGTCTGTTAAAGGGTGGTGTAACCCCCAAAGTGCGCTCCACAAAAAAAAAAATGTTTTTTTTTCTGTCTTTGTGAATTGTGTGTGCTGTAGCTGCACCTGCCTCCTCAAAGCAGCAGCGACAAGAGTGCATCTATATGTTGAAGCGTGGTGTAACCATCAGAGTGCGCTCCACAAAAAAAGAAATTCCTCTTTTTTTTCTGTCATTGTGAATTGTGTCGGCTGTAGCTGCACCTGCATCCTCAAAGCAGAAGTGACAAGTGTGCATCTGTCTGTTAAAGTGTGGTGTAACCCTCAAAGTGCGCTCCACAAAAAATAAAAAATTCTTCTTTTTTTTTTGTGTGAATTGTGTGGGTTGTAGCTGCTCTTGCCTCCTCAAAGCAGCAGCGACAAGCGTGCGTCTATATGTTGAAGCGTGGTGTAACCCTCAGAGTGTGCTCCACAAGAAATAAAACATTATTTTTTTGCTATCTTTGTGAATTGTGAGGGCTGAAGCCGCACCTACATCCTCAAAGCAGCAGCAACAAGCGTGCGTCTGTCTGTTAAAGGGTGGTGTAACCCTCAAAGTGCGCTCCACAAAAAATAAAAAATTCTTCTTTTTTTTCTGTCTTTGTGAATTGTGTGGGCTGTAGCTCACCTGCATCCTCAAAGCAGCAGTGACAAGTGTGCATCTATCTTTTAAAGGGTGGTGTAACCCTCAAAGTGCGCTCCGCAAAAAATATGTATATATTTTTTTCTGTCTTTGTGAAATGAGTGGGCTGTAGCCGCACCTGCATCCTCAAAACAGCAGCGACAAGTGTGCGTCTGTCTGTTAAAGGGTGGTGTAACCCCAAACTGAGCTCCACAAAAAATAAAAAATTCTTTTTTTTCTGTCTTTGTGAATTGTGTGGGCTGAAGCCGCACCTACATCCTCAAAGCAGCAGCGACAAGCATGCGTCTGTCTGTTAAAGGTTGGTGTAACCATCAAAGTGCACTCCACAAAAAATATATATATTTTTTTTTCTGTCTTTGTGAATTGTGTGGGCTGTAGCCGCACCTGCATCCTCAAAGCAGCAGCAACAAGCGTGCGTCTGTCTGTTAAAGGGTGGTGTAACCCTCAAAGTGCGCTCCACAAAAAATAAAAAATTCTTCTTTTTTTTCTGTCTTTGTGAATTGTGTGGGCTGTAGCCGCACCTGCATACTCAAAGCAGCAGCGACAAGTGTGCATCTGCCTGTTAAAGGGTGGTGTAACCCTGAAAGTGCGCTCCACAAAAAATAATTTTTTTTTTTTTTTTGTGAATTGTGTGGGCTGTAGCTGCACCTGCATTCTCAAAGCAGCAGTGACAAGTGTGCATCTATCTTTTAAAGGGTGGTGTAACCCTCAAAGTGCGCTCCACAAAAAATATGTATATAATTTTTCTGTCTTTGTGAATTGAGTGGGCTGTAGCGCACCTGCATCCTCAAAACAGCAGCGACAAGTGTGCGTCTGTCTGTTTAAGGGTGGTGTAACCCCAAACCGCTCCACAAAAAATAAAAAATTCTTTTTTTTCAGTCTTTGTGAATTGTGTGGGCTGAAGCCGCACCTACATCCTCAAAGCAGCAGCGACAAGCATGCGTCTGTCTGTTAAAGGGTGGTGTAACCCTCAAAGTGCGCTCCACAAAAAATATATATATATTTTTTTCTGTCTTTGTGAATTGTGTGGGCTGTAGCCGCACCTGCATCCTCAAAGCAGCAGCAACAAGCGTGCGTCTGTCTGTTAAAGGGTGGTGTAACCCTCAAAGTGCGTTCCACAAAAAATAAAAAATTCTTCTTTTTTTCTGTCTTTGTGATTTGTGTGGGCTGTAGCTACACCTGCATCCTCAAAGCAGCAGCAACAAGCGTGCGTCTGTCTGTTAAAGGGCAGTGTAACCCTCAAAGTGCGCTCCACACAAAATATATATATATTTTTTTTCTGTCTTTGTGAATTGTGTGGGCTGTAGCCACACCTGCATCCTCAAAACAGCAGCAACAAGCGTGCGTCAGTCTGTTAATGGGTGGTGTAACCCCAAAGTGCACTCCACAAAAAAAAAATTCTACTTTTTTTTCTGTCTTTGTGAATTGTGTGGGCTGTAGCCGCACCTGCATCCTCAAAGCAGCAGCAATAAGCGTGCATCTGTCTGTTAAAGCGTGGTGTAACCCCCAAAGTGCGCTCCAAGCAAAATAAAATAATCTTTTTTCTGTTTGTGTGTGAAATGTATGCGCAGTAGCCGCACCTGCATCCTCAAAGCAGCAGCGACAAGCGTGTGTCTGTCTGTTAAAGGGTGGTTATACCCTTAAAGTGCTCTCCACAAAAAATAAAAAAATCTTTTTTTTCTGTATTTGTGAATTGTGTGGGCTGAATCCGCACCTACATCCTCAAAGCAGCAGCAACAAGCGTGCGTCTGTCTGTTAAAGGGTGGTGTAACCCTCAAAGTGCGCTCCACAAAAAATAAAAAAATATATTTTTTTCTGTCTTTGTGAATTGTGTGGGCTGTAGCCGCACCTGCATCCTAAAAGCAGCAGCAACAAGCGTGCGTCTGTCATTTAAAGGGTGGTGTAACCCTCAAAGTGCACTCCACACAAAATAAAAAATTCTTCTTTATTTCTGTCTTTGTGAATTGTGTGGGCTGTAGCCGCACCTGCATCCTCAAAGCAGCAGCGACAAGTATGCATCTGTCTATTAAAGGGTGATGTAACCCCCAAAGTGTGCTCCAACCAAAATAAAATAATCTTCTTTTTTTCTGTGTTTGTGTGTGAAATGTATGCGCAGTAGCCGCACCTGCATACTCAAAGCAGCAGCGACAAGTGTGCATCTGCCTGTTAAAGGGTGGTGCAACCCACAAAGTGTGCTCCACAAAAAATAAAAAATTCTTCTTTTTTTTTTGTGAATTGTGTGGGCTGTAGCTGCACCTGCATCCTCAAAGCAGCAGGGACAAGTGTGCATCTATCTTTTAAAGGGTGGTGTAACCCTCAAAGTGCGCTCCACAAAAAATATGTATATCTTTTTTTCTGTCTTTGTGAAATGAGTGGGCTGTAGCCGCACCTGCATCCTCAAAACAGCAGCGACAAGTGTGCGTCTATCTGTTAAAGGGTGGTGTAACCCCAAACTGCGCTCCACAAAAAATAAAAAATTCTTTTTTTTCTGTCTTTGTGAATTGTGTGGGCTGAAGCTGCACCTACATCCTCAAAGCAGCAGCGACAAGCATGCGTCTGCCTGTTAAAGGTTGGTGTAACCATCAAAGTGCGCTCCATAAAAAAAATATATATATTTTTTTCTGTCTTTGTGAATTGTGTGGGCTGTAGCCGCACCTGCATCCTCAAAGCAGCAGCAACAAGTGTGCGTCTGACTGTTAAAGGGTGGTGTAACCCTCAAAGTTGCTCTCCACAAAAAATAAAAAATTCTTCTTTTTTTTCTGTCTTTGTGAATTGTGTGGGCTGTAGCTACACCTGCATCCTCAAAGCAGCAGCAACAAGCGTGCGTCTGTCTGTTAAAGGGTGGTGTAACCCTCAAAGTGCGCTCCACACAAAATATATATATATCTTTTTTTCTGTCTTTGTGAATTGAGTGGGCTGTAGCCACACCTGCATCCTCAAAGCAGCAGCAACAAGCGTGCGTCAGTCTGTTAAAGTGTGGTGTAACCCCAAAGTGCGCTCCTCAAAAAAAAAATTCTACTTTTTTTTCTGTCTTTGTGAATTGTGTGGGCTGTAGCCGCACCTGCATCCTCAAAGCAGCAGCAATAAGCGTGCATCTGTCTGTTAAAGCGTGGTGTAACCCCCAAAGTGCGCTCCAAACAAAATAAAATTATCTTTTTTTCTGTTTGTGTGTGAAATGTATGCGCAGTAGCCGCACCTGCATCCTCAAAGCAGCAGCGACAAGCGTGTGTCTGTCTGTTAAAGGGTGGTTAAACCCTTAAAGTGCACTCCACAAAAAATAAAAAAATCTTTTTTTTCTGTATTTGTGAATTGTGTGGGCTGAATCCGCACCTACATCCT
The DNA here is from genome assembly GCA_031769625.1 of Taudactylus pleione. NCBI lineage: Eukaryota > Metazoa > Chordata > Amphibia > Anura > Myobatrachidae > Taudactylus > Taudactylus pleione. The sequence goes on from JAUIMM010000334.1 coordinate 371,829, forward strand.
CAAAGCAGCAGCGACAAGCGTGCGTCTGTCTGTTAAAGGGTGGTGTAACCCTCAAAGTGCGCTCCACAAAAAATAAAAAAATATATTTTTTTCTGTCTTTGTGAATTGTGTGGGCTGTATCCGCACCTGCATCCTAAAAGCAGCAGCAACAAGCGTGCGTCTGTCTGTTTAAGGGTGGTGTAACCCTCAAAGTGCACTCCACAAAAAATAAAAAATTCTTCTTTATTTCTGTCTTTGTGAATTGTGTGGGCTGTAGCTGCACCTGCATCCTCAAAGCAGCAGCGACAAGTATGCATCTGTCTATTAAAGGGTGATGTAACCCCCAAAGTGCGCTCCAACCAAAATAAAATAATCTTCTTTTTTTCTGTGTTTGTGTGTGAAATGTATGCGCAGTAGCCGCACCTGCATACTCAAAGCAGCAGCGACAAGTGTGCATCTGCCTGTTAAAGGGTGGTGTAACCCTCAAAGTGCGCTCCACAAAAAATAAAAAATTCTTTTTTTTTTGTGAATTGTGTGGGCTGTAGCTGCACCTGCATCCTCAAAGCAGCAGTGACAAGTGTGCATCTATCTTTTAAAGGGTGGTGTAACCCTCAAAGTGCGCTCCACAAAAAATATGTATATATTTTTTTCTGTCTTTATGAAATGAGTGGGCTGTAGCGCACCTGGATCATCAAAACAGCAGCGACAAGTGTGCGTCTGTCTATTAAAGGGTGGTGTAACCCCAAACTGCGCTCTACAAAAAATAAAAAAATCTTTTTTTTCAGTCTTTGTGAATTGTGTGGGCTGAAGCCGCACCTACATCCTCAAAGCAGCAGCGACAAGCATGCGTCTGTCTGTTAAAGGTTGGTGTAACCCTCAAAGTGCGCTCCACAAAAAATATATATATATTTTATTCTGTCTTTGTGAATTGTGTGGGCTGTAGCCGCACCTGCATCCTCAAAGCAGCAGCAACAAGCGTGCGTCTGTCTGTTAATGGGTGGTGTAACCCTCAAAGTGCGCTCCACAAAAAATAAAAAATTCTTCTTTTTTTCTGTCTTTGTGAATTGTGTGGGCTGTAGCTACACCTGCATCCTCAAAGCAGCAGCAACAAGCGTGCGTCAGTCTGTTAAAGGGTGGTGTAACCCTCAAAGTGCGCTCCACAAAAAATAAAAAATTCTTCTTTTTTTTCTGTCTTTGTGAATTGTGTGGGCTGTAGCTACACCTGCATCCTCAAAGCAGCAGCAACAAGCGTGCGTCAGTCTGTTAAAGGGTGGTGTAACCCCAAAGTGCTCTCCACAAAAAAAAAATTCTACTTTTTTTTCTGTCTTTGTGAATTGTGTGGGCTGTAGCCGCACCTGCATCCTCAAAGCAGCAGCAATAAGCGTGCATCTGTCTGTTAAAGCATGGTGTAACCCCCAAAGTGCGCTCCAAACAAAATAAAATAATCTTTTTTCTGTTTGTGTGTGAAATGTATGCGCAGTAGCAGCACCTGCATCCTCAAAGCAGCAGCGACAAGCGTGTGTCTGTCTGTTAAAGGGTGGTTAAACCCTTAAAGTGCACTCCACAAAAAATAAAAAAATCTTTTTTTTCTGTATTTGTGAATTGTGTGGGCTGAATCCGCACCTACATCCTCAAAGCACCAGCGACAAGCGTGCGTCTGTCTGTTAAAGGGTGGTGTAACCCTCAAAGTGCGCTCCACAAAAAATACAAAAATATTTTTTTTTCTGTCTTTGTGAATTGTGTGGGCTGTAGCCGCACCTGCATCCTAAAAGCAGCAGCAAGAAGCGTGCGCCTGTCTGTTAAAAGGTGATGTAACCCTCAAAGTGCACTCCACAAAAAATAAAAAATTCTTCTTTATTTCTGTCTTTGTGAATTGTGTGGGCTGTAGCTGCACCTGCATCCTCAAAGCAGCAGCGACAAGTATGCATCTGTCTATTAAAGGGTGATGTAACCCCCAAAGTGCGCTCCAACCAAAATAAAATAATCTTCTTTTTTTCTGTGTTTGTGTGTGAAATGTATGCGCAGTAGCCGCACCTGCATACTCAAAGCAGCAGCGACAAGTGTGCATCTGCCTGTTAAAGGGTGGTGTAACCCTCAAAGTGCGCTCCACAAAAAATAAAAAATTCTTCTTTTTTTTTTGTGAATTGTGTGGGCTGTAGCTGCACCTGCATCCTCAAAGCAGCAGTGACAAGTGTGCATCTATCTTTTAAAGGGTGGTGTAACCCTCAAAGTGCGCTCCACAAAAAATATGTATATATTTTTTTCTGTCTTTGTGAAATGAGTGGGCTGTAGCGCACCTGCATCCTAAAAACAGCAGCGACAAGTGTGCGTCTGTCTGTTAAAGGGTGGTGTAACCCCAAACTGCGCTCCACAAAAAATAAAAAAATCTTTTTTTTCTGTCTTTGTGAATTGTGTGGGCTGAAGCCGCACCTACATCCTCAAAGCAGCAGCGACAAGCATGCGTCTGTCTGTTAAAGGTTGGTGTAACCCTCAAAGTGCGCTCCACAAAACATATATATATATTTTTTTCTGTCTTTGTGAATTGTGTGGGCTGTAGCCGCACCTGCATCATCAAAGCAGCAGCAACAAGCGTGCGTCTGTCTGTTAAAGGGTCGTGTAACCCTCAAAGTGCGCTCCACAAAAAATAAAAAATTCTTCTTTTTTTCTGTCTTTGTGAATTGTGTGGGCTGTAGCTACACCTGCATCCTCAAAGCAGCAGCAACAAGCGTGCGTCTGTCTGTTAAAGGGCGGTGTAACCCTCAAAGTGCGCTCCACACAAAATATATATATATATTTTTTTCTGTCTTTGTGAATTGTGTGGGCTGTAGCCACACCTGCATCCTCAAAACAGCAGCAAAAAGCGTGCGTCAGTCTGTTAATGGGTGGTGTTACCCCAAAGTGCGCTCCACAAAAAAAAAATTCTCCTTTTTTTTTTGTCTTTGTGAATTGTGTGGGCTGTAGCCGCACCTGCATCCTCAAAGCAGCAGCAATAAGCGTGCATCTGTCTGTTAAAGCGTGGTGTAACCCCCAAAGTGCGCTCCAAGCAAAATAAAATAATCTTTTTTCTGTTTGTGTGTGAAATGTATGCGCAGTAGCCGCACCTGCATCCTCAAAGCAGCAGCGACAAGCGTGTGTCTGTCTGTTAAAGGGTGGTGTAACCCCAAACTGCGCTCCACAAAAAATAAAAAATTCTTTTTTTTCTGTATTTGTGAATTGTGTGGGCTGTAGCCACACCTGCATCCTCAAAGCAGCAGCAACAAGCGTGCGTCAGACTGTTAAAGGGTGGTGTAACCCCAAAGTGCGCTCCACAAAGGAAAAAATTCTACTTTTTTTTCTGTCTTTGTGAATTGTGTGGGCTGTAGCCGCACCTGCATCCTCAAAGCAGCAGCAATAAGCGTGCATCTGTGTGTTAATGCGTGGTGTAACCCCCAAAGTGCGCTCCAAACAAAATAAAATAATCTTTTTTTCTGTTTGTGTGTGAAATGTATGCGCAGTAGCCGCACCTGCATCCTCAAAGCAGCAGCGACAAGCGTGTGTCTGTCTGTTAAAGGGTGGTTAAACCCTTAAAGTGCACTCCACAAAAAATAAAAAAATCTTTTTTTTCCTGTATTTGTGAATTGTGTGGGCTGAATCCGCACCTACATCCTCAAAGCACCAGCGACAAGCATGCGTCTGTCTGTTAAAGGGTGGTGTAACCCTCAAAGTGCGCTCCACAAAAAATAAAAAAATATATTTTTGTCTGTCTTTGTGAATTGTGTGGGCTGTAGCCGCACCTGCATCCTAAAAGCAGCAGCAACAAGCGTGCGTCTGTCTGTTTAAGGGTGGTGTAACCCTCAAAGTGCACTCCACAAAAAATAAAAAATTCTTCTTTATTTCTGTCTTTGTGAATTGTGTGGGCTGTAGCTGCACCTGCATCCTCAAAGCAGCAGTGACAAGTATGCATCTGTCTATTAAAGGGTGATGTAACCCCCAAAGTGCGCTCCAACCAAAATAAAATAATCTTCTTTTTTTCTGTGTTTGTGTGTGAAATGTATGCGCAGTTGCCGCACCCGCATACTCAAAGCAGCAGCGACAAGTGTGCATCTGCCTGTTAAAGGGTGGTGTAACCCTCAAAGTGCGCTCCACAAAAAATAAAAAATTCTTCTTTTTTTTTGAGAATTGTGTGGGCTGTAGCAGCACCTGCATCCTCAAAGCAGCAGTGACAAGTGTGCATCTATCTTTTAAAGGGTGGTGTAACCCTCAAAGTGCGCTCCACAAAAAATATGTATATATTTTTTTCTGTCTTTGAGAAATGAGTGGGCTGTAGCACACCTGCATCCTCAAAACAGCAGCGACAAGTGTGCGTCTGTCTGTTTAAGGGTGGTGTAACCCCAAACTGCGCTCCACAAAAAATAAAAAATTCTTTTTTTTCAGTTTTTGTGAATTGTGTGGGCTGAAGCCGCACCTACATCCTCAAAGCAGCAGCGACAAGCATGCGTCTGTCTGTTAAAGGTTGGTGTAACCCTCAAAGTGCGCTCCACAAAAAATATATATATATTTTTTTCTGTCTGTGTGAATTGTGTGGGCTGTAGCCGCACCTGCATCCTCAAAGCAGCAGCAACAAGCGTGCGTCTGTCTGTTAAAGGGTGGTGTAACCCTCAAAGTGCGCTCCACAAAAAATAAAAAATTCTTCTTTTTTTCTGTCTTTGTGAATTGTGTGGGCTGTAGCTACACCTGCATCCTCAAAGCAGCAGCAACAAGCGTGCGTCTGTCTGTTAAAGGGCGGTGTAACCCTCAAAGTGCGCTCCACACAAAATATATATATATTTTTTCTGTCTTTGTGATTTGTGTGGGCTGTAGCCACACCTGCATCCTCAAAACAGCAGCAACAAGCGTGCATCAGTCTGTTAATGGGTGGTGTAACCCCAAAGTGCGCTCCACAAAAAAAAAATTCTACTTTTTTTTCTGTCTTTGTGAATTGTGTGGGCTGTAGCCGCACCTGCATCCTCAAAGCAGCAGCAATAAGCGTGCATCTGTCTGTTAAAGCGTGGTGTAACCCCCAAAGTGCGGTCCAAGCAAAATAAAATAATCTTTTTTCTGTTTGTGTGTGAAATGTATGCGCAGTAGCCACACCTGCATCCTCAAAGCAGCAGCGACAAGCGTGTGTCTGTCTGTTAAAGGGTGGTTATACCCTTAAAGTGCTCTCCACAAAAAATAAAAAAATCTTTTTTTTCTGTATTTGTGAATTGTGTGGGCTGAATCCGCACCTACATCCTCAAAGCAGCAGCGACAAGCGTGCGTCTGTCTGTTAAAGGGTGGTGTAACCCTCAAAGTGCGCTCCACAAAAAATAAAAAAATATATTTTTTTCTGTCTTTGTGAATTGTGTGGGCTGTAGCCGCACCTGCATCCTAAAAGCAGCAGCAACAAGCGTGCGTCTGTCTGTTAAAGGGTGGTGTAACCCTCAAAGTGCACTCCACACAAAATAAAAAATTCTTCTTTATTTCTGTCTTTGTGAATTGTGTGGGCTGTAGCCGCACCTGCATCCTCAAAGCAGCAGCAACAAGTATGCATCTGTCTATTAAAGGGTGATGTAACCCCCAAAGTGTGCTCCAACCAAAATAAAATAATCTTCTTTTTTTCTGTGTTTGTGTGTGAAATGTATGCGCAGTAGCCGCACCTGCATACTCAAAGCAGCAGCGACAAGTGTGCATCTGCCTGTTAAAGGGTGGTGTAACCCTCAAAGTGCGCTCCACAAAAAATAAAAAATTCTTCTTTTTTTTTTGAGAATTGTGTGGGCTGTAGCTGCACCTGCATCCTCAAAGCAGCAGTGACAAGTGTGCATCTATCTTTTAAAGGGTGGTGTAACCCTCAAAGTGCGCTCCACAAAAAATATGTATATATTTTTTTCTGTCTTTGTGAAATGAGTGGGCTGTAGCGCACCTGCATCCTCAAAACAGCAGCGACAAGTGTGCATCTGTCTGTTTAAGGGTGGTGTAACCCCAAACTGCGCTCCACAAAAAATAAAAAATTCTTTTTTTTCAGTCTTTGTGAATTGTGTGGGCTGAAGCCGCACCTACATCCTCAAAGCAGCAGCGACAAGCATGCATCTGTCTGTTAAAGGTTGGTGTAACCCTCAAAGTGCGCTCCACAAAAAATATATATATTTTTTTTTCTGTCTGTGTGAATTGTGTGGGCTGTAGCCGCACCTGCATCCTCAAAGCAGCAGCAACAAGCGTGCGTCTGTCTGTTAAAGGGTGGTGTAACCCTCAAAGTGCGCTCCACAAAAAATAAAAAATTCTTCTTTTTTTCTGTCTTTGTGAATTGTGTGAGCTGTAGCTACACCCGCATCCTCAAAGCAGCAGCAACAAGCGTGCGTCTGTCTGTTAAAGGGCGGTGTAACCCTCAAAGTGCGCTCCACACAAAATATATATATATTTTTTCTGTCTTTGTGATTTGTGTGGGCTGTAGCCACACCTGCATCCTCAAAACAGCAGCAACAAGCGTGCATCAGTCTGTTAATGGGTGGTGTAACCCCAAAGTGCGCTCCACAAAGAAAAAATTCTACTTTTTTTTCTGTCTTTGTGAATTGTGTGGGCTGTAGCCGCACCTGCATCCTCAAAGCAGCAGCAATAAGCGTGCATCTGTCTGTTAAAGCGTGGTGTAACCCCCAAAGTGCGCTCCAAGCAAAATAAAATAATCTTTTTTCTGTTTGTGTGTGAAATGTATGCGCAGTAGCCACACCTGCATCCTCAAAGCAGCAGCGACAAGCGTGTGTCTGTCAGTTAAAGGGTGGTTATACCCTTAAAGTGCTCTCCACAAAAAATAAAAAAATCTTTTTTTTCTGTATTTGTGAATTGTGTGGGCTGAATCCGCACCTACATCCTCAAAGCAGCAGCGACAAGCGTGCGTCTGTCTGTTAAAGGGTGGTGTAACCCTCAAAGTGCGCTCCACAAAAAATAAAAAAATATATTTTTTTCTGTCTTTGTGAATTGTGTGGGCTGTAGCCGCACCTGCAATCCTCAAAGCAGCAGCGACAAGTATGCATCTGTCTATTAAAGGGTGATGTAACCCCCAAAGTGTGCTCCAACCAAAATAAAATAATCTTCTTTTTTTCTGTGTTTGTGTGTGAAATGTATGCGCAGTAGCCGCACCTGCATACTCAAAGCAGCAGCGACAAGTGTGCATCTGCCTGTTAAAGGGTGGTGCAACCCTCAAAGTGCGCTCCACAAAAAATAAAAAATTCTTCTTTTTTTTTGTGAATTGTGTGGGCTGTAGCTGCACCTGCATCCTCAAAGCAGCAGTGACAAGTGTGCATCTATCTTTTAAAGGGTGGTGTAACCCTCAAAGTGCGCTCCACAAAAAATATGTATATATTTTTTTCTGTCTTTGTGAAATGAGTGGGCTGTAGCCGCACCTGCATCCTCAAAACAGCAGCGACAAGTGTGCGTCTGTCTGTTAAAGGGTGGTGTAACCCCAAACTGCGCTCCACAAAAAATAAATAATTCTTTTTTTTCTGTCTTTGTGAATTGTGTGGGCTGAAGCCGCACCTACATCCTCAAAGCAGCAGCGACAAGCATGCGTCTGTCTGTTAAAGGTTGGTGTAACCATCAAAGTGCGCTCCACAAAAAATATATATATATTTTTTTCTGTCTTTGTGAATTGTGTGGGCTGTAGCCGCACCTGCATCCTCAAAGCAGCAGCAACAAGCGTGCGTCTGTCTGTTAAAGGGTGGTGTAACCCTCAAAGTGCGCTCCACAAAAAATAAAAAATTCTTTTTTTTCTGTCTTTGTGAATTGTGTGGGCTGTAGCTACACCTGCATCCTCAAAGCAGCAGCAACAAGCGTGCGTCTGTCTGTTAAAGGGTGGTGTAACCCTCAAAGTGCGCTCCACACAAAATATATATATATCTTTTTTTCTGTCTTTGTGAATTGTGTGGGCTGTAGCCACACCTGCATCCTCAAAGCAGCAGCAACAAGCATGCGTCAGTCTGTTAAAGGGTGGTGTAACCCCAAAGTGCGCTCCACAAAAAAAAAATTCTACTTTTTTTTCTGTCTTTGTGAATTGTGTGGGCTGTAGCCGCACCTGCATCCTCAAAGCAGCAGCAATAAGCGTGCATCTGTCTGTTAAAGCGTGGTGTAACCCCCAAAGTGCGCTCCAAACAAAATAAAATAATCTTTTTTTCTCTTTGTGTGTGAAATGTATGCGCAGTAGCCGCACCTGCATTCTCAAAGCAGCAGCGACAAGCGTGTGTCTGTCTGTTAAAGGGTGGTTAAACCCTTAAAGTGCACTCCACAAAAAAATAAAAAAATCTTTTTTTTCTGTATTTGTGAATTGTGTGGGCTGAATCCGCACCTACATCCTCAAAGCAGCAGCGACAAGCGTGCGTCTGTCTGTTAAAGGGTGGTGTAACCCTCAAAGTGCGCTCCACAAAAAATAAAAAAATATATTTTTTTCTGTCTTTGTGAATTGTGTGGGCTGTAGCCGCACCTGCATCCTAAAAGCAGCAGCAACAAGCGTGCGTCTGTCTGTTTAAGGGTGGTGTAACCCTCAAAGTGCACTCCACAAAAAATAAAAAATTCTTCTTTATTTCTGTCTTTGTGAATTGTGTGGGCTGTAGCTGCACCTGCATCCTCAAAGCAGCAGCGACAAGTATGCATCTGTCTATTAAAGGGTGATGTAACCCCCAAAGTGCGCTCCAACCAAAATAAAATAATCTTCTTTTTTTCTGTGTTTGTGTGTGAAATGTATGCGCAGTAGCTGCACCTGCATACTCAAAGCAGCAGCGACAAGTGTGCATCTGCCTGTTAAAGGGTGGTGTAACCCTCAAAGTGCTCTCCACAAAAAATAAAAAATTCTTTTTTTTTTGTGAATTGTGTGGGCTGTAGCTGCACCTGCATCCTCAAAGCAGCAATGACAAGTGTGCATCTATCTTTTAAAGGGTGGTGTAACCCTCAATGTGCGCTCCACAAAAAATATGTATATATTTTTTTCTGTCTTTGTGAAATGAGTGGGCTGTAGCGCACCTGCATCCTCAAAACAGCAGCGACAAGTGTGCGTCTGTCTGTTAAAGGGTGGTGTAAACCCAAACTGCGCTCCACAAAAAATAAAAAAAATATTTTTTTTCAGTCTTTGTGAATTGTGTGGGCTGAAGCCGCACCTACATCCTCAAAGCAGCAGCGACAAGCATGCGTCTGTCTGTTAAAGGTTGGTGTAACCCTCAAAGTGCGCTCCACAAAAAATATATATATATTTTATTCTGTCTTTGTGAATTGTGTGGGCTGTAGCCGCACCTGCATCCTCAAAGCAGCAGCAACAAGCGTGCGTCTGTCTGTTAAAGGGTGGTGTAACCCTCAAAGTGCGCTCCACAAAAAATAAAAAATTCTTCTTTTTTTCTGTCTTTGTGAAATGTGTTGGCTGTAGCTACACCTGCATCCTCAAAGCAGCAGCAACAAGCGTGCGTCTGTCTGTTAAAGGGTGGTGTAACCCTCAAAGTGCGCTCCACACAAAATATATATGTATTTTTTTCTGTCTTTGTGAATTGTGTGGGCTGTAGCCACACCTGCATCCTCAAAACAGCAGCAACAAGCGTGCGTCAGTCTGTTAAAGGGTGGTGGTGTAACCCCAAAGTGCGCTCCACAAAAAATAAAAAATTCTTCTTTTTTTTTGTGAATTGTGTGGGCTGTAGCTGCACCTGCATCCTCAAAGCAGCAGTGACAAGTGTGCATCTATCTTTTAAAGGTTGGTGTAACCCTCAAAGTGCGCTCCACAAAAAATATGTATATATTTTTTTCTGTCTTTGTGAAATGAGTGGGCTGTAGCGCACCTGCATCCTCAAAACAGCAGCGACAAGTGTGCGTCTGTCTGTTAAAGGGTGGTGTAACCCCAAACTGCGCTCCACAAAAAATAAAAAAATCTTTTTTTTCTGTCTTTGTGAATTGTGTGGGCTGAAGCCGCACCTACATCCTCAAAGCAGCAGCGACAAGCATGCGTCTGTCTGTTAAAGGTTGGTGTAACCCTCAAAGTGCGCTCCACAAAACATATATATATATATTTTTTTCTGTCTTTGTGAATTGTGTGGGCTGTAGCCACACCTGCATCCTCAAAGCAGCAGCAACAAGCGTGCGTCTGTCTGTTAAAGGGTGGTGTAACCCTCAAAGTGCGCTCCACAAAAAATAAGAAATTCTTCGTTTTTTCTGTCTTTGTGAATTGTGTGGGCTGTAGCTACACCTGCATCCTCAAAGCAGCAGCATCAAGCGTGCGTCTGTCTGTTAAAGGGCGGTGTAACCCTCAAAGTGCGCTCCACACAAAATATATATATATTTTTTTTTTCTGTCTTTGTGAAATGAGTGGGCTGTAGCGCACCTGCATCCTCAAAACAGCAGTGACAAGTGTGCTTCTGTCTGTTAAAGGGTGGTGTAACCCCAAACTGCGCTCCACAAAAAATAAAAAATTCTTTTTTTTCTGTCTTTGTGAATTGTGTGGGCTGTAGCTACACCTGCATCCTCAAAGCAGCAGCAACAAGCATGCGTCTGTCTGTTAAAGGGTGGTGTAACCCTCAAAGTGCGCTCCACACAAAATATATATAGATATTTTTTTCTGTCTTTGTGAATTGTGTGGGCTGTAGCCACACCTGCATCCTCAAAGCAGCAGCAACAAGCGTGCGTCAGTCTGTTAAAGGGTGGTGTAACCCCAAAGTGCGCTCCACAAAAAAAAAATTCTACTTTTTTTTCTGTCTTTGTGAATTGTGTGGGCTGTAGCCGCACCTGCATCCTCAAAGCAGCAGCAATAAGCGTGCATCTGTCTGTTAAAGCGTGGTGTAACCCCCAAAGTGCGCTCCAAACAAAATAAAATAATCTTTTTTTCTGTTTGTGTGTGAAATGTATGCGCAGTAGCCGCACCTGCATCCTCAAAGCAGCAGCGACAAGCGTGTGTCTGTCTGTTAAAGGGTGGTTAAACCCTTAAAGTGCACTCCACAAAAAATAAAAAAATCTTTTTTTTCTGTATTTGTGAATTGTGTGGGCTGAATCCGCACCTACATCCTCAAAGCACCAGCGACAAGCGTGCGTCTGTCTGTCAAAGGGTGGTGTAACCCTCAAAGTGCGCTCCACAAAAAAGAAAAAAATATTTTTTTTCCTGTCTTTGTGAATTGTGTGGGCTGTAGCCGCACCTGCATCCTAAAAGCAGCAGCAACAAGCGTGCGTCTGTCTGTTAAAGGGTGATGTAACCCTCAAAGTGCACTCCACAAAAAATAAAAAATTCTTCTTTATTTCTGTCTTTGTGAATTGTGTGGGCTGTAGCTGCACCTGCATCCTCAAAGCAGCAGCGACAAGTATGCATCTCTCTATTAAAGGGTGATGTAACCCCCAAAGTGCGCTCCAACCAAAATAAAATAATCTTCTTTTTTTCTGTGTTTGTGTGTGAAATGTATGCGCAGTAGCCGCACCTGCATACTCAAAGCAGCAGCGACAAGTGTGCATCTGCCTGTTAAAGGGTGGTGTAACCCTCAAAGTGCACTCCACAAAACATAAAAAATTCTTTTTTTTCAGACTTTGTGAATTGTGTGGGCTGAAGCCGCACCTACATCCTCAAAGCAGCAGCGACAAGCATGCGTCTGTCTGTTAAAGGGTGGTGTAACCCTCAAAGTGCGCTCCACAAAACATAAAAAATTCTTCTTCTTTTTTGTGAATTGTGTGGGCTGTAGCTGCACCTGCATCCTCAAAGCAGCAGTGACAAGTGTGCATCTATCTTTTAAAGGGTGGTGTAACCCTCAAAGTGCGCTCCACAAAAAATATGTATATATTTTTTTCTGTCTTTGTGAAATGAGTGGGCTGTAGCGCACCTGCATCCTCAAAACAGCAGCGACAAGTGTGCGTCTGTCTGTTTAAGGGTGGTGTAACCCCAAACTGCGCTCCACAAAAAATAAAAAATTCTTTTTTTTCTGTCTTTGTGAATTGTGTGTGCTGAAGCCGCACCTACATCCTCAAAGCAGCAGCGACAAGCATGCGTCTGTCTGTTAAAGGTTGGTGTAACCCTCAAAGTGCGCTCCACAAAAAATATATATATATTTTATTCTGTCTTTGTGAATTGTGTGGGCTGTAGCCACACCTGCATCCTCAAAGCAGCAGCAACAAGCGTGCATCTGTCTGTTAAAGGGTGGTGTAACCCCAAACTGCGCTCCACAAAAAATAAAAAATTCTTTTTTTTCTGTCTTTGTGAATTGTGTGGGCTGTAGCTACACCTGCATCCTAAAAGCAGCAGCAACAAGCATGCGTCTGTCTGTTAAAGGGTGGTGTAACCCTCAAAGTGCGCTCCACACAAAATAAAAAATTCTTCTTTATTTCTGTCTTTGTGAATTGTGTGGGCTGTAGCCGCACCTGCATCCTCAAAGCAGCAGCGACAAGTATGCATCTGTCTATTAAAGGGTGATGTAACCCCCAAAGTGTGCTCCAACCAAAATAAAATAATCTTCTTTTTTTCTGTGTTTGTGTGTGAAATGTATGCGCAGTAGCCGCACCTGCATACTCAAAGCAGCAGCGACAAGTGTGCATCTGCCTGTTAAAGGGTGGTGCAACCCTCAAAGTGCGCTCCACAAAAAATAAAAAATTCATCTTTTTTTTTTGTGAATTGTGTGGGCTGTAGCTGCACCTGCATCCTCAAAGCAGCAGTGACAAGTGTGCATCTATCTTTTAAAGGGTGGTGTAACACTCAAAGTGCGCTCCACAAAAAATATGTATATATTTTTTTCTGTCTTTGTGAAATGAGTGGGCTGTAGCCGCACCTGCATCCTCAAAACAGCAGCGACAAGTGTGCGTCTGTCTGTTAAAGGGTGGTGTAACCCCAAACTGCGCTCCACAAAAAATAAAAAATTCTTTTTTTTCTGTCTTTGTGAATTGTGTGGGCTGAAGCCGCACCTACATCCTCAAAGCAGCAGCGACAAGCGTGCGTCTGTCTGTTTAAGGGTGGTGTAACCCTCAAAGTGCACTCCACAAAAAATAAAAAATTCTTCTTTATTTCTGTCTTTGTGAATTGTGTGGGCTGTAGCTGCACCTGCATCCTCAAAGCAGCAGCGACAAGTATGCATCTGTCTATTAAAGGGTGATGTAACCCCCAAAGTGCGCTCCAACCAAAATAAAATAATCTTCTTTTTTTCTGTGTTTGTGTGTGAAATGTATGCGCAGTAGCCGCACCTGCATACTCAAAGCAGCAGCGACAAGTGTGCATCTGCCTGTTAAAGGGTGGTGTAACCCTCAAAGTGCGCTCCACAAAAAATAAAAAATTCTTTTTTTTTTGTGAATTGTGTGGGCTGTAGCTGCACCTGCATCCTCAAAGCAGCAGTGACAAGTGTGCATCTATCTTTTAAAGGGTGGTGTAACCCTCAAAGTGCGCTCCACAAAAAATATGTATATATTTTTTTCTGTCTTTGTGAAATGAGTGGGCTGTAGCGCACCTGCATCCTCAAAACAGCAGCGACAAGTGTGCGTCTGTCTGTTAAAGGGTGGTGTAAACCCAAACTGCGCTCCACAAAAAATAAAAAAAATATTTTTTTTCAGTCTTTGTGAATTGTGTGGGCTGAAGCCGCACCTACATCCTCAAAGCAGCAGCGACAAGCATGCGTCTGTCTGTTAAAGGTTGGTGTAACCCTCAAAGTGCGCTCCACAAAAAATATATATATATTTTATTCTGTCTTTGTGAATTGTGTGGGCTGTAGCCGCACCTGCATCCTCAAAGCAGCAGCAACAAGCGTGCGTCTGTCTGTTAAAGGGTGGTGTAACCCTCAAAGTGCGCTCCACAAAAAATAAAAAATTCTTCTTTTTTTCTGTCTTTGTGAAATGTGTTGGCTGTAGCTACACCTGCATCCTCAAAGCAGCAGCAACAAGCGTGCGTCTGTCTGTTAAAGGGTGGTGTAACCCTCAAAGTGCGCTCCACACAAAATATATATGTATTTTTTTCTGTCTTTGTGAATTGTGTGGGCTGTAGCCACACCTGCATCCTCAAAACAGCAGCAACAAGCGTGCGTCAGTCTGTTAAAGGGTGGTGGTGTAACCCCAAAGTGCGCTCCACAAAAAATAAAAAATTCTTCTTTTTTTTTGTGAATTGTGTGGGCTGTAGCTGCACCTGCATCCTCAAAGCAGCAGTGACAAGTGTGCATCTATCTTTTAAAGGTTGGTGTAACCCTCAAAGTGCGCTCCACAAAAAATATGTATATATTTTTTTCTGTCTTTGTGAAATGAGTGGGCTGTAGCGCACCTGCATCCTCAAAACAGCAGCGACAAGTGTGCGTCTGTCTGTTAAAGGGTGGTGTAACCCCAAACTGCGCTCCACAAAAAATAAAAAAATCTTTTTTTTCTGTCTTTGTGAATTGTGTGGGCTGAAGCCGCACCTACATCCTCAAAGCAGCAGCGACAAGCATGCGTCTGTCTGTTAAAGGTTGGTGTAACCCTCAAAGTGCGCTCCACAAAACATATATATATATATTTTTTTCTGTCTTTGTGAATTGTGTGGGCTGTAGCCGCACCTGCATCCTCAAAGCAGCAGCAACAAGCGTGCGTCTGTCTGTTAAAGGGTGGTGTAACCCTCAAAGTGCGCTCCACAAAAAATAAGAAATTCTTCGTTTTTTCTGTCTTTGTGAATTGTGTGGGCTGTAGCTACACCTGCATCCTCAAAGCAGCAGCATCAAGCGTGCGTCTGTCTGTTAAAGGGCGGTGTAACCCTCAAAGTGCGCTCCACACAAAATATATATATATTTTTTTTTCTGTCTTTGTGAAATGAGTGGGCTGTAGCGCACCTGCATCCTCAAAACAGCAGTGACAAGTGTGCGTCTGTCTGTTAAAGGGTGGTGTAACCCCAAACTGCGCTCCACAAAAAATAAAAAATTCTTTTTTTTCTGTCTTTGTGAATTGTGTGGGCTGTAGCTACACCTGCATCCTCAAAGCAGCAGCAACAAGCATGCGTCTGTCTGTTAAAGGGTGGTGTAACCCTCAAAGTGCGCTCCACACAAAATATATATAGATATTTTTTTCTGTCTTTGTGAATTGTGTGGGCTGTAGCCACACCTGCATCCTCAAAGCAGCAGTAACAAGCGTGCGTCAGTCTGTTAAAGGGTGGTGTAACCCCAAAGTGCGCTCCACAAAAAAAAAATTCTACTTTTTTTTCTGTCTTTGTGAATTGTGTGGGCTGTAGCCGCACCTGCATCCTCAAAGCAGCAGCAATAAGCGTGCATCTGTCTGTTAAAGCGTGGTGTAACCCCCAAATTGCGCTCCAAACAAAATAAAATAATCTTTTTTTCTGTTTGTGTGTGAAATGTATGCGCAGTAGCCGCACCTGCATCCTCAAAGCAGCAGCGACAAGCGTGTGTCTGTCTGTTAAAGGGTGGTTAAACCCTTAAAGTGCACTCCACAAAAAATAAAAAAATCTTTTTTTTCTGTATTTGTGAATTGTGTGGGCTGAATCCGCACCTACATCCTCAAAGCACCAGCGACAAGCGTGCGTCTGTCTGTCAAAGGGTGGTGTAACCCTCAAAGTGCGCTCCACAAAAAAGAAAAAAATATTTTTTTTCCTGTCTTTGTGAATTGTGTGGGCTGTAGCCGCACCTGCATCCTAAAAGCAGCAGCAACAAGCGTGCGTCTGTCTGTTAAAGGGTGTTGTAACCCTCAAAGTGCACTCCACAAAAAATAAAAAATTCTTCTTTATTTCTGTCTTTGTGAATTGTGTGGGCTGTAGCTGCACCTGCATCCTCAAAGCAGCAGCGACAAGTATGCATCTCTCTATTAAAGGGTGATGTAACCCCCAAAGTGCGCTCCAACCAAAATAAAATAATCTTCTTTTTTTCTGTGTTTGTGTGTGAAATGTATGCGCAGTAGCCGCACCTGCATACTCAAAGCAGCAGCGACAAGTGTGCATCTGCCTGTTAAAGGGTGGTGTAACCCTCAAAGTGCACTCCACAAAACATAAAAAATTCTTTTTTTTCAGACTTTGTGAATTGTGTGGGCTGAAGCCGCACCTACATCCTCAAAGCAGCAGCGACAAGCATGCGTCTGTCTGTTAAAGGGTGGTGTAACCCTCAAAGTGCGCTCCACAAAACATAAAAAATTCTTCTTCTTTTTTGTGAATTGTGTGGGCTGTAGCTGCACCTGCATCCTCAAAGCAGCAGTGACAAGTGTGCATCTATCTTTTAAAGGGTGGTGTAACCCTCAAAGTGCGCTCCACAAAAAATATGTATATATTTTTTTCTGTCTTTGTGAAATGAGTGGGCTGTAGCGCACCTGCATCCTCAAAACAGCAGCGACAAGTGTGCGTCTGTCTGTTTAAGGGTGGTGTAACCCCAAACTGCGCTCCACAAAAAATAAAAAATTCTTTTTTTTCTGTCTTTGTGAATTGTGTGTGCTGAAGCCGCACCTACATCCTCAAAGCAGCAGCGACAAGCATGCGTCTGTCTGTTAAAGGTTGGTGTAACCCTCAAAGTGCGCTCCACAAAAAATATATATATATTTTATTCTGTCTTTGTGAATTGTGTGGGCTGTAGCCGCACCTGCATCCTCAAAGCAGCAGCAACAAGCGTGCGTCTGTCTGTTAAAGGGTGGTGTAACCCCAAACTGCGCTCCACAAAAAATAAAAAATTCTTTTTTTTCTGTCTTTGTGAATTGTGTGGGCTGTAGCTACACCTGCATCCTAAAAGCAGCAGCAACAAGCATGCGCCTGTCTGTTAAAGGGTGGTGTAACCCTCAAAGTGCGCTCCACACAAAATAAAAAATTCTTCTTTATTTCTGTCTTTGTGAATTGTGTGGGCTGTAGCCGCACCTGCATCCTCAAAGCAGCAGCGACAAGTATGCATCTGTCTATTAAAGGGTGATGTAACCCCCAAAGTGTGCTCCAACCAAAATAAAATAATCTTCTTTTTTTCTGTGTTTGTGTGTGAAATGTATGCGCAGTAGCCGCACCTGCATACTCAAAGCAGCAGCGACAAGTGTGCATCTGCCTGTTAAAGGGTGGTGCAACCCTCAAAGTGCGCTCCACAAAAAATAAAAAATTCATCTTTTTTTTTTGTGAATTGTGTGGGCTGTAGCTGCACCTGCATCCTCAAAGCAGCAGTGACAAGTGTGCATCTATCTTTTAAAGGGTGGTGTAACACTCAAAGTGCGCTCCACAAAAAATATGTATATATTTTTTTCTGTCTTTGTGAAATGAGTGGGCTGTAGCCGCACCTGCATCCTCAAAACAGCAGCGACAAGTGTGCGTCTGTCTGTTAAAGGGTGGTGTAACCCCAAACTGCGCTCCACAAAAAATAAAAAATTCTTTTTTTTCTGTCTTTGTGAATTGTGTGGGCTGAAGCCGCACCTACATCCTCAAAGCAGCAGCGACAAGCGTGCGTCTGTCTGTTTAAGGGTGGTGTAACCCTCAAAGTGCACTCCACAAAAAATAAAAAATTCTTCTTTATTTCTGTCTTTGTGAATTGTGTGGGCTGTAGCTGCACCTGCATCCTCAAAGCAGCAGCGACAAGTATGCATCTGTCTATTAAAGGGTGATGTAACCCCCAAAGTGCGCTCCAACCAAAATAAAATAATCTTCTTTTTTTCTGTGTTTGTGTGTGAAATGTATGCGCAGTAGCCGCACCTGCATACTCAAAGCAGCAGCGACAAGTGTGCATCTGCCTGTTAAAGGGTGGTGTAACCCTCAAAGTGCGCTCCACAAAAAATAAAAAATTATTTTTTTTTTGTGAATTGTGTGGGCTGTAGCTGCACCTGCATCCTCAAAGCAGCAGTGACAAGTGTGCATCTATCTTTTAAAGGGTGGTGTAACCCTCAAAGTGCGCTCCACAAAAAATATGTATATATTTTTTTCTGTCTTTGTGAAATGAGTGGGCTGTAGCGCACCTGCATCCTCAAAACAGCAGCGACAAGTGTGCGTCTGTCTGTTAAAGGGTGGTGTAACCCCAAACTGCGCTCCACAAAAAATAAAAAATTCTTTTTTTTCAGACTTTGTGAATTGTGTGGGCTGAAGCCGCACCTACATCCTCAAAGCAGCAGCGACAAGCATGCGTCTGTCTGTTAAAGGTTGGTGTAACCCTCAAAGTGCACTCCACAAAAAATATATATATATTTTATTCTGTCTTTGTGAATTGTGTGGGCTGTAGCCGCACCTGCATCCTCAAAGCAGCAGCAACAAGCGTGCGTCTGTCTGTCAAAGGGTGGTGTAACCCTCAAAGTGCGCTCCACAAAAAATAAAAAATTCTTCTTTTTTTCTGTCTTTGTGAAATGTGTGGGCTGTAGCTACACCTGCATCCTCAAAGCAGCAGCAACAAGCGTGCGTCTGTCTGTTAAAGGGCGGTGTAACCCTCAAAGTGCGCTCCACACAAAATATATATATATTTTTTTCTGTCTTTGTGAATTGTGTGGGCTGTAGCCACACCTGCATCCTCAAAACAGCAGCAACAAGCGTGCGTCAGTCTGTTAAAGGGTGGTGGTGTAACCCCAAAGTGCGCTCCACAAAAAATAAAAAAATCTTCTTTTTTTTTGTGAATTGTGTGGGCTGTAGCTGCACCTGCATCCTCAAAGCAGCAGTGACAAGTGTGCATCTATCTTTTAAAGGGTGGTGTAACCCTCAAAGTGCGCTCCACAAAAAATATGTATATATTTTTTTCTGTCTTTGTGAAATGAGTGGGCTGTAGCGCACCTGCATCCTCAAAACAGCAGCGACAAGTGTGCGTCTGTCTGTTAAAGGGTGGTGTAACCCCAAACTGCGCTCCACAAAAAATAAAAAATTCTTTTTTTTCTGTCTTTGTGAATTGTGTGGGCTGAAGCCGCACCTTCATCCTCAAAGCAGCAGCGACAAGCATTAGTCTGTCTGTTAAAGGTTGGTGTAACCCTCAAAGTGCGCTCCACAAAACATATATATATATTTTTTTCTGTCTTTGTGAATTGTGTGGGCTGTAGCCGCACCTGCATCCTCAAAGCAGCAGCAACAAGCGTGCGTCTGTCTGTTAAAGGGTGGTGTAACCCTCAAAGTGCGCTCCACAAAAAATAAAAAATTCTTCTTTTTTTCTGTCTTTGTGAATTGTGTGGGCTGTAGCTACACCTGCATCCTCAAAACAGCAGCAACAAGCGTGCGTCTGTCTGTTAAAGGGCGGTGTAACCCTCAAAGTGCGCTCCACACAAAATATATATATATATTTTTTTCTGTCTTTGTGAATTGTGTGGGCTGTAGCCACACCTGCATCCTCAAAACAGCAGCAAAAAGCGTGCGTCAGTCTGTTAATGGGTGGTGTAACCCCAAAGTGCGCTCCACAAAAAAAAAATTCTACTTTTTTTTTTGTCTTTGTGAATTGTGTGGGCTGTAGCCGCACCTGCATCCTCAAAGCAGCAGCAATAAGCGTGCATCTGTCTGTTAAAGCGTGGTGTAACCCCCAAAGTGCGCTCCAAGCAAAATAAAATAATCTTTTTTCTGTTTGTGTGTGAAATGTATGCGCAGTAGCCGCACCTGCATCCTCAAAGCAGCAGCGACAAGCGTGTGTCTGTCTGTTAAAGGGTGGTGTAACCCCAAACTGCGCTCCACAAAAAATAAAAAATTCTTTTTTTTCTGTCTTTGTGAATTGTGTGGGCTGAAGCCGCACCTACATCCTCAAAGCAGCAGCGACAAGCATGCGTCTGTCTGTTAAAGGTTGGTGTAACCCTCAAAGTGCGCTCCACAAAAAATATATATATATTTTTTTCTGTCTTTGTGAATTGTGTGGGCTGTAGCCGCACCTGCATCCTCAAAGCAGCAGCAACAAGCGTGCGTCTGTCTGTTAAAGGGTGGTGTAACCCTCAAAGTGCGCTCCACAAAAAATAAAAAATTCTTCTTTTTTTTCTGTCTTTGTGAATTGTGTGGGCTGTAGCTACACCTGCATCCTCAAAGCAGCAGCAACAAGCAAGCGTCTGTCTGTTAAAGGGTGGTGTAACCCTCAAAGTGCGCTCCACACAAAATATATATATATATTTTTTTCTGTCTTTGTGAATTGTGTGGGCTGTAGCCACACCTGCATCCTCAAAGCAGCAGCAACAAGTGTGCGTCAGTCTGTTAAAGGGTGGTGTAACCCCAAAGTGTGCTCCACAAAGAAAAAATTCTACTTTTTTTTCTGTCTTTGTGAATTGTGTGGGCTGTAGCCGCACCTGCATCCTCAAAGCAGCAGCAATAAGCGTGCATCTGTCTGTTAATGCGTTGTGTAACCCCCAAAGTGCGCTCCAAACAAAAAATAAAATAATCTTTTTTTCTGTTTGTGTGTGAAATGTATGCGCAGTAGCCGCACCTGCATCCTCAAAGCAGCAGCGACAAGCGTGTGTCTGTCTGTTAAAGGGTGGTTAAACCCTTAAAGTGCACTCCACAAAAAATAAAAAAATCTTTTTTTTTCTGTATTTGTGAATTGTGTGGGCTGAATCCGCACCTACATCCTCAAAGCACCAGCGACAAGCATGCATCTGTCTGTTAAAGGGTGGTGTAACCCTCAAAGTGCGCTCCACAAAAAATAAAAAAATATATTTTTTTCTGTCTTTGTGAATTGTGTGGGCTGTAGCCGCACCTGCATCCTAAAAGCAGCAGCAACAAGCGTGCGTCTGTCTGTTTAAGGGTGGTGTAACCCTCAAAGTGCACTCCACAAAAAATAAAAAATTCTTCTTTATTTCTGTCTTTGTGAATTGTGTGGGCTGTAGCTGCACCTGCATCCTCAAAGCAGCAGTGACAAATATGCATCTGTCTATTAAAGGGTGATGTAACCCCCAAAGTGCGCTCCAACCAAAATAAAATAATCTTCTTTTTTTCTGTGTTTGTGTGGGAAATATATGCGCAGTAGCCGCACCTGCATACTCAAAGCAGCAGCGACAAGTGTGCATCTGCCTGTTAAAGGGTGGTGTAACCCTCAAAGTGCGCTCCACAAAAAATGAAAAATTCTTCTTTTTTTTTTGTGAATTGTGTGGGCTGTAGCTGCACCTGCATCCTCAAAGCAGCAGTGACAAGTGTGCATCTATCTTTTAAAGGGTGGTGTAACCCTCAAAGTGCGCTCCACAAAAAATATGTATATATTTTTTTCTGTCTTTGTGAAATGAGTGGGCTGTAGCGCACCTGCATCCTCAAAACAGCAGCGACAAGTGTGCGTCTGTCTGTTAAAGGGTGGTGTAACCCCAAACTGCGCTCCACAAAAAATAAAAAATTCTTTTTTTTCTGTCTATGTGAATTGTGTGGGCTGAAGCCGCACCTACATCCTCAAAGCAGCAGCGACAAGCATGCGTCTGTCTGTTAAAGGTTGGTGTAACCCTCAAAGTGCGCTCCACAAAAAATATATATATTTTTTTCTGTCTTTGTGAATTGTGTGGGCTGTAGCCGCACCTGCATCCTCAAAGCAGCAGAAACAAGCGTGCATCTATCTGTTAAAGGGTGGTGTAACCCTCAAAGTGCGCTCCACAAAAAATAAAAAATTCTTCTTTTTTTCTGTCTTTGTGAAATGTGTGGGCTGTAGCTACACCTGCATCCTCAAAGCAGCAGCAACAAGCGTGCGTCTGTCTGTTAAAGGGCGGTGTAACCCTCAAAGTGCGCTCCACACAAAATATATATATATATTTTTTTCTGTCTTTGTGAATTGTGTGGGCTGTAGCCACACCTGCATCCTCAAAACAGCAGCAACAAGCGTGCGTCAGTCTGTTAAAGGGTGGTGTAACCCCAAAGTGCGCTCCACAAAAAATAAAAAATTCTTCTTTTTTTTTGTGAATTGTGTGGGCTGTAGCTGCACCTGCATCCTCAAAGCAGCAGTGACAAGTGTGCATCTATCTTTTAAAGGGTGGTGTAACCCTCAAAGTGCGCTCCACAAAAAATATGTATATATTTTTTTCTGTCTTTGTGAAATGAGTGGGCTGTAGCGCACCTGCATCCTCAAAACAGCAGTGACAAGTGTGCGTCTGTCTGTTAAAGGGTGGTGTAACCCCAAACTGCGCTCCACAAAAAATAAAAAATTCTTTTTTTTCTGTCTTTGTGAATTGTGTGGGCTGTAGCTACACCTGCATCCTCAAAGCAGCAGCAAAAAGCATGCGTCTGTCTGTTAAAGGGTGGTGTAACCCTCAAAGTGCGCTCCACACAAAATATATATATATATTTTTTTCTGTCTTTGTGAATTGTGTGGGCTGTAGCCACACCTGCATCCTCAAAGCAGCAGCAACAAGCGTGCGTCAGTCTGTTAAAGGGTGGTGTAACCCCAAAGTGCGCTCCACAAAAAAAAAATTCTACTTTTTTTTCTGTCTTTGTGAATTGTGTGGGCTGTAGCCGCACCTGCATCCTCAAAGCAGCAGCAATAAGCGTGCATCTGTCTGTTAAAGCGTGGTGTAACCCCCAAAGTGCGCTCCAAACAAAATAAAATAATCTTTTTTTCTGTTTGTGTGTGAAATGTATGCGCAGTAGCCGCACCTGCATCCTCAAAGCAGCAGCGACAAGCGTGTGTCTGTCTGTTAAAGGGTGGTTAAACCCTTAAAGTGCACTCCACAAAAAATAAAAAAATCTTTTTTTTCTGTATTTGTGAATTGTGTGGGCTGAATCCGCACCTACATCCTCAAAGCACCAGCGACAAGCGTGCGTCTGTCTGTTAAAGGGTGGTGTAACCCTCAAAGTGCGCTCCACAAAAAAGAAAAAAATATTTTTTTTCCTGTCTTTGTGAATTGTGTGGGCTGTAGCCGCACCTGCATCCTAAAAGCAGCAGCAACAAGTATGCATCTCTCTATTAAAGGGTGATGTAACCCCCAAAGTGCACTCCAACCAAAATAAAATAATCTTCTTTTTTTCTGTGTTTGTGTGTGAAATGTATGCGCAGTAGCCGCACCTACATCCTCAAAGCACCAGCGACAAGCGTGTGTCTGTCTTTTAAAGGGTGATGTAACCCTCAAAGTGCACTCCACAAAAAATAAAAAATTCTTCTTTATTTCTGTCTTTGTGAATTGTGTGGGCTGTAGCTGCACCTGCATCCTCAAAGCAGCAGCGACAAGTATGCATCTCTCTATTAAAGGGTGATGTAACCCCCAAAGTGCGCTCCAACCAAAATAAAATAATCTTCTTTTTTTCTGTGTTTGTGTGTGAAATGTATGCGCAGTAGCCGCACCTGCATACTCAAAGCAGCAGCGACAAGTGTGCATCTGCCTGTTAAAGGGTGGTGTAACCCTCAAAGTGCGCTCCACAAAACATAAAAAATTCTTCTTTTTTTTTGTGAATTGTGTGGGCTGTAGCTGCACCTGCATCCTCAAAGCAGCAGTGACAAGTGTGCATCTATCTTTTAAAGGGTGGTGTAACCCTCAAAGTGCGCTCCACAAAAAATATGTATATATTTTTTTCTGTCTTTGTGAAATGAGTGGCCTGTAGCGCACCTGCATCCTCAAAACAGCAGCGACAAGTGTGCGTCTGTCTGTTTAAGGGTGGTGTAACCCCAAACTGCGCTCCACAAAAAATAAAAAATTCTTTTTTTTCAGTCTTTGTGAATTGTGTGTGCTGAAGCCGCACCTACATCCTCAAAGCAGCAGCGACAAGCATGCGTCTGTCTGTTAAAGGTTGGTGTAACCCTCAAAGTGCGCTCCACAAAAAATATATATATATTTTATTCTGTCTTTGTGAATTGTGTGGGCTGTAGCCGCACCTGCATCCTCAAAGCAGCAGCAACAAGCGTGCGTCTGTCTGTTAAAGGGTGGTGTAACCCTCAAAGTGCGCTCCACAAAAAATAAAAAATTCTTCTTTTTTTCTGTCTTTGTGAAATGTGTGGGCTGTAGCTACACCTGCATCCTCAAAGCAGCAGCAACAAGCGTGCGTCTGTCTGTTAAAGGGCGGTGTAACCCTCAAAGTGCGCTCCACACAAAATATATATATATATTTTTTTCTGCCTTTGTGAATTGTGTGGGCTGTAGCCACACCTGCATCCTCAAAACAGCAGCAACAAGCGTTCGTCAGTCTGTTAAAGGGTGGTGTAACCCCAAAGTGCGCTCCACAAAAAATAAAAAATTCTTCTTTTTTTTTTGTGAATTGTGTGGGCTGTAGCTGCACCTGCATCCTCAAAGCAGCAGTGACAAGTGTGCATCTATCTTTTAAAGGGTGGTGTAACCCTCAAAGTGCACTCCACAAAAAATAAGTATATATTTTTTTCTGTCTTTGTGAAATGAGTGGGCTGTAGCGCACCTCCATCCTCAAAACAGCAGCGACAAGTGTGCGTCTGTCTGTTAAAGGGTGGTGTAACCCCAAACTGTGCTCCACAAAAAATAAAAAATTCTTTTTTTTCTGTCTTTGTGATTTGTGTGGGCTGAAGCCGCACCTACATCCTCAAAGCAGCAGCGACAAGCATGCGTCTGTCTGTTAAAGGTTGGTGTAACCCTCAAAGTGCGCTCCACAAAAAATATATATATATTTTTTTCTGTCTTTGTGAATTGTGTGGGCTGTAGCCGCACCTGCATCCGCAAAGCAGCAGCAACAAGTGTGCGTCTGTCTGTTAAAGGGTGGTGTAACCCTCAAAGTGCGCTCCACTAAAAATAAAAAATTATTCTTTTTTTCTGTCTTTGTGAATTGTGTGGGCTGTAGCTACACCTGCATCCTCAAAGCAGCAGCAAAAAGCATGTGTCTGTCTGTTAAAGGGCGGTGTAACCCTCAAAGTGCGCTCCACACAAAATATATATATATATTTTTTTCTGTCTTTGTGAATTGTGTGGGCTGTAGCCACACCTGCATCCTCAAAACAGCAGCAACAAGCGTGCGTCAGTCTGTTAATGGGTGGTGTAACCCCAAAGTGCGCTCCACAAAAAAAAAATTCTACTTTTTTTTCTGTCTTTGTGAATTGTGTGGGCTGTAGCCACACCTGCATCCTCAAAGCAGCAGCAATAAGCGTGCATCTGTCTGTTAAAGCGTGGTGTAACCCCCAAAGTGCGCTCCAAGCAAAATAAAATAATCTTTTTTTTGTTTGTGTGTGAAATGTATGCGCAGTAGCTGCACCTGCATCCTCAAAGCAGCAGCGACAAGCGTGTGTCTGTCTGTTAAAGGGTGGTTATACCCTTAAATTGCTCTCCACAAAAAATAAAAAAATCTTTTTTTTCTGTATTTGTGAATTGTGTGGGCTGAATCCGCACCTACATCCTCAAAGCAGCAGCGACAAGCATGCGTCTGTCTGTTAAAGGGTGGTGTAACCCTCAAAGTGCGCTCCACAAAAAATAAAAAAATATATTTTTTTCTGTCTTTGTGAATTGTGTGGGCTGTAGCCGCACCTGCATCCTAAAAGCAGCAGGAACAAGCGTGCGTCTGTCTGTTTAAGGGTGGTGTAACCCTCAAAGTGCACTCCACAAAAAATAAAAAATTCTTCTTTATTTCTGTCTTTGTGAATTGTGTGGGCTGTAGCTGCACCTGCATCCTCAAAGCAGCAGTGACAAGTATGCATCTGTCTATTAAAGGGTGATGTAACCCCCAAAGTGCGCTCCAACCAAAATAAAATAATCTTCTTTTTTTCTGTGTTTGTGTGTGAAATGTATGCGCAGTAGCCGCACCTGCATACTCAAAGCAGCAGCGACAAGTGTGCATCTGCCTGTTAAAGGGTGGTGTAACCCTCAAAGTGCGCTCCACAAAAAATAAAAAATTCTTCTTTTTTTTTGTGAATTGTGTGGGCTGTAGCTGCACCTGCATCCTCAAAGCAGCAGTGACAAGTGTGCATCTATCTTTTAAAGGGTGGTGTAACCCTCAAAGTGCGCTCCACAAAAAATATGTATATATTTTTTTCTGTCTTTGTGAAATGAGTGGGCTGTAGCGCACCTGCATCCTCAAAACAGCAGCAACAAGTGTGCGTCTGTCTGTTAAAGGGTGGTGTAACCCCAAACTGCGCTCCACAAAAAATAAAAAATTCTTTTTTTTCAGTCTTTGTGAATTGTGTGTGCTGAAGCCGCACCTACATCCTCAAAGCAGCAGCGACAAGCATGCGTCTGTCTGTTAAAGGTTGGTGTAACCCTCAAAGTGCGCTCCACAAAAAATATATATATATTTTATTCTGTCTTTGTGAATTGTGTGGGCTGTAGCCGCACCTGCATCCTCAAAGCAGCAGCAACAAGCGTGCGTCTGTCTGTTAAAGGATGGTGTAACCCTCAAAGTGCGCTCCACAAAAAATAAAAAATTCTTCTTTATTTCTGTCTTTGTGAATTGTGTGGGCTGTAGCTGCACCTGCATCCTCAAAGCAGCAGTGACAAATATGCATCTGTCTATTAAAGGGTGATGTAACCCCCAAAGTGCGCTCCAACCAAAATAAAATAATCTTCTTTTTTTCTGTGTTTGTGTGTGAAATATATGCGCAGTAGCCGCACCTGCATACTCAAAGCAGCAGCGACAAGTGTGCATCTGCCTGTTAAAGGGTGGTGTAACCCTCAAAGTGCGCTCCACAAAAAATGAAAAATTCTTCTTTTTTTTTTGTGAATTGTGTGGGCTGTAGCTGCACCTGCATCCTCAAAGCAGCAGTGACAAGTGTGCATCTATCTTTTAAAGGGTGGTGTAACCCTCAAAATGCGCTCCACAAAAAATATGTATATATTTTTTTCTGTCTTTGTGAAATGAGTGGGCTGTAGCGCACCTGCATCCTCAAAACAGCAGCGACAAGTGTGCGTCTGTCTGTTAAAGGGTGGTGTAACCCCAAACTGCACTCCACAAAAAATAAAAAATTCTTTTTTTTCTGTCTTTGTGAATTGTGTGGGCTGAAGCCGCACCTACATCCTCAAAGCAGCAGCGACAAGCATGCGTCTGTCTGTTAAAGGTTGGTTTAACCCTCAAAGTGCGCTCCACAAAAAATATATATATTTTTTTCTGTCTTTGTGAATTGTATGGGCTGTAGCCGCACCTGCATCCTCAAAGCAGCAGAAACAAGCGTGCATCTATCTGTTAAAGGGTGGTGTAACCCTCAAAGTGCGCTCCACAAAAAATAAAAAATTCTTCTTTTTTTCTGTCTTTGTGAAATGTGTGGGCTGTAGCTACACCTGCATCCTCAAAGCAGCAGCAACAAGCGTGCGTCTGTCTGTTAAAGGGCGGTGTAACCCTCAAAGTGCGCTCCACACAAAATATATATATATATTTTTTTCTGTCTTTGTGAATTGTGTGGGCTGTAGCCACACCTGCATCCTCAAAACAGCAGCAACAAGCGTGCGTCAGTCTGTTAAAGGGTGGTGTAACCCCAAAGTGCGCTCCACAAAAAATAAAAAATTCTTCTTTTTTTTTGTGAATTGTGTGGGCTGTAGCTGCACCTGCATCCTCAAAGCAGCAGTGACAAGTGTGCATCTATCTTTTAAAGGGTGGTGTAACCCTCAAAGTGCGCTCCACAAAAAATATGTATATATTTTTTTCTGTCTTTGTGAAATGAGTGGGCTGTAGCGCACCTGCATCCTAAAAACAGCAGTGACAAGTGTGCGTCTGTCTGTTAAAGGGTGGTGTAACCCCAAACTGCGCTCCACAAAAAATAAAAAATTCTTTTTTTTCTGTCTTTGTGAATTGTGTGGGCTGTAGCTACACCTGCATCCTCAAAGCAGCAGCAACAAGCATGCGTCTGTCTGTTAAAGGGTGGTGTAACCCTCAAAGTGCGCTCCACACAAAATACATATATATATTTTTTTCTGTCTTTGTGAATTGTGTGGGCTGTAGCCACACCTGCATCCTCAAAGCAGCAGCAACAAGCGTGCGTCAGTCTGTTAAAGGGTGGTGTAACCCCAAAGTGCGCTCCACAAAAAAAAAATTCTACTTTTTTTTCTGTCTTTGTGAATTGTGTGGGCTGTAGCCGCACCTGCATCCTCAAAGCAGCAGCAATAAGCGTGCATCTGTCTGTTAAAGCGTGGTGTAACCCCCAAATTGCGCTCCAAACAAAATAAAATAATCTTTTTTTCTGTTTGTGTGTGAAATGTATGCGCAGTAGCCGCACCTGCATCCTCAAAGCAGCAGCGACAAGCGTGTGTCTGTCTGTTAAAGGGTGGTTAAACCCTTAAAGTGCACTCCACAAAAAATAAAAAAATCTTTTTTTTCTGTATTTGTGAATTGTGTGGGCTGAATCCGCACCTACATCCTCAAAGCACCAGCGACAAGCATGCGTCTGTCTGTTAAAGGGTGGTGTAACCCTCAAAGTGCGCTCCACAAAAAAGAAAAAAATATTTTTTTTCCTGTCTTTGTGAATTGTGTGGGCTGTAGCCGCACCTGCATCCTAAAAGCAGCAGCAACAAGCGTGCGTCTGTCTGTTAAAGGGTGATGTAACCCTCAAAGTGCACTCCACAAAAAATAAAAAATTCTTCTTTATTTCTGTCTTTGTGAATTGTGTGGGCTGTAGCTGCACCTGCATCCTCAAAGCAACAGCGACAAGTATGCATCTCTCTATTAAAGGGTGATGTAACCCCCAAAGTGTGCTCCAACCAAAATAAAATAATCTTCTTTTTTTCTGTGTTTGTGTGTGAAATGTATGCGCAGTAGCCGCACCTGCATACTCAAAGCAGCAGCGACAAGTGTGCATCTGCCTGTTAAAGGGTGGTGTAACCCTCAAAGTGCGCTCCACAAAACATAAAAAATTCTTCTTTTTTTTTGTGAATTGTGTGGGCTGTAGCTGCACCTGCATCCTCAAAGCAGCAGTGACAAGTGTGCATCTATCTTTTAAAGGGTGGTGTAACCCTCAAAGTGCGCTCCACAAAAAATATGTATATATTTTTTTCTGTCTTTGTGAAATGAGTGGGCTGTAGCACACCTGCATCCTCAAAACAGCAGCGACAAGTGTGCGTCTGTCTGTTTAAGGGTGGTGTAACCCCAAACTGCGCTCCACAAAAAATAAAAAATTCTTTTTTTTCAGTCTTTGTGAATTGTGTGTGCTGAAGCCGCACCTACATCCTCAAAGCAGCAGCGACAAGCATGCGTCTGTCTGTTAAAGGTTGGTTTAACCCTCAAAGTGCGCTCCACAAAAAATATATATATATTTTATTCTGTCTTTGTGAATTGTGTGGGCTGTAGCCGCACCTGCATCCTCAAACAGCAGCAACAAGCGTGCGTCTGTCTGTTAAAGGGTGGTGTAACCCTCAAAGTGCGCTCCACAAAAAATAAAAAATTCTTCTTTTTTTCTGTCTTTGTGAAATGTGTGGGCTGTAGCTACACCTGCATCCTCAAAGCAGCAGCAACAAGCGTGCATCTGTCTGTTAAGGGGCGGTGTAACCCTCAAAGTGCGCTCCACACAAAATATATATATATATTTTTTTCTGCCTTTGTGAATTGTGTGGGCTGTAGCCACACCTGCATCCTCAAAACAGCAGCAACAAGCGTGCGTCAGTCTGTTAAAGGGTGGTGTAACCCCAAAGTGCGCTCCACAAAAAATAAAAAATTCTTCTTTTTTTTTTGTGAATTGTGTGGGCTGTAGCTGCACCTGCATCCTCAAAGCAGCAGTGACAAGTGTGCATCTATCTTTTAAAGGGTGGTGTAACCCTCAAAGTGCACTCCACAAAAAATAAGTATATATTTTTTTCTGTCTTTGTGAAATGAGTGGGCTGTAGCGCACCTCCATCCTCAAAACAGCAGCAACAAGTGTGCGTCTGTCTGTTAAAGGGTGGTGTAACCCCAAACTGCGCTCCACAAAAAATAAAAAAATCTTTTTTTTCTGTCTTTGTGAATTGTGTGGGCTGAAGCCGCACCTACATCCTCAAAGCAGCAGCGACAAGCATGCGTCTGTCTGTTAAAGGTTGGTGTAACCCTCAAAGTGCGCTCCACAAAAAATATATATATATTTTTTTCTGTCTTTGTGAATTGTGTGGGCTGTAGCCGCACCTGCATCCTCAAAGCAGCAGCAACAAGTGTGCGTCTGTCTGTTAAAGGGTGGTGTAACCCTCAAAGTGCGCTCCACTAAAAATAAAAAATTATTCTTTTTTTCTGTCTTTGTGAATTGTGTGGGCTGTAGCTACACCTGCATCCTCAAAGCAGCAGCAAAAAGCATGTGTCTGTCTGTTAAAGGGCGGTGTAACCCTCAAAGTGCGCTCCACACAAAATATATATATATATTTTTTTCTGTCTTTGTGAATTGTGTGGGCTGTAGCCACACCTGCATCCTCAAAACAGCAGCAACAAGCGTGCGTCAGTCTGTTAATGGGTGGTGTAACCCCAAAGTGTGCTCCACCAAAAAAAAATTCTACTTTTTTTTCTGTCTTTGTGAATTGTGTGGGCTATAGCCGCACCTGCATCCTCAAAGCAGCAGCAATAAGCGTGCATCTGTCTGTTAAAGCGTGGTGTAACCCCCAAAGTGCGCTCCAAGCAAAATAAAATAATCTTATTTTTGTTTGTGTGTGAAATGTATGTGCAGTAGCTGCACCTGCATCCTCAAAGCAGCAGCGACAAGCGTGTGTCTGTCTGTTAAAGGGTGGTTATACCCTTAAATTGCTCTCCACAAAAAATAAAAAAATCTTTTTTTTCTGTATTTGTGAATTGTGTGGGCTGAATCCGCACCTACATCCTCAAAGCAGCAGCGACAAGCATGCGTCTGTCTGTTAAAGGGTGGTGTAACCCTCAAAGTGCGCTCCACAAAAAATAAAAAAATATATTTTTTTCTGTCTTTGTGAATTGTGTAGGCTGTAGCGGCACCTGCATCCTAAAAGCAGCAGGAACAAGCGTGCATCTGTCTGTTTAAGGGTGGTGTAACCCTCAAAGTGCACTCCACAAAAAATAAAAAATTCTTCTTTATTTCTGTCTTTGTGAATTGTGTGGGCTGTAGCTGCACCTGCATCCTCAAAGCAGCAGTGACAAGTATGCATCTGTCTATTAAAGGGTGATGTAACCCCCAAAGTGCGCTCCAACCAAAATAAAATAATCTTCTTTTTTTCTGTGTTTGTGTGTGAAATGTATGCGCAGTAGCCGCACCTGCATACTCAAAGCAGCAGCGACAAGTGTGCATCTGCCTGTTAAAGGGTGGTGTAACCCTCAAAGTGCGCTCCACAAAAAATAAAAAATTCTTCTTTTTTTTTTGTGAATTGTGTGGGCTGTAGCTGCACCTGCATCCTCAAAGCAGCAGTGACAAGTGTGCATCTATCTTTTAAAGGGTGGTGTAACCCTCAAAGTGCGCTCCACAAAAAATATGTATATATTTTTTTCTGTCTTTGTGAAATGAGTGGGCTGTAGCGCACCTGCATCCTCAAAACAGCAGCAACAAGTGTGCGTCTGTCTGTTAAAGGGTGGTGTAACCCCAAACTGCGCTCCACAAAAAATAATAAATTCTTTTTTTTCAGTCTTTGTGAATTGTGTGGGCTGAAGCCGCACCTACATCCTCAAAGCAGCAGCGACAAGCATGCGTCTGTCTGTTAAAGGTTGGTGTAACCCTCAAAGTGCGCTCCACAAAAAATATATATATATTTTATTCTGTCTTTGTGAATTGTGTGGGCTGTAGCCGCACCTGCATCCTCAAAGCAGCAGCAACAAGCGTGCGTCTGTCTGTTAAAGGGTGGTGTAACCCTCAAAGTGCGCTCCACAAAAAATAAAAAATTCTTCTTTTTTTCTGTCTTTGTGAAATGTGTGGGCTGTAGCTACACCTGCATCCTCAAAGCAGCAGCAACAAGCGTGCGTCTGTCTGTTAAAGGGCGGTGTAACCCTCAAAGTGCGCTCCACACAAAATATATATATATATTTTTTTCTGCATTTGTGAATTGTGTGGGCTGTAGCCACACCTGCATCCTCAAAACAGCAGCAACAAGCGTGCGTCAGTCTGTTAAAGGGTGGTGTAACCCCAAAGTGCGCTCCACAAAAAATAAAAAATTCTTTTTTTTTTGTGAATTGTGTGGGCTGTAGCTGCACCTGCATCCTCAAAGCAGCAGTGGCAAGTGTGCATCTATCTTTTAAAGGGTGGTGTAACCCTCAAAGTGCGCTCCACAAAAAATAAGTATATATTTTTTTCTGTCTTTGTGAAATGAGTGGGCTGTAGCGCACCTCCATCCTCAAAACAGCAGCGACAAGTGTGCGTCTGTCTGTTAAAGGGTGGTGTAACCCCAAACTGCACTCCACAAAAAATAAAAAATTCTTTTTTTTCTGTCTTTGTGAATTGTGTGGGCTGAAGCCGCACCTACATCCACAAAGCAGCAGCGACAAGCATGCGTCTGTCTGTTAAAGGTTGGTGTAACCCTCAAAGTGCGCTCCACAAAAAATATATATATATTTTTTTCTGTCTTTGTGAATTGTGTGGGCTGTAGCCGCACCTGCATCCTCAAAGCAGCAGCAACAAGCGTGCGTCTGTCTGCTAAAGGGTGGTGTAACCCTCAAAGTGCGCTCCACAAAAAATAAAAAATTCTTCTTTTTTTCTGTCTTTGTGAATTGTGTGGGCTGTAGCTACACCTGCATCCTCAAAGCAGCAGCAACAAGCATGCGTCTGTCTGTTAAAGGGCGGTGTAACCCTCAAAGTGCGCTCCACACAAAATATATATATATATTTTTTTCTGTCTTTTTGAATTGTGTGGGCTGTAGCCACACCTGCATCCTCAAAACAGCAGCAACAAGCGTGCGTCAGTCTGTTAATGGGTGGTGTAACCCCAAAGTGCGCTCCACAAAAAAAAAATTCTACTTTTTTTTCTGTCTTTGTGAATTGTGTGGGCTGTAGCCGCACCTGCATCCTCAAAGCAGCAGCAATAAGCGTGCATCTGTCTGTTAAAGCGTGGTGTAACCCCCAAAGTGCGCTCCAAGCAAAATAAAATAATCTTTTTTCTGTTTGTGTGTGAAATGTATGTGCAGTAGCTGCACCTGCATCCTCAAAGCAGCAGCGACAAGCGTGTGTCTGTCTGTTAAAGGGTGGTTATACCCTTAAATTGCTCTCCACAAAAAATAAAAAAATTTTTTTTTTCTGTATTTGTGAATTGTGTGGGCTGAATCCGCACCTACATCCTCAAAGCAGCAGCGACAAGCATGCGTCTGTCTGTTAAAGGGTGGTGTAACCCTCAAAGTGCGCTCCACAAAAAATAAAAAAATATATTTTTTTCTGTCTTTGTGAATTGTGTGGGCTGTAGCCGCACCTGCATCCTAAAAGCAGCAGCAACAAGCGTGCGTCTGTCTGTTTAAGGGTGGTGTAACCCTCAAAGTGCACTCCACAAAAAATAAAAAATTCTTCTTTATTTCTGTCTTTGTGAATTGTGTGGGCTGTAGCTGCACCTGCATCCTCAAAGCAGCAGTGACAAGTATGCATCTGTCTATTAAAGGGTGATGTAACCCCCAAAGTGCGCTCCAACCAAAATAAAATAATCTTCTTTTTTTCTGTGTTTGTGTGTGAAATGTATGCGCAGTAGCTGCACCTGCATACTCAAAGCAGCAGCGACAAGTGTGCATCTGCCTGTTAAAGGGTGGTGTAACCCTCAAAGTGCGCTCCACAAAAAATAAAAAATTCTTTTTTTTTTGTGAATTGTGTGGGCTGTAGCTGCACCTGCATCCTCAAAGCAGCAGTGACAAGTGTGCATCTATCTTTTAAAGGGTGGTGTAACCCTCAAAGTGCGCTCCACAAAAAATATGTATATATTTTTTTCTGTCTTTGTGAAATGAGTGGGCTGTAGCGCACCTGCATCCTCAAAACAGCAGCGACAAGTGTGCGTCTGTCTGTTAAAGGGTGGTGTAACCCCAAACTGCGCTCCACAAAAAATAAAAAATTCTTTTTTTTCTGTCTTTGTGAATTGTGTGGGCTGAAGCCGCACCTACATCCTCAAAGCAGCAGCGACAAGCATGCGTCTGTCTGTTAAAGGTTGGTGTAAACCTCAAAGTGCGCTCCACAAAAAATATATATATTTTTTTCTGTCTTTGTGAATTGTGTGGGCTGTAGCCGCACCTGCATCCTCAAAGCAGCAGCAACAAGCGTGCATCTGTCTGTTAAAGGGTGGTGTAACCATCAAAGTGCGCTCCACAAAAAATAAAAAATTCTTCTTTTTTTCTGTCTTTGTGAAATGTGTGGGCTGTAGCTACACCTGCATCCTCAAAGCAGCAGCAACAAGCGTGCGTCTGTCTGTTAAAGGGTGGTGTAACCCTCAAAGTGCGCTCCACACAAAATATATATATATATTTTTTTCTGTCTTTGTGAATTGTGTGGGCAGTAGCCACACCTGCATCCTCAAAACAGCAGCAACAAGCGTGCGTCAGTCTGTTAAAGGGTGGTGTAACCCCAAAGTGCGCTCCACAAAAAATAAAAAATTCTTCTTTTTTTTTGTGAATTGTGTGGGCTGTAGCTGCACCTGCATCCTCAAAGCAGCAGTGACAAGTGTGCATCTATCTTTTAAAGGGTGGTGTAACCCTCAAAGTGCGCTCCACAAAAAATATGTATATATTTTTTTCTGTTTTTGTGAAATGAGTGGGCTGTAGCGCACCTGCATCCTCAAAACAGCAGTGACAAGTGTGCGTCTGTCTGTGAAAGGGTGGTGTAACCCCAAACTGCGCTCCACAAAAAATAAAAAATTCTTTTTTTTCTGTCTTTGTGAATTGTGTCGGCTGTAGCTACACCTGCATCCTCAAAGCAGCAGCAACAAGCATGCGATTGTCTGTTAAAGGGTGGTGTAACCCTCAAAGTGCGCGCCACAAAAAATAAAAAAATATATTTTTTTCTGTCTTTGTGAATTGTGTGGGCTGTAGCCGCACCTGCATCCTAAAAGCAGCAGCAACAAGCATGCGTCTGTCTGTTAAAGGGTGATGCAACCCTCAAAGTGCACTCCACAAAAAATAAAAAATTCTTCTTTATTTCTGTCTTTGTGAATTGTGTGGGCTGTAGCTGCACCTGCATTCTCAAAGCAGCAGCGACAAGTATGCATCTGTCTATTAAAGGGTGATGTAACCCCCAAAGTGCGCTCCAACCAAAATAAAATAATCTTCTTTTTTTCTGTGTTTGTGTGTGAAATGTATGCGCAGTAGCCGCACCTGCATACTTAAAGCAGCAGCGACAAGTGTGCATCTGCCTGTTAAAGGGTGGTGTAACCCTCAAAGTGCGCTCCACAAAAAATAAAAAATTCTTTTTTTTTTGTGAATTGTGTGGGCTGTAGCCACACCTGCATCCTCAAAACAGCAGCAACAAGCGTGCGTCAGTCTGTTAAAGGGTGGTGTAACCCCAAAGTGCACTCCACAAAAAATAAAAAATTCTTCTTTTTTTTTTGTGAATTGTGTGGGCTGTAGCTGCACCTGCATCCTCAAAGCAGCAGTGACAAGTGAGCATCTATCTTTTAAAGGGTGGTGTAACCCTCAAAGTGCGCTCCACACAAAATATGTATATATTTTTTTCTGTCTTTGTGAAATGAGTGGGCTGTAGCGCACCTGCATCCTCAAAACAGCAGCGACAAGTGTGCGTCTGTCTGTTAAAGGGTGGTGTAACCCCAAACTGCGCTCCACAAAAAATAAAAAATTCTTTTTTTTCTGTCTTTGTGAATTGTGTGGGCTGAAGCCGCACCTACATCCACAAAGCAGCAGCGACAAGCAAGCGTCTGTCTGTTAAAGGTTGGTGTAACCCTCAAAGTGCGCTCCACAAAAAATATATATATATTTTTTTCTGTCTTTGTGAATTGTGTGGGCTGTAGCCGCACCTGCATCCTCAAAGCAGCAGCAACAAGCGTGCGTCTGTCTGTTAATGGGTGGTGTAACCCTCAAAGTGCGCTCCACAAAAAATAAAAAATTCTTTTTTTTTCTGTCTTTGTGAATTGTGTGGGCTGTAGCTACACCTGCATCCTCAAAGCAGCAGCAACAAGCGTGCGTTTGTCTGTTAAAGGGCGGTGTAACCCTCAAAGTGCGCTCCACACAAAATATATATATATATATTTTTCTGTCTTTGTGAATTGTGTGGGCTGTAGCCACACCTGCATCCTCAAAACAGCAGCAACAAGCGTGCGTCAGTCTGTTAATGGGTGGTGTAACCCCAAAGTGCGCTCCACAAAAAAAAAATTCTACTTTTTTTTCTGTCTTTGTGAATTGTGTGGGCTGTAGCCACACCTGCATCCTCAAAGCAGCAGCAATAAGCGTGCATCTGTCTGTTAAAGCGCGGTGTAACCCCCAAAGTGCGCTCCAAGCAAAATAAAATAATCTTTTTTCTGTTTGTGTGTGAAATGTATGCGCAGTAGCCGCACCTGCATCCTCAAAGCAGCAGCGACAAGCGTGTGTCTGTCTGTTAAAGGGTGGTTATACCCTTAAATTGCTCTCCACAAAAAATAAAAAAATCTTTTTTTTCTGTATTTGTGAATTGTGTGGGCTGAATCCGCACCTACATCCTCAAAGCAGCAGCGACAAGCGTGCGTCTGTCTGTTAAAGGGTGGTGTAACCCTCAAAGTGCGCTCCACAAAAAATAAAAAAATATATTTTTTTCTGTCTTTGTGAATTGTGTGGGCTGTAGCCGCACCTGCATCCTCAAAGCAGCAGCGACAAGTATGCATCTGTCTATTAAAGGGTGATGTAACCCCCAAAGTGTGCTCCAACCAAAATAAAATAATCTTCTTTTTTTCTGTGTTTGTGTGTGAAATGTATGCGCAGTAGCCGCACCTGCA
Organism: Taudactylus pleione; assembly: GCA_031769625.1. NCBI lineage: Eukaryota > Metazoa > Chordata > Amphibia > Anura > Myobatrachidae > Taudactylus > Taudactylus pleione. Next base: position 408,273 of record JAUIMM010000334.1, read on the forward strand.
AACTCAAAGCAGCAGCGACAAGTGTGCATCTGCCTGTTAAAGGGTGGTGCAACCCTCAAAGTGCACTCCACAAAAAATAAAAAATTCTTTTTTTTTGTGAATTGTGTGGGCTGTAGCTGCACCTGCATCCTCAAAGCAGCAGTGACAAGTGTGCATCTATCTTTTAAAGGGTGGTGTAACCCTCAAAGTGCGCTCCACAAAAAATATGTATATATTTTTTTCTGTCTTTGTGAAATGAGTGGGCTGTAGCCGCACCTGCATCCTCAAAACAGCAGCGACAAGTGTGCGTCTGTCTGTTAAAGGGTGGTGTAACCAGAAACTGCGCTCCACAAAAAAAAAAAATTCTTTTTTTTCTGTCTTTGTGAATTGTGTGGGCTGAAGCCGCACCTGCATCCTCAAAGCAGCAGCAACAAGCGTGCGTCAGTCTGTTAAAGGGTGGTGTAACCCCAAAGTGCGCTCCACAAAAAAAAAATTCTACTTTTTTTTCTGTCTTTGTGAATTGTGTGGGCTGTAGCCGCACCTGCATCCTCAAAGCAGCAGCAATAAGCGTGCATCTGTCTGTTAAAGCGTGGTGTAACCCCCAAAGTGCGCTCCAAACAAAATAAAATAATCTTTTTTTCTGTTTGTGTGTGAAATGTATGCGCAGTAGCCGCACCTGCATCCTCAAAGCAGCAGCGACAAGCGTGTGTCTGTCTGTTAAAGGGTGGTTAAACCCTTAAAGTGCACTCCACAAAAAATAAAAAAATCTTTTTTTTCTGTGTTTGTGAAATGTATGCGCAGTAGCCGCACCTGCATACTCAAAGCAGCAGTGACAAGTGTGCATCTGCCTGTTAAAGGGTGGTGTAACCCTCAAAGTGCGCTCCACAAAAAAAAAAAAATCTTTTTTTTTGTGAATTGTGTGGGCTGTAGCTGCACCTGCATCCTCAAAGCAGCAGTGACAAGTGTGCATCTATCTTTTAAAGGGTGGTGTAACCCTCAAAGTGCGCTCCACAAAAAATATGTATATATTTTTTTCTGTCTTTGTGAAATGAGTGGGCTGTAGCGCACCTGCATCCTCAAAACAGCAGCGACAAGTGTGCGTCTGTCTGTTAAAGGGTGGTGTAACCCCAAACTGCACTCCACAAAAAATAAAAAAATCTTTTTTTCTGTCTTTGTGAATTGTGTGGGCTGAAGCCACACCTACATCCTCAAAGCAGCAGCGACAAGCATGCGTCTGTCTGTTAAAGGTTGGTGTAACCCTCAAAGTGCGCTCCACAAAAAATATATATATATTTTTTTCTGTCTTTGTGAATTGTGTGGGCTGTAGCCGCACCTGCATCCTCAAAGCAGCAGCAACAAGCGTGCGTCTGTCTGTTAAAGGGTGGTGTAACCCTCAAAGTGCGCTCCACAAAAAATAAAAAATTCTTCTTTTTTTCTGTCTTTGTGAATTGTGTGGGCTGTAGCTACACCTGCATCCTCAAAGCAGCAGCAACAAGCGTGCGTCTGTCTGTTAAAGGGCGGTGTTACCCTCAAAGTGCGCTCCACACAAAATATATATATATTTTTTTCTGTCTTTGTGAATTGTGTGGGCTGTAGCCACACCTGCATCCTCAAAACAGCAGCAAAAAGCGTGCGTCAGTCTGTTAATGGGTGGTGTAACCCCAAAGTGCGCTCCACAAAAAAAAATTCTACTTTTTTTTTGTCTTTGTGAATTGTGTGGGCTGTAGCCGCACCTGCATCCTCAAAGCAGCAGCAATAAGCGTGCATCTGTCTGTTAAAGCGTGGTGTAACCCCCAAAGTGCTCTCCAAGCAAAATAAAATAATCTTTTTTCTGTTTGTGTGTGAAATGTATGCGCAGTAGCCGCACCTGCATCCTCAAAGCAGCAGCGACAAGCGTGTGTCTGTCTGTTAAAGGGTGGTTAAACCCTTAAAGTGCACTCCACAAAAATAAAAAAATCTTTTTTTTTCTGTATTTGTGAATTGTGTGGGCTGAATCCGCACCTACATCCTCAAAGCACCAGCGACAAGCATGCGTCTGTCTGTTAAAGGGTGGTGTAACCCTCAAAGTGCGCTCCACAAAAAATAAAAAAATATATTTTTTTCTGTCTTCGTGAATTGTGTGGGCTGTAGCCGCACCTGCATCCTAAAAGCAGCAGCAACAAGCGTGCGTCTGTCTGTTTAAGGGTGGTGTAACCCTCAAAGTGCACTCCACAAAAAATAAAAAATTCTTCTTTATTTCTGTCTTTGTGAATTGTGTGGGCTGTAGCTGCACCTGCATCCTCAAAGCAGCAGTGACAAGTATGCATCTGTCTATTAAAGGGTGATGTAACCCCCAAAGTGCGCTCCAACCAAAATAAAATAATCTTCTTTTTTTCTGTGTTTGTGTGTGAAATGTATGCGCAGTAGCCGCACCTGCATACTCAAAGCAGCAGCGACAAGTGTGCATCTGCCTGTTAAAGGGTGGTGTAACCCTCAAAGTGCGCTCCACAAAAAATAAAAAATTCTTCTTTTTTTTTTGTGAATTGTGTGGGCTGTAGCTGCACCTACATCCTAAAAGCAGCAGCGACAAGCATGCGTCTGTCTGTTAAAGGTTGGTGTAACCCTCAAAGTGCGCTCCACAAAAAATATATATATTTTTTTCTGTCTTTGTGAATTGTGTGGGCTGTAGCCGCACCTGCATCCTCAAAGCAGCAGCAACAAGCGTGCGTCTGTCTGTTAAAGGGTGGTGTAACCCTCAAAGTGCGCTCCACAAAAAATAAAAAATTCTTCTTTTTTTCTGTCTTTGTGAAATGTGTGGGCTGTAGCTACACCTGCATCCTCAAAGCAGCAGCAACAAGCGTGCGTCTGTCTGTTAAAGGGCGGTGTAACCCTCAAAGTGCGCTCCACACAAAATATATATATATATTTTTTTCTGTCTTTGTGAATTATGTGGGCTGTAGCCACACCTGCATCCTCAAAACAGCAGCAACAAGCGTGCGTCAGTTTGTTAAAGGGTGGTGTAACCCCAAAGTGCGCTCCACAAAAAATAAAAAATTCTTCTTTTTTTTGTGAATTGTGTGGGCTGTAGCTGCACCTGCATCCTCAAAGCAGCAGTGACAAGTGTGCATCTATCTTTTAAAGGGTGGTGTAACCCTCAAAGTGCGCTCCACAAAAAATATGTATATATTTTTTTCTGTCTTTGTGAAATGAGTGGGCTGTAGCGCACCTGCATCCTCAAAACAGCAGCGACAAGTGTGCGTCTGTCTGTTAAAGGGTGGTGTAACCCCAAACTGCGCTCCACAAAAAATAAAAAATTCTTCTTTATTTCTGTCTTTGTGAATTGTGTGGGCTGTAGCTGCACCTGCATCCTCAAAGCAGCAGTGACAAGTATGCATCTGTCTATTAAAGGGTGATGTAACCCCCAAAGTGCGCTCCAACCAAAATAAAATAATCTTCTTTTTTTCTGTGTTTGTGTGTGAAATGTATGCGCAGTAGCCGCACCTGCATACTCAAAGCAGCAGCGACAAGTGTGCATCTGCCTGTTAAAGGGTGGTGTAACCCTCAAAGTGCGCTCCACAAAAAATAAAAAATTCTTCTTTTTTTTTTGTGAATTGTGTGGGCTGTAGCTGCACCTACATCCTAAAAGCAGCAGCGACAAGCATGCGTCTGTCTGTTAAAGGGTGGTTATACCCTTAAATTGCTCTCCACAAAAAATAAAAAAATCTTTTTTTTCTGTATTTATGAATTGTGTGGGCTGAATCCGCACCTACATCCTCAAAGCAGCAGCGACAAGCATGCGTCTGTCTGTTAAAGGGTGGTGTAACCCTCAAAGTGCGCTCCACAAAAAATAAAAAAATATTTTTTTTTCTGTCTTTGTGAATTGTGTGGGCTGTAGCCGCACCTCCATAGTAAAAGCAGCAGCAACAAGCGTGCGTCTGTCTGTTTAAGGGTGGTGTAACCCTCAAAGTGCACTCCACAAAAAATAAAAAATTCTTCTTTATTTCTGTCTTTGTGAATTGTGTGGGCTGTAGCTGCACCTGCATCCTCAAAGCAGCAGTGACAAGTATGCATCTGTCTATTAAAGGGTGATGTAACCCCCAAAGTGCGCTCCAACCAAAATAAAATAATCTTCTTTTTTTCTGTGTTTGTGTGTGAAATGTATGCGCAGTAGCCGCACCTGCATACTCAAAGCAGCAGCGACAAGTGTGCATCTGCCTGTTAAAGGGTGGTGTAACCCTCAAAGTGCGCTCCACAAAAAATATGTATATATTTTTTTCTGTCTTTGTGAAATGAGTGGGCTGTAGCGCACCTGCATCCTCAAAACAGCAGCGACAAGTGTGCGTCTGTCTGTTAAAGGGTGGTGTAACCCCAAACTGCTCTCCACAAAAAATAAAAAATTCTTTTTTTTCTGTCTTTGTGAATTGTGTGGGCTGAAGCCGCACCTACATCCTCAATGCAGCAGCGACAAGCATGCGTCTGTCTGTTAAAGGTTGGTGTAAACCTCAAAGTGCGCTCCACAAAAAATATATATATTTTTTTCTGTCTTTGTGAATTGTGTGGGCTATAGCCGCACCTGCATCCTCAAAGCAGCAGCAACAAGCGTGCATCTGTCTATTAAAGGGTGGTGTAACCCTCAAAGTGCGCTCCACAAAAAATAAAAAATTCTTCTTTTTTTCTGTCTTTGTGAAATGTGTGGGCTGTAGCTACACCTGCATCCTCAAAGCAGCAGCAACAAGCGTGCGTCTGTCTGTTAAAGGGCGGGGTAACCCTCAAAGTGCGCTCCACACAAAATATATATATATATTTTTTTCTGTCTTTGTGAATTGTGTGGGCTGTAGCCACACCTGCATCCTCAAAACAGCAGCAACAAGCGTGCGTCAGTCTGTTAAAGGTGGTGTAACCCCAAAGTGCGCTCCACAAAAAATAAAAAATTCTTCTTTTTTTTTGTGAATTGTGTGGGCTGTAGCTGCACCTGCATCCTCAAAACAGCAGTGACAAGTGTGCGTCTGTCTGTTAAAGGGTGGTGTAACCCCAAACTGCGCTACACAAGAAATAAAAAATTCTTTTTTTTCTGTCTTTGTGAATTGTGTGGGCTGTAGCTACACCTGCATCCTCAAAGCAGCAGCAACAAGCATGCGTCTGTCTGTTAAAGGGTGGTGTAACCCTCAAAGTGCGCTCCACACAAAATATATATATATATTTTTTTCTGTCTTTATGAATTGTGTGGGCTGTAGCCACACCTGCATCCTCAAAGCAGCAGCAACAAGCATGCGTCAGTCTGTTAAAGGGTGGTGTAACCCCAAAGTGCGCTCCACAAAAAAAAAATTCTTCTTTTTTTTCTGTCTTTGTGAATTGTGTTGGCTGTAGCCGCACCTGCATCCTCAAAGCAGCAGCAATAAGCGTGCATCTGTCTTTTAAAGCGTGGTGTAACCCCCAAAGTGCGCTCCAAACAAAATAAAATAATCTTTTTTTCTGTTTGTGTGTGAAATGTATGCGCAGTAGCCGCACCTGCATCCTCAAAGCAGCAGCGACAAGCGTGTGTCTGTCTGTTAAAGGGTGGTTAAACCCTTAAAGTGCACTCCACAAAAAATAAAAAAATCTTTTTTTTCTGTATTTGTGAATTGTGTGGGCTGAATCCGCACCTACATCCTCAAAGCACCAGCGACAAGCGTGCGTCTGTCTGTTAAAGGGTGGTGTAACCCTCAAAGTGCGCTCCACAAAAAATAAAAAAATATTTTTTTTTCTGTCTTTGTGAATTGTGTGGGCTGTAGCCGCACCTGCATCCTAAAAGCAGCAGCAACAAGCATGCGTCTGTCTGTTAAAGGGTGATGTAACCCTCAAAGTGCACTCCACAAAAAATAAAAAATTCTTCTTTATTTCTGTCTTTGTGAATTGTGTGGGCTGTAGCTGCAGCTGCATCCTCAAAGCAGCAGCGACAAGTATGCATCTGTCTATTAAAGGGTGATGTAACCCCCAAAGTGCGCTCCAACCAAAATAAAATAATCTTCTTTTTTTCTGTGTTTGTGTGTGAAATGTATGCGCAGTAGCCGCACCTGCATACTGAAAGCAGCAGCGACAAGTGTGCATCTGCCTGTTAAAGGGTGTTGTAACCCTCAAAGTGCGCTCCACAAAAAATAAAAAATTCTTTTTTTTTTGTGAATTGTGTGGGCTGTAGCCACACCTGCATCCTCAAAACAGCAGCAACAAGCGTGCGTCAGTCTGTTAAAGGGTGGTGTAACCCCAAAGTGCGCTCCACAAAAAATAAAAACTTCTTCTTTTTTTTTGTGAATTGTGTGGGCTGTAGCTGCACCTGCATCCTCAAAGCAGCAGTGACAAGTGAGCATCTATCTTTTAAAGGGTGGTGTAACCCTCAAAGTGCGCTCCACAAAAAATATGTATATATTTTTTTCTGTCTTTGTGAAATGAGTGGGCTGTAGCGCACCTGCATCCTCAAAACAGCAGCGACAAGTGTGCGTCTGTCTGTTAAAGGGTGGTGTAACCCCAAACTGCGCTCCACAAAAAATAAAAAATTCTTTTTTTTCTGTCTTTGTGAATTGTGTGGGCTGAAGCCGCACCTACATCCACAAAGCAGCAGCGACAAGCATGCGTCTGTCTGTTAAAGGTTGGTGTAACCCTCAAAGTGCGCTCCACAAAAAATATATATATATTTTTTTCTGTCTTTGTGAATTGTGTGGGCTGTAGCCGCACCTGCATCCTCAAAGCAGCAGCAACAAGCGTGCGTCTGTCTGTTAATAAGTGGTGTAACCCTCAAAGTGCGCTCCACAAAAAATAAAAAATTCTTCTTTTTTTCTGTCTTTGTGAATTGTGTGGGCTGTAGCTACACCTGCATCCTCAAAGCAGCAGCAACAAGCATGCGTCTGTCTGTTAAAGGGCGGTGTAACCCTCAAAGTGCGCTCCACACAAAATATATATATATTTTTTTCTGTCTTTGTGAATTGTGTGGGCTGTAGCCACACCTGCATCCTCAAAACAGCAGCAACAAGCGTGCATCAGTCTGTTAATGGGTGGTGTAACCCCAAAGTGCGCTCCACAAAAAAAAAATTCTACTTTTTTTTCTGTCTTTGTGAATTGTGTGGGCTGTAGCCGCACCTGCATCCTCAAAGCAGCAGCAATAAGCGTGCATCTGTCTGTTAAAGCGTGGTGTAACCCCCAAAGTGCGCTCCAAGCAAAATAAAATAATCTTTTTTCTGTTTGTGTGTGAAATGTATGCGCAGTAGCCGCACCTGCATCCTCAAAGCAGCAGCGACAAGCGTGTGTCTGTCTGTTAAAGGGTGGTTATACCCTTAAATTGCTCTCCACAAAAAATAAAAAAATCTTTTTTTTCTGTATTTGTGAATTGTGTGGGCTGAATCCGCACCTACATCCTCAAAGCAGCAGCGACAAGCGTGCGTCTTTCTGTTAAAGGGTGGTGTAACCCTCAAAGTGCGCTCCACAAAAAATAAAAAAATATATTTTTTTCTGTCTTTGTGAATTGTGTGGGCTGTAGCCGCACCTGCATCCTCAAAGCAGCAGCGACAAGTATGCATCTGTCTATTAAAGGGTGATGTAACCCCCAAAGTGTGCTCCAACCAAAATAAAATAATCTTCTTTTTTTCTGTGTTTGTGTGTGAAATGTATGCGCAGTAGCCGCACCTGCATACTCAAAGCAGCAGCGACATGTGTGCATCTGCCTGTTAAAGGGTGGTGCAACCCTCAAAGTGCACTCCACAAAAAATAAAAAATTCTTCTTTTTTTTTTGTGAATTGTGTGGGCTGTAGCTGCACCTGCATCCTCAAAACAGCAGCAACAAGCGTGCGTCAGTCTGTTAATGGGTGGTGTAACCCCAAAGTGCGCTCCACAAAAAAAAATTCTACTTTTTTTTCTGTCTTTGTGAATTGTGTGGGCTGTAGCCGCACCTGCATCCTCAAAGCAGCAGCAATAAGCGTGCATCTGTCTGTTAAAGCATGGTGTAACCCCCAAAGTGCGCTCCAAGCAAAATAAAATAATCTTTTTTCTGTTTGTGTGTGAAATGTATGCGCAGTAGCCGCACCTGCATCCTCAAAGCAGCAGCGACAAGCGTGCGTCTGTCTGTTAAAGGGTGGTTATACCCTTAAATTGCTCTCCACAAAAAATAAAAAAATCTTTTTTTTCTGTATTTGTGAATTGTGTGGGCTGAATCCGCACCTGCATCCTCAAAGCAGCAGCGACAAGTATGCATCTGTCTATTAAAGGGTGATGTAACCCCCAAAGTGTGCTCTAACCAAAATAAAATAATCTTCTTTTTTTCTGTGTTTGTGTGTGAAATGTATGCGCAGTAGCCGCACCTGCATACTCAAAGCAGCAGCGACAAGCATGTGTCTGTCTGTTAAAGGTTGGTGTAACCATCAAAGTGCGCTCCACAAAAAATATATATATATTTTTTTCTGTCTTTGTGAATTGTGTGGGCTGTAGCTACACCTGCATCCTCAAAGCAGCAGCAACAAGCGTGAGTCTGTCTGTTAAAGGGTGGTGTAACCCTCAAAGAGCGCTCCACACAAAATATATATATATCTTTTTTTCTGTCTTTGTGAATTGTGTGGGCTGTAGCCACACCTGCATCCTCAAAGCAGCAGCAACAAGCGTGCGTCAGTCTGTTAAAGGGTGGTGTAACCCCAAAGTGCGCTCCACAAAAAAAAAATTCTACTTTTTTTTCTGTCTTTGTGAATTGTGTGGGCTGTAGCCGCACCTGCATCCTAAAAGCAGCAGCAACAAGCGTGCGTCTGTCTGTTTAAGGGTGGTGTAACCCTCAAAGTGCACTCCACAAAAAATAAAAAATTCTTCTTTATTTCTGTCTTTGTGAATTGTGTGGGCTGTAGCTGCACCTGCATCCTCAAAGCAGCAGCGACAAGTATGCATCTGTCTATTAAAGGGTGATGTAACCCCCAAAGTGCGCTCCAACCAAAATAAAATAATCTTCTTTTTTTCTGTGTTTGTGAAATGTATGCGCAGTAGCCGCACCTGCATAGTCAAAGCAGCAGTGACAAGTGTGCATCTGCCTGTTAAAGGGTGGTGTAACCCTCAAAGTGCGCTCCACAAAAAATAAAAAATTCTTTTTTTTTGTGAATTGTGTGGGCTGTAGCTGCACCTGCATCCTCAAAGCAGCAGTGACAAGTGTGCATCTATCTTTTAAAGGGTGGTGTAACCCTCAAAGTGCGCTCCACAAAAAATATGTATATATTTTTTTCTGTCTTTGTGAAATGAGTGGGCTGTAGCGCACCTGCATCCTCAAAACAGCAGCAACAAGCGTGCGTCTGTCTGTTAAAGGGTGGTGTAACCCTCAAAGTGTGCTCCACAAAAAATAAAAAATTCTTTTTTTCTGTCTTTGTGAAATGTGTGGGCTGTAGCTACACCTGCATCCTCAAAGCAGCAGCAACAAGCGTGCGTCTGTCTGTTAAAGGGCGGTGTAACCCTCAAAGTGCGATCCACACAAAATATATATATATTTTTTTCTGTCTTTGTGAATTGTGTGGGCTGTAGCCACACCTGTACCCTCAAAACAGCAGCAACAAGCGTGCATCAGTCTGTTAAAGGGTGGTGTAACCCCAAAGTGCGCTCCACAAAAAATAAAAAATTCTTCTTTTTTTTTGTGAATTGTGTGGGCTGTAGCTGCACCTGCATCCTCAAAGCAGCAGTGACAAGTGTGCATCTATCTTTTAAAGGGTGGTGTAACCCTCAAAGTGCGCTCCACAAAAAATATATATATATTTTTTTCTGTCTTTGTGAAATGAGTGGGCTGTAGCGCACCTGCATCCTCAAAACAGCAGCGACAAGTGTGCGTCTGTCTGTTAAAGGGTGGTGTAACCCCAAACTGCGCTCCACAAAAAATAAAAAATTCTTTTTTTTCTGTCTTTGTGAATTGTGTGGGCTGAAGCCGCACCTACATCCTCAAAGCAGCAGCGACAAGCATGCGTCTGTCTGTTAAAGGTTGGTGTAACCCTCAAAGTGCGCTCCACAAAAAATATATATATATTTTTTTCTGTCTTTGTGAATTGTGTGGGCTGTAGCCGCAACTGCATCCTCAAAGCAGCAGCAACAAGCGTGCGTCTGTCTGTTAAAGGGAGGTGTAACCCTCAAAGTGCGCTCCACAAAAAATAAAAAATTCTTCTTTTTTTCTGTCTTTGTGAATTGTGTGGGCTGTAGCTACACCTGCATCCTCAAAGCAGCAGCAACAAGCATGCGTCTGTCTGTTAAAGGGCGGTGTAACCCTCAAAGTGCGCTCCACACAAAATATATATATATATTTTTTTCTGTCTTTGTGAATTGTGTGGGCTGTAGCCACACCTGCATCCTCAAAACAGCAGCAACAAGCGTGCGTCAGTCTGTTAATGGGTGGTGTAACCCCAAAGTGCGCTCCACAAAAAAAAAATTCTACTTTTTTTTCTGTCTTTGTGAATTGTGTGGGCTGTAGCCGCACCTGCATCCTCAAAGCAGCAGCAATAAGCGTGCATCTGTCTGTTAAAGCGTGGTGTAACCCCCAAAGTGCGCTCCAAGCAAAATAAAATAATCTTTTTTCTGTTTGTGTGTGAAATGTATGCGCAGTAGCTGCACCTGCATCCTCAAAGCAGCAGCGACAAGCGTGTGTCTGTCTGTTAAAGGGTGGTTATACCCTTAAATTGCTCTCCACAAAAAATAAAAAATTCTTTTTTTTCTGTCTTTGTGAATTGTGTGGGCTGAAGCCGCACCTACATCCTCAAAGCAGCAGCGACAAGCATGCGTCTGTCTGTTAAAGGGTGGTGTAACCCTCAAAGTGCGCTCCACAAAAAATAAAAAAATATATTTTTTTCTGTCTTTGTGAATTGTGTGGGCTGTAGCCGCACCTGCATCCTAAAAGCAGCAGCAACAAGCGTGCGTCTGTCTGTTTAAGGGTGGTGTAACCCTCAAAGTGCACTCCACAAAAAATAAAAAATTCTTCTTTATTTCTGTCTTTGTGAATTGTGTGGGCTGTAGCTGCACCTGCATCCTCAAAGCAGCAGTGACAAGTATGCATCTGTCTATTAAAGGGTGATGTAAACCCCAAAGTGCGCTCCAACCAAAATAAAATAATCTTCTTTTTTTCTGTGTTTGTGTGTGATATGTATGCGCAGTAGCCGCACCTGCATACTCAAAGCAGCAGCGACAAGTGTGCATCTGCCTGTTAAAGGGTGGTGTAACCCTCAAAGTGCGCTCCACAAAAAATAAAAAATTCTTCTTTTTTTTTTGTGAATTGTGTGGGCTGTAGCTGCACCTGCATCCTCAAAGCAGCAGTGACAAGTGTGCATCTATCTTTTAAAGGGTGGTGTAACCCTCAAAGTGCGCTCCACAAAAAATATGTATATATTTTTTTCTGTCTTTGTGAAATGAGTGGGCTGTAGCGCACCTGCATCCTCAAAACAGCAGCGACAAGTGTGCGTCTGTCTGTTAAAGGGTGGTGTAACCCCAAACTGCACTCCACAAAAAATAAAAAATTCTTTTTTTTCTGTCTTTGTGAATTGTGTGGGCTGAAGCCGCACCTACATCCTCAAAGCAGCAGCGACAAGCATGCGTTTGTCTGTTAAAGGTTGGTGTAAACCTCAAAGTGCGCTCCACAAAAAATATATATATTTTTTTCTGTCTTTGTGAATTGTGTGGGCTGTAGCCGCACCTGCATCCTCAAAGCAGCAGCAACAAGCGTGCATCTGTCTGTTAAAGGGTGGTGTAACCCTCAAAGTGCGCTCCACAAAAAATAAAAAATTCTTCTTTTTTTCTGTCTTTGTGAAATGTGTGGGCTGTAGCTACACCTGCATCCTCAAAGCAGCAGCAACAAGCGTGCGTCTGTCTGTTAAAGGGCGGTGTAACCCTCAAAGTGCGCTCCACACAAAATATATATATATATTTTTTTCTGTCTTTGTGAATTGTGTGGGCTGTAGCCACACCTGCATCCTCAAAACAGCAGCAACAAGCGTGCGTCAGTCTGTTAAAGGGTGGTGTAACCCCAAAGTGCGCTCCACAAAAAATAAAAAATTCTTCTTTTTTTTTGTGAATTGTGTGGGCTGTAGCTGCACCTGCATCCTCAAAGCAGCAGTGACAAGTGTGCATCTATCTTTTAAAGGGTGGTGTAACCCTCAAAGTGCGCTCCACAAAAAATATGTATATATTTTTTTCTGTCTTTGTGAAATGAGTGGGCTGTAGCGCACCTGCATCCTCAAAACAGCAGTGACAAGTGTGCAACTGTCTGTTAAAGGGTGGTGTAACCCCAAACTGCGCTCCACAAAAAATAAAAAATTCTTTTTTTTCTGTCTTTGTGAATTGTGTGGGCTGTAGCTACACCTGCATCCTCAAAGCAGCAGCAACAAGCATGCGTCTGTCTGTTAAAGGGTGGTGTAACCCTCAAAGTGCGCTCCACACAAAATATATATATATATTTTTTTCTGTCTTTGTGAATTGTGTGGGCTGTAGCCACACCTGCATCCTCAAAGCAGCAGCAACAAGCGTGCGTCAGTCTGTTAAAGGGTGGTGTAACCCCAAAGTGCGCTCCACAAAAAATAAAAAATTCTTCATTTTTTTTGTGAATTGTGTGGGCTGTAGCTGCACCTGCATCCTCAAAACAGCAGCAACAAGCGTGCATCTGTCTATTAAAGGGTGGTGTAACCCTCAAAGTGCGCTCCACAAAAAATATGTATATATTTTTTTCTGTCTTTGTGAAATGAGTGGGCTGTAGCGCACCTGCATCCTCAAAACAGCAGTGACAAGTGTGCGTCTGTCTGTTAAAGGGTGGTGTAACCCCAAACTGCGCTCCACAAGAAATAAAAAATTCTTTTTTTTCTGTCTTTGTGAATTGTGTGGGCTGTAGCTACACCTGCATCCTCAAAGCAGCAGCAACAAGCATGCGTCTGTCTGTTAAAGGGTGGTGTAACCCTCAAAGTGCGCTCCACACAAAATATATATATATATTTTTTTCTGTCTTTATGAATTGTGTGGGCTGTAGCCACACCTGCATCCTCAAAGCAGCAGCAACAAGCATGCGTCAGTCTGTTAAAGGGTGGTGTAACCCCAAAGTGCGCTCCACAAAAAAAAAAATCTTCTTTTTTTTCTGTCTTTGTGAATTGTGTTGGCTGTAGCCGCACCTGCATCCTCAAAGCAGCAGCAATAAGCGCGCATCTGTCTTTTAAAGCGTGGTGTAACCCCCAAAGTGCGCTCCAAACAAAATAAAATAATCTTTTTTTCTGTTTGTGTGTGAAATGTATGCGCAGTAGCCGCACCTGCATCCTCAAAGCAGCAGCGACAAGCGTGTGTCTGTCTGTTAAAGGGTGGTTAAACCCTTAAAGTGCACTCCACAAAAAATAAAAAAATCTTTTTTTTCTGTATTTGTGAATTGTGTGGGCTGAATCCGCACCTACATCCTCAAAGCACCAGCGACAAGCGTGCGTCTGTCTGTTAAAGGGTGGTGTAACCCTCAAAGTGCGCTCCACAAAAAATAAAAAAATATTTTTTTTTCTGTCTTTGTGAATTGTGTGGGCTGTAGCCGCACCTGCATCCTAAAAGCAGCAGCAACAAGCATGCGTCTGTCTGTTAAAGGGTGATGTAACCCTCAAAGTGCACTCCACAAAAAATAAAAAATTCTTCTTTATTTCTGTCTTTGTGAATTGTGTGGGCTGTAGCTGCAGCTGCATCCTCAAAGCAGCAGCGACAAGTATGCATCTGTCTATTAAAGGGTGATGTAACCCCCAAAGTGCGCTCCAACCAAAATAAAATAATCTTCTTTTTTTCTGTGTTTGTGTGTGAAATGTATGCGCAGTAGCCGCACCTGCATACTGAAAGCAGCAGCGACAAGTGTGCATCTGCCTGTTAAAGGGTGGTGTAACCCTCAAAGTGCGCTCCACAAAAAATAAAAAATTATTTTTTTTTGTGAATTGTGTGGGCTGTAGCCACACCTGCATCCTCAAAACAGCAGCAACAAGCGTGCGTCAGTCTGTTAAAGGGTGGTGTAACCCCAAAGTGCGCTCCACAAAAAATAAAAACTTCTTCTTTTTTTTTTGTGAATTGTGTGGGCTGTAGCTGCACCTGCATCCTCAAAGCAGCAGTGACAAGTGAGCATCTATCTTTTAAAGGGTGGTGTAACCCTCAAAGTGCGCTCCACAAAAAATATGTATATATTTTTTTCTGTCTTTGTGAAATGAGTGGGCTGTAGCGCACCTGCATCCTCAAAACAGCAGCGACAAGTGTGCGTCTGTCTGTTAAAGGGTGGTGTAACCCCAAACTGCGCTCCACAAAAAATAAAAAATTCTTTTTTTTCTGTCTTTGTGAATTGTGTGGGCTGAAGCCGCACCTACATCCACAAAGCAGCAGCGACAAGCATGCGTCTGTCTGTTAAAGGTTGGTGTAACCCTCAAAGTGCGCTCCACAAAAAATATATATATATTTTTTTCTGTCTTTGTGAATTGTGTGGGCTGTAGCCGCACCTGCATCCTCAAAGCAGCAGCAACAAGCGTGCGTCTGTCTGTTAATAAGTGGTGTAACCCTCAAAGTGCGCTCCACAAAAAATAAAAAATTCTTCTTTTTTTCTGTCTTTGTGAATTGTGTGGGCTGTAGCTACACCTGCATCCTCAAAGCAGCAGCAACAAGCATGCGTCTGTCTGTTAAAGGGCGGTGTAACCCTCAAAGTGCACTCCACACAAAATATATATATATTTTTTTCTGTCTTTGTGAATTGTGTGGGCTGTAGCCACACCTGCATCCTCAAAACAGCAGCAACAAGCGTGCATCAGTCTGTTAATGGGTGGTGTAACCCCAAAGTGCGCTCCACAAAAAAAAAATTCTACTTTTTTTTCTGTCTTTGTGAATTGTGTGGGCTGTAGCCGCACCTGCATCCTCAAAGCAGCAGCAATAAGCGTGCATCTGTCTGTTAAAGCGTGGTGTAACCCCCAAAGTGCGCTCCAAGCAAAATAAAATAATCTTTTTTCTGTTTGTGTGTGAAATGTATGCGCAGTAGCCGCACCTGCATCCTCAAAGCAGCAGCGACAAGCGTGCGTCTTTCTGTTAAAGGGTGGTGTAACCCTCAAAGTGCGCTCCACAAAAAATAAAAAAATATATATTTTTCTGTCTTTGTGAATTGTGTGGGCTGTAGCCGCACCTGCATCCTCAAAGCAGCAGCGACAAGTATGCATCTGTCTATTAAAGGGTGATGTAACCCCCAAAGTGTGCTCCAACCAAAATAAAATAATCTTCTTTTTTTCTGTGTTTGTGTGTGAAATGTATGCGCAGTAGCCGCACCTGCATACTCAAAGCAGCAGCGACATGTGTGCATCTGCCTGTTAAAGGGTGGTGCAACCCTCAAAGTGCGCTCCACAAAAAATAAAAAATTCTTCTTTTTTTTTTGTGAATTGTGTGGGCTGTAGCTGCACCTGCATCCTCAAAACAGCAGCAACAAGCGTGCGTCAGTCTGTTAAAGGTTGGTGTAACCATCAAAGTGCGCTCCACAAAAAATATATATATATTTTTTTCTGTCTTTGTGAATTGTGTGGGCTGTAGCTACACCTGCATCCTCAAAGCAGCAGCAACAAGCGTGAGTCTGTCTGTTAAAGGGTGGTGTAACCCTCAAAGTGCGCTCCACACAAAATATATATATATCTTTTTTTCTGTCTTTGTGAATTGTGTGGGCTGTAGCCACACCTGCATCCTCAAAGCAGCAGCAACAAGCGTGCGTCAGTCTGTTAAAGGGTGGTGTAACCCCAAAGTGCGCTCCACAAAAAAAAAATTCTACTTTTTTTTCTGTCTTTGTGAATTGTGTGGGCTGTAGCCGCACCTGCATCCTCAAAGCAGCAGCAATAAGCGTGCATCTGTCTGTTAAAGCATGGTGTAACCCCCAAAGTGCGCTCCAAACAAAATAAAATAATCTTTTTTTCTGTTTGTGTGTGAAATGTATGCGCAGTAGCCGCACCTGCATCCTCAAAGCAGCAGCGACAAGCGTGTGTCTGTCTGTTAAAGGGTGGTTAAACCCTTAAAGTGCACTCCACACAAAATAAAAAAATCTTTTTTTTCTGTGTTTGTGAATTGTGTGGGCTGAATCCGCACCTACATCCTCAAAGCAGCAGCGACAAGCGTGCGTCTGTCTGTAAAAGGGTGGTGTAACCCTCAAAGTGCGCTCCACAAAAAATAAAAAAATATATTTTTTTCTGTCTTTGTGAATTGTGTGGGCTGTAGCCGCACCTGCATCCTAAAAGCAGCAGCATCAAGCGTGCGTCTGTCTGTTTAAGGGTGGTGTAACCCTCAAAGTGCACTCCACAAAAAATAAAAAATTCTTCTTTATTTCTGTCTTTGTGAATTGTGTGGGCTGTAGCTGCACCTGCATCCTCAAAGCAGCAGCGACAAGTATGCATCTGTCTATTAAAGGGTGATGTAACCCCCAAAGTGCGCTCCAACCAAAATAAAATAATCTTCTTTTTTTCTGTGTTTGTGAAATGTATGCGCAGTAGCCGCACCTGCATAGTCAAAGCAGCAGTGACAAGTGTGCATCTGCCTGTTAAAGGGTGGTGTAACCCTCAAAGTGCGCTCCACAAAAAATAAAAAATTCTTTTTTTTTGTGAATTGTGTGGGCTGTAGCTGCACCTGCATCCTCAAAGCAGCAGTGACAAGTGTGCATCTATCTTTTAAAGGGTGGTGTAACCCTCAAAGTGCGCTCCACAAAAAATATGTATATATTTTTTTCTGTCTTTGTGAAATGAGTGGGCTGTAGCGCACCTGCATCCTCAAAACAGCAGCAACAAGCGTGCGTCTGTCTGTTAAAGGGTGGTGTAACCCTCAAAGTGTGCTCCACAAAAAATAAAAAATTCTTTTTTTCTGTCTTTGTGAAATGTGTGGGCTGTAGCTACACCTGCATCCTCAAAGCAGCAGCAACAAGCGTGCGTCTGTCTGTTAAAGGGCGGTGTAACCCTCAAAGTGCGATCCACACAAAATATATATATATTTTTTTCTGTCTTTGTGAATTGTGTGGGCTGTAGCCACACCTGTACCCTCAAAACAGCAGCAACAAGCGTGCATCAGTCTGTTAAAGGGTGGTGTAACCCCAAAGTGCGCTCCACAAAAAATAAAAAATTCTTCTTTTTTTTTGTGAATTGTGTGGGCTGTAGCTGCACCTGCATCCTCAAAGCAGCAGTGACAAGTGTGCATCTATCTTTTAAAGGGTGGTGTAACCCTCAAAGTGCGCTCCACAAAAAATATATATATATTTTTTTCTGTCTTTGTGAAATGAGTGGGCTGTAGCGCACCTGCATCCTCAAAACAGCAGCGACAAGTGTGCATCTGTCTGTTAAAGGGTGGTGTAACCCCAAACTGCGCTCCACAAAAAATAAAAAATTCTTTTTTTTCTGTCTTTGTGAATTGTGTGGGCTGAAGCCGCACCTACATCCTCAAAGCAGCAGCGACAAGCATGCGTCTGTCTGTTAAAGGTTGGTGTAACCCTCAAAGTGTGCTCCACAAAAAATATATATATATTTTTTTCTGTCTTTGTGAATTGTGTGGGCTGTAGCCGCACCTGCATCCTCAAAGCAGCAGCAACAAGCGTGCGTCTGTCTGGTAAAGGGAGGTGTAACCCTCAAAGTGCGCTCCACAAAAAATAAAAAATATTTCTTTTTTTCTGTCTTTGTGAATTGTGTGGGCTGTAGCTACACCTGCATCCTCAAAGCAGCAGCAACAAGCATGCGTCTGTCTGTTAAAGGGCGGTGTAACCCTCAAAGTGCGCTCCACACAAAATATATATATATTTTTTTTTCTGTCTTTGTGAATTGTGTGGGCTGTAGCCACACCTGCATCCTCAAAACAGCAGCAACAAGCGTGCGTCAGTCTGTTAATGGGTGGTGTAACCCCAAAGTGCGCTCCACAAAAAAAAAATTCTACTTTTTTTTCTGTCTTTGTGAATTGTGTGGGCTGTAGCCGCACCTGCATCCTCAAAGCAGCAGCAATAAGCGTGCATCTATCTGTTAAAGCGTGGTGTAACCCCCAAAGTGCGCTCCAAGCAAAATAAAATAATCTTTTTTCTGTTTGTGTGTGAAATGTATGCGCAGTAGCTGCACCTGCATCCTCAAAGCAGCAGCGACAAGCGTGTGTCTGTCTGTTAAAGGGTGGTTATACCCTTAAATTGCTCTCCACAAAAAATAAAAAATTCTTTTTTTTCTGTCTTTGTGAATTGTGTGGGCTGAAGCCGCACCTACATCCTCAAAGCAGCAGCGACAAGCATGCGTCTGTCTGTTAAAGGGTGGTGTAACCCTCAAAGTGCGCTCCACAAAAAATAAAAAAATATATTTTTTTCTGTCTTTGTGAATTGTGTGGGCTGTAGCCGCACCTGCATCCTAAAAGCAGCAGCAACAAGCGTGCGTCTGTCTGTTTAAGGGTGGTGTAACCCTCAAAGTGCACTCCACAAAAAATAAAAAATTCTTCTTTATTTCTGTCTTTGTGAATTGTGTGGGCTGTAGCTGCACCTGCATCCTCAAAGCAGCAGTGACAAGTATGCATCTGTCTATTAAAGGGTGATGTAACCCCCAAAGTGCGCTCCAACCAAAATAAAATAATCTTCTTTTTTTCTGTGTTTGTGTGTGATATGTATGCGCAGTAGCCGCACCTGCATACTCAAAGCAGCAGCGACAAGTGTGCATCTGCCTGTTAAAGGGTGGTGTAACCCTCAAAGTGCGCTCCACAAAAAATAAAAAATTCTTCTTTTTTTTTTGTGAATTGTGTGGGCTGTAGCTGCACCTGCATCCTCAAAGCAGCAGTGACAAGTGTGCATCTATCTTTTAAAGGGTGGTGTAACCCTCAAAGTGCGCTCCACAAAAAATATGTATATATTTTTTTCTGTCTTTGTGAAATGAGTGGGCTGTAGCGCACCTGCATCCTCAAAACAGCAGCGACAAGTGTGCGTCTGTCTGTTAAAGGGTGGTGTAACCCCAAACTGCACTCCACAAAAAATAAAAAATTCTTTTTTTTCTGTCTTTGTGAATTGTGTGGGCTGAAGCCGCACCTACATCCTCAAAGCAGCAGCGACAAGCATGCGTTTGTCTGTTAAAGGTTGGTGTAAACCTCAAAGTGCGCTCCACAAAAAATAAAAAATTCTTCTTTTTTTTTGTGAATTGTGTGGGCTGTAGCTACACCTGCATCCTCAAAGCAGCAGTGACAAGTGTGCATCTATCTTTTAAAGGGTGGTGTAACCCTCAAAGTGCGCTCCACAAAAAATATGTATATATTTTTTTCTGTCTTTGTGAAATGAGTGGGCTGTAGCGCACCTGCATCCTCAAAACAGCAGTGACAAGTGTGCAACTGTCTGTTAAAGGGTGGTGTAACCCCAAACTGCGCTCCACAAAAAATAAAAAATTCTTTTTTTTCTGTCTTTGTGAATTGTGTGGGCTGTAGCTACACCTGCATCCTCAAAGCAGCAGCAACAAGCATGCGTCTGTCTGTTAAAGGGTGGTGTAACCCTCAAAGTGCGCTCCACACAAAATATATATATATATTTTTTTCTGTCTTTGTGAATTGTGTGGGCTGTAGCCACACCTGCATCCTCAAAGCAGCAGCAACAAGCGTGCGTCAGTCTGTTAAAGGGTGGTGTAACCCCAAAGTGCGCTCCACAAAAAAAAATTTTTACTTTTTTTTCTGTCTTTGTGAATTGTGTTGGCTGTAGCCGCACCTGCATCCTCAAAGCAGCAGCAATAAGCGTGCATCTGTCTTTTAAAGCGTGGTGTAACCCCCAAAGTGCGCTCCAAACAAAATAAAATAATCTTTTTTTCTGTTTGTGTGTGAAATGTATGCGCAGTAGCCGCACCTGCATCCTCAAAGCAGCAGCGACAAGCGTGTGTCTGTCTGTTAAAGGGTGGTTAAACCCTTAAAGTGCACTCCACAAAAAATAAAAAAATCTTTTTTTTCTGTATTTGTGAATTGTGTGGGCTGAATCCGCACCTACATCCTCAAAGCACCAGCGACAAGCGTGCGTCTGTCTGTTAAAGGGTGGTGTAACCCTCAAAGTGCACTCCACAAAAAATAAAAAAATATTTTTTTTTCTGTCTTTGTGAATTGTGTGGGCTGTAGCCGCACCTGCATCCTAAAAGCAGCAGCAACAAGCATGCGTCTGTCTGTTAAAGGGTGATGTAACCCTCAAAGTGCACTCCACAAAAAAAAAAAATTCTTCTTTATTACTGTCTTTGTGAATTGTGTGGGATGTAGCTGCACCTGCATCCTCAAAGCAGCAGCGACAAGTATGCATCTGTCTATTAAAGGGTGATGTAACCCCCAAAGTGCGCTCCAACCAAAATAAAATAATCTTCTTTTTTTCTGTGTTTGTGTGTGAAATGTATGCGCAGTAGCCGCACCTGCATACTCAAAGCAGCAGCGACAAGTGTGCATCTGCCTGTTAAAGGGTGGTGTAACCCTCAAAGTGCGCTCCACAAAAAATAAAAAATTCTTTTTTTTTGTGAATTGTGTGGGCTGTAGCTGCACCTGCATCCTCAAAACAGCAGCAACAAGCGTGCGTCAGTCTGTTAAAGGGTGGTGTAACCCCAAAGTGCGCTCCACAAAAAATAAAAACTTCTTTTTTTTTTGTGAATTGTGTGGGCTGTAGCTGCACCTGCATCCTCAAAGCAGCAGTGACAAGTGAGCATCTATCTTTTAAAGGGTGGTGTAACCCTCAAAGTGCGCTCCACAAAAAATATGTATATATTTTTTTCTGTGTTTGTGAAATGAGTGGGCTGTAGCGCACCTGCATCCTCAAAACAGCAGCGACAAGTGTGCGTCTGTCTGTTAAAGGGTGATGTAACCCCAAACTGCGCTCCACAAAAAATAAAAAATTCTTTTTTTTCTGTCTTTGTGAATTGTGTGGGCTGAAGCCGCACCTACATCCACAAAGCAGCAGCGACAAGCATGCGTCTGTCTGTTAAAGGTTGGTGTAACCCTCAAAGTGCGCTCCACAAAAAAAATATATATATTTTTTTCTGTCTTTGTGAATTGTGTGGGCTGTAGCCGCACCTGCATCCTCAAAGCAGCAGCAACAAGCGTGCGTCTGTCTGTTAATGGGTGGTGTAACCCTCAAAGTGCGCTCCACAAAAAATAAAAAATTCTTCTTTTTTTCTCTTTGTGAATTGTGTGGGCTGTAGCTACACCTGCATCCTCAAAGCAGCAGCAACGAGCGTGCATCTGTCTGTTAAAGGGCGGTGTAACCCTCAAAGTGCGCTCCACACAAAATATATATATATATTTTTTTCTGTCTTTGTGAATTGTGTGGGCTGTAGCCACACCTGCATCCTCAAAACAGCAGCAACAAGCGTGCGTCAGTCTGTTAATGGGTGGTGTAACCCCAAAGTGCGCTCCACAAAAAAAAAATTCTACTTTTTTTTCTGTGTTTGTGAATTGTGTGGGATGTAGCCGCACCTGCATCCTCAAAGCAGCAGCAATAAGCGTGCATCTGTCTGTTAAAGCGTGGTGTAACCCCCAAAGTGCGCTCCAAGCAAAATAAAATAATCTTTTTTCTGTTTGTGTGTGAAATGTATGCGCAGTAGCCGCACCTGCATCCTCAAAGCAGCAGCGACAAGCGTGTGTCTGTCTGTTAAAGGGTGGTTATACCCTTAAATTGCTCTCCACAAAAAATAAAAAAATCTTTTTTTTCTGTATTTGTGAATTGTGTGGGCTGAATCCGCACCTGCATCCTCAAAGCAGCAGCGACAAGTATGCATCTGTCTATTAAAGGGTGATGTAACCCCCAAAGTGTGCTCCAACCAAAATAAAATAATCTTCTTTTTTTCTGTGTTTGTGTGTGAAATGTATGCGCAGTAGCCGCACCTGCATACTCAAAGCAGCAGCGACAAGCATGCATCTGTCTGTTAAAGGTTGGTGTAACCATCAAAGTGCGCTCCACAAAAAATATATATATATTTTTTTCTGTCTTTGTGAATTGTGTGGGCTGTAGCCGCACCTGCATCCTCAAAGCAGCAGCGACAAGCGTGTGTCTGTCTGTTAAAGGGTGGTTATAACCTTAAATTGCTCTCCACAAAAAATAAAAAAATCTTTTTTTTCTGTATTTGTGAATTGTGTGGGCTGAATCCGCACCTACATCCTCAAAGCAGCACCGACAAGCGTGCGTCTGTCTGTTAAAGGGTGGTGTAACCCTCAAAGTGTGCTCCACAAAAAATAAAAAAATATATTTTTTTCTGTCTTTGTGAATTGTGTGGGCTGTAGCCGCACCTGCATCCTCAAAGCAGCAGCGACAAGTATGCATCTGTCTATTAAAGGGTGATGTAACCCCCAAAGTGTGCTCCAACCAAAATAAAATAATCTTTTTTTCTGTGTTTGTGTGTGAAATGTATGCGCAGTAGCCGCACCTGCATACTCAAAGCAGCAGCGACAAGTGTGCATCTGCCTGTTAAAGGGTGGTGCAACCCTCAAAGTGCGCTCCACAAAAAATAAAAAATTCTTCTTTTTTTTTTGTGAATTGTGTGGGCTGTAGCTGCACCTGCATCCTCAAAGCAGCAGTGACAAGTGTGCATCTATCTTTTAAAGGGTGGTGTAACCCTCAAAGTGCGCTCCACAAAAAATATGTATATATTTTTTTCTGTCTTTGTGAAATGAGTGGGCTGTAGCCGCACCTGCATCCTCAAAACAGCAGCGACAAGTGTGCGTCTGTCTGTTAAAGGGTGGTGTAACCCCAAACTGCGCTCTAGAAAAAATAAAAAATTCTTTTTTTTCTGTCTTTGTGAATTGTGTGGGCTGAAGCCGCACCTACATCCTCAAAGCAGCAGCGACAAGCATGCGTCTGTCTGTTAAAGGTTGGTGTAACCATCAAAGTGCGCTCCACAAAAAATATATATATATTTTTTTCTGTCTTTGTGAATTGTGTGGGCTGTAGCCGCACCTGCATCCTCAAAGCAGCAGCAACAAGCGTGCGTCTGTCTGTTAAAGGGTGGTGTAACCCTCAAAGTGCGCTCCACAAAAAATAAAAAATTCTTCTTTTTTTTCTGTCTTTGTGAATTGTGTGGGCTGTAGCTACACCTGCATCCTCAAAGCAGCAGCAACAAGCGTGCGTCTGTCTGTTAAAGGGTGGTGTAACCCTCAAAGTGCGCTCCACACAAAATATATATATATCTTTTTTTCTGTCTTTGTGAATTGTGTGGGCTGTAGCCACACCTGCATCCTCAAAGCAGCAGCAACAAGCGTGCGTCAGTCTGTTAAAGGGTGGTGTAACCCCAAAGTGCGCTCTACAAAAAAAAAATTCTACTTTTTTTTCTGTCTTTGTGAATTGTGTGGGCTGTAGCCGCACCTGCATCCTCAAAGCAGCAGCAATAAGCGTGCATCTGTCTGTTAAAGCGTGGTGTAACCCCCAAAGTGCGCTCCAAACAAAATAAAATAATCTTTTTTTCTGTTTGTGTGTGAAATGTATGCGCAGTAGCCGCACCTGCATCCTCAAAGCAGCAGCGACAAGCGTGTGTCTGTCTGTTAAAGGGCGGTTAAACCCTTAAAGTGCACTCCACAAAAAATAAAAAAATCTTTTTTTTCTTTTTTTGTGAATTGTGTGGGCTGAATCCGCACCTACATCCTCAAAGCAGCAGCGACAAGCGTGCGTCTGTCTGTTAAAGGGTGGTGTAACCCTCAAAGTGCGCTCCACAAAAAATAAAAAAATATATTTTTTTCTGTCTTTGTGAATTGTGTGGGCTGTAGCCGCACCTGCATCCTAAAAGCAGCAGCAACAAGCGTGCGTCTGTCTGTTTAAGGGTGGTGTAACCCTCAAAGTGCACTCCACAAAAAATAAAAAATTCTTCTTTATTTCTGTCTTTGTGAATTGTGTGGGCTGTAGCTGCACCTGCATCCTCAAAGCAGCAGCGACAAGTATGCATCTGTCTATTAAAGGGTGATGTAACCCCCAAAGTGCGCTCCAACCAAAATAAAATAATCTTCTTTTTTTCTGTGTTTGTGAAATGTATGCGCAGTAGCCGCACCTGCATACTCAAAGCAGCAGTGACAAGTGTGCATCTGCCTGTTAAAGGGTGGTGTAACCCTCAAAGTGCGCTCCACAAAAAATAAAAAATTCTTTTTTTTCTGTCTTTGTGAATTGTGTGGGCTGAAGCCGCACCTGCATCCTCAAAACAGCAGCGACAAGTGTGCGTCTGTCTGTTAAAGGGTGGTGTAACCCCAAACTGCGCTCCACAAAAAATAAAAAATTCTTTTTTTTCTGTCTTCGTGAATTGTGTGGGCTGAAGCCGCACCTACATCCTCAAAGCAGCAGCGACAAGCATGCGTCTGTCTGTTAAAGGTTGGTGTAACCCTCAAAGTGCGCTCCACAAAAAAAATATATATATTTTTTTCTGTCTTTGTGAATTGTGTTGGCTGTAGCCGCACCTGCATCCTCAAAGCAGCAGCAACAAGCGTGCGTCTGTCTGTTAAAGGGTGGTGTAACCCTCAAAGTGCGCTCCACAAAAAATAAAAAATTCTTCTTTTTTTCTGTCTTTGTGAATTGTGTGGGCTGTAGCTACACCTGCATCCTCAAAGCAGCAGCAACAAGCATGCGTCTGTCTGTTAAAGGGCGGTGTAACCCTCAAAGTGCGTTCCACACAAAATATATATATATATTTTTTTCTGTCTTTGTGAATTGTGTGGGCTGTAGCCACACCTGCATCCTCAAAACAGCAGCAACAAGCGTGCGTCAGTCTGTTAATGGGTGGTGTAACCCCAAAGTGCGCTCCAAAAAAAAAAATTCTACTTTTTTTTCTGTCTTTGTGAATTGTGTGGGCTGTAGCCGCACCTGCATCCTCAAAGCAGCAGCAATAAGCGTGCATCTGTCTGTTAAAGCGTGGTGTAACCCCAAAGTGCGCTCCAAGCAAAATAAAATAATCTTTTTTCTGTTTGTGTGTGAAATGTATGTGCAGTAGCTGCACCTGCATCCTCAAAGCAGCAGCGACAAGCGTGTGTCTGTCTGTTAAAGGGTGGTTATACCCTTAAATTGCTCTCCACAAAAAATAAAAAAATCTTTTTTTTCTGTATTTGTGAATTGTGTGGGCTGAATCCGCACCTACATCCTCAAAGCAGCAGTGACAAGCATGCGTCTGTCTGTTAAAGGGTGGTGTAACCCTCAAAGTGCGCTCCACAAAAAATAAAAAAATATTTTTTTTTCTGTCTTTGTGAATTGTGTGGGCTGTAGCCGCACCTGCATCCTAAAAGCAGCAGCAACAAGCGTGCGTCTGTCTGTTTAAGGGTGGTGTAACCCTCAAAGTGCACTCCACAAAAAATAAAAAATTCTTCTTTATTTCTGTCTTTGTGAATTGTGTGGGCTGTAGCTGCACCTGCATCTTCAAAGCAGCAGTGACAAGTATGCATCTGTCTATTAAAGGGTGATGTAACCCCCAAAGTGCGCTCCAACCAAAATAAAATAATCTTCTTTTTTTCTGTGTTTGTGTGTGAAATGTATGCGCAGTAGCCGCACCTGCATACTCAAAGCAGCAGCGACAAGTGTGGATCTGCCTGTTAAAGGGTGGTGTAACACTCAAAGTGCGCTCCACAAAAAATAAAAAATTCTTCTTTTTTTTTTGTGAATTGTGTGGGCTGTAGCTGCACCTGCATCCTCAAAGCAGCAGTGACAAGTGTGCATCTATCTTTTAAAGGGTGGTGTAACCCTCAAAGTGCGCTCCACAAAAAATATGTATATATTTTTTTCTGTCTTTGTGAAATGAGTGGGCTGTAGCGCACCTGCATCCTCAAAACAGCAGCGACAAGTGTGCGTCTGTCTGTTAAAGGGTGGTGTAACCCCAAACTGCGCTCCACAAAAAATAAAAAATTCTTTTTTTTCTGTCTTTGTGAATTGTGTGGGCTGAAGCCGCACCTACATCCTCAAAGCAGCAGCGACAAGCATGCGTCTGTCTGTTAAAGGTTGGTGTAAACCTCAAAGTGCGCTCCACAAAAAAAATATATATTTTTTTCTGTCTTTGTGAATTGTGTGGGCTGTAGCCGCACCTGCATCCTCAAAGCAGCAGCAACAAGCGTGCATCTGTCTGTTAAAGGGTGGTGTAACCCTCAAAGTGCGCTCCACAAAAAATAAAAAATTCTTCTTTTTTTCTGTCTTTGTGAAATGTGTGGGCTGTAGCTACACCTGCATCCTCAAAGCAGCAGCAACAAGCGTGCGTCTGTCTGTTAAAGGGCGGTGTAACCCTCAAAGTGCGCTCCACACAAAATATATATATATATTTTTTTCTGTCTTTGTGAATTGTGTGGGCTGTAGCTACACCTGCATCCTCAAAGCAGCAGCAACAAGCATGCGTCTGTCTGTTAAAGGGTGGTGTAACCCTCAAAGTGCGCTCCACACAAAATATATATATATATTTTTTTCTGTCTTTGTGAATTGTGTGGGCTGTAGCCACACCTGCATCCTCAAAGCAGCAGCAACAAGCGTGCGTCAGTCTGTTAAAGGGTGGTGTAACCCCAAAGTGCGCTCCACAAAAAAAAAATTCTACTTTTTTTTCTGTCTTTGTGAATTGTGTTGGCTGTAGCCGCACCTGCATCCTCAAAGCAGCAGCAATAAGCGTGCGTATGTCTGTTAAAGGGTGGTGTAACCCTCAAAGTGCGCTCCACACAAAATATATATATATATTTTTTTCTGTCTTTGTGAATTGTGTGGGCTGTAGCTACACCTGCATCCTCAAAGCAGCAGCAACAAGCATGCGTCTGTCTGTTAAAGGGTGGTGTAACCCTCAAAGTGCGCTCCACACAAAATATATATATATATTTTTTTCTGTCTTTGTGAATTGTGTGGGCTGTAGCCACACCTGCATCCTCAAAGCAGCAGCAACAAGCGTGCGTCAGTCTGTTAAAGGGTGGTGTAACCCCAAAGTGCGCTCCACAAAAAAAAAATTCTACTTTTTTTTCTGTATTTGTGAATTGTGTTGGCTGTAGCCGCACCTGCATCCTCAAAGCAGCAGCAATAAGCGTGTATCTGTCTTTTAAAGCGTGGTGTAACCCCCAAAGTGCGCTCCAAACAAAATAAAATAATCTTTTTTTCTGTTTGTGTGTGAAATGTATGCGCAGTAGCCGCACCTGCATCCTCAAAGCAGCAGCGACAAGCGTGTGTCTGTCTGTTAAAGGGTGGTTAAACCCTTAAAGTGCACTCCACAAAAAATAAAAAAATCTTTTTTTTCTGTATTTGTGAATTGTGTGGGCTGAATCCGCACCTACAACCTCAAAGCACCAGCGACAAGCGTGCGTCTGTCTGTTAAAGGGTGGTGTAACCCTCAAATTGCGCTCCACAAAAAATAAAAAAATATATTTTTTTCTGTCTTTGTGAATTGTGTGGGCTGTAGCCGCACCTGCATCCTAAAAGCAGCAGCAACAAGCATGCGTCTGTCTGTTAAAGGGTGATGTAACCCCCAAAGTGCACTCCACAATAAATAAAAAATTCTTCTTTATTTCTGTCTTTGAGAATTGTGTGGGCTGTAGCTGCACCTGCATCCTCAAAGCAGCAGCGACAAGTATGCATCTGTCTATTAAAGGGTGATGTAACCCCCAAAGTGCGCTCCAACCAAAATAAAATAATCTTCTTTTTTTCTGTGTTTGTGTGTGAAATGTATGCGCAGTAGCCGCACCTGCATACTCAAAGCAGCAGCAACAAGTGTGCATCTGCCTGTTAAAGGGTGGTGTAACCCTCAAAGTGCGCTCCACAAAAAATAAAAAATTCTTTTTTTTTTGTGAATTGTGTGGGCTGTAGCCACACCTTCATCCTCAAAACAGCAGCAACAAGCGTGCGTCAGTCTGTTAAAGGGTGGTGTAACCCTCAAAGTGCGCTCCACAAAAAATATGTATATATTTTTTTCTGTCTTTGTGAAATGAGTGGGCTGTAGCGCACCTGCATCCTCAAAACAGCAGCGACAAGTGTGCGTCTGTCTGTTAGAGGGTGGTGTAACCCCAAACTGCGCTCCAAAAAAAATAAAAAAATCTTTTTTTTCTGTCTTTGTGAATTGTGTGGGCTGAAGCCGCACCTACATCCACAAAGCAGCAGCGACAAGCATGCGTCTGTCTGTTAAAGGTTGGTGTAACCCTCAAAGTGCGCTCCACAAAAAATATATATATATTTTTTTCTGTCTTTGTGAATTGTGTGGGCTGTAGCCGCACCTGCATCCTCAAAGCAGCAGCAACAAGCGTGCATCTGTCTGTTAATGGGTGGTGTAACCCTCAAAGTGCGCTCCACAAAAAATAAAAAATTCTTCTTTTTTTCTGTCTTTGTGAATTGTGTGGGCTGTAGCCGCACCTGCATCCTCAAAGCAGCAGCAACAAGCGTGCGTCTGTCTGTTAAAGGGCGGTGTAACCCTCAAAGTGCGCTCCACACAAAATATATATATATATTTTTTTCTGTCTTTGTGAATTGTGTGGGCTGTAGCCACACCTGCATCCTCAAAACAGCAGCAACAAGCGTGCGTCAGTCTGTTAATGGGTGGTGTAACCCCAAAGTGCGCTCCACAAAAAAAAAATTCTACTTTTTTTTCTGTCTTTGTGAATTGTGTGGGCTGTAGCCGCACCTGCATCCTCAAAGCAGCAGCAATAAGCGTGCATCTGTCTGTTAAAGCGTGGTGTAACCCCCAAAGTGCGCTCCAAGCAAAATAAAATAATCTTTTTTCTGTTTGTGTGTGAAATGTATGCGCAGTAGCCGCACCTGCATCCTCAAAGCAGCAGCGACAAGCGTGTGTCTGTCTGTTAAAGGGTGGTTATACCCTTAAATTGCTCTCCACAAAAAATAAAAAAATCTTTTTTTTCTGTATTTGTGAATTGTGTGGGCTGAATCCGCACCTACATCCTCAAAGCAGCAGCGACAAGCGTGCATCTGTCTGTTAAAGGGTGGTGTAACCCTCAAAGTGCGCTCCACAAAAAATAAAAAAATATTTTTTTTTCTGTCTTTGTGAATTGTGTGGGCTGTAGCCGCACCTGCATCCTCAAAGCAGCAGCGACAAGTATGCATCTGTCTATTAAAGGGTGATGTAACCCCCAAAGTGTGCTCCAACCAAAATAAAATAATCTTCTTTTTTTCTGTGTTTGTGTGTGAAATGTATGCGCAGTAGCCACACCTGCATACTCAAAGCAGCAGCGACAAGTGTGCATCTGCCTGTTAAAGGGTGGTGCAACCCTCAAAGTGCCCTCCACAAAAAATAAAAAATTCTTTTTTTTTTGTGAATTGTGTGGGCTGTAGCTGCACCTGCATCCTCAAAGCAACAGTGACAAGTGTGCATCTTTTAAAGGGTGGTGTAACCCTCAAAGTGCGCTCCACAAAAAATATGTATATATTTTTTTCTGTCTTTGTGAAATGAGTGGGCTGTAGCCGCACCTGCATCCTCAAAACAGCAGCGACAAGTGTGCGTCTGTCTGTTAAAGGGTGGTGTAACCCCAAACTGCGCTCCACAAAAAATAAAAAATTCTTTTTTTTCTGTCTTTGTGAATTGTGTGGGCTGAAGCCGCACCTACATCC
Source organism: Taudactylus pleione (assembly GCA_031769625.1). Classification (NCBI taxonomy): domain Eukaryota; kingdom Metazoa; phylum Chordata; class Amphibia; order Anura; family Myobatrachidae; genus Taudactylus; species Taudactylus pleione. The sequence continues at coordinate 437,692 of JAUIMM010000334.1, forward strand.
TCAAAGCAGCAGCGACAAGCATGCGTCTGTCTGTTAAAGGTTGGTGTAACCATCAAAGTGCGCTCCACAAAAAATATATATATATTTTTTTCTGTCTTTGTGAATTGTGTGGGCTGTAGCCACACCTGCATCCTCAAAGCAGCAGCAACAAGCGTGCGTCTGTCTGTTAAAGGGCGGTGTAACCCTCAAAGTGCGCTCCAGAAAAAATAAAAAATTCTTCTTTTTTTTCTGTCTTTGTGAATTGTGTGGGCTGTAGCTACACCTGCATCCTCAAAGCAGCAGCAACAAGCGTGCGTCTGTCTGTTAAAGGGTGGTGTAACCCTCAAAGTGCGCTCCACACAAAATATATATATATCTTTTTTTCTGTCTTTGTGAATTGTGTGGGCTGTAGCCACACCTGCATCCTCAAAGCAGCAGCAACAAGCATGCGTCAGTCTGTTAAAGGGTGGTGTAACCCCAAAGTGCGCTCCACAAAAAAAAAATTCTACTTTTTTTTCTGTCTTTGTGAATTGTGTGGGCTGTAGCCACACCTGCATCCTCAAAGCAGCAGCAATAAGCGTGCATCTGTCTGTTAAAGCGTGGTGTAACCCCCAAAGTGCGCTCCAAACAAAATAAAATAATCTTTTTTTCTGTTTGTGTGTGAAATGTATGCACAGTAGCCGCACCTGCATCCTCAAAGCAGCAGCGACAAGCGTGTGTCTGTCTGTTAAAGGGTGGTTAAACCCTTAAAGTGCACTCCACAAAAAATAAAAAATAAATTTTTTTCTGTGTTTGTGAATTGTGTGGGCTGAATCCGCACCTACATCCTCAAAGCAGCAGCGACAAGCGTGCGTCTGTCTGTTAAAGGGTGGTGTAACCATCAAAGTGCGCTCCACAAAAAATAAAAAAATATATTTTTTTCTGTCTTTGTGAATTGTGTGGGCTGTAGCCGCACCTGCATCCTAAAAGCAGCAGCAACAAGCGTGCGTCTGTCTGTTTAAGGGTGGTGTAACCCTCAAAGTGCACTCCACAAAAAATAAAAAATTCTACTTTATTTCTGTCTTTGTGAATTGTGTGGGCTGTAGCTGCACCTGCATCCTCAAAGCAGCAGCGACAAGTATGCATCTGTCTATTAAAGGGTGATGTAACCCCCAAAGTGCGCTCCAACCAAAATAAAATAATCTTCTTTTTTTCTGTGTTTGTGAAATGTATGCGCAGTAGCCGCACCTGCATACTCAAAGCAGCAGTGACAAGTGTGCATCTGCCTGTTAAAGGGTGGTGTAACCCTCAAAGTGCGCTCCACAAAAAATAAAAAATTCTTTTTTTTTGTGAATTGTGTGGGCTGTAGCTGCACCTGCATCCTCAAAGCAGCAGTGACAAGTGTGCATCTATCTTTTAAAGGGTGGTGTAACCCTCAAAGTGCGCTCCACAAAAAATATGTATATATTTTTTTCTGTCTTTGTGAAATGAGTGGGCTGTAGCGCACCTGCATCCTCAAAACAGCAGCGACAAGGGTGCGTCTGTCTGTTAATGGGTGGTGTAACCCCAAACTGCGCTCCACAAAAAATAAAAAAATCTTTTTTTTCAGTCTTTGTGAATTGTGTGGGCTGAAGCCGCACCTACATCCTCAAAGCAGCAGCGACAAGCATGCGTCTGTCTGTTAAAGGTTGGTGTAACCCTCAAAGTGCGCTCCACAAAAAATATATATATATTTTATTCTGTCTTTGTGAATTGTGTGGGCTGTAGCCGCACCTGCATCCTCAAAGCAGCAGCAACAAGCGTGCGTCTGTCTGTTAAAGTGTGGTGTAACCCTCAAAGTGTGCTCCACAAAAAATAAAAAATTCTTCTTTTTTTCTGTCTTTGTGAAATGTGTGGGCTGTAGCTACACCTGCATCCTCAAAGCAGCAGCAACAAGCGTGCGTCTGTCTGTTAAAGGGCGGTGTAACCCTCAAAGTGCGATCCACACAAAATATATATATATTTTTTTCTGTCTTTGTGAATTGTGTGGGCTGTAGCCACACCTGCATCCTCAAAACAGCAGCAACAAGCGTGCATCAGTCTGTTAAAGGGTGGTGTAACCCCAAAGTGCGCTCCACAAAAAATAAAAAATTCTTCTTTTTTTTGTGAATTGTGTGGGCTGTAGCTGCACCTGCATCCTCAAAGCAGCAGTGACAAGTGTGCATCTATCTTTTAAAGGGTGGTGTAACCCTCAAAGTGCGCTCCACAAAAAATATGTATATATTTTTTTCTGTCTTTGTGAAATGAGTGGGCGGTAGCGCACCTGCATCCTCAAAACAGCAGCGACAAGTGTGCATCTGTCTGTTAAAGGGTGGTGTAACCCCAAACTGCGCTCCACAAAAAATAAAAAATTCTTTTTTTTCTGTCTTTGTGAATTGTGTGGGCTGAAGCCGCACCTACATCCTCAAAGCAGCAGCGACAAGCATGCGTCTGTCTGTTAAAGGTTGGTGTAACCCTCAAAGTGCGGTCCACAAAAAATATATATATATTTTTTTCTGTCTTTGTGAATTGTGTGGGCTGTAGCTGCACCTGCATCCTCAAAGCAGCAGCAACAAGCGTGCGTCTGTCTGTTAAAGGGTGGTGTAACCCTCAAAGTGCGCTCCACAAAAAATAAAAAATTCTTTTTTTTTTCTGTCTTTGTGAATTGTGTGGGCTGTAGCCACACCTGCATCCTCAAAACAGCAGCAAAAAGCGTGCGTCAGTCTGTTAATGGGTGGTGTAACCCCAAAGTGCGCTCCACAAAAAAAAATTCTACTTTTTTTTTTGTCTTTGTGAATTGTGTGGGCTGTAGCCGCACCTGCATCCTCAAAGCAGCAGCAATAAGCGTGCATCTGTCTGTTAAAGCGTGGTGTAACCCCCAAAGTGCGCTCCAAGCAAAATAAAATAATCTTTTTTCTGTTTGTGTGTGAAATGTATGTGCAGTAGCCGCACCTGCATCCTCAAAGCAGCAGCAACAAGCGTGTGTCTGTCTGTTAAAGGGTGGTGTAACCCCAAACTGCACTCCACAAAAAATAAAAAATTCTTTTTTTTCTGTCTTTGTGAATTGTGTGGGCTGAAGCCACACCTACATCCTCAAAGCAGCAGCGACAAGCATGCGTCTGTCTGTTAAAGGTTGGTGTAAAACTCAAAGTGCGCTCCACAAAAAATATTTATATTTTTTTTTCTGTCTTTGTGAATTGTGTGGGCTGTAGCCGCACCTGCATCCTCAAAGCAGCAGCAACAAGCGTGCGTCTGTCTGTTAAAGGGTGGTGTAACCCTCAAAGTGCGCTCCACAAAAAATAAAAAATTCTTCTTTTTTTTCTGTCTTTGTGAATTGTGTGGGCTGTAGCTACACCTGCATCCTCAAAGCAGCAGCAACAAGCATGCGTCTGTCTGTTAAAGGGTGGTGTAACCCTCAAAGTGCGCTAAACACAAAATATATATATATATTTTTTTCTGTCTTTGTGAATTGTGTGGGCTGTAGCCACACCTGCATCCTCAAAGCAGCAGCAACAAGCGTGCGTCAGTCTGTTAAAGGGTGGTGTAACCCCAAAGTGCGCTCCACAAAGAAAAAATTCTACTTTTTTTTCTGTTTTTGTGAATTGTGTGGGCTGTAGCCGCACCTGCATCCTCAAAGCAGCAGCAATAAGCGTGCATCTGTCTGTTAATGCGTGGTGTAACCCCCAAAGTGCGCTCCAAACAAAATAAAATAATCTTTTTTTCTGTTTGTGTGTGAAATGTATGCGCAGTAGCCGCACCTGCATCCTCAAAGCAGCAGCGACAAGCGTGCATCTGTCTGTTAAAGGGTGGTTAAACCCTTAAAGTGCACTCCACAAAAAATAAAAAAATCCTTTTTTTTCTGTATTTGTGAATTGTGTGGGCTGAATCCGCACCTACATCCTCAAAGCACCAGCGACAAGCATGCGTCTGTCTGTTAAAGGGTGGTGTAACCCTCAAAGTGCGCTCCACAAAAAATAAAAAAATATATTTTTTTCTGTCTTCGTGAATTGTGTGGGCTGTAGCCGCACCTGCATCCTAAAAGCAGCAGCAACAAGCGTGCGTCTGTCTGTTTAAGGGTGGTGTAACCCTCAAAGTGCACTCCACAAAAAAAAAAATTCTTCTTTATTTCTGTCTTTGTGAATTGTGTGGGCTGTAGCTGGACCTGCATCCTCAAAGCAGCAGTGACAAGTGTGCATCTATCTTTTAAAGGGTGGTGTAACCCTCAAAGTGCGCTCCACAAAAAATATGTATATATTTTTTTCTGTCTTTGTGAAATGAGTGGGCTGTAGCCGCACCTGCATCCTCAAAACAGCAGCGACAAGTGTGCATCTGTCTGTTAAAGGGTGGTGTAACCCCAAACTGCGCTCCACAAAAAATAAAAAATTCTTTTTTTTCTGTCTTTGTGAATTGTGTGGGCTGAAGCCGCACCTACATCCTCAAAGCAGCAGCGACAAGCATGCGTCTGTCTGTTAAAGGGTGGTGTAACCCTCAAAGTGTGCTCCACACAAAATATATAAATATATTTTTTTCTGTCTTTGTGAATTGTGTGGGCTGTAGCCACACCTGCATCCTCAAAGCAGCAGCGACAAGCATGTGTCTGTCTGTTAAAGGTTGGTGTAACCATCAAAGTGCGCTCCACAAAAAATATATATATATTTTTTTCTGTCTTTGTGAATTGTGTGGGCTGTAGCCGCACCTGCATCCTCAAAGCAGCAGCAACAAGCGTGCGTCTGTCTGTTAAAGGGTGGTGTAACCCTCAAAGTGCGCTCCACACAATATATATATATATATTTTTTTCTATCTTTGTGAATTGTGTGGGCTGTAGCCACACCTGCATCCTCAAAGCAGCAGCAACAAGCGTGCGTCAGTCTGTTAAAGGGTGGTGTAACCCCAAAGTGCGCTCCACAAAAAAAAAATTCTACTTTTTTTTCTGTCTTTGTGAATTGTGTGGGCTGTAGCCGCACCTGCATCCTCAAAGCAGCAGCAATAAGCGTGCATCTGTCTGTTAAAGTGTGGTGTAACCCCCAAAGTGCGCTCCAAGCAAAATAAAATAATCTTTTTTTCTGTTTGTGTGTGAAATGTATGCTCAGTAGCCGGACCTGCATCCTCAAAGCAGCAGCGACAAGCGTGTGTCTGTCTGTTAAATGGTGGTTAAACCCTTAAAGTGCACTCCACAAAAAATAAAAAAATCATTTTTTTCTGTATTTGTGAATTGTGTGGGCTGAATCCGCACCTACATACTCAAAGCACCAGCGACAAGCGTGCGTCTATCTGTTAAAGGGTGGTGTAACCCTCAAAGTGCACTCCACAAAAATTAAAAAATTCTTCTTTATTTCTGTCTTTGTGAATTGTGTGGGCTGTAGCCATACCTGCATCCTCAAAGCAGCAGCGACAAGTATGCATCTGTCTATTAAAGGGTGATGTAACCCCCAAAGAGAGCTCCAACCAAAATAAAATAATCTTTTTTTCTGTGTTTGTGTGTGAAATGTATGCGCAGTAGCCGCACCTGCATACTCAAAGCAGCAGCGACAAGTGTGCATCTGCCTGTTAAAGGGTGGTGTAATCCTCAAAGTGCGCTCCACAAAAAATAAAAAATTTGTCTTTTTTTTTTGTGAATTGTGTGGGCTGTAGCTGCACCTGCATCCTCAAAGCAGCAGTGACAAGTGTGCATCTATCTTTTAAAGGGTGGTGTAACCCTCAAAGTGCGCTCCACAAAAAATATGTATATATTATTGTCAGTCTTTGTGAAATGAGTGGGCTGTAGCCGCACCTGCATCCTCAAAACAGCAGTGACAAGTGTGCGTCTGTCTGTTAAAGGGTGGTGTAACCCCAAACTGCGCTCCACAAAAAATAAAAAATTCTTTTTTTTTTGTCTTTGTGAATTGTGTGGGATGAAGCCGTACCTACATCCTCAAAGCAGCAGCGACAAGCATGCGTCTGTCTGTTAAAGGTTGGTGTTACCCTCAAAGTGCGCTCCACAAAAAATATATATATATTTTTTTCTGTCTTTGTGAATTGTGTGGGCTGTAGCCGCACCTGCATCCTCAAAGCAGCAGCAACAAGCGTGCGTCTGTCTGTTAAAGGGTGGTGTAACCCTCAAAGTGCGCTCCACAGAAAATAAAAAATTCTTTTTTTTCTGTCTTTGTGAATTGTGTGGGTTGTAGCTACACCTGCATCCTCAAAGCAGCAGCAACAAGCGTGCGTCAGTCTGTTAAAGGGTGGTGTAACCCCAAAGTGCGCTCCACAAAAAAAAATTCTACTTTTTTTTCTGTCTTTGTGAATTGTGTGGGCTGTAGCCGCACCTGCATCCTCAATGCAGCAGCAATAAGCGTGCATCTGTCTGTTAAAGCGTGGTGTAACCCCCAAAGTGCACTCCACAAAAAATAAAAAAATCTTTTTTTTCTGTCTTTGTGAATTGTGTGGGCTGAAGCAACACCTATATCGTCAAAGCAGCAGCGACAAGCGTGCGTCTGTCTGTTAAAGGGTGGTGTAACCCTCAAAGTGCGCTCCACAAAAAAAAAAAATATATATTTTTCTGTCTTTGTGAATTGTGTGGGCTGTATCCACACATGGATCCTCAAAACAGCAGCGACAAGCGTGCGTCTGTTTGTTAAAGGGTTGTGTAACCCTAAAGTGCGCTCCACAAAAAATAAAAATTTCTTCTTTTTTTTCTCTCTTTGTGAATTGTGTGGGCTGTAGCTGCACCTGCATCTTCAAAGCAGCAGCGACCAGCATGCATCTATATGTTAAATGGTGGTGTAACACTCAAAGTACGCTCCAACCAAAATAAAATAATCATCTTTTTTTCTGTGTTTGTGTGTGAAATGTTTGCGCAGTAGCTGAACCTGCATCCTCAAAGCAGCAGCGACAAGCGTGCGTTTGTTTGTTAAAGGGTGGTGTAACCCTCAAAGTGCGCTCCACAAAAAATAAAAAATTCTTCTTTTTTTTCTGTCTTTGTGAATTGTGTGGGCTGTAGCCGCACAAGCATCCTCAAAGCAGCAGCGACAAGTGAGCATCTATCTGTTAAATGGTGTTTTAACCCTCAAAGTGCTCTCCAGAAAAAATAAAAAATTATTTTATTTTCTGTCTTTGTGAATTGCGTGGGCTGTAGCCGCACCTGCATCCTCAAAGCAGCAGCGACAAGTGTGCGTCTATCTGTTAAAGGGTTGTGTAACCCTCAGAGTGCGCTCCACAAAAAATAAAAAATTTTCTTTTTTTTCTGTCTTTGTGAATTGTGTGGGCTGTAGCCGCACCTGCATCCTCAAAGCAGCAGCAACAAACGTGCGTCTGTCTGTTAAAGGGTGGTGTAACCCTCAAAGTGCACTCCACAAAAAATAAAAAAAAATCTTTTTTTACTGTCTTTGTTAATTGTGTGGGTTGAAGCTGCACCTATATCCTCAAAGCAGCAGCGAAAAGCGTGCGTCTGTCTGTTAAAGGGTTGTGTAACCCCCAAAGTGCGCTCCAACCAAAATAAAATAATCTTTTTTTTTTCTGTGTTAGTGTGTGAAATGTATGTGCAGTAGCCGCACCTGCATCCTCAAAGCAGCAGCGACAAGCGTGCGTTTGTTGGTTAAAGGGTGGTGTAACCCTCAAAGTGCGCTCCACAAAAAATAAAAAATCTTCTTTTTTTTTCTGTCTTTGTGAATTGTGTGGGCTGTGGCTGCACGTACATTCTCAAAGCAGCAGCGACAAGCGTGCATCTGTCTGCTATATTGTGGTGTAACCCTCAAAATGCGCTCCACAAAAAATAAAAAATTCTTCTTTTTTTTCTGTCTTTTTGAATTGTGAGGGCTGTATCGCACCTGCATCCTCAAAGCAGCAGCGACAAGTGTGCATCTATCTGTTAAAGGGTTGTGTAACCCTCAAAGTGCGCTCCACAAAAAATAAAAAATTCTTCTTTTTAATCTGTCTTTGTGAATTGTGTGGGCTCTAGCCGCACCTGCATCCTCAAAGCAGCAGCGGCAAGTGTGCATTTGTTTGTTAAAAGGTGGTGTAACCCTCAAAGTGCGCTCCACAAAAAATAAAAAATTCTTCTTTTTTTTCTGTCTTTGTGAATTGTGTGGGCTGTAGCCGCACCTGCATCCTCAAAGCAGCAGCAACAAACGTGCGTCTGTCTATTAAAGGGTGGTGTAACCCTCAAAGTGCACTCCACAAAAAATAAAAAAAAATCTTTTTTTACTGTCTTTGTTAATTGTGTGGGTTGAAGCTGCACCTATATCCTCAAAGCAGCAGCGAAAAGCGTGCGTCTGTCTGTTAAAGGGTTGTGTAACCCCCAAAGTGCGCTCCAACCAAAATAAAATAATCTTTTTTTTTTCTGTGTTAGTGTGTGAAATGTATGTGCAGTAGCCGCACCTGCATCCTCAAAGCAGCAGCGACAAGCGTGCGTTTGTTGGTTAAAGGGTGGTGTAACCCTCAAAGTGCGCTCCACAAAAAATAAAAAATCTTCTTTTTTTTTCTGTCTTTGTGAATTGTGTGGGCTGTGGCTGCACGTACATCCTCAAAGCAGCAGCGACAAGCGTGCATCTGTCTGCTATATTGTGGTGTAACCCTCAAAATGCGCTCCACAAAAAATAAAAAATTCTTCTTTTTTTTCTGTCTTTTTGAATTGTGAGGGCTGTATCGCACCTGCATCCTCAAAGCAGCAGCGACAAGTGTGCATCTATCTGTTAAAGGGTTGTGTAACCCTCAAAGTGCGCTCCACAAAAAATAAAAAATTCTTCTTTTTTATCTGTCTTTGTGAATTGTGTGGGCTCTAGCCGCACCTGCATCCTCAAAGCAGCAGCGGCAAGTGTGCGTTTGTTTGTTAAAAGGTGGTGTAACCCTCAAAGTGCACTCCACAATAAATAAAAAAATATTTTTTTACTGTCTTTGTGAATTGTGTGGGTTGAAGCTGCACCTATATCCTCAAAGCAGCAGCGACAAGCGTGCGTCTGTCTGTTAAAGGGTTGTGTAACCCTCAAAGTGCGCTCCACAAAAAATATGTATATTTTTTTTCTGTCTTTGTGAATTGTGTGGGCTGTAGCTGCACCTGCATCCTCAAAGCAGCAGCGACAAGCGTGCGTCTCTCTGTTAAAGGGTGGTGTAACCCTAAAAGTGCTCTCCACAAAAAATAAAATATTCTTCTTTTTTTTCTGTGTTTGTGAATTGTGTGGGCTGTAGCCGCACCTGCATCCTCATAGGAGCAGCGACAAATGTGCATCTGTCTGTTAAAGGGTAATGTAACCCCCAAAGTGCGCTCCAACCAAAATAAAATAATCTTCTTGTTTTCTGTGTTTGTGTGTAAAATGTATGCACACTAGCTGCACTTGCATCCTCAAAGCAATAGCAACAAGCATGTGTCTGTCTGTTAAAGGGTGGTGTAACCCTCAATGTGCGCTCCACAAAAAATAAAAATTCTACTTTATTTTTCTGTTCTTGTGAATTGTGTGGACTGTAGCCGCACCTGCATCCTCAAAGCAGCAGTGACTAGTGTTCGTTTATCTGTTAAAGGGTGGAGTAACCCTCAAAGTGCGCTCCACAAAAAATATAAAATTATTTTATTTTCAGTCTTTGTGAATTGTGTGGGATGTAGCCGCACCTGCATCCTCAAAGTAGCAGCAACAAGTGTTCGTTTATCTGTTAAAGGGTGGAGTAACCCTCAAAGTGCGCTCCACAAAAAATATAAAATTATTTTATTTTCAGTCTTTGTGAATTGTGTGGGATGTAGCCGCACCTGCATCCTCAAAGTAGCAGCAACAAGTGTGCGTCTGTCTGTTAAAGGGTGGTGTAACCCTCAAAGTGCCCTCCACAAAAAATAAAAAAATATTTTATTTTCTGTTTTTGTGAATTGTGTGGGCTGTAGCTGCACCTGCATCCTCAAAGCAGCGGCAACAAGCGTGCATCTGTCTGTTAAAGGGTAGTGTAACCCTCAAAGTGCGCGCCACAAAAAGTAAAAGAATATTTTTTTTCTGTCTTTGTGAATTATGTGGGATGTAGCCGCACCTGCATACTCAAAGCAGCAGCGACAAGCGTGCATCTGTCTGTTAAAGGGCGGTGTAACCCCCAAAGTGTGTGCCAACCATAATAAAATAATCTTTTTTTCTGTGTTTGTGTATGAAATGTTTGCGCAGTAGCCGCACCTGCATCCTCAAAGCAGCAGCGACAAGCGTGCATTTGTTGGTTAAAGGGTGGTGTAACCCTCAAAGTGCGCTCCACAAAAAATAAAAAATTCTTCTTTTTTTTCTGTCTTTGTGAATTGTGTGGGCTGTAGCCGCACCTGCATCCTCAAAGCAGCAGCAACAAACGTGCGTCTGTCTATTAAAGGGTGGTGTAACCCTCAAAGTGCACTCCACAAAAAATAAAAAAAAATCTTTTTTTACTGTCTTTGTTAATTGTGTGGGTTGAAGCTGCACCTATATCCTCAAAGCAGCAGCGAAAAGCGTGCGTCTGTCTGTTAAAGGGTTGTGTAACCCCCAAAGTGCGCTCCAACCAAAATAAAATAATCTTTTTTTTTTCTGTGTTAGTGTGTGAAATGTATGTGCAGTAGCCGCACCTGCATCCTCAAAGCAGCAGCGACAAGCGTGCGTTTGTTGGTTAAAGGGTGGTGTAACCCTCAAAGTGCGCTCCACAAAAAATAAAAAATCTTCTTTTTTTTTCTGTCTTTGTGAATTGTGTGGGCTGTGGCTGCACGTACATCCTCAAAGCAGCAGCGACAAGCGTGCATCTGTCTGCTATATTGTGGTGTAACCCTCAAAATGCGCTCCACAAAAAATAAAAAATTCTTCTTTTTTTTCTGTCTTTTTGAATTGTGAGGGCTGTATCGCACCTGCATCCTCAAAGCAGCAGCGACAAGTGTGCATCTATCTGTTAAAGGGTTGTGTAACCCTCAAAGTGCGCTCCACAAAAAATAAAAAATTCTTCTTTTTTATCTGTCTTTGTGAATTGTGTGGGCTCTAGCCGCACCTGCATCCTCAAAGCAGCAGCGGCAAGTGTGCGTTTGTTTGTTAAAAGGTGGTGTAACCCTCAAAGTGCACTCCACAATAAATAAAAAAATATTTTTTTACTGTCTTTGTGAATTGTGTGGGTTGAAGCTGCACCTATATCCTCAAAGCAGCAGCGACAAGCGTGCGTCTGTCTGTTAAAGGGTTGTGTAACCCTCAAAGTGCGCTCCACAAAAAATATGTATATTTTTTTTCTGTCTTTGTGAATTGTGTGGGCTGTAGCTGCACCTGCATCCTCAAAGCAGCAGCGACAAGCGTGCGTCTCTCTGTTAAAGGGTGGTGTAACCCTAAAAGTGCTCTCCACAAAAAATAAAATATTCTTCTTTTTTTTCTGTGTTTGTGAATTGTGTGGGCTGTAGCCGCACCTGCATCCTCATAGGAGCAGCGACAAGTGTGCATCTGTCTGTTAAAGGGTAATGTAACCCCCAAAGTGCGCTCCAACCAAAATAAAATAATCTTCTTGTTTTCTGTGTTTGTGTGTAAAATGTATGCACACTAGCTGCACTTGCATCCTCAAAGCAATAGCAACAAGCATGTGTCTGTCTGTTAAAGGGTGGTGTAACCCTCAATGTGCGCTCCACAAAAAATAAAAATTCTACTTTATTTTTCTGTTCTTGTGAATTGTGTGGACTGTAGCCGCACCTGCATCCTCAAAGCAGCAGTGACTAGTGTTCGTTTATCTGTTAAAGGGTGGAGTAACCCTCAAAGTGCGCTCCACAAAAAATATAAAATTATTTTATTTTCAGTCTTTGTGAATTGTGTGGGATGTAGCCGCACCTGCATCCTCAAAGTAGCAGCAACAAGTGTTCGTTTATCTGTTAAAGGGTGGAGTAACCCTCAAAGTGCGCTCCACAAAAAATATAAAATTATTTTATTTTCAGTCTTTGTGAATTGTGTGGGATGTAGCCGCACCTGCATCCTCAAAGTAGCAGCAACAAGTGTGCGTCTGTCTGTTAAAGGGTGGTGTAACCCTCAAAGTGCCCTCCACAAAAAATAAAAAAATATTTTATTTTCTGTTTTTGTGAATTGTGTGGGCTGTAGCTGCACCTGCATCCTCAAAGCAGCGGCAACAAGCGTGCATCTGTCTGTTAAAGGGTAGTGTAACCCTCAAAGTGCGCGCCACAAAAAGTAAAAGAATATTTTTTTTCTGTCTTTGTGAATTATGTGGGATGTAACCGCACCTGCATACTCAAAGCAGCAGCGACAAGCGTGCATCTGTCTGTTAAAGGGCGGTGTAACCCCCAAAGTGTGTGCCAACCATAATAAAATAATCTTTTTTTCTGTGTTTGTGTATGAAATGTTTGCGCAGTAGCCGCACCTGCATCCTCAAAGCAGCAGCGACAAGCGTGCATTTGTTGGTTAAAGGGTGGTGTAACCATCAAAGTGCGCTCCACAAAAAATAAAAAAATCTTCTTTTTTTTTCTGTCTTTGTGAATTGTGTGGGCTGTGGCCACACGTACATCCTTAAAGCAGCAGCGACAAGCATGCATCTGTCTGTTAAAGGGTGGTGTAACCCTCAAAATGCGCTCCACAAAAAATAAAAAATTCTATTTTTTTTACTGTCTTTGTGAATTGTGTGGGCTGTAGCCGCACCTGCATCCTCAAAGCAGCAGCAATAAGCGTGCATCTGTCTGTTAAAGTGTGGTGTAACCCCCAAAGTGCGCTCCAAGCAAAATAAAATAATCTTTTTTTCTGTTTGTGTGTGAAATGTATGCTCAGTAGCCGGACCTGCATCCTCAAAGCAGCAGCAACAAGCGTGTGTCTGTCTGTTAAATGGTGGTTAAACCCTTAAAGTGCACTCCACAAAAAATAAAAAAATCTTTTTTTTCTGTATTTGTGAATTGTGTGGGCTGAATCCGCACCTACATACTCAAAGCACCAGCGACAAGCGTGCGTCTGTCTGTTAAAGGGTGGTGTAACCCTCAAAGTGCACTCCACAAAAACTAAAAAAATTCTTCTTTATTTCTGTCTTTGTGAATTGTGTGGGCTGTAGCCATACCTGCATCCTCAAAGCAGCAGCGACAAGTATGCATCTGTCTATTAAAGGGTGATGTAACCCCCAAAGTGCGCTCCAAACAAAATAAAATAATCTTTTTTTCTGTGTTTGTGTGTGAAATGTATGCGCAGTAGCCGCACCTGCATACTCAAAGCAGCAGCGACAAGTGTGCATCTGCCTGTTAAAGGGTGGTGTAATCCTCAAAGTGCGCTCCACAAAAAATAAAAAATTCGTCTTTTTTTGTGAATTGTGTGGGATGTAGCTGCACCTGCATCCTCAAAGCAGCAGTGACAAGTGTGCATCTATCTTTTAAAGGGTGGTGTAACCCTCAAAGTGCGCTCCACAAAAAATATGTATATATTTTTGTCAGTCTTTGTGAAATGAGTGGGCTGTAGCCGCACCTGCATCCTCAAAACAGCAGTGACAAGTGTGCGTCTGTCTGTTAAAGGGTGGTGTAACCCCAAACTGCGCTCCACAAAAAATAAAAAATTCTTTTTTTTTTGTCTTTGTGAATTGTGTGGGATGAAGCCGTACCTACATCCTCAAAGCAGCAGCGACAAGCATGCATCTGTCTGTTAAAGGTTGGTGTTACCCTCAAAGTGCGCTCCACAAAAAATATATATATATTTTTTTCTGTCTTTGTGAATTGTGTGGGCTGTAGCCGCACCTGCATCCTCAAAGCAGCAGCAACAAGCGTGCGTCTGTCTGTTAAAGGGTGGTGTAACCCTCAAAGTGCACTCCACAGAAAATAAAAAATTCTTTTTTTTCTGTCTTTGTGAATTGTGTGGGTTGTAGCTACACCTGCATCCTCAAAGCAGCAGCAACAAGCGTGCGTCTGTCTGTTAAAGGGTGGTGTAACCCTCAAAGTGCGCTCCACACAAAATATATTTATATATTTTTTCCTGTCTTTGTGAATTGTGTGGGCTGTAGCCGCACCTGCATCCTCAAAGCAGCAGCAACAAGCGTGCGTCAGTCTGTTAAAGGGTGGTGTAACCCCAAAGTGCGCTCCATAAAAAAAAATTCTACTTTTTTTTCTGTCTTTGTGAATTGTGTGGGCTGTAGCTGCACCTGCATCCTCAAAGCAGCAGTGACAAGTGTGCATCTATCTTTTAAAGGGTGGTGTAACCCTCAAAGTGCGCTCCACAAAAAATATGTATATATTATTGTCAGTCTTTGTGAAATGAGTGGGCTGTAGCAGCACCTGCATCCTCAAAACAGCAGTGACAAGTGTGCGTCTGTCTGTTAAAGGGTGGTGTAACCCCAAACTGCGCTCCACAAAAAATAAAAAATTCTTTTTTTTTGTCTTTGTGAATTGTGTGGGATGAAGCCGTACCTACATCCTCAAAGCAGCAGCGACAAGCATGCGTCTGTCTGTTAAAGGTTGGTGTTACCCTCAAGGTGCACTCCACAAAAAATATATATATATTTTTTTCTGTCTTTGTGAATTGTGTGGGCTGTAGCCGCACCTGCATCCTCAAAGCAGCAGCAACAAGCGTGCGTCTGTCTGTTAAAGGGTGGTGTAACCCTCAAAGTGCGCTCCACAGAAAATAAAAAATTCTTTTTTTTCTGTCTTTGTGAATTGTGTGGGTTGTAGCTACACCTGCATCCTCAAAGCAGCAGCAGCAAGTGTGCGTCTGTCTGTTAAAGGGTGGTGTAACCCTCAAAGTGCTCTCCACACAAAATATATTTATATATTTTTTCCTGTCTTTGTGAATTGTGTGGGCTGTAGCCGCACCTGCATCCTCAAAGCAGCAGCAGCAAGCGTGCATCAGTCTGTTAAAGGGTGGTGTAACCCCAAAGTGCGCTCCACAAAAAAAAATTCTACTTTTTTTTCTGTCTTTGTGAATTGTGTGGGCTGTAGCCGCACCTGCATCCTCAATGCAGCAGCAATAAGCGTGCATCTGTCTGTTAAAGCGTGGTGTAACCCCCAAAGTGCACTCCACAAAAAATAAAAAAATCTTTTTTTTCTGTCTTTGTGAATTGTGTGGGCTGAAGCAACACCTATATCGTCAAAGCAGCAGCGACAAGCGTGCGTCTGTCTGTTAAAGGGTGGTGTAACCCTCAAAGTGCGCTCCACAAAAAAAAAATATATATTTTTTTCTGTCTTTGTGAATTGTGTGGGCTGTATCCACACATGGATCCTCAAAACAGCAGCGACAAGCGTGCGTCTGTTTGTTAAAGGGTTGTGTAACCCTAAAGTGCGCTCCACAAAAAATAAAAATTTCTTCTTTTTTTTTTTCTTTGTGAATTGTGTGGGCTGTAGCTGCACCTGCATCTTCAAAGCAGCAGCGACCAGCATGCATCTATATGTTAAATGGTGGTGTAACACTCAAAGTACGCTCCAACCAAAATAAAATAATCATCTTTTTTTCTGTGTTTGTGTGTGAAATGTTTGCGCAGTAGCCGAACCTGCATCCTCAAAGCAGCAGCGACAAGCGTGCGTTTGTTTGTTAAAGGGTGGTGTAACCCTCAAAGTGCACTCCACAAAAAATAAAAAATTCTTCTTTTTTTTCTGTCTTTGTAAATTGTGTGGGCTGTAGCCGCACATGCATCCTCAAAGCAGCAGCGACAAGTGAGCATCTATCTGTTAAATGGTGTTTTAACCCTCAAAGTGCTCTCCAGAAAAAATAAAAAATTATTTTATTTTCTGTCTTTGTGAATTGCGTGGGCTGTAGCCGCACCTGCATCCTCAAAGCAGCAGCGACAAGTGTGCGTCTATCTGTTAAAGGGTTGTGTAACCCTCAAAGTGCGCTCCACAAAAAATAAAAAATTTCTTTTTTTTCTGTCTTTGTGAATTGTGTGGGCTGTAGCCGCACCTGCATCCTCAAAGCAGCAGCAACAAACGTGCGTCTGTCTGTTAAATGGTGGTGTAACCCTCAAAGTGCACTCCACAAAAAATAAAAAAATCTTTTTTTACTGTCTTTGTTAATTGTGTGGGTTGAAGCTGCACCTATATCCTCAAAGCAGCAGCGAAAAGCGTGCGTCTGTCTGTTAAAGGGTTGTGTAACCCTCAAAGTGCGCTCCACAAAAAATATGTATTTTTTTTTTCTGTCTTTGTGAATTGTGTGGGCTGTAGCCGCACCTGCATCCTCAAAGCAGCAGCAACAAATGTGCCTCTGTCTGTTAAAGGGTAGTGTAACTCTCTAAGTGCGCTCCACAAAAATTAAAAAATTATTTTTATTCTGTCTTTGTCAATTGTGTGGGCTGCAGCCACTCCTGCATCCTCAAAGCAGCAGCAGAAAGCGTGCGTTTCTCTGTTAATGGGTGGTGTAAAGCGCTCTCCACAAAAAATTAAAAATTCTTCTTTTTTTTCTGTTTGTGAATTGTGTGGGCCGTAGCCGCACCTGCAACCTCATAGGAGCAGCGACAAGTGTGCATCTGTCTGTTAAAGGGTAATGTAACCCCCAAAGTGCGCTCCAACCAAAATAAAATAATCTTCTTTTTTTCTGTTTGTGTGTGAAATGTATGCACAGTAGCTGCACTTGCATCCTCAAAGCAATAGCAACAAGCATGCGTCTGTCTGTTAAAGGGTGGTGTAACCCTCAATGTGCGCTCCTCAAAAAAAAAAATTCTACTTTATTTTTCTGTCTTTGTGAATTGTGTGGACTGTAGCCGCACCTGCATCCTCAAAGCAGCAGTGACTAGTGTTTGTTTATCTGTTAAAGGGTGGTGTAACCCTCAAAGTGCGCTCCACAAAAAATACAAAATTATTTTATTTTCAGTCTTTGTGAATTGTGTGGGATGTAGCCGCACCTGCATCCTCAAAGCAGCAGCGACATACGTGCGTCTGTCTGTTAAAGGGTGGTGTAACCCTCAAAGTTCCCTCCTCAAAAAATAAAAAAATCTTCTTTTTTTTCTGTCTTTGTGAATTGTGTGGGCTGTAGCCGCACCTGCATCCTCAAAGCAGCAGCGACAAGCATACATCTGTCTGTTAAAGGGTGGTGTAACCCCCAAAGTGCGCTCCAACCAAAATAAAATAATCTTTTTTTTTTCTGTGTTAGTGTGTGAAATGTATGTGCAGTAGCCGCACCTGCATCCTCAAAGCAGCAGCGACAAGCGTGCGTTTGTTGGTTAAAGGGTGGTGTAACCCTCAAAGTGCGCTCCACAAAAAATAAAAAATCTTCTTTTTTTTTCTGTCTTTGTGAATTGTGTGGGCTGTGGCTGCACGTACATCCTCAAAGCAGCAGTGACAAGCGTGCATCTGTCTGCTATATTGTGGTGTAACCCTCAAAATGCGCTCCACAAAAAATAAAAAATTCTTCTTTTTTTTCTGTCTTTTTGAATTGTGAGGGCTGTATCGCACCTGCATCCTCAAAGCAGCAGCGACAAGTGTGCATCTATCTGTTAAAGGGTTGTGTAACCCTCAAAGTGCGCTCCACAAAAAATAAAAAATTCTTCTTTTTTATCTGTCTTTGTGAATTGTGTGGGCTCTAGCCGCACCTGCATCCTCAAAGCAGCAGCGGCAAGTGTGCGTTTGTTTGTTAAAAGGTGGTGTAACCCTCAAAGTGCGCTCCACAAAAAATAAAAAATTCTTCTTTTTTTTCTGTCTTTGTGAATTGTGTGGGCTGTGGCCACACCTGCATCCTCAAAGCAGCAGCAACAAGCGTGCTTCTGTCTGTTAAAGGGTGGTGTAACCCTCAAAGTGCACTCCACAATAAATAAAAAAATATTTTTTTACTGTCTTTGTGAATTGTGTGGGTTGAAGCTGCACCTATATCCTCAAAGCAGCAGCGACAAGCGTGCGTCTGTCTGTTAAAGGGTTGTGTAACCCTCAAAGTGCGCTCCACAAAAAATATGTATATTTTTTTTCTGTGTTTGTGAATTGTGTGGGCTGTAGCTGCACCTGCATCCTCAAAGCAGCAGCGACAAGCGTGCGTCTGTCTGTTAAAGGGTTGTGTAACCCTCAAAGTGCGCTCCACAAAAAATATGTATATTTTTTTTCTGTCTTTGTCAATTGTGTGGGCTGCAGCCGCTCCTGCATCCTCAAAGCAGCAGCAACAAGCGTGCGTCTCTCTGTTAAAGGGTGGTGTAACCCTAAAAGTGCTCTCCACAAAAAATAAAATATTCTTCTTTTTTTTCTGTGTTTGTGAATTGTGTGGGCTGTAGCCGCACCTGCATCCTCATAGGAGCAGCGACAAGTGTGCATCTGTCTGTTAAAGGGTAATGTAACCCCCAAAGTGCGCTCCAACCAAAATAAAATAATCTTCTTTTTTTCTGTGTTTGTGTGTAAAATGTATGCACACTAGCTGCACTTGCATCCTCAAAGCAATAGCAACAAGCATGTGTCTGTCTGTTAAAGGGTGGTGTAACCCTCAATGTGCGCTCCACAAAAAATAAAAATTCTACTTTATTTTTCTGTTCTTGTGAATTGTGTGGACTGTAGCCGCACCTGCATCCTCAAAGCAGCAGTGACTAGTGTTCGTTTGTCTGTTAAAGGGTGGAGTAACCCTCAAAGTGCGCTCCACAAAAAATATAAAATTATTTTATTTTCAGTCTTTGTGAATTGTGTGGGATGTAGCCGCACCTGCATCCTCAAAGCAGCAGCAACAAGCGTGCGTCTGTCTGTTAAAGGGTGGTGTAACCCTCAAAGTGCCCTCCACAAAAAATAAAAAATTATTTTATTTTCTGTCTTTGTGAATTGTGTGGGCTGTAGCTGCACCTGCATCCTCAAAGCAGCGGCAACAAGCGTGCATCTGTCTGTTAAAGGGTAGTGTAACCCTCAAAGTGCGCGCCACAAAAAGTAAAAGAATATTTTTTTTCTGTCTTTGTGAATTATGTGGGATGTAGCCGCACCTGCATCCTCAAAGCAGCAGCGACAAGCGTGCATCTGTCTGTTAAAGGGCGGTGTAACCCCCAAAGTGTGTGCCAACCATAATAAAATAATCTTTTTTTCTGTGTTTGTGTATGAAATGTTTGCGCAGTAGCCGCACCTGCATCCTCAAAGCAGCAGCGACAAGTGTGCGTTTGTTGGTTAAAGGGTGGTGTAACCCTCAAAGTGCGCTCCACAAAAAATAAAAAAATCTTCCTTTTTTTCTGTCTTTTTGAATTGTGTGGGCTGTATCGCACCTGCATCCTCAAAGCAGCAGTGACAAGTGTGCGTCTATCTGTTAAAGGGTTGTGAAACCCTCAAAGTGCGCTCCACAAAAAATAAAAAATTCTTCTCTTTTTTCTGTCTTTGTGAATTGTGTGGGCTGTGGCCGCACGTACATCCTCAAAGCAGCAGCGACAAGCATGCATCTGTCTGTTAAAGGGTGGTGTAACCCTCAAAATGCGCTCCACAAAAAATAAAACATTCTTCCTTTTTTTCTGTCTTTTTGAATTGTGTGGGCTGTATCGCACCTGCATCCTCAAAGCAGCAGTGACAAGTGTGCGTCTATCTGTTAAAGGGTTGTGAAACCCTCAAAGTGCGCTCCACAAAAAATAAAAAATTCTTCTCTTTTTTCTGTCTTTGTGAATTGTGTGGGCTGTGGCCACATCTGCATCCTCAAAGCAGCAGCAACAAGCGTGTGTCTGTCTGTTAAAGGGTGGTGTAACTCTCAAAGTGCACTCCACAAAAAATAAAAAAATCTTTTTATTCTGTCTTTGTCAATTGTGTGGGCTGCAGCTGCTCCTGCATCCTCAAAGCAGCAGCGACAAGCGTGCATCTCTCTGTTAAAGGGTGGTGAAACCCTAAAAGTGCTCTCCACAAAAAATAAAAAATTCTTCTTTTTTTTCTGTGTTTGTGAATTGTTTGGGCTGTACACACACCTGCAACCTCATAGGAGCAGTGACAAGGGTGCATCTGTCTGTTAAAGGGTAATGTAACCCCCAATGTGCTCTCCAACCAAAATAAAATAATCTTCTTTTTTTCTGTGTTTGTGTGTGAAATGTATGCACAGTAGCTGCACTTGCATCCTCAAAGCAATAGCAACAAGCATGCGTCTGTTTGTTAAAGGGTGGTGTAACCCTCAATGTGCGCTCCACAAAAAAAAAATTCTTCTTTATTTTTCTGTCTTTGTGAATTGTGTAGACTGTAGCCGCACCTGCATCCTCAAAGCAGCAGTGACTAGTGTTCATTTATCTGTTAAAGGGTGGTGTAACCCTCAAAGTGCGCTCCACAAAAAATAAAAAATTATTTTATTTTCTGTCTTTGTGAATTGTGTGGGCTGTAGCTGCACCTGCATCCTCAAAGCAGCGGCAACAAGCGTGCATCTGTCTGTTAAAGGGTAGTGTAACCCTCAAAGTGCGCGCCACAAAAATAAAAAAATCTTCTTTTTTTTTCTGTCTTTGTGAATTGTGTGGGCTGTGGCCGCACGTACATCCTCAAAGCAGCAGCGACAAGCGTGCATCTGTCTGTTAAAGGGTGGTGTAACCCTCAAAATGCGCTCCACAAAAAATAAAACATTCTTCTTTTTTTTCTGTCTTTTTGAATTGTGTGGGCTGTATCGCACCTGCATCCTCAAAGCAGCAGTGACAAGTGTGTGTCTATCTGTTAAAGGGTTGTGAAACCCTCAAAGTGCGCTCCACAAAAAATAAAAAATTCTTCTCTTTTTTCTGTGTTTGTGAATTGTGTCGGCTGTGGCCACATCTGCATCCTCAAAGCAGCAGCAACAAGCGTGCGTCTGTCTGTTAAAGGGTGGTGTAACCCTCAAAGTGCACTCCACAAAAAATAAAAAAATCTTTTTATTCTGTCTTTGTCAATTGTGTGGGCTGCAGCTGCTCCTGCATCCTCAAAGCAGCAGCGACAAGCGTGCGTCTCTCTGTTAAAGGGTGGTGTAACCCTAAAAGTGCTCTCCACAAAAAATAAAAAATTCTTCTTTTTTTTCTGTGTTTGTGAATTGTGTGGGCTGTACCCGCACCTGCAACCTCATAGGAGCAGCGACAAGGGTGCATCTGTATGTTAAAGGGTAATGTAACCCCCATAGTGCTCTCCAACCAAAATAAAATAATCTTTTTTTCTGTGTTTGTGTGTGAAATGTATGCACAGTAGCTGCACTTGCATCCTCAAAGCAGCAGCAACAAACGTGCCTCTGTGTGTTAAAGGGTAGTTTAACCCTCAAAGTGCGCTCCACAAAAAATAAAAAATATTTTTATTCTGTTTTTGTCAATTGTGTGGGCTGCAGCCGTTCCTGCATCCTCAAAGCAGCTGTAACAAGTGTGCATCTCTCTGTTAAAGGGTGGTGTAACCCTAAAAGTGCTCTCCACAAAAAATAAAAAAATCTTTTCTTTCTGTCTTTGTGAATTGTGTGGGCTGTAGCCGCACCTGCATCCTCAAAGCAGCAGCGACAAGCATACATCTGTCTGTTAAAGGGTTGTGTAACCCTCAAAGTGCGCTCCACAAAAAATATGTATATTTTTTTTCTGTCTTTGTGAATTGTGTGGGCTGTAGCTGCACCTGCATCCTCAAAGCAGCAGCAACAAACGTGCCTCTGTCTGTTACAGGGTAGTTTAACTCTCAAAGTGCGCTCCACAAAAAATAAAAAAATATTTTTATTCTGTCTTTGTCAATTGTGTGGGCTGCAGCTGCTCCTGCATCCTCAAAGCAGCAGCAACAAGCGTTCATCTCTCTGTTAAAGGGTGGTGTAACCCTAAAAGTGCTCTCCACAAAAAATAAAAAATTCTTCTTTTTTTTCTGTGTTTGTGAATTGTGTGGACTGTAGCCGCACCTGCAACCTCATAGGAGCAGCGACAAGGGTGCATCTGTCTGTTAAAGGGTAATGTAACCCCCAAAGTGCGCTCCAACCAAAATAAAATAATCTTCTTTTTTTCTGTTTGTGTGTGAAATGTATGCACAGTAGCTGCACTTGCATCCTCAAAGCAATAGCAACAAGCATGTGTCTGTCTGTTAAAGGGTGGTGTAACCCTCAATGTGCGCTCCACAAAAAAAAAATTCTACTTTATTTTTCTGTTCTTGTGAATTGTGTGGACTGTAGCCGCACCTGCATCCTCAAAGCAGCAGTGACTAGTGTTCGTTTATCTGTTAAAGGGTGGTGTAACCCTCAAAGTGCGCTCCACAAAAAATATAAAATTATTTTATTTTCAGTCTTTGTGAATTGTGTGGGATGTAGCCGCACCTGCATCCTCAAAGCAGCAGCAACAAGCGTGCGTCTGTTTGTTAAAGGGTGGTGTAACCCTTAAAGTGCCCTCCACATTAAATAAAAAAATATTCTTTTTTTTCTGTCTTTGTGAATTGTGTGGGTTGTAGCCGCACCTGCATCCTCAAAGCAGCAGCGACAAGCGTGTGTTTGTTGGTTAAAGGGTGGTGTAACCCTCAAAGTGCGCTCCACAAAAAATAAAAAATTATTTTATTTTCTGTCTTTGTGAATTGTGTGGGCTGTAGCTGCACCTGCATCCTCAAAGCAGCAGCAACAAGCGTGCATCTGTCTGTTAAAGGGTAGTGTAACCCTCAAAGTGCGCGCCACAAAAAATAAAAGAATATTTTTTTTCTGTCTTTGTGAATTATGTGGGCTGTAGCCGCACCTGCATCCTCAAAGCAGCAGCGACAAGCGTGCATCTGTCTGTTAAAGGGCGGTGTAACCCCCAAAGTGTGTGCCAACCATAATAAAATAATCTTTTTTTCTGTGTTTGTGTATGAAATGTTTGCGCAGTAGCCGCACCTGCATCCTCAAAGCAGCAGCGACAATCGTGCGTTTGTTGGTTAAAGGGTTGTGTAACCCTCAAAGTGCGCTCCACAAAAAATAAAAAAATCTTCTTTTTTTTTCTGTCTTTGTGAATTGTGTGGGCTGTGGCCGCATGTACATCCTCAAAGCAGCAGCGACAAGCGTGCATCTGTCTGTTAAAGGGTGGTGTAACCCTCAAAATGCGCTCCACAAAAAATAAAAAATTCTTCTTTTTTTTCTGTCTTTTTGAATTATGTGGGCTGTAGCCGCACCTGCATCCTCAAAGCAGCAGCGGCAATCGTGCGTTTGTTTGTTAAAAGGTGGTGTAACCCTCAAAGTGCGCTCCTCAAAAAATAAAAAAATTCTTCGTTTTTTTCTGTCTTTGTGAATTGTGTGGGCTGTGGCCACATCTGCATCCTCAAAGCAGCAGCAACAAGTGTGCGTTTGTCTGTTAAAGGGTGGTGTAACCCTCAAAGTGCACTCCACAAAAAATAAAAAATTATTTTTATTCTGTCTTTGTCAATTGTGTGGGCTGCAGCCACTCCTGCATCCTCAAAGCAGCAGCGACAAGCGTGCGTCTCTCTGTTAAAGGGTGGTGTAACCCTAAAAGTGCTCTCCACAAAAAATTAAAAATTCTTCTTTTTTTTCTGTGTTTGTGAATTGTGTGGGCTGTAGCTGCACCTGCAACCTCATAGGAGTAGCGACAAGGGTGCATCTGTCTGTTAAAGGGTAATGTAACCCCCATAGTGCTCTCCAACCAAAATAAAATAATCTTCTTTTTTTCTGTGTTTGTGTGTGAAATGTATGCACAGTAGCTGCACTTGCATCCTCAAAGCAATAGCAACAAGCATGTGTCTGTTTGTTAAAGGGTGGTGTAACCCTCAATGTGCGCTCCTCAAAAAATACAAAATTATTTTATTTTCAGTCTTTGTGAATTGTGTGGACTGTAGCCGCACCTGCATACTCAAAGCAGCAGTGACTAGTGTTCGTTTATCTGTTAAAGGGTGGTGTAACCCTCAAAGTGCGCTCCTCAAAAAATACAAAATTATTTTATTTTCAGTCTTTGTGAATTGTGTGGGATGTAGCCGCACCTGCATCCTCAAAGCAGCAGCGACAAGCGTGCGTCTGTC
This sequence comes from Taudactylus pleione, assembly GCA_031769625.1. Classification (NCBI taxonomy): domain Eukaryota; kingdom Metazoa; phylum Chordata; class Amphibia; order Anura; family Myobatrachidae; genus Taudactylus; species Taudactylus pleione. The sequence goes on from JAUIMM010000334.1 coordinate 461,372, forward strand.
TGTTAAAGGGTGGTGTAACCCTCAAAGTGCCCTCCACAAAAAATAAAAAAATCATCTTTTTTTTCTGTCTTTGTGAATTGTGTGGGCTGTAGCCGCACCTGCATCCTCAAAGCAGCAGTGACAAGCATACATCTGTCTGTTAAAGGGTGGTGTAACCCCCAAAGTGCGCTCCAACCAAAATAAAATAATCTTTTTTTTTTCTGTGTTAGTGTGTGAAATGTATGTGCTGTAGCCGCACCTGCATCCTCAAAGCAGCAGCGACAAGCGTGCGTTTGTTGGTTAAAGGGTGGTGTAACCCTCAAAGTGCGCTCCACAAAAAATAAAAAATAAATCTTTTTTTCCTGTCTTTTTGAATTGCGTGGGCTGTAGCCGCACCTGCATCCTCAAAGCAGCAGCGACAAGTGTGCGTCTATATGTTAAAGAGATGTGTAACCCTCAAAGGGCGCTCCACAAAAAATAAAAAATTCTTCTTTTTTTTCTGTCTTTGTGAATTGTGTGGGCTGTAGCCACACCTGCATCCTTGAAGCAGCAGCAACAAGCGTGCGTCTGTCTGTTAAAGGGTGGTGTACCCCTCAAAGTGCACTCCACAAAAAATAAAAAAGTCTTTTTTACTGTCTTTGTTAATTGTGTGAGTTGAAGCTGCACCTATATCCTCAAAGAAGCAGCGACAAGCGTGCGTCTCTCTGTTAAAGGGTGGTGAAACCCTAAAAGTGCTCTCCACAAAAAATAAAAAATTCTTCTTTTTTTTCTGTGTTTGTGAATTGTGTGGGCTGTAGCCGCACCTGCAACCTCATAGGAGCAGCGAAAAGGGTGCATCTGTCTGTTAAAGGGTAATGTAACCCCCAAAGTGCTCTCCAACCAAAATAAAATAATCTTCTTTTTTTCTGTGTTTCTGTGTGAAATGTATGCACAGTAGCAGCACTTGCATCCTCAAAGCAACAGCTACAAGTATGCGTCTGTCTGTTAAAGGGTGGTGTAACCCTGAATGTGCGCTCCACAAAAAAAAATAATTCTACTTTATTTTTCTGTCTTTGTGAATTGTGTGGACTGTAGCTGCACCTGCATCCTCAAAGCAGCAGTGACTAGTGTTCGTTTATCTGTTAAAGGGTGGTGTAACCCTCAAAGTGCGCTCCACAAAAAATACAAATTTATTTTATTTTCAGTCTTTGTGAATTGTGTGGGATGTAGCCGTACCTGCATCCTCAAAGCAGCAGCGACAAGCGTGCGTCTGTCTGTTAAAGGGTGGTGTAACCCTCAAAGTGCGCTCCACAAAAAATAAAAAAACTCTTATTTTTTTTCTGTCTTTGTGAATTGTGTGGGCTGTGGCCACATCTGCATCCTCAAAGCAGCAGCAACAAGCGTGCGTCTGTCTGTTAAAGGGTGGTGTAACCCTCAAAGTGCACTCCACAAAAACTAAAAAAATATTTTTATTCTGTCTTTGTCAATTGTGTGGGCTGCAGCCGCTCCTGCATCCTCAAAGCAGCAGCGACAAGCGTGCGTCTCTCTGTTAAAGGGTGGTGTAACCCTAAAAGTGCTCTCCACCAAAAATTTAAAATTCTTCTATTTTTTCTGTGTTTGTGAATTGTGTGGGCTGTAGCCGCACCTGCAACCTCATAGGAGCAGCGACAAGGGTGCATCTGTCTGTTAAAGGGTAATGTAACCCCCAAAGTGCTCTCCAACCAAAATAAAATAATCTTCTTTTTTTCTGTGTCTGTGTGTGAAATGTATGCACAGTAGCTGCACTTGCATCCTCAAAGCAATAGCAACAAGCATGCATCTGTTTGTTAAAGGGTGGTGTAACCCTCAAAGTGCACTCCACAGAAAATAAAAAATTCTTTTTTTTCTGTCTTTGTGAATTGTGTGGGTTGTAGCTACACCTGCATCCTCAAAGCAGCAGCAACAAGCGTGCGTCTGTCTGTTAAAGGGTGGTGTAACCCTCAAAGTGCGCTCCACACAAAATATATTTATATATTTTTTCCTGTCTTTGTGAATTGTGTGGGCTGTAGCCGCACCTGCATCCTCAAAGCAGCAGCAACAAGCGTGCGTCAGTCTGTTAAAGGGTGGTGTAACCCCAAAGTGCGCTCCATAAAAAAAAATTCTACTTTTTTTTCTGTCTTTGTGAATTGTGTGGGCTGTAGCTGCACCTGCATCCTCAAAGCAGCAGTGACAAGTGTGCATCTATCTTTTAAAGGGTGGTGTAACCCTCAAAGTGCGCTCCACAAAAAATATGTATATATTATTGTCAGTCTTTGTGAAATGAGTGGGCTGTAGCAGCACCTGCATCCTCAAAACAGCAGTGACAAGTGTGCGTCTGTCTGTTAAAGGGTGGTGTAACCCCAAACTGCGCTCCACAAAAAATAAAAAATTCTTTTTTTTTGTCTTTGTGAATTGTGTGGGATGAAGCCGTACCTACATCCTCAAAGCAGCAGCGACAAGCATGCGTCTGTCTGTTAAAGGTTGGTGTTACCCTCAAGGTGCACTCCACAAAAAATATATATATATTTTTTTCTGTCTTTGTGAATTGTGTGGGCTGTAGCCGCACCTGCATCCTCAAAGCAGCAGCAACAAGCGTGCGTCTGTCTGTTAAAGGGTGGTGTAACCCTCAAAGTGCGCTCCACAGAAAATAAAAAATTCTTTTTTTTCTGTCTTTGTGAATTGTGTGGGTTGTAGCTACACCTGCATCCTCAAAGCAGCAGCAGCAAGTGTGCGTCTGTCTGTTAAAGGGTGGTGTAACCCTCAAAGTGCTCTCCACACAAAATATATTTATATATTTTTTCCTGTCTTTGTGAATTGTGTGGGCTGTAGCCGCACCTGCATCCTCAAAGCAGCAGCAGCAAGCGTGCATCAGTCTGTTAAAGGGTGGTGTAACCCCAAAGTGCGCTCCACAAAAAAAAATTCTACTTTTTTTTCTGTCTTTGTGAATTGTGTGGGCTGTAGCCGCACCTGCATCCTCAATGCAGCAGCAATAAGCGTGCATCTGTCTGTTAAAGCGTGGTGTAACCCCCAAAGTGCACTCCACAAAAAATAAAAAAATCTTTTTTTTCTGTCTTTGTGAATTGTGTGGGCTGAAGCAACACCTATATCGTCAAAGCAGCAGCGACAAGCGTGCGTCTGTCTGTTAAAGGGTGGTGTAACCCTCAAAGTGCGCTCCACAAAAAAAAAATATATATTTTTTTCTGTCTTTGTGAATTGTGTGGGCTGTATCCACACATGGATCCTCAAAACAGCAGCGACAAGCGTGCGTCTGTTTGTTAAAGGGTTGTGTAACCCTAAAGTGCGCTCCACAAAAAATAAAAATTTCTTCTTTTTTTTTTTCTTTGTGAATTGTGTGGGCTGTAGCTGCACCTGCATCTTCAAAGCAGCAGCGACCAGCATGCATCTATATGTTAAATGGTGGTGTAACACTCAAAGTACGCTCCAACCAAAATAAAATAATCATCTTTTTTTCTGTGTTTGTGTGTGAAATGTTTGCGCAGTAGCCGAACCTGCATCCTCAAAGCAGCAGCGACAAGCGTGCGTTTGTTTGTTAAAGGGTGGTGTAACCCTCAAAGTGCACTCCACAAAAAATAAAAAATTCTTCTTTTTTTTCTGTCTTTGTAAATTGTGTGGGCTGTAGCCGCACATGCATCCTCAAAGCAGCAGCGACAAGTGAGCATCTATCTGTTAAATGGTGTTTTAACCCTCAAAGTGCTCTCCAGAAAAAATAAAAAATTATTTTATTTTCTGTCTTTGTGAATTGCGTGGGCTGTAGCCGCACCTGCATCCTCAAAGCAGCAGCGACAAGTGTGCGTCTATCTGTTAAAGGGTTGTGTAACCCTCAAAGTGCGCTCCACAAAAAATAAAAAATTTCTTTTTTTTCTGTCTTTGTGAATTGTGTGGGCTGTAGCCGCACCTGCATCCTCAAAGCAGCAGCAACAAACGTGCGTCTGTCTGTTAAATGGTGGTGTAACCCTCAAAGTGCACTCCACAAAAAATAAAAAAATCTTTTTTTACTGTCTTTGTTAATTGTGTGGGTTGAAGCTGCACCTATATCCTCAAAGCAGCAGCGAAAAGCGTGCGTCTGTCTGTTAAAGGGTTGTGTAACCCTCAAAGTGCGCTCCACAAAAAATATGTATTTTTTTTTTCTGTCTTTGTGAATTGTGTGGGCTGTAGCCGCACCTGCATCCTCAAAGCAGCAGCAACAAATGTGCCTCTGTCTGTTAAAGGGTAGTGTAACTCTCTAAGTGCGCTCCACAAAAATTAAAAAATTATTTTTATTCTGTCTTTGTCAATTGTGTGGGCTGCAGCCACTCCTGCATCCTCAAAGCAGCAGCAGAAAGCGTGCGTTTCTCTGTTAATGGGTGGTGTAAAGCGCTCTCCACAAAAAATTAAAAATTCTTCTTTTTTTTCTGTTTGTGAATTGTGTGGGCCGTAGCCGCACCTGCAACCTCATAGGAGCAGCGACAAGTGTGCATCTGTCTGTTAAAGGGTAATGTAACCCCCAAAGTGCGCTCCAACCAAAATAAAATAATCTTCTTTTTTTCTGTTTGTGTGTGAAATGTATGCACAGTAGCTGCACTTGCATCCTCAAAGCAATAGCAACAAGCATGCGTCTGTCTGTTAAAGGGTGGTGTAACCCTCAATGTGCGCTCCTCAAAAAAAAAAATTCTACTTTATTTTTCTGTCTTTGTGAATTGTGTGGACTGTAGCCGCACCTGCATCCTCAAAGCAGCAGTGACTAGTGTTTGTTTATCTGTTAAAGGGTGGTGTAACCCTCAAAGTGCGCTCCACAAAAAATACAAAATTATTTTATTTTCAGTCTTTGTGAATTGTGTGGGATGTAGCCGCACCTGCATCCTCAAAGCAGCAGCGACATACGTGCGTCTGTCTGTTAAAGGGTGGTGTAACCCTCAAAGTTCCCTCCTCAAAAAATAAAAAAATCTTCTTTTTTTTCTGTCTTTGTGAATTGTGTGGGCTGTAGCCGCACCTGCATCCTCAAAGCAGCAGCGACAAGCATACATCTGTCTGTTAAAGGGTGGTGTAACCCCCAAAGTGCGCTCCAACCAAAATAAAATAATCTTTTTTTTTTCTGTGTTAGTGTGTGAAATGTATGTGCAGTAGCCGCACCTGCATCCTCAAAGCAGCAGCGACAAGCGTGCGTTTGTTGGTTAAAGGGTGGTGTAACCCTCAAAGTGCGCTCCACAAAAAATAAAAAATCTTCTTTTTTTTTCTGTCTTTGTGAATTGTGTGGGCTGTGGCTGCACGTACATCCTCAAAGCAGCAGTGACAAGCGTGCATCTGTCTGCTATATTGTGGTGTAACCCTCAAAATGCGCTCCACAAAAAATAAAAAATTCTTCTTTTTTTTCTGTCTTTTTGAATTGTGAGGGCTGTATCGCACCTGCATCCTCAAAGCAGCAGCGACAAGTGTGCATCTATCTGTTAAAGGGTTGTGTAACCCTCAAAGTGCGCTCCACAAAAAATAAAAAATTCTTCTTTTTTATCTGTCTTTGTGAATTGTGTGGGCTCTAGCCGCACCTGCATCCTCAAAGCAGCAGCGGCAAGTGTGCGTTTGTTTGTTAAAAGGTGGTGTAACCCTCAAAGTGCGCTCCACAAAAAATAAAAAATTCTTCTTTTTTTTCTGTCTTTGTGAATTGTGTGGGCTGTGGCCACACCTGCATCCTCAAAGCAGCAGCAACAAGCGTGCTTCTGTCTGTTAAAGGGTGGTGTAACCCTCAAAGTGCACTCCACAATAAATAAAAAAATATTTTTTTACTGTCTTTGTGAATTGTGTGGGTTGAAGCTGCACCTATATCCTCAAAGCAGCAGCGACAAGCGTGCGTCTGTCTGTTAAAGGGTTGTGTAACCCTCAAAGTGCGCTCCACAAAAAATATGTATATTTTTTTTCTGTGTTTGTGAATTGTGTGGGCTGTAGCTGCACCTGCATCCTCAAAGCAGCAGCGACAAGCGTGCGTCTGTCTGTTAAAGGGTTGTGTAACCCTCAAAGTGCGCTCCACAAAAAATATGTATATTTTTTTTCTGTCTTTGTCAATTGTGTGGGCTGCAGCCGCTCCTGCATCCTCAAAGCAGCAGCAACAAGCGTGCGTCTCTCTGTTAAAGGGTGGTGTAACCCTAAAAGTGCTCTCCACAAAAAATAAAATATTCTTCTTTTTTTTCTGTGTTTGTGAATTGTGTGGGCTGTAGCCGCACCTGCATCCTCATAGGAGCAGCGACAAGTGTGCATCTGTCTGTTAAAGGGTAATGTAACCCCCAAAGTGCGCTCCAACCAAAATAAAATAATCTTCTTTTTTTCTGTGTTTGTGTGTAAAATGTATGCACACTAGCTGCACTTGCATCCTCAAAGCAATAGCAACAAGCATGTGTCTGTCTGTTAAAGGGTGGTGTAACCCTCAATGTGCGCTCCACAAAAAATAAAAATTCTACTTTATTTTTCTGTTCTTGTGAATTGTGTGGACTGTAGCCGCACCTGCATCCTCAAAGCAGCAGTGACTAGTGTTCGTTTGTCTGTTAAAGGGTGGAGTAACCCTCAAAGTGCGCTCCACAAAAAATATAAAATTATTTTATTTTCAGTCTTTGTGAATTGTGTGGGATGTAGCCGCACCTGCATCCTCAAAGCAGCAGCAACAAGCGTGCGTCTGTCTGTTAAAGGGTGGTGTAACCCTCAAAGTGCCCTCCACAAAAAATAAAAAATTATTTTATTTTCTGTCTTTGTGAATTGTGTGGGCTGTAGCTGCACCTGCATCCTCAAAGCAGCGGCAACAAGCGTGCATCTGTCTGTTAAAGGGTAGTGTAACCCTCAAAGTGCGCGCCACAAAAAGTAAAAGAATATTTTTTTTCTGTCTTTGTGAATTATGTGGGATGTAGCCGCACCTGCATCCTCAAAGCAGCAGCGACAAGCGTGCATCTGTCTGTTAAAGGGCGGTGTAACCCCCAAAGTGTGTGCCAACCATAATAAAATAATCTTTTTTTCTGTGTTTGTGTATGAAATGTTTGCGCAGTAGCCGCACCTGCATCCTCAAAGCAGCAGCGACAAGTGTGCGTTTGTTGGTTAAAGGGTGGTGTAACCCTCAAAGTGCGCTCCACAAAAAATAAAAAAATCTTCCTTTTTTTCTGTCTTTTTGAATTGTGTGGGCTGTATCGCACCTGCATCCTCAAAGCAGCAGTGACAAGTGTGCGTCTATCTGTTAAAGGGTTGTGAAACCCTCAAAGTGCGCTCCACAAAAAATAAAAAATTCTTCTCTTTTTTCTGTCTTTGTGAATTGTGTGGGCTGTGGCCGCACGTACATCCTCAAAGCAGCAGCGACAAGCATGCATCTGTCTGTTAAAGGGTGGTGTAACCCTCAAAATGCGCTCCACAAAAAATAAAACATTCTTCCTTTTTTTCTGTCTTTTTGAATTGTGTGGGCTGTATCGCACCTGCATCCTCAAAGCAGCAGTGACAAGTGTGCGTCTATCTGTTAAAGGGTTGTGAAACCCTCAAAGTGCGCTCCACAAAAAATAAAAAATTCTTCTCTTTTTTCTGTCTTTGTGAATTGTGTGGGCTGTGGCCACATCTGCATCCTCAAAGCAGCAGCAACAAGCGTGTGTCTGTCTGTTAAAGGGTGGTGTAACTCTCAAAGTGCACTCCACAAAAAATAAAAAAATCTTTTTATTCTGTCTTTGTCAATTGTGTGGGCTGCAGCTGCTCCTGCATCCTCAAAGCAGCAGCGACAAGCGTGCATCTCTCTGTTAAAGGGTGGTGAAACCCTAAAAGTGCTCTCCACAAAAAATAAAAAATTCTTCTTTTTTTTCTGTGTTTGTGAATTGTTTGGGCTGTACACACACCTGCAACCTCATAGGAGCAGTGACAAGGGTGCATCTGTCTGTTAAAGGGTAATGTAACCCCCAATGTGCTCTCCAACCAAAATAAAATAATCTTCTTTTTTTCTGTGTTTGTGTGTGAAATGTATGCACAGTAGCTGCACTTGCATCCTCAAAGCAATAGCAACAAGCATGCGTCTGTTTGTTAAAGGGTGGTGTAACCCTCAATGTGCGCTCCACAAAAAAAAAATTCTTCTTTATTTTTCTGTCTTTGTGAATTGTGTAGACTGTAGCCGCACCTGCATCCTCAAAGCAGCAGTGACTAGTGTTCATTTATCTGTTAAAGGGTGGTGTAACCCTCAAAGTGCGCTCCACAAAAAATAAAAAATTATTTTATTTTCTGTCTTTGTGAATTGTGTGGGCTGTAGCTGCACCTGCATCCTCAAAGCAGCGGCAACAAGCGTGCATCTGTCTGTTAAAGGGTAGTGTAACCCTCAAAGTGCGCGCCACAAAAATAAAAAAATCTTCTTTTTTTTTCTGTCTTTGTGAATTGTGTGGGCTGTGGCCGCACGTACATCCTCAAAGCAGCAGCGACAAGCGTGCATCTGTCTGTTAAAGGGTGGTGTAACCCTCAAAATGCGCTCCACAAAAAATAAAACATTCTTCTTTTTTTTCTGTCTTTTTGAATTGTGTGGGCTGTATCGCACCTGCATCCTCAAAGCAGCAGTGACAAGTGTGTGTCTATCTGTTAAAGGGTTGTGAAACCCTCAAAGTGCGCTCCACAAAAAATAAAAAATTCTTCTCTTTTTTCTGTGTTTGTGAATTGTGTCGGCTGTGGCCACATCTGCATCCTCAAAGCAGCAGCAACAAGCGTGCGTCTGTCTGTTAAAGGGTGGTGTAACCCTCAAAGTGCACTCCACAAAAAATAAAAAAATCTTTTTATTCTGTCTTTGTCAATTGTGTGGGCTGCAGCTGCTCCTGCATCCTCAAAGCAGCAGCGACAAGCGTGCGTCTCTCTGTTAAAGGGTGGTGTAACCCTAAAAGTGCTCTCCACAAAAAATAAAAAATTCTTCTTTTTTTTCTGTGTTTGTGAATTGTGTGGGCTGTACCCGCACCTGCAACCTCATAGGAGCAGCGACAAGGGTGCATCTGTATGTTAAAGGGTAATGTAACCCCCATAGTGCTCTCCAACCAAAATAAAATAATCTTTTTTTCTGTGTTTGTGTGTGAAATGTATGCACAGTAGCTGCACTTGCATCCTCAAAGCAGCAGCAACAAACGTGCCTCTGTGTGTTAAAGGGTAGTTTAACCCTCAAAGTGCGCTCCACAAAAAATAAAAAATATTTTTATTCTGTTTTTGTCAATTGTGTGGGCTGCAGCCGTTCCTGCATCCTCAAAGCAGCTGTAACAAGTGTGCATCTCTCTGTTAAAGGGTGGTGTAACCCTAAAAGTGCTCTCCACAAAAAATAAAAAAATCTTTTCTTTCTGTCTTTGTGAATTGTGTGGGCTGTAGCCGCACCTGCATCCTCAAAGCAGCAGCGACAAGCATACATCTGTCTGTTAAAGGGTTGTGTAACCCTCAAAGTGCGCTCCACAAAAAATATGTATATTTTTTTTCTGTCTTTGTGAATTGTGTGGGCTGTAGCTGCACCTGCATCCTCAAAGCAGCAGCAACAAACGTGCCTCTGTCTGTTACAGGGTAGTTTAACTCTCAAAGTGCGCTCCACAAAAAATAAAAAAATATTTTTATTCTGTCTTTGTCAATTGTGTGGGCTGCAGCTGCTCCTGCATCCTCAAAGCAGCAGCAACAAGCGTTCATCTCTCTGTTAAAGGGTGGTGTAACCCTAAAAGTGCTCTCCACAAAAAATAAAAAATTCTTCTTTTTTTTCTGTGTTTGTGAATTGTGTGGACTGTAGCCGCACCTGCAACCTCATAGGAGCAGCGACAAGGGTGCATCTGTCTGTTAAAGGGTAATGTAACCCCCAAAGTGCGCTCCAACCAAAATAAAATAATCTTCTTTTTTTCTGTTTGTGTGTGAAATGTATGCACAGTAGCTGCACTTGCATCCTCAAAGCAATAGCAACAAGCATGTGTCTGTCTGTTAAAGGGTGGTGTAACCCTCAATGTGCGCTCCACAAAAAAAAAATTCTACTTTATTTTTCTGTTCTTGTGAATTGTGTGGACTGTAGCCGCACCTGCATCCTCAAAGCAGCAGTGACTAGTGTTCGTTTATCTGTTAAAGGGTGGTGTAACCCTCAAAGTGCGCTCCACAAAAAATATAAAATTATTTTATTTTCAGTCTTTGTGAATTGTGTGGGATGTAGCCGCACCTGCATCCTCAAAGCAGCAGCAACAAGCGTGCGTCTGTTTGTTAAAGGGTGGTGTAACCCTTAAAGTGCCCTCCACATTAAATAAAAAAATATTCTTTTTTTTCTGTCTTTGTGAATTGTGTGGGTTGTAGCCGCACCTGCATCCTCAAAGCAGCAGCGACAAGCGTGTGTTTGTTGGTTAAAGGGTGGTGTAACCCTCAAAGTGCGCTCCACAAAAAATAAAAAATTATTTTATTTTCTGTCTTTGTGAATTGTGTGGGCTGTAGCTGCACCTGCATCCTCAAAGCAGCAGCAACAAGCGTGCATCTGTCTGTTAAAGGGTAGTGTAACCCTCAAAGTGCGCGCCACAAAAAATAAAAGAATATTTTTTTTCTGTCTTTGTGAATTATGTGGGCTGTAGCCGCACCTGCATCCTCAAAGCAGCAGCGACAAGCGTGCATCTGTCTGTTAAAGGGCGGTGTAACCCCCAAAGTGTGTGCCAACCATAATAAAATAATCTTTTTTTCTGTGTTTGTGTATGAAATGTTTGCGCAGTAGCCGCACCTGCATCCTCAAAGCAGCAGCGACAATCGTGCGTTTGTTGGTTAAAGGGTTGTGTAACCCTCAAAGTGCGCTCCACAAAAAATAAAAAAATCTTCTTTTTTTTTCTGTCTTTGTGAATTGTGTGGGCTGTGGCCGCATGTACATCCTCAAAGCAGCAGCGACAAGCGTGCATCTGTCTGTTAAAGGGTGGTGTAACCCTCAAAATGCGCTCCACAAAAAATAAAAAATTCTTCTTTTTTTTCTGTCTTTTTGAATTATGTGGGCTGTAGCCGCACCTGCATCCTCAAAGCAGCAGCGGCAATCGTGCGTTTGTTTGTTAAAAGGTGGTGTAACCCTCAAAGTGCGCTCCTCAAAAAATAAAAAAATTCTTCGTTTTTTTCTGTCTTTGTGAATTGTGTGGGCTGTGGCCACATCTGCATCCTCAAAGCAGCAGCAACAAGTGTGCGTTTGTCTGTTAAAGGGTGGTGTAACCCTCAAAGTGCACTCCACAAAAAATAAAAAATTATTTTTATTCTGTCTTTGTCAATTGTGTGGGCTGCAGCCACTCCTGCATCCTCAAAGCAGCAGCGACAAGCGTGCGTCTCTCTGTTAAAGGGTGGTGTAACCCTAAAAGTGCTCTCCACAAAAAATTAAAAATTCTTCTTTTTTTTCTGTGTTTGTGAATTGTGTGGGCTGTAGCTGCACCTGCAACCTCATAGGAGTAGCGACAAGGGTGCATCTGTCTGTTAAAGGGTAATGTAACCCCCATAGTGCTCTCCAACCAAAATAAAATAATCTTCTTTTTTTCTGTGTTTGTGTGTGAAATGTATGCACAGTAGCTGCACTTGCATCCTCAAAGCAATAGCAACAAGCATGTGTCTGTTTGTTAAAGGGTGGTGTAACCCTCAATGTGCGCTCCTCAAAAAATACAAAATTATTTTATTTTCAGTCTTTGTGAATTGTGTGGACTGTAGCCGCACCTGCATACTCAAAGCAGCAGTGACTAGTGTTCGTTTATCTGTTAAAGGGTGGTGTAACCCTCAAAGTGCGCTCCTCAAAAAATACAAAATTATTTTATTTTCAGTCTTTGTGAATTGTGTGGGATGTAGCCGCACCTGCATCCTCAAAGCAGCAGCGACAAGCGTGCGTCTGTCTGTTAAAGGGTGGTGTAACCCTCAAAGTGCCCTCCACAAAAAATAAAAAAATCATCTTTTTTTTCTGTCTTTGTGAATTGTGTGGGCTGTAGCCGCACCTGCATCCTCAAAGCAGCAGTGACAAGCATACATCTGTCTGTTAAAGGGTGGTGTAACCCCCAAAGTGCGCTCCAACCAAAATAAAATAATCTTTTTTTTTTCTGTGTTAGTGTGTGAAATGTATGTGCTGTAGCCGCACCTGCATCCTCAAAGCAGCAGCGACAAGCGTGCGTTTGTTGGTTAAAGGGTGGTGTAACCCTCAAAGTGCGCTCCACAAAAAATAAAAAATAAATCTTTTTTTCCTGTCTTTTTGAATTGCGTGGGCTGTAGCCGCACCTGCATCCTCAAAGCAGCAGCGACAAGTGTGCGTCTATATGTTAAAGAGATGTGTAACCCTCAAAGGGCGCTCCACAAAAAATAAAAAATTCTTCTTTTTTTTCTGTCTTTGTGAATTGTGTGGGCTGTAGCCACACCTGCATCCTTGAAGCAGCAGCAACAAGCGTGCGTCTGTCTGTTAAAGGGTGGTGTACCCCTCAAAGTGCACTCCACAAAAAATAAAAAAGTCTTTTTTACTGTCTTTGTTAATTGTGTGAGTTGAAGCTGCACCTATATCCTCAAAGAAGCAGCGACAAGCGTGCGTCTCTCTGTTAAAGGGTGGTGAAACCCTAAAAGTGCTCTCCACAAAAAATAAAAAATTCTTCTTTTTTTTCTGTGTTTGTGAATTGTGTGGGCTGTAGCCGCACCTGCAACCTCATAGGAGCAGCGAAAAGGGTGCATCTGTCTGTTAAAGGGTAATGTAACCCCCAAAGTGCTCTCCAACCAAAATAAAATAATCTTCTTTTTTTCTGTGTTTCTGTGTGAAATGTATGCACAGTAGCAGCACTTGCATCCTCAAAGCAACAGCTACAAGTATGCGTCTGTCTGTTAAAGGGTGGTGTAACCCTGAATGTGCGCTCCACAAAAAAAAATAATTCTACTTTATTTTTCTGTCTTTGTGAATTGTGTGGACTGTAGCTGCACCTGCATCCTCAAAGCAGCAGTGACTAGTGTTCGTTTATCTGTTAAAGGGTGGTGTAACCCTCAAAGTGCGCTCCACAAAAAATACAAATTTATTTTATTTTCAGTCTTTGTGAATTGTGTGGGATGTAGCCGTACCTGCATCCTCAAAGCAGCAGCGACAAGCGTGCGTCTGTCTGTTAAAGGGTGGTGTAACCCTCAAAGTGCGCTCCACAAAAAATAAAAAAACTCTTATTTTTTTTCTGTCTTTGTGAATTGTGTGGGCTGTGGCCACATCTGCATCCTCAAAGCAGCAGCAACAAGCGTGCGTCTGTCTGTTAAAGGGTGGTGTAACCCTCAAAGTGCACTCCACAAAAACTAAAAAAATATTTTTATTCTGTCTTTGTCAATTGTGTGGGCTGCAGCCGCTCCTGCATCCTCAAAGCAGCAGCGACAAGCGTGCGTCTCTCTGTTAAAGGGTGGTGTAACCCTAAAAGTGCTCTCCACCAAAAATTTAAAATTCTTCTATTTTTTCTGTGTTTGTGAATTGTGTGGGCTGTAGCCGCACCTGCAACCTCATAGGAGCAGCGACAAGGGTGCATCTGTCTGTTAAAGGGTAATGTAACCCCCAAAGTGCTCTCCAACCAAAATAAAATAATCTTCTTTTTTTCTGTGTCTGTGTGTGAAATGTATGCACAGTAGCTGCACTTGCATCCTCAAAGCAATAGCAACAAGCATGCATCTGTTTGTTAAAGGGTGGTGTAACCCTCAATGTGCGCTCCACAAAAAAACAAAATTCTACTTTATTTTTCTGTCTTTGTGAATTGTGTGGACTGTAGCCGCACCTGCATCCTCAAAGCAGCAGTGACTAGTGTTCGTTTATCTGTTAAAGGGTGGTGTAACCCTCAAAGTGCGCTCCACAAAAAATACAAAATTATTTTATTTTCAGTCTTTGTGAATTGTGTGGGATGTAGCCGCACCTGCATCCTCAAAGCAGCAGCGACAAGCGTGCATCTGTCTGTTAAAGGGTGGTGTAACCATCAAAGTGCGCTCCACAAAAAATAAAAAATTCTTCTTTTTTTTCTGTCTTTGTGAATTGTGTGGGCTGTGGCCACACCTACATCCTCAAAGCAGCAGCGACAAGTGTGCATCTGTCTGTTAAAGGGTGGTGTAACCATCAAAGTGCGCTCCACAAAAAATAAAAAATTCTTCTTTTTTTTCTGTCTTTGTGAATTGTGTGGGCTGTAGGCACACCTGCATCCTTGAAGCAGCAGCAACAAGCGTGCGTCTGTCTGTTACAGGGTGGTGTAACCCTCAAAGTGCACTCCACAAAAAATAAAAAAGTATTTTTTTACTGTCTTTGTTAATTGTGTGGGTTGAAGCTGCACCTATATCCTCAAAGAAGCAGCGACAAGCGTGCGTCTCTCTGTTAAAGGGTGGTGAAACCCTAAAAGTGCTCTCCACAAAAATTAAGAAATTCTTCTTTTTTTTCTGTGTTTGTGAATTGTGTGGGCTGTAGCCGCACCTGCAAACTCATAGGAGCAGCGACAAGTGTGCATCTGTCTGTTAAAGGGTAATGTAACCCCCAAAGTGCGCTCCAACCAAAATAAAATAATCTTCTTTTTTTCTGTTTGTGTGTGAAATGTATGCACAGTAGCTGCACTTGCATCCTCAAAGCAACAGCTACAAGCATGTGTCTGTCTGTTAAAGGGTGGTGTAACCCTGAATGTGCGCTCCACAAAAAAAAATAAATCTATTTTTTTTTTCTGTCTTTGTGAATTGTGTGGACTGTATCCGCACCTGCATCCTCAAAGCAGCAGTGACTAGTGTTCGTTTATCTGTTAAAGGGTGGTGTAACCCTCAAAGTGCGCTCCACAAAAAATACAAAATTATTTTATTTTCAGTCTTTGTGAACTGTGTGGGATGTAGCCGCACCTGCATCCTCAAAGCAGCAGCGACAAGCGTGCGTCTGTCTGTTAAAGGGTGGTGTAACCCTCAAAGTGCCCTCCACAAAAAATAAAAAAATCTTCTTTTTTTTCTGTCTTTTTGAATTGTGTGGGGTGTAGCCGCACCTGCATCCTCAAAGCAGCAGCGACAAGCATACGTTTGTCTGTTAAAGGGTGGTGTAACCCCCAAAGTGCGCTCCAACCAAAATAAAATAATCTAATTTTTTTCTGTTTGTGTGTGAAATGTATGTGCAGTAGCCGCACCTGTATCCTCAAAGCAGCAGCGACAAGCGTGCGTTTGTTGGTTAAAGAGTGGTGTAACCCTCAAAGTGCCCTCCACAAAAAATAAAAAAATCCTTTTTTTTCTGTCTTTGTGAATTGTGTGGGCTGTGGCCGCACCTACATCCTCAAAGCAGCAGCGACTAGCGAGCATCTGTCTGCTAAAGGGTGGTGTAACCATCAAAGTGCGCTCCACAAAAAATAAAAAATTCTTCTTTTTTTTCTGTCTTTTTGAATTGCGTGGGCTGTATTGGCACCTGCATCCTCAAAGCCGCAGCGACAAGTGTGCGTCTATATGTTAAAGGGATGTGTAACCCTCAAAGTGCGCTCCACAAAAAATAAAAAATTCTTCTTTTTTTTCTGTCTTTGTGAATTGTGTGGGCTGTAGCCGCACCTGCAACCTCATAGGAGCAGCGACAAGTGTGCATCTGTCTGTTAAAGGGTAATGTAACCCCCAAAGTGCGCTCCAAGCAAAATAAAATAATCTTCTTTTTTTCTGTGTTTGTGTGTGAAATGTATGCACAGTAGCTGCACTTGCATCCTCAAAGCAACAGCAACAAGCTTGCGTCTGTCTGTTAAAGGGTGGTGTAACCCTGAATGTGCGCTCCACAAAAAAAAATAAATCTATTTTTTTTTTCTGTCATTGTGAATTGTGTGGACTGTATCCGCACCTGCATCCTCAAAGCAGCAGTGACTAGTGTTCGTTTATCTGTTAAAGGGTGGTGTAACCCTCAAAGTGCGCTCCACAAAAAATACAAAATTATTTTATTTTCAGTATTTGTGAATTGTGTGGGATGTAGCCGCACCTGCATCCTCAAAGCAGCAGCGACAAGCGTGCGTCTGTCTGTTAAAGGGTGGTGTAACCCTCAAAGTGCCCTCCACAAAAAATAAAAAAATCTTCTTTTTTTTCTGTCTTTTTGACTTGTGTGGGGTGTAGCCGCACCTGCATCCTCAAAGCAGCAGCGACAAGCATACGTTTGTCTGTTAAAGGATGGTGTAACCCCCAAAGTGCGCTCCAGCCAAAATAAAATAATCTAATTTTTTTCTGTTTGTGTGTGAAATGTATGTGCAGTAGCCGCACCTGTATCCTCAAAGCAGCAGCGACAAGCGTGCATTTGTTGGTTAAAGAGTGGTGTAACCCTCAAAGTGCCCTCCACAAAAAATAAAAAAATCCTTTTTTTTCTGTCTTTGTGAATTGCGTGGGCTGTAGCCGCACCTGCATCCTCAAAGCAGCAGCGACAAGTGTGCGTCTATATGTTAAAGGGATGTGTAACCCTCAAAGTGCGCTCCACAAAAAATAAAAAATTCTTCTTTTTTTTCTGTCTTTGTGAATTGTGTGGGCTGTAGCCACACCTGCATCCTTGAAGCAGCAGCAACAAGCGTGCATCTGTCTGTTAAAGGGTGGTGTAACCCTCAAAGTGCACTCCACAAAAAATAAAAAGTCTTTTTTTACTGTCTTTGTAAATTGTGTGGACTGTAGCCGCACCTGCATCCTCAAAGCAACAGCTACAAGCATGTGTCTGTCTGTTAAAGGGTGGTGTAACCCTGAATGTGCACTCCACAAAAAAAAATAATTCTACTTTATTTTTCTGTCTTTGTGAATTGTGTGGACTGTTATCTGCACCTGCATCCTCAAAGCAGCAGTGACTAGTGTTCGTTTATCTGTTAAAGGGTGGTGTAACCCTCAAAGTGCGCTCCACAAAAAATACAAAATTATTTTATTTTCAGTATTTGTGAATTGTGTGGGATGTAGCCGCACCTGCATCCTCAAAGCAGCAGCGACAAGCATGCATCTGTCTGTTAAAGGGTGGTGTAACCCTCAAAGTGCCCTCCACAAAAAATAAAAAAATCTTTTTTTTCTGTCTTTTTGAATTGTGTGTTCTGTAGCCGCACCTGCATCCTCAAAGCAGCAGCGACAAGCATACGTTTGTCTGTTAAAGGGTGGTGTAACCCCCAAAGAGCGCTCCAACCAAAATAAAATAATCTAATTTTTTTCTGTTTGTGTGTGAAATGTATGTGCAGTATCCGCACCTGTATCCTCAAAGCAGCAGCGACAAGCGTGCGTTTGTTGGTTAAAGAGTGGTGTAACCCTCAAAGTGCCCTCCACAAAAAATAAAAAAATCTTTTTTTTCTGTCTTTGTGAATTGTGTGGGCTGTGGCCGCACCTACATCCTCAAAGCAGCAGCGACAAGCGTGCATCTGTCTGTTAAAGGGTGGTGTAACCATCAAAGTGCGCTCCACAAAAAATAAAAAATTCTTCTTTTTTTTCTGTCTTTGTGAATTGTGTGGGCTGTAGCCACACCTGCATCCTCAAAGCAGCAGCGACAAGTGTGCGTCTATATGTTAAAGGGATGTGTAACCCTCAAAGTGCGCTCCACAAAGAATAAAAAATTCTTCTTTTTTTTCTGTCTTTGTGAATTGTGTGGGCTGTAGCCACACCTGCATCCTTGAAGCAGCAGCAACAAGCGTGCGTCTGTCTGTTAAAGGGTGGTGTAACCCTCAAAGTGCACTCCACAAAAAATAAAAAAGTCTTTTTTTACTGTCTTTGTTAATTGTGTGGGTTGAAGCTGCACCTATATCCTCAAAGAAGCAGCGACAAGCATGCGTCTCTCTGTTAAAGGGTGGTGAAACCCTAAAGGTGCTCTCCACAAAAATTAAGAAATTCTTCTTTTTTTTCTGTGTATGTGAATTGTGTGGGCTGTAGCCGCACCTGCAACCTCATAGGAGCAGCGACAAGTGTGCATCTGTCTGTTAAAGGGTAATGTAACCCCCAAAGTGCGCTCCAACCAAAATAAAATAATCTTCTTTTTTTCTGTGTTTGTGTGTGAAATGTATGCACAGTAGCTGCACTTGCATCTTCAAAGCAACAGCTACAAGCATGTGTCTGTCTGTTAAAGGGTGGTGTAACCCTGAATGTGCACTCCACAAAAAAAAATAAATCTATTTTTTTTTTCTGTCATTGTGAATTGTGTGGACTGTATCCGCACCTGCATCCTCAAAGCAGCAGTGACTAGTGTTCGTTTATCTGTTAAAGGGTGGTGTAACCCTCAAAGTGCGCTCCACAAAAAATACAAAATTATTTTATTTTCAGTATTTGTGAATTGTGTGGGATGTAGCCGCACCTGCATCCTCAAAGCAGCAGCGACAAGCGTGCGTCTGTCTGTTAAAGGGTGGTGTAACCCTCAAAGTGCCCTCCACAAAAAATAAAAAAATCTTCTTTTTTTTCTGTCTTTTTGAATTGTGTGGGGTGTAGCCGCACCTGCATCCTCAAAGCAGCAGCGACAAGCATATGTTTGTCTGTTAAAGGATGGTGTAACCCCCAAAGTGCGCTCCAACCAAAATAAAATAATCTAATTTTTTTCTGTTTGTGTGTGAAATGTATGTGCAGTAGCCGCACCTGTATCCTCAAAGCAGCAGCGACAAGCGTGCATTTGTTGGTTAAAGAGTGGTGTAACCCTCAAAGTGCCCTCCACAAAAAATAAAAAAATCCTTTTTTTTCTGTCTTTGTGAATTGCATGGGCTGTAGCCGCACCTGCATCCTCAAAGCAGCAGCGACAAGTGTGCATCTATATGTTAAAGGGATGTGTAACCCTCAAAGTGCGCTCCACAAAAAATAAAAAATTCTTCTTTTTTTTCTGTCTTTGTGAATTGTGTGGGCTGTAGCCACACCTGCATCCTTGAAGCAGCAGCAACAAGCGTGCATCTGTCTGTTAAAGGGTGGTGTAACCCTCAAAGTGCACTCCACAAAAAATAAAAAGTCTTTTTTTATTGTCTTTGTAAATTGTGTGGACTGTAGCCGCACCTGCATCCTCAAAGCAACAGCTACAAGCATGTGTCTGTCTGTTAAAGGGTGGTGTAACCCTGAATGTGCACTCCACAAAAAAAAATAATTCTACTTTATTTTTCTGTCTTTGTGAATTGTGTGGACTGTTATCTGCACCTGCATCCTCAAAGCAGCAGTGACTAGTGTTCGTTTATCTGTTAAAGGGTGGTGTAACCCTCAAAGTGCGCTCCACAAAAAATACAAAATTATTTTATTTTCAGTATTTGTGAATTGTGTGGGATGTAGCCGCACCTGCATCCTCAAAGCAGCAGCGACAAGCGTGCATCTGTCTGTTAAAGGGTGGTGTAACCCTCAAAGTGCCCTCCACAAAAAATAAAAAAATCTTTTTTTTCTGTCTTTTTGAATTGTGTGTTCTGTAGCCGCACCTGCATCCTCAAAGCAGCAGCGACAAGCATACGTTTGTCTGTTAAAGGGTGGTGTAACCCCCAAAGAGCGCTCCAACCAAAATAAAATAATCTAATTTTTTTCTGTTTGTGTGTGAAATGTATGTGCAGTATCCGCACCTGTATCCTCAAAGCAGCAGCGACAAGCGTGCGTTTGTTGGTTAAAGAGTGGTGTAACCCTCAAAGTGCCCTCCACAAAAAATAAAAAAATCTTTTTTTTCTGTCTTTGTGAATTGTGTGGGCTGTGGCCGCACCTACATCCTCAAAGCAGCAGCGACAAGCGAGCATCTGTCTGCTATAGGGTGGTGTAACCATCAAAGTGCGCTCCACAAAAAATAAAAAATTCTTCTTTTTTTTCTGTCTTTTTGAATTGCGTGGGCTGTATCCGCACCTGAATCCTCAAAGCCGCAGCGACAAGTGTGCGTCTATATGTTAAAGGGATGTGTAACCCTCAAAGTGCGCTCCACAAAAAATAAAAAATTCTTCTTTTTTTTCTGTCTTTGTGAATTGTGTGGGTTGAAGCTGCACCTATATCCTCAAAGAAGCAGCGACAAGCGTGCGTCTCTCTGTTAAAGGGTGGTGAAACCCTAAAAGTGCTCTCCACAAAAAATAAAAAATTCTTCTTTTTTTTCTGTGTTTGTGAATTGTGTGGGCTGTAGCCGCACCTGCAACCTCATAGGAGCAGTGACAAGTGTGCATCTGTCTGTTAAAGGGTAATGTAACCCCCAAAGTGCGCTCCAACCAAAATAAAATAATCTTCTTTTTTTCTGTGTTTGTGTGTGAAATGTATGCACAGTAGCTGCACTTGCATCCTCAAAGCAACAGCAACAAGCTTGCGTCTGTCTGTTAAAGGGTGGTGTAACCCTCAATGTGCGCTCCACAAAAAAAAATAATTCTACTTTCATTTTCTGTCTTTGTGAATTGTGTGGACTGTAGCCGCACCTGCATCCTCAAAGCAGCAGTGACTAGTGTTCATTTGTCTGTTAAAGGGTGGTGTAACCCTCAAAGTGCGCTCCTCAAAAAATACAAAATTATTTTATTTTCAGTCTTTGTGAATTGTGTGGGATGTAGCCGCACCTGCATCCTCAAAGCAGCAGCGACAAGCGTTCATCTGTCTGTTAAAGGGTGGTGTAACCCTCAAAGTGCCCTCCACAAAAAATAAAAAAATCTTCTTTTTTTTCTGTCTTTTTGAATTGTGTGGGCTGTAGCCGCACCTGCATCCTCAAAGCAGCAGCGACAAACATGCGTCTGTCTGTTAAAGGGTGGTGTAACCCCCAAAGTGCGCTCCAACCAAAATAAAATAATCTAATTTTTTTCTGAGTTTGTGTGTGAAATGTATGTGCAGTAGCCACACCTGCATCCTCAAAGCAGCAGCGACATGCGTGCGTTTGTTGGTTAAAGGGTGGTGTAACCCTCAAAGTGCCCTCCACAAAAAATAAAAAAATCTTTTTTTTCCTGTCTTTTTGAATTGCGTGGGCTGTAGCCGCACCTGCATCCTCAAAGCAGCAGCGACAAGTGTGCGTCTATATGTTAAAGGGATGTGTAACCCTCAAAGTGCGCTCCACAAAAAATAAAAAATTCTTCTTTTTTTTCTGTCTTTGTGAATTGTGTGGGCTGTAGCCACACCTGCATCCTTAAAGCAGCAGCAACAAGCGTGCGTCTGTCTGTTAAAGGGTGGTGTAACCCTCAAAGTGCGCTCCACAAAAAATAAAAAAGTCTTTTTTTACTGTCTTTGTTAATTGTGTGGGTTGAAGCTGCAACTATATCCTCAAAGAAGCAGCGACAAGCATGCGTCTCTCTGTTAAAGGTGGTGAAACCCTAAAAGTGCTCTCCACAAAAATTAAGAAATTCTTCTTTTTTTTCTGTGTTTGTGAATTGTGTGGGCTGTAGCCGCACCTGCAACCTCATAGGAGCAGTGACAAGTGTGCATCTGTCTGTTAAAGGGTAATATAACCCCCAAAGTGCGCTCCAACCAAAATAAAATAATCTTCTTTTTTTCTGTGTTTGTGTGTGAAATGTATGCACAGTAGCTGCACTTGCATCCTCAAAGCAACAGCTACAAGCATGTGTCTGTCTGTTAAAGGGTGGTGTAACCCTGAATGTGCGCTCCACAAAAAAAAAAAAATCTATTTTTTTTTCTGTCTTTGTGAATTGTGTGGACTGTATCCGCACCTGCATCCTCAAAGCAGCAGTGACTAGTGTTCGTTTATCTGTTAAAGGGTGGTGTAACCCTCAAAGTGCGCTCCACAAAAAATACAAAATTATTTTATTTTCAGTATTTGTGAATTGTGTGGGATGTAGCCGCACCTGCATCCTCAAAGCAGCAGCGACAAGCGTGTGTCTGTCTGTTAAAGGGTGGTGTAACCCTCAAAGTGCCCTCCACAAAAAATAAAAAAATCTTCTTTTTTTTCTGTCTTTTTGAATTGTGTGGGGTGTAGCCGCACCTGCATCCTCAAAGCAGCAGCGACAAGCATACGTTTGTCTGTTAAAGGGTGGTGTAACCCCCAAAGTGCGCTCCAACCAAAATAAAATAATCTAATTTTTTTCTGTTTGTGTGTGAAATGTATGTGCAGTAGCCGCACCTGTATCCTCAAAGCAGCAGCGACAAGCGTGCATTTGTTGGTTAAAGAGTGGTGTAACCCTCAAAGTGCCCTCCACAAAAAATAAAAAAATCCTTTTTTTTCTGTCTTTGTGAATTGTGTGGGCTGTGGCCACACCTACATCCTCAAAGCAGCAGCGACAAGCGAGCATCTGTCTGCTAAAGGGTGGTGTAACCATCAAAATGCGCTCCACAAAAAATAAAAAATTCTTCTTTTTTTTTTGTCTTTTTGAATTGCGTGGGCTGTATCCGCACCTGCATCCTCAAAGCCGCAGCGACAAGTGTGCGTCTATATGTTAAAGGGATGTGTAACCCTCAAAGTGCGCTCCACAAAAAATAAAAAATTCTTCTTTTTTTTCTGTCTTTGTGAATTGTGTGGGTTGAAGCTGCACCTATATCCTCAAAGAAGCAGCGACAAGCGTGCGTCTCTCTGTTAAAGGGTGGTGAAACCCTAAAAGTGCTCTCCACAAAAAATAAAAAATTCTTCTTTTTTTTCTGTGTTTGTGAATTGTGTGGGCTGTAGCCGCACCTGCAACCTCATAGGAGCAGCGACAAGTGTGCATCTGTCTGTTAAAGGGTAATGTAACCCCCAAAGTGCGCTCCAACCAAAATAAAATAATCTTCTTTTTTTCTGTGTTTGTGTGTGAAATGTATGCACAGTAGCTGCACTTGTATCCTCAAAGCAACAGCAACAAGCTTGCGTCTGTCTGTTAAAGGGTGGTGTAACCCTGAATGTGCGCTCCTCAAAAATAAAAATTCTACTTTATTTTTCTGTCTTTGTGAATTGTGTGGACTGTAGCCGCACCTGCATCCTCAAAGCAGCAGTGACTAGTGTTCGTTTATCTGTTAAAGGGTGGTGTAACCCTCAAAGTGCGCTCCACAAAAAATACAAAATTATTTTATTTTCAGTCTTTGTGAATTGTGTGGGATGTAGCCGCACCTGCATCCTCAAAGCAGCAGCGACAAGCGTGCGTCTGTCTGTTAAAGGGTGGTGTAACCCTCAAAGAGCCCTCCACAAAAAATAAAAAAAACTTCTTTTTTTTCTGTCTTTATGAATTGTGTGGGCTGAAGCCGCACCTGCATCCTCAAAGCAGCAGCGACAAGCATACATCTGTCTATTAAAGGGTGGTGTAACCCCCAAAGTGCGCTCAAACCAAAATAAAATAATCTTTTTTTTTTCTGTGTTAGTGTGTGAAATGTATGTGCAGTAGCCGCACCTGCATCCTCAAAGCAGCAGCGACAAGCATGCGTTTGTTGGTTAAAGGGTGGTGTAACCCTCAAAGTGCGCTCCACAAAAAATAAAAAAATCTTCTTTTTTTTTCTGTCTTTGTGAATTGTGTGGGCTGTGGCCGCACCTACATCCTCAAAGCAGCAGCGACAAGCATGCATCTGTCTGTTAAAGGGTGGTGTAACCATCAAAGTGCGCTCCACAAAAAATAAAAAATTCTTCTTTTTTTCCTGTCTTTTTGAATTGCGTGGGCTTTAGCCGCACCTGCATCCTCAAAGCAGCAGCGACAAGTGTGCGTCTATATGTTAAAGGGATGTGTAACCCTCAAAGTGCGCTCCACAAAAAATAAAAAATTCTTCTTTTTTTTCTGTCTTTGTGAATTGTGTGGGCTGTAGCCACACCTGCATCCTTGAAGCAGCAGCAACAAGCGTGCGTCTGTCTGTTAAAGGGTGGTGTAACCCTCAAAGTGCACTCCACAAAAAATAAAAAGTCTTTTTTTACTGTCTTTGTAAATTGTGTGGACTCTAGCCGCACCTGCATCCTCAATGCAACAGCTACAAGCATGTGTCTGTCTGTTAAAGGGTGGTGTAACCCTGAATGTGCACTCCACAAAAAAAAATAATTCTACTTTATTTTTCTGTCTTTGTGAATTGTGTGGACTGTAGCTGCACCTGCATCCTCAAAGCAGCAGTGACTAGTGTTCGTTTATCTGTTAAAGGGTGGTGTAACCCTCAAAGTGCGCTCCACAAAAAATACAAAATTATTTTATTTTCAGTATTTGTGAATTGTGTGGGATGTAGCCGCACCTGCATCCTCAAAGCAGCAGCGACAAGCGTGCATCTGTCTGTTAAAGGGTGGTGTAACCCTCAAAGTGCCCTCCACAAAAAATAAAAAAAATCTTTTTTTTCTGTATTTTTGAATTGTGTGGGCTGTAGCCGCACCTGCATCCTCAAAGCAGCAGCGACAAGCATACGTTTGTCTGTTAAAGGGTGGTGTAACCCCCAAAGAGCGCTCCAACCAAAATAAAATAATCTAATTTTTTTCTGTTTGTGTGTGAAATGTATGTGCAGTATCCGCACCTGTATCCTCAAAGCAGCAGCAACAAGCGTGCGTTTGTTGGTTAAAGAGTGGTGTAACCCTCAAAGTGCCCTCCACAAAAAATAAAAAAATCTTTTTTTTCTGTCTTTGTGATTTTTGTGGGCTGTGGCCGCACCTACATCCTCAAAGCAGCAGCGACAAGCGAGCATCTGTCTGCTATAGGGTGGTGTAACCATCAAAGTGCGCTCCACAAAAAATAAAAAATTCTTCTTTTTTTTCTGTCTTTTTGAATTGCGTGGGCTGTATCCGCACCTAGATCCTCAAAGCCGCAGCGACAAGTGTGCGTCTATATGTTAAAGGGATGTGTAACCCTCAAAGTGCGCTTCACAAAAAATAAAAAATTCTTCTTTTTTTTCTGTCTTTGTGAATTGTGTGGGTTGAAGCTGCACCTATATCCTCAAAGAAGCAGCGACAAGCGTGCGTCTCTCTGTTAAAGGGTGGTGAAACCCTAAAAGTGCTCTCCACAAAAAATAAAAAATTCTTCTTTTTTTTCTGTGTTTGTGAATTGTGTGGGCTGTAGCCGCACCTGCAACCTCATAGGAGCAGTGACAAGTTTGCATCTGTCTGTTAAAGGGTAATGTAACCCCCAAAGTGCGCTCCAACCAAAATAAAATAATCTTCTTTTTTTCTGTGTTTGTGTGTGAAATGTATGCACAGTAGCTGCACTTGCATCCTCAAAGCAACAGCAACAAGCTTGCGTCTGTCTGTTAAAGGGTGGTGTAACCCTCAATGTGCGCTCCACAAAAAAAAATAATTCTACTTTCATTTTCTGTCTTTGTGAATTGTGTGGACTGTAGCCGCACCTGCATCCTCAAAGCAGCAGTGACTAGTGTTCATTTGTCTGTTAAAGGGTGGTGTAACCCTCAAAGTGCGCTCCTCAAAAAATACAAAATTATTTTATTTTCAGTCTTTGTGAATTGTGTGGGATGTAGCCGCACCTGCATCCTCAAAGCAGCAGCGACAAGCGTTCATCTGTCTGTTAAAGGGTGGTGTAACCCTCAAAGTGCCCTCCACAAAAAATAAAAAAATCTTCTTTTTTTTCTGTCTTTTTGAATTGTGTGGGCTGTAGCCGCACCTGCATCCTCAAAGCAGCAGCGACAAGCATGCGTCTGTCTGTTAAAGGGTGGTGTAACCCCCAAAGTGCGCTCCAACCAAAATAAAATAATCTAATTTTTTTCTGAGTTTGTGTGTGAAATGTATGTGCAGTAGCCACACCTGCATCCTCAAAGCAGCAGCGACATGCGTGCGTTTGTTGGTTAAAGGGTGGTGTAACCCTCAAAGTGCCCTCCACAAAAAATAAAAAAATCTTTTTTTTCCTGTCTTTTTGAATTGCGTGGGCTGTAGCCGCACCTGCATCCTCAAAGCAGCAGCGACAAGTGTGCGTCTATATGTTAAAGGGATGTGTAACCCTCAAAGTGCGCTCCACAAAAAATAAAAAATTCTTCTTTTTTTTCTGTCTTTGTGAATTGTGTGGGCTGTAGCCACACCTGCATCCTTAAAGCAGCAGCAACAAGCGTGCGTCTGTCTGTTAAAGGGTGGTGTAACCCTCAAAGTGCGCTCCACAAAAAATAAAAAAGTCTTTTTTTACTGTCTTTGTTAATTGTGTGGGTTGAAGCTGCAACTATATCCTCAAAGAAGCAGCGACAAGCATGCGTCTCTCTGTTAAAGGTGGTGAAACCCTAAAAGTGCTCTCCACAAAAATTAAGAAATTCTTCTTTTTTTTCTGTGTTTGTGAATTGTGTGGGCTGTAGCCGCACCTGCAACCTCATAGGAGCAGTGACAAGTGTGCATCTGTCTGTTAAAGGGTAATATAACCCCCAAAGTGCGCTCCAACCAAAATAAAATAATCTTCTTTTTTTCTGTGTTTGTGTGTGAAATGTATGCACAGTAGCTGCACTTGCATCCTCAAAGCAACAGCTACAAGCATGTGTCTGTCTGTTAAAGGGTGGTGTAACCCTGAATGTGCGCTCCACAAAAAAAAAAAATCTATTTTTTTTTTCTGTCTTTGTGAATTGTGTGGACTGTATCCGCACCTGCATCCTCAAAGCAGCAGTGACTAGTGTTCGTTTATCTGTTAAAGGGTGGTGTAACCCTCAAAGTGCGCTCCACAAAAAATACAAAATTATTTTATTTTCAGTATTTGTGAATTGTGTGGGATGTAGCCGCACCTGCATCCTCAAAGCAGCAGCGACAAGCGTGTGTCTGTCTGTTAAAGGGTGGTGTAACCCTCAAAGTGCCCTCCACAAAAAATAAAAAAATCTTCTTTTTTTTCTGTCTTTTTGAATTGTGTGGGGTGTAGCCGCACCTGCATCCTCAAAGCAGCAGCGACAAGCATACGTTTGTCTGTTAAAGGGTGGTGTAACCCCCAAAGTGCGCTCCAACCAAAATAAAATAATCTAATTTTTTTCTGTTTGTGTGTGAAATGTATGTGCAGTAGCCGCACCTGTATCCTCAAAGCAGCAGCGACAAGCGTGCATTTGTTGGTTAAAGAGTGGTGTAACCCTCAAAGTGCCCTCCACAAAAAATAAAAAAATCCTTTTTTTTCTGTCTTTGTGAATTGTGTGGGCTGTGGCCGCACCTACATCCTCAAAGCAGCAGCGACAAGCGAGCATCTGTCTGCTAAAGGGTGGTGTAACCATCAAAGTGGGCTCCACAAAAAATAAAAAATTCTTCTTTTTTTTCTGTCTTTTTGAATTGCGTGGGCTGTATCCGCACCTGCATCCTCAAAGCCGCAGCGACAAGTGTGCGTCTATATGTTAAAGGGATGTGTAACCCTCAAAGTGCGCTCCACAAAAAATAAAAAATTCTTCTTTTTTTCTGTCTTTGTGAATTGTGTGGGTTGAAGCTGCACCTATATCCTCAAAGAAGCAGCGACAAGCGTGCGTCTCTCTGTTAAAGGGTGGTGAAACCCTAAAAGTGCTCTCAACAAAAAATAAAAAATTCTTCTTTTTTTTCTGTGTTTGTGAATTGTGTGGGCTGTAGCCGCACCTGCAACCTCATAGGAGCAGCGACAAGTGTGCATCTGTCTGTTAAAGGGTAATGTAACCCCCAAAGTGCGCTCCAACCAAAATAAAATAATCTTCTTTTTTTCTGTGTTTGTGTGTGAAATGTATGCACAGTAGCTGCACTTGTATCCTCAAAGCAACAGCAACAAGCTTGCGTCTGTCTGTTAAAGGGTGGTGTAACCCTCAATGTGCGCTCCACAAAAAAAAATAATTCTACTTTCTTTTTCTGTCTTTGTGAATTGTGTGGACTGTAGCCGCACCTGCATCCTCAAAGCAGCAGTGACTAGTGTTCGTTTGTCTGTTAAAGGGTGGTGTAACCCTCAAAGTGCGCTCCACAAAAAATACAAAATTATTTTATTTTCAGTCTTTGTGAATTGTGTGGGATGTAGCCGCACCTGCATCCTCAAAGCAGCAGCGACAAGCGTGCGTCTGTCTGTTAAAGGGTGGTGTAACCCTCAAAGTGCCCTCCACAAAAAATAAAAAAATCTTCTTTTTTTTCTGTCTTTTTGAATTGTGTGGGCTGTAGCCGCACCTGCATCCTCAAAGCAGCAGCGACAAGCATGCGTCTGTCTGTTAAAGGGTGGTGTAACCCTCAAAGTGCGCTCCAACCAAAATAAAATAATCTAATTTTTTTCTGTGTTTGTGTGTGAAATGTATGTGCAGTAGCCACACCTGCATCCTCAAAGCAGCAGCGACATGCGTGCGTTTGTTGGTTAAAGGGTGGTGTAACCCTCAAAGTGCCCTCCACAAAAAATAAAAAAATCTTTTTTTTTCTGTCTTTGTGAATTGTGTGGGCTGTGGCCGCACCTACATCCTCAAAGCAGCAGCGACAAGCGTGCATCTGTCTGTTAAAGGGTGGTGTAACCATCAAAGTGCGCTCCACAAAAAATAAAAAATTCTTCTTTTTTTCCTATCTTTTTGAATTGCATGGGCTGTAGCCGCACCTGCATCCTCAAAGCAGCAGCGACAAGTGTGCGTCTATATGTTAAAGGGATGTGTAACCCTCAAAGTGCGCTCCACAAAAAATAAAAAATTCATCTTTTTTTTCTGTCTTTGTGAATTGTGTGGGCTGTAGCCACACCTATATCCTCAAAGAAGCAGCGACAAGCATGCGTCTCTCTGTTAAAGGTGGTGAAACCCTAAAAGTGCTCTCCACAAAAATTAAGAAATTCTTCTTTTTTTTCTGTGTTTGTGAATTGTGTGGGCTGTAGCCGGACCTGCAACCTCATAGGAGCAGCGAAAAGGGTGCATCTGTCTGTTAAAGGGTGGTGTAACCCTCAAAGTGCGCTCCACAAAAAATACAAAATTATTTTATTTTCAGTATTTGTGAATTGTGTGGGATGTAGCCGCACCTGCATCCTCAAAGCAGCAGCGACAAGCGTGTGTCTGTCTGTTAAAGGGTGGTGTAACCCTCAAAGTGCCCTCCACAAAAAATAAAAAAATCTTCTTTTTTTTCTGTCTTTTTGAATTGTGTGGGGTGTAGCCGCACCTGCATCCTCAAAGCAGCAGCGACAAGCATACGTTTGTCTGTTAAAGGGTGGTGTAACCCCCAAAGTGCGCTCCAACCAAAATAAAATAATCTAATTTTTTTCTGTTTGTGTGTGAAATGTATGTGCAGTAGCCGCACCTGTATCCTCAAAGCAGCAGCGACAAGCATGCATTTGTTGGTTAAAGAGTGGTGTAACCCTCAAAGTGCCCTCCACAAAAAATAAAAAAATCCTTTTTTTTCTGTCTTTGTGAATTGTGTGGGCTGTGGCCGCACCTACATCCTCAAAGCAGCAGCGACAAGTGAGCATCTGTCTGCTAAAGGGTGGTGTAACCATCAAAGTGCGCTCCACAAAAAATAAAAAATTCTTCTTTTTTTTCTGTCTTTTTGAATTGCGTGGGCTGTATCCGCACCAGCATCCTCAAAGCCGCAGCGACAAGTGTGCGTCTGTCTGTTAAAGGGATGTGTAACCCTCAAAGTGCGCTCCACAAAAAATAAAAAATTCTTCTTTTTTTTCTGTCTTTGTGAATTGTGTGGGTTGAAGCTTCACCTATATCCTCAAAGAAGCAGCGACAAGCGTGCGTCTCTCTGTTAAAGGGTGGTGAAACCCTAAAAGTGCTCTCCACAAAAAATAAAAAATTCTTCTTTTTTTTCTGTGTTTGTGAATTGTGTGGGCTGTAGCCGCACCTGCAACCTCATAGGAGCAGCGACAAGTGTGCATCTGTCTGTTAAAGGGTAATGTAACCCCCAAAGTGCGCTCCAACCAAAATAAAATAATCTTCTTTTTTTCTGTGTTTGTGTGTGAAATGTATGCACAGTAGCTGCACTTGTATCCTCAAAGCAACAGCAACAAGCTTGCGTCTGTCTGTTAAAGGGTGGTGTAACCCTCAATGTGCGCTCCACAAAAAAAAATAATTCTACTTTCTTTTTCTGTCTTTGTGAATTGTGTGGACTGTAGCCGCACCTGCATCCTCAAAGCAGCAGTGACTAGTGTTCGTTTGTCTGTTAAAGGGTGGTGTAACCCTCAAAGTGCGCTCCACAAAAAATACAAAATTATTTTATTTTCAGTCTTTGTGAATTGTGTGGGATGTAGCCGCACCTGCATCCTCAAAGCAGCAGCGACAAGCGTGCGTCTGTCTGTTAAAGGGTGGTGTAACCCTCAAAGTGCCCTCCACAACAAATATAAAAATCTTCTTTTTTTTCTGTCTTTTTGAATTGTGTGGGCTGTAGCCGCACCTGCATCCTCAAAGCAGCAGCGACAAGCATGCGTCTGTCTGCTAAAAGGGTGGTGTAACCCCCAAAGTGCGCTCCAACCAAAATAAAATAATCTAATTTTTTTCTGTGTTTGTGTGTGAAATGTATGTGCAGTAGCCACACCTGCATCCTCAAAGCAGCAGCGACATGCGTGCATTTGTTGGTTAAAGGGTGGTGTAACCCTCAAAGTGCCCTCCACAAAAAATAAAAAAATCTTTTTTTTTCTGTCTTTGTGAATTGTGTGGGCTGTGGCCGCACCTACATCCTCAAAGCAGCAGCGACAAGCGTGCATCTGTCTGTTAAAGGGTGGTGTAACCATCAAAGTGCGCTCCACAAAAAATAAAAAATTCTTCTTTTTTTCCTATCTTTTTGAATTGCATGGGCTGTAGCCGCACCTGCATCCTCAAAGCAGCAGCGACAAGTGTGCGTCTATATGTTAAAGGGATGTGTAACCCTCAAAGTGCGCTCCACAAAAAATAAAAAATTCATCTTTTTTTTCTGTCTTTGTGAATTGTGTGGGCTGTAGCCACACCTATATCCTCAAAGAAGCAGCGACAAGCATGCGTCTCTCTGTTAAAGGTGGTGAAACCCTAAAAGTGCTCTCCACAAAAATTAAGAAATTCTTCTTTTTTTTCTGTGTTTGTGAATTGTGTGGGCTGTAGCCGGACCTGCAACCTCATAGGAGCAGCGAAAAGGGTGCATCTGTCTGTTAAAGGGTAATGTAACCCCTAAAGTGCTCTCCAACCAAAATAAAATAATCTTCTTTTTTTCTGTGTTTGTGTGTGAAATGTATGCACAGTAGCTGCACTTGCATCCTCAAAGCAATAGCAACAAGCATGCGTCTGTTTGTTAAAGGGTGGTGTAACCCTGAATGTGCGCTCCTCAAAAAAAAAAATTCTACTTTATTTTTCTGTCTTTGTGAATTGTGTGGACTGTAGCCGCACCTGCATCCTCAAAGCAGCAGTGACTAGTGATCGTTTATCTGTTAAAGGGTGGTGTAACCCTCAAAGTGCGCTCCACAAAAAATACAAAATTATTTTATTTTCAGTCTTTGTGAATTGTGTGGGATGTAGCCTCACCTGCATCTTCAAAGCAGCAGCGACAAGCGTGCGTCTGTCTGTTAAAGGGTGGTGTAACCCTCAAAGTGCCCTCCACAAAAAATAAAAAAATCTTCTTTTTTTTCTGTCTTTTTGAATTGTGTGGGCTGTAGCCGCACCTGCATCCTCAAAGCAGCAGCGACAAGCATGCGTCTGTCTGTTAAAGGGTGGTGTAACCCCCAAAGTGCGCTCCAACCAAAATAAAATAATCTAATTTTTTTCTGTGTTTGTGTGTGAAATGTATGTGCAGTAGCCACACCTGCATCCTCAAAGCAGCAGCGACATGCGTGCGTTTGTTGGTTAAAGGGTGGTGTAACCCTCAAAGTGCCCTCCACAAAAAATAAAAAAATCTTTTTTTTTCTGTCTTTGTGAATTGTGTGGGCTGTGGCCGCACCTACATCCTCAAAGCAGCAGCGACAAGCGTGCATCTGTCTGTTAAAGGGTGGTGTAACCATCAAAGTGCGCTCCACAAAAAATAAAAAATTCTTCTTTTTTTCCTATCTTTTTGAATTGCATGGGCTGTAGCCGCACCTGCATCCTCAAAGCAGCAGCGACAAGTGTGCGTCTATATGTTAAAGGGATGTGTAACCCTCAAAGTGCGCTCCACAAAAAATAAAAAATTCATCTTTTTTTTCTGTCTTTGTGAATTGTGTGGGCTGTAGCCACACCTATATCCTCAAAGAAGCAGCGACAAGCATGCGTCTCTCTGTTAAAGGTGGTGAAACCCTAAAAGTGCTCTCCACAAAAATTAAGAAATTCTTCTTTTTTTTCTGTGTTTGTGAATTGTGTGGGCTGTAGCCGGACCTGCAACCTCATAGGAGCAGCAAAAAGGGTGCATCTGTCTGTTAAAGGGTAATGTAACCCCCAAAGTGCTCTCCAACCAAAATAAACTAATCTTCTTTTTTTCTGTGTTTGTGTGTGAAATGTATGCACAGTAGCTGCACTTGCATCCTCAAAGCAATAGCAACAAGCATGCATCTGTTTGTTAAAGGGTGGTGTAACCCTGAATGTGCGCTCCTCAAAAAAAAAAATTCTACTTTATTTTTCTGTCTTTGTGAATTGTGTGGACTGTAGCCGCACCTGCATCCTCAAAGCAGCAGTGACTAGTGATCGTTTATCTGTTAAAGGGTGGTGTAACCCTCAAAGTGCGCTCCACAAAAAATACAAAATTATTTTATTTTCAGTCTTTGTGAATTGTGTGGGATGTAGCCGCACCTGCATCTTCAAAGCAGCAGCGACAAGCGTGCGTCTGTCTGTTAAAGGGTGGTGTAACCCTCAAAGTGCCCTCCACAAAAAATAAAAAAATCTTCTTTTTTTTCTGTCTTTTTGAATTGTGTGGGCTGTAGCCGCACCTGCATCCTCAAAGCAGCAGCGACAAGCATGCGTCTGTCTGTTAAAGGGTGGTGTAACCCCCAAAGTGCGCTCCAACCAAAATAAAATAATCTAATTTTTTTCTGTGTTTGTGTGTGAAATGTATGTGCAGTAGCCACACCTGCATCCTCAAAGCAGCAGCGACATGCGTGCGTTTGTTGGTTAAAGGGTGGTGTAACCCTCAAAGTGCCCTCCACAAAAAATAAAAAAATCTTTTTTTTTCTGTCTTTGTGAATTGTGTGGGCTGTGGCCGCACCTACATCCTCAAAGCAGCAGCGACAAGCGTGCATCTGTCTGTTAAAGGGTGGTGTAACCATCAAAGTGCGCTCCACAAAAAATAAAAAATTCTTCTTTTTTTCCTATCTTTTTGAATTGCATGGGCTGTAGCCGCACCTGCATCCTCAAAGCAGCAGCGACAAGTGTGCGTCTATATGTTAAAGGGATGTGTAACCCTCAAAGTGCGCTCCACAAAAAATAAAAAATTCATCTTTTTTTTCTGTCTTTGTGAATTGTGTGGGCTGTAGCCACACCTATATCCTCAAAGAAGCAGCGACAAGCATGCGTCTCTCTGTTAAAGGTGGTGAAACCCTAAAAGTGCTCTCCACAAAAATTAAGAAATTCTTCTTTTTTTTCTGTGTTTGTGAATTGTGTGGGCTGTAGCCGGACCTGCAACCTCATAGGAGCAGCAAAAAGGGTGCATCTGTCTGTTAAAGGGTAATGTAACCCCCAAAGTGCTCTCCAACCAAAATAAACTAATCTTCTTTTTTTCTGTGTTTGTGTGTGAAATGTATGCACAGTAGCTGCACTTGCATCCTCAAAGCAATAGCAACAAGCATGCATCTGTTTGTTAAAGGGTGGTGTAACCCTGAATGTGCGCTCCTCAAAAATAAAAATTCTACTTTATTTTTCTGTCTTTGTGAATTGTGTGGACTGTAGCCGCACCTGCATCCTCAAAGCAGCAGTGACTAGTGTTCGTTTATCTGTTAAAGGGTGGTGTAACCCTCAAAGTGCGCTCCACAAAAAATACAAAATTATTTTATTTTCAGTCTTTGTGAATTGTGTGGGATGTAGCCGCACCTGCATCCTCAAAGCAGCAGCGACAAGCGTGCGTCTGTCTGTTAAAGGGTGGTGTAACCCTCAAAGAGCCCTCCACAAAAAATAAAAAAAACTTCTTTTTTTTCTGTCTTTATGAATTGTGTGGGCTGTAGCCGCACCTGCATCCTCAAAGCAGCAGCGACAAGCATACATCTGTCTATTAAAGGGTGGTGTAACCCCCAAAGTGCGCTCAAACCAAAATAAAATAATCTTTTTTTTTTCTGTGTTAGTGTGTGAAATGTATGTGCAGTAGCCGCACCTGCATCCTCAAAGCAGCAGCGACAAGCATGCGTTTGTTGGTTAAAGGGTGGTGTAACCCTCAAAGTGCGCTCCACAAAAAATAAAAAAATCTTCTTTTTTTTTCTGTCTTTGTGAATTGTGTGGGCTGTGGCCGCACCTACATCCTCAAAGCAGCAGCGACAAGCATGCATCTGTCTGTTAAAGGGTGGTGTAACCATCAAAGTGCGCTCCACAAAAAATAAAAAATTCTTCTTTTTTTCCTGTCTTTTTGAATTGCGTGGGCTTTAGCCGCACCTGCATCCTCAAAGCAGCTGCGACAAGTGTGCGTCTATATGTTAAAGGGATGTGTAACCCTCAAAGTGCGCTCCACAAAAAATAAAAAATTCTTCTTTTTTTTCTGTCTTTGTGAATTGTGTGGGCTGTAGCCACACCTGCATCCTTGAAGCAGCAGCAACAAGCGTGCGTCTGTCTGTTAAAGGGTGGTGTAACCCTCAAAGTGCACTCCACAAAAAATAAAAAGTCTTTTTTTACTGTCTTTGTAAATTGTGTGGACTGTAGCCGCACCTGCATCCTCAAAGCAACAGCTACAAGCATGTGTCTGTCTGTTAAAGGGTGGTGTAACCCTGAATGTGCACTCCACAAAAAAAAATAATTCTACTTTATTTTTCTGTCTTTGTGAATTGTGTGGACTGTAGCTGCACCTGCATCCTCAAAGCAGCAGTGACTAGTGTTCGTTTATCTGTTAAAGGGTGGTGTAACCCTCAAAGTGCGCTCCACAAAAAATACAAAATTATTTTATTTTCAGTATTTGTGAATTGTGTGGGATGTAGCCGCACCTGCATCCTCAAAGCAGCAGCGACAAGCGTGCATCTGTCTGTTAAAGGGTGGTGTAACCCTCAAAGTGCCCTCCACAAAAAATAAAAAAAATCTTTTTTTTCTGTATTTTTGAATTGTGTGGGTTGTAGCCGCACCTGCATCCTCAAAGCAGCAGCGACAAGCATACGTTTGTCTGTTAAAGGGTGGTGTAACCCCCAAAGAGCGCTCCAACCAAAATAAAATAATCTAATTTTTTTCTGTTTGTGTGTGAAATGTATGTGCAGTATCCGCACCTGTATCCTCAAAGCAGCAGCAACAAGCGTGCGTTTGTTGGTTAAAGAGTGGTGTAACCCTCAAAGTGCCCTCCACAAAAAATAAAAAAATCTTTTTTTTCTGTCTTTGTGAATTTTGTGGGCTGTGGCCGCACCTACATCCTCAAAGCAGCAGCGACAAGCGAGCATCTGTCTGCTATAGGGTGGTGTAACCATCAAAGTGCGCTCCACAAAAAATAAAAAATTCTTCTTTTTTTCTGTCTTTTTGAATTGCGTGGGCTGTATCCGCACCTGCATCCTCAAAGCCGCAGCGACAAGTGTGCATCTATATGTTAAAGGGATGTGTAACCCTCAAAGTGCGCTCCACAAAAAATAAAAAATTCTTCTTTTTTTTCTGTCTTTGTGAATTGTGTGGGTTGAAGCTGCACCTATATCCTCAAAGAAGCAGCGACAAGCGTGCATCTCTCTGTTAAAGGGTGGTGAAACCCTAAAAGTGCTCTCCACAAAAAATAAAAAATTCTTCTTTTTTTTCTGTGTTTGTGAATTGTGTGGGCTGTAGCCGCACCTGCAACCTCATAGGAGCAGTGACAAGTGTGCATCTGTCTGTTAAAGGGTAATGTAACCCCCAAAGTGCGCTCCAACCAAAATAAAATAATCTTCTTTTTTTCTGTGTTTGTGTGTGAAATGTATGCACAGTAGCTGCACTTGCATCCTCAAAGCAACAGCAACAAGCTTGCGTCTGTCTGTTAAAGGGTGGTGTAACCCTCAATGTGCGCTCCACAAAAAATAATAATTCTACTTTCATTTTCTGTCTTTGTGAATTGTGTGGACTGTAGCCGCACCTGCATCCTCAAAGCAGCAGCGACCAGCGTGCATCTGTCTGTTAAAGGGTGGTGTAACCCTCAAAGTGCCCTCCACAAAAAATAAAAAAATCTTCTTTTTTTTCTGTCTTTTTGAATTGTGTGGGCTGTAGCCACACCTGCATCCTCAAAGCAGCAGCAACAAGCATGCGTCTGTCTGTTAAAGGGTGGTGTAACCCCCAAAGTGCGCTCCAACCAAAATAAAATAATCTAATTTTTTTCTGTGTTTGTGTGTGAAATGTATGTGCAGTAGCCACACCTGCATCCTCAAATCAGCAGCGACATGCATGCGTTTGTTGGTTAAAGGGTGGTGTAACCCTCAAAGTGCCCTCCACAAAAAATAAAAAAATCTTTTTTTTCCTGTCTTTTTGAATTGCGTGGGCTGTAGCCGCACCTGCATCCTCAAAGCAGCAGCGACAAGTGTGCGTCTATATGTTAAAGGGATGTGTAACCCTCAAAGTGCGCTCCACAAAAAATAAAAAATTCTTCTTTTTTTTCTGTCTTTGTGAATTGTGTGGGCTGTAGCCACACCTGCATCCTTAAAGCAGCAGCAACAAGCGTGCGTCTGTCTGTTAAAGGGTGGTGTAACCCTCAAAGTGCGCTCCACAAAAAATAAAAAAGTCTTTTTTTACTGTCTTTGTTAATTGTGTGGGTTGAAGCTGCAACTATATCCTCAAAGAAGCAGCGACAAGCATGCGTCTCTCTGTTAAAGGTGGTGAAACCCTAAAAGTGCTCTCCACAAAAATTAAGAAATTCTTCTTTTTTTTCTGTGTTTGTGAATTGTGTGGGCTGTAGCCGCACCTGCAACCTCATAGTAGCAGCGACAAGGGTGCATCTGTCTGTTAAAGGGTAATGTAACCCCCAAAGTGCTCTCCAACCAAAATAAAATAATATTCTTTTTTTCTGTGTTTGTGTGTGAAATGTATGCACAGTAGCTGCACTTGCATCCTCAAATCAATAGCAACAAACATGCGTCTGTTTGTTAAAGAGTGGTGTAACCCTCAATGTGAAATCCCCCCCCAAAAAATTCTACTTTATTTTTCTGTCTTTGTGAATTGTGTGGACTGTAGCCTCACCTGCATCCTCAAAGCAGCAGTGACTAGTGTTTGTTTATCTGTTAAAGGGTGGTGTAACCCTCAAAGTGCGCTCCACAAAAAATACAAAATTATTTTATTTTCAGTCTTTGTGAATTGTGTGGGATGTAGCCGCACCTGCATCCTCAAAGCAGCAGCGACAAGCGTGCGTCTGTCTGTTAAAGGGTGGTGTAACCCTGAATGTGCGCTCCTCAAAAAAAAAATTCTACTTTATTTTTCTGTCTTTGTGAATTGTGTGGACTGTAGCTGCACCTGCATCCTCAAAGCAGCATTGACTAGTGTTCGTTTATCTGTTAAAGGGTGGTGTAACCCTCAAAGTGCGCTCCACAAAAAATACAAAATTATTTTATTTTCAGTCTTTGTGAATTGTGTGGGATGTAGCCGCACCTGCATCCTCAAAGCAGCAGCGACAAGCGTGCGTCTGTCTGTTAAAGGGTAGTGTAACCCTCAAAGTGCCCTCCACAAAAAATAAAAAAATCTTCTTTTTTTTCTGTCTTTATGAATTGTGTGGGCTGTAGCCGCACCTGCATCCTCAAAGCAGCAGCGACAAGCATACATCTGTCTGTTAAAGGGTGGTGTAACCCCCAAAGTGCGCTCAAACCAAAATAAAATAATCCTTTTTTTTTCTGTGTTAGTGTATGAAATGTATGTGCAGTAGCCGCACCTGCATCCTCAAAGCAGCAGCGACAAGCATGCGTTTGTTGGTTAAAGGGTGGTGTAACCCTCAAAGTGTGCTCCACAAAAAATAAAAAAGTCTTTTTTTACTGTCTTTGTTAATTGTGTGGGTTGAAGCTGCACCTATATCCTCAAAGAAGCAGCGACAAGCGTGCGTCTCTCTGTTAAAGGGTGGTGAAACCCTAAAAGTGCTCTCCACAAAAATTAAGAAATTCTTCTTTTTTTTCTGTGTTTGTGAATTGTGTGGGCTGTAGCCACACCTGCAACCTCATAGGAGCAGCGACAAGCATACATTTGTCTGTTAAAGGGTGGTGTAACCCCGAAAGAACGTTCCAACCAAAATAAAATAATCTAATTTTTTTCTGTTTGTGTGTGAAATGTATGTGCAGTAGCCGCACCTGTATCCTCAAAGCAGCAGCGACAAGCGTGCGTTTTTTGGTTAAAGAGTGGTGTAACCCTCAAAATGCCCTCCACAAAAAATAAAAAAATCTTTTTTTTTCTGTCTTTGTGAATTGTGTGGGCTGTGGCCGCACCTACATCCTCAAAGCAGCAGTGACAAGCGAGAATCTGTCTGCTAAAGGGTGGTGTAACCATCAAAGTGCGCTCCACAAAAAATAAAAAATTCTTCTTTTTTTTCTGTCTTTTTGAATTGCGTGGGCTGTATCCGCACCTGCATCCTCAAAGCCGCAGCGACAAGTGTGCGTCTATATGTTAAAGGGATGTGTAACCCTCAAAGTGCGCTACACAAAAAATAAAAAATTCTTCTTTTTTTCAGTCTTTGTGAATTGTGTGGGCTGTAGCCACACCTGCATCCTTGAAGCAGCAGCAACAAGCGTGCGTCTGTCTGTTAAAGGGTGGTGTAACCCTCAAAGTGCACTCCACAAAAAATAAAAAAGTCTTTTTTTACTGTCTTTGTTAATTGTGTGGGTTGAAGCTGCACCTATATCCTCAAAGAAGCAGCGACAAGCGTGCGTCTCTCTGTTAAAGGGTGGTGAAACCCTAAAAGTGCTCTCCACAAAAATTAAGAAATTCTTCTTTTTTTTCTGTGTTTGTGAATTGTGTGGGCTGTAGCCGCACCTGCAACCTCATAGGAGCAGCGACAAGTGTGCATCTGTCTGTTAAAGGGTGGTGTAACCCTAAAAGTGCTCTCCACAAAAAATAAAAAATTCTTCTTTTTTTTCTGTGTTTGTGAATTGTGTGGGCTGTAGCCGCACCTGCAACCTCATAGGAGCAGCGACAAGGGTGCATCTGTCTGTTAAAGGGTAATGTAACCCCCAAAGTGCGCTCCAACCAAAATAAAATAATCTTCTTTTTTTCTGTGTTTGTGTGTGAAATGTATGCACAGTAGCTGCACTTGCATCCTCAAAGCAACAGCTACAAGCATGTGTCTGTCTGTTAAAGGGTGGTGTAACCCTGAATGTGCACTCCACAAAAAAAAAAATTCTACTTTATTTTTCTGTCTTTGTGAATTGTGTGGACTGTAGCCGCACCTGCATCCTCAAAGCAGCAGTGACTAGTGTTCGTTTATCTGTTAAAGGGTGGTGTAACCCTCAAAGTGCTCTCCACAAAAAATACAAAATTATTTTATTTTCAGTCTTTGTGAATTGTGTGGGATGTAGCCGCACCTGCATCCTCAAAGCAGCAGCGACAAGCGTGCGTCTGTCTGTTAAAGGGTGGTGTAACCCTGAATGTGCGCTCCTCCAAAAAAAAAATTCTACTTTATTTTTCTGTCTTTGTGAATTGTGTGGACTGTAGCCGCACCTGCATCCTCAAATCAGCAGTGACTAGTGTTCGTTTATCTGTTAAAGGGTGGTGTAACCCTCAAAGTGCGCTAGACAAAAAATACAAAATTATTTTATTTTCAGTCTTTGTGAATTGTGTGGGATGTAGCCACACCTGCATCCTCAAAGCAGCAGCGACAAGCGTGCGTCTGTCTGTTAAAGGGTGGTGTAACCCTCAAAGTGCCCTCCACAAAAAATAAAAAAATCTTCTTTTTTTTCTGTCTTTATGAATTGTGTGGGCTGTAGCCGCACCTGCATCCTCAAAGCAGCAGCGACAAGCATACATCTGTCTGTTAAAGGGTGGTGTAACCCGCAAAGTGCGCTCAAACCAAAATAAAATAATCTTTTTTTTTTCTGTGTTAGTGTGTGAAATGTATGTGCAGTAGCCGCACCTGCATCCTCAAAGCAGCAGCGACAAGCGTGCGTTTGTTGGTTAAAGGGTGGTGTAACCCTCAAAGTGCGCTCCACAAAAAATAAAAAAATCCTCTTTTTTTTCTGTCTTTGTGAATTGTGTGGGCTGTGGCCGCACCTACATCCTCAAAGCAGCAGCGACAAGCGTGCATCTGTCTGTTAAAGGGTGGTGTAACCATCAAAGTGCGCTCCACAAAAAATAAAAAATTCTTCTTTTTTTCCTGTCTTTTTGAATTGCGTGGGCTGTAGCCGCACCTGCATCCTCAAAGCAGCAGCGACAAGTGAGCGTCTATATGTTAAAGGGATGTGTAACCCTCAAAGTGCGCTCCAC
Source organism: Taudactylus pleione (assembly GCA_031769625.1). NCBI lineage: Eukaryota > Metazoa > Chordata > Amphibia > Anura > Myobatrachidae > Taudactylus > Taudactylus pleione. The sequence goes on from JAUIMM010000334.1 coordinate 501,377, forward strand.
AAAAAATAAAAAATTCTTCTTTTTTTCTGTCTTTGTGAATTGTGTGGGCTGTAGCCACACTTGCATCCTTGAAGCAGCAGCAACAAGCGTGCGTCTGTCTGTTAAAGGGTGGTGTAACCCTCAAAGTGCACTCCACAAAAAATAAAAAAGTCTTTTTTTACTGTCTTTGTTAATTGTGTGGGTTGAAGCTGCACCTATATCCTCAAAGAAGCAGCGACAAGCGTGCGTCTCTCTGTTAAAGGGTGGTGAAACCCTAAAAGTGCTCTCCACAAAAATTAAGAAATTCTTCTTTTTTTTCTGTGTTTGTGAATTGTGTGGGCTGTAGCCATACCTGCAACCTCATAGGAGCAGCGACAAGCATACGTTTGTCTGTTAAAGGGTGGTGTAACCCCGAAAGAACGTTCCAACCAAAATAAAATAATCTAATTTTTTTCTGTTTGTGTGTGAAATGTATGTGCAGTAGCCGCACCTGTATCCTCAAAGCAGCAGCGACAAGCGTGCGTTTTTTGGTTAAAGAGTGGTGTAACCCTCAAAGTGCCCTCCACAAAAAATAAAAAAATCTTTTTTTTTCTGTCTTTGTGAATTGTGTGGGCTGTGGCCGCACCTACATCCTCAAAGCAGCAGTGACAAGCGAGAATCTGTCTGCTAAAGGGTGGTGTAACCATCAAAGTGCGCTCCACAAAAAATAAAAAAATCTTCTTTTTTTTCTGTCTTTTTGAATTGCGTGGGCTGTATCCGCACCTGCATCCTCAAAGCCGCAGCGACAAGTGTGCGTCTATATGTTAAAGGGATGTGTAACCCTCAAAGTGCGCTCCACAAAAAATAAAAAATTCTTCTTTTTATTCTGTCTTTGTGAATTGTGTGGGTTGAAGCTGCACCTATATCCTCAAAGAAGCATCGACAAGCGTGCGTCTCTCTGTTAAAGGGTGGTGAAACCCTAAAAGTGCTCTCCACAAAAAATAAAAAATTCTTCTTTTTTTTCTGTGTTTGTGAATTGTGTGGGCTGTAGCCGCACCTGCAACCTCATAGGAGCAGCGACAAGTGTGCATCTGTCTGTTAAAGTGTAATGTAACCCCCAAAGTGTGCTCCAACCAAAATAAAATAATCTTCTTTTTTTCTGTGTTTGTGTGTGAAATGTATGCACAGTAGCTGCACTTGCATCCTCAAAGCAACAGCAACAAGCTTGTGTCTGTCTGTTAAAGGGTGGTGTAACCCTCAATGTGCGCTCCACAAAAAAAAATAATTCTACTTTATTTTTCTGTCTTTGTGAATTGTGTGGACTGTAGCTGCACCTGCATCCTCAAAGCAGCAGTGACTAGTGTTCGTTTGTCTGTTAAAGGGTGGTGTAACCCTCAAAGTGCGCTCCTCAAAAAATACAAAATTATTTTATTTTCAGTCTTTGTGAATTGTGTGGGATGTAGCCGCACCTGCATCCTCAAAGCAGCAGTGACAAGCGTGCATCTGTCTGTTAAAGGGTGGTGTAACCCTCAAAGTGCCCTCCACAAAAAATAAAAAAAATCTTCTTTTTTTTCTGTCTTTTTGAATTGTGTGGGCTGTAGCCGCACCTGCATCCTCAAAGCAGCAGCGACAAGCATGTGTCTGTCTGTTAAAGGGTGGTGTAACCCCCAAAGTGCACTCCAACCAAAATAAAATAATCTAATTTTTTTCTGTGTTTGTGTGTGAAATGTATGTGCAGTAGCCACACCTGCATCCTCAAAGCAGCAGCGACATGCGTGCGTTTGTTGGTTAAAGGGTGGTGTAACCCTCAAAGTGCCCTCCACAAAAAATAAAAAATCTTTTTTTTTCTGTCTTTGTGAATTGTGTGGGCTGTGGCCGCACCTACATCCTCAAAGCAGCAGCGACAAGCGTGCATCTGTCTGTTAAAGGGTGGTGTAACCCTCAAAGTGCGCTCCACAAAAAATAAAAAAATCTTCTTTTTTTTTCTGTCTTTGTGAATTGTGTGGGCTGTAGCCGCACCTGCAACCTCATAGTAGAAGCGACAAGGGTGCATCTGTCTGTTAAAGGTTAATGTAACCCCCAAAGTGCTCTCCAACCAAAATAAAATAATCTTCTTTTTTTCTGTGTTTGTGTGTGAAATGTATGCACAGTAGCTGCACTTGCATCCTCAAAGCAATAGCAACAAGCATGCGTCTGTTTGTTAAAGGGTGGTGTAACCCTCAATGTGCGCTCCACAAAAAAAAAAATTCTACTTTATTTTTCTGTCTTTGTGAATTGTGTGGACTGTAGCCGCACCTGCATCCTCAAAGCAGCAGTGACTAGTGTTCGTTTATCTGTTAAAGGGTGGTGTAACCCTCAAAGTGCGCTCCACAAAAAATACAAAATTATTTTATTTTCAGTCTTTGTGAATTGTGTGGGATGTAGCCGCACCTGCATCCTCAAAGCAGCAGCGACAAGCGTGCGTCTGTCTGTTAAAGGGTGGTGTAACCCTGAATGTGCGCTCCTCAAAAAAAAAAATTCTACTTTATTTTTCTGTCTTTGTGAATTGTGTGGACTGTAGCCGCACCTGCATCCTCAAAGCAGCAGTGACTATTGTTCGTTTATCTGTTAAAGGGTGGTGTAACCCTCAAAGTGCGCTCCACAAAAAATACAAAATTATTTTATTTTCAGTCTTTGTGAATTGTGTGGGATGTAGCCGCACCTGCATCCTCAAAGCAGCAGCGACAAGCATGCGTCTGTCTGTTAAAGGGTGGTGTAACCCTCAAAGTGCCCTCCACAAAAAATAAAAAAATCTTTTTTTTCTGTCTTTATGAATTGTGTGGGCTGTAGCCGCACCTGCATCCTCAAAGCAGCAGCGACAAGCATACATCTGTCTGTTAAAGGGTGGTGTAACCCCCAAAGTGCGCTCAAACCAAAAAAAAATAATCTTTTTTTTTTCTGTGTTAGTGTGTGAAATGTATGTGCAGTAGCCGCACCTGCATCCTCAAAGCAGCAGCGACAAGCGTGCGTTTGATGGTTAAAGGGTGGTGTAACCCTCAAAGTGCGCTCCACAAAAAATAAAAAAATCTTCTTTTTTTTTCTGTCTTTGTGAATTGTGTGTGCTGTGGCCTCACCTACGTCCTCAAAGCAGCAGCGACAAGCGTGCATCTGTCTGTTAAAGGGTGGTGTAACCATCAAAGTGCGCTCCACAAAAAATAATAAATTCTTCTTTTTTTCCTGTCTTTTTGAATTGCGTGGGCTGTAGCCGAACCTGCATCCTCAAAGCAGCAGCGACAAGTGTGCATCTATATGTTAAAGGGATGTGTAACCCTCAAAGTGCGCTCCACAAAAAATAAAAAATTCTTCTTTTTTTTCTGTCTTTGTGAATTGTGTGGGCTGTAGCCACACCTGCATCCTTGAAGCAGCAGCAACAAGCGTCCGTCTGTCTGTTAAAGGGTGGTGTAACCCTCAAAGTGCGCTCCACAAAAAATAAAAAATTCATCTTTTTTTTCTGTCTTTGTGAATTGTGTGGGCTGTAGCCACACCTATATCCTCAAAGAAGCAGCGACAAGCATGCGTCTCTCTGTTAAAGGTGGTGAAACCCTAAAAGTGCTCTCCACAAAAATTAAGAAATTCTTCTTTTTTTTCTGTGTTTGTGAATTGTGTGGGCTGTAGCCGGACCTGCAACCTCATAGGAGCAGCGAAAAGGGTGCATCTGTCTGTTAAAGGGTAATGTAACCCCTAAAGTGCTCTCCAACCAAAATAAAATAATCTTCTTTTTTTCTGTGTTTGTGTGTGAAATGTATGCACAGTAGCTGCACTTGCATCCTCAAAGCAATAGCAACAAGCATGCGTCTGTTTGTTAAAGGGTGGTGTAACCCTGAATGTGCGCTCCTCAAAAAAAAAAATTCTACTTTATTTTTCTGTCTTTGTGAATTGTGTGGACTGTAGCCGCACCTGCATCCTCAAAGCAGCAGTGACTAGTGATCGTTTATCTGTTAAAGGGTGGTGTAACCCTCAAAGTGCGCTCCACAAAAAATACAAAATTATTTTATTTTCAGTCTTTGTGAATTGTGTGGGATGTAGCCTCACCTGCATCTTCAAAGCAGCAGCGACAAGCGTGCGTCTGTCTGTTAAAGGGTGGTGTAACCCTCAAAGTGCCCTCCACAAAAAATAAAAAAATCTTCTTTTTTTTCTGTCTTTTTGAATTGTGTGGGCTGTAGCCGCACCTGCATCCTCAAAGCAGCAGCGACAAGCATGCGTCTGTCTGTTAAAGGGTGGTGTAACCCCCAAAGTGCGCTCCAACCAAAATAAAATAATCTAATTTTTTTCTGTGTTTGTGTGTGAAATGTATGTGCAGTAGCCACACCTGCATCCTCAAAGCAGCAGCGACATGCGTGCGTTTGTTGGTTAAAGGGTGGTGTAACCCTCAAAGTGCCCTCCACAAAAAATAAAAAAATCTTTTTTTTTCTGTCTTTGTGAATTGTGTGGGCTGTGGCCGCACCTACATCCTCAAAGCAGCAGCGACAAGCGTGCATCTGTCTGTTAAAGGGTGGTGTAACCATCAAAGTGCGCTCCACAAAAAATAAAAAATTCTTCTTTTTTTCCTATCTTTTTGAATTGCATGGGCTGTAGCCGCACCTGCATCCTCAAAGCAGCAGCGACAAGTGTGCGTCTATATGTTAAAGGGATGTGTAACCCTCAAAGTGCGCTCCACAAAAAATAAAAAATTCATCTTTTTTTTCTGTCTTTGTGAATTGTGTGGGCTGTAGCCACACCTATATCCTCAAAGAAGCAGCGACAAGCATGCGTCTCTCTGTTAAAGGTGGTGAAACCCTAAAAGTGCTCTCCACAAAAATTAAGAAATTCTTCTTTTTTTTCTGTGTTTGTGAATTGTGTGGGCTGTAGCCGGACCTGCAACCTCATAGGAGCAGCAAAAAGGGTGCATCTGTCTGTTAAAGGGTAATGTAACCCCCAAAGTGCTCTCCAACCAAAATAAACTAATCTTCTTTTTTTCTGTGTTTGTGTGTGAAATGTATGCACAGTAGCTGCACTTGCATCCTCAAAGCAATAGCAACAAGCATGCATCTGTTTGTTAAAGGGTGGTGTAACCCTGAATGTGCGCTCCTCAAAAAAAAAAATTCTACTTTATTTTTCTGTCTTTGTGAATTGTGTGGACTGTAGCCGCACCTGCATCCTCAAAGCAGCAGTGACTAGTGATCGTTTATCTGTTAAAGGGTGGTGTAACCCTCAAAGTGCGCTCCACAAAAAATACAAAATTATTTTATTTTCAGTCTTTGTGAATTGTGTGGGATGTAGCCGCACCTGCATCTTCAAAGCAGCAGCGACAAGCGTGCGTCTGTCTGTTAAAGGGTGGTGTAACCCTCAAAGTGCCCTCCACAAAAAATAAAAAAATCTTCTTTTTTTTCTGTCTTTTTGAATTGTGTGGGCTGTAGCCGCACCTGCATCCTCAAAGCAGCAGCGACAAGCATGCGTCTGTCTGTTAAAGGGTGGTGTAACCCCCAAAGTGCGCTCCAACCAAAATAAAATAATCTAATTTTTTTCTGTGTTTGTGTGTGAAATGTATGTGCAGTAGCCACACCTGCATCCTCAAAGCAGCAGCGACATGCGTGCGTTTGTTGGTTAAAGGGTGGTGTAACCCTCAAAGTGCCCTCCACAAAAAATAAAAAAATCTTTTTTTTTCTGTCTTTGTGAATTGTGTGGGCTGTGGCCGCACCTACATCCTCAAAGCAGCAGCGACAAGCGTGCATCTGTCTGTTAAAGGGTGGTGTAACCATCAAAGTGCGCTCCACAAAAAATAAAAAATTCTTCTTTTTTTCCTATCTTTTTGAATTGCATGGGCTGTAGCCGCACCTGCATCCTCAAAGCAGCAGCGACAAGTGTGCGTCTATATGTTAAAGGGATGTGTAACCCTCAAAGTGCGCTCCACAAAAAATAAAAAATTCATCTTTTTTTTCTGTCTTTGTGAATTGTGTGGGCTGTAGCCACACCTATATCCTCAAAGAAGCAGCGACAAGCATGCGTCTCTCTGTTAAAGGTGGTGAAACCCTAAAAGTGCTCTCCACAAAAATTAAGAAATTCTTCTTTTTTTTCTGTGTTTGTGAATTGTGTGGGCTGTAGCCGGACCTGCAACCTCATAGGAGCAGCAAAAAGGGTGCATCTGTCTGTTAAAGGGTAATGTAACCCCCAAAGTGCTCTCCAACCAAAATAAACTAATCTTCTTTTTTTCTGTGTTTGTGTGTGAAATGTATGCACAGTAGCTGCACTTGCATCCTCAAAGCAATAGCAACAAGCATGCATCTGTTTGTTAAAGGGTGGTGTAACCCTGAATGTGCGCTCCTCAAAAATAAAAATTCTACTTTATTTTTCTGTCTTTGTGAATTGTGTGGACTGTAGCCGCACCTGCATCCTCAAAGCAGCAGTGACTAGTGTTCGTTTATCTGTTAAAGGGTGGTGTAACCCTCAAAGTGCGCTCCACAAAAAATACAAAATTATTTTATTTTCAGTCTTTGTGAATTGTGTGGGATGTAGCCGCACCTGCATCCTCAAAGCAGCAGCGACAAGCGTGCGTCTGTCTGTTAAAGGGTGGTGTAACCCTCAAAGAGCCCTCCACAAAAAATAAAAAAAACTTCTTTTTTTTCTGTCTTTATGAATTGTGTGGGCTGTAGCCGCACCTGCATCCTCAAAGCAGCAGCGACAAGCATACATCTGTCTATTAAAGGGTGGTGTAACCCCCAAAGTGCGCTCAAACCAAAATAAAATAATCTTTTTTTTTTCTGTGTTAGTGTGTGAAATGTATGTGCAGTAGCCGCACCTGCATCCTCAAAGCAGCAGCGACAAGCATGCGTTTGTTGGTTAAAGGGTGGTGTAACCCTCAAAGTGCGCTCCACAAAAAATAAAAAAATCTTCTTTTTTTTTCTGTCTTTGTGAATTGTGTGGGCTGTGGCCGCACCTACATCCTCAAAGCAGCAGCGACAAGCATGCATCTGTCTGTTAAAGGGTGGTGTAACCATCAAAGTGCGCTCCACAAAAAATAAAAAATTCTTCTTTTTTTCCTGTCTTTTTGAATTGCGTGGGCTTTAGCCGCACCTGCATCCTCAAAGCAGCTGCGACAAGTGTGCGTCTATATGTTAAAGGGATGTGTAACCCTCAAAGTGCGCTCCACAAAAAATAAAAAATTCTTCTTTTTTTTCTGTCTTTGTGAATTGTGTGGGCTGTAGCCACACATGCATCCTTGAAGCAGCAGCAACAAGCGTGCGTCTGTCTGTTAAAGGGTGGTGTAACCCTCAAAGTGCACTCCACAAAAAATAAAAAGTCTTTTTTTACTGTCTTTGTAAATTGTGTGGACTGTAGCCGCACCTGCATCCTCAAAGCAACAGCTACAAGCATGTGTCTGTCTGTTAAAGGGTGGTGTAACCCTGAATGTGCACTCCACAAAAAAAAATAATTCTACTTTATTTTTCTGTCTTTGTGAATTGTGTGGACTGTAGCTGCACCTGCATCCTCAAAGCAGCAGTGACTAGTGTTCGTTTATCTGTTAAAGGGTGGTGTAACCCTCAAAGTGCGCTCCACAAAAAATACAAAATTATTTTATTTTCAGTATTTGTGAATTGTGTGGGATGTAGCCGCACCTGCATCCTCAAAGCAGCAGCGACAAGCGTGCATCTGTCTGTTAAAGGGTGGTGTAACCCTCAAAGTGCCCTCCACAAAAAATAAAAAAAATCTTTTTTTTCTGTATTTTTGAATTGTGTGGGCTGTAGCCGCACCTGCATCCTCAAAGCAGCAGCGACAAGCATACGTTTGTCTGTTAAAGGGTGGTGTAACCCCCAAAGAGCGCTCCAACCAAAATAAAATAATCTAATTTTTTTCTGTTTGTGTGTGAAATGTATGTGCAGTATCCGCACCTGTATCCTCAAAGCAGCAGCAACAAGCGTGCGTTTGTTGGTTAAAGAGTGGTGTAACCCTCAAAGTGCCCTCCACAAAAAATAAAAAAATCTTTTTTTTCTGTCTTTGTGAATTTTGTGGGCAGTGGCCGCACCTACATCCTCAAAGCAGCAGCGACAAGCGAGCATCTGTCTGCTATAGGGTGGTGTAACCATCAAAGTGCGCTCCACAAAAAATAAAAAATTCTTCTTTTTTTCTGTCTTTTTGAATTGCGTGGGCTGTATCCGCACCTGCATCCTCAAAGCCGCAGCGACAAGTGTGCATCTATATGTTAAAGGGATGTGTAACCCTCAAAGTGCGCTCCACAAAAAATAAAAAATTCTTCTTTTTTTTCTGTCTTTGTGAATTGTGTGGGTTGAAGCTGCACCTATATCCTCAAAGAAGCAGCGACAAGCGTGCATCTCTCTGTTAAAGGGTGGTGAAACCCTAAAAGTGCTCTCCACAAAAAATAAAAAATTCTTCTTTTTTTTCTGTGTTTGTGAATTGTGTGGGCTGTAGCCGCACCTGCAACCTCATAGGAGCAGTGACAAGTGTGCATCTGTCTGTTAAAGGGTAATGTAACCCCCAAAGTGCGCTCCAACCAAAATAAAATAATCTTCTTTTTTTCTGTGTTTGTGTGTGAAATGTATGCACAGTAGCTGCACTTGCATCCTCAAAGCAACAGCAACAAGCTTGCGTCTGTCTGTTAAAGGGTGGTGTAACCCTCAATGTGCGCTCCACAAAAAATAATAATTCTACTTTCATTTTCTGTCTTTGTGAATTGTGTGGACTGTAGCCGCACCTGCATCCTCAAAGCAGCAGCGACCAGCGTGCATCTGTCTGTTAAAGGGTGGTGTAACCCTCAAAGTGCCCTCCACAAAAAATAAAAAAATCTTCTTTTTTTTCTGTCTTTTTGAATTGTGTGGGCTGTAGCCACACCTGCATCCTCAAAGCAGCAGCGACAAGCATGCGTCTGTCTGTTAAAGGGTGGTGTAACCCCCAAAGTGCGCTCCAACCAAAATAAAATAATCTAATTTTTTTCTGTGTTTGTGTGTGAAATGTATGTGCAGTAGCCACACCTGCATCCTCAAATCAGCAGCGACATGCATGCGTTTGTTGGTTAAAGGGTGGTGTAACCCTCAAAGTGCCCTCCACAAAAAATAAAAAAATCTTTTTTTTCCTGTCTTTTTGAATTGCGTGGGCTGTAGCCGCACCTGCATCCTCAAAGCAGCAGCGACAAGTGTGCGTCTATATGTTAAAGGGATGTGTAACCCTCAAAGTGCGCTCCACAAAAAATAAAAAATTCTTCTTTTTTTTCTGTCTTTGTGAATTGTGTGGGCTGTAGCCACACCTGCATCCTTAAAGCAGCAGCAACAAGCGTGCGTCTGTCTGTTAAAGGGTGGTGTAACCCTCAAAGTGCGCTCCACAAAAAATAAAAAAGTCTTTTTTTACTGTCTTTGTTAATTGTGTGGGTTGAAGCTGCAACTATATCCTCAAAGAAGCAGCGACAAGCATGCGTCTCTCTGTTAAAGGTGGTGAAACCCTAAAAGTGCTCTCCACAAAAATTAAGAAATTCTTCTTTTTTTTCTGTGTTTGTGAATTGTGTGGGCTGTAGCCGCACCTGCAACCTCATAGTAGCAGCGACAAGGGTGCATCTGTCTGTTAAAGGGTAATGTAACCCCCAAAGTGCTCTCCAACCAAAATAAAATAATCTTCTTTTTTTCTGTGTTTGTGTGTGAAATGTATGCACAGTAGCTGCACTTGCATCCTCAAATCAATAGCAACAAACATGCGTCTGTTTGTTAAAGAGTGGTGTAACCCTCAATGTGAAATCCCCCCCCAAAAAATTCTACTTTATTTTTCTGTCTTTGTGAATTGTGTGGACTGTAGCCTCACCTGCATCCTCAAAGCAGCAGTGACTAGTGTTTGTTTATCTGTTAAAGGGTGGTGTAACCCTCAAAGTGCGCTCCACAAAAAATACAAAATTATTTTATTTTCAGTCTTTGTGAATTGTGTGGGATGTAGCCGCACCTGCATCCTCAAAGCAGCAGCGACAAGCGTGCGTCTGTCTGTTAAAGGGTGGTGTAACCCTGAATGTGCGCTCCTCAAAAAAAAAATTCTACTTTATTTTTCTGTCTTTGTGAATTGTGTGGACTGTAGCTGCACCTGCATCCTCAAAGCAGCATTGACTAGTGTTCGTTTATCTGTTAAAGGGTGGTGTAACCCTCAAAGTGCGCTCCACAAAAAATACAAAATTATTTTATTTTCAGTCTTTGTGAATTGTGTGGGATGTAGCCGCACCTGCATCCTCAAAGCAGCAGCGACAAGCGTGCGTCTGTCTGTTAAAGGGTAGTGTAACCCTCAAAGTGCCCTCCACAAAAAATAAAAAAATCTTCTTTTTTTTCTGTCTTTATGAATTGTGTGGGCTGTAGCCGCACCTGCATCCTCAAAGCAGCAGCGACAAGCATACATCTGTCTGTTAAAGGGTGGTGTAACCCCCAAAGTGCGCTCAAACCAAAATAAAATAATCCTTTTTTTTTCTGTGTTAGTGTATGAAATGTATGTGCAGTAGCCGCACCTGCATCCTCAAAGCAGCAGCGACAAGCATGCGTTTGTTGGTTAAAGGGTGGTGTAACCCTCAAAGTGTGCTCCACAAAAAATAAAAAAGTCTTTTTTTACTGTCTTTGTTAATTGTGTGGGTTGAAGCTGCACCTATATCCTCAAAGAAGCAGCGACAAGCGTGCGTCTCTCTGTTAAAGGGTGGTGAAACCCTAAAAGTGCTCTCCACAAAAATTAAGAAATTCTTCTTTTTTTTCTGTGTTTGTGAATTGTGTGGGCTGTAGCCACACCTGCAACCTCATAGGAGCAGCGACAAGCATACATTTGTCTGTTAAAGGGTGGTGTAACCCCGAAAGAACGTTCCAACCAAAATAAAATAATCTAATTTTTTTCTGTTTGTGTGTGAAATGTATGTGCAGTAGCCGCACCTGTATCCTCAAAGCAGCAGCGACAAGCGTGCGTTTTTTGGTTAAAGAGTGGTGTAACCCTCAAAATGCCCTCCACAAAAAATAAAAAAATCTTTTTTTTTCTGTCTTTGTGAAATGTGTGGGCTGTGGCCGCACCTACATCCTCAAAGCAGCAGTGACAAGCGAGAATCTGTCTGCTAAAGGGTGGTGTAACCATCAAAGTGCGCTCCACAAAAAATAAAAAATTCTTCTTTTTTTTCTGTCTTTTTGAATTGCGTGGGCTGTATCCGCACCTGCATCCTCAAAGCCGCAGCGACAAGTGTGCGTCTATATGTTAAAGGGATGTGTAACCCTCAAAGTGCGCTACACAAAAAATAAAAAATTCTTCTTTTTTTCAGTCTTTGTGAATTGTGTGGGCTGTAGCCACACCTGCATCCTTGAAGCAGCAGCAACAAGCGTGCGTCTGTCTGTTAAAGGGTGGTGTAACCCTCAAAGTGCACTCCACAAAAAATAAAAAAGTCTTTTTTTACTGTCTTTGTTAATTGTGTGGGTTGAAGCTGCACCTATATCCTCAAAGAAGCAGCGACAAGCGTGCGTCTCTCTGTTAAAGGGTGGTGAAACCCTAAAAGTGCTCTCCACAAAAATTAAGAAATTCTTCTTTTTTTTCTGTGTTTGTGAATTGTGTGGGCTGTAGCCGCACCTGCAACCTCATAGGAGCAGCGACAAGTGTGCATCTGTCTGTTAAAGGGTGGTGTAACCCTAAAAGTGCTCTCCACAAAAAATAAAAAATTCTTCTTTTTTTTCTGTGTTTGTGAATTGTGTGGGCTGTAGCCGCACCTGCAACCTCATAGGAGCAGCGACAAGGGTGCATCTGTCTGTTAAAGGGTAATGTAACCCCCAAAGTGCGCTCCAACCAAAATAAAATAATCTTCTTTTTTTCTGTGTTTGTGTGTGAAATGTATGCACAGTAGCTGCACTTGCATCCTCAAAGCAACAGCTACAAGCATGTGTCTGTCTGTTAAAGGGTGGTGTAACCCTGAATGTGCACTCCACAAAAAAAAAAATTCTACTTTATTTTTCTGTCTTTGTGAATTGTGTGGACTGTAGCCGCACCTGCATCCTCAAAGCAGCAGTGACTAGTGTTCGTTTATCTGTTAAAGGGTGGTGTAACCCTCAAAGTGCTCTCCACAAAAAATACAAAATTATTTTATTTTCAGTCTTTGTGAATTGTGTGGGATGTAGCCGCACCTGCATCCTCAAAGCAGCAGCGACAAGCGTGCGTCTGTCTGTTAAAGGGTGGTGTAACCCTGAATGTGCGCTCCTCCAAAAAAAAAATTCTACTTTATTTTTCTGTCTTTGTGAATTGTGTGGACTGTAGCCGCACCTGCATCCTCAAATCAGCAGTGACTAGTGTTCGTTTATCTGTTAAAGGGTGGTGTAACCCTCAAAGTGCGCTAGACAAAAAATACAAAATTATTTTATTTTCAGTCTTTGTGAATTGTGTGGGATGTAGCCACACCTGCATCCTCAAAGCAGCAGCGACAAGCGTGCGTCTGTCTGTTAAAGGGTGGTGTAACCCTCAAAGTGCCCTCCACAAAAAATAAAAAAATCTTCTTTTTTTTCTGTCTTTATGAATTGTGTGGGCTGTAGCCGCACCTGCATCCTCAAAGCAGCAGCGACAAGCATACATCTGTCTGTTAAAGGGTGGTGTAACCCGCAAAGTGCGCTCAAACCAAAATAAAATAATCTTTTTTTTTTCTGTGTTAGTGTGTGAAATGTATGTGCAGTAGCCGCACCTGCATCCTCAAAGCAGCAGCGACAAGCGTGCGTTTGTTGGTTAAAGGGTGGTGTAACCCTCAAAGTGCGCTCCACAAAAAATAAAAAAATCTTCTTTTTTTTCTGTCTTTGTGAATTGTGTGGGCTGTGGCCGCACCTACATCCTCAAAGCAGCAGCGACAAGCGTGCATCTGTCTGTTAAAGGGTGGTGTAACCATCAAAGTGCGCTCCACAAAAAATAAAAAATTCTTCTTTTTTTCCTGTCTTTTTGAATTGCGTGGGCTGTAGCCGCACCTGCATCCTCAAAGCAGCAGCGACAAGTGAGCGTCTATATGTTAAAGGGATGTGTAACCCTCAAAGTGCGCTCCACAAAAAATAAAAAATTCTTCTTTTTTTCTGTCTTTGTGAATTGTGTGGGCTGTAGCCACACTTGCATCCTTGAAGCAGCAGCAACAAGCGTGCGTCTGTCTGTTAAAGGGTGGTGTAACCCTCAAAGTGCACTCCACAAAAAATAAAAAAGTCTTTTTTTACTGTCTTTGTTAATTGTGTGGGTTGAAGCTGCACCTATATCCTCAAAGAAGCAGCGACAAGCGTGCGTCTCTCTGTTAAAGGGTGGTGAAACCCTAAAAGTGCTCTCCACAAAAATTAAGAAATTCTTCTTTTTTTTCTGTGTTTGTGAATTGTGTGGGCTGTAGCCATACCTGCAACCTCATAGGAGCAGCGACAAGCATACGTTTGTCTGTTAAAGGGTGGTGTAACCCCGAAAGAACGTTCCAACCAAAATAAAATAATCTAATTTTTTTCTGTTTGTGTGTGAAATGTATGTGCAGTAGCCGCACCTGTATCCTCAAAGCAGCAGCGACAAGCGTGCGTTTTTTGGTTAAAGAGTGGTGTAACCCTCAAAGTGCCCTCCACAAAAAATAAAAAAATCTTTTTTTTTCTGTCTTTGTGAATTGTGTGGGCTGTGGCCGCACCTACATCCTCAAAGCAGCAGTGACAAGCGAGAATCTGTCTGCTAAAGGGTGGTGTAACCATCAAAGTGCGCTCCACAAAAAATAAAAAAATCTTCTTTTTTTTCTGTCTTTTTGAATTGCGTGGGCTGTATCCGCACCTGCATCCTCAAAGCCGCAGCGACAAGTGTGCGTCTATATGTTAAAGGGATGTGTAACCCTCAAAGTGCGCTCCACAAAAAATAAAAAATTCTTCTTTTTATTCTGTCTTTGTGAATTGTGTGGGTTGAAGCTGCACCTATATCCTCAAAGAAGCATCGACAAGCGTGCGTCTCTCTGTTAAAGGGTGGTGAAACCCTAAAAGTGCTCTCCACAAAAAATAAAAAATTCTTCTTTTTTTTCTGTGTTTGTGAATTGTGTGGGCTGTAGCCGCACCTGCAACCTCATAGGAGCAGCGACAAGTGTGCATCTGTCTGTTAAAGTGTAATGTAACCCCCAAAGTGTGCTCCAACCAAAATAAAATAATCTTCTTTTTTTCTGTGTTTGTGTGTGAAATGTATGCACAGTAGCTGCACTTGCATCCTCAAAGCAACAGCAACAAGCTTGCGTCTGTCTGTTAAAGGGTGGTGTAACCCTCAATGTGCGCTCCACAAAAAAAAATAATTCTACTTTATTTTTCTGTCTTTGTGAATTGTGTGGACTGTAGCTGCACCTGCATCCTCAAAGCAGCAGTGACTAGTGTTCGTTTGTCTGTTAAAGGGTGGTGTAACCCTCAAAGTGCGCTCCTCAAAAAATACAAAATTATTTTATTTTCAGTCTTTGTGAATTGTGTGGGATGTAGCCGCACCTGCATCCTCAAAGCAGCAGTGACAAGCGTGCATCTGTCTGTTAAAGGGTGGTGTAACCCTCAAAGTGCCCTCCACAAAAAATAAAAAAAATCTTCTTTTTTTTCTGTCTTTTTGAATTGTGTGGGCTGTAGCCGCACCTGCATCCTCAAAGCAGCAGCGACAAGCATGTGTCTGTCTGTTAAAGGGTGGTGTAACCCCCAAAGTGCACTCCAACCAAAATAAAATAATCTAATTTTTTTCTGTGTTTGTGTGTGAAATGTATGTGCAGTAGCCACACCTGCATCCTCAAAGCAGCAGCGACATGCGTGCGTTTGTTGGTTAAAGGGTGGTGTAACCCTCAAAGTGCCCTCCACAAAAAATAAAAAATCTTTTTTTTTCTGTCTTTGTGAATTGTGTGGGCTGTGGCCGCACCTACATCCTCAAAGCAGCAGCGACAAGCGTGCATCTGTCTGTTAAAGGGTGGTGTAACCCTCAAAGTGCGCTCCACAAAAAATAAAAAAATCTTCTTTTTTTTTCTGTCTTTGTGAATTGTGTGGGCTGTAGCCGCACCTGCAACCTCATAGTAGAAGCGACAAGGGTGCATCTGTCTGTTAAAGGTTAATGTAACCCCCAAAGTGCTCTCCAACCAAAATAAAATAATCTTCTTTTTTTCTGTGTTTGTGTGTGAAATGTATGCACAGTAGCTGCACTTGCATCCTCAAAGCAATAGCAACAAGCATGCGTCTGTTTGTTAAAGGGTGGTGTAACCCTCAATGTGCGCTCCACAAAAAAAAAAATTCTACTTTATTTTTCTGTCTTTGTGAATTGTGTGGACTGTAGCCGCACCTGCATCCTCAAAGCAGCAGTGACTAGTGTTCGTTTATCTGTTAAAGGGTGGTGTAACCCTCAAAGTGCGCTCCACAAAAAATACAAAATTATTTTATTTTCAGTCTTTGTGAATTGTGTGGGATGTAGCCGCACCTGCATCCTCAAAGCAGCAGCGACAAGCGTGCGTCTGTCTGTTAAAGGGTGGTGTAACCCTGAATGTGCGCTCCTCAAAAAAAAAAATTCTACTTTATTTTTCTGTCTTTGTGAATTGTGTGGACTGTAGCCGCACCTGCATCCTCAAAGCAGCAGTGACTATTGTTCGTTTATCTGTTAAAGGGTGGTGTAACCCTCAAAGTGCGCTCCACAAAAAATACAAAATTATTTTATTTTCAGTCTTTGTGAATTGTGTGGGATGTAGCCGCACCTGCATCCTCAAAGCAGCAGCGACAAGCATGCGTCTGTCTGTTAAAGGGTGGTGTAACCCTCAAAGTGCCCTCCACAAAAAATAAAAAAATCTTTTTTTTCTGTCTTTATGAATTGTGTGGGCTGTAGCCGCACCTGCATCCTCAAAGCAGCAGCGACAAGCATACATCTGTCTGTTAAAGGGTGGTGTAACCCCCAAAGTGCGCTCAAACCAAAAAAAAATAATCTTTTTTTTTTCTGTGTTAGTGTGTGAAATGTATGTGCAGTAGCCGCACCTGCATCCTCAAAGCAGCAGCGACAAGCGTGCGTTTGATGGTTAAAGGGTGGTGTAACCCTCAAAGTGCGCTCCACAAAAAATAAAAAAATCTTCTTTTTTTTTCTGTCTTTGTGAATTGTGTGTGCTGTGGCCTCACCTACGTCCTCAAAGCAGCAGCGACAAGCGTGCATCTGTCTGTTAAAGGGTGGTGTAACCATCAAAGTGCGCTCCACAAAAAATAATAAATTCTTCTTTTTTTCCTGTCTTTTTGAATTGCGTGGGCTGTAGCCGCACCTGCATCCTCAAAGCAGCAGCGACAAGTGTGCATCTATATGTTAAAGGGATGTGTAACCCTCAAAGTGCGCTCCACAAAAAATAAAAAATTCTTCTTTTTTTTCTGTCTTTGTGAATTGTGTGGGCTGTAGCCACACCTGCATCCTTGAAGCAGCAGCAACAAGCGTCCGTCTGTCTGTTAAAGGGTGGTGTAACCCTCAAAGTGCACTCCACAAAAAATAAAAAAGTCTTTTTTTACTGTCTTTGTGAATTGTGTGGGTTGAAGCTGCACCTATATCCTCAAAGAAGCAGCGACAAGCGTGCGTCTCTCTGTTAAAGGGTGGTGAAACCCTAAAAGTGCTCTCCACAAAAATTAAGAAATTCTTCTTTTTTTTCTGTGTTTGTGAATTGTGTGGGCTGTAGCCGCACCTGCAACCTCATAGGAGCAGCGACAAGTGTGCATCTGTCTGTTAAAGGGTAATGTAACCCACAAAGTGCGCTCCAACCAAAATAAAATAATCTTATTTTCTGTGTTTGTGTGTGAAATGTATGTGCAGTAGCTGCACTTGCATCCTCAAAGCAACAGCTACAAGCATGTGTCTGTCTGTTAAAGGGTGGTGTAACCCTGAATGTGCACTCCACAAAAAAAAATAATTCTACTTTATTTTTCTGTCTTTGTGAATTGTGTGGACTGTAGCCGCACCTGCATCCTCAAAGCAGCAGTGACTAGTATTCGTTTATCTGTTAAAGGGTGGTGTAACCCTCAAAGTGCGCTCCACAAAAAATACAAAATTATTTTATTTTCAGTATTTGTGAATTGTGTGGGATGTAGCCGCACCTGCATCCTCAAAGCAGCAGCGACAAGCGTGCGTCTGTCTGTTAAAGGGTGGTGTTACCCTCAAAGTGCCCTCCACAAAAAATAAAAAAATCTTCTTTTTTTTCTGTCTTTTTGAATTGTGTGGGCTGTAGCCGCACCTGCATCCTCAAAGCAGCAGCGACAAGCATACGTTTGTCTGTTAAAGGGTGGTGTAACCCCCAAAGAGCGCTCCAACCAAAATAAAATAATCTAATTTTTTTCTGTTTGTGTGTGAAATGTATGTGCAGTAGCCGCACCTGTATCCTCAAAGCAGCAGCGACAAGCGTGCGTTTGTTGGTTAAAGAGTGGTGTAACCCTCAAAGTGCCCTCCACAAAAAATAAAAAAATCTTTTTTTTTCTGTCTTTGTGAATTGTGTGGGCTGTGGCCGCACCTACATCCTCAAAGCAGCAGCGACAAGCGAGCATCTGTCTGCTAAAGGGTGGTGTAACCATCAAAGTGCGCTCCACAAAAAATAAAAAATTCTTCTTTTTTTCCTGTCTTTTTGAATTGCGTGGGCTGTATCCGCACCTGCATCCTCAAAGCCGCAGCAACAAGTGTGCGTCTATATGTTAAAGGGATGTGTAACCCTCAAAGTGCGCTCCACAAAAAATAAAAAATTCTTCTTTTTTTTCTGTCTTTGTGAATTGTGTGGGTTGAAGCTGCACCTATATCCTCAAAGAAGCAGCGACAAGCGTGCGTCTCTCTGTTAAAGGGTGGTGAAACCCTAAAAGTGCTCTCCACAAAAAATAAAAAATTCTTCTTTTTTTTCTGTGTTTGTGAATTGTGTGGGCTGTAGCCGCACCTGCAACCTCATAGGAGCAGCGACAAGTGTGCATCTGTCTGTTAAAGGGTAATGTAACCCCCAAAGTGCGCTCCAACCAAAATAAAATAATCTTCTTTTTTTCTGTGTTTGTGTGTGAAATGTATGCACAGTAGCTGCACTTGCATCCTCAAAGCAACAGCAACAAGCTTGCATCTGTCTGTTAAAGGGTGGTGTAACCCTCAATGTGCGCTCCACAAAAAAAAATAATTCTACTTTCTTTTTCTGTCTTTGTGAATTGTGTGGACTGTAGCCGCACCTGCATCCTCAAAGCAGCAGTGACTAGTGTTCGTTTGTCTGTTAAAGGGTGGTGTAACCCTCAAAGTGCGCTCCACAAAAAATACAAAATTATTTTATTTTCAGTCTTTGTGAATTGTGTGGGATGTAACCGCACCTGCATCCTCAAAGCAGCAGCGACAAGCGTGCATCTGTCTGCTAAAGGGTGGTGTAACCCTCAAAGTGCCCTCCACAAAAAATAAAAAAATCTTCTTTTTTTTCTGTCTTTTTGAATTGTGTGGGCTGTAGCCGCACCTGCATCCTCAAAGCAGCAGCGACAAGCATGCGTCTGTCTGTTAAAGGGTGGTGTAACCCCCAAAGTGCGCTCCAACCAAAATAAAATAATCTAATTTTTTTCTGTGTTTGTGTGTGAAATGTATGTGCAGTAGCCACACCTGCATCCTCAAAGCAGCAGCGACATGCGTGCGTTTGTAGGTTAAAGGGTGGTGTAACCCTCAAAGTGCCCTCTACAAAAAATAAAAAAATATTTTTTTTTCTGTCTTTGTGAATTGTGTGGGCTGTGGCCGCACCTACATCCTCAAAGCAGCAGCGACAAGCGTGCATCTGTCTGTTAAAGGGTGGTGTAACCATCAAAGTGCGCTCCATAAAAAATAAAAAATTCTTCTTTTTTTCCTGTCTTTTTGAATTGCGTGGGCTGTAGCCGCACCTGCATCCTCAAAGCAGCAGCGACAAGTGTGCGTCTATATGTTAAAGGGATGTGTAACCCTCAAAGTGCGCTCCACAAAAAATAAAAAATTCTTCTTTTTTTTCTCTCTTAGTGAATTGTGTGGGCTGTAGCCACACCTGCATCCTTAAAGCAGCAGCAACAAGCGTGCGTCTGTCTGTTAAAGGGCGGTGTAACCCTCAAAGTGCACTCCACAAAAAATAAAAAAGTCTTTTTTTACTGTCTTTGTGAATTGTGTGGGTTGAAGCTGCACCTATATCCTCAAAGAAGCAGCGACAAGCGTGCGTCTCTCTGTTAAAGGGTGGTGAAACCCTAAAAGTGCTCTCCACAAAAATTAAGAAATTCTTCTTTTTTTTCTGTGTTTGTGAATTGTGTGGGCTGTAGCCGCACCTGCAACCTCATAGGAGCAGCGACAAGTGTGCATCTGTCTGTTAAAGGGTAATGTAACCCACAAAGTGCGCTCCAACCAAAATAAAATAATCTTTTTTTCTGTGTTTGTGTGTGAAATGTATGTGCAGTAGCTGCACTTGCATCCTCAAAGCAACAGCTACAAGCATGTGTCTGTCTGTTAAAGGGTGGTGTAACCCTGAATGTGCACTCCACAAAAAAAAATAATTCTACTTTATTTTTCTGTCTTTGTGAATTGTGTGGACTGTAGCCGCACCTGCATCCTCAAAGCAGCAGTGACTAGTATTCGTTTATCTGTTAAAGGGTGGTGTAACCCTCAAAGTGCGCTCCACAAAAAATACAAAATTATTTTATTTTCAGTATTTGTGAATTGTGTGGGATGTAGCCGCACCTGCATCCTCAAAGCAGCAGCGACAAGCGTGCGTCTGTCTGTTAAAGGGTGGTGTTACCCTCAAAGTGCCCTCCACAAAAAATAAAAAAATCTTCTTTTTTTTCTGTCTTTTTGAATTGTGTGGGCTGTAGCCGCACCTGCATCCTCAAAGCAGCAGCGACAAGCATACGTTTGTCTGTTAAAGGGTGGTGTAACCCCCAAAGAGCGCTCCAACCAAAATAAAATAATCTAATTTTTTTCTGTTTGTGTGTGAAATGTATGTGCAGTAGCCGCACCTGTATCCTCAAAGCAGCAGCGACAAGCGTGCGTTTGTTGGTTAAAGAGTGGTGTAACCCTCAAAGTGCCCTCCACAAAAAATAAAAAAATCTTTTTTTTTCTGTCTTTGTGAATTGTGTGGGCTGTGGCCGCACCTACATCCTCAAAGCAGCAGCGACAAGCGAGCATCTGTCTGCTAAAGGGTGGTGTAACCATCAAAGTGCGCTCCACAAAAAATAAAAAATTCTTCTTTTTTTCCTGTCTTTTTGAATTGCGTGGGCTGTATCCGCACCTGCATCCTCAAAGCCGCAGCAACAAGTGTGCGTCTATATGTTAAAGGGATGTGTAACCCTCAAAGTGCGCTCCACAAAAAATAAAAAATTCTTCTTTTTTTTCTGTCTTTGTGAATTGTGTGGGTTGAAGCTGCACCTATATCCTCAAAGAAGCAGCGACAAGCGTGCGTCTCTCTGTTAAAGGGTGGTGAAACCCTAAAAGTGCTCTCCACAAAAAATAAAAAATTCTTTTTTTACTGTCTTTGTTAATTGTGTGGGTTGAAGCTGCACCTATATCCTCAAAGAAGCAGCGACAAGCGTGCGTCTCTCTGTTAAAGGGTAGTGAAACCCTAAAAGTGCTCTCCACAAAAAATAAAAAATTCGTCTTTTTTTTCTGTCTTTGTGAATTGTGTGGGCTGTAGCCACACCTGCATCCTTAAAGCAGCAGCAACAAGCGTGCGTCTGTCTGTTAATGGGTGGTGTAACCCTCAAAGTGCACTCCACAAAAAATAAAAAAGTCTTTTTTACTGTCTTTGTTAATTGTGTGGGTTGAAGCTGCACCTATATCCTCAAAGAAGCAGCGACAAGCGTGCGTCTCTCTGTTAAAGGGTAGTGAAACCCTAAAACTGCTCTCCACAAAAAATAAAAAATTCTTCTTTTTTTTCTGTGTTTGTGAATTGTGTTGGCTGTAGCCGCACCTGCAACCTCATAGGAGCAGCGACAAGTGTGCATCTGTCTGTTAAAGGGTAATGTAACCCCCAAAGTGCGCTCCAACCAAAATAAAATAATCTTCTTTTTTTCTGTGTTTCTGTGTGCAATGTATGCACAGTAGCTGCACTTGCATCCTCAAAGCAACAGCAACAAGCATGCGTCTGTCTGTTAAAGGGTGGTGTAACCCTCAATGTGCGCTCCACAAAAAAAAATAATTCTACTTTATTTTTCTATCTTTGTGAATTGTGTGGACTGTAGCCGCACCTGCATCCTCAAAGCAGCAGTGACTAGTGTTTGTTTATCTGTTAAAGGGTGGTGTAACCCTCAAAGTGCGCTCCACAAAAAATACAAAATTATTTTATTTTCAGTATTTGTGAATTGTGTGGGATGTAGCCGCACCTGCATCCTCAAAGCAGCAGCGAGAAGCGTGCGTCTGTCTGTTAAAGGGTGGTGTAACCCTCAAAGTGCCCTCCACAAAAAATAAAAAAATCTTCTTTTTTTTCTGTCTTTTTGAATTGTGTGGGCTGTAGCCGCACCTGCATCCTCAAAGCAGCAGCGACAAGCATACGTTTGTCTGTTAAAGGGTGGTGTAACCCCCAAAGTGCGCTCCAACCAAAATAATATAATCTAATTTTTTTCTGTTTGTGTGTGAAATGTATGTGCAGTAGCCGCACCTGCATCCTCAAAGCAGCAGCGACAAGCATGCGTTTGTTGGTTAAAGGGTGGTGTAACCCTCAAAGTGCCCTCCACAAAAAATAAAAAAATCTTTTTTTTTCTGTCTTTGTGAATTGTGTGGGCTGTGGCCACACCTACATCCTCAAAGCAGCAGTGACAAGCGTGCATCTGTCTGGTTAAGGGTGGTGTAACCATCAAAGTGCGCTCCACAAAAAATAAAAAATTCTTCTTTTTTTCAGTCTTTTTGAATTGCGTGGGCTGTAGTCGCACCTGCATCCTCAAAGCATCAGCGACAAGTGTGCATCTATATGGTAAAGGGATGTGTATCCCTCAAAGTGCGCTCCACAAAAAATAAAAAATTCTTCTTTTTTTTCTGTCTTTGTGAATTGTGTGGGCTGTAGCCACACCTGCATCCTTAAAGCAGCAGCAACAAGCGTGCATCTGTCTGTTAAATGGTGGTGTAACCCTCAAAGTGCACTCCACAAAAAATAAAAAAGACTTTTTTTACTGTCTTTGTTAATTGTGTGGGTTGAAGCTGCACCTATATCCTCAAAGCAACAGCGACAAGCGTGCGTCTCTCTGTTATAGGGTGGTGAAACCCTAAAAGTGCTCTCCACAAAAAATAAAAAATTCTTCTTTTTTTTCTGTGTTTGTGAATTGTGTGGGCTGTAGCCGCACCTGCAACCTCATAGGAGCAGCGACAAGTGTGCATCTGTCTGTTAAAGGGTAATGTAACCCCTAAAGTGCGCTCCAACCAAAATAAAATAATCTTCTTTTTTTCTGTGTTTCTGTGTGCAATGTATGCACAGTAGCTGCACTTGCATCCTCAAAGCAACAGCAACAAGCATGCGTCTGTCTGTTAAAGGGTGGTGTAACCCTCAATGTGCGCTCCACAAAAAAAAATAATTATACTTTATTTTTCTATCTTTGTGAATTGTGTGGACTGTAGCCGCACCAGCATCCTCAAAGCAGCAGTGACTAGTGTATGTTTATCTGTTAAAGGGTGGTGTAACCCTCAAAGTGCGCTCCACAAAAAATACAAAATTATTTTATTTTCAGTATTTGTGAATTGTGTGGGATGTAGCCGCACCTGCATCCTCAAAGCAGCAGCGACAAGCGTGCGTCTGTCTGTTAAAGGGTGGTGTAACCCTCAAAGTGCCCTCCACAAAAAATAAAAAAATCTTCTTTTTTTTCTGTCTTTTTGAATTGTGTGGGCTGTAGCCGCACCTGCATCCTCAAAGCAGCAGCGACAAGCATACGTTTGTCTGTTAAAGGGTGGTGTAACCCCCAAAGTGTGCTCCAACCAAAATAAAATAATCTAATTTTTTTCTGTTTGTGTGTGAAATGTATGTGCAGTAGCCGCACCTGTATCCTCAAAGCAGCAGCGACAAGCGTGCGTTTGTTGGTTAAAGAGTGGTGTAACCCTCAAAGTGCCCTCCACAAAAAATAAAAAAATCTTTTTTTTTCTGTCTTTGTGAATTGTGTGGGCTGTGGCCGCACCTACATCCTCAAAGCAGCAGCGACAAGCAAGCATCTGTCTGCTAAAGGGTGGTGTAACCATCAAAGTGCGCTCCACAAAAAATAAAAAATTCTTCTTTTTTTCCTGTCTTTTTGAATTGCGTGGGCTGTATCCGCACCTGCATCCTCAAAGCCGCAGCAACAAGTGTGCGTCTATATGTTAAAGGGATGTGTAACCCTCAAAGTGCGCTCCACAAAAAATAAAAAATTCTTCTTTTTTTTCTGTCTTTGTGAATTGTGTGGGTTGAAGCTGCACCTATATCCTCAAAGAAGCAGCGACAAGCGTGCGTCTCTCTGTTAAAGGGTGGTGAAACCCTAAAAGTGCTCTCCACAAAAAATAAAAAATTCTTCTTTTTTTTCTGTGTTTGTGAATTGTGTGGGCTGTAGCCGCACCTGCAACCTCATAGGAGCAGCGACAAGTGTGCATCTGTCTGTTAAAGGGTAATGTAACCCCCAAAGTGCGCTCCAACCAAAATAAAATAATCTTTTTTTCTGTGTTTGTGTGTGAAATGTATGCACAGTAGCTGCACTTGCATCCTCAAAGCAACAGCAACAAGCTTGCATCTGTCTGTTAAAGGGTGGTGTAACCCTCAATGTGCGCTCCATAAAAAAAAATAATTCTACTTTATTTTTCTATCTTTGTGAATTGTGTGGACTGTAGCCGCACCTGCATCCTCAAAGCAGCAGTGACTAGTGTTTGTTTATCTGTTAAAGGGTGGTGTAACCCTCAAAGTGCGCTCCACAAAAAATACAAAATTATTTTATTTTCAGTATTTGTGAATTGTGTGGGATGTAGCCGCACCTGCATCCTCAAAGCAGCAGCGAGAAGCGTGTGTCTGTCTGTTAAAGGGTGGTGTAACCCTCAAAGTGCCCTCCACAAAAAATAAAAAAATCTTCTTTTTTTTCTGTCTTTTTGAATTGTGTGGGCTGTAGCCGCACCTGCATCCTCAAAGCAGCAGCGACAAGCATACGTTTGTCTGTTAAAGGGTGGTGTAACCCCCAAAGTGCGCTCCAACCAAAATAATATAATCTAATTTTTTTCTGTTTGTGTGTGAAATGTATGTGCAGTAGCCGCACCTGCATCCTCAAAGCAGCAGCGACAAGCATGCGTTTGTTGGTTAAAGGGTGGTGTAACCCTCAAAGTGCCCTCCACAAAAAATAAAAAAATCTTTTTTTTTCTGTCTTTGTGAATTATGTGGGCTGTGGCCACACCTACATCCTCAAAGCAGCAGCGACAAGCGTGCATCTGTCTGGTAAAGGGTGGTGTAACCATCAAAGTGCGCTCCACAAAAAATAAAAAATTCTTCTTTTTTTTCAGTCTTTTTGAATTGTGTGGGCTGTAGTCGCACCTGCATCCTCAAAGCATCAGCGACAAGTGTGCATCTATATGGTAAAGGGATGTGTATCCCTCAAAGTGCGCTCCACAAAAAATAAAAAAATCTTCTTTTTTTTCTGTCTTTGTGAATTGTGTGGGCTGTAGCCACACCTGCATCCTTAAAGCAGCAGCAACAAGCGTGCATCTGTCTGTTAAATGGTGGTGTAACCCTCAAAGTGCACTCCACAAAAAATAAAAAAGACTTTTTTTACTGTCTTTGTTAATTGTGTGGGTTGAAGCTGCACCTATATCCTCAAAGCAACAGCGACAAGCGTGCGTCTCTCTGTTATAGGGTGGTGAAACCCTAAAAGTGCTCTCCACAAAAAATAAAAAATTCTTCTTTTTTTTCTGTGTTTGTGAATTGTGTGGGCTGTAGCCGCACCTGCAACCTCATAGGAGCAGCGACAAGTGTGCATCTGTCTGTTAAAGGGTAATGTAACCCCCAAAGTGCGCTCCAACCAAAATAAAATAATCTTCTTTTTTTCTGTGTTTCTGTGTGCAATGTATGCACAGTAGCTGCACTTGCATCCTCAAAGCAACAGCAACAAGCATGCGTCTGTCTGTTAAAGGGTGGTGTAACCCTCAATGTGCGCTCCACAAAAAAAAATAATTATACTTTATTTTTCTATCTTTGTGAATTGTGTGGACTGTAGCCGCACCAGCATCCTCAAAGCAGCAGTGACTAGTGTATGTTTATCTGTTAAAGGGTGGTGTAACCCTCAAAGTGCGCTCCACAAAAAATACAAAATTATTTTATTTTCAGTATTTGTGAATTGTGTGGGATGTAGCCGCACCTGCATCCTCAAAGCAGCAGCGACAAGCGTGCGTCTGTCTGTTAAAGGGTGGTGTAACCCTCAAAGTGCCCTCCACAAAAAATAAAAAAATCTTCTTTTTTTTCTGTCTTTTTGAATTGTGTGGGCTGTAGCCGCACCTGCATCCTCAAAGCAGCAGCGACAAGCATACGTTTGTCTGTTAAAGGGTGGTGTAACCCCCAAAGTGTGCTCCAACCAAAATAAAATAATCTAATTTTTTTCTGTTTGTGTGTGAAATGTATGTGCAGTAGCCGCACCTGCATCCTCAAAGCAGCAGCGACAAGCATGCGTTTGTTGGTTAAAGGGTGGTGTAACTCTCAAAGTGCCCTCCACAAAAAATAAAAAAATCTTTTTTTTTCTGTCTTTGTGATTTGTGTGGGCTGTAGCCACACCTGCATCCTTAAAGCAGCAGCAACAAGCGTGCATCTGTCTGTTAAAGGGTGGTGTAACCCTCAAAGTGCACTCCACAAAAAATAAAAAAGTCTTTTTTTACTGTCTTTGTTAATTGTGTGGGTTGAAGCTGCACCTATATCCTCAAAGCAGCAGCGACAAGTGTGCATCTGTCTGTTAAAGGGTGGTGTAACCCTCAAAGTGCGCTCCACAAAAAATAAAAAATTCTTCTTTTTTTTCTGTCTTTTTGAATTGCATGGGCTGTTGCCGCACCTGCATCCTCAAAGCAGCAGTGACAAGTGTGTGTCTATATGTTAAAGGGATGTGTAACCCTCAAAGAGCGCTCCACAAAAAATAAAAAATTCTTCTTTTTTTTCTGTCTTTGTGAATTGTGTGGGCTGTAGCCACACCTGCATCCTCAAAGCAGCAGCAACAAGTGTGCATCTGTCTGTTAAAGGGTGGTGTAACCCTCAAAGTGCACTCCACAAAAAATAAAAAAATCTTTTTTTACTGTCTTTGTTAATTGTGTGGGTTGAAGCTGCACCTATATCCTCAAAGCAGCAGCGACAAGCGTGCGTCTGTCTGTTAAAGGGTTGTGTAACACTCAAAGTGTGCTCCGCAAAAAATATGTATATATTTTTTTCTGTCTTAGGGAATTGAGTGGGCTGTAGCCGCACCTGCATCCTCAAAGCAGCAGCAACAAACGTGTGTTTCTCTGTTAAAGGGTGGTGTAACCCTAAAAGTGCTCTCCACAAAAAATAAAAAATTCTTCTTTTTTTTCTGTGTTTGTGAATTGTGTGGGCTGTAGCCGCACCTGCATCCTCATAGGAGCAGCGACAAGTGTGCATCTGTCTGTTAAAGGGTAATGTAACCCCCAAAGAGCTCTCGAACCAAAATAAAATAATCTTCTTTTTTTCTGTATTTGTGTGTGAAATGTATGCACAGTAGCTGCACTTGCATCCTCAAAGCAACAGCAACAAGCATGCGTCTGTCTGTTAAATGGTGGTGTAACCCTCAATGTGCGCTCCACAAAAAAAAAAAATTCTACTTTATTTTTCTGTCTTTGTGAATTGTGTGGACTGTAGCAGCACCTACATCCTCAAAGCAGCAGTGACTAGTGTTCGTTTATCTGTTAAAGGGTGGTGTAACCCTCAAAGTGCGCTCCACAAAAAATACAAAATTATTTTATTTTCAGTCTTTGTGAATTGTGTGGGATGTAGCCGCACCTGCATCCTATAAGCAGCAGCGACAAGCGTGCGTCTGTCTGTTAAAGGGTGGTGTAAACCTCAAAGTGCCCTCCACACAAAATAAAAAAATCTTCTTTTTTTTCTGTATTTGTGAATTGTGTGGGCTGTAGCCGCACCTGCAACCTCATAGGAGCAGCGACAAGTGTGCATCTGTCTGTTAAAGGGTAATGTAACCCCCAAAGTGCGCTCCAACCAAAATAAAATAATCTTATTTTGTTCTGTGTTTGTGTGTGAAATGTATGTGCAGTAGCCGCACCTGCATCCTCAAAGCAGCAGCGACAAGCATACGTTTGTCTGTTAAAGGGTGGTCTAACCCCCAAAGTGTGCTCCAACCAAAATAAAATAATCTAATTTTTTTCTGTTTGTGTGTGAAATGTATGTGCAGTAGCCGCACCTGCATCCTCAAAGCAGCAGCGACAAGCATGCGTTTGTTGGTTAAAGGGTGGTGTAACTCTCAAAGTGCCCTCCACAAAAAATAAAAAAATCTTTTTTTTTCTGTCTTTGTGATTTGTGTGGGCTGTAGCCACACCTGCATCCTTAAAGCAGCAGCAACAAGCGTGCATCTGTCTGTTAAAGGGTGGTGTAACCCTCAAAGTGCACTCCACAAAAAATAAAAAAGTCTTTTTTTACTGTCTTTGTTAATTGTGTGGGTTGAAGCTGCACCTATATCCTCAAAGCAGCAGCGACAAGTGTGCATCTGTCTGTTAAAGGGTGGTGTAACCCTCAAAGTGCGCTCCACAAAAAATAAAAAATTCTTCTTTTTTTTCTGTCTTTTTGAATTGCATGGGCTGTTGCCGCACCTGCATCCTCAAAGCAGCAGTGTCAAGTGTGTGTCTATATGTTAAAGGGATGTGTAACCCTCAAAGAGCGCTCCACAAAAAATAAAAAATTCTTCTTTTTTTTCTGTCTTTGTGAATTGTGAGGCTGTAGCCACACCTGCATCCTCAAAGCAGCAGCAACAAGCGTGCGTCTGTCTGTTAAAGGGTTGTGTAACCCTCAAAGTGCACTCCACAAAAAATAAAAAAATCTTTTTTTACTGTCTTTGTTAATTGTGTGGGTTGAAGCTGCACAAATATCCTCAAAGCAGCAGCGACAAGCGTGCGTCTGTCTGTTAAAGGGTTGTGTAACACTCAAAGTGTGCTCTGCAAAAAATATGAATATATTTTTTTCTGTCTTAGGGAATTGAGTGGGCTGTAGCCGCACCTGCATCCTCAAAGCAGCAGCAACAAACGTGTGTTTCTCTGTTAAAGGGTGGTGTAACCCTAAAAGTGCTCTCCACAAAAAATAAAAAATTCTTCTTTTTTTTCTGTGTTTGTGAATTGTGTGGGCTGTAGCCGCACCTGCATCCTCATAGGAGCAGCGACAAGTGTGCATCTGTCTGTTAAAGGGTAATGTAACCCCCAAAGAGCTCTCCAACCAAAATAAAATAATCTTCTTTTTTTCTGTGTTTGTGTGTGAAATGTATGCACAGTAGCTGCACTTGCATCCTCAAAGCAACAGCAACAAGCATGCATCTGTCTGTTAAAGGGTGGTGTAACCCTCAATGTGCGCTCCACAAAAAAAAAAAATTCTACTTTATTTTTCTGTCTTTGTGAATTGTGTGGACTGTAGCAGCACCTACATCCTCAAAGCAGCAGTGACTAGTGTTCATTTATCTGTTAAAGGGTGGTGTAACCCTCAAAGTGCGCTCCACAAAAAATACAAAATTATTTTATTTTCAGTCTTTGTGAATTGTGTGGGATGTAGCCGCACCTGCATCCTATAAGCAGCAGCGACAAGCGTGCATCTGTCTGTTAAAGGGTGGTGTAAACCTCAAAGTGCCCTCCACAAAAAATAAAAAAATCTTCTTTTTTTTCTGTCTTTGTGAATTGTGTGGGCTGTAGCCGCACCTGCAACCTCATAGGAGCAGCGACAAGTGTGCATCTGTCTGTTAAAGGGTAATGTAACCCCCAAAGTGCGCTCCAACCAAAATAAAATAATCTTATTTTGTTCTGTGTTTGTGTGTGAAATGTATGTGCAGTAGCCGCACCTGCATCCTCAAAGCAGCAGCGACAAGCATGTGTTTGTTGGTTAAAGGGTGGTGTAACCCTCAAAGTGCGCTCCACAAAAAATAAAAAAATCCTTTTTTTTCTGTCTTTGTGAATTGTGTGGGCTGTGGCTGCATCTACATCCTCAAAGCAGCAGCGACAAGCGTGCATCTGTCTGTTAAAGGGTGGTGTAACCCTCAAAGTGCGCTCCACAAAAAATAAAAAATTCTTCTTTTTTTTCTGTCTTTTTGAATTGTGTGGGCTGTAGCCGCACCTGCATCCTCAAAGCAGCAGCGACAAGTGTGCGTCTATATGTTAAAGGGTTGTGTAACCCTCAAAGTGCGCTCCACAAAAAATAAAAAATTCTTCTTTTTTTACTGTCTTTGTGAATTGTGTGGGCTGTAGCCACACCTGCATCCTCAAAGCAGCAGCAACAAGCATGAGTCTGTCTGTTAAAGGGTGGTGTAACCCTCAAAGTGCTCTCCTCAAAAAATAAAAAAATCTTTTTTTACTGTCTTTGTTAATTGTGTGGGTTGAAGCTGCACCTATATCCTCAAAGCAGCAGCGACAAGTGTGCATCTGTCTGTTAAAGGGTTGTGTAACCCTCAAAGTGTGCTCCACAAAAAATATGTATATTTTTTTTTCTGTCTTTGTGAATTGTGTGTGCTGTAGTAGCACCTGCATCCTCAAAGCAGCAGCAACAAACGTGTGTTTCTCTGTTAAAGGGTGGTGTAACCCTAAAAGTGCTCTCCACAAAAAATAAAAAAATATTCTTATTCTGTCTTTGTCAATTGTGTGGGCTGCAGCCACTCCTGCATCCTCAAAGCAGCAGCAGCAAGCGTGCGTTTCTCTGTTAAAGGGTGGTGTAACCCCAAAAGTGCTCTCCACAAAAAATAAAAAATTCTTCTTTTATTTCTGTGTTTGTGAATTTTGTGGGCTGTAGCCGCACCTGCAACCTCATAGGAGCAGCGACAAGAGTGCATCTGTTTGTTAAAGGGTAATGTAACCCCCAAAGTGCGCTCCAACCAAAATAAAATAATCTTCTTTTTTTCTGAGTTTCTGTGTGAAATGTATGCACAGTAGCTGCACTTGCATCCTCAAAGCAACAGCAACAAGCATGCGCCTGTCTGTCAAAGGGTGGTGCAACCCTCAATGTGCACTCCACAAAAAAAATTTCTACTTTATTTTTCTGACTTTGTGAATTGTGTGGACTGTAGCCGCACCTGCATCCTCAAAGCAGAAGTGACAAGTGTTCGTTTATCTGTTAAAGGGTGGTGTATCCCTCAAAGTGCGCTCCACAAAAAATACAAAATTATTTTATTTTCAGTCTTTGTGAATTGTGTGGGATGTAGCCGCACCTACATCCTCAAAGCAGCAGCAACAAGCGTGCGTCTGTCTGTTACAGGGTGGTGTAACCCTCAAAGTGCCATCCACAAAAAATAAAAAAATCTTCTTTTTTTTCTGTGTTTGTGAATTGTGTGGGCTGTAGCCGCACCTGCAACCTCATAGGAGCAGCGACAAGTGTGCATCTGTCTGTTAAAGGGTAATGTAACCCCCAAAGTGCGCTCCAACCAAAATAAAATAATCTTATTTTTTTCTTTGTTTGTGTGTGAAATGTATGCACAGTAACTGCACTTGCATCCTCAAAGCAACAGCAACAAGCATGCATCTGTCTGTTAAAGGGTGGTGTAACCCTCAATGTGCCCTCCACAAAAAAAAAAATTCTACTTCATTTTTCTGTCATTGTGAATTGTGTGGGCTGTAGCCGCACCTGCATCCTCAAAGCAGCAGTGACTATCATTCGTTTATCTGTTAAAGGGTGGTATAACCCTCAAAGTGCGCTCTACAAAAAATACAAAATTATTTTATTTTCAGTCTTTGTGAATTGTGTGGGAAGTAGCCGCACCTGCATCCTCAAAGCAGCAGCGACAAGCGTGCGTCTGTCTGTTAAAGGGTGGTGTAACCCTCAAAGTGCACTCCACAAAAAATAAAAAATTCTTATTTTTTTTCTGTCTTTGTGAATTGTGTGGGCTGTAGCCACACCTGCATCCTCAAAGCAGCAGCAACAAGCGTGCGTTTGTCTGTTAAAGGGTGGTGTAACCCTCAAAGTGCTCTCCACAAAGAATAAAAAAATCTTTTTTTACTGTCTTTGTTAATTGTGTAGGTTGAAGCTGCACCTATATCCTCAAAGCAGCAGCAACAAGCGTGCATCTGTCTGTTAAAGGGTAGTGTAACCCTCAAAGCGTGCTCCACAAAAAATATGTATATTTTTTTTTCTGTCTTTGTGAATTGTGTGTGCTGTAGCCGCACCTGCATCCTCAAAGCAGCAGCAACAAACGTGTGTCTCTCTGTTAAAGGGTGGTGTAACCCTAAAAGTGCTCTCCACAAAAAATAAAAAACTATTTTTAATCTGTCTTTGTCAATTGTGTGGGCTGCAGCCGCTCCTGCATCCTCAAAGCAGCAGCACCAAGCATGCGTTTCTCTGTTAAAGGGTGGTGTAACCCTAAAAGTGCTCTCCACAAAAAATAAAAAATTCTTCTTTTTTTTCTGTGTTTGTGAATTGTGTGGGCTGTAGCCGCACCTGTAACATCATAGGAGCAGCGACAAGCGTGCATCTGTCTGTTAAATGGTAATGTAACCCTCAAAGTGTGCTCCAACCAAAATAAAATCTTCTTTTTTTCTGTGTTTGTGTGTGAAATGTATGCACAGTAACTGCACTTGCATCCTCAAAGCAACAGCAACAAGCATGCATCTGTCTGTTAAAGGGTGGTGTAACCCTCAATGTGCCCTCCACAAAAAAAAAAATTCTACTTCATTTTTCTGTCATTGTGAATTGTGTGGGCTGTAGCCGCACCTGCATCCTCAAAGCAGCAGTGACTATCATTCGTTTATCTGTTAAAGGGTGGTATAACCCTCAAAGTGCGCTCTACAAAAAATACAAAATTATTTTATTTTCAGTCTTTGTGAATTGTGTGGGAAGTAGCCGCACCTGCATCCTCAAAGCAGCAGCGACAAGAGTGCATCTGTCTGTTAAAGGTTGGTGTAACCCTCAAAGTGCGCTCCAAAAAAAATAAAAAAATCTTTTTTTTTTTGTCTTTGTGAATTGTGTGGGCTGTAGCCACACCTGCATCCTCAATGCAGCAGCGACAAGCGTACATCTGTCTGTTAAAGGGTGGTGTAACCCCCAAAGTGCGCTCCAACCAAAATAAAATAATCTTATTTTTTTCTGTATTTGTGTGTGAAATGTATGCACAGTAGCCGCACATGCATCCTCAAAGAAGCAGCAACAAGCGTGCATCTGTCTGTTAAATGGTGGTGTAACCCTCAAAATGCGCTCCACAAAATATAAAAAAATTATTTTTTTTCTGTCTTTGTGAATTGTGTTGGCTGTAGCCGCATCTGCATCCTCAAAGCAGCAGCGACAAGCATGCATCTGTCTGTTAAAGGGTGGTCTAACCCTCAAAGTGCGCTCCACAAAAATTAAAAATTATTTTTTTTTCTGTCTTCGTGAATGGGCTGTAGCTGCACCTGCATCCTCAAAGCAGCAGCAACAAACGTGCCTCTGTCTGTTAAAGGGTAGTGTAACCCTCAAAGTGCGCTCCACAAAAAATAAAAAATTCTTTTTATTCTGTCTTTGCGAATTGTGTGGGCTGCAGCCGCTCCTGCATCCTCAAAGCAGCAGCAACAAGCATGCATCTCTCTGTTAAAGGGTGGTGTAACCCTAAAAGTGCTCTCCACAAAAAATAAAAAAATCTTCTTTTTTTCTGTGTTTGTGAATTGTTTGGGCTGTAGCTGCACCTGCATCCTTATTTCAGCAGCGACAAGCGTGCATCTGTCTGTTAAAGGGTGGTGTAACCCCCAAACTGCGCTCCAACCAAAATAAAATAATCATCTTTTTTTCTGTGTTTGTGTGTGAAATGTTTGCGCAGTAGCCGCACCTGCATCCTCAAAGCAGCAGCGACAAGCGTGCATTTGTTTGTTAAAGGGTGGTGTAACCCTCAAAGTGCGTTCCTCAAAAAATAAAAAAATCTTTTTTTTCTGTCTTTGTGAATTGTGTGGGCTGTAGCCGCACCTGCATCTTCAAAGCAGCAGCGACAAGTGTGCATCTATCTGTTAAAGGGTGGTTTAACCCTCAAAGTGCGCTCCACAAAAAATAAAAAATTATTTTATTTTCTGTCTTTGTGAATTGTGTGGGCTGTAGCCACACCTGCATCCTCAAAGAAGTAGTGACAAGTGTGCGTCTGTCTGTTAAATGGTGGTGTAACCCTCAAACTGCGCTCCATAAAAAATAAAAAATATTTTTTTTCTGTCTTTGTGAATTGTGTGGGCTGTAGCTGCACCTGCATCCTCAAAGCAGCAGCAACAAGCGTGCATCTGTCTGATAAAGGGTAGTGTAACCCTCAAAGTGCGCTCCACAAAAAATAAAAAAATCATCTTTTATTTTCTGTCTTTGTGAATTGTGTGGGCTGTGGCCACACCTACATCCTCAAAGCAGCAGCGACAAGCGTGCATCTGTCTTTTAAAGGGTGGTGTAACCCTCAAAGTGCGCTCCACAAAAAATAAAAAATTCTTCTTTTTTTTCTGTCTTTTTGAATTGTGTAGGCTGTATCGCACCTGCATCCTCAAAGCAGCAGCGACAAGAGTGCGTCTATTTGTTAAAGGGTTGTGTAACCCTCAAAGTGCGCTCCACAAAAAATAAAAAATTCTTCTTTTTTTTCTGTCTTTGTGAATTGTGTGGGCTGTAGGCGCACCTGCATCCTCAAAGCAGCAGCGACAAGTGTGCATTTGTTTGTTAAAAGGTGGTGTAACCCTCAAAGTGCGCTCCACAAAAAATAAAAAATTCTTCTTTTTTTCTGTCTTTGTGAATTGTGTGGGCTGTGGCCACACCTGCATCCTCAAAGCAGCAGCAACAAGCATGTGTCTGTCTGTTAAAGGGTGGTGTAACCCTCAAAGTGCACTCCACAAAAAATTAAAAAATCTTTTTTTACTGTCTTTGTTAATTGTGTGGGTTGAAGCTGCACCTATATCCTCAAAGCAGCAGTGACAAGCGTGCGTCTGTCTGTTAAAGGGTTGTGTAACCCTCAAAGTGCGCTCCACAAAAAATGTGTATATTTTTTTTCTGTCTTTGTGAATTGTGTGGGCTGTAGCTGCACCTCCATCCTCAAAGCAGCAGCAACAAACATTCCTCTGTCTGTTAAAGGGTAGTGTAACTCTCAAAGTGCGCTCCACCAAAAATAAAAAAATATTTTTATTCTGTCTTTGTCAATTGTGTGGGCTGCAACCGCTCCTGCATCCTCAAAGCAGCAGCAACAAGCGTGCGTCTCTCTGTTAAAGGGTGGTGTAACCCTAAAAGTGCTCTCCAAAAAAAATAACAAATTCTTCTTTTTTTTCTGTGTTTGTGAATTGTGTGGGCTGTAGCCGCACCTGCAACCTCATAGGAGCAGCGACAAGTGTGCATCTGTCTGTTAAAGGGTAATGTAACCCCCAAAGTGCGCTCCAACCAAAATAAAATAATCTTCTTTTTTTCTGTGTTTGTGTGTGAAATGTATGCACAGTAGCTGCACTTGCATTCTCAAAGCAACAGCAACAAGCATGCATCTGTCTGTTAAAGGGTGGTGTAACCCTCAATGTGTGCTCCACAAAAAAAACAATTCTACTTCATTTTTCTGTGTTTGTGAATTGTGTGGACTGTAGCCGCACCTGCATCCTCAAAGCAGCAGTGACTAGTGTTCGTTTATCTGTTAAAGGGTGGTGTAACCCTCAAAGTGCTCTCCACAAAAAATTCAAAATTATTTTATATTCAGTCTTTGTGAATTGTGTGGGATGTAGCTGTACCTGCATCCTCAAAGCAACAGCGACAAGCATACATCTGTCTGTTAAAGGGTGGTGTAACCCCCAAAGTGTGCTCCAACCAAAATAAAATAATCTTAATTTTTCTGTTTGTGTGTGAAATGTATGCACAGTTGCCGCACATGCATCCTCAGAGAAGCAGCGACAAGCGTGCGTCTGTCTGTTAAATGGTGATGTTACCCTCAAAGTGCGCTCCACAAAATATAAAAAAATTATTTTTTTTCTGTCTTTGTGAATTGTGTTGGCTGTAGCCGCACCTGCATCCTCAAAGCAGCAGCGACAAGCATGCATCTGTCTGTTAAAGGGTGGTGTAACCCTCAAAATGCGCTCCACAAAAAATAAAAAATTAATTTTTTTTCTGTCTTTGTGAATTGTGTGGGCTGTAGCTGCTGCATCCTCAAAGCAGCAGCAACAAACGTGCCTCTGTCTGTTAAAGGGTAGTGTAACCCTCAAAGTGCACTCCACAAAAAATAAAAAATATTCTTTTTATTCTGTCTTTGTGAATTGTGTGGGCTGCAGCCGCTCCTCCATCCTCAAAGCAGCAGCAACAAGCATGCGTCCCTCTGTTATAGGGTGGTGTAACCCTAAAAGTGCTATCCACAAAAAATAAAAAAATCTTTTTTTTATTCTGTTTGTGAATTGTGTGGGCTGTAGCCATACCTGCATCCTCATAGGAGCAGCGACAAGCGTGCATCTGTCTGTTAAAGGGTAATATAACATCCAAAGTGTGCTCCAACCAAAATAAAATAATCTTCTTTTTTTCTGTGTTTGTGTGTTAAAAGTATGCCCAGTAGCCGCACCTCCATCCTTAAAGTAGCAGTGACAAGCATGCATCTATCTTTTAAAGGGTGGTGTAACCCTCAAAGTGCGCTCCACAAAAAGAATTAAATCTTCTTTTTTTTTCTGTCTTTGAGAATTGTGTGGGCTGTAACCGCACCAGCATCCTCAAAGCAGCAGCGACAAGTGTGCATCTGTCTGTTAAAGGGTGGTGTAACCCCCAAAGTGCGCTATAACCAAAATAAAATAAGCTACTTTTTTTCTATTTGTCTGTGAAATCTTTGCGCAGTAGCCGCACCTGCATCCTCAAAGCAGCAACGACAAGCATGCGTCTGTCTGTTAAAGGGTGGTGTAACCCTCAAAGTGCTCTCCACAAAAAATAATTTTTTTTTTTTCTGTCTTTGTGAATTTTGTTGGCTGTAGCCATACCTGCATCCTCATAGGTGCAGCGACAAGCGTGCATCTGTCTGTTAAAGGGTAATGTAACCCCCAAAGTGCGCTCCAACCAAAATAAAATAATATTTTTTTCTGTGTTTGTGTGTGAAAAGTATGCCCAGTAACCACACCTGCATCCTTAATGTAGAAGTGACAAGCATGCATCTATCTTTTAAAGGGTGGTGTAACCCTCAAAGTGCGCTCCACAAAAAAAAAAATTATATTTTTTTCTGTCTTTGTGAATTGTGTGGGCTGTAGCTGCTGCATCCTCAAAGCAGCAGCAACAAACGTGCCTCTGTCTGTTAAAGGGTAGTGTAACCCTCAAAGTGCACTCCACAAAAAATAAAAAATATTCTTTTTATTCTGTCTTTGTGAATTGTGTGGGCTGCAGCCGCTCCTCCATCCTCAAAGCAGCAGCAACAAGCATGCGTCCCTCTGTTATAGGGTGGTGTAACCCTAAAAGTGCTATCCACAAAAAATAAAAAAATCTTTTTTTTATTCTGTTTGTGAATTGTGTGGGCTGTAGCCATACCTGCATCCTCATAGGAGCAGCGACAAGCGTGCATCTGTCTGTTAAAGGGTAATATAACATCCAAAGTGTGCTCCAACCAAAATAAAATAATCTTCTTTTTTTCTGTGTTTGTGTGTTAAAAGTATGCCCAGTAGCCGCACCTCCATCCTTAAAGTAGCAGTGACAAGCATGCATCTATCTTTTAAAGGGTGGTGTAACCCTCAAAGTGCGCTCCACAAAAAGAATTAAATCTTCTTTTTTTTTCTGTCTTTGAGAATTGTGTGGGCTGTAACCGCACCAGCATCCTCAAAGCAGCAGCGACAAGTGTGCATCTGTCTGTTAAAGGGTGGTGTAACCCCCAAAGTGCGCTATAACCAAAATAAAATAAGCTACTTTTTTTCTATTTGTCTGTGAAATCTTTGCGCAGTAGCCGCACCTGCATCCTCAAAGCAGCAACGACAAGCATGCGTCTGTCTGTTAAAGGGTGGTGTAACCCTCAAAGTGCTCTCCACAAAAAATAATTTTTTTTTTTTCTGTCTTTGTGAATTTTGTTGGCTGTAGCCATACCTGCATCCTCATAGGTGCAGCGACAAGCGTGCATCTGTCTGTTAAAGGGTAATGTAACCCCCAAAGTGCGCTCCAACCAAAATAAAATAATATTTTTTTCTGTGTTTGTGTGTGAAAAGTATGCCCAGTAACCACACCTGCATCCTTAATGTAGAAGTGACAAGCATGCATCTATCTTTTAAAGGGTGGTGTAACCCTCAAAGTGCGCTCCACAAAAAAAAAAATTATATTTTTTTCTCTGTCTTTGTGAATTGTGTCGGCTGTAACCGCACCTGCATCCTCAAAGCAGCAGCGACAAGTGTGCATCTGTCTGTTAAAGGGTGGTGTAACCCCCAAAGTGCGCTAT
Organism: Taudactylus pleione; assembly: GCA_031769625.1. Lineage (NCBI taxonomy): Eukaryota > Metazoa > Chordata > Amphibia > Anura > Myobatrachidae > Taudactylus > Taudactylus pleione. The sequence continues at coordinate 538,762 of JAUIMM010000334.1, forward strand.
AACCAAAATAAAATAAGCTACTTTTTTTCTATTTGTCTGTGAAATCTTTGCGCAGTAGCCGCACCTGCATCCTCAAAGCAGCAACGACAAGCATGCATCTGTCTGTTAAAGGGTGGTGTAACCCTCAAAGTGCGCTCAACAAAAAATAATTTTTTTTTCTGTCTTTGTGAATTGTGTGGGCTGTAGCCACACCTGCATCCTCATAGGTGCAGCGACAAGCGTGCATCTGTCTGTTAAAGGGTAATGTAACCCCCAAAGTGCGCTCCAACCAAAATAAAATAATCTTTTTTTCTGTGTTTGTGTGTGAAAAGTATGCCCAGTAGCCACACCTGCATCCTTAAAGTAGAAGTGACAAGCGTGCATCTATCTTTTAAAGGGTGGTGTAACCCTCAAAGTGCGCTCCACAAAAAAAAAATGTATATTTTTTTCTCTGTCTTTGTGAATTGTGTCGGCTGTAACCGCACCAGCATCCTCAAAGCAGCAGCGACAAATGTGCATCTGTCTGTTAAAGGGTGGTGTAACCCCCAAAGTGCGCTATAACCAAAATAAAATAAGCTACTTTTTTTCTATTTGTCTGTGAAATCTTTGCGCAGTAGCCGCACCTGCATCCTCAAAGCAGCAACGACAAGCATGCATCTGTCTGTTAAAGGGTGGTGTAACCCTCAAAGTGCACTCAACAAAAAATATATTTTTTTTTCTGTCTTTATGAATTGTGTGGGCTGTAGCCACCCCTGCATCTTCAAAACATCAGTGACAAGCGTGCATCTATCTTTTAAAGGGTGGTGTAACCCTCAAAGTGCGCTCCACAATAAATAAAAAAATCTTTTTTTTTCTGTCTTTGTGAATTGTGTGGGCTGTAGACGCACTTGCCTCCTCAAAGCAGCAGCAATAAGCGTGCATGTATGTTTTAAAGCATGGTGTAACCCTCAAAGTGCACTCCACAAAAAAAAATATATATTTTTTTCTGTCTTTGTGAATTGTGTCGGCTGTAACCGCACCAGCATCCTCAAACCAGCAGTGACAAGTGTGCATCTGTCTGCTAAAGGGTGGTGTAACACCCAAAGTGCGCTCCAACCAAAATAAAATAATCTTATTTTTTGCTGTGTTTGTATGTGAAATGTATGCACAGTAGCCGCACATGCATCCTCAAAGAAGCAGCGACAAGCGTGCGTCTGTCTGTTAAATGGTGATGTTACCCTCAAAGTGCGCTCCACAAAATATAAAAAAATTATTTTTTTTCTGTCTTTGTGAATTGTGTAGGCTGTAGCCGCACCTCCATCCTCAAAGCAGCAGCGACAAGCATGCATCTGTCTGTTAAAGGGTGTTGTAACCCTAAAAGTGCTCTCCACTAAAAATAAAAAAATCTTCTTTTTTTTCTGTGTTTGTGAATTGTGTGGGCTGTAGCCACACTTGCATCCTCATAGGAGCAGCGACAAGCGTGCATCTGTCTGTTAAAGGGTAATGTAACCTCCAAAGTGCGCTCCAACCAAAATAAAATAATCATCTTTTTTTCTGTGTTTGTGTGTGAAAAGTATGCCCAGTAGCTGCACCTGCATCCTTAAAGTAGCAGTGACAAGCATGCATCTATCTTTTAAAGGGTGGTGAAACCCTCAAAGTGCGCTCCACAAAAAATAAAAAATTAATTTTTTTTCTGTCTTTGTGAATTGTGTGGGCTGTAGCTGCACCTGCATCCTCAAAGCAACAGCAACAAACGTGCCTCTGTCTGTTAAAGGGTAGTGTAACCCTCAAAGTGCACTCCACAAAAAATAAAAAATTCTTTTTATTCTGTCTTTGTGACTTGTGTTGGCTGCAGCCGCTCCTGCATCCTCAAAGCAGCAGCAACAAGCGTGCCTCTCTCTGTTAAAGGGTGGTGTAACCCTAAAAGTGCTCTCCATAAAAAATAAAAAAATCTTCTTTTTTTTCTGTGTTTGTGAATTGTGTGGGCTGTAGCCACACCTGCATCCTCATGGGAGCAGTGACAAGCGTGCATCTGTCTGTTAAAGGGTAATGAAACCCCCAAAGTGCGCTCCAACCAAAATAAAATAATCTTCTTTTTTTCTGTGTTTGTGTGTGAAAAGTATGCCCAGTAGCCGCACCTGCATCCTTAAAGTAGCAGTGACAAGCGTGCATCTATCTTTTAAAGGGTGGTGTAACCCTCAAAGTGCGCTCCACAAAAAAAAAAAAATTCTTTTTTTTTCTGTCTTTGTGAATTGTGTGGGCTGTAACCGCACCTGCATCCTCAAAGCAGCAACGACAAGCATGCGTCTGTCTGTTAAAGGGTGGTGTAACCCTCAAAGTGCGCTCCACAAAAAATATATATATTTTTTTTCTGTCTTTGTGAATTGTGTGGGCTGTAGCCACCCCTGCATCCTCAAAGCATCAGTGACAAGCGTGCATCTATCTTTTAAAGTGTGGTGTAACCCTCGAAGTGCGCTCCACAAAAAATAAAAAAATCTTTTTTTTTCTGTCTTTGTGAATTGTGTGGGCTGTAGCCGCACCTGCATCTTCAAAGCAGCAGCGACAAGCGTGCATCTGTCTGTTAAAGGGTGGTGTAACCCCCAAAGTGCGCTCCACAAAAAAAACCTATTTTTTTTTCTGTCTTTGTGAATTGTGTGGGCTGTAGCTGCTCCTGCCTCCTCAAAGCAGCAGCGACAAGCGTGCGTCTATCTGTTAAAGCGTGGTGTAACCCCCAAAGTGCGCTCTAACCAAAATAAAATAAGCATCTTTTTTTCTATTTGTGTGTGAAATCTATGCACAGTAGCTGCACCTGCATCCTCAGAGCAGCAGCGACAATCGTGCATCTGTCTGTTAAAGGGTGGTGTAACCCTCAAAGTGTGCTAAACAAAAAATAAAATTTCTTCTTTTTTTTTTGTGAATTGTGTGGGCTGTAGCTGCACCTGCATCCTCAAAGCAGCAGTGACAAGCATGCATCTATCTTGTAAAGGGTGGTGTAACCCTCAAAGTGCCCACCACAAAAAATAAAAAATTCTTGTTTTTTCTGTCTTTGTGAATTGTGTGGGCTGTATCCGCACTTGCCTCCTCAAAGCAGCAGCGACAAGCGTGCGTCTATCTTATAAAGCGTGGTGTAACCCTCAACGTGCGCTCTACAAAAAAAAATAATTCTTTTTTTGCTATCCTTTTGAATTGTGTGGGCTGAAGTGGCACCTACATCTTCAAAGCAGCAGCGACAAGCATGCAACTGTCTGTTAAAAAGTGGTGTAACCCTCAAAATGCGCTCCACAAAAAATAAAAAACTATTTTTTTTTCTGTCTTTGTGAATTGTGTGGGTTATAGCTGCACCTGCATCCTCAATGCAGCAGCGACAAGCATGTGACTGTCTGTTAAAGGGGGGAGTAACCCTCAAAGTACGCTCCACAAAAAAAAAATATATATTTTTTTCTGTCTTTGTGAATTGTGTGGGCTGTAGCCGCACCTGCATCCTAAAAGCAGCAGCAACAAGCGTGCATCTGTCTGTTAAAGGGTGGTGTATCCCTCAAAGTGCGCTCCACAAAAAATAAAAAATTCTTCTTTTTTTTCTGTCTTTGTCGATTGTGTTTGCTGTAGCCGCACTTGCATCCTCAAAGCAGCAGCGACAAGCGTGCATCTGTCTGTTAAAGGGTGGTGTAACCCTCAATGTGTGCTCCACAAAAAAAACAATTCTACTTCATTTTTCTGTGTTTGTGAATTGTGTGGACTGTAGCCGCACCTGCATCCTCAAAGCAGCAGTGACTAGTGTTCGTTTATCTGTTAAAGGGTGGTGTAACCCTCAAAGTGCGCTCCACAAAAAATTCAAAATTATTTTATTTTCAGTCTTTGTGAATTGTGTGGGATGTAGCTGTACCTGCATCCTCAAAGCAGCAGCGACAAGCATACATCTGTCTGTTAAAGGGTGGTGTAACCCCCAAAGTGTGCTCCAACCAAAATAAAATAATCTTAATTTTTCTGTTTGTGTGTGAAATGTATGCACAGTTGCCGCACATGCATCCTCAGAGAAGCAGCGACAAGCGTGCATCTGTCTGTTAAATGGTGATGTTACCCTCAAAGTGCGCTCCACAAAATATAAAAAAATTATTTTTTTTCTGTCTTTGTGAATTGTGTAGGCTGTAGCCGCACCTCCATCCTCAAAGCAGCAGTGACAAGCATGCATCTGTCTGTTAAAGGGTGGTGTAACCCTAAAAGTGCTCTCCACAAAAAATAAAAAAATCTTCTTTTTTTTCTGTGTTTGTGAATTGTGTGGGCTGTAGCCACACTTGCATCCTCATAGGAGCAGTGACAAGCGTGCATCTGTCTGTTAAAGGGTAATGAAACCCACAAAGTGCGCTCCAACCAAAATAAAATAATCTTCTTTTTTTCTGTGTTTGTATGTGAAAAGTATGCCCAGTAGCTGCACCTGCATCCTTAAAGTAGCAGTGACAAGCATGCATCTATCTTTTAAAGGGTGGTGAAACCCTCAAAGTGCGCTCCACAAAAAATAAAAAATTAATTTTTTTCTGTCTTTGTGAATTGTGTGGGCTGTAGCTGCACCTGCATCCTCAAAGCAACAGCAACAAACGTGCCTCTGTCTGTTAAAGGGTAGTGTAACCCTCAAAGTGCACTCCACAAAAAATAAAAAATATTCTTTTTATTCTGTCTTTGTGACTTGTGTTGGCTGCAGCCGCTCCTGCATCCTCAAAGCAGCAGCAACAAGCGTGCCTCTCTCTATTAAAGGGTGGTGTAACCCTAAAAGTGCTCTCCATAAAAAATAAAAAAATCTTCTTTTTTTTCTGTGTTTGTGAATTGTGTGGGCTGTAGCCACACCTGCATCCTCATGGGAGCAGTGACAAGCGTGCATCTGTCTGTTAAAGGGTAATGAAACCCACAAAGTGCGCTCCAACCAAAATAAAATAATCTTCTTTTTTTCTGTGTTTGTGTGTGAAAAGTATGCCCAGTAGCTGCACCTGCATCCTTAAAGTAGCAGTGACAAGCGTGCATCTATCTTTTAAAGGGTGGTGTAACCCTCAAAGTGCGCTCCACAAAAAAAAAAAATCTTTTTTTTTCTGTCTTTGTGAATTGTGTGGGCTGTAACCGCACCTGCATCCTCAAAGCAGCAACGACAAGCATGCGTCTGTCTGTTAAAGGGTGGTGTAACCCTCAAAGTGCGCTCCACAAAAAATATATATATTTTTTTTCTGTCTTTGTGAATTGTGTGGGCTGTAGCCACCCCTGCATCCTCAAAGCATCAGTGACAAGCGTGCATCTATCTTTTAAAGTGTGGTGTAACCCTCGAAGTGCGCTCCACAAAAAATAAAAAAATCTTTTTTTTTCTGTCTTTGTGAATTGTGTGGGCTGTAGCCGCACCTGCATCTTCAAAGCAGCAGCGACAAGCGTGCATCTGTCTGTTAAAGGGTGGTGTAACCCCCAAAGTGCGCTACACAAAAAAAACCTATTTTTTTTTCTGTCTTTGTGAATTGTGTGGGCTGTAGCTGCTCCTGCCTCCTCAAAGCAGCAGCGACAAGCGTGCGTCTATCTGTTAAAGCGTGGTGTAACCCCCAAAGTGCGCTCTAACCAAAATAAAATAAGCATCTTTTTTTCTATTTGTGTGTGAAATCTATGCACAGTAGCTGCACCTGCATCCTCAGAGCAGCAGCAACAATCGTGCATCTGTCTGTTAAAGGGTGGTGTAACCCTCAAAGTGTGCTAAACAAAAAATTAAATTTCTTCTTTTTTTTTTGTGAATTGTGTGGGCTGTAACTGCACCTGCATCCTCAAAGCAGCAGTGACAAGCGTGCATCTATCTTGTAAAGGGTGGTGTAACCCTCAAAGTGCCCACCACAAAAAATAAAAAATTCTTGTTTTTTCTGTCTTTGTGAATTGTGTGGGCTGTATCCGCACTTGCCTCCTCAAAGCAGCAGCGACAAGCGTGCGTCTATCTTATAAAGCGTGGTGTAACCCTCAACGTGCGCTCTACAAAAAAAAAAAATTATTTTTTTGCTATCCTTTTGAATTGTGTGGGCTGAAGCGGCACCTACATCCTCAAAGCAGCAGCGACAAGCATGCAACTGTCTGTTAAAAAGTGGTGTAACCCTCAAAATGCGCTCCACAAAAAATAAAAAACTATTTTTTTTTCTGTCTTTGTGAATTGTGTGGGTTATAGCTGCACCTGCATCCTCAATGCAGCAGCGACAAGCATGTGACTGTCTGTTAAAGGGGGGAGTAACCCTCAAAGTACGCTCCACAAAAAAAAAAATATATTTTTTTCTGTCTTTGTGAATTGTGTGGGCTGTAGCCGCACCTGCATCCTAAAAGCAGCAGCAACAAGCGTGCATCTGTCTGTTAAAGGGTGGTGTATCCCTCAAAGTGCGCTCCACAAAAAATAAAAAATTCTTCTTTTTTTCTGTCTTTGTCGATTGTGTTTGCTGTAGCCGCACTTGCATCCTCAAAGCAGCAGCGACAAGCGTGCATCTGTCTGTTAAAGGGTGGTGTAACCCTCAATGTGTGCTCCACAAAAAAAACAATTCTACTTCATTTTTCTGTGTTTGTGAATTGTGTGGACTGTAGCCGCACCTGCATCCTCAAAGCAGCAGTGACTAGTGTTCGTTTATCTGTTAAAGGGTGGTGTAACCCTCAAAGTGCGCTCCACAAAAAAATCAAAATTATTTTATTTTCAGTCTTTGTGAATTGTGTGGGATGTAGCTGTACCTGCATCCTCAAAGCAGCAGCGACAAGCATACATCTGTCTGTTAAAGGGTGGTGTAACCCCCAAAGTGTGCTCCAACCAAAATAAAATAATCTTAATTTTTCTGTTTGTGTGTGAAATGTATGCACAGTTGCCGCACATGCATCCTCAGAGAAGCAGCGACAAGCATGCGTCTGTCTGTTAAATGGTGATGTTACCCTCAAAGTGCGCTCCACAAAATATAAAAAAATTATTTTTTTTCTGTCTTTGTGAATTGTGTTGGCTGTAGCCGCACCTGCATCCTCAAAGCAGCAGCGACAAGCATGCATCTGTCTGTTAAAGGGTGGTGTAATCCTCAAAGTGCGCTCCACAAAAAATAAAAAAATAATTTTTTTTCTGTCTTTGTGAATTGTGTGGGCTGTAGCTGCCTGCATCCTCAAAGCAGCAGCAACAAACGTGCCTCTGTCTGTTAAAGGGTAGTGTAACCCTCAAAGTGCACTCCACAAAAAATAAAAAATATTCTTTTTATTCTGTCTTTGTGAATTGTGTGGGCTGCAGCCGCTCCTCCATCCTCAAAGCAGCAGCAACAAGCATGTGTCCCTCTGTTAAAGGGTGGTGTAACCCTAAAAGTGCTATCCACAAAAAATAAAAAAATCTTTTTTTTTGCTGTGTTTGTGTGTGAAATGTATGCACAGTAGCCGCACATGCATCCTCAAAGAAGCAGCGACAAGCGTGCGTCTGTCTGTTAAATGGTGATGTTACCCTCAAAGTGCGCTCCACAAAATATAAAAAAAAAATTTTTTTTTCTGTCTTTGTGAATTGTGTTGGCTGTAGCCGCACCTCCATCCTCAAAGCAGCAGCGACAAGCATGCATCTGTCTGTTAAAGGGTGGTGTAACCCTAAAAGTGCTCTCCACAAAAAATAAAAAAATCTTCTTTTTTTTCTGTGTTTGTGAATTGTGTGGGCTGTAGCCACACTTGCATCCTCATAGGAGCAGCGACAAGCGTGCATCTGTCTGTTAAAGGGTAATGTAACCTCCAAAGTGCGCTCCAACCAAAATAAAATAATCTTCTTTTTTTCTGTGTTTGTGTGTGAAAAGTATGCCCAGTAGCTGCACCTGCATCCTTAAAGTAGCAGTGACAAGCATGCATCTATCTTTGAAAGGGTGGTGAAACCCTCAAAGTGCACTCCACAAAAAATAAAAAATTAATTTTTTTTCTGTCTTTGTGAATTGTGTGGGCTGTAGCTGCACCTGCATCCTCAAAGCAACAGCAACAAATGTGCCTCTGTCTGTTAAAGGGTAGTGTAACCCTCAAAGTGCACTCCACAAAAAATAAAAAATATTCTTTTTATTCTGTCTTTGTGAATTGTGTGGGCTGCAGCCGCTCCTCCATCCTCAAAGCAGCAGCAACAAGCATGTGTCCCTCTGTTAAAGGGTGGTGTAACCCTAAAAGTGCTATCCACAAAAAATAAAAAAATCTTTTTTTTATTCTGTTTGTGAATTGTGTGGGCTGTAGCCATACCTGCATCCTCATAGGAGCAGCGACAAGCGTGCATCTGTCTGTTAAAGGGTAATATAACTCCCAAAGTGTGCTCCAACCAAAATAAAATAATCTTTTTTTCTGTGTTTGTGTGTTAAAAGTATGCCCAGTAGCCGCACCTCCATCCTTAAAGTAGCAGTGACAAGCATGCATCTATCTTTTAAAGGGTGGTGAAACCCTCAAAGTGCACTCCACAAAAAATAAAAAATTAATTTTTTTTCTGTCTTTGTGAATTGTGTGGGCTGTAGCTGCACCTGCATCCTCAAAGCAACAGCAACAAACGTGCCTCTGTCTGTTAAAGGGTAGTGTAACCCTCAAAGTGCACTCCTCAAAAAATAAAAAATTCTTTTTATTCTGTCTTTGTGACTTGTGTTGGCTGCAGCCGCTCCTGCATCCTCAAAGCAGCAGCAACAAGCGTGACTCTCTCTGTTAAAGGGTGGTGTAACCCTAAAAGTGCTCTCCATAAAAAATAAAAAAATCTTCTTTTTTTTCTGTGTTTGTGAATTGTGTGGGCTGTAGCCACACCTGCATCCTCATGGGAGCAGTGACAAGTGTGCATCTGTCTGTTAAAGGGTAATGAAACCCCCAAAGTGCGCTCCAACCAAAATAAAATAATCTTCTTTTTTTCTGTGTTTGTGTGTGGAAAGTATGCCCAGTAGCCGCACCTGCATCCTTAAAGTAGCAGTGACAAGCGTGCATCTATCTTTTAAAGGGTGGTGTAACCCTCAAAGTGTGCTCCACAAAAAAAAAAAATTCTTTTTTTTTCTGTCTTTGTGAATTGTGTGGGCTGTAGCCGCACCTGCATCCTCAAAGCAGCAACGACAAGCATGCGTCTGTCTGTTAAAGGGTGGTGTAACCCTCAAAGTGCGCTCCACAAAAAATATACATATTTTTTTTCTGTCTTTGTGAATTGTGTGGGCTGTAGCCACCCCTGCATCCTCAAAGCAGCAGCGACAAGCGTGCATCTGTCTGTTAAAGGGTGGTGTAACCCCCAAAGTGCGCTCCACAAAAAAAACCTATTTTTTTTTCTGTCTTTGTGAATTATGTGGGCTGTAGCTGCTCCTGCCTCCTCAAAGCAGCAGCAACAAGCGTGCGTCTATCTGTTAAAGCATGGTGTAACCCCCAAAGTGCGCTCTAACCAAAATAAAATAAGCATCTTTTTTTCTATTTGTGTGTGAAATCTATGCACAGTAGCTGCACCTGCATCCTCAGAGCAGCAGCGACAATCGTGCATCTGTCTGTTAAAGGGTGGTGTAACCCTCAAAGTGTGCTAAACAAAAAATAAAAATTCTTCTTTTTTTTTTGTGAATTGTGTGGGCTGTAGCTGCACCTGCATCCTCAAAGCAGCAGTGACAAGTGTGCATCTATCTTGTAAAGGGTGGTGTAACCCTCAAAGTGCCCACCACAAAAAATAAAAAATTCTTGCTTTTTCTGTCTTTGTGAATTGTGTGGGCTGTATCCGCACTTGCCTCCTCAAAGCAGCAGCGACAAGCGTGCGTCTATCTTATAAAGCGTGGTGTAACCCTCAACGTGCACTCTACAAAAAAAAATAATTCTTTTTTTGCTATCCTTTTGAATTGTGTGGGCTGAAGCGGCACCTACATCCTCAAAGCAGCAGCGACAAGCATGCAACTGTCTGTTAAAAAGTGGTGTAACCCTCAAAATGCGCTCCACAAAAATTAAAAAACTATTTTTTTTTCTGTCTTTGTGAATTGTGTGGGTTATAGCTGCACCTGCATCCTCAATGCAGCAGCGACAAGCATGTGACTGTCTGTTAAAGGGGGGAGTAACCCTCGAAGTACGCTCCACAAAAAAAAAATATATATTTTTTTCTGTCTTTGTGAATTGTGTGGGCTGTAGCCGCACCTGCATCCTAAAAGCAGCAGCAACAAGCGTGCATTTTTCTGTTAAAGGGTGGTGTATCCCTCAAAGTGCGCTCCACAAAAAATAAAAAATTATTCTTTTTTTTCTGTCTTTGTCGATTGTGTTTGCTGTAGCCGCACTTGCATCCTCAAAGCAGCAGCGACAAGCGTGCATCTGTCTGTTAAAGGGTGGTGTAACCCCCAAAGTGCGCTCCACAAAAAAAACCTATTTTTTTTTCTGTCTTTGTGAATTGTGTGGGCTGTAGCTGCTCCTGCCTCCTCAAAGCAGCAGCGACAAGCATGCGTCTATCTGTTAAAGCGTGGTGTAACCCCCAAAGTGCGCTCTAACCAAAATAAAATAAGCATCTTTTTTTCTATTTGTGTGTGAAATCTATGCACAGTAGCTGCACCTGCATCCTCAGAGCAGCAGCGACAATCGTGCATCTGTCTGTTAAAGGGTGGTGTAACCCTCAAAGTGTGCTAAACAAAAAATTAAAATTCTTCTTTTTTTTTTTGTGAATTGTGTGGGCTGTAGCTGCACCTGCATCCTCAAAGCAGCAGTGACAAGCGTGCATCTATCTTTTAAAGGGTGGTGTAACCCTCAAAGTGCGCTCCACAAAAAAAAAATGTATATTTTTTTCTCTGTCTTTGTGAATTGTGTCGGCTGTAACCGCACCAGCATCCTCAAAGCAGCAGCGACAAGTGTGCATCTGTCTGTTAAAGGGTGGTGTAACCCCCAAAGTGCGCTATAACCAAAATAAAATAAGCTACTTTTTTTCTATTTGTCTGTGAAATCTTTGCGCAGTAGCCGCACCAGCATCCTCAAAGCAGCAACGACAAGCATGCATCTGTCTGTTAAAGGGTGGTGTAACCCTCAAAGTGCACTCAACAAAAAATATATATTTTTTTTCTGTCTTTGTGAATTGTGTGGGCTGTAGCCACCCCTGCATCTTCAAAACATCAGTGACAAGCGTGCATCTATCTTTTAAAGGGTGGTGTAACCCTCAAAGTGCGCTCCACAAAAAATAAAAAAATCTTTTTTTTTCTGTCTTTGTGAATTGTGTGGGCTGTAGACGCACTTGCCTCCTCAAAGCAGCAGCAATAAGCGTGCATTTATGTTTTAAAGCATGGTGTAACCCTCAAAGTGCGCTCCACAAAAAAAAATAATATTTTTTTTTCTGTCTTTGTGAATTGTGTTGGCTGTAACCGCACCAGCATCCTCAAACCAGCAGCGACAAGTGTGCATCTGTCTGTTAAAGGGTGGTGTAACCCCCAAAGTGCGCTCCAACCAAAATAAAATAATCTTATTTTTTGCTGTGTTTGTGTGTGAAATGTATGCACAGTAGCCGCACATGCATCCTCAAAGAAGCAGCGACAAGCATGCATCTGTCTGTTAAAGGGTGGTGTAACCCTCAAAGTGCGCTCCACAAAAAATAAAAAAATAATTTTTTTTCTGTCTTTGTGAATTGTGTGGGCTGTAGCTGCCTGCATCCTCAAAGCAGCAGCAACAAACGTGCATCTGTCTGTTAAAGGGTAGTGTAACCCTCAAAGTGCACTCCACAAAAAATAAAAAATATTCTTTTTATTCTGTCTTTGTGAATTGTGTGGGCTGCAGCCGCTCCTCCATCCTCAAAGCAGCAGCAACAAGCATGTGTCCCTCTATTAAAGGGTGGTGTAACCCTAAAAGTGTTATCCACAAAAAATAAAAAAATCTTTTTTTTATTCTGTTTGTGAATTGTGTGGGCTGTAGCCATACCTGCATCCTCATAGGAGCAGCGACAAGCGTGCATCTGTCTGTTAAAGGGTAATATAACTCCCAAAGTATGCTCCAACCAAAATAAAATAATCTTTTTTTCTGTGTTTGTGTGTTAAAAGTATGCCCAGTAGCCTCACCTCCATCCTTAAAGTAGCAGTGACAAGCGTGCATCTATCTTTTAAAGGGTGGTGTAACCCTCAAAGTGCACTCCACAAAAAGAAAAAAATCTTCTTTTTTTTTCTGTCTTTGAGAATTGTGTGGGCTGTAACCGCACCAGCATCCTCAAAGCAGCAGCGACAAGTGTGCATCTGTCTGTTAAAGGGTGGTGTAACCCCCAAAGTGCGCTATAACCAAAATAAAATAAGCTACTTTTTTTCTATTTGTCTGTGAAATCTTTGCGCAGTAGCCGCACCTGCATCCTCAAAGCAGCAACGACAAGCATGCATCTGTCTGTTAAAGGGTGGTGTAACCCTCAAAGTGCTCTCCACAAAAAATAATTTTTTTTTTTTTTTCTGTCTTTGTGAATTGTGTGGGCTGTAGCCACACCTGCATCCTCATAGGTGCAGCGACAAGCGTGCATCTGTCTGTTAAAGGGTAATGTAACCCCCAAAGTGCGCTCCAACCAAAATAAAATAATCTTTTTTTCTGTGTTTGTGTGTGAAAAGTATGCCCAGTAGCCACACCTGCATCCTTAAAGTAGAAGTGACAAGCGTGCATCTATCTTTTAAAGGGTGGTGTAACCCTCAAAGTGCGCTCCACAAAAAAAAAATGTATATTTTTTTCTCTGTCTTTGTGAATTGTGTCGGCTGTAACCGCACCAGCATCCTCAAAGCAGCAGTGACAAGTGTGCATCTGTCTGTTAAAGGGTGGTGTAACCCCCAAAGTGCGCTATAACCAAAATAAAATAAGCTACTTTTTTTCTATTTGTCTGTGAAATCTTTGCGCAGTAGCCGCACCTGCATCCTCAAAGCAGCAACGACAAGCATGCATCTGTCTGTTAAAGGGTGGTGTAACCCTCAAAGTGCACTCAACAAAAAATATATTTTTTTTTCTGTCTTTGTGAATTGTGTGGGCTGTAGCCACCCCTGCATCTTCAAAACATCAGTGACAAGCGTGCATCTATCTTTTAAAGGGTGGTGTAACCCTCAAAGTGCGCTCCACAAAAAATAAAAAAATCTTTTTTTTTCTGTCTTTGTGAATTGTGTGGGCTGTAGACGCACTTGCCTCCTCAAAGCAGCAGCAATAAGCGTGCATTTATGTTTTAAAGCATGGTGTAACCCTCAAAGTGCGCTCCACAAAAAAAAAAATATATTTTTTTCTGTCTTTGTGAATTGTGTCGGCTGTAACCGCACCAGCATCCTCAAACCAGCAGCGACAAGTGTGCATCTGTCTGTTAATGGGTGGTGTAACCCCCAAAGTGCGCTCCAACCAAAATAAAATAATCTTATTTTTTGCTGTGTTTGTGTGTGAAATGTATGCACAGTAGCCGCACATGCATCCTCAAAGAAGCAGCGACAAGCGTGCGTCTGTCTGTTAAATGGTGATGTTACCCTCAAAGTGCGCTCCACAAAATATAAAAAAATTTTTTTTTTTCTGTCTTTGTGAATTGTGTTGGCTGTAGCCGCACCTCCATCCTCAAAGCAGCAGCGACAAGCATGCATCTGTCTGTTAAAGGGTGGTGTAATCCTAAAAGTGCTCTCCACAAAAAATAAAAAAATCTTCTTTTTTTTCTGTGTTTGTGAATTGTGTGGGCTGTAGCCACACTTGCATCCTCATAGGAGCAGCGACAAGCGTGCATCTGTCTGTTAAAGGGTAATGTAACCTCCAAAGTGCGCTCCAACCAAAATAAAATAATCTTCTTTTTTTCTGTGTTTGTGTGTGAAAAGTATGCCCAGTAGCTGCACCTGCATCCTTAAAGTAGCAGTGACAAGCATGCATCTATCTTTGAAAGGGTGGTGAAACCCTCAAAGTGCACTCCACAAAAAATAAAAAATTAATTTTTTTTCTGTCTTTGTGAATTGTGTGGGCTGTAGCTGCACCTGCATCCTCAAAGCAACAGCAACAAATGTGCCTCTGTCTGTTAAAGGGTAGTGTAACCCTCAAAGTGCACTCCACAAAAAATAAAAAATATTCTTTTTATTCTGTCTTTGTGAATTGTGTGGGCTGCAGCCGCTCCTCCATCCTCAAAGCAGCAGCAACAAGCATGTGTCCCTCTGTTAAAGGGTGGTGTAACCCTAAAAGTGCTATCCACAAAAAATAAAAAAATCTTTTTTTTATTCTGTTTGTGAATTGTGTGGGCTGTAGCCATACCTGCATCCTCATAGGAGCAGCGACAAGCGTGCATCTGTCTGTTAAAGGGTAATATAACTCCCAAAGTGTGCTCCAACCAAAATAAAATAATCTTTTTTTCTGTGTTTGTGTGTTAAAAGTATGCCCAGTAGCCGCACCTCCATCCTTAAAGTAGCAGTGACAAGCATGCATCTATCTTTTAAAGGGTGGTGTAACCCTCAAAGTGCGCTCCACAAAAAGAAAAAAATCTTCTTTTTTTTTCTGTCTTTGAGAATTGTGTGGGCTGTAACCGCACCAGCATCCTCAAAGCAGCAGCGACAAGTGTGCATCTGTCTGTTAAAGGGTGGTGTAACCCCCAAAGTGCGCTATAACCAAAATAAAATAAGCTACTTTTTTTCTATTTGTCTGTGAAATCTTTGCGCAGTAGCCGCACCTGCATCCTCAAAGCAGCAACAACAAGCATGCATCTGTCTGTTAAAGGGTGGTGTAACCCTCAAAGTGCTCTCCACAAAAAATAAAAAATTATTTTTTTTTCTGTCTTTGTGAATTGTGTGGGCTGTAGCCACACCTGCATCCTCATAGGTGCAGCGACAAGCGTGCATCTGTCTGTTAAAGGGTAATGTAACCCCCAAAGTGCGCTCCAACCAAAATAAAATAATCTTTTTTTCTGTGTTTGTGTGTGAAAAGTATGCCCAGTAGCCACACCTGCATCCTTAAAGTAGAAGTGACAAGCGTGCATCTATCTTTTAAAGGGTGGTGTAACCCTCAAAGTGCGCTCCACAAAAAAAAATGTATATTTTTTTCTCTGTCTTTGTGAATTGTGTCGGCTGTAACCGCACCAGCATCCTCAAAGCAGCAGCGACAAGTGTGCATCTGTCTGTTAAAGGGTGGTGTAACCCCCAAAGTGCGCTATAACCAAAATAAAATAAGCTACTTTTTTTCTATTTGTCTGTGAAATCTTTGCGCAGTAGCCGCACCTGCATCCTCAAAGCAGCAACGACAAGCATGCATCTGTCTGTTAAAGGGTGGTGTAACCCTCAAAGTGCACTCAACAAAAAATATATATATTTTTTCTGTCTTTGTGAATTGTGTGGGCTGTAGCCACCCCTGCATCTTCAAAACATCAGTGACAAGCGTGCATCTATCTTTTAAAGGGTGGTGTAACCCTCAAAGTGCGCTCCACAAAAAATAAAAAAATCTTTTTTTTTCTGTCTTTGTGAATTGTGTGGGCTGTAGACGCACTTGCCTCCTCAAAGCAGCAGCAATAAGCGTGCATGTATGTTTTAAAGCATGGTGTAACCCTCAAAGTGCGCTCCACAAAAAAAAAAAAAATTTTTTTTCTGTCTTTGTGAATTGTGTCGGCTGTAACCGCACCAGCATCCTCAAACCAGCAGCGACAAGTGTGCATCTGTCTGTTAAAGGGTGGTGTAACCCCCAAAGTGCGCTCCAACCAAAATAAAATAATCTTATTTTTTGCTGTGTTTGTGTGTGAAATGTATGCACAGTAGCCGCACATGCATCCTCAAAGAAGCAGCGACAAGCGTGCGTCTGTCTGTTAAATGGTGATGTTACCCTCAAAGTGCGCTCCACAAAATATAAAAAAATTATTTTTTTTCTGTCTTTGTGAATTGTGTTGGCTGTAGCCACACTTGCATCCTCATAGGAGCAGCGACAAGCTTGCATCTGTCTGTTAAAGGGTAATGTAACCTCCAAAGTGCGCTCCAACCAAAATAAAATAATCTTCTTTTTTTCTGTGTTTGTGTGTGAAAAGTATGCCCAGTAGCTGCACCTGCATCCTTAAAGTAGCAGTGACAAGCATGCATCTATCTTTTAAAGGGTGGTGAAACCCTCAAAGTGCACTCCACAAAAAATAAAAAATTAATTTTTTTTCTGTCTTTGTGAATTGTGTGGGCTGTAGCTGCACCTGCATCCTCAAAGCAACAGCAACAAACGTGCCTCTGTCTGTTAAAGGGTAGTGTAACCCTCAAAGTGCACTCCTCAAAAAATAAAAAATTCTTTTTATTCTGTCTTTGTGACTTGTGTTGGCTGCAGCCGCTCCTGCATCCTCAAAGCAGCAGCAACAAGCGTGACTCTCTCTGTTAAAGGGTGGTGTAACCCTAAAAGTGCTCTCCATAAAAAATAAAAAAATCTTCTTTTTTTTCTGTGTTTGTGAATTGTGTGGGCTGTAGCCACACCTGCATCCTCATGGGAGCAGTGACAAGTGTGCATCTGTCTGTTAAAGGGTAATGAAACCCCCAAAGTGCGCTCCAACCAAAATAAAATAATCTTCTTTTTTTCTGTGTTTGTGTGTGAAAAGTATGCCCAGTAGCCGCACCTGCATCCTTAAAGTAGCAGTGACAAGCGTGCATCTATCTTTTAAAGGGTGGTGTAACCCTCAAAGTGTGCTCCACAAAAAAAAAAAAATTCTTTTTTTTTCTGTCTTTGTGATCTGTGTGGGCTGTAGCCGCACCTGCATCCTCAAAGCAGCAACGACAAGCATGCGTCTGTCTGTTAAAGGGTGGTGTAACCCTCAAAGTGCGCTCCACAAAAAATATACATATTTTTTTTCTGTCTTTGTGAATTGTGTGGGCTGTAGCCACCCCTGCATCCTCAAAGCAGCAGCGACAAGCGTGCATCTGTCTGTTAAAGGGTGGTGTAACCCCCAAAGTGCGCTCCACAAAAAAAACCTATTTTTTTTTCTGTCTTTGTGAATTGTGTGGGCTGTAGCTGCTCCTGCCTCCTCAAAGCAGCAGCAACAAGCGTGCGTCTATCTGTTAAAGCGTGGTGTAACCCCCAAAGTGCGCTCTAACCAAAATAAAATAAGCATCTTTTTTTCTATTTGTGTGTGAAATCTATGCACAGTAGCTGCACCTGCATCCTCAGAGCAGCAGCGACAATCGTGCATCTGTCTGTTAAAGGGTGGTGTAACCCTCAAAGTGTGCTAAACAAAAAATAAAAATTCTTCTTTTTTTTTTGTGAATTGTGTGGGCTGTAGCTGCACCTGCATCCTCAAAGCAGCAGTGACAAGTGTGCATCTATCTTGTAAAGGGTAGTGTAACCCTCAAAGTGCCCACCACAAAAAATAAAAAATTCTTGCTTTTTCTGTCTTTGTGAATTGTGTGGGCTGTATCCGCACTTGCCTCCTCAAAGCAGCAGCGACAAGCGTGCGTCTATCTTATAAAGCGTGGTGTAACCCTCAACGTGCACTCTACAAAAAAAAATAATTCTTTTTTTGCTATCCTTTTGAATTGTGTGGGCTGAAGCGGCACCTACATCCTCAAAGCAGCAGCGACAAGCATGCAACTGTCTGTTAAAAAGTGGTGTAACCCTCAAAATGCGCTCCACAAAAATTAAAAAACTATTTTTTTTTCTGTCTTTGTGAATTGTGTGGGTTATAGCTGCACCTGCATCCTCAATGCAGCAGCGACAAGCATGTGACTGTCTGTTAAAGGGGGGAGTAACCCTCGAAGTACGCTCCACAAAAAAAATATATATATTTTTTTCTGTCTTTGTGAATTGTGTGGGCTGTAGCCGCACCTGCATCCTAAAAGCAGCAGCAACAAGCGTGCATTTTTCTGTTAAAGGGTGGTGTATCCCTCAAATTGCGCTCCACAAAAAATAAAAAATTATTCTTTTTTTTCTGTCTTTGTCGATTGTGTTTGCTGTAGCCGCACTTGCATCCTCAAAGCAGCAGCGACAAGCGTACATCTGTCTGTTAAAGGGTGGTGTAACCCCCAAAGTGCGCTCCACAAAAAAAACCTATTTTTTTTTCTGTCTTTGTGAATTGTGTGGGCTGTAGCTGCTCCTGCCTCCTCAAAGCAGCAGCGACAAGCATGCGTCTATCTGTTAAAGCGTGGTGTAACCCCCAAAGTGCGCTCTAACCAAAATAAAATAAGCATCTTTTTTTCTATTTGTGTGTGAAATCTATGCACAGTAGCTGCACCTGCATCCTCATAGCAGCAGCGACAATCGTGCATCTGTCTGTTAAAGGGTGGTGTAACCCTCAAAGTGTGCTAAACAAAAAATTAAAATTCTTCTTTTTTTTTTGTGAATTGTGTGGGCTGTAGCTGCACCTGCATCCTCAAAGCAGCAGTGACAAGCGTGCATCTATCTTGAAAAGGGTGGTGTAACCCTCAAAGTGCCCACCACAAAAAATAAAAAATTCTTGTTTTTTCTGTCTTTGTGAATTGTGTGGGCTGTATCCGCACTTGCCTCCTCAAAGCAGCAGCGACAAGCGTGCGTCTATCTTATAAAGCGTGGTGTAACCCTCAACGTGCGCTCCACAAAAAAAAAAAATATTTTTTTGCTATCCTTGTGAAATGTGTGGGCTGAAGCGGCACCTACATCCTCAAAGCAGCAGCGACAAGCATGCAACTGTCTGTTAAAAAGTGGTGTAACCCTCAAAATGCGCTCCACAAAAAATAAAAAACTATTTTTTTTTCTGTCTTTGTGAATTGTGTGGGTTATAGCTGCACCTGCATCCTCAATGCAGCAGCGACATGCATGTGACTGTCTGTTAAAGGGGGGAGTAACCCTCAAAGTGCGCTCCACAAAAAAAAATATATATTTTTTTCTGTCTTTGTGAATTGTGTGGGCTGTAGCCGCACCTGCATCCTAAAAGCAGCAGCAACAAGCATGCATCTGTCTGTTAAAGGGTGGTGTATCCCTCAAAGTGCGCTCCACAAAAATTAAAAAATTCTTCTTTTTTTTCTGTCTTTGTCAATTGTGTGGGCTGTAGCCGCACTTGCATCCTCAAAGCAGCAGCGACAAGCATGCATCTGTCTGTTAAAGGGTGATGTAATCCCCAAAGTGGGCTCCAATCAAAATAAAATAATCTATTTTTCTGTGTTTGTGTGTGAAATGTATGCACAGTAACCGCACCTGCATCCTCAAAGCAGCAGCAACAAGCGTGCATTTGTCTGTTAAAGGGTGGTGTAACCCTCAAAGTGCGCACCACAAAAAATCAAAAATTCTTTTTTTTCTGTCTTTGTGAATTGTGTTGGCTGAAGTCGCACCTGCATCCTCAAAGCAGCAGCGACAAGCGTGCTTCTGTCTGTTAAAGGGTGGTGTAACCCTCAAAGTGCGCGCCACAAAAAATATTTTTTTTTCTGTCTTTGTGAGTTGTGTGGGCTGTCGCCGCACCTGCATCCTCAAAGCAGCAGCGACAAGCGTGCATCTGTCTGTTAAAGGGTGGTGTAACCCCCAAAGTGCGCTCCAACCAAGGTAAAGTAATCTACTTTTTTTCTGTGTTTGTGTGTGAAATGAATGTGCAGTAGCTGCACCTGCATCCTCAAAGCATTAGCGACAAGCATGCGGCTGTCTGTTAAAGGGTGGTGTAACCCTCAAAGTGCGCTCCAGAAAAAATAAAAAATTATTTTTTTTCTGTCTTTGTGAATTGTGTGGGCTGTAGCCGCACCTGCATCCTCAAAACAGCAGCGACCAATGTGTGTCTGTCTGTTAAAGGGTGGTGTAACCCCAAAGTGCGCTCCACAAAAAATTAAAAATTCTTGTTTTTTTTCTGTCTTTGTGAATTGTGTGGGCAGTAGCCGCACCTGCATCCTCAAAGCAGCAGCGACAAGCATGCGTCTGTCTGTTAAAGGGTGGTGTAACCCTCAAAGTGCGCTCCACAAAAAATATATATATTTTTTTTCTGTCTTTGTGTATTGTGTGGGCTGTAGCCACCCCTGCATCCTCAAAGCATCAGTGACAAGCGTGCATCTATCTTTTAAAGGGTGGTGTAACCCTCAAAGTGCCCACCACAAAAAATAAAAAAATCTTGTTTTTTCTGTCTTTGTGAATTGTGTGGGCTGTATCTGCACTTGCCTCCTCAAAGCAGCAGCGACAAGCGTGCGTCTATCTTATAAAGCGTGGTGTAACCCTCAACGTGCGCTCCACAAAAAAAAAAAATATTTTTTTGCTATCCTTGTGAAATGTGTGGGCTGAAGCGGCACCTACATCCTCAAAGCAGCAGCGACAAGCATGCAACTGTCTGTTAAAAAGTGGTGTAACCCTCAAAATGCGCTCCACAAAAAATAAAAAACTATTTTTTTTTCTGTCTTTGTGAATTGTGTGGGTTATAGCTGCACCTGCATCCTCAATGCAGCAGCGACAAGCATGTGACTGTCTGTTAAAGGGGGGAGTAACCCTCAAAGTGCGCTCCACAAAAAAAAATATACATTTTTTTCTGTCTTTGTGAATTGTGTGGGCTGTAGCCGCACCTGCATCCTAAAAGCAGCAGCAACAAGCATGCATCTGTCTGTTAAAGGGTGGTGTATCCCTCAAAGTGTGCTCCACAAAAAATAAAAAATTCTTCTTTTTTTTCTGTCTTTGTCGATTGTGTGGGCTGTAGCCGCACTTGCATCCTCAAAGCAGCAGCGACAAGCATGCATCTGTCTGTTAAAGGGTGATGTAATCCCCAAAGTGGGCTCCAATCAAAATAAAATAATCTATTTTTCTGTGTTTGTGTGTGAAATGTATGCACAGTAACCGCACCTGCATCCTCAAAGCAGCAGCAACAAGCGTGCATTTGTCTGTTAAAGGGTGGTATAACCCTCAAAGTGCGCACCACAAAAAATCAAAAATTCTTTTTTTTCTGTCTTTGTGAATTGTGTTGGCTGAAGTCGCACCTGCATCCTCAAAGCAGCAGCGACAAGCGTGCTTCTGTCTGTTAAAGGGTGGTGTAACCCTCAAAGTGCGCGCCACAAAAAATATTTTTTTTTCTGTCTTTGTGAGTTGTGTGGGCTGTCGCCGCACCTGCATCCTCAAAGCAGCAGCGACAAGCGTGCATCTGTCTGTTAAAGGGTGGTGTAACCCCCAAAGTGCGCTCCAACCAAAGTAAAGTAATCTACTTTTTTTCTGTGTTTGTGTGTGAAATGAATGCGCAGTAGCTGCACCTGCATCCTCAAAGCATTAGCGACAAGCATGTGGCTGTCTGTTAAAGGGTGGTGTAACCCTCAAAGTGCGCTCCAGAAAAAATAAAAAATTATTTTTTTTCTGTCTTTGTGAATTGTGTGGGCTGTAGCCGCACCTGCATCCTCAAAACAGCAGCGACCAATGTGTGTCTGTCTGTTAAAGGGTGGTGTAACCCCAAAGTGCGCTCCACAAAAAATTAAAAATTCTTGTTTTTTTTCTGTCTTTGTGAATTGTGTGGGCAGTAGCCGCACCTGCATCCTCAAAGCAGCAGCGACAAGCATGCATCTGTCTGTTAAAGGGTGGTGTAACCCTCAAAGTGCGCTCCACAAAAAATATATATATTTTTTTTCTGTCTTTGTGAATTGTGTGGGCTGTAGCCACCCCTGCATCCTCAAAGCATCAGTGACAAGCGTGCATCTATCTTTTAAAGTGTGGTGTAACCCTCAAAGTGCGCTCCACAAAAAATAAAAAATTCTTTTTTTTTCTGTCTTTGTGAATTGTGTGGGCTGTAGCTGCACCTGCATCTTCAAAGCAGCAGCGACAAGCGTGCATCTGTCTGTTAAAGGGTGGTGTAACCCCCAAAGTGCGCTCCACAAAAAAAACCTATTTTTTTTTCTATCTTTGTGAATTGTGTGGGCTGTAGCTGCTCCTGCCTCCTCAAAGCAGCAGCGACAAGCGTGCGTCTATCTGTTAAAGCGTGGTGTAACCCCCAAAGTGCGCTCTAACCAAAATAAAATAAGAATCTTTTTTTCTATTTGTGTGTGAAATCTATGCACAGTAGCTGCACCTGCATCCTCAGAGCAGCAGCGACAATCGTGCATCTGTCTGTTAAAGGGTGGTGTAACCCTCAAAGTGTGTTAAACAAAAAATAAAAATTCTTCTTTTTTTTGTGTGAATTGTGTGGGCTGTAGCTGCACCTGCATCCTCAAAGCAGCAGTGACAAGCGTGCATCTATCTTGTAAAGGGTGGTGTAACCCTCAAAGTGCCCACCACAAAAAATAAAAAATTCTTGTTTTTTCTGTCTTTGTGAATTGTGTGGGCTGTATCCGCACTTGCCTCCTCAAAGCAGCAGCGACAAGCGTGCGTCTATCTTATAAAGCGTGGTGTAACCCTCAATGTGCGCTCCACAAAATAAAGAAATTCTTTTTTTGCTATCCTTGTGAATTGTGTGGGCTGAAGCGGCACCTACATCCTCAAAGCAGCAGCGACAAGCATGCAACTGTCTGTTAAAAAGTGGTGTAACCTCAAAATGCGCTCCACAAAAAATTAAAAACTATTTTTTTTTCTGTCTTTGTGAATTGTGTGGGTTATAGCTGCACCTGCATCCTCAATGCAGCAGCGACAAGCATGTGACTGTCTGTTAAAGGGGGGAGTAACCCTCAAAGTGCGCTCCACAAAAAAAAAAAAATTTTTTTTTCTGTCTTTGTGAATTGTGTGGGCTGTAGCCGCACCTGCATCCTAAAAGCAGCAGCAACAAGCGTGCATCTGTCTGTTAAAGGGTGGTGTATCCCTCAAAGTGCGCTCCACAAAAAATAAAAAATTCTTCTTTTTTTTCTGTCTTTGTCGATTGTGTGGGCTGTAGCCGCACTTGCATCCTCAAAGCAGCAGCGACAAGCATGCATCTGTTTGTTAAAGGGTGATGTAATCCCCAAAGTGGGCTCCAATCAAAATAAAATAATCTTTTTTTCTGTGTTTGTGCGTGAAATGTATGCACAGTAACCGCACCTGCATCCTCAAAGCAGCAGCAACAAGCGTGCATTTGTCTGTTAAAGGGTGGTGTAACCCTCAAAGTGCGCTCCACAAAAAATCAAAAATTCTTTTTTTTCTGTCTTTGTGAATTGTGTGGGCTGTAGCCGCACCTGCATCCACAAAGCAGCAGCGACAAGCGTGCTTCTGTCTGTTAAAGGGTGGTGTAACCCTCAAAGTGCGCGCCACAAAAAATATTTTTTTTTTCTGTCTTTGTGAATTGTGTGGGCTGTAGCCGCACCTGCATCCTCAAAGCATTAGCGACAAGCGTGCATCTGTCTGTTAAAGGGTGGTGTAACCCCCAAAGTGCGCACCACAAAAAATAAAAAATTCTTGTTTTTTTTCTGTCTTTGTGAATTGTGTGGGCAATAGCCACAACTGCATCCTCAAAGCAGCAGCGACAAGCATGCGTCTGTCTGTTAAAGGGTGGTATAACCCTCTAAGTGCGCTCCACAAAAAATATATATATATTTTTTTCTGTCTTTGTGAATTGTGTGGGCTGTAGCCGCACCTGCATCCTCAAAGCAGCAGCGACAACCATGCATCTATCTGTTAAAAGGTGGTGTAACACCAAAAGTGAGCTCCAACCAAAATAAAATAATCTTCTTCTTTTCTGTGTTTGTGTGTGAAAAGTATGCCCAGTAGCCGCACCTGCCTCCTCAAAGCAGCAGCGACATGCGTGCGACTATTTTTTAAAGCATGGTGTAACCCTCCAAGTGCTCTCCACAAAAAAAATCTATATCTTTTTTTCTGTCTTTGTGAATTGTGTGGGCTGTAGCCGCACCTGCATCCTCAAAGCAGCAGCGATAAGTGTGCATCTATCTGTTAAAGTGTGGTTTAACCCTCAAAGTGCGCTCCACAAAAAATAAAAAAATATTTTATTTTCTGTCTTTGTGAATTGTGTGGGCTGTAGCCGAACCTACATCCTCAAAGCAGCAGCAACAAGCCTGCGTCTGTCTGTTAAATGGTGGTGTAACCCTCAAAGTGCGCTCCACAAAAAAAAAATTCTACTTTTTTGTTCTGTCTTTGTGAATTGTGTGGGCTGTAGCCGCACCTGCATCCTCAAAGCAGCAGCGACTAGCATTTGTCTATCTGTTAAAGGTTGGTGTACCCCTCAAAGTGCGCTCCACAAAAAATAAAAAATTCTTCTTTTTTTTCTGTCTTTGTGAATTGTGTGGGCAGTAGCCGCACCTGCATCCTCAAAGCAGCAACGACAAGCGTGCATCTATCTGTTAAAGGGTGGTGTAACCCTCAAAGTGTGCTCCACAAAAAATAAAAAATTCTTCTTTTTTTTCCTGTCTTTTAGAATTGTGTGGGCTGTAGCTGCACCTGCATCCTCAAAGCAGCAGCGACAACCATGCATCTATCTGTTAAAGGGTGGTGTAACACCAAAAGTGCGCTCCAACCAAAATAAAATAATCTTCTTCTTTTCTGTGTTTGTGTGTCAAAAGTATGCCCAGTAGCCGCACCTGCCTCCTCAAAGCAGCAGTGACAAGCGTGCGTCTATGTTTTAAAGCATGGTGTAACCCTCAAAGTGCTCTCCACAAAAAAAAATCTATATTTTTTAATCTGTCTTTGTGAATTGTGTGGGCTGTAGCCGCACCTGCATCCTCAAAGCAGCAGTGACAAGTGTACATCTGTTTGTTAAAGGGTGGTGTAACCCTCAAAGTCCGCTCCACAAAAAAGAAAAAAATATTTTATTTTCTGTCTTTGTGAATTGTGTGGACTGTAGCCGCCCCTGCATCCTCAAAGCATCAGTGACAAGAGTGCATCTATCTTTTAAAGGGTGGTGTAACCCTCAAAGTGCGCTCCACAACAAATAAAAAAATCTTTTTTTTTCTCATTTTGTGAATTGTGTGGACTGTAGCCACACCTGCATCTTCAAAGCAGCAGCGACAAGCATGCATCTGTCTGTTAAAGGGTGGTGTAACCCCCAAAGTGCACTCCACAAAAAAAAACTATTTTTTTTTCTGTCTTTGTGAATTGTGTGGGCTGTAGCTGCACCTGCCTCCTCAAAGCAGCAGAACAGGCGTACATCTACCTGTTAAAGCATGGTGTAACCCCCAAAGTGTGATCTAACCAAAATAAAATAAGCATCTTTATTTCTATTTGTGTGTGAAATCTATGCACAGTAGCTGCACCTGCATCCTCAGAGCAGCAGCGACAATCTTGCATCTGGCTGTTAAAGTGTGGTGTAACCCTCAAAGTGTGTGCCACAAAAAATAAAAAATTCCTCTTTTTTTTTGTGAATTGTGTGGGCTGTAGCTGCACCTGCCTCCTCAAAGCAGCAGTGACAAGCATGCATCTATCTTATAAAGCGTGGTGTAACCCTCAAAGTGCGCTCCACAAAAATAAAAAAATCTTTTTTTGCTATCCTTGTGAATTGTGTGGGCTGAAGCAGCACCTACATCCTCAAAGCAGCAGCGAGAAGCATGCGTCTGTCTGTTAAAGGGTGGTGTAACCCTCAAAGTGCGCTCCACAAAAAAAAAATATATTTTTTCTGTCTTTGTGAATTGTGTGGGCTGTAGCCGCACCTGCCTCCTAAAAGCAGCAGCAACAAGCGTGCATCTGTCTGTTAAAGGGTGGTGTATCCCTCAAGGTGCGCTCCACAAAAAAAAAAATTCTTCTTTTTTTTCTGTCTTTGTGGATTGTGTGGGCTGTAGCCGCACCTGCATCCTCAAAGCAGAAGCGACAAGCGTGCATCTTTCAGTTAAAGGGTGGTGTAATCCCCAAAGTGCGCTCCAATCAAAATAAAATAATCTTTTTTTCTGTGTTTGTGTGTGAAATGTATGCGCAGTAACCGCACCTGCATCCTCAAAGCAGCAGCAACAAGCGTGCGTTAGTCTGTTAAAAGGTGGTGTACCCTCAAAGTGCGCTTCACAAAAAATATATATATATTTTTTTCTGTCTTTGTGAATTGTGTGGGCAGTAGCCGCACCTGCATCCTCAAAGTAGCAGCGACAAGCGTGCGTCTGTCTGTTAAAGGGTAGTGTAACCCCCAAAGTGCGCTCCAACCAATATAAAATAATCATCTTTTTTTCTGTGTTTGTGTGTGAAATGTATGCGTGGTAGCCACACCTGCATCCTCAAAGCAGCAGCAACAAGTGTGCGTCTATCTG
This sequence comes from Taudactylus pleione, assembly GCA_031769625.1. NCBI lineage: Eukaryota > Metazoa > Chordata > Amphibia > Anura > Myobatrachidae > Taudactylus > Taudactylus pleione. The sequence goes on from JAUIMM010000334.1 coordinate 564,642, forward strand.
TTATACCGTGGTGTAACCCTCAAGGTGCACTCCACAATAAATAAAAAAAAATTATTTTTCTGTCTTTGTGAAGTGTGTGGGCTGTAGCCGCACCTGCATTCTCACATCCTCAAAGCATCAGCAACAAGCATGCGTCTGTCTGTTAAAGGGTGGAGTAACCCCCAAAGTGCACTCCAACCAAAATAAAATAATCTTTTTTTCTGAGTTTGTGTGTGAAATTAATGCGCAGTAGCTGCACCTGCATCCTCAAAGCAGCAGCGACAAGCATGCGGCTGTCTGTTAAAGGGTGGTGTAACACTCAAAGTGCGCTCCAGAGAAAATAAAAAATTCTTTTTTTTCTGTTTTTGTGAAATGTGTGGGATGTAGCCGCACCTGCATTCTCAAAACAGCAGCGACCAGCGTGCGTCTGTCTGTTAAAGGGTGGTGTAACCCCAAAGTGCACTTCCCAAAAAAAAAAAATTCTTCTTTTTTTTCTGTCTTTGTGAATTGTGTGGGCAGTAGCCGCACCTGCATCCTCAAGGCAGCAACGACAAGCGTGCATCTATCTGTTAAAGGGTGGTGTAACCCTCAAAGTGTGCTCCACAAAAAATAAAAAATTCTTCTTTTTTTTCCTGTCTTTTAGAATTGTGTGGGCTGTAGCTGCACCTGCATCCTCAAAGCAGCAGCGACAACCATGCATCTATCTGTTAAAGGGTGGTGTAACACCTAAAGTGCGCTCCAACCAAAATAAAATAATCTTCTTCTTTTCTGTGTTTGTGTGTCAAAAGTATGCCCAGTAGCCGCACCTGCCTCCTCAAAGCAGCAGTGACAAGCGTGCGTCTATGTTTTAAAGCATGGTGTAACCCTCAAAGTGCTCTCCACAAAAAAAAATCTATATTTTTTAATCTGTCTTTGTGAATTGTGTGGGCTGTAGCCGCACCTGCATCCTCAAAGCAGCAGTGACAAGTGTACATCTGTTTGTTAAAGGGTGGTGTAACCCTCAAAGTCCGCTCCACAAAAAAGAAAAAAATATTTTATTTTCTGTCTTTGTGAATTGTGTGGACTGTAGCCGCCCCTGCATCCTCAAAGCATCAGTGACAAGAGTGCATCTATCTTTTAAAGGGTGGTGTAACACTCAAAGTGCGCTCCACAAAAAATAAAAAAATCTTTTTTTTTCTCATTTTGTGAATTGTGTGGACTGTAGCCACACCTGCATCTTCAAAGCAGCAGCGACAAGCATGCATCTGTCTGTTAAAGGGTGGTGTAACCCCCAAAGTGCGCTCCACAAAAAAAAACTATTTTTTTTTCTGTCTTTGTGAATTGTGTGGGCTGTAGCTGCACCTGCCTCCTCAAAGCAGCAGCGACAAGCGTACATCTATCTGTTAAAGCATGGTGTAACCCCCAAAGTGCGATCTAACCAAAATAAAATAAGCATCTTTATTTCTATTTGTGTGTGAAATCTATGCACAGTAGCTGCACCTGCATCCTCAGAGCAGCAGCGACAATCTTGCATCTGGCTGTTAAAGTGTGGTGTAACCCTCAAAGTGTGTGCCACAAAAAATAAAAAATTCCTCTTTTTTTTTGTGAATTGTGTGGGCTGTAGCTGCACCTGCCTCCTCAAAGCAGCAGTGACAAGCATGCATCTATCTTATAAAGCGTGGTGTAACCCTCAAAGTGCGCTCCACAAAAATAAAAAAATCTTTTTTTGCTATCCTTGTGAATTGTGTGGGCTGAAGCGGCACCTACATCCTCAAAGCAGCAGCGAGAAGCATGCGTCTGTCTGTTAAAGGGTGGTGTAACCCTCAAAGTGCGCTCCACAAAAAAAAAATATATTTTTTCTGTCTTTGTGAATTGTGTGGGCTGTAGCCGCACCTGCCTCCTAAAAGCAGCAGCAACAAGCGTGCATCTGTCTGTTAAAGGGTGGTGTATCCCTCAAGGTGCGCTCCACAAAAAATAAAAAATTCTTCTTTTTTTTCTGTCTTTGTGGATTGTGTGGGCTGTAGCCGCACCTGCATCCTCAAAGCAGCAGCGACAAGCGTGCATCTTTCGGTTAAAGGGTGGTGTAATCCCCAAAGTGCGCTCCAATCAAAATAAAATAATCTTTTTTTCTGTGTTTGTGTGTGAAATGTATGCGCAGTAACCGCACCTGCATCCTCAAAGCAGCAGCAACAAGCGTGCGTTAGTCTGTTAAAAGGTGGTGTACCCTCAAAGTGCGCTTCACAAAAAATATATATATATTTTTTTCTGTCTTTGTGAATTGTGTGGGCAGTAGCCGCACCTGCATCCTCAAAGTAGCAGCGACAAGCGTGCGTCTGTCTGTTAAAGGGTAGTGTAACCCCCAAAGTGCGCTCCAACCAATATAAAATAATCATCTTTTTTTCTGTGTTTGTGTGTGAAATGTATGCGTGGTAGCCACACCTGCATCCTCAAAGCAGCAGCAACAAGTGTGCATCTATCTGTTATACCGTGGTGTAACCCTCAAGGTGCACTCCACAATAAATAAAAAAAATTTATTTTTCTGTCTTTGTGAAGTGTGTGGGCTGTAGCCGCACCTGCATTCTCACATCCTCAAAGCATCAGCAACAAGCATGCGTCTGTCTGTTAAAGGGTGGAGTAACCCCCAAAGTGCACTCCAACCAAAATAAAATAATCTTTTTTTCTGAGTTTGTGTGTGAAATTAATGCGCAGTAGCTGCACCTGCATCCTCAAAGCAGCAGCGACAAGCATGCGGCTGTCTGTTAAAGGGTGGTGTAACACTCAAAGTGCGCTCCAGAGAAAATAAAAAATTCTTTTTTTTCTGTTTTTGTGAAATGTGTGGGATGTAGCCGCACCTGCATTCTCAAAACAGCAGCGACCAGCGTGCGTCTGTCTGTTAAAGGGTGGTGTAACCCCAAAGTGCACTTCCCAAAAAAAAAAAATTCTTCTTTTTTTTCTGTCTTTGTGAATTGTGTGCGCTGTAGCCGCACCTGCCTCCTAAAGGCAGCAGCAACAAGCGTGCATCTGTCTGTTAAAGGGTGGTGTATCCCTCAAAGTGCGCTCCACAAAAAATAAAAAATTCATCTTTTCTTTCTGTCTTTGTGGATTGTGTGGGCTGTAGCCACACCTGCATCCTCAAAGCAGCAGCGTCAAGCGTGCATCTGTCTGTTAAAGGGTGGTGTAATCCCCAAAGTGCGCTCCAATCAAAATAAAATAATCTTTTTTTTTGTGTTTGTGTGTGAAAAGTATGCGCAGTAACCGCACCTGCATCCTCAAAGCAGCAGCAACAAGCATGCGTCTGTCTGTTAAAGGGTGGTGTAACCCTCAAAGTGTGCTCCACAAAAAATAAAAAAATCTTTTTTTTCTGTCTTTGTGAATTGTGTGGGCTGAAGTCGCACCTATATCCTCAAAGCAGCAACGACAAGCATGCGTCTGTCTGTTAAAGGGTGGTGTAACCCTCAAAGTGCGCTCCACAAAAAATATATATATTTTTTTCTGTCTTTGTGAATTGTGTGGGCTGTAGCCACCCCTGCATCCTCAAAGCATCAGTGACAAGCGTGCATCTATCTTTTAAAGGGTGGTGTAACCCTCAAAGTGCGCTCCACAAAAAATAAAAAAATCTTTTTTTTTCTGTCTTTGTGAATTGTGTGGGCTGTAGACGCACTTGCCTCCTCAAAGCAGCAGCAATAAGCGTGCATTTATGTTTTAAAGCATGGTGTAACCCTCAAAGTGCGCTCCACAAAAAAAAAAAAAAAAAATTTTTCTGTTTTTGTGAATTGTGTCGGCTGTAACCGCACCAGCATCCTCAAACCAGCAGCGACAAGTGTGCATCTGTCTGTTAAAGGGTGGTGTAACCCCCAAAGTGCGCTCCAACCAAAATAAAATAATCTTATTTTTTGCTGTGTTTGTGTGTGAAATGTATGCACAGTAGCCGCACCTGCATCCTCAAAGCAGCAGCAACAAGCGTGCGTTAGTCTGTTAAAAGGTGGTGTACCCTCAAAGTGCGCTTCACAAAAAATATATATATATTTTTTTCTGTCTTTGTGAATTGTGTGGGCAGTAGCCGCACCTGCATCCTCAAAGTAGCAGCGACAAGCGTGCGTCTGTCTGTTAAAGGGTAGTGTAACCCCCAAAGTGCGCTCCAACCAATATAAAATAATCATCTTTTTTTCTGTGTTTGTGTGTGAAATGTATGCGTGGTAGCCACACCTGCATCCTCAAAGCAGCAGCAACAAGTGTGCGTCTATCTGTTATACCGTGGTGTAACCCTCAAGGTGCACTCCACAATAAATAAAAAAAATTTATTTTTCTGTCTTTGTGAAGTGTGTGGGCTGTAGCCGCACCTGCATTCTCACATCCTCAAAGCATCAGCAACAAGCATGCGTCTGTCTGTTAAAGGGTGGAGTAACCCCCAAAGTGCACTCCAACCAAAATAAAATAATCTTTTTTTCTGAGTTTGTGTGTGAAATTAATGCGCAGTAGCTGCACCTGCATCCTCAAAGCAGCAGCGACAAGCATGCGGCTGTCTGTTAAAGGGTGGTGTAACACTCAAAGTGCGCTCCAGAGAAAATAAAAAATTCTTTTTTTTCTGTTTTTGTGAAATGTGTGGGATGTAGCCGCACCTGCATTCTCAAAACAGCAGCGACCAGCGTGCGTCTGTCTGTTAAAGGGTGGTGTAACCCCAAAGTGCACTTCCCAAAAAAAAAAAATTCTTCTTTTTTTTCTGTCTTTGTGAATTGTGTGGGCAGTAGCCGCACCTGCATCCTCAAAGCAGCAACGACAAGCGTGCATCTATCTGTTAAAGGGTGGTGTAACCCTCAAAGTGTGCTCCACAAAAAATAAAAAATTCTTCTTTTTTTTCCTGTCTTTTAGAATTGTGTGGGCTGTAGCTGCACCTGCATCCTCAAAGCAGCAGCGACAACCATGCATCTATCTGTTAAAGGGTGGTGTAACACCAAAAGTGCGCTCCAACCAAAATAAAATAATCTTCTTCTTTTCTTTGTTTGTGTGTCAAAAGTATGCCCAGTAGCCGCACCTGCCTCCTCAAAGCAGCAGTGACAAGCATGCGTCTATGTTTTAAAGCATGGTGTAACCCTCAAAGTGCTCTCCACAAAAAAAAATCTATATTTTTTAATCTGTCTTTGTGAAATGTGTGGGCTGTAGCCGCACCTGCATCCTCAAAGCAGCAGTGACAAGTGTACATCTGTTTGTTAAAGGGTGGTGTAACCCTCAAAGTCCGCTCCACAAAAAAGAAAAAAATATTTTATTTTCTGTCTTTGTGAATTGTGTGGACTGTAGCCGCCCCTGCATCCTCAAAGCATCAGTGACAAGAGTGCATCTATCTTTTAAAGGGTGGTGTAACCCTCAAAGTGCGCTCCACAAAAAATAAAAAAATCTTTTTTTTTCTCATTTTGTGAATTGTGTGGACTGTAGCCACACCTGCATCTTCAAAGCAGCAGCGACAAGCATGCATCTGTCTGTTAAAGGGTGGTGTAACCCCCAAAGTGCGCTCCACAAAAAAAAACTATTTTTTTTTCTGTCTTTGTGAATTGTGTGGGCTGTAGCTGCACCTGCCTCCTCAAAGCAGCAGCGACAAGCGTACATCTATCTGTTAAAGCATGGTGTAACCCCCAAAGTGCGATCTAACCAAAATAAAATAAGCATCTTTATTTCTATTTGTGTGTGAAATCTATGCACAGTAGCTGCACCTGCATCCTCAGAGCAGCAGCGACAATCTTGCATCTGGCTGTTAAAGTGTGGTGTAACCCTCAAAGTGTGTGCCACAAAAAATAAAAAATTCCTCTTTTTTTTTGTGAATTGTGTGGGCTGTAGCTGCACCTGCCTCCTCAAAGCAGCAGTGACAAGCATGCATCTATCTTATAAATCGTGGTGTAACCCTCAAAGTGCGCTCCACAAAAATAAAAAAATCTTTTTTTGCTATCCTTGTGAATTGTGTGGGCTGAAGCGGCACCTACATCCTCAAAGCAGCAGCGAGAAGCATGCGTCTGTCTGTTAAAGGGTGGTGTAACCCTCAAAGTGCGCTCCACAAAAAAAAAATATATTTTTTCTGTCTTTGTGAATTGTGTGGGCTGTAGCCGCACCTGCCTCCTAAAAGCAGCAGCAACAAGCGTGCATCTGTCTGTTAAAGGGTGGTGTATCCCTCAAGGTGCGCTCCACAAAAAATAAAAAATTCTTCTTTTTTTTCTGTCTTTGTGGATTGTGTGGGCTGTAGCCGCACCTGCATCCTCAAAGCAGCAGCGACAAGCGTGCATCTTTCGGTTAAAGGGTGGTGTAATCCCCAAAGTGCGCTCCAATCAAAATAAAATAATCTTTTTTTCTGTGTTTGTGTGTGAAATGTATGCGCAGTAACCGCACCTGCATCCTCAAAGCAGCAGCAACAAGCGTGCGTTAGTCTGTTAAAAGGTGGTGTACCCTCAAAGTGCGCTTCACAAAAAATATATATATATTTTTTTCTGTCTTTGTGAATTGTGTGGGCTGTAGCCGCACCTGCATTCTCACATCCTCAAAGCATCAGCAACAAGCATGCGTCTGGTCTGTTAAAGGGTGGAGTAACCCCCAAAGTGCACTCCAACCAAAATAAAATAATCTTTTTTTCTGAGTTTGTGTGTGAAATTAATGCGCAGTAGCTGCACCTGCATCCTCAAAGCAGCAGCGACAAGCATGCGGCTGTCTGTTAAAGGGTGGTGTAACACTCAAAGTGCGCTCCAGAGAAAATAAAAAATTCTTTTTTTTCTGTTTTTGTGAAATGTGTGGGATGTAGCCGCACCTGCATTCTCAAAACAGCAGCGACCAGCGTGCGTCTGTCTGTTAAAGGGTGGTGTAACCCCAAAGTGCACTTCCCAAAAAAAAAAAAATTCTTCTTTTTTTTCTGTCTTTGTGAATTGTGTGCGCTGTAGCCGCACCTGCCTCCTAAAGGCAGCAGCAACAAGCGTGCATCTGTCTGTTAAAGGGTGGTGTATCCCTCAAAGTACGCTCCACAAAAAATAAAAAATTCATCTTTTCTTTCTGTCTTTGTGGATTGTGTGGGCTGTAGCCACACCTGCATCCTCAAAGCAGCAGCGTCAAGCGTGCATCTGTCTGTTAAAGGGTGGTGTAATCCCCAAAGTGCGCTCCAATCAAAATAAAATAATCTTTTTTTTTGTGTTTGTGTGTGAAAAGTATGCGCAGTAACCGCACCTGCATCCTCAAAGCAGCAGCAACAAGCATGCGTCTGTCTGTTAAAGGGTGGTGTAACCCTCAAAGTGCGCTCCACAAAAAATAAAAAAATCTTTTTTTTCTGTCTTTGTGAATTGTGTGGGCTGAAGTCGCACCTATATCCTCAAAGCAGCAACGACAAGCATGCGTCTGTCTGTTAAAGGGTGGTGTAACCCTCAAAGTGCGCTCCACAAAAAATATATATATTTTTTTCTGTCTTTGTGAATTGTGTGGGCTGTAGCCACCCCTGCATCCTCAAAGCATCAGTGACAAGCATGCATCTATCTTTTAAAGGGTGGTGTAACCCTCAAAGTGCGCTCCACAAAAAATAAAAAAATCTTTTTTTTTCTGTCTTTGTGAATTGTGTGGGCTGTAGACGCACTTGCCTCCTCAAAGCAGCAGCAATAAGCGTGCATTTATGTTTTAAAGCATGGTGTAACCCTCAAAGTGCGCTCCACAAAAAAAAAAAAAAAATTTTTTTCTGTCTTTGTGAATTGTGTCGGCTGTAACCGCACCAGCATCCTCAAACCAGCAGCGACAAGTGTGCATCTGTCTGTTAAAGGGTGGTGTAACCCCCAAAGTGCGCTCCAACCAAAATAAAATAATCTTATTTTTTGCTGTGTTTGTGTGTGAAATGTATGCACAGTAGCCGCACATGCATCCTCAAAGAAGCAGCGACAAGCGTGCGTCTGTCTGTTAAATGGTGATGTTACCCTCAAAGTGCGCTCCACAAAATATAAAAAAATTTTTTTTTTTCTGTCTTTGTGAATTGTGTTGGCTGTAGCCGCACCTCCATCCTCAAAGCAGCAGCGACAAGCATGCATCTGTCTGTTAAAGGGTGGTGTAACCCTAAAAGTGCTCTCCACAAAAAATAAAAAAATCTTCTTTTTTTTCTGTGTTTGTGAATTGTGTGGGCTGTAGCCACACTTGCATCCTCATAGGAGCAGCGACAAGCGTGCATCTGTCTGTTAAAGGGTAATGTAACCTCCAAAGTGCGCTCCAACCAAAATAAAATAATCATAATCTTCTTTTTTTCTGTGTTTGTGTGTGAAAAGTATGCCCAGTAGCTGCACCTGCATCCTTAAAGTAGCAGTGACAAGCATGCATCTATCTTTGAAAGGGTGGTGAAACCCTCAAAGTGCACTCCACAAAAAATAAAAAATAAATTTTTTTTCTGTCTTTGTGAATTGTGTGGGCTGTAGCTGCACCTGCATCCTCAAAGCAACAGCAACAAATGTGCCTCTGTCTGTTAAAGCGTAGTGTAACCCTCAAAGTGCACTCCACAAAAAATAAAAAATATTCTTTTTATTCTGTCTTTGTGAATTGTGTGGGCTGCAGCCGCTCCTCCATCCTCAAAGCAGCAGCAACAAGCATGTGTCCCTCTGTTAAAGGGTGGTGTAACCCTAAAAGTGCTATCCACAAAAAATAAAAAAATCTTTTTTTTATTCTGTTTGTGAATTGTGTGGGCTGTAGCCATACCTGCATCCTCATAGGAGCAGCGACAAGCGTGCATCTGTCTGTTAAAGGGTAATATAACTCCCAAAGTGTGCTCCAACCAAAATAAAATAATCTTTTTTTCTGTGTTTGTGTGTTAAAAGTATGCCCAGTAGCCGCACCTCCATCCTTAAAGTAGCAGTGACAAGCATGCATCTATCTTTTAAAGGGTGGTGTAACCCTCAAAGTGCGCTCCACAAAAAGAAAAAAATCTTCTTTTTTTTTTCTGTCTTTGAGAATTGTGTGGGCTGTAACCGCACCAGCATCCTCAAAGCAGCAGCGACAAGTGTGCATCTGTCTGTTAAAGGGTGGTGTAACCCCCAAAGTGCGCTATAACCAAAATAAAATAAGCTACTTTTTTTCTATTTGTCTGTGAAATCTTTGCGCAGTAGCCGCACCTGCATCCTCAAAGCAGCAACAACAAGCATGCATCTGTCTGTTAAAGGGTGGTGTAACCCTCAAAGTGCTCTCCACAAAACATAAAAAATTATTTTTTTTCTGTCTTTGTGAATTGTGTGGGCTGTAGCCACACCTGCATCCTCATAGGTGCAGCGACAAGCGTGCATCTGTCTGTTAAAGGGTAATGTAACCCCCAAAGTGCGCTCCAACCAAAATAAAATAATCTTTTTTTCTGTGTTTGTGTGTGAAAAGTATGCCCAGTAGCCACACCTGCATCCTTAAAGTAGAAGTGACAAGCGTGCATCTATCTTTTAAAGGGTGGTGTAACCCTCAAAGTGCGCTCCACAAAAAAAAATGTATATTTTTTTCTCTGTCTTTGTGAATTGTGTCGGCTGTAACCGCACCAGCATCCTCAAAGCAGCAGCGACAAGTGTGCATCTGTCTGTTAAAGGGTGGTGTAACCCCCAAAGTGCGCTATAACCAAAATAAAATAAGCTACTTTTTTTCTATTTGTCTGTGAAATCTTTGCGCAGTAGCCGCACCTGCATCCTCAAAGCAGCAACGACAAGCATGCATCTGTCTGTTAAAGGGTGGTGTAACCCTCAAAGTGCACTCAACAAAAAATATATATATTTTTTCTGTCTTTGTGAATTGTGTGGGCTGTAGCCACCCCTGCATCTTCAAAACATCAGTGACAAGCGTGCATCTATCTTTTAAAGGGTGGTGTAACCCTCAAAGTGCGCTCCACAAAAAATAAAAAAATCTTTTTTTTTCTGTCTTTGTGAATTGTGTGGGCTGGTAGATGCACTTGCCTCCTCAAAGCAGCAGCAATAAGCGTGCATGTATGTTTTAAAGCATGGTGTAACCCTCAAAGTGCGCTCCACAAAAAAAAAATATTTTTTTTTTCTGTCTTTGTGAATTGTGTCGGCTGTAACCGCACCAGCATCCTCAAACCAGCAGCGACAAGTGTGCATCTGTCTGTTAAAGGGTGGTGTAACCCCCAAAGTGCGCTCCAACCAAAATAAAATAATCTTATTTTTTGCTGTGTTTGTGTGTGAAATGTATGCACAGTAGCCGCACATGCATCCTCAAAGAAGCAGCGACAAGCGTGCGTCTGTCTGTTAAATGGTGACTGTTACCCTCAAAGTGCGCTCCACAAAATATTAAAAAATTATTTTTTTTCTGTCTTTGTGAATTGTGTTGGCTGTAGCCACACTTGCATCCTCATAGGAGCAGCGACAAGCTTGCATCTGTCTGTTAAAGGGTAATGTAACCTCCAAAGTGCGCTCCAACCAAAATAAAATAATCTTCTTTTTTTCTGTGTTTGTGTGTGAAAAGTATGCCCAGTAGCTGCACCTGCATCCTTAAAGTAGCAGTGACAAGCATGCATCTATCTTTTAAAGGGTGGTGAAACCCTCAAAGTGCACTCCACAAAAAATAAAAAAATAATTTTTTTTCTGTCTTTGTGAATTGTGTGGGCTGTAGCTGCACCTGCATCCTCAAAGCAACAGCAACAAACGTGCCTCTGTCTGTTAAAGGGTAGTGTAACCCTCAAAGTGCACTCCTCAAAAAATAAAAAATTCTTTTTATTCTGTCTTTGTGACTTGTGTTGGCTGCAGCCGCTCCTGCATCCTCAAAGCAGCAGCAACAAGCGTGACTCTCTCTGTTAAAGGGTGGTGTAACCCTAAAAGTGCTCTCCATAAAAAATAAAAAAATCTTCTTTTTTTTCTGTGTTTGTGAATTGTGTGGGCTGTAGCCACACCTGCATCCTCATGGGAGCAGTGACAAGTGTGCATCTGTCTGTTAAAGGGTAATGAAACCCCAAAGTGCGCTCCAACCAAAATAAAATAATCTTCTTTTTTTCTGTGTTTGTGTGTGAAAAGTATGCCCAGTAGCCGCACCTGCATCCTTAAAGTAGCAGTGACAAGCGTGCATCTATCTTTTAAAGGGTGGTGTAACCCTCAAAGTGTGCTCCACAAAAAAAAAAAAATTCTTTTTTTTTCTGTCTTTGTGAATTGTGTGGGCTGTAGCCGCACCTGCATCCTCAAAGCAGCTACGACAAGCATGCGTCTGTCTGTTAAAGGGTGGTGTAACCCTCAAAGTGCGCTCCACAAAAAATATACATATTTTTTTTCTGTCTTTGTGAATTGTGTGGGCTGTAGCCACCCCTGCATCCTCAAAGCATCAGTGACAAGCGTGCATCTATCTTTTAAAGTGTGGTGTAACCCTCGAAGTGCGCTCCACAAAAAATAAAAAAATCTTTTTTTTCTGTCTTTGTGAATTGTGTGGGCTGTTGCCGCACCTACATCTTCAAAGCAGCAGCAACAAGCGTGCATCTGTCTGTTAAAGGGTGGTGTAACCCCCAAAGTGCGCTCCACAAAAAAAACCTATTTTTTTTTCTGTCTTTGTGAATTGTGTGGGCTGTAGCTGCTCCTGCCTCCTCAAAGCAGCAGCAACAAGCGTGCGTCTATCTGTTAAAGCGTGGTGTAACCCCCAAAGTGCGCTCTAACCAAAATAAAATAAGCATCTTTTTTTCTATTTGTGTGTGAAATCTATGCACAGTAGCTGCACCTGCATCCTCAGAGCAGCAGCGACAATCGTGCATCTGTCTGTTAAAGGGTGGTGTAACCCTCAAAGTGTGCTAAACAAAAAATAAAATTCTTCTTTTTTTTTTGTGAATTGTGTGGGCTGTAGCTGCACCTGCATCCTCAAACAGCAGTGACAAGTGTGCATCTATCTTGTAAAGGGTGGTGTAACCCTCAAAGTGCCCACCACAAAAAATAAAAAATTCTTGCTTTTTCTGTCTTTGTGAATTGTGTGGGCTGTAGCTGCTCCTGCCTCCTCAAAGCAGCAGCGACAAGCGTGCGTCTATCTGTTAAAGCGTGGTGTAACCCTCAACGTGCACTCTACAAAAAAAAATAATTCTTTTTTTGCTATCCTTTTGAATTGTGTGGGCTGAAGCGGCACCTACATCCTCAAAGCAGCAGCGACAAGCATGCAACTGTCTGTTAAAAAGTGGTGTAACCCTCAAAATGCGCTCCACAAAAATTAAAAAACTATTTTTTTTTCTGTCTTTGTGAATTGTGTGGGTTATAGCTGCACCTGCATCCTCAATGCAGCAGCGACAAGCATGTGACTGTCTGTTAAAGGGGGGAGTAACCCTCGAAGTACGCTCCACAAAAAAAATATATATATTTTTTTCTGTCTTTGTGAATTGTGTGGGCTGTAGCCGCACCTGCATCCTAAAAGCAGCAGCAACAAGCGTGCATTTTTCTGTTAAAGGGTGGTGTATCCCTCAAAGTGCGCTCCACAAAAAATAAAAAATTATTCTTTTTTTTCTGTCTTTGTCGATTGTGTTTGCTGTAGCCGCACTTGCATCCTCAAAGCAGCAGCGACAAGCGTGCATCTGTCTGTTAAAGGGTGGTGTAACCCCCAAAGTGCGCTCCACAAAAAAAACCTATTTTTTTTTCTGTCTTTGTGAATTGTGTGGGCTGTAGCTGCTCCTGCCTCCTCAAAGCAGCAGCGACAAGCATGCGTCTATCTGTTAAAGCGTGGTGTAACCCCCAAAGTGCGCTCTAACCAAAATAAAATAAGCATCTTTTTTTCTATTTGTGTGTGAAATCTATGCACAGTAGCTGCACCTGCATCCTCAGAGCAGCAGCGACAATCGTGCATCTGTCTGTTAAAGGGTGGTGTAACCCTCAAAGTGTGCTAAACAAAAAATTAAAATTCTTCTTTTTTTTTTGTGAATTGTGTGGGCTGTAGCTGCACCTGCATCCTCAAAGCAGCAGTGACAAGCGTGCATCTATCTTGAAAAGGGTGGTGTAACCCTCAAAGTGCCCACCACAAAAAATAAAAAATTCTTGTTTTTTCTGTCTTTGTGAATTGTGTGGGCTGTATCCGCACTTGCCTCCTCAAAGCAGCAGCGACAAGCGTGCGTCTATCTTATAAAGCGTGGTGTAACCCTCAACGTGCGCTCCACAAAAAAAAAAAATATTTTTTTGCTATCCTTGTGAAATGTGTGGGCTGAAGCGGCACCTACATCCTCAAAGCAGCAGCGACAAGCATGCAACTGTCTGTTAAAAAGTGGTGTAACCCTCAAAATGCGCTCCACAAAAAATAAAAAACTATTTTTTTTTCTGTCTTTGTGAATTGTGTGGGTTATAGCTGCACCTGCATCCTCAATGCAGCAGCGACAAGCATGTGACTGTCTGTTAAAGGGGGGAGTAACCCTCAAAGTGCGCTCCACAAAAAAAAATATATTTTTTTTTCTGTCTTTGTGAATTGTGTGGGCTGTAGCCGCACCTGCATCCTAAAAGCAGCAGCAACAAGCATGCATCTGTCTGTTAAAGGGTGGTGTATCCCTCAAAGTGCGCTCCACAAAAAATAAAAAATTCTTCTTTTTTTTCTGTCTTTGTCAATTGTGTGGGCTGTAGCCGCACTTGCATCCTCAAAGCAGCAGCGACAAGCATGCATCTGTCTGTTAAAGGGTGATGTAATCCCCAAAGTGGGCTCCAATCAAAATAAAATAATCTATTTTTCTGTGTTTGTGTGTGAAATGTATGCACAGTAACCGCACCTGCATCCTCAAAGCAGCAGCAACAAGCGTGCATTTGTCTGTTAAAGGGTGGTGTAACCCTCAAAGTGCGCACCACAAAAAATCAAAAATTCTTTTTTTTCTGTCTTTGTGAATTGTGTTGGCTGAAGTCACACCTGCATCCTCAAAGCAGCAGCGACAAGCGTGCTTCTGTCTGTTAAAGGGTGGTGTAACCCTCAAAGTGCGCGCCACAAAAAATATTTTTTTTTCTGTCTTTGTGAGTTGTGTGGGCTGTCGCCGCACCTGCATCCTCAAAGCAGCAGCGACAAGCGTGCATCTGTCTGTTAAAGGGTGGTGTAACCCCCAAAGTGCGCTCCAACCAAAGTAAAGTAATCTACTTTTTTTCTGTGTTTGTGTGTGAAATGAATGCGCAGTAGCTGCACCTGCATCCTCAAAGCATTAGCGACAAGCATGCGGCTGTCTGTTAAAGGGTGGTGTAACCCTCAAAGTGCGCTCCAGAAAAAATAAAAAATTATTTTTTTTCTGTCTTTGTGAATTGTGTGGGCTGTAGCCGCACCTGCATCCTCAAAACAGCAGCGACCAATGTGTGTCTGTCTGTTAAAGGGTGGTGTAACCCCAAAGTGCGCTCCACAAAAAATTAAAAATTCTTGTTTTTTTTCTGTCTTTGTGAATTGTGTGGGCAGTAGCCGCACCTGCATCCTCAAAGCAGCAGCGACAAGCATGCGTCTGTCTGTTAAAGGGTGGTGTAACCCTCAAAGTGCGCTCCACAAAAAATATATATATATTTTTTCTGTCTTTGTGAATTGTGTGGGCTGTAGCCACCCCTGCATCCTCAAAGCATCAGTGACAAGCGTGCATCTATCTTTTAAAGGGTGGTGTAACCCTCAAAGTGCCCACCACAAAAAATAAAAAATCCTTGTTTTTTCTGTCTTTGTGAATTGTGTGGGCTGTATCCGCACTTGCCTCCTCAAAGCAGCAGCGACAAGCGTGCGTCTATCTTATAAAGCGTGGTGTAACCCTCAACGTGCGCTCCACAAAAAAAAAAAATATTTTTTTGCTATCCTTGTGAAATGTGTGGGCTGAAGCGGCACCTACATCCTCAAAGCAGCAGCGACAAGCATGCAACTGTCTGTTAAAAAGTGGTGTAACCCTCAAAATGCGCTCCACAAAAAATAAAAAACTATTTTTTTTCTGTCTTTGTGAATTGTGTGGGTTATAGCTGCACCTGCATCCTCAATGCAGCAGCGACAAGCATGTGACTGTCTGTTAAAGGGGGGAGTAACCCTCAAAGTGCGCTCCACAAAAAAAAATATATTTTTTTTTCTGTCTTTGTGAATTGTGTGGGCTGTAGCCGCACCTGCATCCTAAATGCAGCAGCAACAAGCATGCATCTGTCTGTTAAAGGGTGGTGTATCCCTCAAAGTGTGCTCCACAAAAAATAAAAAATTCTTCTTTTTTTTCTGTCTTTGTCGATTGTGTGGGCTGTAGCCGCACTTGCATCCTCAAAGCAGCAGCGACAAGCATGCATCTGTCTGTTAAAGGGTGATGTAATCCCCAAAGTGGGCTCCAATCAAAATAAAATAATCTATTTTTCTGTGTTTGTGTGTGAAATGTATGCACAGTAACCGCACCTGCATCCTCAAAGCAGCAGCAACAAGCGTGCATTTGTCTGTTAAAGGGTGGTGTAACCCTCAAAGTGCGCACCACAAAAAATCAAAAATTCTTTTTTTTCTGTCTTTGTGAATTGTGTTGGCTGAAGTCGCACCTGCATCCTC
This sequence comes from Taudactylus pleione, assembly GCA_031769625.1. Classification (NCBI taxonomy): domain Eukaryota; kingdom Metazoa; phylum Chordata; class Amphibia; order Anura; family Myobatrachidae; genus Taudactylus; species Taudactylus pleione. The sequence continues at coordinate 580,038 of JAUIMM010000334.1, forward strand.
AAAGCAGCAGCGACAAGCGTGCTTCTGTCTGTTAAAGGGTGGTGTAACCCTCAAAGTGCGCGCCACAAAAAATATTTTTTTTTCTGTCTTTGTGAGTTGTGTGGGCTGTCGCCGCACCTGCATCCTCAAAGCAGCAGCGACAAGCGTGCATCTGTCTGTTAAAGGGTGGTGTAACCCCCAAAGTGCGCTCCAACCAAAGTAAAGTAATCTACTTTTTTTCTGTGTTTGTGTGTGAAATGAATGCGCAGTAGCTGCACCTGCATCCTCAAAGCATTAGCGACAAGCATGCGGCTGTCTGTTAAAGGGTGGTGTAACCCTCAAAGTGCGCTCCAGAAAAAATAAAAAATTATTTTTTTTCTGTCTTTGTGAATTGTGTGGGCTGTAGCCGCACCTGCATCCTCAAAACAGCAGCGACCAATGTGTGTCTGTCTGTTAAAGGGTGGTGTAACCCCAAAGTGCGCTCCACAAAAAATTAAAAATTCTTGTTTTTTTTCTGTCTTTGTGAATTGTGTGGGCAGTAGCCGCACCTGCATCCTCAAAGCAGCAGCGACAAGCATGCGTCTGTCTGTTAAAGGGTGGTGTAACCCTCAAAGTGCGCTCCACAAAAAAAATATATATTTTTTTTCTGTCTTTGTGAATTGTGTGGGCTGTAGCCACCCCTGCATCCTCAAAGCATCAGTGACAAGCGTGCATCTATCTTTTAAAGTGTGGTGTAACCCTCAAAGTGCGCTCCACAAAAAATAAAAAAATCTTTTTTTTTCTGTCTTTGTGAATTGTGTGGGCTGTAGCCGCACCTGCATCTTCAAAGCAGCAGCGACAAGCGTGCATCTGTCTGTTAAAGGGTGGTGTAACCCCCAAAGTGTGCTCCACAAAAAAAACCTATTTTTTTTTCTATCTTTGTGAATTGTGTGGGCTGTAGCTGCTCCTGCCTCCTCAAAGCAGCAGCGACAAGCGTGCGTCTATCTGTTAAAGCGTGGTGTAACCCCCAAAGTGCGCTCTAACCAAAATAAAATAAGCATCTTTTTTTCTATTTGTGTGTGAAATCTATGCACAGTAGCTGCACCTGCATCCTCAGAGCAGCAGCGACAATCGTGCATCTGTCTGTTAAAGGGTGGTGTAACCCTCAAAGTGTGTTAAACAAAAAATAAAAATTCTTCTTTTTTTTTTGTGAATTGTGTGGGCTGTAGCTGCACCTGCATCCTCAAAGCAGCAGTGACAAGCGTGCATCTATCTTGTAAAGGGTGGTGTAACCCTCAAAGTGCCCACCACAAAAAATAAAAAATTCTTGTTTTTTCTGTCTTTGTGAATTGTGTGGGCTGTATCCGCACTTGCCTCCTCAAAGCAGCAGCGACAAGCGTGCGTCTATCTTATAAAGCGTGGTGTAACCCTCAACGTGCGCTCCACAAAATAAAGAAATTCTTTTTTTGCTATCCTTGTGAATTGTGTGGGCTGAAGCGGCACCTACATCCTCAAAGCAGCAGCGACAAGCATGCAACTGTCTGTTAAAAAGTGGTGTAACCTCAAAATGCGCTCCACAAAAAATTAAAAACTATTTTTTTTTCTGTCTTTGTGAATTGTGTGGGTTATAGCTGCACCTGCATCCTCAATGCAGCAGCGACAAGCATGTGACTGTCTGTTAAAGGGGGGAGTAACCCTCAAAGTGCGCTCCACAAAAAAAAAATAATTTTTTTTTCTGTCTTTGTGAAATGTGTGGGCTGTAGCCGCACCTGCATCCTAAAAGCAGCAGCGACAAGCATGCATCTGTTTGTTAAAGGGTGATGTAATCCCCAAAGTGGGCTCCAATCAAAATAAAATAATCTTTTTTTCTGTGTTTGTGCGTGAAATGTATGCACAGTAACCGCACCTGCATCCTCAAAGCAGCAGCAACAAGCGTGCATTTGTCTGTTAAAGGGTGGTGTAACCCTCAAAGTGCGCTCCACAAAAAATCAAAAATTCTTTTTTTTCTGTCTTTGTGAATTGTGTGGGCTGTAGCCGCACCTGCATCCACAAAGCAGCAGCGACAAGCGTGCTTCTGTCTGTTAAAGGGTGGTGTAAACCTCAAAGTGCGCGCCACAAAAAATATTTTTTTTTTCTGTCTTTGTGAATTGTGTGGGCTGTAGCCGCACCTGCATCCTCAAAGCATTAGCGACAAGCGTGCATCTGTCTGTTAAAGGGTGGTGTAACCCCCAAAGTGCGCACCACAAAAAATAAAAAATTCTTGTTTTTTTTCTGTCTTTGTGAATTGTGTGGGCAGTAGCCGCACCTGCATCCTCAAAGCAGCAGCGACAAGCATGCGTCTGTCTGTTAAAGGGTGGTATAACCCTCTAAGTGCGCTCCACAAAAAATATATATATATTTTTTTCTGTCTTTGTGAATTGTGTTGGCTGTAGCCGCACCTGCATCCTCAAAGCAGCAGCGACAACCATGCATCTATCTGTTAAAAGGTGGTGTAACACCAAAAGTGAGCTCCAACCAAAATAAAATAATCTTCTTCTTTTCTGTGTTTGTGTGTGAAAAGTATGCCCAGTAGCCGCACCTGCCTCCTCAAAGCAGCAGCGACATGCGTGCGACTATTTTTTAAAGCATGGTGTAACCCTCCAAGTGCTCTCCACAAAAAAAATCTATATCTTTTTTTCTGTCTTTGTGAATTGTGTGGGCTGTAGCCGCACCTGCATCCTCAAAGCAGCAGCTATAAGTGTGCATCTATCTGTTAAAGTGTGGTTTAACCCTCAAAGTGCGCTCCACAAAAAATAAAAAAATATTTTATTTTCTGTCTTTGTGAATTGTGTGGGCTGTAGCCGCACCTACATCCTCAAAGCAGCAGCAACAAGCCTGCGTCTGTCTGTTAAATGGTGGTGTAACCCTCAAAGTGCGCTCCACAAAAAAAAAATTCTACTTTTTTGTTCTGTCTTTGTGAATTGTGTGGGCTGTAGCCGCACCTGCATCCTCAAAGCAGCAGCGACTAGCATTTGTCTATCTGTTAAAGGTTGGTGTACCCCTCAAAGTGCGCTCCACAAAAAATAAAAAATTCTTCTTTTTTTTCTGTCTTTGTGAATTGTGTGGGCAGTAGCCGCACCTGCATCCTCAAAGCAGCAACGACAAGCGTGCATCTATCTTGTAAAGGGTGGTGTAACCCTCAAAGTGCCCACCACAAAAAATAAAAAATTCTTGTTTTTTCTGTCTTTGTGAATTGTGTGGGCTGTATCCGCACTTGCCTCCTCAAAGCAGCAGCGACAAGCGTGCGTCTATCTTATAAAGCGTGGTGTAACCCTCAACGTGCGCTCCACAAAATAAAGAAATTCTTTTTTTGCTATCCTTGTGAATTGTGTGGGCTGAAGCGGCACCTACATCCTCAAAGCAGCAGCGACAAGCATGCAACTGTCTGTTAAAAAGTGGTGTAACCTCAAAATGCGCTCCACAAAAAATTAAAAACTATTTTTTTTCTGTCTTTGTGAATTGTGTGGGTTATAGCTGCACCTGCATCCTCAATGCAGCAGCGACAAACATGTGACTGTCTGTTAAAGGGGGGAGTAACCCTCAAAGTGCGCTCCACAAAAAATAAAAAATTCTTCTTTTTTTTCTGTCTTTGTGAATTGTGTGGGCAGTAGCCGCACCTGCATCCTCAAAGCAGCAACGACAAGCGTGCATCTATCTGTTAAAGGGTGGTGTAACCCTCAAAGTGTGCTCCACAAAAAATAAAAAATTCTTCTTTTTTTTCCTGTCTTTTAGAATTGTGTGGGCTGTAGCTGCACCTGCATCCTCAAAGCAGCAGCGACAACCATGCATCTATCTGTTAAAGGGTGGTGTAACACCAAAAGTGCGCTCCAACCAAAATAAAATAATCTTCTTCTTTTCTGTGTTTGTGTGTCAAAAGTATGCCCAGTAGCCGCACCTGCCTCCTCAAAGCAGCAGTGACAAGCGTGCGTCTATGTTTTAAAGCATGGTGTAACCCTCAAAGTGCTCTCCACAAAAAAAAATCTATATTTTTTAATCTGTCTTTGTGAATTGTGTGGGCTGTAGCCGCACCTGCATCCTCAAAGCAGCAGTGACAAGTGTACATCTGTTTGTTAAAGGGTGGTGTAACCCTCAAAGTCCGCTCCACAAAAAAGAAAAAAATATTTTATTTTCTGTCTTTGTGAATTGTGTGGACTGTAGCTGCCCCTGCATCCTCAAAGCATCAGTGACAAGAGTGCATCTATCTTTTAAAGGGTGGTGTAACCCTCAAAGTGCGCTCCACAAAAAATAAAAAAATCTTTTTTTTTCTTATTTTGTGAATTGTGTGGACTGTAGCCACACCTGCATCTTCAAAGCAGCAGCGACAAGCATGCATCTGTCTGTTAAAGGGTGGTGTAACCCCCAAAGTGCGCTCCACAAAAAAAAACTATTTTTTTTTCTGTCTTTGTGAATTGTGTGGGCTGTAGCTGCACCTGCCTCCTCAAAGCAGCAGAACAAGCGTACATCTACCTGTTAAAGCATGGTGTAACCCCCAAAGTGCGATCTAACCAAAATAAAATAAGCATCTTTATTTCTATTTGTGTGTGAAATCTATGCACAGTAGCTGCACCTGCATCCTCAGAGCAGCAGCGACAATCTTGCATCTGGCTGTTAAAGTGTGGTGTAACCCTCAAAGTGTGTGCCACAAAAAATAAAAAATTCCTCTTTTTTTTTGTGAATTGTGTGGGCTGTAGCTGCACCTGCCTCCTCAAAGCAGCAGTGACAAGCATGCATCTATCATATAAAGCGTGGTGTAACCCTCAAAGTGCGCTCCACAAAAATAAAAAAATCTTTTTTTGCTATCCTTGTGAATTGTGTGGGCTGAAGCGGCACCTACATCCTCAAAGCAGCAGCGAGAAGCATGCGTCTGTCTGTTAAAGGGTGGTGTAACCCTCAAAGTGCGCTCCACAAAAAAAATATATATTTTTTCTGTCTTTGTGAATTGTGTGGGCTGTAGCCGCACCTGCCTCCTAAAAGCAGCAGCAACAAGCGTGCATCTGTCTGTTAAAGGGTGGTGTATCCCTCAAGGTGCGCTCCACAAAAAATAAAAAATTCTTCTTTTTTTTCTGTCTTTGTGGATTGTGTGGGCTGTAGCCGCACCTGCATCCTCAAAGCAGCAGCGACAAGCGTGCATCTTTCGGTTAAAGGGTGGTGTAATCCCCAAAGTGCGCTCCAATCAAAATAAAATAATCTTTTTTTCTGTGTTTGTGTGTGAAATGTATGCGCAGTAACCGCACCTGCATCCTCAAAGCAGCAGCAACAAGCGTGCGTTAGTCTGTTAAAAGGTGGTGTACCCTCAAAGTGCGCTTCACAAAAAATATATATATATTTTTTTCTGTCTTTGTGAATTGTGTGGGCAGTAGCCGCACCTGCATCCTCAAAGTAGCAGCGACAAGAGTGCGTCTGTCTGTTAAAGGGTAGTGTAACCCCCAAAGTGCGCTCCAACCAATATAAAATAATCATCTTTTTTTCTGTGTTTGTGTGTGAAATGTATGCGTGGTAGCCACACCTGCATCCTCAAAGCAGCAGCAACAAGTGTGCGTCTATCTGTTATACCGTGGTGTAACCCTCAAGGTGCACTCCACAATAAATAAAAAAAATTTATTTTTCTGTCTTTGTGAAGTGTGTGGGCTGTAGCCGCACCTGCATTCTCACATCCTCAAAGCATCAGCAACAAGCATGCATCTGTCTGTTAAAGGGTGGAGTAACCCCCAAAGTGCACTCCAACCAAAATAAAATAATCTTTTTTTCTGAGTTTGTGTGTGAAATTAATGCGCAGTAGCTGCACCTGCATCCTCAAAGCAGCAGCGACAAGCATGCGGCTGTCTGTTAAAGGGTGGTGTAACACTCAAAGTGCGCTCCAGAGAAAATAAAAAATTCATTTTTTTCTGTTTTTGTGAAATGTGTGGGATGTAGCCGCACCTGCATTCTCAAAACAGCAGCGACCAGCGTGCGTCTGTCTGTTAAAGGGTGGTGTAACCCCAAAGTGCACTTCCCAAAAAAAAAAAATTCTTCTTTTTTTTCTGTCTTTGTGAATTGTGTGGGCAGTAGCCGCACCTGCATCCTCAAAGCAGCAACGACAAGCGTGCATCTATCTGTTAAAGGGTGGTGTAACCCTCAAAGTGTGCTCCACAAAAAATAAAAAATTCTTCTTTTTTTTCCTGTCTTTTAGAATTGTGTGGGCTGTAGCTGCACCTGCATCCTCAAAGCAGCAGCGACAACCATGCATCTATCTGTTAAAGGGTGGTGTAACACCAAAAGTGCGCTCCAACCAAAATAAAATAATCTTCTTCTTTTCTGTGTTTGTGTGTCAAAAGTATGCCCAGTAGCCGCACCTGCCTCCTCAAAGCAGCAGTGACAAGCGTGCGTCTATGTTTTAAAGCATGGTGTAACCCTCAAAGTGCTCTCCACAAAAAAAAATCTATATTTTTTAATCTGTCTTTGTGAATTGTGTGGGCTGTAGCCGCACCTGCATCCTCAAAGCAGCAGTGACAAGTGTACATCTGTTTGTTAAAGGGTGGTGTAACCCTCAAAGTCCGCTCCACAAAAAAGAAAAAAATATTTTATTTTCTGTCTTTGTGAATTGTGTGGACTGTAGCCGCCCCTGCATCCTCAAAGCATCAGTGACAAGAGTGCATCTATCTTTTAAAGGGTGGTGTAACCCTCAAAGTGCGCTCCACAAAAAATAAAAAAATCTTTTTTTTTCTCATTTTGTGAATTGTGTGGACTGTAGCCACACCTGCATCTTCAAAGCAGCAGCGACAAGCATGCATCTGTCTGTTAAAGGGTGGTGTAACCCCCAAAGTGCGCTCCACAAAAAAAACCTATTTTTTTTTCTGTCTTTGTGAATTGTGTGGGCTGTAGCTGCACCTGCCTCCTCAAAGCAGCAGCGACAAGCGTACATCTATCTGTTAAAGCATGGTGTAACCCCCAAAGTGCGATCTAACCAAAATAAAATAAGCATCTTTATTTCTATTTGTGTGTGAAATCTATGCACAGTAGCTGCACCTGCATCCTCAGAGCAGCAGCGACAATCTTGCATCTGGCTGTTAAAGTGTGGTGTAACCCTCAAAGTGTGTGCCACAAAAAATAAAAAATTCCTCTTTTTTTTTGTGAATTGTGTGGGCTGTAGCTGCACCTGCCTCCTCAAAGCAGCAGTGACAATCATGCATCTATCTTATAAAGCGTGGTGTAACCCTCAAAGTGCGCTCCACAAAAATAAAAAAATCTTTTTTTGCTATCCTTGTGAATTGTGTGGGCTGAAGCGGCACCTACATCCTCAAAGCAGCAGCGAGAAGCATGCGTCTGTCTGTTAAAGGGTGGTGTAACCCTCAAAGTGCGCTCCACAAAAAAAAAATATATTTTTTCTGTCTTTGTGAATTGTGTGGGCTGTAGCCGCACCTGCCTCCTAAAAGCAGCAGCAACAAGCGTGCATCTGTCTGTTAAAGGGTGGTGTATCCCTCAAGGTGCGCTCCACAAAAAATAAAAAATTCTTCTTTTTTTTCTGTCTTTGTGGATTGTGTGGGCTGTAGCCGCACCTGCATCCTCAAAGCAGCAGCGACAAGCGTGCATCTTTCAGTTAAAGGGTGGTGTAATCCCCAAAGTGCGCTCCAATCAAAATAAAATAATCTTTTTTTCTGTGTTTGTGTGTGAAATGTATGCGCAGTAACCGCACCTGCATCCTCAAAGTAGCAGCAACAAGCGTGCGTTAGTCTGTTAAAAGGTGGTGTACCCTCAAAGTGCGCTTCACAAAAAATATATATATATTTTTTTCTGTCTTTGTGAATTGTGTGGGCAGTAGCCGCACCTGCATCCTCAAAGTAGCAGCGACAAGCGTGCGTCTGTCTGTTAAAGGGTAGTGTAACCCCCAAAGTGCGCTCCAACCAATATAAAATAATCATCTTTTTTTCTGTGTTTGTGTGTGAAATGTATGCATGGTAGCCACACCTGCATCCTCAAAGCAGCAGCAACAAGTGTGCGTCTATCTGTTATACCGTGGTGTAACCCTCAAGGTGCACTCCACAATAAATAAAAAAAAAATATTTTTCTGTCTTTGTGAAGTGTGTGGGCTGTAGCCGCACCTGCATTCTCACATCCTCAAAGCATCAGCAACAAGCATGCGTCTGTCTGTTAAAGGGTGGAGTAACCCCCAAAGTGCACTCCAACCAAAATAAAATAATCTTTTTTTCTGAGTTTGTGTGTGAAATTAATGCGCAGTAGCTGCACCTGCATCCTCAAAGCAGCAGCGACAAGCATGCAGCTGTCTGTTAAAGGGTGGTGTAACACTCAAAGTGCGCTCCAGAGAAAATAAAAAATTCTTTTTTTTCTGTTTTTGTGAAATGTGTGGGATGTAGCCGCACCTGCATTCTCAAAACAGCAGCGACCAGCGTGCGTCTGTCTGTTAAAGGGTGGTGTAACCCCAAAGTGCACTTCCCAAAAAAAAAAAATTCTTCTTTTTTTTCTGTCTTTGTGAATTGTGTGCGCTGTAGCCGCACCTGCCTCCTAAAGGCAGCAGCAACAAGCGTGCATCTGTCTGTTAAAGGGTGGTGTATCCCTCAAAGTGCGCTCCACAAAAAATAAAAAATTCATCTTTTCTTTCTGTCTTTGTGGATTGTGTGGGCTGTAGCCACACCTGCATCCTCAAAGCAGCAGCGTCAAGTGTGCATCTGTCTGTTAAAGGGTGGTGTAATCCCCAAAGTGCGCTCCAATCAAAATAAAATAATCTTTTTTTTTGTGTTTGTGTGTGAAAAGTATGCGCAGTAACCGCACCTGCATCCTCAAAGCAGCAGCAACAAGCGTGCGTCTGTCTGTTAAAGGGTGGTGTAACCCTCAAAGTGCGCTCCACAAAAAATAAAAAAATCTTTTTTTTCTGTCTTTGTGAATTGTGTGGGCTGAAGTCGCACCTATATCCTCAAAGCAGCAACGACAAGCATGCGTCTGTCTGTTAAAGGGTGGTGTAACCCTCAAAGTGCGCTCCACAAAAAATATATATATTTTTTTCTGTCTTTGTGAATTGTGTGGGCTGTAGCCACCCCTGCATCCTCAAAGCATCAGTGACAAGCGTGCATCTATCTTTTAAAGTGTGGTGTAACCCTCAAAGTGCGCTCCACAAAAAATAAAAAAATCTTTTTTTTTCTGTCTTTGTGAATTGTGTGGGCTGTAGCCGCACCTGCATCTTCAAAGCAGCAGCGACAAGCGTGCATCTGTCTGTTAAAGGGTGGTGTAACCCCCAAAGTGCGCTCCACAAAAAAAACCTATTTTATTTTCTATCTTTGTGAATTGTGTGGGCTGTAGCTGCTCCTGCCTCCTCAAAGCAGCAGCGACAAGCGTGCGTCTATCTGTTAAAGCGTGGTGTAACCCCCAAAGTGCGCTCTAACCAAAATAAAATAAGCATCTTTTTTTCTATTTGTGTGTGAAATCTATGCACAGTAGCTGCACCTGCATCCTCAGAGCAGCAGCGACAATCGTGCATCTGTCTGTTAAAGGGTGGTGTAACCCTCAAAGTGTGCTAAACAAAAAATAACAATTCTTCTTTTTTTTTTTGTGAATTGTGTGGGCTGTAGCTGCACCTGCATCCTCAAAGCAGCAGTGACAAGCGTGCATCTATCTTGTAAAGGGTGGTGTAACCCTCAAAGTGCCCACCACAAAAAATAAAAAATTCTTGTTTTTTCTGTCTTTGTGAATTATGTGGGCTGTATCCGCACTTGCCTCCTCAAAGCAGCAGCGACAAGCGTGCGTCTATCTTATAAAGTGTGGTGTAACCCTCAACGTGCGCTCCACAAAAAAAAAAAATTCTTTTTTTGCTATCCTTGTGAATAGTGTGGGCTGAAGCGGCACCTACATCCTCAAAGCAGCAGCGACAAGCATGCAACTGTCTGTTAAAAAGTGGTGTAACATCAAAATGCGCTCCACAAAAAATAAAAAACTATTTTTTTTTCTGTCTTTGTGAATTGTGTGGGTTATAGCTGCACCTGCATCCTCAATGCAGCAGCGACAAGCATGTGACTGTCTGTTAAAGGGGGGAGTAACCCTCAAAGTGCGCTCCAGAAAAAAAATAATATTTTTTTTTCTGTCTTTGTGAATTGTGTGGGCTGTAGCCGCACCTGCATCCTAAAAGCAGCATCAACAAGCGTGCATCTGTCTGTTAAAGGGTGGTGTATCCCTCGAAGTGCGCTCCACAAAAAATAAAAAATTCTTTTTTTTCTGTCTTTGTCGATTGTGTGGGCTGTAGCCGCACTTGCATCCTCAAAGCAGCAGCGACAAGCATGCATCTGTTTGTTAAAGGGTGATGTAATCCCCAAAGTGGGCTCCAATCAAAATAAAATAATCTTTTTTTCTGTGTTTGTGCGTGAAATGTATGCCCAGTAGCCGCACCTGCCTCCTCAAAGCAGCAGCGACAAGCGTGCGTCTATGTTTTAAAGCATGGTGTAACCCTCAAAGTGCTCTCCACAAAAAAAAATCTATATTTTTTAATCTGTCTTTGTGAATTGTGTGGGCTGTAGCCGCACCTGCATCCTCAAAGCAGCAGTGACAAGTGTACATCTGTTTGTTAAAGGGTGGTGTAACCCTCAAAGTGCGCTCCACAAAAAAGAAAAAAATATTTTATTTTCTGTCTTTGTGAATTGAGTGGGCTGTAGCCGCACCTACATCCTCAAAGCAGCAGCAACAAGCATGCGTCTGTTTGTTAAAGGGTGGTGTAACCCTCAAAGTGCGCTTCACAAAAAATAAAAAATTCTTCTTTTTTCTGTCTATGTGAATTGTGTGGACTGTAGCCGCCCCTGCATCCTCAAAGCATCAGTGACAAGAGTGCATCTATCTTTTAAAGGGTGGTGTAACCCTCAAAGTGCGCTCCACAAAAAATAAAAAATTATTTTTTTTTCTCATTTTGTGAATTGTGTGGACTGTAGCCGCACCTGCATCTTCAAAGCAGCAGCGACAAGCGTGCATCTGTCTGTTAAAGGGTGGTGTAACCCCCAAAGTGCGCTCCACAAAAAAAAAAATATTTTTTTTTCTGTCTTTGTGAATTGTGTGGGCTGTAGCTGCACCTGCATCCTCAAAGCAGCAGCGACAAGCGTGCATCTGTCTATTAAAGGGTGGTGTAATCCCCAAAGTGCGCTCCAATCAAAATAAAATAATCTTTTTTTCTGTGTTTGTGTGTGAAAAGTATGCGCAGTAACCGCACCTGCATCCTCAAAGCAGCAGCAACAAGCGTGCGTCTGTCTGTTAAAGGGTGGTGTAACCGTCATAGTGCGCTCCACAAAAAATAAAACAATCTTTTTTTTCTGTCTTTGTGAATTGTGTGGGCTGTAGCCACCCCTGCATCCTCAAAGCATCAGTGACAAGCGTGCATCTATCTTTTAAAGTGTGGTGTAACCCTCAAAGTGCGCTCCACAAAAAATAAAAAAATCTTTTTTTTTCTGTCTTTGTGAATTGTGTGGGCTGTAGCCGCACCTGCATCTTCAAAACAGCAGCGACAAGCGTGCATCTGTCTGTTAAAGGGTGGTGTAACCCCCAAAGTGCGCTCCACAAAAAAAACCTATTTTTTTTTCTATCTTTGTGAATTGTGTGGGCTGTAGCTGCTCCTGCCTCCTCAAAGCAGCAGCGACAAGCGTGCGTCTATCTGTTAAAGCGTGGTGTAACCCCCAAAGTGCGCTCTAACCAAAATAAAATAAGCATCTTTTTTTCTATTTGTGTGTGAAATCTATGCACAGTAGCTGCACCTGCATCCTCAGAGCAGCAGCGACAATCGTGCATCTGTCTGTTAAAGGGTGGTGTAACCCTCAAAGTGTGCTAAACAAAAAATAAAAATTCTTCTTTTTTTTTTGTGAATTGTGTGGGCTGTAGCTGCACCTGCATCCTCAAAGCAGCAGTGACAAGCGTGCATCTATCTTGTAAAGGGTGGTGTAACCCTCAATGTGCCCACCACAAAAAATAAAAAATTCTTGTTTTTTCTGTCTTTGTGAATTGTGTGGGCAGTAGCCGCACCTGCATCCTCAAAGTAGCAGCGACAAGCGTGCGTCTGTCTGTTAAAGGGTAGTGTAACCCCCAAAGTGCGCTCCAACCAATATAAAATAATCATCTTTTTTTCTGTGTTTGTGTGTGAAATGTATGCGTGGTAGCCACACCTGCATCCTCAAAGCAGCAGCGACAAGTGTGTGTCTATCTGTTATACCGTGGTGTAACCCTCAAAATGCGCTCCACAAAAAATAAAAAACTATTTTTTTTTCTGTCTTTGTGAATTGTGTGGGTTATAGCTGCACCTGCATCCTCAATGCAGCAGCGACAAGCATGTGACTGTCTGTTAAAGGGGGGAGTAACCCTCAAAGTGCGCTCCACAAAAATTTTTTTTTTTTTCTGTCTTTGTGAATTGTGTGGGCTGTAGCCGCACCTGCATCCTAAAGGCAGCAGCAACAAGCGTGCATCTGTCTGTTAAAGGGTGGTGTATCCCTCAAAGTGCGCTCCACAAAAAATAAAAAATTCTTCTTTTTTTTCTGTCTATGTCGATTGTGTGGGCTGTAGCCGCACTTGCATCCTCAAAGCAGCAGCGACAAGAATGCATCTGTTTGTTAAAGGGTGATGTAATCCCCAAATTGGGCTCCAATCAAAATAAAATAATCTTTTTTTCTGTGTTTGTGCGTGAAATGTATGCACAGTAACCGCACCTGCATCCTCAAAGCAGCAGCAACAAGCGTGCATTTGTCTGTTAAAGGGTGGTGTAACCCTCAAAGTGCGCTCCACAAAAAATCAAAAATTCTTTTTTTTCTGTCTTTGTGAATTGTGTGGGCTGTAGCCGCACCTGCATCCTCAAAGCAGCAGCGACAAGCGTGCTTCTGTCTGTTAAAGGGTGGTGTAACCCTCAAAGTGCGCGCCACAAAAAATATATTTTTTTTCTGTCTTTGTGAATTGTGTGGGCTGTAGCCGCACCTGCATCCTCAAAGCATTAGCGACAAGCGTGCATCTGTCTGTTAAAGGGTGGTGTAACCCCCAAAGTGCGCTCCACAAAAAATTAAAAGTTCTTGTTTTTTTTATGTCTTTGTGAATTGTGTGGGCTGTAGCCGCTCCTGCACCTCAAAGCAGCAGCGACAAGCATGCGTCTGTCTGTTAAAGGGTGGTATAACCCTCTAAGTGCGCTCCACAAAAAATATATATATTTTTTTTTCTGTCTTTGTGAATTGTGTGGGCTCTAGCCGCACCTGCATCCTCAAAGCAGCAGCGACAACCATGCATCTATCTGTTAAAAGGTGGTGTAACACCAAAAGTGAGCTCCAACCAAAATAAAATAATCTTCTTCTTTTCTGTGTTTGTGTGTGAAAAGTATGCCCAGTAGCCGCACCTGCCTCCTCAAAGCAGCAGCAACAAGCGTGCATTTGTCTGTTAAAGGGTGGTGTAACCCTCAAAGTGCGCTCCACAAAAAATCAAAAATTCTTTTTTTTCTGTCTTTGTGAATTGTGTGGGCTGTAGCCGCACCTGCATCCTCAAAGCAGCAGCGACAAGCATGCGTCTGTCTGTTAAAGGGTGGTATAACCCTCTAAGTGCGCTCCACAAAAAATATATATATATTTTTTTCTGTCTTTGTGAATTGTGTGGGCTGTAGCCGCACCTGCATCCTCAAAGCAGCAGCGACAACCATGCATCTATCTGTTAAAAGGTGGTGTAACACCAAAAGTGAGCTCCAACCAAAATAAAATAATCTTCTTCTTTTCTGTGTTTGTGTGTGAAAAGTATGCCCAGTAGCCGCACCTGCCTCCTCAAAGCAGCAGCGACAAGCGTGCGACTATTTTTTAAAGCATGGTGTAACCCTCCAAGTGCTCTCCACAAAAAAAATCTATATCTTTTTTTCTGTCTTTGTGAATTGTGTGGGCTGTAGCCGCACCTGCATCCTCAAAGCAGCAGCGATAAGTGTGCATCTATCTGTTAAAGTGTGGTTTAACCCTCAAAGTGCGCTCCACAAAAAATAAAAAAATATTTTATTTTCTGCCTTTGTGAATTTTGTGGGCTGTAGCCGCACCTACATCCTCAAAGCAGCAGCAACAAGCCTGCGTCTGTCTGTTAAATGGTGGTGTAACCCTCAAACTGCGCTCCACAAAAAAAAAATTCTACTTTTTTGTTCTGTCTTTGTGAATTGTGTGGGCAGTAGCCGCACCTGCATCCTCAAAGCAGCAACGACAAGCGTGCATCTATCTGTTAAAGGGTGGTGTAACCCTCAAAGTGTGCTCCACAAAAAATAAAAAATTCTTCTTTTTTTCCCTGTCTTTTAGAATTGTGTGGGCTGTAGCTGCACCTGCATCCTCAAAGCAGCAGCGACAACCATGCATCTATCTGTTAAAGGGTGGTGTAACACCAAAAGTGCGCTCCAACCAAAATAAAATAATCTTCTTCTTTTCTGTGTTTGTGTGTGAAAAGTATGCCCAGTAGCCGCACCTGCCTCCTCAAAGCAGCAGCGACAAGCGTGCGTCTATGTTTTAAAGCATGGTGTAACCCTCAAAGTGCTCTCCACAAAAAAAAATCTATATTTTTTAATCTGTCTTTGTGAATTGTGTGGGCTGTAGCCGCACCTGCATCCTCAAAGCAGCAGTGACAAGTGTGCATCTGTCTGTTAAAGGGTGGTGTAACCCCCAAAGTACGCTCTAACCAAAATAAAATAAGCTACTTTTTTTCTATTTGTCTGTGAAATCGATGCGCAGTAACTGCACCTGCATCCTCAAAGCAGCAGCGACAAGCGTACATCTGTTTGTTAAAGGGTGGTGTAACCCTCAAAGTGCGCTCCACAAAAAAGAAAAAAATATTTTATTTTCTGTCTTTGTGAATTGTGTGGGCTGTAGCCGCACCTACATCCTCAAAGCAGCATCAACAAGCATGCGTCTGTTTGTTAAAGGGTGGTGTAACCCTCAAAGTGCGCTTCACAAAAATAAAAAATTCTTCTTTTTTCTGTCTATGTGAATTGTGTGGACTGTAGCCGTCCCTGCATCCTCAAAGCATCAGTGACAAGAGTGCATCTATCTTTTAAAGGGTGGTGTAACCCTCAAAGTGCGCTCCACAAAAAATAAAAAATTCATTTTTTTTCTCATTTTGTGAATTGTGTGGACTGTAGCCGCACCTGCATCTTCAAAGCAGCAGCGACAATCGTGCATCTGTCTGTTAAAGGGTAGTGTAACCCCCAAAGTGCGCTCCACAAAAAAAAACTATTTTTTTTTCTGTCTTTGTGAATTGTGTGGGCTGTAGCTGCACCTGCCTCCTCAAAGCAGCAGTGACAAGCATGCATCTATCTTGTAAAGCGTGGTGTAACCCTCAAAGTGCGCTCCACAAAAATAAAAAATTCTTTTTTTGCTATCCTTGTGAATTGTGTGGGCTGAAGCGGCACCTACATCCTCAAAGCAGCAGCGACAAGCATGCGTCTGTCTGTTAAAGGGTGGTGTAACCCTCAAAGTGTGCTCCACAAAAAAAAATATATTTTTTCTCTCTTTGTGAATTGTGTGGGCTGTAGCCGCACCTGCCTCCTAAAAGCAGCAGCAACAAGCGTGCATCTGTCTGTTAAAGGGTGGTGTATCCCTCAAGGTGCGCTCCACAAAAAATAAAAAATTCTTCTTTTTTTTCTGTCTTTGTGGATTGTGTGGGCTGTAGCCGCACCTGCATCCTCAAAGCAGCAGCGACAAGCGTGCATCTTTCGGTTAAAGGGTGGTGTAATCCCCAAAGTGCGCTCCAATCAAAATAAAATAATCTTTTTTTCTGTGTTTGTGTGTGAAATGTATGCGCAGTAACTGCACCTGCATCCTCAAAGCAGCAGCAACAAGCGTGCGTTAGTCTGTTAAAAGGTGGTGTACCCTCAAAGTGCGCTCCACAAAAAATATATATATATTTTTTTCTGTCTTTGTGAATTGTGTGGGCAGTAGCCGCACCTGCATCCTCAAAGTAGCAGCGACAAGCGTGCGTCTGTCTGTTAAAGGGTAGTGTAACCCCCAAAGTGCGCTCCAACCAATATAAAATAATCATCTTTTTTTCTGTGTTTGTGTGTGAAATGTATGCGTGGTAGCCACACCTGCATCCTCAAAGCAGCAGCGACAAGTGTGCATCTATCTGTTATACCGTGGTGTAACCCTCAAGGTGCACTCCACAATAAATAAAAAAAAATTATTTTTCTGTCTTTGTGAAGTGTGTGGGCTGTAGCCACACCTGCATTCTCACATCCTCAAAGCATCAGCAACAAGCATGCGTCTGTCTGTTAAAGGGTGGAGTAACCCCCAAAGTGCACTCCAACCAAAATAAAATAATCTTTTTTTCTGAGTTTGTGTGTGAAATTAATGCGCAGTAGCTGCACTTGCATCCTCAAAGCAGCAGCGACAAGCATGCGGCTGTCTGTTAAAGGGTGGTGTAACTCTCAAAGTGCGCTCCAGAAAAAATAAAAAATTCTTTTTTTTCTGTTTTTGTGAAATGTGTGGGCTGTAGCCGCACCTACATCCTCAAAGCAGCATCAACAAGCATGCATCTGTTTGTTAAAGGGTGGTGTAACCCTCAAAGTGCGCTTCACAAAAATAAAAAATGCTTCTTTTTTCTGTCTATGTGAATTGTGTGGACTGTAGCCGTCCCTGCATCCTCAAAGCATCAGTGACAAGAGTGCATCTATCTTTTAAAGGGTTGTGTAACCCTCAAAGTGCGCTCCACAAAAAATAAAAAAATCTTTTTTTTTCTCATTTTGTGAATTGTGTGGACTGTAGCCGCACCTGCATCTTCAAAGCAGCAGCGACAATCGTGCATCTGTCTGTTAAAGGGTGGTGTAACCCCCAAAGTGCGCTCCACAAAAAAAAAACTATTTTTTTTTCTGTCTTTGTGAATTGTGTGGGCTGTAGCTGCACCTGCCTCCACAAAGCAGCAGTGACAAGCGTGCATCTATCTTGTAAAGCGTGGTGTAACCCTCAAAGTGCGCTCCACAAAAATAAAAAAATCTTTTTTTGCTATCCTTGTGAATTGTGTGGGCTGAAGCGGCACCTACATCCTCAAAGCAGCAGCGACAAGCATGCGTCTGTCTGTTAAAGGGTGGTGTAACCCTCAAAGTGCGCTCCACAAAAAAATATATATTTTTTCTGTCTTTGTGAATTGTGTGGGCTGTAGCCGCACCTGCCTCCTAAAAGCAGCAGCAACAAGCGTGCATCTGTCTGTTAAAGGGTGGTGTATCCCTCAAGGTGCGCTCCACAAAAAATAAAAAATTCTTCTTTTTTTTCTGTCTTTGTGGATTGTGTGGGCTGTAGCCGCACCTGCATCCTCAAAGCAGCAGCGACAAGTGTGCATCTTTCGGTTAAAGGGTGGTGTAATCCCCAAAGTGCGCTCCAATCAAAATAAAATAATCTTTTTTTCTGTGTTTGTGTGTGAAATGTATGCGCAGTAACCGCACCTGCATCCTCAAAGCAGCTGCAACAAGCGTGCGTTAGTCTGTTAAAAGGTGGTGTACCCTCAAAGTGCGCTCCACAAAAAATATATATATATTTTTTTCTGTCTTTGTGAATTGTGTGGGCAGTAGCCGCACCTGCATCCTCAAAGTAGCAGCGACAAGCGTGCGTCTGTCTGTTAAAGGGTAGTGTAACCCCCAAAGTGCGCTCCAACCAATATAAAATAATCATCTTTTTTTCTGTGTTTGTGTGTGAAATGTATGCGTGGTAGCCACACCTGCATCCTCAAAGCAGCAGCGACAAGTGTGCGTCTATCTGTTATACCGTGGTGTAACCCTCAAGGTGCACTCCACAATAAATTAAAAAAAAATATTTTTCTGTCTTTGTGAAGTGTGTGGGCTGTAGCCACACCTGCATTCTCACATCCTCAAAGCATCAGCAACAAGCATGCGTCTGTCTGTTAAAGGGTGGAGTAACCCCCAAAGTGCACTCCAACCAAAATAAAATAATCTTTTTTTCTGAGTTTGTGTGTGAAATTAATGCGCAGTAGCTGCACTTGCATCCTCAAAGCAGCAGCGACAAGCATGCGGCTGTCTGTTAAAGGGTGGTGTAACTCTCAAAGTGCGCTCCACAAAAAAAAAACTATTTTTTTTTCTGTCTTTGTGAATTGTGTGGGCTGTAGCTGCACCTGCCTCCTCAAAGCAGCAGTGACAAGCGTGCATCTATCTTGTAAAGCGTGGTGTAACCCTCAAAGTGCGCTCCACAAAAATAAAAAATTCTTTTTTTGCTATCCTTGTGAATTGTGTGGGCTGAAGCGGCACCTACATCCTCAAAGCAGCAGCGACAAGCATGCGTCTGTCTGTTAAAGGGTGGTGTAACCCTCAAAGTGCGCTCCACAAAAAAAAATATATTTTTTCTGTCTTTGTGAATTGTGTGGGCTGTAGCCGCACCTGCCTCCTAAAAGCAGCAGCAACAAGCGTGCATCTGTCTGTTAAAGGGTGGTGTATCCCTCAAGGTGCGCTCCACAAAAAATAAAAAATTCTTCTTTTTTTTCTGTCTTTGTGGATTGTGTGGGCTGTAGCCGCACCTGCATCCTCAAAGCAGCAGCGACAAGCGTGCATCTTTCGGTTAAAGGGTGGTGTAATCCCCAAAGTGCGCTCCAATCAAAATAAAATAATCTTTTTTTCTGTGTTTGTGTGTGAAATGTATGCGCAGTAACCGCACCTGCATCCTCAAAGCAGCAGCAACAAGCATGCGTTAGTCTGTTAAAAGGTGGTGTACCCTCAAAGTGCGCTCCACAAAAAATATATATATATTTTTTTCTGTCTTTGTGAATTGTGTGGGCAGTAGCCGCACCTGCATCCTCAAAGTAGCAGCGACAAGCGTGCGTCTGTCTGTTAAAGGGTAGTGTAACCCCCAAAGTGCGCTCCAACCAATATAAAATAATCATCTTTTTTTCTGTGTTTGTGTGTGAAATGTATGCGTGGTAGCCACACCTGCATCCTCAAAGCAGCAGCGACAAGTGTGCGTCTATCTGTTATACCGTGGTGTAACCCTCAAGGTGCACTCCACAATAAATTAAAAAAAATTATTTTTCTGTCTTTGTGAAGTGTGTGGGCTGTAGCCACACCTGCATTCTCACATCCTCAAAGCATCAGCAACAAGCATGCGTCTGTCTGTTAAAGGGTGGAGTAACCCCCAAAGTGCACTCCAACCAAAATAAAATAATCTTTTTTTCTGAGTTTGTGTGTGAAATTAATGCGCAGTAGCTGCACTTGCATCCTCAAAGCAGCAGCGACAAGCATGCGGCTGTCTGTTAAAGGGTGGTGTAACTCTCAAAGTGCGCTCCAGAAAAAATAAAAAATTCTTTTTTTTCTGTTTTTGTGAAATGTGTGGGCTGTAGCCGCACCTGCATTCTCAAAACAGCAGCGACCAGCGTGCGTCTGTCTGTTAAAGGGTGGTGTAACCCCAAAGTGCACTTCCCAAAAAATAAAAAATTCTTCTTTTTTTTCTGTCTTTGTGAATTGTGTGCGCTGTAGCCGCACCTGCCTCCGAAAGGCAGCAGCAACAAGCGTGCATCTGTCTGTTAAAGGGTGGTGTATCCCTCAAAGTGCGCTCCACAAAAAATAAAAAATTCATCTTTTTTTTCTGTCTTTGTGGATTGTGTGGGCTGTAGCCACACCTGCATCCTCAAAGCAGCAGCGACAAGCGTGCATCTGTCTATTAAAGGGTGGTGTAATCCCCATAGTGCGCTCCAATCAAAATAAAATAATCTTTTTTTCTGTGTTTGTGTGTGAAAAGTATGCGCAGTAACCGCACCTGCATCCTCAAAGCAGCAGCAACAAGCGTGCGTCTGTCTGTTAAAGGGTGGTGTAACCGTCATAGTGCGCTCCACAAAAAATAAAACAATCCTTTTTTTCTGTCTTTGTGAATTGTGTGGGCTGTAGCCACCCCTGCATCCTCAAAGCATCAGTGACAAGCGTGCATCTATCTTTTAAAGTGTGGTGTAACCCTCAAAGTGCGCTCCACAAAAAATAAAAAAATCTTTTTTTTTCTGTCTTTGTGAATTGTGTGGGCTGTAGCCGCACCTGCATCTTCAAAACAGCAGCGACAAGCGTGCATCTGTCTGTTAAAGGGTGGTGTAACCCCCAAAGTGCGCTCCACAAAAAAAACCTATTTTTTTTTCTATATTTGTGAATTGTGTGGGCTGTAGCTGCTCCTGCCTCCTCAAAGCAGCAGCGACAAGCGTGCGTCTATCTGTTAAAGCGTGGTGTAACCCCCAAAGTGCGCTCTAACCAAAATAAAATAAGCATCTTTTTTTCTATTTGTGTGTGAAATCTATGCACAGTAGCTGCACCTGCATCCTCAGAGCAGCAGCGACAATCGTGCATCTGTCTGTTAAAGGGTGGTGTAACCCTCAAAGTGTGCTAAACAAAAAATAAAAATTCTTCTTTTTTTTTTGTGAATTGTGTGGGCTGTAGCTGCACCTGCATCCTCAAAGCTGCAGTGACAAGCGTGCATCTATCTTGTAAAGGGTGGTGTAACCCTCAAAGTGCCCACCACAAAAAATAAAAAATTCTTGTTTTTTCTGTCTTTGTGAATTGTGTGGGCTGTATCCGCACTTGCCTCCTCAAAGCAGCAGCGACAAGCGTGCGTCTATCTTATAAAGCGTGGTGTAACCCTCAACGTGCGCTCCACAAAAAAAAATAAATCTTTTTTTGCTATCCTTGTGAATTGTGTGGGCTGAAGCGGCACCTACATCCTCAAAGCAGCAGCGACAAGCATGCAACTGTCTGTTAAAAAGTGGTGTAACCTCAAAATGCGCTCCACAAAAAATAAAAAACTATTTTTTTTTCTGTCTTTGTGAATTGTGTGGGTTATAGCTGCACCTGCATCCTCAATGCAGCAGCGACAAGCATGTGACTGTCTGTTAAAGGGGGGAGTAACCCTCAAAGTGCGCTCCACAAAAAAAAATTTTTTTTTTCTGTCTTTGTGAATTGTGTGGGCTGTAGCCGCACCTGCATTATAAAGGCAGCAGCAACAAGCGTGCATCTGTCTGTTAAAGGGTGGTGTATCCCTCAAAGTGCGCTCCACAAAAAATAAAAAATTCTTCTTTTTTTTCTGTCTATGTCGATTGTGTGGGCTGTAGCCGCACTTGCATCCTCAAAGCAGCAGCGACAAGAATGCATCTGTTTGTTAAAGGGTGATGTAATCCCCAAAGTGGGCTCCAATCAAAATAAAATAATCTTTTTTTCTGTGTTTGTGCATGAAATGTATGCACAGTAACTGCACCTGCATCCTCAAAGCAGCAGCAACAAGCATGCATTTGTCTGTTAAAGGGTGGTGTAACCCTCAAAGTGCGCTCCACAAAAAATCAAAAATTCTTTTTTTTCTGTCTTTGTGAATTGTGTGGGCTGTAGCCGCACCTGCATCCTCAAAGCAGCAGCGACAAGCGTGCTTCTGTCTGTTAAAGGGTGGTGTAACCCTCAAAGTGCGCGCCACAAAAAATATATTTTTTTTCTGTCTTTGTGAATTGTGTGGGCTGTAGCCGCACCTGCATCCTCAAAGCATTAGCGACAAGCGTGTATCTGTCTGTTAAAGGGTGGTGTAACCCCCAAAGTGCGCTCCACAAAAAATTAAAAGTTCTTGTTTTTTTTATGTCTTTGTGAATTGTGTGGGCTGTAGCCGCTCCTGCATCCTCAAAGCAGCAGCGACAAGCATGCGTCTGTCTGTTCAAGGGTGGTATAACCCTCTAAGTGCGCTCCACAAAAAATATATATATATTTTTTTCTGTCTTTGTGAATTGTGTTGGCTCTAGCCGCACCTGCATCCTCAAAGCAGCAGCGACAACCATGCATCTATCTGTTAAAAGGTGGTGTAACACCAAAAGTGAGCTCCAACCAAAATAAAATAATCTTCTTCTTTTCTGTGTTTGTGTGTGAAAAGTATGCCCAGTAGCCGCACCTGCCTCCTCAAAGCAGCAGCGACAAGCGTGCGACTATTTTTTAAAGCATGGTGTAACCCTCCAAGTGCTCTCCACAAAAAAAATCTATATCTTTTTTTCTGTCTTTGTGAATTGTGTGGGCTGTAGCCGCACCTGCATCCTCAAAGCAGCAGCGATAAGTGTGCATCTATCTGTTAAAGTGTGGTTTAACCCTCAAAGTGCGCTCCACAAAAAATAAAAAAATATTTTATTTTCTGTCTTTGTGAATTTTGTGGGCTGTAGCCGCACCTACATCCTCAAAGCAGCAGCAACAAGCCTGCGTCTGTCTGTTAAATGGTGGTGTAACCCTCAAACTGCGCTCCACAAAAAAAAATTCTACTTTTTTGTTCTGTCTTTGTGAATTGTGTGGGCTGTAGCCGCACCTCCATCCTCAAAGCAGCAGCGACTAGCATTTGTCTATCTGTTAAAGGTTGGTGTACCCCTCAAAGTGCTCTCCACAAACAATAAAAAATTCTTCTTTTTTTTCTGTCTTTGTGAATTGTGTGGGCAGTAGCCGCACCTGCATCCTCAAAGCAGCAACGACAAGCGTGCATCTATCTGTTAAAGGGTGGTGTAACCCTCAAAGTGTGCTCCACAAAAAATAAAAAATTCTTCTTTTTTTTCCTGTCTTTTAGAATTGTGTGGGCTGTAGCTGCACCTGCATCCTCAAAGCAGCAGCGACAACCATGCATCTATCTGTTAAAGGGTGGTGTAACACCAAAAGTGCGCTCCAACCAAAATAAAATAATCTTCTTCTTTTCTGTGTTTGTGTGTGAAAAGTATGCCCAGTAGCCGCACCTGCCTCCTCAAAGCAGCAGCGACAAGCGTGCGTCTATGTTTTAAAGCATGGTGTAACCCTCAAAGTGCTCTCCACAAAAAAAAATCTATATTTTTTAATCTGTCTTTGTGAATTGTGTGGGCTGTAGCCGCACCTGCATCCTCAAAGCAGCAGTGACAAGTGTGCATCTGTCTGTTAAAGGGTGGTGTAACCCCCAAAGTACGCTCTAACCAAAATAAAATAAGCTACTTTTTTTCTATTTGTCTGTGAAATCGATGCGCAGTAACTGCACCTGCATCCTCAAAGCAGCAGCGACAAGCGTACATCTGTTTGTTAAAGGGTGGTGTAACCCTCAAAGTGCGCTCCACAAAAAAGAAAAAAATATTTTATTTTCTGTCTTTGTGAATTGTGTGGGCTGTAGCCGCACCTACATCCTCAAAGCAGCATCAACAAGCATGCGTCTGTTTGTTAAAGGGTGGTGTAACCCTCAAAGTGCGCTTCACAAAAATAAAAAATTCTTCTTTTTTCTGTCTATGTGAATTGTGTGGACTGTAGCCGCCCCTGCATCCTCAAAGCATCAGTGACAAGAGTGCATCTATCTTTTAAAGGGTGGTGTAACCCTCAAAGTGCGCTCCACAAAAAATTAAAAATTCTTTTTTTTTCTCATTTTGTGAATTGTGTGGACTGTAGCCGCACCTGCATCTTCAAAGCAGCAGCGACAATCGTGCATCTGTCTGTTAAAGGGTGGTGTAACCCCCAAAGTGCGCTCCACAAAAAAAAACTATTTTTTTTTCTGTCTTTGTGAATTGTGTGGGCTGTAGCTGCACCTGCCTCCTCAAAGCAGCAGTGACAAGCGTGCATCTATCTGTTAAAGCATGGTGTAACCCCCAAAGTGCGATCTAACCAAAATAAAATAAGCATCTTTTTTTCTATTTGTGTGTGAAATCTATGCACAGTAGCCGCACCTGCATCCTCAGAGCAGCAGCGACAATCTTGCATCTGTCTGTTAAAGTGTGGTGTAACTCTCAAAGTGTGTGCCACAAAAAATAAAAAATTCCTCTTTTATTTGTGAATTGTGTGGGCTGTAGCTGCACCTGCAACCTCAAAGCAGCAGTGACAAGCGTGCATCTATCTTGTAAAGGGTGGTGTAACCCTCAAAGTGCACACCACAAAAAATAAAAAATTATTTTTATTTCTGTCTTTGTGAATTGTGTGGGCTGTAGCTGCACTTGCCTCCTCAAAGCAGCAGTGACAAGCATGCATCTATCTTATAAAGCGTGGTGTAACCCTCAAAGTGCGCTCCACAAAAATAAAAAATTCTTTTTTTGCTATCCTTGTGAATTGTGTGGGCTGAAGCGGCACCTACATCCTCAAAGCAGCAGCGACAAGCATGCGTCTGTCTGTTAAAGGGTGGTGTAACCCTCAAAGTGCGCTCCACAAAAAAAATATATATTTTTTCTGTCTTTGTGAATTGTGTGGGCTGTAGCCGCACCTGCCTCCTAAAAGCAGCAGCAACAAGCGTGCATCTGTCTGTTAAAGGGTGGTGTATCCCTCAAAGTGCGCTCCACAAAACATAAAAAATTCTTCTTTTTTTTCTGTCTTTGTGGATTGTGTGGGCTGTAGCCGCACCTGCATCCTCAAAGCAGCAGCGACAAGCGTGCATCTTTCGGTTAAAGGGTGGTGTAATCCCCAAAGTGCGCTCCAATCAAAATAAAATAATCTTTTTTTCTGTGTTTGTGTGTGAAATGTATGCGCAGTAACCGCACCTGCATCCTCAAAGCAGCAGCAACAAGCGTGCGTTAGTCTGTTAAAGGATGGTGTAACACTCAAAGTGCGCTCCACAAAAAATTAAAAAATCTTTTTTTTCTGTCTTTGTGAATTGTGTGGGCTGAAGTCGCACCTATATCCTCAAAGTAGCAGCGACAAGCGTGCATCTGTCTGTTAAAAGGTGGTGTACCCTCAAAGTGCGCTCCACAAAAAATAAAAAACTATTTTTTTTTCTGTCTTTGTGAATTGTGTGGGTTATAGCTGCACCTGCATCCTCAATGCAGCAGCGACAAGCATGTGACTGTCTGTTAAAGGGGGGAGTAACCCTCAAAGTGCGCTCCACAAAAAAAAAAAATATATTTTTTTCTGTCTTTGTGAATTGTGTGGGCTGTAGCCGCACCTGCATCCTAAAAGCAGCAGCAACAAGCGTGCATCTGTCTGTTAAAGGGTGGTGTATCCCTCAAAGTGCGCTCCACAAAAAATATAAAATTCTTCTTTTTTTTCTGTCTTTGTCGATTGTGTGGGCTGTAGCCGCACTTGCATCCTCAAAGCAGCAGCGACAAGCATGCATCTGTTTGTTAAAGGGTGATGTAATCCCCAAAGAGGGCTCCAATCAAAATAAAATAATCTTTTTTTCTGTGTTTGTGCGTGAAATGTATGCACAGTAACCGCACCTGCATCCTCAAAGCAGCAGCAACAAGCGTGCATTTGTCTGTTAAAGGGTGGTGTAACCCTCAAAGTGCGCTCCACAAAAAATCAAAAATTCTTTTTTTTCTGTCTTTGTGAATTGTGTGGGCTGTAGCCGCACCTGCATCCTCAAAGCAGCAGCGACAAGCGTGCTTCTGTCTGTTAAAGGGTGGTGTAACCCTCAAAGTGCGCGCCACAAAAAATATTTTTTTTTTCTGTCTTTGTGAATTGTGTGGGCTGTAGCCGCACCTGCATCCTCAAAGCATTAGCGACAAGCATGCATCTGTCTGTTAAAGGGTGGTGTAACCCCCAAAGTGCGCTCCAGAAAAAATAAAAAATTCTTTTTTTTCTGTCTTTGTGAATTGTGTGGGCTGTAGCCGCACCTGCATCCTCAAAACAGCAGCGACCAGTGTGTGTCTATCTGTTAAAGGGTGGTGTAACCCCAAAGTGCGCACCACAAAAAATAAAAAATTCTTGTTTTTTTTCTCTTTGTGAATTGTGTGGGCAGTAGCCGCACCTGCATCCTCAAAGCAGCAGCGACAAGCATGCGTCTGTCTGTTAAAGGGTGGTATAACCCTCTAAGTGCGCTCCACAAAAAATATATATATATTTTTTTCTGTCTTTGTGAATTGTGTGGGCTGTAGCCGCACCTGCATCCTCAAAGCAGCAGCGACAACCATGCATCTATCTGTTAAAAGGTGGTGTAACACCAAAAGTGAGCTCCAACCAAAATAAAATAATCTTCTTCTTTTCTGTGTTTGTGTGTGAAAAGTATGCCCAGTAGCCGTACCTGCCTCCTCAAAGCAGCAGCGACAAGCGTGCGACTATTTTTTAAAGCATGGTGTAACCCTCCAAGTGCTCTCCACAAAAAAAATCTATATCTTTTTTCTGTCTTTGTGAATTGTGTGGGCTGTAGCCGCACCTGCATCCTCAAAGCAGCAGCGATTAGCATTTGTCTATCTGTTAAAGGTTGGTGTACCCCTCAAAGTGCGCTCCACAAAAAATAAAAAATTCTTCTTTTTTTTCTGTCTTTGTGAATTGTGTGGGCTGAAGCCACACCTATGTCCTCAAAGAAGCAGCGACAAGCATGCGTCTGTCTGTTAAAGTGTGGTGTAACCCCAAAGTGAGCTCCACAAAAAATAAAAAATTCTTATTTTTTTTCTGTCTTTGTGAATTGTGTGGGCAGTAGCCGCACCTGCATCCTCAAAGCAACAGCGACAACCATGCGTCTGTCTGTTAAAGGGTGGTGTAACCCTCAAAGTGCTCTCCACAAAAAAAAAATATATATTTTTTTCTGTCTTTGTGAATTGTTTGGGCTGTTGCCGCACCTGCATCCTCAAAACAGCAGCGACAAGCGTGCCTCTGTCTGTTAAAGGGTAATGTAACTCCCAAAGTGCGCTCCAACCAAAATAAAATAATCTTCTTTTTTTCTGTGTTTGTGTGTGAAATGTATGCACTGTAGCCACACCTGCATCCTCAAAGCAGCAGCGACAACCGTGCGTCTATCTGTTATACTGTGGTGTAACCCTCAAAGTGCACTCCACAAAAAATAAAAAAATATTATTTTTCTGTCTTTATGAATTGTGTGGGCTCTAGCCGCACCTGCATCCTCAAAGCAGCATCGACAAGCGTGCATGTCTGTTAAAGTGTGGTGTAACCCTCAAAGTGCGCTCCACTAAAAATAATAAAAAAAAATTTCTGTCTTTGTGAATTGTGTGGGCTGTATCCGCACCTGCATCCTCAAAGCATCAGCAACAAGCATGCATCTGTCTGTTAAATGGTGGAGTAACCCCCAAAGTGCGCTCCAACCAAAATAAAAAAATCTTTTTTTCTGTGTTTGTGTGAAATTAATGCGCAGTAGCCGCACCTGCATCCTCAAAGCAGCAGCGACAAGCATGCGTCTGTCTGTTAAAGGGTGGTGTAACCCTCAAAGTGTGCGCCACAAAAAATAAAAAATTTCTTTTTTTTTTTGTGAATTGTGTGGGCTGTAGCTGCACCTGCAACCTCAAAGCAGCAGTGACAAGCGTGCATCTATCTTGTAAAGGGTGGAGTAACCCTCAAAGTGCGCACCACAAAAAATAAAAAATTATTTTTATTTCTGTCTTTGTGAATTGTGTGGGCTGTAGCCGCACTTGCCTCCTCAAAGCAGCAGCGACAAGCATGCATCTATCTTATAAAGCGTGGTGTAACCCTCAAAGTGCGCTCCACAAAAATAAAAAAATCTTTTTTTGCTATCCTTGTGAATTGTGTGGGCTGAATCGGCACCTACATCCTCAAAGCAGCAGCGACAAGCATGCGTCTGTCTGTTAAAGGGTGGTGTAACCCTCAAAGTGCGCTCCACAAAAAAAAATATATAATTTTTCTGTCTTTGTGAATTGTGTGGGCTGTAGCCGCACCTGCCTCCTAAAAGCAGCAGCAACAAGCGTGCATCTGTCTGTTAAAGGGTGGTGTATCCCTCAAAGTGCGCTCCACAAAAAATAAAAAATTCTTCTTTTTTTTCTGTCTTTGTGGATTGTGTGGGCTGTAGCCGCACGTGCGTCTGTCTGTTAAAGGGTGGTGTAACACTCAAAGTGCGCTCCACAAAAAATAAAAAAATCCTTTTTTTCTGTCTTTGTGAATTGTGTGGGCTGAAGTCGCACCTATATCCTCAAAGCAGCAGCGACAAGCATGCGTCTGTCTGTTAAAAGGTGGTGTAACCCTCAAAGTGCGCTCCACAAAAAATATATGTATATTTTTTTCTGTCTTTGTGAATTGTGTGGGCTGTAGCTGCACCTGCATCCTCAAAGCAGCAGCAACAAGCGTGCGTCTGTCTGTTAAAGGGTAGTGTAACCCCCAAAGTGCGCTCCAACCAATATAAAATAATCTCAAAGCAGCAGCAACAAGCGTGCATCTGTCTGTTAAAGGGCGGTGTAACCCCAAAGTGTGTGCCAACCATAATAAAATAATCTTTTTTTCTGTGTTTGTGTGTGAAATGTATGCGCAGTAGCCGCACCTGCATCCTCAAAGCAGCAGCGACAAGCGTGCGTTTGTTTGTTAAAGGGTGGTGTAACCCTCAATGTGCGCTCCACAAAAAAAAAAGTTTTCTTTTTTTTTCTGTCTTTGTGAATTGTGTGGGCTGTAGCCACACCTGCATCCTCAAAGCAGCAGCAACAAGCGTGCATCTGTCTGTTAAAGGGTGGTGTAACCCTCAAAGTGCACTCCACAAAAGATAAAAAAATCTTTTTTGACTGTCTTTGTTAATTGTGTGGGTTGAAGCTGCACCTTTATCCTCAAAGCAGCAGCGACAAGCGTGCGTCTGTCTGAAAAAAGGGTTGTGTAACCCTCAAAGTGCGCTCCACAAAAAATATGTATATATTTTTTTTTGTCTCTGTGAATTGTGTGGGCTGTAGCCGCACCTGCAACCTCATAGGAGCAGCGACAAGAGTGCATCTGTCTGTTAAAGGTAATGTAACCCCCAAAGTGCGCTCCAACCAAAATAAAATAATCTTCTTTTTTTCTGTGTTTGTGTGTGAAATGTACGCACAGTAGCTGCACTTGCATCCTCAAAGCAGCAGCAACAAACGTGCCTCTGTGTGTTAAAGGGTAGTTTAATCCTCAAAGTGCGCTGTAGCCACACTTGCCTCCTCAAAGCAGCAGCGACAAGCGTGCATCTATCTTATAAAGCGTGGTGTAACCCTCAAAGTGCACTCCACAGAAATAAAAAAATATTTTTTTGCTATCCTTGTGAATTGTGTGGGCTGAAGCGGCACCTACATCCTCAAAGCAGCAGCGACAAGCATGCGTCTGTCTGTTAAAGGGTGGTGGAACCCTCAAAGTGCGCTCCAATCAAAATAAAATAATCTTTTTTTCTCTGTTTGTGTGTGAAATGTATGCGCAGTAACCGCACCTGCATCCTCAAAGCAGCATCAACAAGCGTGCGTTTGTCTGTTAAAGGGTGGTGTAAACCTCATGTGCGCTCCACAAAAAATCAAAAAATATATTTTTTTCTGTCTTTGTGAATTGTGTGGGCTGTAGCCACCCCTGCATCCTCAAAGCAGCAGCGACAAGCGTGCATCTGTCTGTTAAAGGGTGGTGTAACCCTGAAAGTGCGCGCCACAAAAAATATATTTTTTTTCTGTCTTTGTGAATTGTGTGGGCTGTAGCCGCACCTGCATCCTCAAAGCAGCAGCAACTAGCATGCGTCTGTTTGTTAAAGGGGGGTGTAACCCTCAAAGTGCTCTCCACAAAATATAAAAAATTCTTTTTTTTCAGTCTTTGTGAATTATGTGGGCTGTAGCTGCACATGCATCCTCAAAGCAGCAGCAAATAGCATGCGTCTGTTTGTTAAAGGGTGGTGTAACCCTCAAAGTGCGCTCAACAAAAAATAAAAAATTCGACTTTTTTTTTCTGTCTTTGTGAATTGTGTGGGCTGTAGCCGCACCTGCATCCTCAAAGCAGCAGGAACAAGTGTGCATCTGTCTGTTAAAGGGTGGTGTAACCCTCAAAGTGCGCTCCACGAAAAATAAAAAAATCTTTATTTTCTGTCTTTGTGAATTGTGTGGGCTGAAGCCACACCTATATCCTCAAAGAAGCAGTGACAAGCGTGCGTCTGTCTGTTAAAGTGTGGTGTAACCCCAAAGTGAGCTCCACAAAAAATAAAAAATTCTTATTTTTTTTCTGTCTTTGTGAATTGTGTGGGCAGTAGCCGCACCTGCATCCTCAAAGCAACAGCGACAAGCATGCGTCTGTCTGTTAAAGGGTGGTGTAACCCTCAAAGTGCTCTCCACAAAAAATATATATATTTTTTTTTCTGTCTTTGTGAATTGTTTGGGCTGTTGCCGCACCTGCATCCTCAAAACAGCAGCGACAAGCGTGCCTCTGTCTGTTAAAGGGTAATGTAACCCCCAAAGTGCGCTCCAAACAAAATAAAATAAACTTCTTTTTTTCTGTGTTTGTGTGTGAAATGTATGCACTGTAGCCACACCTGCATCCTCAAAGCAGCAGCGACAAGCGTGCGTCTATCTGTTATACCGTGGTGTAACCCTCAAAGTGCACTCCACAAAAAATAAAAAAATATTATTTTTCTGTCTTTGTGAATTGTGTGGGCTCTAGCCACACCTGCATCCTCAAAGCAGCATCGACAAGCGTGCTTGTCTGTTAAAGTGTGGTGTAACCCTCAAAGTGCGCTCCACAAAAAATAAAAAATAAATGTTTCTGTCTTTGTGAATTGTGTGGGCTGTAGCCGCACCTGCATCCTCAAAGCATCAGCAACAAGCATGCATCTGTCTGTTAAATGGTGGAGTAACCCCCAAAGTGCGCTCCAACCAAAATAAAAAAATCTTTTTTTCTGTGTTTGTGTGTGAAATGAATGCGCAGTAGCCGCACCTGCATCCTCAAAGCAGCAGCGACAAGCGTGCGTCTATCTGTTATACCGTGGTGTAACCCTCAAAGTGCACTCCACAAAAAATAAAAAAATATTATTTTTCTGTCTTTGTGAATTGTGTGGGCTCTAGCCGCACCTGCATCCTCAAAGCAGCATCGACAAGCGTGCGTGTCTGTTAAAGTGTGGTGTAACCCTCAAAGTGCGCTCCACAAAAAATATTTTTTTTTTTTTTCTGTCTATGTGAATTGTGTGGGCTGTAGCCGCACCTGCATCCTCAAAGCATCAGCAACAAGCATGCATCTGTCTGTTAAATGGTGGAGTAACCCCCAAAGTGCGCTCCAACCAAAATAAAAAAAACTTTTTTTCTGTGTTTGTGTGAAATTAATGCGCAGTAGCCGCACCTGCATCCTCAAAGCAGCAGCGACAAGCATGCGTCTGTCTGTTAAAGGGTGGTGTAACCCTCAAAGTGTGCTCCACAAAAAATATATATAAATTTTTTTCTGTCTTTGTGAATTGTGTGGGCAGTAGCCGCACCTGTATCCTCAAAGCAGCAGCGACAAGCATGCATCTGTCTGTTAAAGGGTAGTGTAACCCCCAAAGTGCGCTCCAACTAATTTAAAATAATCTTCTTTTTTTCTGTGTTTGTGTGTGAAATGTATGCGCGGTAGCCACACCTGCATCCTCAAAGCAGCAGCAACAAGCGTGAGTCTATCTGTTATACTGTGGTGTAACCCTCAAAGTGCACTCCACAATAAATAAAAAAATATTATTTTTCTGTCTTTGTGAATTGTGTGGGCGTTAGCCGCACCTGCATCCTCAAAGCAGCAGCGACAAGCGTGCGTGTCTGTTAAAGTGTGGTGTAACCCTCAAAGTGCGCTCCACAAAAAAAAAACTATTTTTTTTCTGTCTTTGTGAATTGTGTGGGCTGTAGCTGCACCTGCCTCCTCAAAGCAGCAGCAACAAGCGTGCATCTATCTGTTAAAGCATGGTGTAACCCCCAAAGTGCTATCTAACCAAAATAAAATAAGCTTCTTTTTTTCTATTTGTGTGTGAAATCTATGCGCAGTAGCCACACCTGCATCCTCAGAGCAGCAGCGACAAGCATGCATCTGTCTGTTAAAGGGTGGTGTAACCCTCAAAGTGTGCGACACAAAAAATAACAAATTCCTTTTTTTTTTTGTGAATTGTGTGGGCTGTAGCTGCACCTGCAACCTCAAAGCAGCAGTGACAAGCGTGCATCTATCTTGTAAAGGGTGGTGAAACCCTCAAAGTGCGCACCACAAAAAATAAAAAATTATTTTTATTTCTGTCTTTGTGAATTGTGTGGGCTGTAGCCGCACTTGCCTCCTCAAAGCAGCAGCGACAAGCATGCATCTATCTTATAAAGCGTGGTGTAACCCTCAAAGTGCGCTCCACAAAAATAAAAAATTCTTTTTTTGCTATCCTTGTGAATTGTGTGGGCTGAATCGGCACAAACATACTCAAAGCAGCAGTGACAAGCATGCGTCTGTCTGTTAAAGGGTTGTGTAACCCTCAAAGTGCGCTCCACAAAAAAAAAAATATAATTTTTCTGTCTTTGTGAATTGTGTGGGCTGTAGCCGCACCTGCCTCCTAAAAGTAGCAGCAACAAGCGTGCATCTGTCTGTTAAAGGGTGGTGTATCCCTCAAAGTGCGCTCCACAAAAAATAAAAAATTCTTCTTTTTTTTCTGTCTTTGTGGATTGTGTGGGCTGTAGCCGCACGTGCGTCTGTCTGTTAAAGGGTGGTGTAACACTCAAAGTGCGCTCCACAAAAAATAAAAAAATCTTTTTTTTCTGTCTTTGTGAATTGTGTGGGCTGAAGTCGCACCTATATCCTCAAAGCAGCAGCGACAAGCGTGCGTCTGTCTGTTAAAAGGTGGTGTAACCCTCAAAGTGCGCTCCACAAAAAATATATGTATATTTTTTTCTGTCTTTGTGAATTGTGTGGGCTGTAGCCGCACCTGCATCCTCAAAGCAGCAGCAACAAGCGTGCGTCTGTCTGTTAAAGGGTAGTGTAACCCCCAAAGTGCGCTCCAACCAATATAAAATAATCTCAAAGCAGCAGCAACAAGCGTGCATCTGTCTGTTAAAGGGCGGTGTAACCCCAAAGTGTGTACCAACCATAATAAAATAATCTTTTTTTCTGTGTTTGTGTGTGAAATGTATGCGCAGTAGCCGCACCTGCATCCTCAAAGCAGCAGCGACAAGCGTGCATTTGTTTGTTAAAGGGTGGTGTAACCCTCAATGTGCGCTCCACAAAAAAAAAAGTCTTCTTTTTTTTTCTGTCTTTGTGAATTGTGTGGGCTGTAGCCACACCTGCATCCTCAAAGCAGCAGCAACAAGCGTGCATCTGTCTGTTAAAGGGTGGTGTAACCCTCAAAGTGCACTCCACAAAAGATAAAAAAATCTTTTTTGACTGTCTTTGTTAATTGTGTGGGTTGAAGCTGCACCTATATCCTCAAAGCAGCAGCGACAAGCGTGCGTCTGTCTGAAAAAAGGGTTGTGTAACCCTCAAAGTGCGCTCCACAAAAAATATGTATATATTTTTTTTTGTCTCTGTGAATTGTGTGGGCTGTAGCCGCACCTGCAACCTCATAGCAGCAGCGACAAGAGTGCATCTGTCTGTTAAAGGTAATGTAACCCCCAAAGTGCGCTCCAACCAAAATAAAATAATCTTCTTTTTTTCTGTGTTTGTGTGTGAAATGTACGCACAGTAGCTGCACTTGCATCCTCAAAGCAGCAGCAACAAACGTGCCTCTGTGTGTTAAAGGGTAGTTTAATCCTCAAAGTGCGCTGTAGCCACACTTGCCTCCTCAAAGCAGCAGCGACAAGCGTGCATCTATCTTATAAAGCGTGGTGTAACCCTCAAAGTGCACTCCACAGAAATAAAAAAATATTTTTTTGC
This sequence comes from Taudactylus pleione, assembly GCA_031769625.1. Classification (NCBI taxonomy): domain Eukaryota; kingdom Metazoa; phylum Chordata; class Amphibia; order Anura; family Myobatrachidae; genus Taudactylus; species Taudactylus pleione. The sequence goes on from JAUIMM010000334.1 coordinate 613,414, forward strand.
TATCCTTGTGAATTGTGTGGGCTGAAGCGGCACCTACATCCTCAAAGCAGCAGCGACAAGCATGCGTCTGTCTGTTAAAGGGTGGTGGAACCCTCAAAGTGCACTCCAATCAAAATTAAATAATCTTTTTTTCTCTGTTTGTGTGTGAAATGTATGCGCAGTAACCGCACCTGCATCCTCAAAGCAGCGTCAACAAGCGTGCGTTTGTCTGTTAAAGGGTGGTGTAACCCTCATGTGCGATCCACAAAAAATCAAAAAATATATTTTTTTCTGTCTTTGTGAATTGTGTGGGCTGTAGCCACCCCTGCATCCTCAAAGCAGCAGCGACAAGCGTGCATCTGTCTGTTAAAGGGTGGTGTAACCCTGAAAGTGCGTGCCACAAAAAATATATATTTTTTCTGTCTTTGTGAATTGTGTGGGCTGTAGCCGCACCTGCATCCTCAAAGCAGCAGCAACTAGCATGCGTCTGTTTGTTAAAGGGGGGTGTAACCCTCAAAGTGCTCTCCACAAAATATAAAAAATTCTTTTTTTTCAGTCTTTGTGAATTATGTGGGCTGTAGCTGCACATGCATCCTCAAAGCAGCAGCAACTAGCATGCGTCTGTTTGTTAAAGGGTGGTGTAACCCTCAAAGTGCGCTCAACAAAAAATAAAAAATTTGACTTTTATTTTCTGTCTTTGTGAATTGTGTGGGCTGTAGCCGCACCTGCATCCTCAAAGCAGCAGGAACAAGTGTGCATCTGTCTGTTAAAGGGTGGTGTAACCCTCAAAGTGCGCTCCACGAAAAATAAAAAAATCTTTATTTTCTGTCTTTGTGAATTGTGTGGGCTGAAGCCACACCTATATCCTCAAAGAAGCAGTGACAAGCGTGCGTCTGTCTGTTAAAGTGTGGTGTAACCCCAAAGTGAGCTCCACAAAAAATAAAAAATTCTTATTTTTTTTCTATCTTTGTGAATTGTGTGGGCAGTAGCCGCACCTGCATCCTCAAAGCAACAGCGACAAGCATGCGTCTGTCTGTTAAAGGGTGGTGTAACCCTCAAAGTGCTCTCCACAAAAAATATATATATATTTTTTTCTGTCTTTGTGAATTGTTTGGGCTGTTGCCGCACCTGCATCCTCAAAACAGCAGCGACAAGCGTGCCTCTGTCTGTTAAAGGGTAATGTAACCCCCAAAGTGCGCTCCAAACAAAATAAAATAATCTTCTTTTTTTCTGTGTTTGTGTGTGAAATGTATGCACTGTAGCCACACCTGCATCCTCAAAGCAGCAGTGACAAGCGTGCGTCTATCTGTTATACCGTGGTGTAACCCTCAAAGTGCACTCCACAAAAAATAAAAAAATATTATTTTTCTGTCTTTGTGAATTGTGTGGGCTCTAGCCACACCTGCATCCTCAAAGCAGCATCGACAAGCGTGCATGTCTGTTAAAGTGTGGTGTAACCCTCAAAGTGCGCTCCACAAAAAATAAAAAATAAATGTTTCTGTCTTTGTGAATTGTGTGGGCTGTAGTCGCACCTGCATCCTCAAAGCATCAGCAACAAGCATGCATCTGTCTGTTAAATGGTGGAGTAACCCCCAAAGTGCGCTCCAACCAAAATAAAAAAATCTTTTTTTCTGTGTTTGTGTGTGAAATGAATGCGCAGTAGCCGCACCTGCATCCTCAAAGCAGCAGCGACAAGCATGCGTCTGTCTGTTAAAGGGTGGTGTAACCCTCAAAGTGTGCTCCACAAAAAATATATATATATTTTTTTCTGTCTTTGTGAATTGTGTGGGCAGTAGCCGCACCTGTATCCTCAAAGCAGCAGCGACAAGCGTGCGTCTGTCTGTTAAAGGGTAGTGTAACCCCCAAAGTGCGCTCCAACTAATATAAAATAATCTTCTTTTTTTCTGTGTTTGTGTGTTAAATGTATGCGCGGTAGCCACACCTGCATCCTCAAAGCAGCAGCGACAAGCGTGAGTCTATCTGTTATACCGTGGTGTAACCCTCAAAGTGCACTCCACAATAAATAAAAAAATATTATTTTTCTGTCTTTGTGAATTGTGTGGGCTCTAACCGCACCTGCATCCTTAAAGCAGCAGCGACAAGCGTGCGTGTCTGTTAAAGTGTGGTGTAACCCTCAAAGTGCGCTCCACAAAAAAAAACTATTTTTTTTTCTGTCTTTGTGAATTGTGTGGGCTGTAGCTGCACCTGCCTCCTCAAAGCAGCAGCAACAAGCGTGCATCTATCTGTTAAAGCATGGTGTAACCCCCAAAGTGCTATCTAACCAAAATAAAATAAGCTTATTTTTTTCTATTTGTGTGTGAAATCTATGCGCAGTAGCCACACCTGCATCCTCAGAGCAGCAGTCACAAGCATGCATCTGTCTGTTAAAGGGTGGTGTAACCCTCAAAGTGTGCGACACAAAAAATTAAAAATTCCTTTTTTTTTTTGTGAATTGTGTGGGCTGTAGCTGCACCTGCAACCTCAAAGCAGCAGTGACAAGCGTGCATCTATCTTGTAAAGGGTGGTGTAACCCTCAAAGTGCGCACCACAAAAAATAAAAAATTATTTTTATTTCTGTCTTTGTGAATTGTGTGGGCTGTAGCCGCACTTGCCTCCTCAAAGCAGCAGCGACAAGCATGCATCTAGCTTATAAAGCGTGGTGTAACCCTCAAAGTGCGCTCCACAAAAATAAAAAATTCTTTTTTTGCTATCCTTGTGAATTGTGTGGGCTGAATCGGCACAAACATACTCAAAGCAGCAGTGACAAGCATGCGTCTGTCTGTTAAAGGGTGGTGTAACCCTCAAAGTGCGCTCCACAAAAAAAAAAATATAATTTTTCTGTCTTTGTGAATTGTGTGGGCTGTAGCCGCACCTGCCTCCTAAAAGTAGCAGCAACAAGCGTGCATCTGTCTGTTAAAGGGTGGTGTATCCCTCAAAGTGCGCTCCACAAAAAATAAAAAATTCTTCTTTTTTTTCTGTCTTTGTGGATTGTGTGGGCTGTAGCCGCACGTGCGTCTGTCTGTTAAAGGGTGGTGTAACACTCAAAGTGCGCTCCACAAAAAATAAAAAAATCTTTTTTTTCTGTCTTTGTGAATTGTGTGGGCTGAAGTCGCACCTATATCCTCAAAGCAGCAGCGACAAGCGTGCGTCTGTCTGTTAAAAGGTGGTGTAACCCTCAAAGTGCGCTCCACAAAAAATATATGTATATTTTTTTCTGTCTTTGTGAATTGTGTGGGCTGTAGCCGCACCTGCATCCTCAAAGCAGCAGCAACAAGCGTGCGTCTGTCTGTTAAAGGGTAGTGTAACCCCCAAAGTGCGCTCCAACCAATATAAAATAATCTCAAAGCAGCAGCAACAAGCGTGCATCTGTCTGTTAAAGGGCGGTGTAACCCCAAAGTGTGTGCCAACCATAATAAAATAATCTTTTTTTCTGTGTTTGTGTGTGAAATGTATGCGCAGTAGCCGCACCTGCATCCTCAAAGCAGCAGCGACAAGCGTGCATTTGTTTGTTAAAGGGTGGTGTAACCCTCAATGTGCGCTCCACAAAAAAAAAAGTCTTCTTTTTTTTTCTGTCTTTGTGAATTGTGTGGGCTGTAGCCACACCTGCATCCTCAAAGCAGCAGCAACAAGCGTGCATCTGTCTGTTAAAGGGTGGTGTAACCCTCAAAGTGCACTCCACAAAAGATAAAAAAATCTTTTTTGACTGTCTTTGTTAATTGTGTGGGTTGAAGCTGCACCTATATCCTCAAAGCAGCAGCGACAAGCGTGCGTCTGTCTGAAAAAAGGGTTGTGTAACCCTCAAAGTGCGCTCCACAAAAAATATGTATATATATTTTTTTGTCTCTGTGAATTGTGTGGGCTGTAGCCGCACCTGCAACCTCATAGGAGCAGCGACAAGAGTGCATCTGTCTGTTAAAGGTAATGTAACCCCCAAAGTGCGCTCCAACCAAAATAAAATAATCTTCTTTTTTTCTGTGTTTGTGTGTGAAATGTACGCACAGTAGCTGCACTTGCATCCTCAAAGCAGCAGCAACAAACGTGCCTCTGTGTGTTAAAGGGTAGTTTAATCCTCAAAGTGCGCTGTAGCCACACTTGCCTCCTCAAAGCAGCAGCGACAAGCGTGCATCTATCTTATAAAGCGTGGTGTAACCCTCAAAGTGCACTCCACAGAAATAAAAAAATATTTTTTTGCTATCCTTGTGAATTGTGTGGGCTGAAGCGGCACCTACATCCTCAAAGCAGCAGCGACAAGCATGCGTCTGTCTGTTAAAGGGTGGTGTAACCCTGAAAGTGCGTGCCACAAAAAATATATATTTTTTCTGTCTTTGTGAATTGTGTGGGCTGTAGCCGCACCTGCATCCTCAAAGCAGCAGCAACTAGCATGCGTCTGTTTGTTAAAGGGGGGTGTAACCCTCAAAGTGCTCTCCACAAAATATAAAAAATTCTTTTTTTTCAGTCTTTGTGAATTATGTGGGCTGTAGCTGCACATGCATCCTCAAAGCAGCAGCAACTAGCATGCGTCTGTTTGTTAAAGGGTGGTGTAACCCTCAAAGTGCGCTCAACAAAAAATAAAAAATTCGACTTTTATTTTCTGTCTTTGTGAATTGTGTGGGCTGTAGCCGCACCTGCATCCTCAAAGCAGCAGGAACAAGTGTGCATCTGTCTGTTAAAGGGTGGTGTAACCCTCAAAGTGCGCTCCACGAAAAATAAAAAAATCTTTATTTTCTGTCTTTGTGAATTGTGTGGGCTGAAGCTACACCTATATCCTCAAAGAAGCAGTGACAAGCGTGCGTCTGTCTGTTAAAGTGTGGTGTAACCCCAAAGTGAGCTCCACAAAAAATAAAAAATTCTTATTTTTTTTCTATCTTTGTGAATTGTGTGGGCAGTAGCCGCACCTGCATCCTCAAAGCAACAGCGACAAGCATGCGTCTGTCTGTTAAAGGGTGGTGTAACCCTCAAAGTGCTCTCCACAAAAAATATATATATATTTTTTTCTGTCTTTGTGAATTGTTTGGGCTGTTGCCGCACCTGCATCCTCAAAACAGCAGCGACAAGTGTGCCTCTGTCTGTTAAAGGGTAATGTAACCCCCAAAGTGCGCTCCAAACAAAATAAAATAATCTTCTTTTTTTCTGTGTTTGTGTGTGAAATGTATGCACTGTAGCCACACCTGCATCCTCAAAGCAGCAGCGACAAGCGTGCGTCTATCTGTTATACCGTGGTGTAACCCTCAAAGTGCACTCCACAAAAAATAAAAAAATATTATTTTTCTGTCTTTGTGAATTGTGTGGGCTCTAGCCACACCTGCATCCTCAAAGCAGCATCGACAAGCGTGCATGTCTGTTAAGGTGTGGTGTAACCCTCAAAGTGCGCTCCACAAAAAATAAAAAATAAATGTTTCTGTCTTTGTGAATTGTGTGGGCTGTAGTCGCACCTGCATCCTCAAAGCATCAGCAACAAGCATTCATCTGTCTGTTAAATGGTGGAGTAACCCCCAAAGTGCGCTCCAACCAAAATAAAAAAATCTTTTTTTCTGTGTTTGTGTGTGAAATGAATGCGCAGTAGCCGCACCTGCATCCTCAAAGCAGCAGCGACAAGCATGCGTCTGTCTGTTAAAGGGTGGTGTAACCCTCAAAGTGTGCTCCACAAAAAATATATATATATTTTTTTCTGTCTTTGTGAATTGTGTGGGCAGTAGCCGCACCTGTATCCTCAAAGCAGCAGCAACAAGCGTGCATCTGTCTGTTAAAGGGTAGTGTAACCCCCAAAGTGCGCTCCAACTAATATAAAATAATCTTCTTTTTTTCTGTGTTTGTGTGTGAAATGTATGCGCGGTAGCCACACCTGCATCCTCAAAGCAGCAGCGACAAGCGTGAGTCTATCTGTTATACCGTGGTGTAACCCTCAAAGTGCACTCCACAATAAATAAAAAAATATTATTTTTCTGTCTTTGTGAATTGTGTGGGCTCTAGCCGCACCTGCATCCTCAAAGCAGCAGCGACAAGCGTGCGTGTCTGTTAAAGTGTGGTGTAACCCTCAAAGTGCGCTCCACAAAAAAAAACTATTTTTTTTTCTGTCTTTGTGAATTGTGTGGGCTGTAGCTGCACCTGCCTCCTCAAAGCAGCAGCAACAAGCGTGCATCTATCTGTTAAAGCATGGTGTAACCCCCAAAGTGCTATCTAACCAAAATAAAATAAGCTTCTTTTTTTCTATTTGTGTGTGAAATCTATGCGCAGTAGCCACACCTGCATCCTCAGAGCAGCAGCGACAAGCATGCATCTGTCTGTTAAAGGGTGGTGTAACCCTCAAAGTGTGCGCCACAAAAAATAAAAATTCCTCTTTTTTTTTGTGAATTGTGTGGGCTGTAGCTGCACCTGCAACCTCAAAGCAGCAGTGACAAGCGTGCATCTATCTTGTAAAGGGTGGTGTAACCCTCAAAGTGCGCACCACAAAAAATAAAAAATTATTTTTATTTCTGTCTTTGTGAATTGTGTGGGCTGTAGCCGCACTTGCCTCCTCAAAGCAGCAGCGACAAGCATGCATCTATCTTATAAAGCATGGTGTAACCCTCAAAGTGCGCTCCACAAAAATAAAAAATTCTTTTTTTGCTATCCTTGTGAATTGTGTGGGCTGAATCGGCACCTACATCCTCAAAGCAGCAGCGACAAGCATGCGTCTGTCTGTTAAAGGGTGGTGTAACCCTCAAAGTACGCTCCACAAAAAAAAAAATATAATTTTTCTGTCTTTGTGAATTGTGTGGGCTGTAGCCGCACCTGCCTCCTAAAAGCAGCAGCAACAAGCGTGCATCTGTCTGTTAAAGGGTGGTGTATCCCTCAAAGTGCGCTCCACAAAAAATAAAAAAATCTTCTTTTTTTTCTGTCTTTGTGGATTGTGTGGGCTGTAGCCGCACGTGCGTCTGTCTGTTAAAGGGTGGTGTAACACTCAAAGTGCGCTCCACAAAAAATAAAAAAATCTTTTTTTTCTGTCTTTGTGAATTGTGTGGGCTGAAGTCGCACCTATATCCTCAAAGCAGCAGCGACAAGCGTGCGACTGTCTGTTAAAAGGTGGTGTAACCCTCAAAGTGCCCTCCACAAAAAATATGTATATATTTTTTTCTGTCTTTGTGAATTGTGTGGGCAGTAGCCGCACCTGCATCCTCAAAGCAGCAGCGACAAGCGTGCGTCTGTCTGTTAAAGGGTAGTGTAACCCCCAAAGTGCGCTCCAACCAATATAAAATAATCTCAAAACAGCAGCAACAAGCGTGCATCTGTCTGTTAAAGGGCAGTGTAACCCCCAAAGAGTGCGCCAACCATAATAAAATAGTCTTCTTTTTTTCTGTGTTTGTGTTTGAAATGTATGCACAGTAGCCGCACCTGCATCCTCACAGCAGCAGCGACAAGTGTGCGTTTGTTTGTTAAAGGGTGGTGTAACCCTCAATGTGCGCTCCACAAAAAAAAAAATCTTCTTTTTTTTTCTGTCTTTGTGAATTGTGTGGGCTGTGGCCGCACCTACATCCTCAAAGCAGCAGCAACTAGCATGCATCTGTTTGTTAAAGGGTGGTGTAACCCTCAAAGTGCGCTCAACAAAAAATAAAAAATTCCACTTTTTTTTTCTGTCTTTGTGAATTGTGTGGGCTGTAGCTGCACCTGCATCCTCAAAGCAGCAGGAACAAGTGTGCATCTGTCTGTTAAAGGTTGGTGTAACCCTCAAAGTGCGCTCCACGAAAAATAAAAAAATCTTTATTTTCTGTCTTTGTGAATTGTGTGGGCTGAAGCCACACCTATATCCTCAAAGAAGCAGTGACAAGCGTGCGTCTGTCTGTTAAAGTGTGGTGTAACCCCAAAGTGAGCTCCACAAAAAATAAAAAATTCTTATTTTTTTTCTGTCTTTGTGAATTGTGTGGGCAGTAGCCGCACCTGCATCCTCAAAGCAACAGCGACAAGCATGCGTCTGTCTGTTAAAGGGTGGTGTAACCCTCAAAGTGCTCTCCACAAAAAATATATATATATTTTTTTCTGTCTTTGTGAATTGTTTGGGCTGTTGCCGCACCTGCATCCTCAAAACAGCAGCGACAAGCGTGCCTCTGTCTGTTAAAGGGTAATGTAACCCCCAAAGTGCGCTCCAACCAAAATAAAATAATCTTCTTTTTTTCTGTGTTTGTGTGTGAAATGTATGCACTGTAGCCACACCTGCATCCTCAAAGCAGCAGCGACAAGCGTGCGTCTATCTGTTATACCGTGGTGTAACCCTCAAAGTGCAAGCCACAAAAAATAAAAAAATATTATTTTTCTGTCTTTGTGAATTGTGTGGGCTCTAGCCGCACCTGCATCCTCAAAGCAGCATCGACAAGCGTGCGTGTCTGTTAAAGTGTGGTGTAACCCTCAAAGTGCGCTCCACAAAAAATAAAAAATGTTTTTTTCTGTCTTTGTGAATTGTGTGGGCTGTAGCCGCACCTGCACCCTCAAAGCATCAGCAACAAGCATGCATCTGTCTGTTAAATGGTGGAGTAACCCCCAAAGTGCGCTCCAACCAAAATAAAAAAAATCTTTTTTTCTGTGTTTGTGTGTGAAATGAATGCGCAGTAGCCGCACCTGCATCCTCAAAGCAGCAGCGACAAGCATGCGTCTGTCTGTTAAAGGGTGGTGTAACCCTCAAAATGTGCTCCACAAAAAATATATATATTTTTTTTTCTGTCTTTGTGAATTGTGTGGGCAGTAGCCGCACCTGTATCCTCAAAGCAGCAGCGACAAGCATGCGTCTGTCTGTTAAAGGGTAGTGTAACCCCAAAAGTGCGCTCCAACTAATATAAAATAATCTTCTTTTTTTCTGTGTTTGTGTGTGAAATGTATGCGCGGTAGCCACACCTGCATCCTCAAAGCAGCAGCGACAAGCGTGAGTCTATCTGTTATACCGTGGTGTAACCCTCAAAGTGCACTCCACAATAAATAAAAAAATATTATTTTTCTGTCTTTGTGAATTGTGTGGGCTCTAGCCGCACCTGCATCCTCAAAGCAGCAGCGACAAGCGTGCGTGTCTGTTAAAGTGTGGTGTAACCCTCAAAGTGCGCTCCACAAAAAAAAAACTATTTTTTTTTCTGTCTTTGTGAATTGTGTGGGCTGTAGCTGCACCTGCCTCCTCAAAGCAGCAGCAACAAGCGTGCATCTATCTGTTAAAGCATGGTGTAACCCCCAAAGTGCTATCTAACCAAAATAAAATAAGCTTCTTTTTTTCTATTTGTGTGTGAAATCTATGCGCAGTAGCCACACCTGCATCCTCAGAACAGCAGCGACAAGCATGCATCTGTCTGTTAAAGGGTGGTGTAACCCTCAAAGTGTGCGCCACAAAAAATAAAAAATTCCTCTTTTTTTTTGTGAATTGTGTGGGCTGTAGCTGCACCTGCAACCTCAAAGCAGCAGTGACAAGCGTGCATCTATCAAGTAAAGGGTGGTGTAACCCTCAAAGTGCGCACCACAAAAAATAAAAAAATATTTTTTTTTCTGTCTTTGTGAATTGTGTGGGCTGTAGCCGCACTTGCCTCCTCAAAGCAGCAGCGACAAGCATGCATCTATCTTATAAAGCGTGCTGTAACCCTCAAAGTGCCCTCCACAAAAATAAAAAAATCTTTTTTTGCTATCCTTGTGAATTGTGTGGGCTGAATCGGCACCTACATCCTCAAAGCAGCAGCGACAAGCATGCGTCTGTCTGTTAAAGGGTGGTGTAACCCTCAAAGTGCGCTCCACAAAAAAAAAAATATAATTTTTCTGTCTTTGTGAATTGTGTGGGCTGTAGCCGTACCTGCCTCCTAAAAGCAGCAGCAACAAGCGTGCATCTGTCTGTTAAAGGGTGGTGTATCCCTCAAAGTGCGCTCCACAAAAAATAAAAAATTCTTCTTTTTTTTCTGTCTTTGTGGATTGTGTGGGCTGTAGCCGCACGTGCATCTGTCTGTTAAAAGGTGGTGTAACACTCAAAGTGCGCTCCACAAAAAATAAAAAAATCTTTTTTTTCTGTCTTTGTGAATTGTGTGGGCTGTAGCCGCACGTGCGTCTGTCTGTTAAAGGGTAGTGTAACCCCCAAAGTGCGCTCCAACCAATATAAAATAATCTCAAAGCAGCAGCAACAAGCGTGCATCTGTCTGTTAAAGGGCGGTGTAACCCCCAAAGAGTGCGCCAACCATAATAAAATAGTCTTCTTTTTTTCTGTGTTTGTGTGTGAAATGTATGCACAGTAGCCGCACCTGCATCCTCACAGCAGCAGCGACAAGTGTGCGTTTGTTTGTTAAAGGGTGGTGTAACCCTCAATGTGCGCTCCACAAAAAAAAAAATCTTCTTTTTTTTTCTGTCTTTGTGAATTGTGTGGGCTGTGGCCGCACCTACATCCTCAAAGCAGCAGCGACAAGCGTGCATCTGTCTGTTAAAGGGTGGTGTAACCGTCAAAGTGTACTCCACAAGAAATAAAAAATACTTTTTTTTCTGTCTTTGTGAATTGTGTGGGCTGTAGCCACACCTGCATCCTCAAAGCAGCAGCAACAAGCGTGCATCTGTCTGTTAAAGGGTGGTGTAACCCTCAAAGTGCACTCCACAAAAGATAAAAAAATCTTTTTTGACTGTCTTTGTTAATTGTGTGGGTTGAAGCTGCAACTATATCCTCAAAGCAGCAGCGACAAGCGTGCGTCTGTCTGAAAAAAGGGTTGTGTAACCCTCAAAGTGCGCTCCACAAAAACTATGTATATATATTTTTTTGTCTCTGTGAATTGTGTGGGCTGTAGCCGCACCTGCAACCTCATAGGAGCAGCGACAAGAGTGCATCTGTCTGTTAAAGGTAATGTAACCCCCAAAGTGCGCTCCAACCAAAATAAAATAATCTTCTTTTTTTCTGTGTTTGTGTGTGAAATGTACGCACAGTAGCTGCACTTGCATCCTCAAAGCAGCAGCAACAAACGTGCTTCTGTGTGTTAAAGTGTAGTTTAATCCTCAAAGTGCGCTGTAGCCACACTTGCCTCCTCAAAGCAGCAGCGACAATCGTGCATCTATCTTATAAAGCGTGGTGTAACCCTCAAAGTGCACTCCACAGAAATAAAAAAATATTTTTTGCTATCCTTGTGAATTGTGTGGGCTGAAGTGGCACCTACATCCTCAAAGCAGCAGCGACAAGCATGCGTCTGTCTGTTAAAGGGTGGTGGAACCCTCAAAGTGCGCTCCAATCAAAATAAAATAATCTTTTTATCTCTGTTTGTGTGTGAAATGTATGCGCAGTAACCGCACTTGCATCCTCAAAGCAGCATCAACAAGCGTGCGTTTGTCTGTTAAAGGGTGGTGTAACCCTCATGTGCGCTCCACAAAAAATAAAAAAATATATTTTTTTCTGTCTTTGTGAATTGTGTGAGCTGTAGCCACCCCTGCATCCTCAAAGCAGCAGCGACAAGCGTGCATCTGTCTGTTAAAGGGTGGTGTAACCCTGAAAGTGCGCGCCACAAAAAATATATATTTTTTCTGTCTTTGTGAATTGTGTGGGCTGTAGCCGCACCTGCATCCTCAAAGCAGCAGCAACTAGCATGCGTCTGTTTGTTAAAGGGGGGTGAAACCCTCAAAGTGCTCTCCACAAAATATAAAAAATTCTATTTTTTCAGTCTTTGTGAATTATGTGGGCTGTAGCTGCACATGCATCCTCAAAGCAGCAGCAACTAGCATGCGTCTGTTTGTTAAAGGGTGGTGTAACCCTCAAAGTGCGCTCAACAAAAAATAAAAAATTCGACTTTTTTTTTCTGTCTTTGTGAATTGTGTGGGCTGTAGCCGCACCTGCATCCTCAAAGCAGCAGGAACAAGTGTGCATCTGTCTGTTAAAGGTTGGTGTAACCCTCAAAGTGCGCTCCACGAAAAATAAAAAAATCTTTATTTTCTGTCTTTGTGAATTGTGTGGGCTGAAGCCACACCTATATCCTCAAAGAAGCAGTGACAAGCATGCGTCTGTCTGTTAAAGTGTGGTGTAACCCCAAAGTGAGCTCCACAAAAAATAAAAAATTCTTATTTTTTTTCTGTCTTTGTGAATTGTGTGGGCAGTAGCCGCACCTGCATCCTCAAAGCAACAGCGACAAGCATGCGTCTGTCTGTTAAAGGGTGGTGTAACCCTCAAAGTGCTCTCCACAAAAAATATATATATTTTTTTTTCTGTCTTTGTGAATTGTTTGGGCTGTTGCCGCACCTGCATCCTCAAAACAGCAGCGACAAGCGTGCCTCTGTCTGTTAAAGGGTAATGTAACCCCCAAAGTGCGCTCCAACCAAAATAAAATAATCTTCTTTTTTTCTGTGTTTGTGTGTGAAATGTATGCACTGTAGCCACACCTGCATCCTCAAAGCAGCAGCGACAAGCATGCGTCTATCTGTTATACCGTGGTGTAACCCTCAAAGTGCACTCCACAAAAAATAAAAAAATATTATTTTTCTGTCTTTGTGAATTGTGTGGGCTCTAGCCACACCTGCATCCTCAAAGCAGCATCGACAAGCGTGCGTGTCTGTTAAAGTGTGGTGTAACCCTCAAAGTGCGCTCCACAAAAAATAAAAAATGTTTTTTTCTGTCTTTGTGAATTGTGTGGGCTGTAGCCGCACCTGCACCCTCAAAGCATCAGCAACAAGCATGCATCTGTCTGTTAAATGGTGGAGTAACCCCCAAAGTGCGCTCCAACCAAAATAAAAAAAATCTTTTTTTCTGTGTTTGTGTGTGAAATGAATGCGCAGTAGCCGCACCTGCATCCTCAAAGCAGCAGCGACAAGCATGCGTCTGTCTGTTAAAGGGTGGTGTAACCCTCAAAATGTGCTCCACAAAAAATATATATATTTTTTTTTCTGTCTTTGTGAATTGTGTGGGCAGTAGCCGCACCTGTATCCTCAAAGCAGCAGCGACAAGCATGCGTCTGTCTGTTAAAGGGTAGTGTAACCCCAAAAGTGCGCTCCAACTAATATAAAATAATCTTCTTTTTTTCTGTGTTTGTGTGTGAAATGTATGCGCGGTAGCCACACCTGCATCCTCAAAGCAGCAGCGACAAGCGTGAGTCTATCTGTTATACCGTGGTGTAACCCTCAAAGTGCACTCCACAATAAATAAAAAAATATTATTTTTCTGTCTTTGTGAATTGTGTGGGCTCTAGCCGCACCTGCATCCTCAAAGCAGCAGCGACAAGCGTGCGTGTCTGTTAAAGTGTGGTGTAACCCTCAAAGTGCGCTCCACAAAAAAAAAACTATTTTTTTTTCTGTCTTTGTGAATTGTGTGGGCTGTAGCTGCACCTGCCTCCTCAAAGCAGCAGCAACAAGCGTGCATCTATCTGTTAAAGCATGGTGTAACCCCCAAAGTGCTATCTAACCAAAATAAAATAAGCTTCTTTTTTTCTATTTGTGTGTGAAATCTATGCGCAGTAGCCACACCTGCATCCTCAGAACAGCAGCGACAAGCATGCATCTGTCTGTTAAAGGGTGGTGTAACCCTCAAAGTGTGCGCCACAAAAAATAAAAAATTCCTCTTTTTTTTTGTGAATTGTGTGGGCTGTAGCTGCACCTGCAACCTCAAAGCAGCAGTGACAAGCATGCATCTATCTTGTAAAGGGTGGTGTAACCCTCAAAGTGCGCACCACAAAAAATAAAAATATATTTTTTTTTCTGTCTTTGTGAATTGTGTGGGCTGTAGCCGCACTTGCCTCCTCAAAGCAGCAGCGACAAGCATGCATCTATCTTATAAAGCGTGGTGTAACCCTCAAAGTGCCCTCCACAAAAATAAAAAAATATTTTTTTGCTATCCTTGTGAATTGTGTGGGCTGAATCGGCACCTACATCCTCAAAGCAGCAGCGACAAGCATGCGTCTGTCTGTTAAAGGGTGGTGTAACCCTCAAAGTGCGCTCCACAAAAAAAAAAAAATAATTTTTCTGTCTTTGTGAATTGTGTGGGCTGTAGCCGCACCTGCCTCCTAAAAGCAGCAGCAACAAGCGTGCATCTGTCTGTTAAAGGGTGGTGTATCCCTCAAAGTGCGCTCCACAAAAAATAAAAAATTCTTCTTTTTTTTCTGTCTTTGTGGATTGTGTGGGCTGTAGCCGCACGTGCATCTGTCTGTTAAAAGGTGGTGTAACACTCAAAGTGCGCTCCACAAAAAATAAAAAAATCTTTTTTTTCTGTCTTTGTGAATTGTGTGGGCTGTAGCCGCACGTGCGTCTGTCTGTTAAAGGGTAGTGTAACCCCCAAAGTGCGCTCCAACCAATATAAAATAATCTCAAAGCAGCAGCAACAAGCGTGCATCTGTCTGTTAAAGGGCGGTGTAACCCCCAAAGAGTGCGCCAACCATAATAAAATAGTCTTCTTTTTTTCTGTGTTTGTGTGTGAAATGTATGCACAGTAGCCGCACCTGCATCCTCACAGCAGCAGCGACAAGTGTGCGTTTGTTTGTTAAAGGGTGGTGTAACCCTCAATGTGCGCTCCACAAAAAAAAAAATCTTCTTTTTTTTTCTGTCTTTGTGAATTGTGTGGGCTGTGGCCGCACCTACATCCTCAAAGCAGCAGCGACAAGCGTGCATCTGTCTGTTAAAGGGTGGTGTAACCGTCAAAGTGGACTCCACAAGAAAAAAAAAATACTTTTTTTTCTGTCTTTGTGAATTGTGTGGGCTGTAGCAACACCTGCATCCTCAAAGCAGCAGCAACAAGCGTGCATCTATCTGTTAAAGGGTGGTGTAACCCTCAAAGTGCACTCCACAAAAGATAAAAAAATCTTTTTTGACTGTCTTTGTTAATTGTGTGGGTTGAAGCTGCACCTATATCCTCAAAGCAGCAGCGACAAGCGTGCATCTGTCTGAAAAAAGGGTTGTGTAACCCTCAAAGTGCGCTCCACAAAAACTATGTATATTTTTTTTTTGTCTCTGTGAATTGTGTGGGCTGTAGCCGCACCTGCAACCTCATAGGAGCAGCGACAAGAGTGCATCTGTCTGTTAAAGGTAATGTAACCCCCAAAGTGCGCTCCAACCAAAATAAAATAATCTTCTTTTTTTCTGTGTTTGTGTGTGAAATGTACGCACAGTAGCTGCACTTGCATCCTCAGAGCAGCAGCAACAAACGTGCCTCTGTGTGTTAAAGTGTAGTTTAATCCTCAAAGTGCGCTGTAGCCACACTTGCCTCCTCAAAGCAGCAGCGACAATCGTGCATCTATCTTATAAAGCGTGGTGTAACCCTCAAAGTGCACTCCACAGAAATAAAAAAATATTTTTTTGCTATCCTTGTGAATTGTGTGGGCTGAAGTGGCACCTACATCCTCAAAGCAGCAGCGACAAGCATGCGTCTGTCTGTTAAAGGGTGGTGGAACCCTCAAAGTGCGCTCCAATCAAAATAAAATAATCTTTTTTTCTCTGTTTGTGTGTGAAATGTATGCGCAGTAACCGCACTTGCATCCTCAAAGCAGCATCAACAAGCGTGCGTTTGTCTGTTAAAGGGTGGTGTAACCCTCATGTGCGCTCCACAAAAAATAAAAAAATATATTTTTTTCTGTCTTTGTGAATTGTGTGGGCTGTAGCCACCCCTGCATCCTCAAAGCAGCAGCGACAAGCGTGCATCTGTCTGTTAAAGGGTGGTGTAACCCTGAAAGTGCGCGCCACAAAAAATATATATTTTTTCTGTCTTTGTGAATTGTGTGGGCTGTAGCCGCACCTGCATCCTCAAAGCAGCAGCAACTAGCATGCGTCTGTTTGTTAAAGGGGGGTGTAACCCTCAAAGTGCTCTCCACAAAATATAAAAAATTCTTTTTTTTCAGTCTTTGTGAATTATGTGGGCTGTAGCTGCACATGCATCCTCAAAGCAGCAGCAACTAGCATGCGTCTGTTTGTTAAAGGGTGGTGTAACCCTCAAAGTGCGCTCAACAAAAAATAAAAAATTCGACTTTTTTTTTCTGTCTTTGTGAATTGTGTGGGCTGTAGCCGCACCTGCATCCTCAAAGCAGCAGGAACAAGTGTGCATCTGTCTGTTAAAGGGTGGTGTAACCCTCAAAGTGCGCTCCACGAAAAATAAAAAAATCTTTATTTTCTGTCTTTGTGAATTGTGTGGGCTGAAGCCACACCTATATCCTCAAAGAAGCAGTGACAAGCGTGCGTCTGTCTGTTAAAGTGTGGTGTAACCCCAAAGTGAGCTCCACAAAAAATAAAAAATTCTTATTTTTTTTCTGTCTTTGTGAATTGTTTGGGCTGTTGCCGCACCTGCATCCTCAAAACAGCAGCGACAAGCGTGCCTCTGTCTGTTAAAGGGTAATGTAACCCCCAAAGTGCGCTCCAAACAAAATAAAATAATCTTCTTTTTTTCTGTGTTTGTGTGTGAAATGTATGCACTGTAGCGACACCTGCATCCTCAAAGCAGCAGCGACAAGCGTGCATCTATCTGTTAAAGTGTGGTGTAACCCCAAAGTGAGCTCCACAAAAAATAAAAAATTCTTATTTTTTTTCTGTCTTTGTGAATTGTGTGGGCAGTAGCCGCACCTGCATCCTCAAAGCAACAGCGACAAGCATGCGTCTGTCTGTTAAAGGGTGGTGTAACCCTCAAAGTGCTCTCCACAAAAAATATATATATTTTTTTTTCTGTCTTTGTGAATTGTTTGGGCTGTTGCCGCACCTGCATCCTCAAAACAGCAGCGACAAGCGTGCCTCTGTCTGTTAAAGGGTAATGTAACCCCCAAAGTGCGCTCCAACCAAAATAAAATAATCTTCTTTTTTTCTGTGTTTGTGTGTGAAATGTATGCACTGTAGCCACACCTGCATCCTCAAAGCAGCAGCGACAAGCGTGCGTCTATCTGTTATACCGTGGTGTAACCCTCAAAGTGCACTCCACAAAAAATAAAAAAATATTATTTTTCTGTCTTTGTGAATTGTGTGGGCTCTAGCCACACCTGCATCCTCAAAGCAGCATCGACAAGCGTGCGTGTCTGTTAAAGTGTGGTGTAACCCTCAAAGTGCGCTCCACAAAAAATAAAAAATGTTTTTTTCTGTCTTTGTGAATTGTGTGGGCTGTAGCCGCACCTGCACCCTCAAAGCATCAGCAACAAGCATGCATCTGTCTGTTAAATGGTGGAGTAACCCCCAAAGTGCGCTCCAACCAAAATAAAAAAAATCTTTTTTTCTGTGTTTGTGTGTGAAATGAATGCGCAGTAGCCGCACCTGCATCGTCAAAGCAGCAGCGACAAGCATGCGTCTGTCTGTTAAAGGGTGGTGTAACCCTCAAAATGTGCTCCACAAAAAATATATATATATTTTTTTCTGTCTTTGTGAATTGTGTGGGCAGTAGCCGCACCTGTATCCTCAAAGCAGCAGCGACAAGCATGCGTCTGTCTGTTAAAGGGTAGTGTAACCCCAAAAGTGCGCTCCAACTAATATAAAATAATCTTCTTTTTTTCTGTGTTTGTGTGTGAAATGTATGCGCGGTAGCCACACCTGCATCCTCAAAGCAGCAGCGACAAGCGTGAGTCTATCTGTTATACCGTGGTGTAACCCTCAAAGTGCACTCCACAATAAATAAAAAAATATTATTTTTCTGTCTTTGTGAATTGTGTGGGCTCTAGCCGCACCTGCATCCTCAAAGCAGCAGCGACAAGCGTGCGTGTCTGTTAAAGTGTGGTGTAACCCTCAAAGTGCGCTCCACAAAAAAAAAACTATTTTTTTTTCTGTCTTTGTGAATTGTGTGGGCTGTAGCTGCACCTGCCTCCTCAAAGCAGCAGCAACAAGCGTGCATCTATCTGTTAAAGCATGGTGTAACCCCCAAAGTGCTATCTAACCAAAATAAAATAAGCTTCTTTTTTTCTATTTGTGTGTGAAATCTATGCGCAGTATCCACACCTGCATCCTCAGTACAGCAGCGACAAGCATGCATCTGTCTGTTAAAGGGTGGTGTAACCCTCAAAGTGTGCGCCACAAAAAATAAAAAATTCCTCTTTTTTTTTGTGAATTGTGTGGGCTGTAGCTGCACCTGCAACCTCAAAGCAGCAGTGACAAGCATGCATCTATCTTGTAAAGGGTGGTGTAACCCTCAAAGTGCGCACCACAAAAAATAAAAATATATATTTTTTTCTGTCTTTGTGAATTGTGTGGGCTGTAGCCGCACTTGCCTCCTCAAAGCAGCAGCGACAAGCATGCATCTATCTTATAAAGCGTGGTGTAACCCTCAAAGTGCCCTCCACAAAAATAAAAAAATATTTTTTTGCTATCCTTGTGAATTGTGTGGGCTGAATCGGCACCTACATCCTCAAAGCAGCAGCGACAAGCATGCGTCTGTCTGTTAAAGGGTGGTGTAACCCTCAAAGTGCGCTCCACAAAAAAAAAATAATAATTTTTCTGTCTTTGTGAATTGTGTGGGCTGTAGCCGCACCTGCCTCCTAAAAGCAGCAGCAACAAGCGTGCATCTGTCTGTTAAAGGGTGGTGTATCCCTCAAAGTGCGCTCCACAAAAAATAAAAAATTCTTCTTTTTTTTCTGTCTTTGTGGATTGTGTGGGCTGTAGCCGCACGTGCATCTGTCTGTTAAAAGGTGGTGTAACACTCAAAGTGCGCTCCACAAAAAATAAAAAAATCTTTTTTTTCTGTCTTTGTGAATTGTGTGGGCTGTAGCCGCACGTGCGTCTGTCTGTTAAAGGGTAGTGTAACCCCCAAAGTGCGCTCCAACCAATATAAAATAATCTCAAAGCAGCAGCAACAAGCGTGCATCTGTCTGTTAAAGGGCGGTGTAACCCCCAAAGAGTGCGCCAACCATAATAAAATAGTCTTCTTTTTTTCTGTGTTTGTGTGTGAAATGTATGCACAGTAGCCGCACCTGCATCCTCACAGCAGCAGCGACAAGTGTGCGTTTGTTTGTTAAAGGGTGGTGTAACCCTCAATGTGCGCTCCACAAAAAAAAATCTTCTTTTTTTTTCTGTCTTTGTGAATTGTGTGGGCTGTGGCCGCACCTACATCCTCAAAGCAGCAGCGACAAGCGTGCATCTGTCTGTTAAAGGGTGGTGTAACCGTCAAAGTGGACTCCACAAGAAAAAAAAAATACTTTTTTTTCTGTCTTTGTGAATTGTGTGGGCTGTAGCAACACCTGCATCCTCAAAGCAGCAGCAACAAGCGTGCATCTATCTGTTAAAGGGTGGTGTAACCCTCAAAGTGCACTCCACAAAAGATAAAAAAATCTTTTTTGACTGTCTTTGTTAATTGTGTGGGTTGAAGCTGCACCTATATCCTCAAAGCAGCAGCGACAAGCGTGCATCTGTCTGAAAAAAGGGTTGTGTAACCCTCAAAGTGCGCTCCACAAAAACTATGTATATTTTTTTTTTGTCTCTGTGAATTGTGTGGGCTGTAGCCGCACCTGCAACCTCATAGGAGCAGCGACAAGAGTGCATCTGTCTGTTAAAGGTAATGTAACCCCCAAAGTGCGCTCCAACCAAAATAAAATAATCTTCTTTTTTTCTGTGTTTGTGTGTGAAATGTACGCACAGTAGCTGCACTTGCATCCTCAAAGCAGCAGCAACAAACGTGCCTCTGTGTGTTAAAGTGTAGTTTAATCCTCAAAGTGCGCTGTAGCCACACTTGCCTCCTCAAAGCAGCAGCGACAATCGTGCATCTATCTTATAAAGCGTGGTGTAACCCTCAAAGTGCACTCCACAGAAATAAAAAAATATTTTTTTGCTATCCTTGTGAATTGTGTGGGCTGAAGTGGCACCTACATCCTCAAAGCAGCAGCGACAAGCATGCGTCTGTCTGTTAAAGGGTGGTGGAACCCTCAAAGTGCGCTCCAATCAAAATAAAATAATCTTTTTTTCTCTGTTTGTGTGTGAAATGTATGCGCAGTAACCGCACTTGCATCCTCAAAGCAGCATCAACAAGCGTGCGTTTGTCTGTTAAAGGGTGGTGTAACCCTCATGTGCGCTCCACAAAAAATAAAAAAATATATTTTTTTCTGTCTTTGTGAATTGTGTGGGCTGTAGCCACCCCTGCATCCTCAAAGCAGCAGCGACAAGCGTGCATCTGTCTGTTAAAGGGTGGTGTAACCCTGAAAGTGCGCGCCACAAAAAATATATATTTTTTCTGTCTTTGTGAATTGTGTGGGCTGTAGCCGCACCTGCATCCTCAAAGCAGCAGCAACTAGCATGCGTCTGTTTGTTAAAGGGGGGTGTAACCCTCAAAGTGCTCTCCACAAAATATAAAAAATTCTTTTTTTTCAGTCTTTGTGAATTATGTGGGCTGTAGCTGCACATGCATCCTCAAAGCAGCAGCAACTAGCATGCGTCTGTTTGTTAAAGGGTGGTGTAACCCTCAAAGTGCGCTCAACAAAAAATAAAAAATTCGACTTTTTTTTTCTGTCTTTGTGAATTGTGTGGGCTGTAGCCGCACCTGCATCCTCAAAGCAGCAGGAACAAGTGTGCATCTGTCTGTTAAAGGGTGGTGTAACCCTCAAAGTGCGCTCCACGAAAAATAAAAAAATCTTTATTTTCTGTCTTTGTGAATTGTGTGGGCTGAAGCCACACCTATATCCTCAAAGAAGCAGTGACAAGCGTGCGTCTGTCTGTTAAAGTGTGGTGTAACCCCAAAGTGAGCTCCACAAAAAATAAAAAATTCTTATTTTTTTTCTGTCTTTGTGAATTGTTTGGGCTGTTGCCGCACCTGCATCCTCAAAACAGCAGCGACAAGCGTGCCTCTGTCTGTTAAAGGGTAATGTAACCCCCAAAGTGCGCTCCAAACAAAATAAAATAATCTTCTTTTTTTCTGTGTTTGTGTGTGAAATGTATGCACTGTAGCGACACCTGCATCCTCAAAGCAGCAGCGACAAGCGTGCATCTATCTGTTATACCGTCGTGTAACCCTCAAAGTGCACTCCACAAAAAATAAAAAAATATTATTTTTCTGTCTTTGTGAATTGTGTGGGCTCTAGCCACACCTGCATCCTCAAAGCAGCATCGACAAGCGTGCGTGTCTGTTAAAGTGTGGTGTAACCCTCAAAGTGCGCTCCACAAAAAATAAAAAATAAATGTTTCTGTCTTTGTGAATTGTGTGGGCTGTAGCCGCACCTGCATCCTCAAAGCATCAGCAACAAGCATGCATCTGTCTGTTAAAGGGTGGAGTAACCCCCAAAGTGCGCTCCAACCAAAATAAAAAAATCTTTTTTTCTGTGTTTGTGTGTGAAATGAATGCGCAGTAGCCGCACCTGCATCCTCAAAGCAGCAGCGACAAGCATGCGTCTGTCTGTTAAAGGGTGGTGTAACCCTCAAAGTGTGCTCCACAAAAAATATATATATATTTTTTTCTGTCTTTGTGAATTGTGTGGGCAGTAGCCGCACCTGTATCCTCAAAGCAGCAGCGACAAGCGTGCGTCTGTCTGTTAAAGGGTAGTGTAACCCCCAAAGTGCGCTCCAACTAATATAAAATAATCTTCTTTTTTTCTGTGTTTGTGTGTGAAATGTATGCGCGGTAGCCACACCTGCATCCTCAAAGCAGCAGCGACAAGCGTGAGTCTATCTGTTATACCGTGGTGTAACCCTCAAAGTGCACTCCACAATAAATAAAAAAATATTATTTTTCTGTCTTTGTGAATTGTGTGGGCTCTAGCCGCACCTGCATCCTCAAAGCAGCAGCGACAAGCGTGCGTGTCTGTTAAAGTGTGGTGTAACCCTCAAAGTGCGCTCCACAAAAAAAAACTATTTTTTTTTCTGTCTTTGTGAATTGTGTGGGCTGTAGCTGCACCTGCCTCCTCAAAGCAGCATCAACAAGTGTGCATCTATCTGTTAAAGCATGGTGTAACCCCCAAAGTGCTATCTAACCAAAATAAAATAAGCTTCTTTTTTTGTATTTGTGTGTGAAATCTATGCACAGTAGCCACACCTGCATCCTCAGAGCAGCAGCGACAAGCATGCATCTGTCTGTTAAAGGGTGGTGTAACCCTCAAAGTGTGCGCCACAAAAAATAAAAAATTCCTCTTTTTTTTTGTGAATTGTGTGGGCTGTAGCTGCACCTGCAACCTCAAAGCAGCAGTGACAAGCGTGCATCTATCTTGTAAAGGGTGGTGTAACCCTCAAAGTGCGCACCACAAAAAATAAAAAATTATTTTTATTTCTGTCTTTGTGAATTGTGTGGGCTGTAGCCGCACTTGCCTCCTCAAAGCAGCAGCGACAAGCATGCATCTATCTTATAAAGCATGGTGTAACCCTCAAAGTGCGCTCCACAAAAATAAAAAATTATTTTTTTGCTATCCTTGTGAATTGTGTGGGCTGAATCGGCACCTACATCCTCAAAGCAGCAGCGACAAGCATGCGTCTGTCTGTTAAAGGGTGGTGTAACCCTCAAAGTACGCTCCACAAAAAAAAAATATAATTTTTCTGTCTTTGTGAATTGTGTGGGCTGTAGCCGCACCTGCCTCCTAAAAGCAGCAGCAACAAGCGTGCATCTGTCTGTTAAAGGGTGGTGTATCCCTCAAAGTGCGCTCAACAAAAAATAAAAAATTCTTCTTTTTTTTCTGTCTTTGTGGATTGTGTGGGCTGTAGCCGCATGTGCGTCTGTCTGTTAAAGGGTGGTGTAACACTCAAAGTGCGCTCCACAAAAAATTAAAAAATCTTTTTTTTCTGTCTTTGTGAATTGTGTGGGCTGAAGTCGCACCTATATCCTCAAAGCAGCAGCGACAAGCGTGTGTCTGTCTGTTAAAAGGTGGTGTAACCCTCAAAGTGCGCTCCACAAAAAATATGTATATATTTTTTTCTGTCTTTGTGAATTGTGTGGGCAGTAGCCGCACCTGTATCCTCAAAGCAGCAGCGACAAGCGTGCGTCTGTCTGTTAAAGGGTAGTGTAACCCCCAAAGTGCGCTCCAACTAATATAAAATAATCTTCTTTTTTTCTGTGTTTGTGTGTGAAATGTATGCGCGGTAGCCACACCTGCATCCTCAAAGCAGCAGCGACAAGCGTGAGTCTATCTGTTATACCGTGGTGTAACCCTCAAAGTGCACTCCACAATAAATAAAAAAATATTATTTTTCTGTCTTTGCGAATTGTATGGGCTCTAGCCACACCTGCATCCTCAAAGCAGCAGCGACAAGCGTGCGTGTCTGTTAAAGTGTGGTGTAACCCTCAAAGTGCGCTTCACAAAAAAAAAACTATTTTTTTTTCTGTCTTTGTGAATTGTGTGGGCTGTAGCTGCACCTGACTCCTCAAAGCAGCATCAACAAGTGTGCATCTATCTGTTAAAGCATGGTGTAACCCCCAAAGTGCTATCTAACCAAAATAAAATAAGCTTCTTTTTTTCTATTTGTGTGTGAAATCTATGCGCAGTAGCCACACCTGCATCCTCAGAGCAGCAGCGACAAGCATGCATCTGTCTGTTAAAGGGTGGTGTAACCCTCAAAGTGTGCGCCACAAAAAATAAAAAATTTCTCTTTTTTTTGTGAATTGTGTGGGCTGTAGCTGCACCTGCAACCTCAAAGCAGCAGTGACAAGCGTGCATCTATCTTGTAAAGGGTGGTGTAACCCTCAAAGTGCGCACCACAAAAAATAAAAAATTATTTTTATTTCTGTCTTTGTGAATTGTGTGGGCTGTAGCCGCACTTGCCTCCTCAAAGCAGCAGCGACAAGCATGCATCTATCTTATAAAGCGTGGTGTAACCCTCAAAGTGCCCTCCACAAAAATAAAAAATTCTTTTTTTGCTATCCTTGTGAATTGTGTGGGCTGAATCGGCACCTACATCCTCAAAGCAGCAGCGACAAGCATGCGTCTGTCTGTTAAAGGGTGGTGTAACCCTCAAAGTGCGCTCCACAAAAAAAAAAATATAATTTTTCTGTCTTTGTGAATTGTGTGGGCTGTAGCCGCACCTGCCTCCTAAAAGCAGCAGCAACAAGCGTGCATCTGTCTGTTAAAGGGTGGTGTATCCCTCAAAGTGCGCTCCACAAAAAATAAAAAATTCTTCTTTTTTTTCTGTCTTTGTGGATTGTGTGGGCTGTAGCCGCACGTGCGTCTGTCTGTTAAAGGGTGGTGTAACACTCAAAGTGCGCTCCACAAAAAATAAAAAAATCTTTTTTTTCTGTCTTTGTGAATTGTGTGGGCTGTAGCCGCACGTGCGTCTGTCTGTTAAAGGGTAGTGTAACCCCCAAAGTGCGCTCCAACCAATATAAAATAATCTCAAAGCAGCAGCAACAAGCGTGCATCTGTCTGTTAAAGGGCGGTGTAACCCCCAAAGAGTGCGCCAACCATAATAAAATAGTCTTCTTTTTTTCTGTGTTTGTGTGTGAAATGTATGCACAGTAGCCGCACCTGCATCCTCACAGCAGCAGTGACAAGTGTGCGTTTGTTTGTTAAAGGGTGGTGTAACCCTCAATGTCCGCTCCACAAAAAAAAAAATCTTCTTTTTTTTTCTGTCTTTGTGAATTGTGTGGGCTGTGGCCGCACCTACATCCTCAAAGCAGCAGCGACAAGCATGCATCTGTCTGTTAAAGGTTGGTGTAACCCTCAAAGTGTACTCCACAAGAAATAAAAAATACTTTTTTTCTGTCTTTGTGAATTGTGTGGGCTGTAGCCACACCTGCATCCTCAAAGCAGCAGCGACAAGCATGCATCTGTCTGTTAAAGGTTGGTGTAACGCTCAAAGTGCGCTCCACAAAAAACATATATATATTTTTTTCTGTCTTTGTGAATTGTGTGGGCAGTAGCCGCACCTGCATCCTCAAAGCAGCAGCGACAAGCATGCGTCTGTCTGTTAAAGGGTGGTGTAACCCTCAAAGTGTGCTCCACAAAAAACATATATATATTTTTTTCTGTCTTTGTGAATTGTGTGGGCAGTAGCCGCACCTGCATCCTCAAATCAGCAGCGACAAGCATGCATCTGTCTGTTAAAGGGTGGTATAACCCCCAAAGTGCGCTCCAACCAAAATAAAATAATCTTCTTTTTTTCTGTGTTTGTGTGTGAAATGTATGCGCGGTAGCCACACCTGCATTCTCAAAGCAGCAGCGACAAGTGTGCGTCTATCTGTTAAATGTGGTTTAACCCTCAAAGTGCACTCCACAAAAAAAATATATATTTTATTTTCT
The DNA here is from genome assembly GCA_031769625.1 of Taudactylus pleione. NCBI lineage: Eukaryota > Metazoa > Chordata > Amphibia > Anura > Myobatrachidae > Taudactylus > Taudactylus pleione. The sequence goes on from JAUIMM010000334.1 coordinate 638,430, forward strand.
GTCTTTGTGAATTGTGTGGGCAGTAGCCACACCTGCATCCTCAAAGCAGCAGCAACAAGCATGCATCTGTCTGTTAAATGGTGATGTAACTGTCAAAGTGCGCTCCAAAAAAAATAAAAAATTATTTTTTTTAATGTGTTTGTGAATTGTGTGGGCTGTAGCCGCACCTGCATCCTCAAAGCAGCAGCGACAAGTGTGCATCTATCTGTTAAATGTGGTTTAACCCTCAAAGTGCACTCCACAAAAAAAAATATATATTTTATTTTCTGTCTTTGTGAATTGTGTGGGCAGTAGCCACACCTGCATCCTCAAAGCAGCAGCAACAAGCGTGCATCTGTCTGTTAAATGGTGATGTAACTGTCAAAGTGCGCTCCAAAAAAAATAAAAAATTATTTTTTTTAATGTGTTTGTGAATTGTGTGGGCTGTAGCTGCACCTGCATCCTCAAAGCAGCAGCAACAAGCGTGCATCTATCTGTTAAAGGGCAGTGTAACCCCCAAAGTATGTGCCAACCATAATAAAATAATCTTCTTTTTTTCTGTGTTTGTGTGTGAAATGTATGCGCAGTAGCCGCACCTGCATCCTCAAAGCAGCAGCAACAAGCGTGCGTTTGTTTGATAAAGGGTGGTGTAACCCTCAAAGTGCGCTCCACAAAAAATAAAATAATCTTTTTTTCTGTGTTTGTGTGTGAAATGTATGCGCAGTAGCTGCATCTGCATCCTCAAAGCAGCAGTGACAAGCGTGCGTCTGTCTGTTAAAGGGTGGTGTAACCCTCAAAGTGCGCTCCAGAAAAAATAAAAAATTCTTCTTTTTTTTTCTGTCTTTGTCAATTGTGTGGGCTGTGGCCGCACCTATATCCTCAAAGCAGCAGCAACAAGCATGCATCTGTCTGTTAAAGGGTGGTGTAACCCTCAAAGTGCGCTCCATAAAAAATAAAAAAATAATTTTTTTATTTCTTTGTGAATTGTGTGGGCTGTAGCCGCAACTGCATCCTCAAAGAAGCAGCAACAAGCAGGCGTCTGTCTGATAAAGGGTGGTGTAACCCTCAAAGTACGCTCCAGAAAAAATAAAAAATTATTTTTTTTCTGTCTTTGTGAAGTGTGTGGGCTGTAGCCACACCTGCATACTCAAAGCATCAGCAACAAGCGTGCATCTGTCTGTTAAAGGGTGATATACCCCTTAAAGTTTGCTCCACTAAAAATAAATTTTTTTTTTTTTCTGTCTTTGTGAATTGTGTGGGCTGTAGCCACACCTGCATCCTCAAAGCAGCAGCAACAAGCTTGCATCTGTTTGTTAAAGGTTGGTGTAACCCCAAAGTGCGCTCCAACCAAAATAAAAAAATCTTTTTTTCTGTGTTTGTGTGTGAAATATATGCTCAGTAGCTTCACCTGCATCCTCAAAGCAGCAGCAACAAGCGTGCATCTGTCTGTTAAAGTGTGGTGTAACCCTCAAAGTGCGCTCCAGAAAAAATAAAAAATTGTGTGGGCTGTGGCCGCACCTACATCCTCAAAGCAGCAGCAACTAGCATTCATCTATCTATTAAAGGGTGGTGTAACCCTCAAAATGCGCTCTACAAAAAATAAAAAAATATTTTATTTTCTGTCTTTGTGAATTATGTGGGCTGTAGCCGCACCTGCATCCTCAAAGAAGCAGCAACAAGCGTGCGTCTGTCTGTTAAATGGTGGTGTAACCCTCAAAGTGCGCTCCTCAAAAAATAAAAAATAATTTTATTTTCTGTCTTTGTGAATTGTGTGGGCTGTAGCCGCACCTGCATCCTCAAAGAAGCAGCTTCAAGTGTGCATCTGTCTGTTAAATGGTGGTGTAACCCTCAAAGTGCGCTCCACAAAAAATAAAAAAATATTTTTTTCTGTCTTTGTGAATTGTATGGGCTGTAGCTGCACCTGCATCCTCAAAGCAGCAGCAAGCGTGCCTCTGTCTGTTAAAGGGTAGTGTAACCCTCAAAGTGCGCTCCACAAAATATAAAAAAATATTTTTTTTCAGTCTTTGTGAATTGTGTGGGCTGTAGCCGCACCTGCATCCTCAAAGCAGCAGCAACAAGCGTGCATCTATCTGTTAAAGGGCGGTGTAACCCCCAAAGTAAGCGCCAACCATAATAAAATAATCTTCTTTATTTCTGTGTTTGTGTGTGAAATGTATGCGCAGTAGCGGCACCTGCATCCTCAAAGCAGCAGCAACAAGCGTGCGTTTGTTTGATAAAGGGTATTGTAACCCTCAAAGTGCGCTCCACATAAATAAAATAATCTTTTTTTCTGTGTTTGTGTGTGAAATGTATGCGCAGTAGCTGCATCTGCATCCTCAAAGCAGCATTGACAAGCGTGCGTCTGTCTGTTTAAGGGTGGTGTAACCCTCAAAGTGCGCTCCAGAAAAAATAAAAAATTCTTCTATTTTTTTCTGTCTTTGTGAATTGTGTGGGCTGTGGCCGCACCTACATCCTCAAAGTAGTAGCAACAGGCATGCGTCTGTCTGTTAAAGGGTGGTGTAACCCTCAAAGTGCGCTCCACAAATGAAAAAAAATTCTACTTTATTTTTCTGTCTTTGGGAATTGCTAGGGCTGTAGCAGCACCTGCATCCTCAAAGCAGCAGTGACAAGAATGCGCCTGTCTGTTAAAGGGTGGTGTAACCCTCAAAGTGCGCTCCACAAAAAATAAAAAATTATTTTTTTTTCTGTCTTTGTGAATTGTGTGGGCTGTAGCCACACCTGCATCCTCAAAGAAGCAGCAACAAGCGTGCACCTGTCTGTTAAATGGTGGTGTAACCCTCAAAGTGCGCTCCACAAAAAAAATATATATTTTTTTTTCTGTCTTTGTGAATTGTGTGGGCTGTAGCCGCAACTGCATCCTCAAAGAAGCAGCAACAAGCATGCATCTGTCTGTTAAAGGGTGGTGTAACCCTCAAAGTACGCTCCAGAAAAAATAAAAAAATATTTTTTTTCTGTCTTTGTGAAGTGTGTGGGCTGTAGCCACACCTGCATACTCAAAGCATCAGCAACAAGTGTGCATCTGTCTGTTAAAGGGTGATATACCCCTTAAAGTTTGCTCCACAAAAAATAAAAAATTATCTTTTTTTCTGTGTTTGTGTGTGAAATGAATGCGCAGTAGCCGCACCTGCATCCTCAAAGCAGCAGCAACAAGCGTGCCTCTGTCTGTTAAAGGGTAGTGTAACCCTCAAAGTGCGCTCCACAAAATATAAAAAAATATTTTTTTTCTGTCTTTGTGAATTGTGTGGGCTGTAGCCGCACCTGCATCCTCAAAGCAGCAGCAACAAGCGTGCATCTATCTGTTAAAGGGCGATGTAACCCCCAAAGTATGCGCCAACCATAATAAAATAATCTTCTTTTTTTCTGTGTTTGTGTGTGAAATGTATGCGCAGTAGCCGCACCTGCATCCTCAAAGCAGCAGCAACAAGCGTGCGTTTGTTTGATAAAGGGTGGTGTAACCCTCAAAGTGCACTCCAGAAAAAATAAAAAATTCTTCTTTTTTTTTCTGTCTTTGTGAATTGTGTGGGCTGTGGCCGCACCTACATCCTCAAAGCAGCAGCAACAAGCATGCATCTGTCTGTTAAAGGGTGGTGTAACCCTCAAAGTGTGCTCCACAAAAAATAAAAAATTCTTCTTTTTTTTCTGTCTTTGTGAATTGTGTGGGCTGCAGCCACACCTACATCCTCAAAGCAGCAGCAACAAGCATGCATCTCTCTGTTAAAGGTTGGTGTAACCACCAAAGTGCGCTCCAACCAATATAAAATAATCTTTTTTTCTGTGTTTGTGTGTGAAATGTATGCGCAGTAGCTGCACTTGCATCCTCAAAGCAGCAGCGACAAGCATGCATCTGTCTGTTAAAGGGTGGTGTAACCCTCAAGTGCGCTCCAGAAAAAATAAAAAATTCTTCTTTTTTTTTCTGTCTTTGTGAATTGTGTGGGCTGTGGCCGCAACTACATCCTCAAAGCAGCAGCAACAAGCATGCGTCTGTCTGTTAAAGGGTGGTGTAACCCTCAAAGTGCGCTCCACAAAAAATAAAAAATTCTTTTTTTTCTGTCTTTGTGAATTGTGTGGGCAGTAGCCGCACCTGCATCCTCAAAGAAGCAGCGACAAGCGTGCGTCTGTCTGATAAATGGTGGTGTTACCCTTAAAGTGCGCGCCACAAATAATAAAAAATTATTTTATTTTCTGTCTTTGTGAATTGTGTTTGCTGAAGCTGCACCTGCATCCTCAAAGAAGCAGCGACAAGCGTGCGTCTGTCTGTTAAATGGTGGTGTAAACCCCAAAGTGCTCTCTAACCAAAATAAAATAATCTTTTTTTTTTTCTGTGTTAGTGTGTGAAATGTATGCGCGGTAGCAACACTTGCATCCTCAAAGCAGCAGCGCCAAGCATGCTTCTATCTATTATAGGGTGGTGTAACCCTCAAAGTGCTCTCCATAAAAAATAATTATTTTTTTTTATGTCTTTTTGAATTGTGTGGGCTCTCGCCGCAACTGCATTCTCAAAGAAGCAGCGACAAGCATGCGTCTGTCTGTTAAAGGGTTGTGTAACCCTCAAAGTGCGCTCCATAAAAAATAAAAAATTCTTTTTTTTTCTGTCTTTGTGAATTGTGTGGGCTGTAGCCACACCTGCATCCTCAAAGCATCAGCAACAAGCGTGCATCTGTCTGTTAAAGGGTGATATACCCCTTAAAGTGCGCTCCAGAAAAAATTAAAAATTCTTCTTTTTTTTCTGTCTTTGTGAATTGTGTTTTCTGTAGCCACACCTGCATCCTCAAATCAGCAGCAACAAGCTTGCATCTGTCTGTTAAAGGTTGGTGTAACCCCCAAAGTGCGCTGCAACCAAAATAAAAAAATCTTTTTTTCTGTGTTTGTGTGTGAAATGTATGCGCAGTAGCTGCACCTGCATCCTCAAAGCAGCAGTGACAAGCGTGCGTCTGTCTGTTAAAGGGTGGTGTAACCCTCAAAGTGCGCTCCAGATAAAATAGAAAATTCTTCTTTTTTTTTCTGTCTTTGTGAATTGTTTGGGCTGTGGACGCACCTACATCCTCAAAGCAGCAGCAACTAGCATTTGTCTATCTATTAAAGGGTGGTGTAACCCTCAAAGTGTGGTCTACAAAAAATAAAAAAATATTTTATTTTCTGTCTTTGTGAATTGTGTGGGCTGTAGCCGCACCTGCATCCTCAAAGAAGCAGCGACAAGCATGCATCTGTCTGTTAAATGGTGGTGTAGCCCTCAAAGTGCGCTCCACAAAAAAAAAAAAAAAATTTTTTCTGTCTTTGTGAATTGTGAGGGCTGTAGCTGCACCTACATCCTCAAAGCAGCAGCAACAAGCATGCGTCTGTCTGTTAAAGGGTGGTGTAACCCTCAAAGTGCGATCCACAAAAAATATATATATTTTTTTTTCTGTCTTTGTGAATTGTGTGGGCTGTAGCCGCACCTGCATCCTCAAAGCAGCAGCGACAAGCGTGCATCTGTCTGTTAAAGTGTGGTGTAACCCCCAAAGTGTGCTCCAACAATAATAAAATAATCTTCTTTTTTTCTGTTTGTGTGTGAAATGTATGCGCAGTAGCAACACCTGCATCCTCAAAGCAGCAGCGACAAGCATGCTTCTATCTTTTATAGGGTGGTGTAACCCTCAAAGTGCGCTCCATAAAAAATAAAAAAAATTGTGAATTGTGTGGGCTCTAGCCGCAACTGAATTCTCAAAGAAGCAGTGACAAGCATGCGTCTGTCTGTTAAAGGGTGGTGTAACCCACAAAGTGCACTCCAGAAAAAATAAAAAATTCTTCTTTTTTTTTCTGTCTTTGTGAATTGTGTGGGCTGTAGCCGCACCTACATACTCAAAGCAGCAGCAACTAGCATTCGTCTATCTATTAAATGGTGGTGTAACCCTCAAAGTGTGCTCTACAAAAAATAAAAAAATATTTTATTTTCTGTCTTTGTGAATTGTGTGGGCTGTAGCCGCACCTGCATCCTCAAAGCAGCAGCGACAAGCAAGCGTCTGTCTGTTAAAGGGTGGTGTAACCCTCAAAGTGCGCTCCACAAAAAATAAAAAAATCTATTTTTTCTCTCTTTGTGAATTGTGTGGGCTGTAGCTGCACCTGCATCCTCAAAGAAGCAGCGGCAAGCGTGCGTCTGTCTGTTAAATGGTGGTGTAACCCTGAAAGTGCGATCCACAAAAAATAAAAAATAATTTTATTTTCTGTCTTTGTGAATTGTGTGGGCTGTAGCCGCACCTGCATTCTCAAAGAAGCAGTGACAAGCGTGCATCTGTCTGATAAATGGTTGTGTAACCCTCAAAGTGCGCTCCACAAAAAATAAAAAAATATTTTTTTCTGTCTTTGTGAATTGTGTGGGCTGTAGCTGCACCTGCATCCTCAAAGCAGCAGCAACAAGAGTTCTTCTGTCTGTTAAAGGGTAGTGTAACCCTCAAAGTGCGCTCCACAAAAAATAAAAAAATATTTTTTTTCTGTCTTTGTGAATTGTGTGGGCTGTAGCCGCACCTGCATCCTCAAAGCAGCAGCAACAAGCGTGCATCTGTCTGTTAAAGGGCGGTGTAACCCCCAAAGTGTGCTCTAACAATAATAAAATAATCTTCTTTTTTTCTGTTTGTGTGTGAAATGTATGCGCAGTAGCCGCACCTGCATCCTCAAAGCAGCAGCGACAAGCGTGCGTCTTTCTGTTAAAGTGTGGTGTAACCCTCAAAGTGCGCTCCACAAAAAATAAAAAATTCTTCTTTTTTTTCTGTCTTTGTGAATTGTGTGGGCTGTGGCCACAACTACATCCTCAAATCAGCAGCAACAATTGTGCGTCTGTCTTTTAAAGGGTGGTGTAATCCTCAAAGTGCGCTCCAACCAAAATAAAATAATCTTCTTTTTTTCTGTGTTTGTGTGTGAAATGTATGCGCGGTAGCCACATCTGCATCCTCAAAGCAGCAGCGACAAGCATGTGTCTATCTGTTATAGGGTGGTGTAATCCTCAATGTGCGCTCCACAAAAAATAAAAAAATAATTTTTTTCTGTCTTTGTGAATTGTGAGGGCAATAGCCACACCTGCATCCTCAAAGCAGCAGTGACAAGCATGCGTCTGTCTGTTAAAGGGTGGTGTAACCCTTAAAGTGTGCTCCACAAAAAATAAAAAAATCTTTTTTTCTGTCTTTGTGAATTGTGTGGGCTGTAGCCGCACCTGCATCCTTAAAGCATCAGCAACAAGCGTGCGTCTGTCTGTTAAAGGGTGGTGTAACCCATAAAGTACGCTCCACAAAAAATAAAAAATTCTTCTTTTTTTTCTGTCTTTGTGAATTGTGTGGGCTGTAGCCACACCTGCATCCTCAAAGCAGCAGCAACAAGCGTGCATCTGTCTGTTAAAGTGTGGTGTAACCCCCAAAGTGCGCTCCAACCAAAATAAAATAATCTTCTTTCTTTCTGTGTTTGTGTGTGAAATGTATGCACAGTAGCTGCACCTGCATCCTCAAAGCAGCAGCAACAAGCATGTGTCTGTCTGTTAAAGGGCGGTGGTATATCCCTTAAAGTACGCTCCACAAAAAAAAAAAATCTACTTTATTTTTCTGTCTTTGTGAATTGTGTGGGCTGTAGCCGCACCTGCATCCTCAAACAGCAGCAACAAGCATGCGTCTGTCTTTTAAAGGGTGGTGCAACCCCCAAAGTGCTCTCCACAATAAATAAAAAAATATTTTTTTTATCTCTTTGTGAATTGTGTAGGCTGTAGCCGCACCTGCTTCCTCAAAGCAGCAGTGACAAGGGAGCCTTTGTCTGTTAAAGGGTGGTGTAACCCTCAAAGTGCGCTCCACAAAAAATAAAAAATTCTACTTTTTTTTCTGTCTTTGTGAAATGTGTGGGCTGCAGCCACACCTGCATCCTCAAAGCAGCAGCGACACACGTGCATCTGTCTGTTAAAGGGTGGTGTAACCCTCAAAGTGCGCTCCACAAAAAATATATATTTTTTTTTTCTGTCTTTGTGAATTGTGTGGGATGTAGCCACACCTGCATCCTCAAAGCAGCAGCAACAAGCGTGCATCTGTCTGTTAAAGGGTGGTGTAATCCCCAAAGTGCACTCCTACCAAAATAAAATAAGCTTCTTTTTTTCTTTTTGTGTGTGAAATCTATGTGCTGTAGCCACACCTGCATCCTCAAAGCAGCAGCGACAAGCGTGCTTCTGTCTGTTAAAGGGTGGTGTAACCCTCAAAGTGCGCTCAACAAAAAATGAAAAATTCTTTTTTTTTTTTGTCTTTGTGAATTGTGTGGGCTGTATCTGCACCTGCATCCTCAAGGCAGCAGCGACAAGCATGCATCTGTCTGTTAAAGGGTAGTGTAACCCTCAAAGTGCGCTTCACAAAAAATATATATATTTTTTTTCTGTCTTTGTGAATTGTGTGGGCTGTAGCCGCACCTGCATCCTCAAAGCAGCAGCGACAGGCATTCATCTATCTATTATAGGGTGGTGTAACCCTCAAAGTGCGCTTCACAAAATATAAAAAAATCTTCTTTTTCTGTCTTTGTGAATTGTGTGGGCTGTAGCCGCACCTGCATCCTCAAAGCAGCATCGACAAGCCTGCGTCTGTCTGTTAAAGGGTGGTGTAACCCTCAAAGTGTGCTCCTACCAAAATAAAATAATCTTTTTTCTATTTGTGTGTGAAATCTATGTACAGTAGCTGCACCTGCATCCTCAAAGCAGCAGCGACAAGCATGCGTCTGTCTGTTAAAGGGTTGTGTAACCCTCAAAGTGTGCTCTAAACAAAATAAAAAAATCTTTTTTTTGTCTTTGTTTATTGTGTTGGCTGAAGCCGCACCTACATCCTCAAAGCAGCAGTGAGAAGCCTGCGTCTTTCTGTTAAAGGGTGGTGTAACCCTCAAATTGCGCTCCACAAAAAATAAAAAACTATTTTTTTTTTGTCTTTGTGAATTGTGTGGGCTGTAGCTGCACCTGCATCCTCAAAGCAGCAGCAACAAGCGTTCCTCTGTCTGTTAAAGGGTAGTGTAACCCTCAAAGTGCGCTCCACAAAAAATAAAAAAATATTTTTTTTCTGTCTTTGTGAATTGTGTGGGCTGTAGCCGCACCTGCATCCTCAAAGCAGCAGCAACAAGCGTGCATCTGTCTGTTAAAGGGCAGTGTAACCCCCAAAGTGTGCTCCAACAATAATAAAATAATCTTCTTTTTTTCTGTTTGTGTGTGAAATGTATGCGCAGTAGCCGCACCTGCATCCTCAAAGCAGCAGCGACAAGCGTGCATCTTTCTGTTAAAGTGTGTTGTAACCCTCAAAGTGCGCTCCACAAAAAATAAAAAATTATTCTTTTTTTTCTGTCTTTGTGAATTGTGTGGGCTGTGGCCACACCTACATCCTCAAATCAGCAGCAACAATTGTGCGTCTGTCTTTTAAAGGGTGGTGTAATCCTCAAAGTGCGCTCCAACCAAAATAAAATAATCTTCTTTTTTTCTGTGTTTGTGTGTGAAATGTATGCGTGGTAGCCACACCTGCATCCTCAAGGCAGCAGCGACAAGCATGTGTCTATCTTTTATAGGGTGGTGTAATCCTCAATGTGCGCTCCACAAAAAATAAAAAAATATTTTTTTTCTGTCTTTGTGAATTGTGAGGGCAATAGCCACACCTGCATCCTCAAAGCAGCAGTGACAAGCATGCGTCTGTCTGTTAAAGGGTGGTGTAACCCTTAAAGTGTGCTCCACAAAAAATAAAAAAATCTTTTTTTCTGTCTTTGTGAATTGTGTGGGCTGTAGCCGCACCTGCATCCTTAAAGCATTAGCAACAAGCGTGCGTCTGTCTGTTAAAGGGTGGTGTAACCCATAAAGTACGCTCCACAAAAAATAAAAAATTCTTCTTTTTTTTCTGTCTTTGTGAATTGTGTGGGCTGTAGCCACACCTACATCCTCAAATCATCAGCAACAAATGTGCGTCTGTCTGTTATAGGGTGGTGTAACACCCAAAGTGCGCTCCAACCAAAATAAAATAATCATCTTTTTTTCTGTGTTTGTGTGTGAAATGTATGCGCAGTAGCCGCACCTGCATCCTCAAACAGCAGCAACAAGCATGCGTCTGTCTTTTAAAGGGTGGTGCAACCCCCAAAGTGCGCTCCACAAAAAATAAAAAAATATTTTTTTTTATCTCTTTGTGAATTGTGTAGGCTGTAGCCGCACCTGCTTCCTCAAAGCAGCAGTGACAAGGGAGCCTTTGTCTGTTAAAGGGTGGTGTAACCCTCAAAGTGCGCTCCACAAAAAATAAAAAATTCTACTTTTTTTTCTGTCTTTGTGAAATGTGTGGGCTGCAGCCACACCTGCATCCTCAAAGCAGCAGCGACACACGTGCATCTGTCTGTTAAAGGGTGGTGCAACCCTCAAAGTGCGCTCCACAAAAAATATATATATTTTTTTTCTGTCTTTGTGAATTGTGTGGGATGTAGCCACACCTGCATCCTCAAAGCAGCAGCGACAAGCGTGCATCTGTCTGTTAAAGGGTGGTGTAATCCCCAAAGTGCACTCCTACCAAAATAAAATAAGCTTCTTTTTTTCTTTTTGTGTGTGAAATCTATGTGCTGTAGCCACACCTGCATCCTCAAAGCAGCAGCGACAAGCGTGCTTCTGTCTGTTAAAGGGTGGTGTAACCCTCAAAGTGCACTCAACAAAAAATGAAAAATTCTTTTTTTTTTTTGTCTTTGTGAATTGTGTGGGCTGTTTCTGCACCTGCATCCTCAAGGCAGCAGCGACAAGCATGCATCTGTCTGTTAAAGGGTGGTGTAACCCTCAAAGTGCGCTCCACAAAAAATATATATATTTTTTTTCTGTCTTTGTGAATTGTGTGGGCTGTAGCCGCACCTGCATCCTCAAAGCAGCAGTGACAGGCATTCATCTATCTATTATAGGGTGGTGTAACCCTCAAAGTGCGCTTCACAAAATATAAAAAAATATTTTTTTTCTGTCTTTGTGAATTGTGTGGGCAGTAGCCGCACCTGCATCCTCAAAGCAGCATCGACAAGCCTGCGTCTGTCTGTTAAAGGGTGGTGTAACCCTCAAAGTGTGCTCCTACCAAAATAAAATAATCTTTTTTCTATTTGTGTGTGAAATCTATGTGCAGTAGCTGCACCTGCATCCTCAAAGCAGCAGCGACAAGCGTGTGTCTGTCTGTTAAAGGGTGGTGTAACCCTCAAAGTGTGCTCTTAACAAAATAAAAAAATCTTTTTTTTTGTCTTTGTTTATTGTGTTGGCTGAAGCCGCACCTACATCCTCAAAGCAGCAGTGAGAAGCCTGCGTCTTTCTGTTAAAGGGTGGTGTAACCCTCAAATTGCGCTCCACAAAAAATTAAAAACTATTTTTTTTCTGTCTTTGTGAATTGTGTGGGCTGTAGCCGCACCTGCATCCTCAAAGCAGCAGCAACAAGCGTGCATCTGTCTGTTAAAGGGTGGTGTAACCCCCAAAGTGCGCTCCAACCAAACTAAAATAATCTTCTTTCTTTCTGTGTTTGTGTGTGAAATGTATGCGTGGTAGCCACACCTGCATCCTCAAAGCAGCAGCGACAAGCATGTGTCTATCTTTTATAGGGTGGTGTAATCCTCAATGTGCGCTCCACAAAAAATAAAAAAATAATTTTTTTCTGTCTTTGTGAATTGTGAGGGCAATAGCCACACCTGCATCCTCAAAACAGCAGTGACAAGCATGCGTCTGTCTGTTAAAGGGTGGTGTAACCCTTAAAGTGTGCTCCACAAAAAATAAAAAAATCTTTTTTTCTGTCTTTGTGAATTGTGTGGGCTGTAGCCGCACCTGCATCCTTAAAGCATCAGCAACAAGCGTGCGTCTGTCTGTTAAAGGGTGGTGTAACCCATAAAGTACGCTCCACAAAAAATAAAAAATTCTTCTTTTTTTCTATCTTTGTGAATTGTGTGGGCTGTAGCCACACCTACATCCTCAAATCATCAGCAACAAATGTGCGTCTGTCTGTTAAAGGGTGGTGTAACACCCAAAGTGTGCTCCAACCAAAATAAAATAATCTTCTTTTTTTCTGTGTTTGTGTGTGAAATGTATGCGCAGTAGCCGCACCTGCATCCTCAAACAGCAGCAACAAGCATGCGTCTGTCTTTTAAAGGGTGGTGCAACCCCCAAAGTGCGCTCCACAAAAAATAAAAAAATATTTTTTTTTATCTCTTTGTGAATTGTGAAGGCTGTAGCCGCACCTGCTTCCTCAAAGCAGCAGTGGCAAGGGAGCCTTTGTCTGTTAAAGGGTGGTGTAACCCTCAAAGTGCGCTCCACAAAAAATAAAAAATTCTACTTTTTTTTCTGTCTTTGTGAAATGTGTGGGCTGCAGCCACACCTGCATCCTCAAAATAGCAGCGACACACGTGCATCTGTCTGTTAAAGGGTGGTGTAACCCTCAAAGTGCACTCCACAAAAAAAATATATTTTTTTTTTCTGTCTTTGTGAATTGTGTGGGATGTAGCCACACCTGCATCCTCAAAGCAGCAGCGACAAGCGTGCATCTGTTTGTTAAAGGGTGGTGTAATCCCCAAAGTGCACTCCTACCAAAATAAAATAAGCTTCTTTTTTTCTTTTTGTGTGTGAAATCTATGTGCTGTAGCCACACCTGCATCCTCAAAGCAGCAGCGACAAGCGTGCTTCTGTCTGTTAAATGGTGGTGTAACCCTCAAAGTGCGCTCCACCAAAAATATATATATTTTTTTTCTGTCTTTGTGAATTGTGTGTGCTGTAGCCGCACCTGCATCCTCAAAGCAGCAGCGACAGGCATTCATCTATCTGTTAAAGGGTGGTGTAACCCTCAAAGTGCGCTCCACCAAAAATATATATATTTTTTTTCTGTCTTTGTGAATTGTGTGGGCTGTATCTGCACCTGCATCCTCAAGGCAGCAGCGACAAGCATGCATCTGTCTGTTAAAGGGTGGTGTAACCCTCAAAGTGCGCTCCACCAAAAATATATATATTTTTTTTCTGTCTTTGTGAATTGTGTGGGCTGTAGCCGCACCTGCATCCTCAAAGCAGCAGCGACAGGCATTCATCTATCTATTATAGGGTGGTGTAACCCTCAAAGTGCGCTTCACAAAATATAAAAAAATATTTTTTTTCTGTCTTTGTGAATTGTGTGGGCTGTAGCCGCACCTGCATCCTCAAAGCAGAATCGACAAGCCTGCGTCTGTCTGTTAAAGGGTGGTGTAACCCTCAAAGTGTGCTCCTACCAAAATAAAATAATCTTTTTTCTATTTGTGTGTGAAATCTATGTGCAGTAGCTGCACCTGCATCCTCAAAGCAGCAGCGACAAGCGTGTGTCTGTCTGTTAAAGGGTGGTGTAACCCTCAAAGTGTGCTCTTAACAAAATAAAAAAATCTTTTTTTTGTCTTTGTTTATTGTGTTGGCTGAAGCCGCACCTACATCCTCAAAGCAGCAGTGAGAAGCCTGCGTCTTTCTGTTAAAGGGTGGTGTAACCCTCAAATTGCGCTCCACAAAAAATAAAAAACTATTTTTTTTTTGTCTTTGTGAATTGTGTGGGCTGTAGCTGCACCTGCATCCTCAAAGCAGCAGCAACAAGCGTTCCTCTGTCTGTTAAAGGGTAGTGTAACCCTCAAAGTGCGCTCCACAAAAAATAAAAAAATATTTTTTTTCTGTCTTTGTGAATTGTGTGGCTGTAGCCGCACCTGCATCCTCTAAGCAGCAGCAACAAGCGTGCATCTGTCTGTTAAAGGGTGGTGTAACCCCCAAAGTGCGCTCCAACCAAACTAAAATAATCTTCTTTTTTTCTGTGTTTGTGTGTGAAATGTATGCATGGTAGCCACACCTGCATCCTCAAAGCAGCAGCGACAAGCATGTGTCTATCTTTTATAGGGTGGTGTAATCCTCAATGTGCGCTCCACAAAAAATAAAAAAATAATTTTTTTCTGTCTTTGTGAATTGTGAGGGCAATAGCCACACCTGCATCCTCAAAGCAGCAGTGACAAGCATGCGTCTGTCTGTTAAAGGGTGGTGTAACCCTTAAAGTGTGCTCCACAAAAAATAAAAAAATCTTTTTTTCTGTCTTTGTGAATTGTGTGGGCTGTAGCCGCACCTGCATCCTTAAAGCATCAGCAACAAGCGTGCGTCTGTCTGTTAAAGGGTGGTGTAACCCATAAAGTACGCTCCACAAAAAATAAAAAATTCTTCTTTTTTTTCTGTCTTTGTGAATTGTGTGGGCTGTAGCCACACCTACATCCTCAAATCATCAGCAACAAATGTGCGTCTGTCTGTTAAAGGGTGGTGTAACACCCAAAGTGCGCTCCAACCAAAATAAAATAATCTTCTTTTTTTCTGTGTTTGTGTGTGAAATGTATGCGCAGTAGCCGCACCTGCATCCTCAAACAGCAGCAACAAGCATGCGTCAGTCTTTTAAAGGGTGGTGCAACCCCCAAAGTGTGCTCCACAAAAAATAAAAAAATAATTTTTTTTATCTATTTGTGAATTGTGTAGGCTGTAGCCGCACCTGCATCCTCAAGGCAGCAGCGACAAGCATGCATCTGTCTGTTAAAGGGTGGTGTAACCCTCAAAGTGCGCTCCACAAAAAATATATATATTTTTTTTCTGTCTTTGTGAATTGTGTGGGCTGTAGCCGCACCTGCATCCTCAATGCAGCAGCGACAGGCATTCATCTATCTATTATAGGGTGGTGTAACCCTCAAAGTGGGCTTCAGAAAATATAAAAAAATCTTTTTTTTCTGTCTTTGTGAATTGTGTGGGCTGTAGCCGCACCTGCATCCTCAAAGCAGCATCGACAAGCATGCGTCTGTCTGTTAAAGGGTGGTGTAACCCTCAAAGTGTGCTCCTACCAAAATAAAATAATCTTTTTTCTATTTGTGTGTGAAATCTATGTGCAGTAGCTGCACCTGCATCCTCAATGCAGCAGCGACAAGTGTGTGTCTGTCTGTTAAAGGGTGGTGTAGCCCTCAAAGTGTGCTCTATACAAAATAAAAAAATCTTTTTTTTTGTCTTTGTTTATTGTGTTGGCTGAAGCCGCACCTACATCCTCAAATCAGCTGTGAGAAGCCTGCGTCTTTCTGTTAAAGGGTGGTGTAACACTCAAATTGCGCTCCACAAAAAATAAAAAACTATTTTTTTTTGTCTTTGTGAATTGTGTGGGCTGTAGCTGAACGTGCATCCTCAAAGCAGCAGCGACAAGCGTGAGTCTGTCTGTTTAACGGTGTTGTAACCCTCAAAGTGCACACCACAAAAAATAAAAAATTCTACTTTTTTTCTGTCTTTGTGAATTATGTGGGCTTAAGCCACACCTGCATCCTCAAAGCAGCAGGAACAAGCGTGTGTCTGTCTGTTAAAGGGTGATTTAACCTTCAAAGTGCGCTCCAAAAAAATAAAAAAATATATTTTTCTGTATTTGTGAATTGTGTGGGCTGTAGCCGCACCTGCATCCTCAACGCATCAGCAACAAGCATGCTTCTGTCTGTAAAATGGTGATATACCCCTTAAAGTGTGCTGCAGAAAAAATAAAATATTCTTCTTTTTTTTCTGTCTTTGTGAATTGTGTGGGCTTTAGCCACACCTGCATCAACAAAGCAGCAGCAACAAGCTTGCATCTGTCTGTTAAAGGTTGGTGTAACCCCCAAAGTGCGCTGCAACCAAAATAAAAAAATCTTTTTTTCTGTGTTTGTGTGTGAAATGTATGTGCAGTAGCTGCACCTGCATCCTCAAAGCAGCAGCTACAAGCGTGCGTCTGTCTGTTAAAGGGTGGTGTAACCCTCAAAGTGCGCTCCAGAAAAAATAAAAAATTCTTCTTTTTTTTTCTGTCTATGTGAAATGTGTGGGCTGTGGATGCACCTACATCCTCAAAGCAGCAGCAACTAGCATTCATCTATCTATTAAAGGATGGTGTAACCCTCAAAGTGTGCACTACAAAAAATAAAAAAATATTTTATTTTCTGTCTTTGTGAATTGTGTGGGCTGTAGCCGCACCTGCATCCTCAAAGCAGCAGCGACAAGCATGCGTCTGTCTGTTAAAGGGTGGTGTAACCCTCAAAGTGCGCTCCACAAAAAATAAAAAATAATTTTATTTTCTGTCTTTGTGAATTGTGTGGGCTGTAGCCGCACCTGCATCCTCAAAGAAGCAGCGACAAGCATGCATCTGTCTGTTAAATGGTGGTGTAACCCTCAAAGTGCGCTCCACAAAAAATAAAAAAATATTTTTTTCTGTCTTTGTGAATTGTGTGGGCTGTAGCTGCACCTACATCCTCAAAGCAGCAGCAACAAGCATGCGTCTGTCTGTTAAAGGGTGGTGTAACCCTCAAAGTGCGCTCCACAAAAAATAAAAAAATCTTTTTTTTCTGTCTTTGTGAATTGTGTGGGCTGTAGCCGCACCTGCATCCTCAAAGAAGCAGCGACAAGCGTGCGTCTGTCTGATAAATGGTGGTGTAACCTTTAAAGTGCGCTCCACAAAAATTAAAAAAAATTTTTCTGTCTTTGTGAATTGTGTGGGCTGAAGCTGCACCTGCATCCTCAAAGAAGCAGCAACAAGCGTGCGTCTGTCTGTTAAATGGTGGTGTAAACCCCAAAGTGCGCTCCAACCAAAATAAAATAATCTTTCTTTCTGTGTTAGTGTGTGAAATGTATGCGCGGTAGCAACACCTGTATCCTCAAAGCAGCAGCGACAAGCATGCTTCTATCTATTATAGGGTGGTGTAACCCTCAAAGTGCGCTTCATAAAAAATAAAAAATAAAATTTTTTTGTCTTTGTGAATTGTGTGGGCTGTAGCCGCACCTGCATCCTCAAAGCAGCAGCGACAAGCGTGCATCTGTCTGTTAAAGGGTGATGTAACCCCCAAAGTGTGCTCCAACAATAATAAAATAATCTTCTTTTTTTCTGTTTGTGTGTGAAATGTATGTGCAGTAGCCGCACCTGCATCCTCAAAGCAGCAGCGACAAGCGTGCGTCTTTCTGTTAAAGTGTGGTTTAACCCTCGAAGTGTGCTCCACAAAAATAAAAAATTCTTCTTTTTTTTCTGTCTTTGTGAATTGTGTGGGCTGTGGCCACACCTACATCCTCAAATCAGCAGCAACAATTGTGCATCTGTCTGTTAAAGGGTGGCGTAATCCTCAAAGTGCGCTCCAACCAAAATATAATAATCTTCTTTTTTTCTGTGTTTGTGTGTGAAATATATGCGCAGTAGCTGCACCTGCATCCTCAAAGCAGCAGCAACAAGCTTGCATCTGTCTGTTAAAGGTTGGTGTAACCCCCAAAGTGCGCTGCAACCAAAATAAAAAAATCTTTTTTTCTGTGTTTGTGTGTGAAATGTATGTGCAGTAGCTGCACCTGCATCCTCAAAGCAGCAGCTACAAGCATGCGTCTGTCTGTTAAAGGGTGGTGTAACCCTCAAAGTGCGCTTCAGAAAAAATAAAAAATTCTTCTTTTTTTTTCTGTCTATGTGAAATGTGTGGGCTGTGGATGCACCTACATCCTCAAAGCAGCAGCAAATAGCATTCATCTATCTATTAAAGGATGGTGTAACCCTCAAAGTGTGCACTACAAAAAATAAAAAAATATTTTATTTTCTGTCTTTGTGAATTGTGTGGGCTGTAGCCGCACCTGCATCCTCAAAGCAGCAGCGACAAGCATGCGTCTGTCTGTTAAAGGGTGGTGTAACCCTCAAAGTGCGCTCCACAAAAAATAAAAAATAATTTTATTTTCTGTCTTTGTGAATTGTGTGGGCTGTAGCCGCACCTGCATCCTCAAAGAAGCAGCGACAAGCATGCATCTGTCTGTTAAATGGTGGTGTAACCCTCAAAGTGCGCTCCACAAAAAATAAAAAAATATTTTTTTCTGTCTTTGTGAATTGTGTGGGCTGTAGCTGCACCTACATCCTCAAAGCAGCAGCAACAAGCATGCGTCTGTCTGTTAAAGGGTGGTGTAACCCTCAAAGTGCGCTCCACAAAAAATAAAAAAATCTTTTTTTTCTGTCTTTGTGAATTGTGTGGGCTGTAGCCGCACCTGCATCCTCAAAGAAGCAGCGACAAGCGTGCGTCTGTCTGATAAATGGTGGTGTAACCTTTAAAGTGCGCTCCACAAAAATTAAAAAAAATTTTTCTGTCTTTGTGAATTGTGTGGGCTGAAGCTGCACCTGCATCCTCAAAGAAGCAGCAACAAGCGTGCGTCTGTCTGTTAAATGGTGGTGTAAACCCCAAAGTGCGCTCCAACCAAAATAAAATAATCTTTCTTTCTGTGTTAGTGTGTGAAATGTATGCGCGGTAGCAACACCTGTATCCTCAAAGCAGCAGCGACAAGCATGCTTCTATCTATTATAGGGTGGTGTAACCCTCAAAGTGCGCTTCATAAAAAATAAAAAAAAAAATTTTTTTGTCTTTGTGAATTGTGTGGGCTGTAGCCGCACCTGCATCCTCAAAGCAGCAGCGACAAGCGTGCATCTGTCTGTTAAAGGGTGATGTAACCCCCAAAGTGTGCTCCAACAATAATAAAATAATCTTCTTTTTTTCTGTTTGTGTGTGAAATGTATGTGCAGTAGCCACACCTGCATCCTCAAAGCAGCAGCGACAAGCGTGCGTCTTTCTGTTAAAGTGTGGTTTAACCCTCGAAGTGTGCTCCACAAAAATAAAAAATTCTTCTTTTTTTTCTGTCTTTGTGAATTGTGTGGGCTGTGGCCACACCTACATCCTCAAATCAGCAGCAACAATTGTGCATCTGTCTGTTAAAGGGTGGCGTAATCCTCAAAGTGCGCTCCAACCAAAATATAATAATCTTCTTTTTTTCTGTGTTTGTGTGTGAAATATATGCGCAGTAGCTGCACCTGCATCCTCAAAGCAGCAGCGACAAGCGTGCGTCTGTCTGTTATAGGGTGGTGTAACCCTCAAAGTGCGCTCCAGAAAAAATAAAAAATTCTTCTTTTTTTTTCTGTCTTTGTGAATTGTGTGGGCTGTGGCCGCACCTACATACTCAAAGCAGCAGCAACTAGCATTCGTCTATCTATTAAAAGGGTGGTGTAACCCTCAAAGTGCGCTCTTCAAAAAATAAAAAAATATTTTATTTTCTGTCTTTGTGAATTGTGTGGCTGTAGCCGCACCTGCATCCTCAAAGCAGCAGTGACAAGCATGCATCTGTCTGTTAAAGGTTGGTGTAACTCTCAAAGTGCGCATCACAAAAAATAAAAAATTCTATTTTTTCTCTCTTTGTGAATTGTGTGGGCTTCAGCCGCACCTGCATCCTCAAAGAAGCAGCGACAAGCGTGCGTCTGTCTGCTAAATGGTGGTGTAACCCTCAAAGTGCGCTCCACAAAAAATAAAAACTAATTTTATTTTCTGTCTTTGTGAATTGTGTGGGCTGTAGCCGCACCTGCATCCTCAAAGAAGCAGTGACAAGCGTGCATCTGTCTGATAAATGGTTGTGTAACTCTCAAAGTGCGCTCCACAAAAAATTAAAAAAATATTTTTTCTGTCTTTGTGAATTGTGTGGGCTGTAGCTGCACCTGCATCCTCAAAGCAGCAGCAACAAGCATTCCTCTGTCTGTTAAAGGGTAGTGTAACCCTCAAAGTGCGCTCAACAAAAAATAAAAAAATATTTTTTTTCTGTCTTTGTGAATTGTGTGGGCTGTAGCCGCACCTGCATCCTCAAAGCAGCAGCAACAAGCGTGCATCTGTCTGTTAAAGGGCGGTGTAACCCCCAAAGTGTGCTCCAACAATTATAAAATAATCTTCTTTTTTTCTGTTTGTGTGTGAAATGTATGCGCAGTAGCCGCACCTGGATCCTCAAAGCAGCAGCGACAAGCGTGCGTCTTTCTGTTAAAGTGTGGTGTAACCCTCAAAGTGCGCTCCACAAAAAATAAAAAATTCTTCTTTTTTTTCTGTCTTTGTGAATTGTGTGGGCTGTGGCCACACCTACATCCTCAAATCAGCAGCAACAATTGTGCGTCTGTCTTTTAAAGGGTGGTGTAATCCTCAAAGTGCGCTCCAACCAAAATAAAATAATCTTTTTTTCTGTGTTTGTGTGTGAAATGTATGCGCGGTAGCCACACCTGCATCCTCAAAGCAGCAGCGACAAGCATGTGTCTATCTGTTATAGGGTGGTGTAATCCTCAATGTGCGCTCCACAAAAAATAAAAAAATTTTTTTTTCTGTCTTTGTGAATTGTGAGGGCAATAGCCGCACCTGCATCCTCAAAGCAGCAGTGACAAGCATGCGTCTGTCTGTTAAAGGGTGGTGTAACCCTTAAAGTGTACTCCACAAAAAATAAAAAAATCTTTTTTTCTGTCTTTGTGAATTGTGTGGGCTGTAGCCGCACCTGCATCCTTAAAGCATCAGCAACAAGCGTGCGTCTGTCTGTTAAAGGGTGGTGTAACCCTTAAAGTACGCTCCACAAAAAATAAAAAATTCTTCTTTTTTTTCTGTCTTTGTGAATTATGTGGGCTGTAGCCTCACCTGCATCCTCAAAGCAGCAGCAACAAGCGTGCATCTGTCTGTTAAAGTGTGGTGTAACCCCCAAAGTGCGATCCAACCAAAATAAAATAATCTTCTTTCTTTCTGTGTTTGTGTGTGAAATGTATGCGCAGTAGCTGCACCTGTATCCTCAAAGCAGCAGCAACAAGCATGCGTCCGTCTGTTAAAGGGTGGTGGTATATCCCTTAAAGTACGCTCCACAAAAAAAAAAAATCTACTTTATTTTTCTGTCTTTGTGAATTGTGTGGGCTGTGGCCACACCTACATCCTCAAATCATCAGCAACAATTGTGCATCTGTCTGTTAAAGGGTGGTGTAACACCCAAAGTGCGCTCCCCAAAAAATAAAAAAATAATTTTTTTATCTCTTTGTGAATTGTGTAGGCTGTAGCCGCACCTGCTTCCTCAAAGCAGCAGTGACAAGGGAGCCTTTGTCTGTTAAAGGGTGGTGTAACCCTCAAAGTGCGCTCCACAAAAAATAAAAAATTCTACTTTTTTTTCTTTCTTTGTGAATTATGTGGGCTTAATCCACACCTGCATCCTCAAAGCAGCAGGAACAAGCGTGCATCTGTCTGTAAAACAGTGATGTAACCCTCAAAGTGCGCTCCACAAAAAATATATATATTTTTTTTTTCTGTCTTTGTGAAATGTTTGGGCTGCAGCCACACCTACATCCTCAAAGCAGCAGCGACACACGTGCATCTGTCTGTTAAAGGGTGGTGTAACCCTCAAAGTGCGCTCCACAAAAAATATATATATTTTTTTTCTGTCTTTGTGAATTGTGTGGGCTGTAGCCACACCTGTATCCTCAAAGCAGCAGCGACAAGCGTGCGTCTGTCTGTTAAAGGGTGGTGTAACCCCCAAAATGCACTCCTACCAAAATAAAATAAACTTCTTTTTTTCTTTTTGTGTGTGAAATCTATGTGCTATAGCCACACCTGCATCCTCAAAGCAGCAGCGACAAGCGTGCTTCTGTCTGTTAAAGGGTGGTGTAACCCTCAAAGTGCGCTCAACAAAAAATGAAAAATTCTTCTTTTTTTTTGTCTTTGTGAATTGTGTGGGCTGTATCTGCACCTGCATCCTCAAAGCAGCAGCGACAAGCGTGCTTCTGTCTGTTAAAGGGTGGTGTAACCCTCAAAGTGCGCTCAACAAAAAATGAAAAATTCTTCTTTTTTTTTGTCTTTGTGAATTGTGTGGGCTGTATCTGCACCTGCATCCTCAAAGCAGCAGCGACAAGCATGCGTCTGTCTGTTAAAGGGTGGTGTAACCCTGAAAGTGCGCTCCACAAAAATTATATATATATTTTTTCTGTCTTTGTGAATTGTGTGGGCTGTAGCCGCACCTGCATCCTCAAAGCAGCAGCGACAGGCATTCGTCTATCTATTATAGGGTGGTGTAACCCTCAAAGTGCGCTTCACAAAATATAAAAAAATCTTTTTTTTCTGCCTTTGTGAATTGTGTGGGCTGTAGCCGCACCTGCATCCTCAAAGCAGCATCGACAAGCATGCGTCTGTCTGTTAAAGGGTGGTGTAACCCTCAAAGTGTGCTCTATACAAAATAAAAAAAAAATTTTTTTGTCTTTGTTTATTGTGTTGGCTGTAGCCGAACGTGCATCCTCAAAGCAGCAGCGACAAGCGTGCGTCTGTCTGTTTAAGGGTGGTGTAACCCTCAAAGTGCGCACCACAAAAAATAAAAAATTCTAATTTTATTTCTGTCTTTGTGAATTATGTGGGCTTAAGCCACAACTGCATCCTCAAAGCAGCAGGAACAAGCATGTGTCTGTTTGTTAAAGGGTGATGTAACCTTCAAAGTGCGCTCCACAAAAAATAAAAAAATATTTTTTTCTGTATTTGTGAATTGTGTGGGCTGTAGCCGCACCTGCATCCTCAAAGCAGCAGCAACAAGCATGCATCTGTCTATTAAAGAGTGGTGTAACCCCCAAAGTGCTCTCCACAAAAAATAAAAAATTATTTTTTTTCTGTCTTTGTGAACTGTGCAGGCTGTAGCTGCACCTGTATCCTCAAAGCAGCAGCGACTAGCATGTGTCTGACTGTTAAAGGGTGGTGTAACCCCCAAAGTGCGCTCCTACCAAAATAAAATAAGCTTCTTTTTTTCTGTTTCTGTGTGAAATCTATGCGCAGTAGCCACACCTGCATCCTCAAAGAAGAAGCGACAAGCGTGCGTCTGTCTGTTAATGGGTGGTGTAACCCTCAAAGTGCGTTCTACAAAAAATAAAAAATACTTTTTTTTTTTGTCTTTGTGAATTATGTGGGCTGTAGCTGCACCTGCATCCTCAAAGCAGCAGCGACAATCGTGCGTCTATCTGTTAAAGGGTGGTGTAACTCTCAAATTGCGCTCCACAAAAAATACAAAATTCTTTTATTTTCTCTCTTTGTGAATTGTGTGGGCTGTAGCCACACCTGCATCCTCAAAGCAGTAGCGACAAGCGTGTGTCTAGATGTTAAAGTGTGGTGTAACTCTCAAAGTGCACTCCACAAAAAATAGAAAAGTTTTTTTTTTCGGTCTTTGTGAATTATGTGGGCTGTAGCCGCACCTACATCCTCAAAGCAGCAGCAACAAGCGTGCATCTATCTGTTAAAGGGGTGGTGTAACCCTCAAAGTGCGCTCCACAAAATATAAAAAATTCTTTTTTTTTTTTCTTTGTGAATTATCTGGGCTGTAGCTGCACCTGCATCTTCAAAGCAGCAGCGACAAGCGTGCGTCTGTCTTTTAAAGGGTGGTGTAACCCTCAAAGTGCGCTCCACAAAAAAAAAAAAAAAAATTTCTATCTTTGTGAATTGTGTGAGCTACAGCAGCACCTGTATCATCAAAGCAGCAGCGACAAGCGTGCATCTGTCTGTTAAATGGTGGTGTAACCCTCAAACGGCGCTCTACACAAAAGAAAAAAATCTTCTTTTATTTTGTCTTTGTTTATTGTGTGGGCTGAAGCTGCACCTACATCCTCAAAGCAGTAGCGACAAGCGTGCGTCTTTCTGTTAATGGGTGGTGTAACCCTTAAAGTGCACTCCACAAAAAATAAAAAACTATTTTTTTTTCTGTCTTTTTGAATTGTGTGGGCTGTAGCCGAACGTCCATCCTCAAAGCAGCAGTGACAAGCATGCATCTGTCTGTTAAAGAGTGGTGTAACCCTCAAAGTGCGCTCCACAAAAAATAAAAAATTCTACTTTTTTTTCTGTCTTTGTGAATTATGTGGGCTTAAGCCACACCTGCATCCTCAAAGCAGCAGGAACAAGCATGCTTCTGTCTGTTAAATGGTGATATACCCCTTAAAGTGTGCTCCAGAAAAAATAAAAAATTCTTCTTTTTTTTCTGTCTTTGTGAATTGTGTGGGCTGTAGCCACACCTGCATCAACAAAGCAGCAGCAACAAGCTTGCATCTGTCTGTTAAAGGTTGGTGTAACCCCCAAAGTGCACTGCAACCAAAATAAAAAAATCTTTTTTTCTGTGTTTGTGTGTGAAATGTATGTGCAGTAGCTGCACCTGCATCCTCAAAGCAGCAGCTACAAGCATGCATCTGTCTGTTAAAGGGTGGTGTAACCCTCAAAGTGCGCTCCAGAAAAAATAAAAAATTCTTCTTTTTTTTTCTGTCTATGTGAAATGTGTGGGCTGTGGACGCACCTACATCCTCAAAGCAGCAGCAACTAGCATTCATCTATCTATTAAAGGGTGGTGTAACCCTCAAAGTGTGCTCTACAAAAAATAAAAAAATATTTTATTTTCTGTCTTTGTGAATTGTGTGGGCTGTAGCCGCACCTGCATCCTCAAAGCAGCAGCGACAAGCATGCGTCTGTCTGTTAAAGGGTGGTGTAATCCTCAAAGTGCACTCCACAAAAAATAAAAAATAATTTTATTTTCTGTCTTTGTGAATTGTGTGGGCTGTAGCCGCACCTGCATCCTCAAAGAAGCAGCGACAAGCATGCATCTGTCTGTTAAATGGTGGTGTAACCATCAAAGTGCGCTCCACAAAAAATACAAAAATATTTTTTTCTGTCTTTGTGAATTGTGTGGGCTGTAGATGCACCTACATCCTCAAAGCAGCAGCAACAAGCATGCATCTGTCTGTTAAAGGGTGGTGTAACCCTCAAAGTGCGCTCTACAAATAATAAAAAAATCTTTTTTTTCTGTCTTTGTGAATTGTGTGGGCTGTAGCCGCACCTGCATCCTCAAAGAAGCAGCGACAAGCGTGCGTCTGTCTGATAAATGGTGGTGTAACCCTTAAAGTGCGCTCCACAAAAATTAAAAAAAATTTTTTTCTTTCTTTGTGAATTGTGTGGGCTGAAGCTGCACCTGCATCCTCAAAGAAGCAGCAACAAGCGTGCGTCTGTCTGTTAAATGGTGGTGTAAACCCCAAAGTGCGCTCCAACCAAAATAAAATAATCTTCTTTTTTTCTGTGTTAGTGTGTGAAATGTATGCGCGGTAGCAACACCTGCATCCTCAAAGCAGCAGCGACAAGCATGCTTATATCTATTATAGGGTGGTGTAACCCTCAAAGTGCGCTTCATAAAAAATAATAAAAATTTTTTTTTTGTCTTTGAGAATTGTGTGGGCTCTAGCCGCAACTGCATTCTCAAAGAAGCAGCGACAAGCATGCGTCTGTATGTGAAAGGGTGGTGTAGCCCTCAAAGTGCGCTCCACAAAAAATAAAAAATTCTTCTTTTTTTTCTGTCTTTGTGAATTGTGTGGGCTGTAGCCACACCTGCATCCTCAAAGCAGCAACAACAAGCTTGCATCTGTCTGTTAAAGGTTGGTGTAACCCCCAAAGTGCGCTGCAACCAAAATAAAAAAATCTTTTTTTCTGTGTTTGTGTGTGAAATGTATGCGCAGTAGCTGCACCTGCATCCACAAAGCAGCAGCGACAAGTGTGCATCTGTCTGTTAAAGGGTGGTGTAACCCTCAAAGTGCGCTCCAGAAAAAATAAAAAATTCTTCTTTTTTTTTCTGTCTTTGTGAATTGTGTTGGCTGTGGACGCACCTACATCCTCAAAGCAGCAGCAACTAGCATTCGTCTATCTATTAAAGGGTGGTGTAACCCTCAAAGTGTGCTCTACAAAAAATGAAAAAATATTTTATTTTCTGTCTTTGTGAATTGTGTGGGCTGTAGCCGCACCTGCATCCTCAAAGCAGCAGCGACAAGCATGCATCTGTCTGCTAAAGGGTGGTGTAACCCTCAAAGTGCGCTCCACAAAAAAAAAATATATATTTTCTGTCTTTGTGAATTGTGTGGGCTGTAGCCGCACCTGCATCCTCAAAGAAGCAGTGACAAGCATGCACCTGTCTGTTAAATGGTGGTGTAACCCTCAAAGTGCGCTCCACAAAAAATAAAAAAATATTTTTTTCTGTCTTTGTGAATTGTGTGGGCTGTAGCTGCACCTGCATCCTCAAAGCAGCAGCAACAAGCATGCCTCTGTCTGTTAAAGGGTAGTGTAACCCTCAAAGTGCGCTCCACAAAATATAAAAAAATATTTTTTTTCTGTCTTTGTGAATTGTGTGGGCTGTAGCCGCACCTGCATCCTCAAAGCAGCAGTGACAAGCGTGCATCTGTCTGTTAAAGGGTGATGTAACCCCCAAAGTGTGCTCCAACAATAATAAAATAATCTTCTTTTTTTCTGTTTGTGTGTGAAATGTATGTGCAGTAGCCGCACCTGCATCCTCAAAGCAGCAGCGACAAGCGTGCGTCTTTCTGTTAAAGTGTGGTTTAACCCTCAAAGTGTGCTCCACAAAAAATAAAAAATTCTTCTTTTTTTTCTGTCTTTGTGAATTGTGTGGGCTGTGGCCACACCTACATCCACAAATCAGTAGCAACAATTGTGCGTCTGTCTGTTAAAGGGTGGTGTAATCCTCAAAGTGCGCTCCAACCAAAATATAATAATCTTCTTTTTTTCTGTGTTTGTGTGTGAAATATATGCGCAGTAGCTGCACCTGCATCCTCAAAGCAGCAGCGACAAGCGTGCGTCTGTCTGTTATAGGGTGGTGTAACCCTCAAAGTGCGCTCCACAAAAAATAAAAAATTCTTTTTTTTTCTGTCTTTGTGAATTGTGTGGGCTGTGGCCACACCTACATACTCAAAGCAGCAGCAACTAGCATTCGTCTATCTATTAAAGGGTGGTGTAACCCTCAAAGTGCGCTCTACAAAAAATAAAAAAATATTTTATTTTCTGTCTTTGTGAATTGTGTGGGCTGTAGCCGCACCTGCATCCTCAAAGCAGCAGTGACAAGCATGCATCTGTCTGTTAAAGGTTGGTGTAACTCTCAAAGTGCGCATCACAAAAAATAAAAAAATCTATTTTTTCTCTCTTTGTGAATTGTGTGGGCTTCAGCCGCACCTGCATCCTCAAAGAAGCAGCGACAAGCGTGCGTCTGTCTGCTAAATGGTGGTGTAACCCTCAAAGTGCGCTCCACAAAAAATAAAAAATAATTTTATTTTCTGTCTTTGTGAATTGTGTGGGCTGTAGCCGCACCTGCATCCTCAAAGAAGCAGTGACAAGCGTGCATCTGTCTGATAAATGGTTGTGTAACTCTCAAAGTGCGCTCCACAAAAAATAAAAAAATATTTTTTTCTGTCTTTGTGAATTGTGTGGGCTGTAGCCGCACCTGCATCCTCAAAGAAGCAGTGACAAGCGTGCATCTGTCTGATAAATGGTTGTGTAACTCTCAAAGTGCGCTCCACAAAAAATAAAAATAAAAATTTTTCTGTCTTTGTGAATTGTGTGGGCTGTAGCCGCACCTGCATCCTCAAAGCAGCAGCAACAAGCTTGCATCTGTCTGTTAAAGGGCGGTGTAACCCCCAAAGTGTGCTCCAACAATTATAAAATAATCTTCTTTTTTTCTGTTTGTGTGTGAAATGTATGCGCAGTAGCCGCACCTGGATCCTCAAAGCAGCAGCGACAAGCGTGCGTCTTTCTGTTAAAGTGTGGTGTAACCCTCAAAGTGCGCTCCACAAAAAATAAAAAATTCTTCTTTTTTTTCTGTCTTTGTGAATTGTGTGGGCTGTGGCCACACCTACATCCTCAAATCAGCAGCAACAATTGTGCGTCTGTCTTTTAAAGGGTGGTGTAATCCTCAAAGTGCGCTCCAACCAAAATAAAATAATCTTTTTTTCTGTGTTTGTGTGTGAAATGTATGCGCGGTAGCCACACCTGCATCCTCAAAGCAGCAGCGACAAGCATGTGTCTATCTATTATAGGGTGGTGTAATCCTCAATGTGCGCTCCACAAAAAATAAAAAAATATTTTTTTTCTGTCTTTGTGAATTGTGAGGGCAATAGCCGCACCTGCATCCTCAAAGCAGCAGTGACAAGCATGCATCTGTCTGTTAAAGGGTGGTGTAACCCTTAAAGTGTACTCCACAAAAAATAAAAAAATCTTTTTTTCTGTCTTTGTGAATTGTGTGGGCTGTAGCCGCACCTGCATCCTTAAAGCATCAGCAACAAGCGTGCATCTGTCTGTTAAAGGGTGGTGTAATCCTTAAAGTACGCTCCACAAAAAATAAAAAATTCTTCTTTTTTTTCTGTCTTTGTGAATTGTGTGGGCTGTAGCCTCACCTGCATCCTCAAAGCAGCAGCAACAAGCGTGCATCTGTCTGTTAAAGTGTGGTGTAACCCCCAAAGTTCGATCCAACCAAAATAAAATTTTCTTCTTTCTTTCTGTGTTTGTGTGTGAAATGTATGCGCAGTAGCTGCACCTGTATCCTCAAAGCAGCAGCAACAAGCATGCGTCCATCTGTTAAAGGGTGGTGGTATATCCCTTAAAGTACGCTCCACAAAAAAAAAAAATCTACTTTATTTTTCTGTCTTTGTGAATTGTGTGGGCTGTGGCCACACCTACATCCTCAAATCATCAGCAACAATTGTGCATCTGTCTGTTAAAGGGTGGTGTAACACCCAAAGTGCGCTCCACAAAAAATAAAAAAATAATTTTTTTATCTCTTTGTGAATTGTGTAGGCTGTAGCCGCACCTGCTTCCTCAAAGCAGCAGTGACAAGGGAGCCTTTGTCTGTTAAAGGGTGGTGTAACCCTCAAAGTGCGCTCCAGAAAAAATAAAAAATTCTACTTTTTTTTCTTTCTTTGTGAATTATGTGGGCTTAATCCACACCTGCATCCTCAAAGCAGCAGGAACAAGCGTGCATCTGTCTGTAAAACAGTGATGTAACCCTCAAAGTGCGCTCCACAAAAAATATATATATATTTTTTTTCTGTCTTTGTGAAATGTTTGGGCTGCAGCCACACCTACATCCTCAAAGCAGCAGCGACAAGCGTGCTTCTGTCTGTTAAAGGGTGGTGTAACCCTCAAAGTGCGCTCAACAAAAAATGAAAAATTCTTCTTTTTTTTTGTCTTTGTGAATTGTGTGGGCTGTATCTGCACCTGCATCCTCAAAGCAGCAGCGACAAGCATGCGTCTGTCTGTTAAAGGGTGGTGTAACCCTGAAAGTGCGCTCCACAAAAATTATATATATATTTTTTCTGTCTTTGTGAATTGTGTGGGCTGTAGCCGCACCTGCATCCTCAAAGCAGCAGCGACAGGCATTCGTCTATCTATTATAGGGTGGTGTAACCCTCAAAGTGCGCTTCACAAAATATAAAAAAATCTTTTTTTTCTGTCTTTGTGAATTGTGTGGGCTGTAGCCGCACCTGCATCCTCAAAGCAGCATCGACAAGCATGCGTCTGTCTGTTAAAGGGTGGTGTAACCCTCAAAGTGTGCTCTATACAAAATAAAAAAAACTTTTTTTTGTCTTTTTTTATTGTGTTGGCTGTAGCCGAACGTGCATCCTCAAAGCAGCAGCGACAAGCGTGCGTCTGTCTGTTTAAGGGTGGTGTAACCCTCAAAGTGCGCACCACAAAAAATAAAAAATTCTAATTTTTTTTCTGTCTTTGTGAATTATGTGGGCTTAAGCCACACCTGCATCCTCAAAGCAGCAGGAACAAGCATGTGTCTGTTTGTTAAAGGGTGATGTAACCTTCAAAGTGCGCTCCACAAAAAATAAAAAAATATTTTTTTCTGTATTTGTGAATTGTGTGGGCTGTAGCCGCACCTGCATCCTCAAAGCAGCAGCAGCAAGCATGCATCTGTCTATTAAAGAGTGGTGTAACCCCCAAAGTGCTCTCCAAAAAAAATAAAAAATTATATTTTTTCTGTCTTTGTGAATTGTGCGGGCTGTAGCTGCACCTGTATCCTCAAAGCAGCAGCGACTAGCATGTGTCTGACTGTTAAAGGGTGGTGTAACCCCCAAAGTGCGCTCCTACCAAAATAAAATAAGCTTCTTTTTTTCTGTTTCTGTGTGAAATCTATGCGCAGTAGCCACACCTGCATCCTCAAAGAAGAAGCGACAAGCGTGCGTCTGTCTGTTAAAGGGTGGTGTAACCCTCAAAGTGCGTTCTACAAAAAATAAAAAATACTTTTTTTTTTTTGTCTTTGTGAATTATGTGGGCTGTAGCTGCACCTGCATCCTCAAAGCAGCAGCGACAATCGTGCGTCTATCTGTTAAAGGGTGGTGTAACTCTCAAATTGCGCTCCACAAAAAATACAAAATTCTTTTATTTTCTCTCTTTGTGAATTGTGTGGGCTGTAGCCACACCTGCATCCTCAAAGCAGTAGCGACAAGCGTGTGTCTAGATGTTAAAGTGTGGTGTAACCGTCAAAGTGCACTCCACAAAAAATAAAAAAGTTTTTTTTTTCGGTCTTTGTGAATTATGTGGGCTGTAGCCGCACCTACATCCTCAAAGCAGCAGCAACAAGCGTGCATCTATCTGTTAAAGGGTGCTGTAACCCTCAAAGTGCGCTCCACGAAATATAAAACATTCTTTTTTTTTTCTTTGTGAATTATCTGGGCTGTAGCTGCACCTGCATCTTCAAAGCAGCAGCGACAAGCGTGCGTCTGTCTTTTAAAGGGTGGTGTAACCCTCAAAGTGCGCTCCACAAAAAAAATAAATCTTCTTTTATTTTGTCTTTGTTTATTGTGTGGGCTGAAGCTGCACCTACATCCTCAAAGCAGTAGCGACAAGCGTGCGTCTTTCTGTTAAAGGGTGGTGTAACCCTTAAAGTGCACTCCACAAAAAATAAAAAACTATTTTTTTTCCTGTCTTTTTGAATTGTGTGGGCTGTAGCCGAACGTCCATCCTCAAAGCAGCAGTGACAAGCATGCATCTGTCTGTTAAAGAGTGGTGTAACCCTCAAAGTGCGCTCCACAAAAAATAAAAAATTCTACTTTTTTTTCTGTCTTTGTGAATTATGTGGGCTTAAGCCACACCTGCATCCTCAAAGCAGCAGGAACAAGCATGCTTCTGTCTGTTAAATGGTGATATACCCCTTAAAGTGTGCTCCAGAAAAAATAAAAAATTCTTCTTTTTTTTCTGTCTTTGTGAATTGTGTGGGCTGAAGCCACACCTGCATCAACAAAGCAGCAGCAACAAGCTTGCATCTGTCTGTTAAAGGTTGGTGTAACCCCCAAACTGCACTGCAACCAAAATAAAAAAATCTTTTTTTCTGTGTTTGTGTGTGAAATGTATGTGCAGTAGCTGCACCTGCATCCTCAAAGCAGCAGCTACAAGCGTGCGTCTGTCTGTTAAAGGGTGGTGTAACCCTCAAACTGCGCTCCAGAAAAAATAAAAAATTCTTCTTTTTTTTTCTGTCTATGTGAAATGTGTGGGCTGTGGACGCACCTACATCCTCAAAGCAGCAGCAACTAGCATTCATCTATCTATTAAAGGGTGGTGTAACCCTCAAAGTGTGCTCTACAAAAAATAAAAAAATATTTTATTTTCTGTCTTTGTGAATTGTGTGGGCTGTAGCCGCACCTGCATCCTCAAAGCAGCAGCGACAAGCATGCGTCTGTCTGTTAAAGGGTGGTGTAACCCTCAAAGTGCACTCCACAAAAAATAAAAAATAATTTTATTTTCTGTCTTTGTGAATTGTGTGGGCTGAAGCCGCACCTGCATCCTCAAAGAAGCAGCGACAAGCATGCATCTGTCTGTTAAATGGTGGTGTAACCCTCAAAGTGCGCTCCACAAAAAATACAAAAATATTTTTTTCTGTCTTTGTGAATTGTGTGGGCTGTAGATGCACCTACATCCTCAAAGCAGCAGCAACAAGCATGCATCTGTCTGTTAAAGGGTGGTGTAACCCTCAAAGTGCGCTCTACAAAAAATAAAAAAATCTTTTTTTTCTGTCTTTGTGAATTGTGTGGGCTGTAGCCGCACCTGCATCCTCAAAGAAGCAGCGACAAGCGTGCGTCTGTCTGATAAATGGTGGTGTAACCCTTAAAGTGCGCTCCACAAAAATTAAAAAAAAAATTTTTCTGTCTTTGTGAATTGTGTGGGCTGAAGCTGCACCTGCATCCTCAAAGAAGCAGCAACAAGCGTGCGTCTGTCTGTTAAATGGTGGTGTAAACCCCAAAGTGCGCTCCAACCAAAATAAAATAATCTTCTTTTTTTCTGTGTTAGTGTGTGAAATGTATGCGCGGTAGCAACACCTGCATCCTCAAAGCAGCAGCGACAAGCATGCTTATATCTATTATAGGGTGGTGTAACCCTCAAAGTGCGCTTCATAAAAAATAATAAAAATTTTTTTTTTGTCTTTGAGAATTGTGTGGGCTCTAGCCGCAACTGCATTCTCAAAGAAGCAGTGACAAGCATGCGTCTGTATGTGAAAGGGTGGTGTAGCCCTCAAAGTGCGCTCCACAAAAAATAAAAAATTCTTCTTTTTTTTCTGTCTTTGTGAATTGTGTGGGCTGTAGCCACACCTGCATCCTCAAAGCAGCAACAACAAGCTTGCATCTGTCTGTTAAAGGTTGGTGTAACCCCCAAAGTGCGCTGCAACCAAAATAAAAAAATCTTTTTTTCTGTGTTTGTGTGTGAAATGTATGCGCAGTAGCTGCACCTGCATCCTCAAAGCAGCAGCGACAAGTGTGCATCTGTCTGTTAAAGGGTGGTGTAACCCTCAAAGTGCGCTCCAGAAAAAATAAAAAATTCTTCTTTTTTTTTCTGTCTTTGTGAATTGTGTTGGCTGTGGACGCACCTACATCCTCAAAGCAGCAGCAACTAGCATTCGTCTATCTATTAAAGGGTGGTGTAACCCTCAAAGTGTGCTCTACAAAAAATAAAAAAATATTTTATTTTCTGTCTTTGTGAATTGTGTGGGCTGTAGCCGCACCTGCATCCTCAAAGCAGCAGCGACAAGCATGCATCTGTCTGTTAAAGGGTGGTGTAACCCTCAAAGTGCGCTCCACAAAAAAAAAAAAAATATTTTCTGTCTTTGTGAATTGTGTGGGCTGTAGCCGCACCTGCATCCTCAAAGAAGCAGTGACAAGCATGCACCTGTCTGTTAAATGGTGGTGTAACCCTCAAAGTGCGCTCCACAAAAAATAAAAAAATATTTTTTTCTGTCTTTGTGAATTGTGTGGGCTGTAGCCGCACCTGCATCCTCAAAGCAGCAGCGACAAGCGTGCATCTGTCTGTTAAAGGGTGATGTAACCCCCAAAGTGTGCTCCAACAATAATAAAATAATCTTCTTTTTTTCTGTTTGTGTGTGAAATGTATGTGCAGTAGCCGCACCTGCATCCTCAAAGCAGCAGCGACAAGCGTGCGTCTTTCTGTTAAAGTGTGGTTTAACCCTCAAAGTGTGCTCCACAAAAAATAAAAAATTCTTCTTTTTTTTCTGTCTTTGTGAATTGTGTGGGCTGTGGCCACACCTACATCCGCAAATCAGCAGCAACAATTGTGCGTCTGTCTGTTAAAGGGTGGTGTAATCCTCAAAGTGCGCTCCAACCAAAATATAATAATCTTTTTTTCTGTGTTTGTGTGTGAAATATATGCGCAGTAGCTGCACCTGCATCCTCAAAGCAGCAGCGACAAGCGTGCGTCTGTCTGTTATAGGGTGGTGTAACCCTCAAAGTGTGCTCCACAAAAAATAAAAAATTCTTTTTTTTTCTGTCTTTGTGAATTGTGTGGGCTGTGGCCGCACCTACATACTCAAAGCAGCAGCAACTAGCATTCGTCTATCTATTAAAGGGTGGTGTAACCCTCAAAGTGCGCTCTACAAAAAATAAAAAAATATTTTATTTTCTGTCTTTGTGAATTGTGTGGGCTGTAGCCGCACCTGCATCCTCAAAGCAGCAGTGACAAGCATGCATCTGTCTGTTAAAGGTTGGTGTAACTCTCAAAGTGAGCATCACAAAAAATAAAAAAATCTATTTTTTCTCTCTTTGTGAATTGTGTGGGCTGTAGCCGCACCTGCATCCTCAAAGAAGCAGCGACAAGCGTGCGTCTGTCTGCTAAATGGTGGTGTAACCCTCAAAGTGCACTCCACAAAAAATAAAAAACTATTTTTTTTTCTGTCTTTTTGAATTGTGTGGGCTGTAGCCGAACGTCCATCCTCAAAGCAGCAGTGACAAGCATGCATCTGTCTGTTAAAGAGTGGTGTAACCCTCAAAGTGCGCTCCACAAAAAATAAAAAATTCTACTTTTATTTCTGTCTTTGTGAATTATGTGGGCTTAAGCAACACCTGCATCCTCAAAGCAGCAGGAACAAGCATGCGTCTGTCTGTTAAAGGGTGATGTAACCCTCAAAGTGCGCTCCACAAAAAAAAAATATTTTTTTTCTGTCTTTGTGAATTGTGTGGGCTGTAGCTGCACCTTCATCCTCAAAGCAGCAGCAACAAGCGTGCGTCTGTCTGATAAAGGGTAGTGTAACCCCCAAAGTGTTCTCCTACCAAATAAAATAAACTTCTTTTTTTCTATTTGTGTGTGAAATCCATGCGCAGGAGCCACACCTGCATCCTCAAAGCAGCAGTCAAAAGCATGCATCTGTCTGTGAAAGGGTGGTGTATCCCTCAAAGTGGGCTCTACAAACAATAAGAAAATTTTTTTTGTCTTTGTGAATTGTGTGGGCTGTAGCCGCACCTGCATCCTCAAAGCAGCAGCAACAAGCGTGCATCTGTCTGTTAAAGGGTAGTGTAACACCCAAAGTGCGCTCCAACCAAAATAAAATAATCTTCTTTTTTTCTGTGTTTGTGTGTGAAATGTATGCGCAGAAGCCGCACCTGCATCCTCAAACAGCAGCAACAAGCATGCGTCTGTCTGTTAAAAGGTGGTGCAGCCCACAAAGTGCACTCCACAAAAAATAAAAAAATCATTTTTTTATCTCTTTGTGAATTGTGTTGGCTATAGCTGCACCTGCTTCCTCAAAGCAGCAGTGACAAGCGTGCATTTGTCTGTTAAAAGGGTGGTGTGACCCTCATAGTGCGCTCCACAAAAAATAAAAAATTCTTTTTTTTTCTGTCTTTGTGAATTGTGTGGGCTGCAGCCACACCAGCATCCTCAAAGCAGCAGTGACAGACATGCGTCTGTCTGTTAAAGGGTGGTGTAACCCTCAAAGTGCGCTCCACAAAAAATATATATATTTTTTCTGTCTTTGTGAATTGTGTGGGCTGTAGCCACACCTGCATCCTCAAAGCAGCAGCGACAAGCGTGCGTCTGCCTGTTAAAGTGTGGTGTAACCCCCAAAGTGCACTCCTACCAAAATAAAATAAGCTTCTTTTTTTCTATTTGAGTGTGAAATCTATGCGCAGTAGCCACACCTGCATCCTCAAAGCAGCAGCGACAAGCGTGCATCTGTCTGTTAAAGGGTGGTGTAACCCTCAAAGTGCGCACCACAAAAAATAAAAAATTCTACTTTTTTTTCTGTCTTTGTGAATTATGTGGGCTTAAGCCACACCTGCATCCTCAAAGCAGCAGGAACAAGCGTGTGTCTGTCTGTTAAAGGGTGATTTAACCTTCAAAGTGCGCTCCACAAAAAATAAAAAAATATTTTTTTCTGTATTTGTGAATTGTGTGGGCTGTAGCCGCACCTGCATCCTCAAAGCATCAGCAACAAGCTTGCTTCTGTCTGTTAAAGGGTGATATACCCCTTAAAGTGTGCTCCAGAAAAATTAAAAATTCTTCTTTTTTTTCTGTCTTTGTGAATTGTGTGGGCTGTAGCCACACCTGCATCAACAAAGCAGCAGCAACAAGCTTGCATCTGTCTGTTAAAGGTCGGTGTAACCCCCAAAGTGCGCTGCAACTAAAATAAAAAAATCTTTTTTTCTGTGTTTGTGTGTGAAATGTATGTGCAGTAGCTGCACCTGCATCCTCAAAGCAGCAGCGACAAGCGTGCGTCTGTCTGTTAAAGGGTGGTGTAACCCTCAAAGTGCGCTCCAGAAAAAATAAAAAATTCTTCTTTTTTTTTCTGTCTTTGTGAAATGTGTGAGCTGTGGACGCACCTACATCCTCAAAGCAGCAGCAACTTGCATTCGTCTATCTATTAAAGGGTGGTGTAACCCTCAAAGTGCACTCCACAAAAAATAAAAAAATCATTTTTTTATCTCTTTGTGAATTGTGTGGGCTATAGCTGCACCTGCTTCCTCAAAGCAGCAGTGACAAGCGTGCATTTGTCTGTTAAAAGGGTGGTGTGACCCTCATAGTGCGCTCCACAAAAAATAAAAAATTCTTTTTTTTCTGTCTTTGTGAATTGTGTGGGCTGCAGCCACACCAGCATCCTCAAAGCAGCAGTGACAGACATGCGTCTGTCTGTTAAAGGGTGGTGTAACCCTCAAAGTGCGCTCCACAAAAAAAATATATATTTTTTCTGTCTTTGTGAATTGTGTGGGCTGTAGCCACACCTGCATCCTCAAAGCAGCAGCGACAAGCGTGCGTCTGCCTGTTAAAGTGTGGTGTAACCCCCAAAGTGCACTCCTACCAAAATAAAATAAGCTTCTTTTTTTCTATTTGAGTGTGAAATCTATGCGCAGTAGCCACACCTGCATCCTCAAAGCAGCAGCGACAAGCGTGCATCTGTCTGTTAAAGGGTGGTGTAACCCTAAAAGTGCGCTCAACAAAAAATGAAAAATTCTTCTTTTTTTTGTCTTTGTGAAGTGTGTGGGCTGTATCTGCACCTGCATCCTCAAGGCAGCAGCGACAAGCATGCATCTGTCTGTTAAAGGGTGGTGTAACCCTCAAAGTGCGCTCCACAAAAAATATATATATTTTTTTTCTGTCTTTGTGAATTGTGTGGGCTGTAACCGCACCTGCATCCTCAAAGCAGCAGCGACAGGCATTCATCTATCTATTATAGGGTGGTGTAACCCTCAAAGTGCCCTTCACAAAATATAAAAAAATCTTTTTTTTCTGTCTTTGTGAATTGTGTGGGCTGTAGCCGCACCTGCATCCTCAAAGCAGCATCGACAAGCATGCGTCTGTCTGTTAAAGGGTGGTGTAACCCTCAAAGTGTGCTCCTACCAAAATAAAATAATCTTTTTTCTATTTGTGTGTGAAATCTATGTGCAGTAGCTGCACCTGCATCCTCAAAGCAGCATCGACAAGCATGCGTCTGTCTGTTAAAGGGTGGTGTAACCCTCAAAGTGTGCTCTATACAAAATAAAAAAAATCTTTTTTTTGTCTTTGTTTATTGTGTTGGCTGTAGCCGAACGTGCATCCTCAAAGCAGCAGCGACAAGCATGCGTCTGTCTGTTTAAGGGTGGTGTAACCTTCAAAGTGCGCACCACAAAAAATAAAAAATTCTACTTTTTTTTCTGTCTTTGTGAATTATGTGGGCTTAAGCCACACCTGCATCCTCAAAGCAGCAGGAACAAGCGTGTGTCTGTCTGTTAAAGGGTGATTTAACCTTCAAAGTGCGCTCCACAAAAAATAAAAAAATATTTTTTTCTGTATTTGTGAATTGTGTGGGCTGTAGCCGCACCTGCATCCTCAAAGCATCAGCAACAAGCGTGCTTCTGTCTGTTAAAGGGTGATATACCCCTTAAAGTGTGCTCCAGAAAAATTAAAAATTCTTCTTTTTTTTCTGTCTTTGTGAATTGTGTGGGCTGTAGCCACACCTGCATCAACAAAGCAGCAGCAACAAGCTTGCATCTGTCTGTTAAAGGTCGGTGTAACCCCCAAAGTGCGCTGCAACTAAAATAAAAAAATCTTTTTTTCTGTTTGTGTGTGAAATGTATGTGCAGTAGCTGCACCTGCATCCTCAAAGCAGCAGCGATAAGTGTGCGTCTGTCTGTTAAAGGGTGGTGTAACCCTCAAAGTGCGCTCCAGAAAAAATAAAAAATTCTTCTTTTTTTTTCTGTCTTTGTGAAATGTGTGGGCTGTGGACGCACCTACATCCTCAAAGCAGCAGCAACTTGCATTAGTCTATCTATTAAAGGGTGGTGTAACCCTCAAAGTGTGCTCTACAAAAAATAAAAAAATATTTTATTTTCTGTCTTTGTGAATTGTGTGGGCTGTAGTCGCACCTGCATCCTCAAAGCAGCAGCGACAAGCATGCGTCTGTCTGTTAAAGGGTGGTGTAACCCTCAAAGTGCGCTCCACAAAAAATAAAAAATAATTTTATTTTCTGTCTTTGTGAATTGTGTGGGCTGTAGCCGCACCTGCATCCTCAAAGAAGCAGTGACAAGCATGCATCTGTCTGTTAAATGGTGGTGTAACCCTCAAAGTGCTCTCCACAAAAAATAAAAAAATATTTTTTTCTGTCTTTGTGAATTGTGTGGGCTGTAGCTGCACCTACATCCTCAAAGCAGCAGCAACAAGCATGCGTCTGTCTGTTAAAGGGTGGTGTAACCCTCAAAGTGCGCTCCACAAAAAATAAAAAAATCTTTTTTTTCTGTCTTTGTGAATTGTGTGGGCTGTAGCCGCACCTGCATCCTCAAAGAAGCAGCGACAAGCGTGCGTCTGTCTGATAAATGGTGGTGTAACCCTTAAAGTGCGCTAAACAAAAATTAAAATTTTTGTTTTTTTTCTGTCTTTGTGAATTGTGTGGGCTGAAGCTGCACCTGCATCCTCAAAGAAGCAGCAACAAGCGTGCGTCTGTCTGTTAAATGGTGGTGTAAACCCCAAAGTGCGCTCCAACCAAAATAAAATAATCTTCTTTTTTTCTGTGTTAGTGTGTGAAATGTATGCGCGGTAGCAACACCTGCATCCTCAAAGCAGCAGCGACAAGCATGCTTCTATCTATTATAGGGTGGTGTAACCCTCAAAGTGCGCTTCATAAAAAATAAAAAAATTTTTTTTTATGTTTTTGTGAATTGTGTGGGCTCTAGCCGCAACTGCATTCTCAAAGAAGCAGCGACAAGCATGCGTCTGTCTGTTAAAGGGTGGTGTAGCCCTCAAAGTGCGCTCTACAAGAAAAAAAAAATTATTCTTTTTTTTCTGTCTTTGTGAATTGTGTGGGCTGTAGCCACACCTGCATCCTCAAAGCAGCAGCAACAAGCTTGCATCTGTCTGTTAAAGGTTGGTGTAACCCCCAAAGTGCGCTACAACCAAAATAAAAAGTCTTTTTTTCTGTGCTTGTGTGTGAAATGTATGCGCAGTAGCTGCACCTGCATCCTCAAAGCAGCAGCGACATGCGTGCATCTGTCTGTTAAAGGGTGGTGTAACCCTCAAAGTGCGCTCCACAAAAAAAAAAAAATATTTTATTTTCTGTCTTTGTGAATTGTGTGGGCTGTAGCCGCACCTGCATCCTCAAAGAAGCAGCGACAAGCATGCACCTGTCTGTTAAATGGTGGTGTAACCCTCAAAGTGCGCTCCACAAAAAATAAAAAAATATTTTTTTCTGTCTTTGTGAATTGTGTGGGCTGTAGCTGCACCTGCATCCTCAAAGCAGCAGCAACAAGCGTGCCTCTGTCTGTTAAAGGGTAGTGTAACCCTCAAAGTGCGCTCCACAAAATATAAAAAAATATTTTTTTTCTGTCTTTGTGAATTGTGTGGGCTGTAGCCGCACCTGCACCATCAAAGCAGCAGCGACAAGCGTGCATCTGTCTGTTAAAGGGCGATGTAACCCCCAAAGTGTGCTCCAACAATAATAAAATAATCTTCTTTTTTTCTGTTTGTGTGTGAAATGTATGCGCAGTAGCCGCACCTGCATCCTCAAAGCAGCAGTGACAAGCGTGCGTCTTTCTGTTAAAGTGTGGTTTAACCCTCGAAGTGTGCTCCACAAAAAATAAAAAATTCTTCTTTTTTTTCTGTCTTTGTGAATTGTGTGGGCTGTGGCCACACCTACATCCTCAAATCAGCAGCAACAATTGTGCGTCTGTCTGTTAAAGGGTGGTGTAATCCTCAAAGTGCGCTCCAACCAAAATATAATAATCTTCTTTTTTTCTGTGTTTGTGTGTGAAATATATGCGCAGTAGCTGCACCTGCATCCTCAAAGCAGCAGCGACAAGCGTGCCTCTGTCTGTCTGTCTGTTAAAGGGTGGTGTAACCCTCAAAGTGCGCTCCAGAAAAAATAAAAAATTCTTCATATTTTTTCTGTCTTTGTGAATTGTGTGGGCTGTGGCCACACCTACATACTCAAAGCAGCAGCAACTAGCATTCGTCTATCTATTAAAGGGTGGTGTAACCCTCAAAGTGCACTCTACAAAAAATAAAAAAATATTTTATTTTCTGTCTTTGCGAATTGTGTGGGCTTTAGCCGCACCTGCATCCTCAAAGCAGCAGCGACAAGCATGCGTCTGTCTGTTAAAGGGTGGTGTAACCCTCAAAGTGCGCTCCACATAAAAAAAAAATTGATTTTTTCTCTCTTTGTGAATTGTGTGGGCTGTAGCCGCACCTGCATCCTCAAAGAAGCAGTGACAAGCGTGCATCTGTCTGATAAATGGTTGTGTAACTCTCAAAGTGCGCTCCACAAAAAATAAAAAAATATTTTTTTCTGTCTTTGTGAATTGTGTGGGCTGTAGCTGCACCTGCATCCTCAAAGCAGCAGCAACAAGCATTCCTCTGTCTGTTAAAGGGTAGTGTAACCCTCAAAGTGCGCTCCACAAAAAATAAAAATATATTTTTTTTCTGTCTTTGTGAATTGTGTGGGCTGTAGCCACACCTGCATCCTCAAAGCAGCAGCAACAAGCGTGCATCTGTCTGTTAAAGGTTGGTGTAACCCCCAAAGTGTGCTCCAACAATTATAAAATAATCTTCTTTTTTTCTGTTTGTGTGTGAAATGTATGCGCAGTAGCCGCACCTGCATCCTCAAAGCAGCAGCGACAAGCGTGCGTCTATCTGTTAAAGTGTGGTGTAACCCTCAAAGTGCGCTCCACAAAAAATAAAAAATTCTTCTTTTTTTTCTGTCTTTGTGATTTGTGTGGGCTGTGGCCATACCTACATCCTCAAATCAGCAGCAACAATTGTGCGTCTGTCTTTTAAAGGGTGGTGTAATCCTCAAAGTGCGCTCCAACCAAAATAAAATAATCTTCTTTTTTCTGTGTTTGTGTGTGAAATGTATGCGCGGTAGCCACACCTGCATCCTCAAAGCAGCAGCGACAAGCATGTGTCTATCTGTTATAGGGTGGTGTAATCCTCAATGTGCGCTCCACAAAAAATAAAAAAATATTTTTTTTCTGTCTTTGTGAATTGTGAGGGCAATAGCCGCACCTGCATCCTCAAAGCAGCAGTGACAAGCATGCGTCTGTCTGTTAAAGGGTGGTGTAACCCTTTAAGTGTACTCCACAAAAAATAAAAAAATCTTTTTTTCTGTCTTTGTGAATTGTGAGGGCAATAGCCGCACCTGCATCCTCAAAGCAGCAGTGACAAGCATGTGTCTGTCTGTTAAAGTGTGGTGTAACCCCCAAAGTGCGATCCAACCAAAATAAAATAATCTTCTTTCTTTCTGTGTTTGTGTGTGAAATGTATACGCAGTAGCTGCACCTGTATCCTCAAAGCAGCAGCAACAAGCATGCGTCCGTCTGTTAAAGGGTGGTGGTATATCCCTTAAAGTACGCTCCACAAAAAAAAAAATCTACTTTATTTTTCTGTCTTTGTGAATTGTGTGGGCTGTGGCCACACCTACATCCTCAAATCATCAGCAACAATTGTGCGTCTGTCTGTTAAAGGGTGGTGTAACACCCAAAGTGCGCTCCACAAAAAATAAAAAAATAATTTTTTTATCTCTTTGTGAATTGTGTAGGCTGTAGCCGCACCTGCTTCCTCAAAGCAGCAGTGACAAGGGAGCCTTTGTCTGTTAAAGGGTGGTGTAACCCTCAAAGTGCGCTCCACAAAAAATAAAAAATTTTCCTTTTTTTTCTTTCTTTGTGAATTATGTGGGCTTAATCCACACCTGCATCCTCAAAGCAGCAGTAACAAGCGTGCATCTGTCTGTTAAAGGGTGATGTAACCCTTAAAGTGCGCTCCACAAAAAATATATATATTTTTTTTTTCTGTCTTTGTGAAATGTTTGGGCTGCAGCCACACCTACATCCTCAAAGCAGCAGCGACACACGTGCATCTGTCTGTTAAAGGGTGGTGTAACCCTCAAAGTGCGCTCCACAAAAAATATATATATTTTTTTCTGTCTTTGTGAATTGTGTAGGCTGTAGCCACACCTGTATCCTCAAAGCAGCAGTGACAAGCGTGCGTCTGTCTGTTAAAGGGTGGTGTAACCCCCAAAATGCACTCCTACCAAAATAAAATAAGCTTCTTTTTTTCTTTTTGTATGTGAAATCTATGTGCTGTAGCCACACCTGCATCCTCAAAGCAGCAGCGACAAGCGTGCTTCTGTCTGTTAAAGGGTGGTGTAACCCTGAAAGTGCGCTCAACAAAAAATGAAAAATTCTTCTTTTTTTTGTCTTTGTGAATTGTGTGGGCTGTGTCTGCACCTGCATCCTTAAAGCAGCAGCGACAAGCATGCGTCTGTCTGTTAAAGGGTGGTGTAACCCTCAAAGTGCGCTCCACAAGAATTATATATATTTTTTTTCTGTCTTTGTGAATTGTGTGGGCTGTAGCCGCACCTGCATCCTCAAAGCAGCAGCGACAGGCATTCGTCTATCTATTATAGGGTGGTGTAACCCTCAAAGTGCGCTTCACAAAATATAAAAAAATCTTTTTTTTCTGTCTTTGTGAATTGTGTGGGCTGTAGCCGCACCTGCATCCTCAAAGCAGCATCGACAAGCATGCGTCTGTCTGTTAAAGGGTGGTGTAACCCTCAAAGTGTGCTCTATACAAAATAAAAAAAATCTTTTTTTTGTCTTTGTTTATTGTGTTGGCTGTAGCCGAACGTGCATCCTCAAAGCAGCAGCGACAAGCGTGCGTCTGTCTGTTTAAGGGTGGTGTAACCCTCAAAGTGCGCACCACAAAAAATAAAAAATTCTACTTTTTTTTCTGTCTTTGTGAATTATGTGGGCTTAAGCCACACCTGCATCCTCACGGCAGCAGGAACAAGCGTGTGTCTGTCTGTTAAAGGGTGATGTAACCTTCAAAGTGCGCTCCACAAAAAATAAAAAAATATTTTTTAATGTACTTGTGAATTGTGTGGGCTGTAGCCGCACCTGCATCCTCAAAGCAGCAGCAACAAGCATGCATCTGTCTATTAAAGAGTGGTGTAACCCCCAAAGTGCTCTCCACAAAAAATAAAAAATAATTTTTTTTCTGTCTTTGTGAATTGTGTGGGCTGTAGCTGCACCTGTATCCTCAAAGCAGCAGCGACTAGCATGTGTCTGACTGTTAAAGGGTTGTGTAACCCCAAAGTGCGCTCCTACCAAAATAAAATAAGCTTCTTTTTTTCTGTTTCTGTGTGAAATCTATGCGCAGTAGCCACACCTGCATCCTCAAAGCAGAAGAGACAAGCGTGCGTCTGTCTGTTAATGGGTGGTGTAACCCTCAAAGTGCGTTCTACAAAAAATAAAAAATACTTTTTTTTTTTTGTCTTTGTGAATTATGTGGGCTGTAGCTGCACCTGCATCCTCAAAGCAGCAGCGACAATCATGCGTCTATCTGTTAAAGGGTGGTGTAACTCTCAAAGTGCGCTCCACAAAAAATACAAAATTCTTTTATTTTCTGTCTTTGTGAATTGTGTGGGCTGTAGCCACACCTGCATCCTCAAAGCAGTAGCGACAAGCGTGTGTCTAGATGTTAAAGTGTGGTGTAACCGTCAAAGTGCACTCCACAAAAAATAAAAAAGTTTTTTTTTTCGGTCTTTGTGAATTATGTGGGCTGAAGCCGCACCTACATCCTCAAAGCAGCAGCAACAAGCGTGCATCTATCTGTTAAAGGGTGGTGTAACCCTCAAAGTGCGCTCCACAAAATATAAAAAAATCTTTTTTTTTTTTTGTTGTGAATTATCTGGGCTGTAGCTGCACCTGCATCTTCAAAGCAGCAGCGACAAGCATGGTTCTGTCTTTTAAAGGGTGGTGTAACCCTCAAAGTGCGCTCCACAAAAAAAAAATTTTTTTTTCTATCTTTGTGAATTGTGTGATCTGCAGCAGCACCTGTATCATCAAAGCAGCAGCGACAAGCGTGCATCTGTCTGTTAAATGGTGGTGTAACCCTCAAAGTGTGCTCTACACAAAATAAAAATATCTTCTTTTTTTTGTCTTTGTTTATTTTTTGGGCTGAAGCTGCACCTACTTCCTCAAAGCAGTAGCGACAAGCGTGCGTCTTTCTGTTAAAGGGTGGTGTAACCCTTAAAGTGCACTCCACAAAAAATAAAAAACTATTTTTTTTTCTGTCTTTTTGAATTGTGTG
This sequence comes from Taudactylus pleione, assembly GCA_031769625.1. Classification (NCBI taxonomy): domain Eukaryota; kingdom Metazoa; phylum Chordata; class Amphibia; order Anura; family Myobatrachidae; genus Taudactylus; species Taudactylus pleione. The sequence continues at coordinate 682,377 of JAUIMM010000334.1, forward strand.
GGCTGTAGCCGAACGTCCATCCTCAAAGCAGCAGCGACAAGCATGCATCTGTCTGTTAAAGGGTGGTGTAACCCTCAAAGTGCGCTCCACAAAAAATAAAAAATTCTACTTTTTTTTCCGTCTTTGTGAATTATGTGGGCTTAAGCCACACCTGCATCCTCAAAGCAGCAGGAACAAGCATGCGTCTGTCTGTTAAAGGGTGATGTAACCCTCAAAGTGCGCTCCACAAAAAATTTTTTTTTTTTTTCTGTCTTTGTGAATTGTGTGGGCTGTAGCTGCACCTGCATCCTCAAAGCAGCAGCAACAAGCATGCGTCTGTCTGTTAAAGGGTGGTTTAACCCCCAAAGTGTTCTCCTACCAAATAAAATAAACTTCTTTTTTTCTATTTGTGTGTGAAATCCATGCGCAGTAGCCACACCTGCATCCTCAAAGCAGCAGCCAAAAGCGTGCATCTGTCTGTGAAAGGGTGGTGTATCCCTCAAAGTGGGCTCTACAAACAATAAGAAATTTTTTTTTTGTCTTTGTGAATTGTGTGGGCTGTAGCCACACCTGCATCCTCAAAGCAGCAGCAACAAGCGTGCATCTGTCTGTTAAAGGGTAGTGTAACACCCAAAGTGCGCTCCAACCAAAATAAAATAATCTTCTTTTTTTCTGTGTTTGTGTGTGAAATGTATGCGCAGAAGCCGCACCTGCATCCTCAAACAGCAGCAACAAGCATGTGTCTGTCTGTTAAAGGGTGGTGCAGCCCCCAAAGTGCACTCCTCAAAAAATAAAAAAATAATTTTTTTATCTCTTTGTGAATTGTGTGGGCTGTAGCTGCACCTGCTTCCTCAAAGCAGCAGTGACAAGCGAGCATTTGTCTGTTAAAAGGGTGGTGTGACCCTCAAAGTGCACTCCACAAAAAATTAAAAATTCTTTTTTTTTTCTGTCTTTGTGAATTGTGTATGCTGCAGCCACACCTGCATCCTCAAAGCAGCAGCGACAGACATGCATCTGTCTGTTAAAGGGTGGTGTAACCCTCAAAGTGCACTCCTACCAATATAAAATAAGCTTCTTTTTTTCTATTTGAGTGTGAAATCTATGCGCAGTAGCCACACCTGCATCCTCAAAGCAGCAGCGACAAGCGTGCATCTGTCTGTTAAAGGGTGGTGTAACCCTAAAAGTGCGCTCAACAAAAAATGAAAAATTCTTCTTTTTTTTGTCTTTGTGAAGTGTGTGGGCTGTATCTGCACCTGCATCCTCAAAGCAGCAGCGACAAGCATGCATCTGTCTGTTAAAGGGTGGTGTAACCCTCAAAGTGCGCTCCACAAAAAAAAAAAATATATTTTTTCTATCTTTGTGAATTGGGTGGGCTATAGCCGCAATTGCATCCTCAAAGCAGCAGCGACAGGCATTCATCTATCTATTATAGGGTGGTGTAACCCTCAAAGTGCACTACACAAAATATAAAAAAAACTTTTTTTTCTGTCTTTGTGAATTATGTGGGCTTAAGCCACACCTGCATCCTCAAAGCAGCAGGAACAAGCGTGCATCTGTCTGTTAAAGGGTGATGTAACCCTCAAAGTGCACTCCACAAAAAAAATATATATATTTTTTTCTGTCTTTGTGAATTGTGTGGGCTGCAGCCACACCTTTATCCTCAAAGCAGCAGCAACACAAGTGCGTCTGTCTGTTAAAGGGTGGTGTAAACCTCAAAGTGAGCTCCACAAAAAATAAAAAAATCTTTTTTTTCTGTCTTTGTGAATTATCTGGGCTGTAGCTGCACCTGCATCCTCAAAGCAGCAGCGACAAGCATGGTTCTGTCTTTTAAAGGGTGATGTAACCCTCAAAGTGCGTTCCACAAAAAATATATATATATTTTTTTCTGTCTTTGTGAATTGTGTGGGCTGCAGCCACACCTGCATCCTCAAAGCAGCAGCGACACACGTGCTTCTGTCTGTTAAAGGGTTGTGTAACTCTCAAAGTGCGCTCCACAAAAAATATATATATTTTTTTCAGTCTTTGTGAATTGTGTGGGCTGTAGCAACACCTGCATCCTCAAAGCAGCAGCGACAACCGTGCGACTGTCTGTTAAAGTGTGGTGTAACCCCCAAAGTGCACTCCTACCAAAATAAAATAAGCTTCTTTTTTTCTATTTGTGTGTGAAATCTATGCACAATAGCCACACCTGCATCCTCAAAGCAGCAGCCAAAAGCGTGCATCTGTCTGTGAAAGGGTGGTGTATCCCTCAAAGTGGGCTCTACAAACAATAAGAAAATTTTTTTTTGTCTTTGTGAAAAGTGTGGGCTGTAGCCGCACCTGCATCCTCAAAGCAGCAGCAACAAGCGTGCATCTGTCTGTTAAAGGGTAGTGTAACACCCAAAGTGCGCTCCAACCAAAATAAAATAATCTTCTTTTTTCTGTGTTTGTGTGTGAAATGTATGCGCAGAAGCCGCACCTGCATCCTCAAACAGCAGCAACAAGCATGTGTCTGTCTGTTAAAGGGTGGAGCAGCCCCCAAAGTGCACTCCTCAAAAAATAAAAAAAAAATCATTTTTTTATCTCTTTGTGAATTGTGTGGGCTGTAGCTGCACCTGCTTCCTCAAAGCAGCAGTGACAAGCGAGCATTTGTCTGTTAAAAGGGTGGTGTGACCCTCAAAGTGCACTCCACAAAAAATTAAAAATTCTTTTTTTTTCTGTCTTTGTGAATTGTGTATGCTGCAGCCACACCTGCATCCTCAAAGCAGCAGCGACAGACATGCATCTGTCTGTTAAAGGGTGGTGTAACCCTCAAAGTGCACTCCACAAAAAATATATATATATTTTTTTCTGTCTTTGTAAATTGTATGGGCTGTAGCCACACCTGCATCCTCAAAGCAGCAGCAACAAGCGTGCGTCTGCCTGTTAAAGGGTGGTGTAACCCTAAAAGTGCGCTCAACAAAAAATGAAAAATTCTTCTTTTTTTTGTCTTTGTGAAGTGTGTGGGCTGTATCTGCACCTGCATCCTCAAAGCAGCAGAGACAAGCATGCATCTGTCTGTTAAAGGGTGGTGGAACCCTCAAAGTGCACTCCACAAAAAAAATATATATTTTTTTTCTATCTTTGTGAATTGGGTGGGCTATAGCCGCACCTGCATCCTCAAAGCAGCAGCAACAGAAGTGCGTCTGTCTGTTAAAGGGTGGTGTAAACCTCAAAGTGAGCTCCACAAAAAATAAAAAAATCTTTTTTTTCTGTCTTTGTGAATTATCTGGGCTGTAGCTGCACCTGCATCCTCAAAGCAGCAGCGACAAGCATGGTTCTGTCTTTTAAAGGGTGATGTAACCCTCAAAGTGCGTTCCACAAAAAATTTATAAATTTTTTTTTCTGTCTTTGTGAATTGTGTGGGCTGCAGCCACACCTGCATCCTCAAAGCAGCAGCGACACACGTGCGTCTGTCTGTTAAAGGGTTGTGTAACTCTCAAAGTGCGCTCCACAAAAAATATATATATTTTTTCCTGTCTTTGTGAATTGTGTGGGCTGTAGCAACACCTGCATCCTCAAAGCAGCAGCGACAACCGTGCGACTGTCTGTTAAAGTGTGGTGTAACCCCCAAAGTGCACTCCTACCAAAATAAAATAAGCTTCTTTTTTTCTATTTGTGTGTGAAATCTATGTGCAATAGCCACACCTGCATCCTAAAAGCAGCAGCGACAAGTGTGCATCTATCTGTTAAAGGGTGGTGTAACCCTCATAGTGCGCTCAACAAAAAATGAAAAATTCTTTTTTTTTTATGTCTTTGTGAATTGTGTGGGCTGTATCTGCACCTGCATCCTCAAAGCAGTAGCGACAAGCATGCATCTGTCTGTTAAAGGGTGGTGTAACCCTCAAAGTGCACTCCACAAAAAAAATATATATTTTTTCTGTCTTTGTGAATTGTGTGGGCTATAGCCGCATCTGCATCCTCAAAGCAGTAGCGACAGGCATTCGTCTATCTATTATAGGGTCGTGTAACCCTCAAAGTGCGCTTCACAAAATATAAAAAAGTCTTTTTTTTCTGTCTTTGTGAATTGTGTGGGCTGTAGCCACACCTGCATCCTCAAAGCAGCAATGACAAGCATGCATCTTTCTGTTAAAGGGTGGTGTAACCCCCAACGTGCGCTCCTACCAAAATAAAATTTTTCTATTTGTGTGTGAAATCTATGCGCAGCAGCCGTGCCTGCATCCTCAAAGCAGCAATGACAAGTGTGCATCTATCTGTTAAAGGGTGGTGTAACCCTCAAAGTGCGCACTACAAAAAATAAATAATTCTTATTTTTTTTTGGTCTTTGTGAATTGTGTGGGCTGTAGCTGCACCTGCATCCTCAAAGCAGCAGCGACAGGCATTCGTCTATCTGTTATAAGGTGGTGTAACCCTCAAAGTGCGCTCCACAAAATATAAAAAAATCTTTTTTTTCTGTCTTTGTGAATTGTGTGAGCTGTAGCCGCACCTGCATCCTCAAAGCAGAATCGTCAAGCATGCGTCTGTCTGTTAAAGGGTGGTGTAAGCCTCAAAGTGTGCTACTACAAAAATAAAATAATCTTCTTTTTTCTATTTGTGTGTGAAATCTATGTGCCGTAGCTGCACCTGCATCCTCAAAGCAGCAGCGACAAGCGTGTGTCTGTCTGTTATAGGGTGGTGTAACCCACAAAGTGTGCTCCCCACAAAAAATAAAAAAAAAATTTTTCTCTGTCTTTGTGAATTGTGTGGGCTGAAGCCGCACCTACAACCTCAAACAGCAGCGACAAGCGTGCATCTGTCTGTTAAAGGGTAGTGTAACCCTCAAAGTGAGCTCCACAAAAAATAAAAAATTCTTCTTTTTTTTCTGTCTTTGTGAATTGTGTGGGCTGTAGTAGCACCTGCATCCTCAAAGCAGCAGCAACAATCGTGCATCTGTCTGTTAAAGGGTGATGTAACACCCAAAGTGCGCTCCAACCAAAATAAAATAATCTTCTTTTTTTCCGTGTATGTGTGTGAAATGTATGTGCTGTAGCTGCACCTCCATCCTCAAACAGCAGCCACAAGCATGTGTCTGTCTGTTAAAGGGTGGTGTAACCCCCAAAGTGCAATCCACAAAAAAATTAATCTTTTTTTTTTTCTTTGTGAGTTGTATGGGCTGCAGCCGCACCTGCATCCTTAAAGCAGCAGCGACAAGCGTGCATCTGTCTGTTAAAGGGCGGTGTAACCCTCAAAGTGTTCTCCACAAAAAATAAAAAAATATTTTTTTTTCTGTCTTTGTGAATTGTGTGGGCTGTAGCCACACCTGCATCCTCAAAGCAGCAGCAAAAAGCGTGTGTCTGTCTGTTAAAGGGTGGTGTAACCCCGAAAGTGCACTCCTACCAAAATTAAAATAAGCTTCTATTTTTCTTTTTGTGTGAAATCTATGCACATTAGACTCACCTGCATCCTCAAAGCAGCAGCATCAAGCATGCGTTTGTCTGTTAATGGGTGTAGTGACCCTCAAAGTGCGCTCTTCAAAAAATAAAAAATTCTTCTTTTTTTTTGACTTTTGAATTGAGTGGGGTGTAGCTGCACCTGCATCCTCAAAGCAGCAGTGACAAGAGTGCATCTGTCTGTTAAAGGGTGGTGTACACCTCAAAGTGTGCTCCATAAAAAATACAAAATTCTTTTATTTTCTGTCTTTGTGAATTGTGTGGGCTATAGCCACACCTGTATCCTCAAAACAGTAGCAACAAGTATGCATCTATCTTTTACAGAGTGGTGTAACCCTCAAAGTGAGCTCCACAAAAAATATATATATATTTTTATGTCTTTGTGAATTGTGTGGGCTGTAGCTGCACCTGCATCCTCAAAGCAGCAACAAGTGTGCATCTATCTGTTAAAGTGTGGGGTAACCCTCAAAGTGCGCTCAACAAAAAATAAAAAAATTATTTTTTTTCTGTCTTTTTGAATTGTGCGGGCTGTAGCTGCACCTGCATCCTCAAAGCAGCAGCGACAAGCGTGCGTCTGCCTGTTAAAGGGCTGTGTAACCCCAAAAGTGAGCTCCTACCAAAATAAAATAAGCTTCTTTTTTTCTTTTTCTGTGTGAAATCTATGCGCAGTAGCCACACCTGCATCCTCAAAGCAGCAGAGACAAGCGTGCGTCTGTCTGTTAAAGTGTGGTGTAACCCTTAAAGTGTGCTCCAGAAAAAATAAAAAATTATTTTTTCTCTGTCTTTGTGAATTGTGTGGGTTGAAGCTGCACCTACAACCTCAAACAGCAGCGACAAGCGTGCGTCTGTCTGTTAAAGGGTAGTGTAACCCTCAAAGTGAGCTCCACAAAAAATTAAAAATTCTTCTTTTTTTTCTGTCTTTGTGAATTGTGTGGGCTGTAGCAGCACCTGCATCCTCAAATCTGCAGCAACAATCATGCATCTGTCTGTTAAAGGGTGGTGTAACACCCAAAGTGCACTCCAACCAAAATAAAATAATCTTCTTTTTTTCCGTGCATGTGTGTGAAATATATGTGCAGTAGCCGCACCTGCATCCTCAAACAGCAGCCATAAGCGTGTGTCTGTCTGTTAAAGGGTGGTGTAACCCCCAAAGTGCAATCCACAAAAAAAACTAATCTTTTTTTCTCTTTGTGAATTGTGTGGGCTGCAGCAGCACCTGCATACTTAAAGCAGCAGCGACAAGCGTGCGTCTGTCTGTTAAAGGGTGGTGTAACTCTCAAAGTGCGCTCCAGAAAAAATACAAAATTCTTTTATTTTCTGTCTTTGTGAATTGTGTGGGCTGTAGCCACACCTGCATCCTCAAATCAGTAGCGATAAGCGTGTGTCTATCTGTTAAAGTGTGGTGTAACCGTCAAAGTGCGCTCCACAAATAATAAAAATGTTTTTTTTTCTGTCTTTGTGAATTGTGTGGGCTGAAGCCACACCTACATCCTCAAAGCAGCAGCGACAAGCGTGCATCTATCTGTTAAAGGGTGGTGTAACCCTCAAAGTGCACTCCACAAAAAATAAAAAATCTTTTTTTTCTGTCTTTGTGAAATGTCTGGGCTGTAGCGGCACCTGCATCCTCAAAGCAGCAGGGACAAGCATGGTTCTGTCTTTTAAAGGGTGGTGTAACCCTCAAAGTGCGCTCCATAAAATATAAAAAAATCTTTTTTTCTGTCTTTGTGAATTGTGTGGGCAGTAGCCGCACCTGCATCCTCAAAGCAGCATCGACAAACATGCATCTGTATGTTAAAGGGTGGAGTAACCCTCAAAGTGTGCTCCTGCCAAAATCAAATAATCTTCTTTTTTTCTATTTGTGTGTGAAATCTATGTGCAGTAGCTGCACCTGCATCATCAAAGCAGAAGCGACAAGCATGCATCTGTCTGTTAAAGGGTGGTGTATCCCTCAAAGTGCGCTCCTCAAAAAATAAAAAATTCTTTTTTTTTCTGTCTTTGTGAATTGTGTGGGCTGTAGCCACACCTGCATCCTCAAAGTGGCAGCAACAAGCGTGCGTCTGTCTGTTAAAGGGTGGTGTAACCCCGAAAGTGCGCTCCTACCAAAATAAAATAAGCTTCTTTTTTTCTTTTTCTGTGTGAAATCTATGCGCAGTAGCCACACCTGCATCCTCAAAGCAGCAGCGACAAGCATGCGTCTATCTCTAAAAGGGTGGTGTAACTCTCAAAGTGCGCTCCACAAAAAATACAAAATTATTTTATTTTCTGTCTTTGTGAATTGTGTGGGCTGTAGCCACACCTGCATCCTCAAAGCAGCAGTGAAAAGCATGTGTCTGTCTGTTAAAGGGTGGTGTAACCCCCAAAGTGCGCACCTACCAAAATAAAATAAGCTTCTTTTTTTCTTTTTGTGTGAAATCTATGCACATTAGACACACCTGCATCCTCAAAGCAGCAGCGACAAGCATGCGTCTGTCTGTTAATGGGTGGAGTGTCCCTCAAAGTGCACTCTACAAAAAAAAAAAATTCTTCTTTTTTTTACTTTTGAATTGAGAGGGGTGTAGCTGCACCTACATCCTCAAAGCAGCAGTGACAAGAGTGCGTCTGTCTGTTAAAGGGTGGTGTAACCCTCAAAGTGTCTTCCATAAAAAATACAAAATTCTATTATTTTCTGTCTTTGTGAATTGTGTGGGCTACAGCCGCACCTGCATCCTCAAAACAGTAGCAACAAGTATGCATCTATCTTTTACAGGGTGGTGTAACCCTCAATGTGCTCTCCACAAAAAATTAAAATATATATTTTTTCTGTCTTTGTGAATTGTGCGGGCTGTAGCTGCACCTGCATCCTCAAAGCAGCAGTGACAATCGTGTGTCTATATGTTAAAGGGTGGTGTAACTCTCAAAGTGCGCTCCACAAAAAACACAAAATTCTTTTATTTTCTGTCTTTGTGAATTGTGTTTGCTGTAGCCACACCTGCATCCTCAAAGCAGTAGTGACAAGCGTGTGTCTATCTGTTAAAGTGTGGTGTAACCGTCAAAGTGCGCTCCACAAAAAATAAAAACTTTTTTTTTTCCATCTTTGTGAATTGTGTGGGCTGAAGCCGCACCTACATCCTCAAAGCAGCAGCGACAAGCATGCATCTATCTGTTAAAGGGTGGTGTAACCCTCAAAGTGCGCTCCACAAAAAATAAAAAATCTTTTTTTTCTGTCTTTGTGAATTGTCTGGCCTGTAGCTGCACCTGCATCCTCAAAGCAGCAGTGACAAGCATGGTTCAGTCTTTTAAAGGCTGGTGTAACCCTCAAAGTGCGCTCCACAAGAAATAAAAAATTCTTTTTTTTTTCTATCTTTGTGAATTTTGTGAGCTGCAGCCGCACCTGCATCCTCAAAGCAGCAGTGACAAGCGTGCGTCTGTCTGTTAGAGGGTGGTGTAACCCTCAAAGTGTGCTCCACCAAAAATAAAAAATTCTTCATTTTTTTCTGTCTTTGTGAATTGTGTGGGCTGTATCCGCACCTGCATCCTCAAAGCAGCGGCGACAAGCGTGTGTCTGTCTATTAAAGTGTGGTGTATTCCTCAAAGTGCGCTCCACAAAAAATAAAAAATTCTTTTTTTTTCTGTCTTTATGAATTGTGTGGGCTGTAGCCGCACCTGCATCCTCAAAGCAGCACCGATAAGCGTGTGTCTATCTGTTAAAGTGTGGTGTAACCCTCAAAGTGTGCTCCAAAAAAAATAAAAAATTCTTCTTTTTTTTCTGTCTTTTTCTGTGTGAAATCAATGCGCAGTAGCCACACCTGCATCCTCAAAGCAGCAGAGACAAGCGTGCGTCTGTCTGTTAAAGTGTGGTGTAACCCTTAAAGTGTGCTCCAGAAAAAATAAAAAATTATTTTTTCTCTGTCTTTGTGAATTGTGTGGGTTGAAGCTGCACCTACAACCTCAAACAGCAGCGACAAGCGTGCGTCTGTCTGTTAAAGGGTAGTGTAACCCTCAAAGTGAGCTCCACAAAAAATTAAAAATTCTTCTTTTTTTTCTGTCTTTGTGAATTGTGTGGGCTGTAGCAGCACCTGCATCCTCAAATCTGCAGCAACAATCATGCATCTGTCTGTTAAAGGGTGGTGTAACACCCAAAGTGCACTCCAACCAAAATAAAATAATCTTCTTTTTTTCCGTGCATGTGTGTGAAATATATGTGCAGTAGCCGCACCTGCATCCTCAAACAGCAGCCATAAGCGTGTGTCTGTCTGTTAAAGGGTGGTGTAACCCCCAAAGTGCAATCCACAAAAAAAACTCATCTTTTTTTCTCTTTGTGAATTGTGTGGGCTGCAGCAGCACCTGCATACTTAAAGCAGCAGCGACAAGCGTGCGTCTGTCTGTTAAAGGGTGGTGTAACTCTCAAAGTGCGCTCCAGAAAAAATACAAAATTCTTTTATTTTCTGTCTTTGTGAATTGTGTGGGCTGTAGCCACACCTGCATCCTCAAATCAGTAGCGATAAGCGTGTGTCTATCTGTTAAAGTGTGGTGTAACCGTCAAAGTGCGCTCCACAAATAATAAAAATGTTTTTTTTTCTGTCTTTGTGAATTGTGTGGGCTGAAGCCACACCTACATCCTCAAAGCAGCAGCGACAAGCGTGCGTCTATCTGTTAAAGGGTGGTGTAACCCTCAAAGTGCACTCCACAAAAAATAAAAAATCTTTTTTTTCTGTCTTTGTGAAATGTCTGGGCTGTAGCGGCACCTGCATCCTCAAAGCAGCAGGGACAAGCATGGTTCTGTCTTTTAAAGGGTGGTGTAACCCTCAAAGTGCGCTCCATAAAATATAAAAAAATCTTTTTTTCTGTCTTTGTGAATTGTGTGGGCAGTAGCCGCACCTGCATCCTCAAAGCAGCATCGACAAACATGCATCTGTATGTTAAAGGGTGGAGTAACCCTCAAAGTGTGCTCCTGCCAAAATCAAATAATCTTCTTTTTTTCTATTTGTGTGTGAAATCTATGTGCAGTAGCTGCACCTGCATCATCAAAGCAGAAGCGACAAGCATGCATCTGTCTGTTAAAGGGTGGTGTATCCCTCAAAGTGCGCTCCTCAAAAAATAAAAAATTCTTTTTTTTTCTGTCTTTGTGAATTGTGTGGGCTGTAGCCACACCTGCATCCTCAAAGTGGCAGCAACAAGCGTGCGTCTGTCTGTTAAAGGGTGGTGTAACCCCGAAAGTGCGCTCCTACCAAAATAAAATAAGCTTCTTTTTTTCTTTTTCTGTGTGAAATCTATGCGCAGTAGCCACACCTGCATCCTCAAAGCAGCAGCGACAAGCATGCGTCTATCTCTAAAAGGGTGGTGTAACTCTCAAAGTGCGCTCCACAAAAAATACAAAATTATTTTATTTTCTGTCTTTGTGAATTGTGTGGGCTGTAGCCACACCTGCATCCTCAAAGCAGCAGTGAAAAGCATGTGTCTGTCTGTTAAAGGGTGGTGTAACCCCCAAAGTGCGCACCTACCAAAATAAAATAAGCTTCTTTTTTTCTTTTTGTGTGAAATCTATGCACATTAGACACACCTGCATCCTCAAAGCAGCAGCGACAAGCATGCGTCTGTCTGTTAATGGGTGGAGTGTCCCTCAAAGTGCACTCTACAAAAAATAAAAAATTCTTCTTTTTTTTACTTTTGAATTGAGAGGGGTGTAGCTGCACCTACATCCTCAAAGCAGCAGTGACAAGAGTGCGTCTGTCTGTTAAAGGGTGGTGTAACCCTCAAAGTGTCTTCCATAAAAAATACAAAATTCTTTTATTTTCTGTCTTTGTGAATTGTGTGGGCTACAGCCGCACCTGCATCCTCAAAACAGTAGCAACAAGTATGCATCTATCTTTTACAGGGTGGTGTAACCCTCAATGTGCTCTCCACAAAAAATTTAAATATATATTTTTTCTGTCTTTGTGAATTGTGCGGGCTGTAGCTGCACCTGCATCCTCAAAGCAGCAGTGACAATCGTGTGTCTATATGTTAAAGGGTGGTGCAACTCTCAAAGTGCGCTCCACAAAAAATACAAAATTCTTTTATTTTCTGTCTTTGTGAATTGTGTTTGCTGTAGCCACACCTGCATCCTCAAAGCAGTAGTGACAAGCGTGTGTCTATCTGTTAAAGTGTGGTGTAACCGTCAAAGTGCGCTCCACAAAAAATAAAAACTTTTTTTTTTCCATCTTTGTGAATTGTGTGGGCTGAAGCCGCACCTACATCCTCAAAGCAGCAGCGACAAGCATGCATCTATCTGTTAAAGGGTGGTGTAACCCTCAAAGTGCGCTCCACAAAATATAAAAAATCTTTTTTTTCTGTCTTTGTGAATTGTCTGGCCTGTAGCTGCACCTGCATCCTCAAAGCAGCAGTGACAAGCATGGTTCAGTCTTTTAAAGGCTGGTGTAACCCTCAAAGTGCGCTCCACAAGAAATAAAAAATTCTTTTTTTTTTCTATCTTTGTGAATTTTGTGAGCTGCAGCCGCACCTGCATCCTCAAAGCAGCAGTGACAAGCGTGCGTCTGTCTGTTAGAGGGTGGTGTAACCCTCAAAGTGTGCTCCACCAAAAATAAAAAATTCTTCATTTTTTTCTGTCTTTGTGAATTGTGTGGGCTGTATCCGCACCTGCATCCTCAAAGCAGCGGCGACAAGCGTGTGTCTGTCTATTAAAGTGTGGTGTATTCCTCAAAGTGCGCTCCACAAAAAATAAAAAATTCTTTTTTTTTCTGTCTTTATGAATTGTGTGGGCTGTAGCCGCACCTGCATCCTCAAAGCAGCACCGATAAGCGTGTGTCTATCTGTTAAAGTGTGGTGTAACCCTCAAAGTGTGCTCCAAAAAAAATAAAAAATTCTTCTTTTTTTTCTGTCTTTGTGAATTGTGTGGGCTGAAGTCGCACCTACAACCTCAAAGCAGCAGCAACAAGCGTACGTCTGTCTGTTAAATGGTGGTGTAACACTCAAAGTGCGCTCCACAAATTATTTTTTTTCTGTCTTTGTGAATTGTGTGGGCTGTAGCCCCACATCCATCCTCAAAGCACTAGCGACAAGCGTGCGTCTGTCTGTTAAAGGGTGGTGTAACCCCCAAAGTGCGCTCCAACCAAAATAAAATAATCTTCTTTTTTTCTATTTGTGTGTGAAATCTATGCACAGTAGCCGCACCTGCATCCTCAAAGCAGCAGCGACAAGTGTGCGTCTATCTGTTAAAGCGTGGTGTAACCCCCAAAGATCGCTCTACAAAAAATAAATAATTCTTCTTTTTTTTGTCTTTGTGAATTGTGTGGGCTGTAGCTGCACCTGCATCCTCAAAGCAGCAGCAGCAAGCATGTGTCTGTCGGTTACAGGGTGGTGTAACCCTCAAAGTGAGCTCCACAAAAAAAAAATTCTGTCTTTATGAATTGTGTGGGCTATAGACGTACCTGCATCCTCAAAGCAGCAGCGACAGGCATTTGTCTATCTGTTATAGGGTGGTGTAACCCTCAAAGTGCGCTCCACAAAATATAAAAAAATCTTTTTTTCTGTCTTTGTGAATTGTGTGGGCTGTAGCCGCACCTGCATCCTCAAAGCAGCATCGACAAGCATGCATCTGTCTGTTAAAGGGTGGTGTAACCCTCAAAGTGTGCTCCACAAAAAAAAAAAAAAAATTTCTGTCTTTGTGAATTGTATGGGCTTTAGCCACACCTGCATCTTCAAAGCAGTAGCGACAAGCATGCGTCTGTCTGTTAAAGGGTGATGTAACCCCCAAGGTGCGCTCCTATCAAAATAAAATTGTCTTCATTTTTTCTATTTGTGTGTGAAATCTATGTGCAGTAGCTGCACCTGCATCATCAAAGCAGAAGCGACAAGCATGCGTCTGTCTGTTAAAGGGTGGTGTATCCCTCAAAGTGCGCTCCTCAAAAAATAAAAAATTCATTTTTTTTCTGTCTTTATGAATTGTGTGGGCTGTAACCGCACCTGCATCCTCAAAGCAGCACCAGCAAGTGTGTGTCTATCTGTTAAAGTGTGGTGTAACCCTCAAAGTGTGCTCCTCAAAAAATAAAAAAATATTTTTTCTCTGTCTTTGTGAATTGTGTGGGCTGAAGCCGCACCTACAACCTCAAAGCAGCAGTGACAAGCGTGCATCTGTCTGTTAGAGGGTGGTGTAACCCTCAAAGTGTGCTCCACAAAAAATAAAAAATTCTTTTTTTTTCTGTCTTTATGAATTGTGTGGGCTGTAGCCGCACCTGCATCCTCAAAGCAGCACCGATAAGCGTGTGTCTATCTGTTAAAGTGTGGTGTAACCCTCAGAGTGTGCTCCAAAAAAAACAAAAAATTCTTCATTTTTTTCTGTCTTTGTGAATTGTGTGGGCTGTATCCGCACCTGCTTCCTCAAAGCAGCGGCGACAAGCGTGTGTCTGTCTATTAATGTGTGGTGTATTCCTCAAAGTGCGCTCCACAAAAAATAAGAAATTCTTTTTTTTTCTGTCTTTATGAATTGTGTGGGCTGTAGCCGCACCTGCATCCTCAAAGCAGCACCGATAAGCGTGTGTCTATCTGTTAAAGTGTGGTGTAACCCTCAAAGTGTGCTCCAAAAAAAATAAAAAATTCTTCTTTTTTTTCTGTCTTTGTGAATTGTGTGGGCTGAAGCCGCACCTACAACCTCAAAGCAGCAGCAACAAGCGTACGTCTGTCTGTTAAATGGTGGTGTAACACTCAAAGTGAGCTCCACAATTTTTTTTTTTTCTGTCTTTGTGAATTGTGTGGGCTGTAGCCCCACATCCATCCTCAAAGCACTAGCGACAAGCGTGCGTCTGTCTGTTAAAGGGTGGTGTAACCCCCAAAGTGTGCTCCAACCAAAATAAAATAATCTTCTTTTTTTCTATATGTGTGTGAAATCTAAGCGCAGTAGCCGCACCTGCATCCTCAAAGCAGCAGCGACAAGTGTGCGTTTGTCTGTTAAAGCGTGGTGTAACCCTCAAAGAGCGCTCTACAAAAAATAAAAAATTCTTCTTTTTTTTGTCTTTGTGAATTGTGTGGGCTGTAGCTGCACCTGCATCCTCAAAGCAGCAGCAGCAAGCATGTGTCTGTCTGTTATAGGGTGGTGTAACCCTCAAAGTGAGCTCCACAAAAAAAAATTCTGTCTTTGTGAATTGTGTGGGCTATAGACGTACCTGCATCCTCAAAGCAGCTGTGACAGGCATTCATCTATCTGTTATAGGGTGGTGTAACCCTCAAAGTGCGCTCCACAAAAAATAAAAAATTATTTTTTGTCTGTCTTTGTGAATTGTGTGGGCTGAAGCCGCACCTACAACCTCAAAGCAGCAGCGACAATCTTGCGTCTGTCTGTTAAAGGGTGGTGTAACCCTCAAAGTGCGCACCGCAAAAATTAAAATATATATTTTTTTCTGTCTTTGTGAATTGTGTGGGCTGTAGCCCCACATGCATCCTCAAAGCAGCAGCGACAAGCATGTGTCTATCTGTTAAAGGGTGGTGTAACCCCCAACGTGTGCTCCTACCAAAATAAAATAAGCTTCTTTTTTTCTATTTGTGTGTGAAATATATGCGCAATAGCCGTGCCTGCATCCTCAAAGCAGCAGCAACAAGTGTGCATCTGTCTATTAAAGGGTGGTGTAACCCTCAAAGTGCGCTTCACAAAAAATTAAAAAATATTTTTTTATCTGTCTTTGTGAATTGTGTGGGCTGTAGCCACAACTGCATCATCAAAGCAGCAGCGACAAGCATTTGTCTAGCTGTTAAAGTGTGGTGTTACCCTCAAAGTGAGCTCCACAAAAAAAAAAAATCTTTCTTTGTGAATTGTGTGGGCTATAGCCACACCTGCATCCTCAAAGCAGCAGTGACAGGCTTTCATCTATCTGTTATAGGGTGGTGTAACCCTCAAAGTGCGCTCCACAAAATATAAAAAAATCTTTTTTTTCTGTCTTTGTGAATTGTGTGGGCTGTAGCCGCACCTGCATCCTCAAAGCAGAATCGACAAGCATGCGTCTGTCTGTTAAAGAATGGTGTAACCCTCAAAGTGCGTTCCTACCAAAATAAAATAATCTTCTTTTTGTCTTTGTGAATTGTGTGGGCTGAAGCCGCACCTGCTTCCTCAATGCAGCAGTGACAAGCGAGCATTTGTATGTTAAAGGGTGGTGTAACCATCAAAGTGCGCTCCACAAAAAATAAAAAACTATTTTTTTTCTGTCTTTGTGAATTGTGTGGGCTATAGCCACACCTGCATCCTCAAAGCAGCAGCAACAAGCGTGCGTCTGTCTATTAAAGGGTGGTGTAACCCTCAAAGTGCGCTCCACTAAAAATAAAAAACTCTTCTTTTTTTTCTGTCTTTGTGAATTGTGTGGGCTATAGCCGCACCTGCATCCTCAAAGCAGCAGCAACAAGCATGCGTCTGTCTATTAAAGGGTGGTGTAACCCCAAAGTGCTCTCCACAAAAAATAAAAAATTCTTTTTTTTCTGTCTTTCTGAATTGTCTGGGCTGTAGCCGCACCTGCATCCTCAAAGCAGCAGCGACAAGCATGGTTCTGTATTTTAAAGGCTTGTGTAACCCTCAAAGTGCGCTCCACAAGAAATTAAAAATTCTTTTTTTTTCTATCTTTGTGAATTGTGTGAGCTGCAGCCGCACGTGCATCCTCAAAGCAGGAGTGACAAGCGTGCGTCTGTCTGTTAAAGGGTGGTGAAACCCCCAAAGTGCGCTCCTACCAAAATAAAATAAGCTTCTTTTTTTCTTTTTCTGTGTGAATTCTATGCGCAGTATCCACACCTGCATCCTCAAAGCAGCAGCGACAAGGGTGCGTCTGTCTATTAATGGGTGGTGTAACCCTCAAAGTGCGCTCTACAAAAAATAAAAACGATTTTTTTTTCCATCTTTGTGAATTGTGTTGGCTGAAGCCGCACCTACATCCTCAAATCAGCAGCGACAAGCGTGCATCTATCTGTTAAAGGGTGGTGTAACCCTCAAAGTGTGCTCCACGAAAAATAAAAAATTCTATATTTTTCTGTCTTTGTGAATTGAGTGGGCTGTAGCCGCACCTGCATCCTCAAAGCAGCAGTGACAAGCGTGTGTCTGTCTATTAAAGTGTGGTGTAACCCTCAAAGTGCACTCCACAAAAAATAAAAAATTCATTTTTTTTCTGTTTTTATGAATTGTGTGGGCTGTAGCCGCACCTGCATCCTCAAAGCAGCACCGACAAGCATGTGTCTATCTGTTAAAGTGTGGTGTAACCCTCAAAGTGTGCTCCAAAAAAAATAAAAAATTCTTCTTTTTTTTCTGTCTTTGTGAATTGTGTGGGCTGAAACCGCACCTACAACCTCAAAGCAGCAGCAACAAGCGTACGTCTGTCTGTTAAAAGGTGGTGTAACACTCAAAGAGCGCTCCACAAATTTTTTTTTTTCTGTTTTGTGAATTGTGTGGGCTGAAGCCGCACCTACAACCTCAAAGCACTAGCGACAAGTGTGCGTCTGTCTGTTAAAAGGTGGTGTAACTCCCAAAGTGCGCTCCAACCATAATAAAATAATCTTCTTTTTTTCTATTTGTGTGTGAAATCTATGCGCAGTAGCCGCACCTGCATCCTCAAAACAGCAGCGACAAGTGTGCGTCTGTCTTTTAAAGGGTGGTGTAACCCTCAAAGAGCGCTCTACAAAAAATAAAAAATTCTTCTTTTTTTTGTCTTTGTGAATTGTGTGGGCTGTAGCAGCACCTGCATCCTCAAAGCAGCAGCAACAAGCGCGTGCCTGTCTGTTAAAGAGTGGTTTAACCCTCAAAGTGAGCTCCACAAAAAAAAAAAAAAAATTTCTGTCTTTGTGAATTGTATGGGCTTTAGCCACACCTGCATCCTCAAAGCAGCAGCGACAAGTGTGCGTCTGTCTGTTAAAGGGTGATGTAACCCCCAAAGTGCGCTCCTACCAAAATAAAATAGTCTTCTTTTTTTCTATATGTGTGTGAAATCTATGTGCAGTAGCTGCACCTGCATCATCAAAGCAGAAGCGACAAGCATGAGTCTGTCTGTTAAAGGGTGGAGTATCCCTCAAAGTGCGCTCCTCAAAAAATAAAATTTTCATTTTTTTTCTGTCTTTATGAATTGTGTGGGCTGTAACCACACATGCATCCTCAAAGCAGCACCAACAAGTGTGTGTCTATCTGTTAAAGTGTAGTGTAACCCTCAAAGTGTGCTCCACAAAAAATAAAAAAATATTTTTTCTCTGTCTTTGTGAATAGTGTGGGTTGAAACCGCACCTACAACCTCAATGCAGCAGTGACAATCTTGCATCTGTCTGTTAAAGGGTGGTGTAAGCCTCAAAGTGCGCTCCAGAAAAAATAAAAAATTCTCTTTTTTTTCTGTCTTTGTGAATTGTGTGGGCTTTAGCCACACCTGCATCCTCAAAGCAGCAGCAACAAGTGTGCGTCTGTCTGTTAAAGGGTGGTGTAACCCTCAAAGTGCGCTCCGCAAAAATTAAAATATATATTTTTTTCTGTCTTTGTGAATTATGTGGGCTGTAGCCCCACATGCATCGTCAAAGCAGCAGCGACAAGCGTGTGTCTGTCTGTTAAAGGGTGGTGTAACCCCCAACGTGTGCTCCTACCAAAATAAAATAAGCTTCTTTTTTTCTATTTGTGTGTGAAATATAGGCGCAGTAGCCGCGCCTGCATCCTCAAAGCAGCAGCGACAAGAGTGCATCTATGTGTTAAAGGTTGGTGTAACCCTCAAATTGCGCACTACAAAAAATAAAAAATTCTTATTTTTTTTTGTCTTTGTGAATTTTGTGGGCTGTAGCTGCACCTGCATCCTCAAAGCAGAAGCGACAAGCGTGCATCTGTCTATTAAAGGGTGGTGTAACCCTCAAAGTGCGCTTCACAAAAAATTTTAAAAATGTTTTTTTATCTGTCTTTGTGAATTGTGTGGGCTGTATCCGCAACTGCATCAAAGCAGCAGCGACAAGCATTTGTCTATCTGTTAAAGTGTGGTGTTACCCTCAAAGTGAGCTCCACAAAAAAAAAAAAAATCTTTCTTTGTGAATTGTGTGGGCTATAGCCGCACCTGCATCCTCAAAGCAGCAGTTACAGGCTTTCATCTGTCTGTTATAGGGTGGTGTAACCCTCAAAGTGCGCTCCACAAAATATAAAAAAATCTTTTTTTCTGACTTTGCGAATTGTGTGGGCTGTAGCCGCACCTACATCCTCAAAGCAGAATCGACAAGCATGCGTCTGTCTGTTAAAGAGTGGTGTAACCCTCAAAGTGCGTTCCCACCAAAATAAAATATTCTTCTTTTTTCTATTTGTGTGTGAAATCTATGTGCAGTAGCTGCTCCTGCATCCTCAAAGCAGCAGCGACAAGTGTGCATCTATCTGTTAAAGGGTGGTGTAACCCTCAAAGTGCACACTACAAAAATAAAAAATTCTTAATTTTTTTTTGTCTTTGTGAATTGTGTGGGCTGTAGCTGCACCTGCATCCTCAAAGCAGCAGCGACAAGCATGTGTCTGTCTGTTAGAGGGTGGTGTAACCCTCAAAGTGCACTCCTACCAAAATAAAATAATCTTCCTTTTTTCTTTTTGTGTGTGAAATCTATGTGCAGTAGCTGCACCTGCATCCTCAAAGCAGCAGCGACAAGCGTGTGTCAAAGCAGCAGTGACAGGCTTTCATCTGTCTGTTAAAGGGTGGTGTAACCCTCAAAGTGTGCTCCACAAAAAATAAAAAAATATTTTTTCTCTGTCTTTGTGAATTGTGTGGGTTGAAACCGCACCTACAACCTCAATGCAGCAGCGACAATCTTGCATCTGTCTGTTAAAGGGTGGTGTAAGCCTCAAAGTGCGCTCCAGAAAAAATAAAAAATTCTCTTTTTTTTCTGTCTTTGTGAATTGTGTGGGCTTTAGCCACACCTGCATCCTCAAAGCAGCAGCAACAAGTGTGCGTCTGTCTGTTAAAAGGTGGTGTAACCCTCAAAGTGCGCTCCGCAAAAATTAAAATATATATTTTTTTCTGTCTTTGTGAATTATGTGGGCTGTAGCCCCACATGCATCGTCAAAGCAGCAGCGACAAGCGTGTGTCTGTCTGTTAAAGGGTGGTGTAACCCCCAACGTGTGCTCCTACCAAAATAAAATAAGCTTCTTTTTTTCTATTTGTGTGTGAAATATATGCACAGTAGCCGCGCCGGCATCCTCAAAGCAGCAGCGACAAGAGTGCATCTATGTGTTAAAGGTTGGTGTAACCCTCAAATTGCGCACTACAAAAAATAAAAAATTCTTATTTTTTTTTTTCTTTGTGAATTTTGTTGGCTGTAGCTGCACCTGCATCCTCAAAGCAGAAGCGACAAGCGTGCATCTGTCTATTAAAGGGTGGTGTAACCCTCAAAGTGCGCTTCACAAAAAATTTAAAAATGTTTTTTTATCTGTCTTTGTGAATTGTGTGGGCTGTATCCGCAACTGCATCAAAGCAGCAGCGACAAGCATTTGTCTATCTGTTAAAGTGTGGTGTTACCCTCAAAGTGAGCTCCACAAAAAAAAAAAAATCTTTCTTTGTGAATTGTGTGGGCTATAGCCGCACCTGCATCCTCAAAGCAGCAGTGACAGGCTTTCATCTGTCTGTTATAGGGTGGTGTAACCCTCAAAGTGCGCTCCACAAAATATAAAAAAATCTTTTTTTCTGACTTTGAGAATTGTGTGGGCTGTAGCCGCACCTACATCCTCAAAGCAGAATCGACAAGCATGCGTCTGTCTGTTAAAGAGTGGTGTAACCCTCAAAGTGCGTTCCCACCAAAATAAAATAATCTTCTTTTTTCTATTTGTGTGTGAAATCTATGTGCAGTAGCTGCTCCTGCATCCTCAAAGCAGCAGCGACAAGTGTGCATCTATCTGTTAAAGGGTGGTGTAACCCTCAAAGTGCACACTACAAAAAATAAAAAATTCTTAATTTTTTTTTGTCTTTGTGAATTGTGTGGGCTGTAGCTGCACCTGCATCCTCAAAGCAGCAGCGACAAGCATGTGTCTGTCTGTTAAAGGGTGGTGTAACCCTCAAAGTGCACTCCTACCAAAATAAAATAATCTTCCTTTTTTCTTTTTGTGTGTGAAATCTATGTGCAGTAGCTGCACCTGCATCCTCAAAGCAGCAGCGACAAGCGTGTGTCAAAGCAGCAGTGACAGGCTTTCATCTGTCTGTTAAAGGGTGGTGTAACCCTCAAAGTGCGCTCTACAAAAAATAAAAAAATCTTCTTTTCTTTTTGTCTTTGTGAATTGTGTGGGCTGAAGCCGCACCTACATCCTGATAGCAGCAGCGACAAGTGTGTGTCTATCTGTTAAAGTGTGGTATAACCCTCAAAGTGTGCTCCACAAAAAATAAAAAATAATTTTTTCTCTGTCTTTGTGAATTGTGTGGGCTGAAGCCGCACCTACAACCTCAAAGCAGCAGCGACAAGCTTGCATCTGTCCGTTAAAGGGTGGTGTAACCCTCAAAGTGCACTCCAGAAAAAATAAAAAATTCTCTTTTTATTCTGTCTTTGTTAATTGTGTGGGCTTTAGCCACACCTGCATCCTCAAAGCAGCAGCAACAAGCGTGCATCTGTCTGTTAAAGGGTGGTGTAACCCTCAAAGAGCACTCCGCAAAAATTAATAAATTATTTTTTTTTCTGTCTTTGTGAATTGTGTGGGCTGAAGCCCCACATGCATCCTCATAGCAGAAGCAACAAGCGTGCATCTGTCTGTTAAATGGTGGTGTAACCCCCAATGTGCGCTCCTACCAAAATAAAATAAGCTTCTTTTTTTCTATTTTTGTGTGAAATCTATGTGCAGTAGCTGCTCCTGCATCCTCAAAGCAGCAGCGACAAGTGTGCATCTATCTGTTAAAGGGTGGTGTAACCCTCAAAGTGCACACTACAAAAAATAAAAAATTCTTAATTTTTTTTGTCTTTGTGAATTGTGTGGGCTGTAGCTGCACCTGCATCCTCAAAACAGCAGCGACAAGCATGTGTCTGTCTGTTAAAGGGTGGTGTAACCCTCAAAGTGAGCTTCACAAAAAATAAAAAAATGTTTTTTTATCTGTCTTTGTGAATTGTGTGGGCTGAAGCCGCAACTGCATCATCAAAGCAGCACCGACAAGCATTTCTCTATCTGTTAATGTGTGGTGTAACACTCAAAGTGTGCTCCACAAAAAATAAAAAATTCTTTTTTTTCTGTCTTTGTGAATTGTGTAGGCTGAAGCGCACCTATAACCTCAAAGCAGCAGCGAAAAGCATGTGTCTGTCTGTTAAAGGGTGGTGTAACCCCCAAAGTGCACTCCTACCAAAATAAAATAAGCTTCCTTTTTTCTTTTTGTGTGTGAAATCTATGCACATTAGACACACCTGCATCCTCAAAGCAGCAGCGACAAGCATGCGTCTGTCTGTTAATGGGTGGAGTAACCCTCAAAGTGCACTCTACAAAAAATAAAATAAATTATTCTTTTTTTTTTACTTTTGAATTGAGTGGGGTGTAGCTGCACCTGCATCCTCAAAGCAGCAGTGACAAGAGTGCGTCTGTCTGTTAAAGGGTGGTGTAACCCTCAAAGTGTGCTCCACAAAAAATACAAAATTCTTTTATTTTCTGTCTTTGTGAATTGTGTGGCCTGTAGCTGCACCTGCATTCTGAAAGCAGCAGCGACAAGTGTGCATCTATCTGTTAAAGTGTGGTGTAACCCTCAAAGTGAGCTCCACAAAAAATAAAAAAAATATTTTTTTTCTGTCTTTGTGAATTGTGTGGGCTGTAGCCGCACCTGCATCCTCAAAGCAGCAGCAACAAGCATGCGTCTGTCTATTAAAGGGTGGTGTAACCCCCAAAGTGCTCTCCACAAAAAATTAAAAATATTTTTTTTTCTGGCTTTTATGAATTGTGCGGTCTGTAGCTGCACCTGCTTCCTCAAAGCAGCAGCGACTAGCGTGCGTCTGACTGTTAAAGGGTGGTGTAACACCCAAAGTGCGCTCCTACCAAAATAAAATAATCTTCTTTTTTTCTTTTTCTGTGTGAAATCTATGCGCAGTAGCCACACCTGCATCCTCAAAGCAGCAGCAACAATCGTGCATCTATCTGTTAAAGGGTGGTGTAACTCTCAAAGTACGCTCCACAAAAAATACAAAATTCTTTTATTTTCTGTCTTTGTGAATTGTGTGGGCAGTAGCCACACCTGCATCCTCAAAGCAGTAGCGACAAGCGTGTGTCTATCTGTTAAAGTTTTGTGTAACCATCAAAGTGCGCTCCACAAAAAATAAAAAAATATTTTTTCTCTGTCTTTGTGAATTGTGTGGGCTGAAGCCGCACCTACAACCTCAATGCAGCAGCGACAATCTTGCATCTGTCTGTTAAAGAGTGGTGTAACCCTCAAAGTGCGCTCCAGAAAAAATAAAAAATTCTCTTTTTTTTCTGTCTTTGTGAATTGTGTGGGCTTTAGCCACACCTGCATCCTCAAAGCAGCAGCAACAAGTGTGCGTCTGTCTGTTAAAGGGTGGTGTAACCCTCAAAGTGCGCTCCGCAAAAATTAAAATATATATTTTTTTCTGTCTTTGTGAATTGTGTGGGCTGTAGCCCCACATGCATCGTCAAAGCAGCAGCGACAAGCGTGTGTCTGTCTGTTAAAGGGTGGTGTAACCCCCAACATGTGCTTCTACCAAAATAAAATAAGCTTCTTTTTTTCTATTTGTGTGTGAAATATATGCGCAGTAGCCGCGCCTGCATCCTCAAAGCAGCAGCGACAAGCATTTGTCTATCTGTTAAAGTGTGGTGTTACCCTCAAAGTGAGCTCCACAAAAAAAAATTAAAATCTTTCTTTGTGAATTGTGTGGGCTATAGCCGCACCTGCATCCTCAAAGCAGCAGTGACAGGCTTTCATCTATCTGTTATAGGGTGGTGTAACCCTCAAAGTGCGCTCCACAAAATATAAAAAAATCTTTTTTTCTGTCTTTGTGAATTGTGTGGGCTGTAGCCGCACCTACATCCTCAAAGCAGAATCGACAAGCATGCGTCTGTCTGTTAAAGAGTGGTGTAACCCTCAAAGTGCGTTCCTACCAAAATAAAATAATCTTCTTTTTTCTATTTGTGTGTGAAATCTATGTGCAGTAGCTGCACCTGCATCCTCAAAGCAGCAGCGACAAGCGTGTGTCTGTCTGTTAAAGGGTGGTGTAACCCTCAAAGTGCGCTCTACAAAAAATAAAAAAATCTTCTTTTCTTTTTGTCTTTGTGAATTGTGTGGGCTGAAGCCGCACCTAGATCCTGATAGCAGCAGTGACAAGTGTGTGTCTATCTGTTAAAGTGTGGTATAACCCTCAAAGTGTGCTCCACAAAAAATAAAAAATAATTTTTTCTCTGTCTTTGTGAATTGTGTGGGCTGAAGCCGCACCTACAACCTCAAAGCAGCAGCGACAAGCTTGCATCTGTCCGTTAAAGGGTGGTGTAACCCTCAAAGTACGCTCCAGAAAAAATAAAAAATTCTCTTTTTATTCTGTCTTTGTTAATTGTGTGGGCTTTAGCCACACCTGCATCCTCAAAGCAGCAGCAACAAGTGTGCATCTGTCTGTTAAAGGGTGGTGTAACCCTCAAAGAGCACTCCGCAAAAAATAATAAATTATTTTTTTTTCTGTCTTTGTGAATTCTGTGGGCTGAAGCCACACATGCATCTTCATAGCAGAAGCGACAAGCTGTTAAATGGTGGTGTAACCCCCAATGTGCGCTCCTACCAAAATAAAATAAGCTTCTTTTTTTCTATTTTTGTGTGAAATCTATGTGCAGTAGCCGCTCCTGCATCCTCAAAGCAGCAGCGACAAGTGTGCATCTATCTGTTAAAGGGTTGTGTAACCCTCAAAGTGCACACTACAAAAAATAAAAAATTCTTAATTTTTTTTTGTCTTTGTGAATTGTGTGGGCTGTAGCTGCACCTGCATCCTCAAAGCAGCAGCGACAAGCATGTGTCTGTCTGTTAAAGGGTGGTGTAACCCTCAAAGTGAGCTTCACAAAAAATAAAAAAATGTTTTTTTATCTGTCTTTTTGAATTGTGTGGGCTGAAGCGCACCTATAACCTCAAAGCAGTAGCGACAAGCGTGTGTTTATCTGTTAAAGTGTTGCATAACCATCACAGTGCACTCCGCAAAAAATAAAAACTTTTTTTTTCCGTCTTTGTGAATTGTGTGGGCTGAAGCCGCACTTACATCCTCAAAGCAGCAGCGACAAGCGTGCGTCTATATGTTAAAGGGTGGTGTAACCCTCAAAGTGTGCTCCACAAAACATAAAAAAATCTTCTTTTTATTCTGTCTTTGTGAATTGTGTGGGCTGAAGCAGCAACTACAACCTCAAAGCAGCAGCAACAAGCGTACGTCTGTCTGTTAAAGTGTGGTGTAACACTCAAAGTGCGCTCCACAAATTTTTTTTTTTTTCTGTCTTTGTGAATTGTGTGGGCTGTAGTCCCACATGCATCCTCTAAGCAGCAGCGACAAGTGTGCATCTGTCTGTTAAAGGGTGGTGTAACCCTCAAAGTGTGCTCTACAAAAAATAAAAAATTCTTCTTTTTTTTTGTCTTTGTGAATTGTGTGGGCTGTAGCTGCACCTGCATGCTCAAAGTAGCAGCGACAGGCATTCATCTGTCTGTTATAGGGTGGTGTAACCCTCAAAGTGCGCTGCACAAAATATAAAAAAATCTTTTTTTCTGCCTTTGTGAATTGTGTGGGCTGTAGCCGCACCTGCATCCTCAAAGCAGCATCGACAAGCATGCATCTGTCTGTTAAAGTGTGGTGTAACCCTCAAAGTGTGCTCCACAAAAATAAAAAATAAAAATTTCTGTCTTTGTGAATTGTATGGGCTTTAGCAACACTTGCATCCTCAAAGCAGCAGCGACAAGCGTGCGTCTGTCTGTTAAAGGTTGATGTAACCCCCAAAGTGCGCTCCTACCAAAATAAAATAATCTTCTTTTTTTCTATTTGTGTGTGAAATCTATGTGCAGTAGCTGCATGTGCATCATCAAAGCAGAAGCGACAAGCATGCGTCTGTCTGTTAAAGGGTTGTGTATCCTTCAAAGTGGGCTCCTCAAAAAATAAAAAATTCTTTTTTTTTCTGTTTTTATGAATTGTGTGGGCTGTAGCCGCACCTGCATCCTCAAAGCAGCACCAACAAGTGTGTGTCTATCTGTTAAAGGGTGGTGTAATCCTCAAAGTGTGCTCCACAAATAATAAAAAAATATTTTTTCTCTGTCTTTGTGAATTGTGTGGGCTGAAGCCGCACCTACAACCTCAAAGCAGCAGCGACAAGCTTGCGTCTGTCTGTTAAAGGGTGGTGTAACCCTCAGAGTGCGCACCAGAAAAAAAGAAAAAATTATTTTTTCTCTGTCTTTGTGAATTGTGTTGGCTTTAGCAACACCTGCATCCTCAAAGCAGCAGCAACAAGTGTGCATCTGTCTGTTAAAGGGGGGTGTAAACCTTAAAGTGCGCTCCACAAAAAATATATATATATTTTTTTTCTGTCTTTGTGAATTGTGTGGTCTGTAGCCCCACATGCATCCTCTAAGCAGCAGCGACAAGCGTGCATCTGTCTGTTAAAGGGTGGTGTAACCCCCAATGTGCGCTCCTACCAAAATAAAATAAGCTTCTTTTTTTCTATTTGTGTGTGAAATCTATGCGCAGTAGCCGCGCCTGCATCCTCAAAGCTGCAGCGACAAGTGTGCATCAATCTGTTAAAGGGTGGTGTAACCCTCAAAGTGCACAATACAAAAAATAAAAAATTCTTATTTTTTTTTTGTCTTTGTGAATTGTGTGGGCTATAGCTGCACCTGCATCCTCAAAGCAGCAGCGACAGGCATTCATCTATCTGTTATAGGGTGGTGTAACCCTCAAAGTGCGCTCCGCAAAAAATATATATATATTTTTTTTCTGTCTTTGTGAATTGTGTGGGCTGTAGCCGCACCTGCATCCTCAAAGCAGAATCGACAAGCATGCATCTGTCTGCTAAAGGATGGTGTAAACCTCAAAGTGCGCTCCTACCAAAATAAAATAATCTTCTTTTTTCTATTTGTGTGTGAAATCTATGTGCAGTAGCTGCACCTGCATCCTCAAAGCAGCAGCGACAAGTGTGTGTCTGTCTGTTAAAGGGTGGTGTAACCCTCAAAGTGCGCTCTACAAAAAATAAAAAAATCCTTTTTTTTGTCTTTGTGAATTGTGTGGGCTGAAGCCGCACCTAGAACCTCAAAGTAGCAGCGACAAGCTTGTGTCTGTCTGTTAAAGGGTGGTGTAACCCTCAAAGTGCGCTCCTGAAAAAATAAAAAATTCTCTTTTTTTCCGTCTTTGTGAATTGTGTGGGCTGAAGCCACACCTACATCATGAAAGCAGCAGCGACCAGTGTGTGTCTCTCTGTTAAAGTGTGGTGTAACCCTCAAAGTGCGCTCCACAAAAAATAAAAAATTCTCTTTTTTTTCTGTCTTTGTGAATAGTGTGGGCTTTAGCCACACTTGCATCCTCAAAGCAGCAGCAACAAGCGTGCATCTGTCTGTTAAAGGGTGGTGTAACCCTCATAGTGCGCTCCGCAAAAAACATTTTTTTTTTCTGTCTTTGTGAATTGTGTGGGCTGTAGCCCGACATGCATCCTCAAAGCAGCAGCGACAAGCATGCGTCTGTCAGATAAAGGTTGGTGTAACCCCCAACGTGCGCTCCTACCAAAATAAAATAAGCTTCTTTTTTTCTTTCTGTGTGTGAAATCTATGCGCAGTAGCCGTGCCTGCATCCCCAAAGCAGCAGCGACAAGTGTGCATCTATCTGTTAAAGGGTGGTGTAACCCTCAAAGTACGCACTACAAAAAATAAAAAATTCTTATTTTTTTTTGTCTTTGTGAATTGTGTGGGCTATAGCCGCACCTGCATCCTCAAAGCAGCAGCAACAGGCATTCGTCTATCTGTTAAAGAGTGGTGTAAAACTCAAAGTGCGCTCCTACCAAAATAAAATAAGCTTATTTTTTTCTTTTTGTGTGAATTCTATGCACAGTAGCCACACCTGCATCCTCAAAGTAGCAGCTACAAGCGTGCGTTTGTCTGTTAAAGGGTGGTGTAACCCTCAAAATGCTCTCCACAAAAAATAAAATATATTATTTTTTATGTCTTTGTGAATTGTGTGGGCTGTAGCCGCACCTGCTTCCTCAAAGCAGCAGCAACAAGCGTGTGTCTGTCTGTTAAAGGGTGGTGTAACCCTCACAGTGCTCTCCACAAAAAATAAAAAACTCTTTTTTTTCTGTCTTTGTGAATTGTGTTGGCAGTAGCCACACCTGCATCCTCAAAGCAGCAGTGACAAGCATGCATCTGTCTGTTGAAGGGTGGTGTAACCCTCAAAGTGCACTCCACAAAATATAAAAAATTCTACTTATTTTTCTGTCTTTGTAAATTGTGTGGGCTGTAGCCGCACCTGCTTCTTCAATGCAGCAGTGACAAGCGAGCATTTGTCTGTTAAAGGGTGGTGTGACTCTCAAAATGCTCTCCACAAAAAATAAAAAATCCTTTTTTTCTGTCTTTGTGAATTGTGTGGGCTGCAGCTGCACCTACATCCTCAAAGCAGCATCGACAAGCGTGCGTCTGTCTGTTAAAGGGTGGTGTAAACCCCAAAGTGCGCTCCTACCAAAATAAAATAATCTTCTTTTTTCCATTTGTGTGTGAAATCTATGTGCAGTAGCTGCACCTGCATCCTCAAAGAAGCAGCAACAGGCATTCGTCTATATGTTATAGGGTTTTGTAACCCTCAAAGTGCGCTCCACAAAATATAAAAAAATCTTTTTTTTCTGTCTTTGTGAATTGTGTGGGCTGTAGCCACACCTGCTTCCTCAAAGCAGCAGCAACAAGCGTGTGTCTGTCTGTTAATGGGTGGTGTAAAACTCAAAGTGCGCTCCTACCAAAATAAAATAAGCTTATTTTTTTCTTTTTGTGTGAATTCTATGCACAGTAGCCACACCTGCATCCTCAAAGTAGCAGCTACAAGCGTGCGTTTGTCTGTTAAAGGGTGGTGTAACCCTCAAAGTGCTCTCCACAAAAAATAAAATATATTATTTTTTATGTCTTTGTGAATTGTGTGGGCTGTAGCCGCACCTGCTTCCTCAAAGCAGCAGCAACAAGCGTGTGTCTGTCTGTTAAAGGGTGGTGTAACCCTCACAGTGCTCTCCACAAAAAATAAAAAACTCTTTTTTTTCTGTCTTTGTGAATTGTGTTGGCAGTAGCCACACCTGCATCCTCAAAGCAGCAGTAACAAGCATGCATCTGTCTATTAAAGGGTGGTGTTACCCCCAAAGTGCACTCCTCAAAAAATAAAAAATTCATCTTTTTTTTTCTTTTTGTGAATTGTGTGGGCTGTAGCCGCACCTTCTTCCTCAAAGCAGCAGTGATAAGTGATCATTTGTCTGTTAAAGGGCGGTATGACCCACAAAATGCTCTCCACAAAAAATAACAAATCCTCTTTTTTCTGTCTTTGTGAATTGTGTGGGCTGCAGCCGCATATGCATCCTCAAAGCAGCAGCAACAAGCATGCGTCTGTCTGTTAAAGGGTGGTGTAACCCTCAAAGTGCGCTCAAAAAAAAAATTCTTTTTTTTCTGTCTTTGTGAATTGTGTGGGCTGTAGCTGCACCTGTATCCTCAAAGCAGTAGTGACAAGAGTGCGTCTATCTGTTAAAGCGTGGTGTAACCCTCAAAGTGCGCTCAAAAAAAAAATTCTTTTTTTTCTGTCTTTGTGAATTGTGTGGGCTGAAGCGGCACCTACATCCTCAAAGCAGCAGCGACAAGCATGCATCTGTCTGTTAAAGGGTGGTGTAACCCTCAAGTGCACTTAACAAAAAATAAAAAATTCAGCTTATTTTTCTGTCTTTGTGAATTGTGTGGGCTGTAGCCTAACCTGCATCCTCAAAGCAGCAGCAACAAGCGTGCGTCTGTCTATTAAAGGGTGGTGTAACCCTCAAAGTGAGCTCCACAAAAAATAAAAAATGATTCTTTTTTTTCTGTCTTTGTGAATTGTGTGGGCTGTAGCCGCACCTGCTTCCTCAAAGAAGCAGCGACAATTGTGGATCTGTCTGTTAAAGGGTAGTATAACACCCAAAGTGCGCTCCTACCAAAATAAAATAATCTTATTTTTTTCTTTTTCTGTGTGAAATCTATGCGCAGTAGCCACACCTGCATCCTCAAAGCAGCAGCAACAATCGTGCATCTATCTGTTAAAGGGTGGTGTAACTCTCAAAGTACGCTCCACAAAAAATACAAAATTCTTTTATTTTCTGTCTTTGTGAATTGTGTGGGCAGTAGCCACACCTGCATCCTCAAAGCAGTAGCGACAAGCGTGTGTCTATCTGTTAAAGTTTTGTGTAACCATCAAAGTGCGCTCCACAAAAAATAAAAAAATATTTTTTCTCTGTCTTTGTGAATTGTGTGGGCTGAAGCCGCACCTACAACCTCAATGCAGCAGCGACAATCTTGCATCTGTCTGTTAAAGAGTGGTGTAACCCTCAAAGTGCGCTCCAGAAAAAATAAAAAATTCTCTTTTTTTTCTGTCTTTGTGAATTGTGTGGGCTTTAGCCACACCTGCATCCTCAAAGCAGCAGCAACAAGTGTGCGTCTGTCTGTTAAAGGGTGGTGTAACCCTCAAAGTGCGCTCCGCAAAAATTAAAATATATATTTTTTTCTGTCTTTGTGAATTGTGTGGGCTGTAGCCCCACATGCATCGTCAAAGCAGCAGCGACAAGCGTGTGTCTGTCTGTTAAAGGGTGGTGTAACCCCCAACATGTGCTTCTACCAAAATAAAATAAGCTTCTTTTTTTCTATTTGTGTGTGAAATATATGCGCAGTAGCCGCGCCTGCATCCTCAAAGCAGCAGCGACAAGCATTTGTCTATCTGTTAAAGTGTGGTGTTACCCTCAAAGTGAGCTCCACAAAAAAAAATTAAAATCTTTCTTTGTGAATTGTGTGGGCTATAGCCGCACCTGCATCCTCAAAGCAGCAGTGACAGGCTTTCATCTATCTGTTATAGGGTGGTGTAACCCTCAAAGTGCGCTCCACAAAATATAAAAAAATCTTTTTTTCTGTCTTTGTGAATTGTGTGGGCTGTAGCCGCACCTACATCCTCAAAGCAGAATCGACAAGCATGCGTCTGTCTGTTAAAGAGTGGTGTAACCCTCAAAGTGCGTTCCTACCAAAATAAAATAATCTTCTTTTTTCTATTTGTGTGTGAAATCTATGTGCAGTAGCTGCACCTGCATCCTCAAAGCAGCAGCGACAAGCGTGTGTCTGTCTGTTAAAGGGTGGTGTAACCCTCAAAGTGCGCTCTACAAAAAATAAAAAAATCTTCTTTTCTTTTTGTCTTTGTGAATTGTGTGGGCTGAAGCCGCACCTAGATCCTGATAGCAGCAGTGACAAGTGTGTGTCTATCTGTTAAAGCGTGGTATAACCCTCAAAGTGTGCTCCACAAAAAATAAAAAATAATTTTTTCTCTGTCTTTGTGAATTGTGTGGGCTGAAGCCGCACCTACAACCTCAAAGCAGCAGCGACAAGCTTGCATCTGTCCGTTAAAGGGTGGTGTAACCCTCAAAGTGCGCTCCAGAAAAAATAAAAAATTCTCTTTTTATTCTGTCTTTGTTAATTGTGTGGGCTTTAGCCACACCTGCATCCTCAAAGCAGCAGCAACAAGTGTGCATCTGTCTGTTAAAGGGTGGTGTAACCCTCAAAGAGCACTCCGCAAAAAATAATAAATTATTTTTTTTTCTGTCTTTGTGAATTCTGTGGGCTGAAGCCACACATGCATCTTCATAGCAGAAGCGACAAGCTGTTAAATGGTGGTGTAACCCCCAATGTGCGCTCCTACCAAAATAAAATAAGCTTCTTTTTTTCTATTTTTGTGTGAAATCTATGTGCAGTAGCCGCTCCTGCATCCTCAAAGCAGCAGCGACAAGTGTGCATCTATCTGTTAAAGGGTTGTGTAACCCTCAAAGTGCACACTACAAAAAATAAAAAATTCTTAATTTTTTTTTGTCTTTGTGAATTGTGTGGGCTGTAGCTGCACCTGCATCCTCAAAGCAGCAGCGACAAGCATGTGTCTGTCTGTTAAAGGGTGGTGTAACCCTCAAAGTGAGCTTCACAAAAAATAAAAAAATGTTTTTTTATCTGTCTTTTTGAATTGTGTGGGCTGAAGCGCACCTATAACCTCAAAGCAGTAGCGACAAGCGTGTGTTTATCTGTTAAAGTGTTGCGTAACCATCACAGTGCACTCCGCAAAAAATAAAAACTTTTTTTTTCCGTCTTTGTGAATTGTGTGGGCTGAAGCCGCACTTACATCCTCAAAGCAGCAGCGACAAGCGTGCGTCTATATGTTAAAGGGTGGTGTAACCCTCAAAGTGTGCTCCACAAAACATAAAAAAATCTTCTTTTTATTCTGTCTTTGTGAATTGTGTGGGCTGAAGCAGCAACTACAACCTCAAAGCAGCAGCAACAATCGTACGTCTGTCTGTTAAAGTGTGGTGTAACACTCAAAGTGCGCTCCACAAATTTTTTTTTTTTCTGTCTTTGTGAATTGTGTGGGCTGTAGTCCCACATGCATCCTCTAAGCAGCAGCGACAAGTGTGCATCTGTCTGTTAAAGGGTGGTGTAACCCTCAAAGTGTGCTCTACAAAAAATAAAAAATTCTTCTTTTTTTTTGTCTTTGTGAATTGTGTGGGCTGTAGCTGCACCTGCATGCTCAAAGTAGCAGCGACAGGCATTCATCTGTCTGTTATAGGGTGGTGTAACCCTCAAAGTGCGCTGCACAAAATATAAAAAAATCTTTTTTTCTGTCTTTGTGAATTGTGTGGGCTGTAGCCGCACCTGCATCCTCAAAGCAGCATCGACAAGCATGCATCTGTCTGTTAAAGTGTGGTGTAACCCTCAAAGTGTGCTCCACAAAAATAAAAAATAAAAATTTCTGTCTTTGTGAATTGTATGGGCTTTAGCAACACTTGCATCCTCAAAGCAGCAGCGACAAGCGTGCGTCTGTCTGTTAAAGGGTGATGTAACCCCCAAAGTGCGCTCCTACCAAAATAAAATAATCTTCTTTTTTTCTATTTGTGTGTGAAATCTATGTGCAGTAGCTGCATGTGCATCATCAAAGCAGAAGCGACAAGCATGCGTCTGTCTGTTAAAGGGTTGTGTATCCTTCAAAGTGGGCTCCTCAAAAAATAAAAAATTCTTTTTTTTTCTGTTTTTATGAATTGTGTGGGCTGTAGCCGCACCTGCATCCTCAAAGCAGCACCAACAAGTGTGTGTCTATCTGTTAAAGGGTGGTGTAATCCTCAAAGTGTGCTCCACAAATAATAAAAAAATATTTTTTCTCTGTCTTTGTGAATTGTGTGGGCTGAAGCCGCACCTACAACCTCAAAGCAGCAGCGACAAGCTTGCGTCTGTCTGTTAAAGGGTGGTGTAACCCTCAGAGTGCGCACCAGAAAAAAAGAAAAAATTATTTTTTCTCTGTCTTTGTGAATTGTGTTGGCTTTAGCAACACCTGCATCCTCAAAGCAGCAGCAACAAGTGTGCATCTGTCTGTTAAAGGGGGGTGTAAACCTTAAAGTGCGCTCCACAAAAAATATATATATTTTTTTTTTCTGTCTTTGTGAATTGTGTGGTCTGTAGCCCCACATGCATCCTCTAAGCAGCAGCGACAAGCGTGCATCTGTCTGTTAAAGGGTGGTGTAACCCCCAATGTGCGCTCCTACCAAAATAAAATAAGCTTCTTTTTTTCTATTTGTGTGTGAAATCTATGCGCAGTAGCCGCGCCTGCATCCTCAAAGCTGCAGCGACAAGTGTGCATCAATCTGTTAAAGGGTGGTGTAACCCTCAAAGTGCACAATACAAAAAATAAAAAATTCTTATTTTTTTTTTGTCTTTGTGAATTGTGTGGGCTATAGCTGCACCTGCATCCTCAAAGCAGCAGCGACAGGCATTCATCTATCTGTTATAGGGTGGTGTAACCCTCAAAGTGCGCTCCGCAAAAAATATATATATTTTTTTTTTCTGTCTTTGTGAATTGTGTGGGCTGTAGCCGCACCTGCATCCTCAAAGCAGAATCGACAAGCATGCATCTGTCTGCTAAAGGATGGTGTAAACCTCAAAGTGCGCTCCTACCAAAATAAAATAATCTTCTTTTTTCTATTTGTGTGTGAAATCTATGTGCAGTAGCTGCACCTGCATCCTCAAAGCAGCAGCGACAAGTGTGTGTCTGTCTGTTAAAGGGTGGTGTAACCCTCAAAGTGCGCTCTACAAAAAATAAAAAAATCCTTTTTTTTGTCTTTGTGAATTGTGTGGGCTGAAGCCGCACCTAGAACCTCAAAGTAGCAGCGACAAGCTTGTGTCTGTCTGTTAAAGGGTGGTGTAACCCTCAAAGTGCGCTCCTGAAAAAATAAAAAATTCTCTTTTTTTCCGTCTTTGTGAATTGTGTGGGCTGAAGCCACACCTACATCATGAAAGCAGCAGCGACCAGTGTGTGTCTCTCTGTTAAAGTGTGGTGTAACCCTCAAAGTGCGCTCCACAAAAAATAAAAAATTCTCTTTTTTTTCTGTCTTTGTGAATAGTGTGGGCTTTAGCCACACTTGCATCCTCAAAGCAGCAGCAACAAGCGTGCATCTGTCTGTTAAAGGGTGGTGTAACCCTCATAGTGCGCTCCGCAAAAAACATTTTTTTTTTCTGTCTTTGTGAATTGTGTGGGCTGTAGCCCGACATGCATCCTCAAAGCAGCAGCGACAAGCATGCGTCTGTCAGATAAAGGTTGGTGTAACCCCCAACGTGCGCTCCTACCAAAATAAAATAAGCTTCTTTTTTTCTTTCTGTGTGTGAAATCTATGCGCAGTAGCCGTGCCTGCATCCCCAAAGCAGCAGCGACAAGTGTGCATCTATCTGTTAAAGGGTGGTGTAACCCTCAAAGTACGCACTACAAAAAATAAAAAATTCTTATTTTTTTTTGTCTTTGTGAATTGTGTGGGCTATAGCCGCACCTGCATCCTCAAAGCAGCAGCAACAGGCATTCGTCTATCTGTTAAAGAGTGGTGTAAAACTCAAAGTGCGCTCCTACCAAAATAAAATAAGCTTATTTTTTTCTTTTTGTGTGAATTCTATGCACAGTAGCCACACCTGCATCCTCAAAGTAGCAGCTACAAGCGTGCGTTTGTCTGTTAAAGGGTGGTGTAACCCTCAAAATGCTCTCCACAAAAAATAAAATATATTATTTTTTATGTCTTTGTGAATTGTGTGGGCTGTAGCCGCACCTGCTTCCTCAAAGCAGCAGCAACAAGCGTGTGTCTGTCTGTTAAAGGGTGGTGTAACCCTCACAGTGCTCTCCACAAAAAATAAAAAACTCTTTTTTTTCTGTCTTTGTGAATTGTGTTGGCAGTAGCCACACCTGCATCCTCAAAGCAGCAGTGACAAGCATGCATCTGTCTGTTGAAGGGTGGTGTAACCCTCAAAGTGCACTCCACAAAATATAAAAAATTCTACTTATTTTTCTGTCTTTGTAAATTGTGTGGGCTGTAGCCGCACCTGCTTCTTCAATGCAGCAGTGACAAGCGAGCATTTGTCTGTTAAAGGGTGGTGTGACTCTCAAAATGCTCTCCACAAAAAATAAAAAATCCTTTTTTTCTGTCTTTGTGAATTGTGTGGGCTGCAGCTGCACCTACATCCTCAAAGCAGCATCGACAAGCGTGCGTCTGTCTGTTAAAGGGTGGTGTAAACCCCAAAGTGCGCTCCTACCAAAATAAAATAATCTTCTTTTTTCCATTTGTGTGTGAAATCTATGTGCAGTTGCTGCACCTGCATCCTCAAAGAAGCAGCAACAGGCATTCGTCTATATGTTATAGGGTTTTGTAACCCTCAAAGTGCGCTCCACAAAATATAAAAAAATCTTTTTTTTCTGTCTTTGTGAATTGTGTGGGCTGTAGCCACACCTGCTTCCTCAAAGCAGCAGCAACAAGCGTGTGTCTGTCTGTTAATGGGTGGTGTAAAACTCAAAGTGCGCTCCTACCAAAATAAAATAAGCTTATTTTTTTCTTTTTGTGTGAATTCTATGCACAGTAGCCACACCTGCATCCTCAAAGTAGCAGCTACAAGCGTGCGTTTGTCTGTTAAAGGGTGGTGTAACCCTCAAAGTGCTCTCCACAAAAAATAAAATATATTATTTTTTATGTCTTTGTGAATTGTGTGGGCTGTAGCCGCACCTGCTTCCTCAAAGCAGCAGCAACAAGCGTGTGTCTGTCTGTTAAAGGGTGGTGTAACCCTCACAGTGCTCTCCACAAAAAATAAAAAACTCTTTTTTTTCTGTCTTTGTGAATTGTGTTGGCAGTAGCCACACCTGCATCCTCAAAGCAGCAGTAACAAGCATGCATCTGTCTATTAAAGGGTGGTGTTACCCCCAAAGTGCACTCCTCAAAAAATAAAAAATTCATCTTTTTTTTTCTTTTTGTGAATTGTGTGGGCTGTAGCCGCACCTTCTTCCTCAAAGCAGCAGTGATAAGTGATCATTTGTCTGTTAAAGGGCGGTATGACCCACAAAATGCTCTCCACAAAAAATAACGAATCCTCTTTTTTCTGTCTTTGTGAATTGTGTGGGCTGCAGCCGCATATGCATCCTCAAAGCAGCAGCAACAAGCATGCGTCTGTCTGTTAAAGGGTGGTGTAACCCTCAAAGTGCGCTCAAAAAAAAAATTCTTTTTTTTCTGTCTTTGTGAATTGTGTGGGCTGTAGCTGCACCTGTATCCTCAAAGCAGTAGTGACAAGAGTGCGTCTATCTGTTAAAGCGTGGTGTAACCCTCAAAGTGCGCTCAAAAAAAAAATTCTTTTTTTTCTGTCTTTGTGAATTGTGTGGGCTGAAGTGGCACCTACATCCTCAAAGCAGCAGCGACAAGCATGCATCTGTCTGTTAAAGGGTGGTGTAACCCTCAAGTGCACTTAACAAAAAATAAAAAATTCAGCTTATTTTTCTGTCTTTGTGAATTGTGTGGGCTGTAGCCTAACCTGCATCCTCAAAGCAGCAGCAACAAGCGTGCGTCTGTCTATTAAAGGGTGGTGTAACCCTCAAAGTGAGCTCCACAAAAAATAAAAAATGATTCTTTTTTTTCTGTCTTTGTGAATTGTGTGGGCTGTAGCCGCACCTGCTTCCTCAAAGAAGCAGCGACAATTGTGGATCTGTCTGTTAAAGGGTAGTATAACACCCAAAGTGCACTCCCACCAAAATAAAATTATCTTCTTTTTTTCTGTGTTTGTGTGTGAAATGTATGCGCAGAAGCCGCACCTGCATCCTCAAACAGCAGCGACAAGCATGCGTCTGTCTTTAAAGGGTGGTGTAACCCCCAAAGTGCACTCCTCAAAAAATAAAAAAATAATCTTTTTTTTTCTCTTAGTGAATTATGTGGGCTGTAGCCGCACCTGCTTCCTCAAAGCAGCAGTGACAAGCGAGCATTTGTCTGTTAAAGGGTGGTGTGACTCTAAAAAATGCTCTCCACAAAAAATAAAAAATCCTTTTATTTTCTGTCTTTGTGAATTGTGTGGGCTGCAGCTGCACCTGCATCCTCAAAGCAGCAGCGACAAGCGTGCATCTGTCTGGTAAAGGGTGGTGTAACCCCCAAAGTGCACTCATACCAAAATAAAATAAACTTCTTTTTTTCTTTTTATGTGTGAAATCTATTTGCAGTAGCCACACCTGCATCCTCAAAGCAGCAGCGACAAGCGTGCATCTGTCTGTTAAAGGGTTGTGTAATCCTCACAGTGCAATCCACAAAAAATAAAAAACTCTTTTCTTTTCTGTCTTTGTGAATTGTGTTGGCAGTAGCTGCACCTGCATCATCAAAGCAGCAGCAACAAGCGTGCATCTGTCTGTTGAAAGGTGGTGTAACCCTCAAAGTGCACTTAGCAAATAATAAAAAATTCTGCTTATATTTCTGTCTTTGTGAGTTGTGTGTGCTGTAGCCGCACCTGCATTCTCAAAGCAGCAGCAACAAGCGTGCATCTGTCTATTAAAGGGTGGTGTAACCCTCAAAGTGAGCTCCACTAAAAATAAAAAACTCTTCTTTTTTTTCTGTCTTTGTGAATTTTGTGGGCTGTAGCCACACCTTCATCCTCAAAGCAGCAGCAACAAGCGTGCATCTGTCTATTAAAGGGTGGTGTAACCCTCATAGTGCGCTCTACTAAAAATAAAAAACTCTTCTTTTTTTTTTCTGTGAATTGTGTGGGCTGTAGCCACACCTGCATCCTCAAAGCAGCAGCAACAAGCGTGCATCTGTCTATTAAAGTGTGGTGTTACCCCCAAAGTGCACTCCTCAAAAAATAAAAAAATCATCTTTTTTTTTCTTTTTGTGAATTGTGTGGGCTGTAGCCGCACCTTCTTCCTCAAAGCAGCAGTGATAAGCGATCATTTGTCTGTTAAAGGGTGGTATGACCCACAAAATGCTCTACACAAAAAATAAAAAATCCTCTTTTTTCTGTCTATGTGAATTGTGTGGGCTGAAGCCGCAAATGCATCCTCAAAGCAGCAGCAACAAGCATGCGTCTGTCTGTTAAAGGGTGGTGTAACCCTCAATGTGCTCTCCACAAAAAATAAAAAATAAATATTTCTGTCTTTGTGAATTGTGTGGGCTGTAGCTGCACCTGTATCCTCAAAGCAGTAGCGACAAGAGTGCGTCTATATGTTAAAGCGTGGTGTAACCCTCAAAGTGCGCTTAAAAAAAAAATTCATTTTTTCTGTCTTTGTGAATTGTGTGGGCTGAAACCGCACCTACATCCTCAAAGCAGCAGCGACAAGCATGCATCTGTCTGTTAAAGGGTGGTGTAACCCTCAAAGTACACTTAGCAAAAAATAAAAAATACAGCTTATTTTTCTGTCTTTGTGAGTTGTGTGGGCTGTAGCCGCACCTGCATCCTCAAAGCAGCAGCAACAAGCGTGCGTCTGTCTATTAAAGGGTGGTGTAACCCTCAAAGTGCGCTCAACAAAAAATAAAAAATTCTTTTTTTTCTGTCTTTGTGAATTG
Source organism: Taudactylus pleione (assembly GCA_031769625.1). Classification (NCBI taxonomy): domain Eukaryota; kingdom Metazoa; phylum Chordata; class Amphibia; order Anura; family Myobatrachidae; genus Taudactylus; species Taudactylus pleione. The sequence continues at coordinate 720,735 of JAUIMM010000334.1, forward strand.
TGTGGGCTGTAGCCGTACCTGCTTCCTCGAAGCAGCAGCGACAATCGTGCATCTGTCTGTTAAAGGGTAGTGTAACACCCAAAGTGCACTCCAACCAAAATAAAATTATCTTCTTTTTTTCTGTGTTTGTGTGTGAAATGTATGCGCAGATGCTGCACCTGCATCCTCAAACAGCAGCAACAAGCATGCGTCTGTCTTTAAAGGGTGGTGTAACCCCCAAAGTGCACTCCTCAAAAAATAAAAAATTCATCTTTTGTTTTCTCTTTGTGAATTATGTGGGCTGTAGCCGCACCTGCTTCCTCAAAGCAGCAGTGACAAGCGAGCATTTGTGTGTTAAAGGGTGGTGTGACTCTAAAAAATGCTCTCCACAAAAAATAAAAAATCCTTTTATTTTCTGTCTTTGTGAATTGTGTGGGCTGCAGCTGCATCTGCATCCTCAAAGTAGCAGCGACAAGCGTGCATCTGTCTGTTAAAGGGTGGTGTAACCCCCAAAGTGAGCTCATACCAAAATAAAATAAACATCTTTTTTTCTTTTTATGTGTGAAATCTATGTGCAGTAGCCACACCTGCATCCTCAAAGCAGCAGCGAAAAGCGTGCATCTGTCTTTTAAAGGGTTGTGTAACCCTAACAGTGCGCTCCACAAAAAATAAAAAACTCTTTTCTTTTCTGTCTTTGTGAATTGTGTTGGCAGTAGCCGCACCTGCATCATCAAAGCAGCAGCGACAAGCGTGCATCTGTCTGTTGAAGGGTGGTGTAACCCTCAAAGTGCACTTAAAAAAAAAAAAAATTTTACTTATTTTTCTGTCTTTGTGAGTTGTGTGGGCTGTAGCGGCACCTGCTTCCTCAAAGCAGCATCGACAAGCATGCGTCTGTCTGTTAAAGGGTGGTGTAACCCTCAAAGTGCGCACCACAAAAAATAAAAAAAATTTCTTTTTGTTCTGTCTTTGTGAATTGAGTGGGCTGTAGCCGCACCTGCTTCCTCAAAGCAGCATCGACAAGCGTGCGTCTGTCTGTTAAAGGGTGGTGTAACCCTCAAAGTGAGCTCCACAAAAAATAAAAAACTATTTTTTTTACTGTCTTTGTGAATTGTGTGATCTGTAGCCACACCTGCATCCTCAAAGAAGCAGCGACAAGCATGCGTCTGTCTGCTATAGGGTGGTGTAACCCTCAAAGTGCGCTCCTACCAAAATAAAATAATCTTCTTTTTCTATTTGTGTGTGAAATCTATGTGCAGTAGCTGCACCTGCATCCTCAAAGCAGCAGCGACAAGCGTGTGTCTGTCTGTTAAAGGGTGGTGTAACCCTCAAAGTGCGCTCTAAAAAAAAATAAAAAATCCTTTTTTTTGTCTTTGTGAATTATGTGGGCTGAAGCCGCACCTACATCCTGAAAGCAGCAGTGACAAGTGTGTGTCTATCTGTTAAAGTGTGGTGTAACGCTCTGTTTGCTCCACAAAAAATAAAAAAATATTTTTTCCCTGTCTTTGTGAATTGTGTGGGCTGAAGCCGCACCTAGAACCTCAAAGCAGCAGCGACAAGCTTGCATCTGTCTGTTAAAGGGTGGTGTAACCCTCAAAGTGCGCTCCAGAAAAAATAAAAAATTCTCTTTTTTTTCTGCCTTTGTGAATTGTGTGGGCTGAAGCCACACCTACATATTGAAAGCAGCAGCGACAAGTGTGTGTCTCTGTTAAAGTGTGGTGTAACCCTCAAAGTGCGCTCCACAAAAAAAATAAAAAATTCTCTTTTTTTTCTGTCTTTGTGAATTGTGTGGGCTTTAGCCACACCTGCATCCTCAAAGCAGCAGCAACAAGCATGCATCTGTCTGTTAAAGGGTGGTGTAACCCTCATAGTGCGCTCCGCAAAAAATATATATTTTTTTTTTCTGTCTTTGTGAATTGTGTGGGCTGTAGCCCCACATGCATCCTCAAAGCAGCAGCGACAAGCGTGCGTCTGTCAGTTAAAGGTTGGTGTAACCGCCAACGTGCACTCCTACCAAAATAAAATAAACTTCTTTTTTTCTTTTTGTGTGTGAAATCTATGCGCATTAGCCATGCCTGCATCACCAAAGCAGCAGCGACAAGTGTGCATCTATCTGTTAAAGGGTGGTGTAACCCTCAAAGTGCGCACTACAAAAAATAAAAAATTCTTATTTTTTTTTTGTCTTTGTGAATTGTGTGGGCTATAGCCACACCTGCATCCTCAAAGCAGCAGCGACAGGCATTCGTCTATCTGTTATAGGGTGGTGTAACCCTCAAAGTGCGCTCCACAAAATATAAAAAAATCTCTTTTTTCTGTCTTTGTGAATAGTGTGGTCTGTAGCCGCACCTGCATCCTCAAAGCAGAATCGACAAGCATGTGTCTGTCTGTTAAAGAATGGTGTAACCCTCATAGTGCGCTCCTACCAAAATAAAATAATTTTCTTTTTTCTATTTGTGTGTGAAATCTATGTGCATCCTCAAAGAAGCAGCGACAGGCATTAGTCTATATGTTATAGGGTTTTGTAACCCTCAATGTGCGCTCCTCAAAATATAAAAAAATCTTTTTTTTCTGTCTTTATGAATTGTGTGGGCTTTAGCCACACCTGCATCCTCAAAGAAGCAGTGACAAGCGTACATCTGTCTGTTAATGGGTAGTGTAACCCTCAAAGTGCTCTCCACAAAAAAAAATATATTATTTTTTCTGTCTTTGTGAATTGTGTGGGCTGAAGCCGCATTTGCATCCTCAAAGCAGCAGCAACAAGCATGCATCTGTCTGTTAAAGGGTGGTGTAACCCTCAATGTGCTCTCCACAAAAAATAAAAAATAAATATTTCTGTCTTTGTGAATTGTGTGGGCTGTAGCTGCACCTGTATCCTCAAAGCAGTAGCGACAAGAGTGCGTCTATCTGTTAAAGCGTGGTGTAACCCTCAAAGTGCGCTTAAAAAAAAATTCATTTTTTCTGTCTTTGTGAATTGTGTGGGCTGAAACCGCACCTACATCCTCAAAGCAGCAGCGACAAGCATGCATCTGTCTGTTAAAGGGTGGTGTAACCCTCAAAGTACACTTAGCAAAAAATAAAAAATACAGCTTATTTTTCTGTCTTTGTGAGTTGTGTGGGCTGTAGCCGCACCTGCATCCTCAAAGCAGCAGCAACAAGCGTGCGTCTGTCTATTAAAGGGTGGTGTAACCCTAAAAGTGCGCTCAACAAAAAATAAAAAAATCTTTTTTTTCTGTCTTTGTGAATTGTGAGGGCTGTAGCCGCACCTTCTTCCTCGAAGCAGCAGCGACAATCGTGCATCTGTCTGTTAAAGGGTAGTGTAACACCCAAAGTGCACTCCAACCAAAATAAAATTATCTTCTTTTTTTCTGTGTTTCTGTGTGAAATGTATGCGCAGATGCCGCACCTGCATCCTCAAACAGCAGCAACAAGCATGCATCTGTCTTTAAAGGGTGGTGTAACCCCCAAAGTGCACTCCTCAAAAAATAAAAAATTCATCTTTTTTTTTCTCTTTGTGAATTATGTGGGCTGTAGCCGCACCTGCTTCCTCAAAGCAGCAGTGACAAGCGAGCATTTGTGTGTTAAAGGGTGGTGTGACTCTAAAAAATGCTCTCCACAAAAAATAAAAAATCCTTTTATTTTCTGTCTTTGTGAATTGTGTGGGCTGCAGCTGCATCTGCATCCTCAAATTAGCAGCGACAAGCGTGCGTCTGTCTGTTAAAGGGTGGTGTAACCCCCAAAGTGAGCTCATACCAAAATAAAATAAACTTCTTTTTTTCTTTTTATGTGTGAAATCTATGTGCAGTAGCCACACCTGCATCCTCAAAGCAGCAGCGAAAAGCGTGCATCTGTCTTTTAAAGGGTTGTGTAACCCTAACAGTGCGCTCCACAAAAAATAAAAAACTCTTTTCTTTTCTGTCTTTGTGAATTGTGTTGGCAGTAGCCGCACCTGCATCATCAAAGCAGCAGCGACAAGCGTGCATCTGTCTGTTGAAGGGTGGTGTAACCCTCAAAGTGCACTTAAAAAAAAAAAAAAAATTTTACTTATTTTTCTGTCTTTGTGAGTTGTGTGGGCTGTAGCGGCACCTGCATCCACAAAGCAGCAGCAACAAGCGTGCGTCTGTCTATTAAAGGGTGGTGTAACCCTCAAAGTGCGCACCACAAAAAATAAAAAATTCTTCTTTTTGTTCTGTCTTTGTGAATTGAGTGGGCTGTAGCCGCACCTGCTTCCTCAAAGCAGCAGGGACAATTGTACATCTGTCTGTTAAAGGGTTCTTTAACACCCAAAGTGCGCTCCAACCAAAATAAAATTATCTTCTTTTTTTCTGTGTTTGTGTGTGAAATGTATGCGCAGTAGCCGCACCTGTATCCTCAAACAGCAGTGACAAGCATGCATCTGTCTTTAAAGGGTGGTGTAACCCCCAAAGTGCACTCCACAAAAAATAAAACATTCATCTTTTTTTTTCTCTTTGTGAATTGTGTGGGCTGTAGGCGCCGCTGCTTCCTCACTGCACCAGTGACAAGCGAGCATTTGTCTGTTAAAGGGTGGTGTGACTCTCAAAATGCTCTCCACAAAAAATAAATAATCCTTTTTTTTTCTGTCTTTGTGAATTGTGTGGGCTGCAGCTGCACCTACATCCTCAAAGCAGCATCGACAAGCGTGCGTCTGTCTGTTAAAGGGTGGTGTAACCCTCAAAGTGTGCTCCACAAAAAATAAAAAACTATTTTTTTTACTGTCTTTGTGAATTGTGTGATCTGTAGCCACACCTGCATCCTCAAAGAAGCAGCGACAAGCATGCGTCTGTCTGCTATAGGGTGGTGTAACCCTCAAAGTGCGCTCCTACCAAAATAAAATAATCTTCTTTTTCTATTTGTGTGTGAAATCTATGTGCAGTAGCTGCACCTGCATCCTCAAAGCAGCAGCGACAAGCATGTGTCTGTCTGTTAAAGGGTGGTGTAACCCTCAAAGTGCGCTCTAAAAAAAAATAAAAAATCCTTTTTTTTGTCTTTGTGAATTATGTGGGCTGAAGCCGCACCTACATCCTGAAAGCAGCAGTGACAAGTGTGTGTCTATCTGTTAAAGTGTGGTGCAACGCTCTGTGTGCTCCACAAAAAATAAAAAAATATTTTTTCCCTGTCTTTGTGAATTGTGTGGGCTGAAGCCGCACCTAGAAACTCAAAGCAGCAGCGACAAGCTTGCGTCTGTCTGTTAAAGGGTGGTGTAACCCTCAAAGTGCGCTCCAGAAAAAATAAAAAATTCTCTTTTTTTTCTGCCTTTGTGAATTGTGTGGGCTGAAGCCACACCTACATACTGAAAGCAGCAGCGACAAGTGTGTGTCTCTGTTAAAGTGTGGTGTAACCCTCAAAGTGCGCTCCACAAAAAATAAAAAATTCTCTTTTTTTTCTGTCTTTGTGAATTGTGTGGGCTTTAGCCACACCTGCGTCCTCAAAGCAGCAGCAACAAGCATGCGTCTGTCTGTTAAAGGGTGGTGTAACCCTCATAGTGCGCTCCGCAAAAAATATATATATTTTTTTTCTGTCTTTGTGAATTGTGTGGGCTGTAGCCCCACATGCATCCTCAAAGCAGCAGCGACAAGCGTGCGTCTGTCAGTTAAAGGTTGGTGTAACCCCCAACGTGCACTCCTACCAAAATAAAATAAACTTCTTTTTTTCTTTTTGTGTGTGAAATCTATGTGCATTAGCCATGCCTGCATCACCAAAGCAGCAGCGACAAGTGTGCATCTATCTGTTAATGGGTGGTGTAACCCTCAAAGTGCGCACTACAAAAAATAAAAAATTCTTATTTTTTTTTTGTCTTTGTGAATTGTGTGGGCTATAGCCGCACCTGCATCCTCAAAGCAGCAGCAACAGGCATTCGTCTATCTGTTATAGGGTGGTGTAACCCTCAAAGTGCGCTCCACAAAATATAAAAAAATCTCTTTTTTCTGTCTTTGTGAATTGTGTGGTCTGTAGCCGCACCTGCATCCTCAAAGCAGAATCGACAAGCATGTGTCTGTCTGTTAAAGAATGGTGTAACCCTCAAAGTGCGCTCCTACCAAAATAAAATAATTTTCTTTTTTCTATTTGTGTGTGAAATCTATGTGCATCCTCAAAGAAGCAGCGACAGGCATTAGTCTATATGTTATAGGGTTTTGTAACCCTCAATGTGCGCTCCTCAAAATATAAAAAAATCTTTTTTTTCTGTCTTTATGAATTGTGTGGGCTTTAGCCACACCTGCATCCTCAAAGAAGCAGTGACAAGCGTACATCTGTCTGTTAATGGGTGGTGTAACCCTCAAAGTGCTCTCCACAAAAAAAAATATATTATTTTTTCTGTCTTTGTGAATTGTGTGTGCTGTAGCCGCTCCTGCTTCCTCAAAGCAGCAGCAACAAGCGTGTGTCTGTCTGTTAAAGGGTGGTGTAACCCTCACAGTGCTCTCCACAAAAAATAAAAAACTCATTTTTTTCTGTCTTTGTGAATTTTGTTGGCAGTAGCCACACCTGCATCCTCAAAGCAGCAGCGACAAGCATGCATCTGTCTGTTGAAGGGTGGTGTAACCCTCAAAGTACACTCCACAAAATATAAAAAATTCTACTTATTTTTCTGTCTTTGTAAATTGTGTGGGCTTTAGCCGCACCTGCATCCTCAAAGCAGCAGCAACAAGTGTGCATCTGTCTATTAAAGGGTGGTGTAACCCCCAAAGTGCACTCCTCAAAACATAAAAAATTCATCTTTTTTTTTCATTTTGTGAATTGTGTGGGCTGTAGCCGCACCTGCTTCCTCAATGCAGCAGTGACAAGTGAGCATTTGTCTGTTAAAGGGTAGTGTAACACCCAAAGTGCATTCCAACCAAAATAAAAATATCTTCTTTTTTTCTGTGTTTGTGTGTGAAATGTATGCGCAGAAGCAGCACCTGCATCCTCAAACAGCAGCAACAAGCATGCATCTGTCTTTAAAGGGTGGTGTAACCCCCAAAGTGCACTCCTCAAAAAATAAAAAATTCATCTTTTTTTTTCTCTTTGTGAATTATGTGGGCTGTAGCCGCACCTGCTTCCTCAATGCAGCAGTGACAAGCGAGCATTTGTCTGTTAAAGGGTGGTGTAACCATCAAAGTGCGCTCCACAAAAAATAAAAAACTATTTTTTTTCTGTCTTTGTGAATTGTGTGGGCTATAGCCGCACCTGCATCCTCAAAGCAGCAGCAACAAGCGTGCATCTGTCTATTAAAGGGTGGTGTTACCCCCAAAGTGCACTCCTCAAAAAATAAAAAATTCATCTTTTTTTGTCTATGTGAATTGTGTGGGCTGCAGCCGCATATGCATCCTCAAAGCAGCAGCAACAAGCATGCGTCTGTCTGTTAAAGGGTGGTGTAACCCTCAATGTGCTCTCCACATAAAAAAATAAAACATTTTTCTGTCTTTGTGAATTGTGTGGGCTGTAGCTGCACCTGTATCCTCAAAGCAGTAGCGACAAGAGTGCGTCTATCTGTGAAAGCGTGGTGTAACCCTCAAAGTGCGCTAAAAAAAAAATCCTTTTTTTCTGTCTTTGTGAATTGTGTGGGCTGAAGCCGCACCTACATCCTCAAAGCAGCAGCGACAAGCATGCATCTGTCTGTTAAAGGGTGGTGTAACCCTCAAAGTGCACTTAACAAAAAATAAAAAATACAGCTTATTTTTCTGTCTTTGTGAGTTGTGTGGGCAGTAGCCGCACCTGCATCCTCAAATCAGCAGCAACAAGCGTGCATCTGTCTATTAAAGGGTGGTGTAAACCTCAAAGTGCGCTCCACAAAAATAAAAAATTCTTCTTTTTTTTCTGTCTTTGTGAATTGTGTGGGCTGTAGACACACCTGCTTCCTCAAAGCAGCAGTGACAATCGTGCATCTGTCTGTTAAAGGGTGGTGTGACTCTAAAAAATGCTCTGCACAAAAAATAAAAAATCCTTTTATTTTCTGTCTTTGTGAATTGTGTGGGCTGCAGCTGCATCTGCATCCTCAAAGCAGCAGCGACAAGCGTGCGTCTGTCTGTTAAAGGGTGGTGTAACCCCCAAAGTGAGCTCATACCAAAATAAAATAAACTTCTTTTTTTCTTTTTATGTGTGAAATCTATGTGCAGTAGCCACACCTGCATCCTCAAAGCAGCAGCGAAAAGCATGCATCTGTCTTTTAAAGGGTTGTGTAACCCTCACAGTGCGCTCCACAAAAAATAAAAAACTCTTTTCTTTTCTGTCTTTGTGAATTGTGTTGGCAGTAGCCGAACCTGCATCATCAAAGCAGCAGCGACAAGCGTGCATCTGTCTGTTGAAGGGTGGTGTAACCCTCAAAGTGCACTTAAAAAAAAAAATATTTTACTTATTTTTCTGTCGTTGTGAGTTGTGTGGGCTGTAGCGGCACCTGCATCCACAAAGCAGCAGCAACAAGCGTGCATCTGTCTATTAAAGGGTGGTGTAACCCTCAAAGTGCGCTCCACAAAAAATAAAAAATTCTTCTTTTTGTTCTGTCTTTGTGAATTGAGTGGGCTGTAGCCGCACCTGCTTCCTCAAAGCAGCAGGGACAATCGTACATCTGTCTGTTAGAGGGTGCTTTAACACCCAAAGTGCGCTACAACCAAAATAAAATTATCTTCTTTTTTTCTGTGTTTGTGTGTGAAATGTATGCGCAGTAGCCGCACCTGTATCCTCAAACAGCTGTGACAAGCATGCGTCTGTCTTTAAAGGGTGGTGTAACCCCCAAAGTGCACTCCACAAAAAATAAAACATTCATCTTTTTTTTTCTCTTTGTGAATTGTGTGGGCTGTAGCCGCTGCTGCTTCCTCACTGCACCAGTGACAAGCAAGCATTTATCTCTTAAAGGGTGGTGTGACTCTCAAAATTCTCTCCACAAAAAATAAAAAATCCTTTTTTTTTCTCTTTGTGAATTGTGTGGGCTGCAGCTGCACCTACATCCTCAAAGCAGCATCAACAAGTGTGCGTCTGTCTGTTAAAGGGTGGTGTAACCCTCAAAGTGTGCTCCACAAAAAATAATAAACTATTTTTTTTACTGTCTTTGTGAATTGTGTGGGCTGTAGCCGCACCTGGTACCTCAAAGCAGCAGCGACAAGCATGCGTCTGTCTGCTAATGGGTGGTGTAACCCTCAAAGTGCGCTCCTACCAAAATAAAATAATCTTCTTTTTTCTATTTGTGTGTGAAATCTATGTGCAGTAGCTGCACCTGCATCCTTAAAGCAGCAGCGTCAAGCGTGTGTCTGTCTGTTAAAGGGTGGTGTAACCCTCAAAGTGCGCTCTACAAAAAATAAAAAATCCTTTTTTTAGTCTTTGTGAATTGTGTGGGCTGAAGCCGCACCTACATCCTGAAAGCAGCAGTGACAAGTGTGTGTCTATCTGTTAAAGTGTGGTGTAACGCTCTAAGTGTGCTCCACAAAAAATAAAAAAATATTTTTTCTCTGTCTTTGTGAATTGTGTGGGCTGAAGCCACACCTAGAACCTCAAAGCAGCAGCGACAAGCTTGCATCTGTCTGTTAAAGGGTGGTGTAACCCTCAAAGTGCGCTGCCACAAAAAATTAAAAAATTCTCTTTTTTTTCTGTCTTTGTGAATTGTGTGGGCTTTATCCACACCTGCATCCTCAAAGCAGCAGCAACAAGCGTGCGTCTGTCTGTTAAAGGGTGGTGTAACCCTCATAGTGTGCTCTGCAAAAAATAATAATTTTTTTTTCTGTCTTTGTGAATTGTGTGGGCTCTAGCCCCACATGCATCCTCAAAGCAGCAGCGACAAGCGTGCGTCTGTCAGTTAAATTTTGGTGTAACCCCCAACGTGCACTCCTACCAAAATAAAATAAACTTCTTTTTTTCTTTTTGTGTGTGAAATCTATGCGCAGTAGCCACGCCTGCATCCCCAAAGCAGCAGCGACAAGTGTGCATCTATCTGTTAAAGGGTGGTGTAACCCTCAAAGTGCGCACTACAAAAAAAAAAAAATTCTTATTTTTTTTTTGTCTTTGTGAATTGTGTGGGCTATAGCCGCACCTGCATCCTCAAAGCAGCAGCGACAGGCATTCATCTATCTGTTATAGGGTGGTGTAACCCTCAAAGTGCGCTCCACAAAATATAAAAAAATCTTTTTTTTCTGTCTTTGTGAATTGTGTGGTCTGTAGCCGCACCTGCATCCTCAAAGCAGAATCGACAAGCATGTGTCTGTCTGTTAAAGAGTGGTGTAACCCTCAAAGTGTGCTCCTACCAAAATAAAATAATCTTCTTTTTTCTATTTGTGTGTGAAATCTATGTGCAGTAGCTGCACCTGCATCCTCAAAGAAGCAGCGACAGACATTTGTCTATATGTTATAGGGTTTTGTAACCCTCAAAGTGCGCTCCACAAAATATAAAAAAATCTTTTTTTTCTGTCTTTGTGAATTGTGTGGGCTGTAGCCACACCTGCATCCTCAAAGAAGCAGTGACAAGCGTACATCTGTCTGTTAATGGGTGGTGTAACACCCAAAGTGCGCTCCTACCAAAATAAAATAAGCTTAATTTTTTCTTTTTGTATGAATTCTATGCGCAGTAGCCACACCTGCATCCTCAAAGTAGCAGCTACAAGCATGCGTTTGTCTGTTAAAGGGTGGTGTAACCCTCAAAGTGCTCTCTACAAAAAATAAAATATATTATTTTTTCTGTCTTTGTGAATTGTGTGGGCTGTAGCCGCTCCTGCTTCCTCAAAGCAGCAGCAACAAGCATGTGTCTGTCTGTTAAAGGGTGGTGTAACCCTCACAGTGCTCTCCACAAAAAATAAAAAACTCTTTTTTTTCTGTCTTTGTGAATTGTGTTGGCAGTAGCCACACCTGCATCCTCAAAGCTGCAGCAACAAGCATGCATCTGTCTGTTGAAGGGTGGTGTAACCCTCAAAGGGCACTCCACAAAATATAAAAAATTCTACTTATTTTTCTGTCTTTGTAAATTGTGTGGGCTGAAGCCGCACCTGTATCCTCAAAGCAGCAGCAACAAGCGTGCATCTGTCTATTAAAGGGTGGTGTAGCCCCCAAAGTGCACTCCTCAAAACATAAAAAATTCATCTTTTTTTTTCATTTTGTGAATTGTGTGGGCTGTAGCCGCACCTGCTTCCTCAATGCAGCAGTGACAAACGAGCATTTGTCTGTTAAAGGGTGGTGTGACTCTCAAAATGCTCTCCACAAAAAATTAAAAATCCTTTTTTTTCTGTCTTTGTGAATTGTGTGGGCTGCAGCTGCACCTACATCCTCAATGCAGCATCGACAAGCGTGCGTCTGTCTGTTAAAGGGTGGTGTAAAACTCAAAGTGCGCTCCACAAAAAATAAAAAACTATTTTTTTTCTGTCTTTGTGAATTGTGTGGGCTATAGCAGCACCTGCATCCTCAAAGCAGCAGCAACAAGTGTGCGTCTGTCTATTAAAGAGTGGTGTAACCCTCAAAGTGCGCTCCACTAAAAATAAAATACTCTTCTTTTTTTTCTGTCTTTGTGAATTGTGTGGGCTGTAGCCACACCTGCATCCTCAAAGCAGCAGCGACAAGCATGCATCTATCTGTTGAAGGGTGGTGTAACCCTCAAAGTGCACTCCACAAAATATAAAAAATTCTACTTATTTTTCTGTCTGGAAATTGTGTGGGCTGTAGCCGCACCTGCATCCTCAAAGCAGCAGCAACAAGCGTGCATCTGTCTATTAAAGGGTGGTGTTACCCCCAAAGTGCACTCCTCAAAAAATAAAAAATTAATCTTTTTTTTTCTTTTTGTGAATTGTGTGGGCTGTAGCCGCACCTTCTTCCTCAAAGCAGCAGTGATAAGCGATCATTTGTCTGTTAAAGGGTGGTATGACCCACAAAATGCTCTCCACAAAAATTAAAAAATCCTCTTTTTTCTGTCTTTGTGAATTGTGTGGGCTGCAGCCGCATATGCATCCTCAAAGCAGCAGCAACAAGCATGCGTCTGTCTGTTAAAGGGTGGTGTAACCCTCAAAGTGCTCTCCACAAAAAATTTAAAAAAATTATTTTTTTCTGTCTTTGTGAATTGTGTGTGCTGTAGCTGCACCTGTATCCTCAAAGCAGTAGCGACAAGAGTGCGTCTATCTGTTAAAGCGTGGTGTAACCCTCAAAGTGCGCTCAAAAAAAAATTATTTTTTTTCTGTCTTTGTGAATTGTGTGGGCTGAAGCCGCACCTACATCCTCAAAGCAGCAGCGACAAGCATGCATCTGTCTGTTAAAGGGTGGTGTAACCCTCAAAGTGCACTTAACAAAAAATAAAAAATACAGCTTATTTTTCTGTCTTTGTGAGTTGTGTGGGCTGTAGCCGCACCTGCATCCTCAAAGCAGCAGCGACAAGCGTGTGTCTGTCTGTTAAAGGGTGGTGTAACCCTCAAAGTGCGCTCTACAAAAAATAATAAATCCTTTTTTTTGTCTTTGTGAATTGTGTGGGCTGAAGCCGCACCTACATCCTGAAAGCAGCAGTGACAAGTGTGTGTCTATCTGTTAAAGTGTGGTGTAACGCTCTAAGTGTGCTCCACAAAAAATAAAAAAATATTTTTTCTCTGTCTTTGTGAATTGTGTGGGCTGAAACCGCACCTAGAACCTCAAAGCAGAAGCGACAAGCTTGCATCTGTCTGTTAAAGGGTGGTGTAACCCTCAAAGTGCGCTGCCACAAAAAGTTAAAAAATTCTCTTTTTTTTCTGTCTTTGTGAATTGTGTGGGCTTTATCCACACCTGCACCCTCAAAGCAGCAGCAACAAGCGTGCATCTGTCTGTTAAAGGGTGGTGTAACCCTCATAGTGCGCTCCGCAAAAAATAATTTTTTTTTTTTTCTGTCTTTGTGAATTGTGTGGGCTGTAGCCCCACATGCATCCTCAAAGCAGCAGCGACAAGCGTGAGTCTGTCAGTTAAATTTTGGTGTAACCCCCAATGTGCACTCCTACCAAAATAAAATAAACTTCTTTTTTTCTTTTTGTGTGTGAAATCTATGTGCAGTAGCCACGCCTGCATCCCCAAAGCAGCAGCGACAAGTGTGCATCTATCTGTTAAAGGGTGGTGTAACCCTCAAAGTGCGCACTACAAAAAAAAAAATTCTTATTTTTTTTTTGTCTTTGTGAATTGTGTGGGCTATAACCGCACCTGCATCCTCAAATCAGCAGCGACAGGCATTCATCTATCTGTTATAGGGTGGTGTAACCCTCAAAGTGCTCTCCACAAAATATAAAAAAATCTTTTTTTTCTGTCTTTGTGAATTGTGTGGTCTGTAGCCGCACCTGCATCCTCAAAGCAGAATCGACAAGCATGTGTCTGTCTGTTAAAGAGTGGTGTAACCCTCAAAGTGCGCTCCTACCAAAATAAAATAATCTTCTTTTTTCTATTTGTGTGTGAAATCTATGTGCAGTAGCTGCACCTGCATCCTCAAAGAAGCAGCGACAGACATTCGTCTATATGTTATAGGGTTTTGTAACCCTCAAAGTGCACTCTACAAAATATAAAAAAATCTTTTTTTTCTGTATTTGTGAATTGTGTGGGCTGTAGCCACATCTGCATCCTCAAAGAAGCAGTGACAAGCGTACATCTGTCTGTTAATGGGTGGTGTAACACCGAAAGTGCGCTCCTACCAAAATAAAATAAGCTTAATTTTTTCTTTTTTTGTGAATTCTATGCACAGTAGCCACACCTGCATCCTCAAAGAAGCAGCTACAAGCATGCGTTTGTCTGTTAAAGGGTGGTGTAACCCTCAAAGTGCTCTCTACAAAAAATAAAATATATTATTTTTTCTGTCTTTGTGAATTGTGTGGCTGTAGCCGCTCCTGCTTCCTCAAAGCTGCAGCGACAAGCATGCATCTGTCTGTTGAAGGGTGGTGTAACCCACAAAGGGCACTCCACAAAATATAAAAAATTCTACTTATTTTTCTGTCTTTGTAAATTGTGTGGGCTGAAGCCGCACCTGCTTCCTCAAAGCAGCAGCAACAAGCGTGCATCTGTCTATTAAAGGGTGGTGTAACCCCCAAAGTGCACTCCTCAAAACATAAAAAATTCATCTTTTTTTTTCATTTTGTGAATTGTGTGGGCTGTAGCCGCACCTGCTTCCTCAATGCAGCATTGACAAGCGAGCATTTGTCTGTTAAAGGGTGGTGTGACTCTCAAAATGCTCTCCACAAAAAATAAAAAATCCTTTTTTTTCTGTCTTTGTGAATTGTGTGGGCTGCAGCTGCACCTACATCCTCAATGCAGCATCGACAAGCGTGCGTCTGTCTGTTAAAGGGTGGTGTAACCCTCAAAGTGCGCTCCACAAAAAATAAAAACTATTTTTTTTCTGTCTTTGTGAATTGTGTGGGCTATAGCCGCACCTGCATCCTCAAAGCAGCAGCAACAAGTGTGCGTCTGTCTATTAAAGGGTGGTGTAACCCTCAAAGTGCGCTCCACTAAAAATAAAATACTCTTCTTTTTTTTCTGTCTTTGTGAATTGTGTGGGCTGTAGCCACACTTGCATCCTCAAAGCAGCAGCGACAAGCATGCATCTGTCTGTTGAAGGGTGGTGTAACCCTCAAAGTGCACTCCACAAAATATAAAAAATTCTACTTATTTTTCTGTCTTTGTAAATTGTGTGGGCTGAAGCCGCACCTGTATCCTCAAAGCAGCAGCAACAAGCGTGCATCTGTCTATTAAAGGGTGGTGTAACCCCCAAAGTGCACTCCTCAAAACATAAAAAATTCATCTTTTTTTTTCATTTTGTGAATTGTGTGGGCTGTAGCCGCACCTGCTTCCTCAATGCAGCAGTGACAAACGAGCATTTGTCTGTTAAAGGGTGGTGTGACTCTCAAAATGCTCTCCACAAAAAATTAAAAATCCTTTTTTTTCTGTCTTTGTGAATTGTGTGGGCTGCAGCTGCACCTACATCCTCAATGCAGCATCGACAAGCGTGCGTCTGTCTGTTAAAGGGTGGTGTAACCCTCAAAGTGCGCTCCACAAAAAATAAAAAACTATTTTTTTTCTGTCTTTGTGAATTGTGTGGGCTATAGCAGCACCTGCATCCTCAAAGCAGCAGCAACAAGTGTGCGTCTGTCTATTAAAGGGTGGTGTAACCCTCAAAGTGCGCTCCACTAAAAATAAAATACTCTTCTTTTTTTTCTGTCTTTGTGAATTGTTTGGGCTGTAGCCACACCTGCATCCTCAAAGCAGCAGCGACAAGCATGCATCTATCTGTTGAAGGGTGGTGTAACCCTCAAAGTGCACTCCACAAAATATAAAAAATTCTACTTATTTTTCTGTCTGGAAATTGTGTGGGCTGTAGCCGCACCTGCATCCTCAAAGCAGCAGCAACAAGCGTGCATCTGTCTATTAAAGGGTGGTGTTACCCCCAAAGTGCACTCCTCAAAAAATAAAAAATTAATCTTTTTTTTTCTTTTTGTGAATTGTGTGGGCTGTAGCCGCACCTTCTTCCTCAAAGCAGCAGTGATAAGCGATCATTTGTCTGTTAAAGGGTGGTATGACCCACAAAATGCTCTCCACAAAAATTAAAAAATCCTCTTTTTTCTGTCTTTGTGAATTGTGTGGGCTGCAGCCGCATATGCATCCTCAAAGCAGCAGCAACAAGCATGCGTCTGTCTGTTAAAGGGTGGTGTAACCCTCAAAGTGCTCTCCACAAAAAATTTTAAAAAATTATTTTTTTCTGTCTTTGTGAATTGTGTGGGCTGTAGCTGCACCTGTATCCTCAAAGCAGTAGCGACAAGAGTGCATCTATCTGTTAAAGCGTGGTGTAACCCTCAAAGTGCGCTAAAAAAAAATTATTTTTTTTCTGTCTTTGTGAATTGTGTGGGCTGAAGCCGCACCTACATCCTCAAAGCAGCAGCGACAAGCATGCATCTGTCTGTTAAAGGGTGGTGTAACCCTCAAAGTGCACTTAACAAAAAATAAAAAATACAGCTTATTTTTCTGTCTTTGTGAGTTGTGTGGGCTGTAGCCGCACCTGCATCCTCAAAGCAGCAGCGACAAGCGTGTGTCTGTCTGTTAAAGGGTGGTGTAACCCTCAAAGTGCGCTCTACAAAAAATAATAAATCCTTTTTTTTGTCTTTGTGAATTGTGTGGGCTGAAGCCGCACCTACATCCTGAAAGCAGCAGTGACAAGTGTGTGTCTATCTGTTAAAGTGTGGTGTAACGCTCTAAGTGTGCTCCACAAAAAATAAAAAAATATTTTTTCTCTGTCTTTGTGAATTGTGTGGGCTGAAACCGCACCTAGAACCTCAAAGCAGCAGCGACAAGCTTGCATCTGTCTGTTAAAGGGTGGTGTAACCCTCAAAGTGCGCTGCCACAAAAAATTAAAAAATTCTCTTTTTTTTCTGTCTTTGTGAATTGTGTGGGCTTTATCCACACCTGCACCCTCAAAGCAGCAGCAACAAGCGTGCGTCTGTCTGTTAAAGGGTGGTGTAACCCTCATAGTGCGCTCCGCAAAAAATAATTATTTTTTTTTCTGTCTTTGTGAATTGTGTGGGCTGTAGCCCCACATGCATCCTCAAAGCAGCAGCGACAAGCGTGAGTCTGTCAGTTAAATTTTGGTGTAACCCCCAACGTGCACTCCTACCAAAATAAAATAAACTTCTTTTTTTCTTTTTGTGTGTGAAATCTATGTGCAGTAGCCACGCCTGCATCCCCAAAGCAGCAGCGACAAGTGTGCATCTATCTGTTAAAGGGTGGTGTAACCCTCAAAGTGCGCACTACAAAATAAAAAAAATTCTTATTTTTTTTTTGTCTTTGTGAATTGTGTGGGCTATAACCGCACCTGCATCCTCAAATCAGCAGCGACAGGCATTCATCTATCTGTTATAGGGTGGTGTAACCCTCAAAGTGCTCTCCACAAAATATAAAAAAATCTTTTTTTTCTGTCTTTGTGAATTGTGTGGTCTGTAGCCGCACCTGCATCCTCAAAGCAGAATCGACAAGCATGTGTCTGTCTGTTAAAGAGTGGTGTAACCCTCAAAGTGCGCTCCTACCAAAATAAAATAATCTTCTTTTTTCTATTTGTGTGTGAAATCTATGTGCAGTAGCTGCACCTGCATCCTCAAAGAAGCAGTGACAGACATTCGTCTATATGTTATAGGGTTTTGTAACCCTCAAAGTGCACTCTACAAAATATAAAAAAATCTTTTTTTTCTGTATTTGTGAATTGTGTGGGCTGTAGCCACACCTGCATCCTCAAAGAAGCAGTGACAAGCGTACATCTGTCTGTTAATGGGTGGTGTAACACCGAAAGTGCGCTCCTACCAAAATAAAATAAGCTTAATTTTTTCTTTTTTTGTGAATTCTATGCACAGTAGCCACACCTGCATCCTCAAAGAAGCAGCTACAAGCATGCGTTTGTCTGTTAAAGGGTGGTGTAACCCTCAAAGTGCTCTCTACAAAAAATAAAATATATTATTTTTTCTGTCTTTGTGAATTGTGTGGCTGTAGCCGCTCCTGCTTCCTCAAAGCTGCAGCGACAAGCATGCATCTGTCTGTTGAAGGGTGGTGTAACCCACAAAGGGCACTCCACAAAATATAAAAATTTCTACTTATTTTTCTGTCTTTGTAAATTGTGTGGGCTGAAGCCGCACCTGCTTCCTCAAAGCAGCAGCAACAAGCGTGCATCTGTCTATTAAAGGGTGGTGTAACCCCCAAAGTGCACTCCTGAAAACATAAAAAATTCATCTTTTTTTTTCATTTTGTGAATTGTGTGGGCTGTAGCCGCACCTGCTTCCTCAATGCAGCATTGACAAGCGAGCATTTGTCTGTTAAAGGGTGGTGTGACTCTCAAAATGCTCTCCACAAAAAATAAAAAATCCTTTTTTTTCTGTCTTTGTGAATTGTGTGGGCTGCAGCTGCACCTACATCCTCAATGCAGCATCGACAAGCGTGCGTCTGTCTGTTAAAGGGTGGTGTAACCCTCAAAGTGCGCTCCACAAAAAATAAAAACTATTTTTTTTCTGTCTTTGTGAATTGTGTGGGCTATAGCCGCACCTGCATCCTCAAAGCAGCAGCAACAAGTGTGCGTCTGTCTATTGAAGGGTGGTGTAACCCTCAAAGTGCACTCCACAAAATATAAAAAATTCTACTTATTTTTCTGTCTGGAAATTGTGTGGGCTGTAGCCGCACCTGCATCCTCAAAGCAGCAGCAACAAGCGTGCATCTGTCTATTAAAGGGTGGTGTTACCCCCAAAGTGTACTCCTCAAAAAATAAAAAATTAATCTTTTTTTTTCTTTTTGTGAATTGTGTGGGCTGTAGCCGCACCTTCTTCCTCAAAGCAGCAGTGATAAGGGATCATTTGTCTGTTAAAGGGTGGTATGACCCACAAAATGCTCTCCACAAAAAATAAAAAATCCTCTTTTTTCTGTCTTTGTGAATTGTGTGGGCTGCAGCCGCATATGCATCCTCAAAGCAGCAGCAACAAGCATGCGTCTGTCTGTTAAAGGGTGGTGTAACCCTCAAAGTGCTCTCCACAAAAAATTTAACAAAATTATTTTTTTCTGTCTTTGTGAATTGTGTGGGTTGTAGCTGCACCTGTATCCTCAAAGCAGTAGCGACAAGAGTGCGTCTATCTGTTAAAGCGTGGTGTAACCCTCAAAGTGCGCTCAAAAAAAAATTATTTTTTTTCTGTCTTTGTGAATTGTGTGGGCTGAAGCCGCACCTACATCCTCAAAGCAGCAGCGACAAGCATGCATCTGTCTGTTAAAGGGCGGTGTAACCCTCAAAGTGCACTTAACAAAAAATAAAAAATACAGCTTATTTTTCTGTCTTTGTGAGTTGTGTGGGCTGTAGCCGCACCTGCATCCTCAAAGCAGCAGCAACAAGCGTGTGTCTGTCTATTAAAGGGTTGTGTTTCCCTCAAAGTGCGCTCCACAAAAAATAAAAATTCTTTTTTTTCTGTCTTTGTGAATTGTGTGGGCTGTAGCCACACCTGCTTCCTCAAAGCAGCAGCGACAATCGTGCATCTGTCTGTTAAAGGGTAGTGTAACACCCAAAGTGCACTCCAACCAAAATAAAATTATCTTCTTTTTTTCTGTGTTTGTGTGTGAAATGTATGCGCTGAAGCTGCACCTGCATCCTCAAACAGCAGCAACAAGCGTGCGTCTGTCTTTAAAGGGTGGTGTATCCCCAAAAGTGCACTCCTCAAAAAATAAAAAATTCATCTTTTTTTTTCTCTTTGTGAATTATGTGGGCTGTAGCCGCACCTGCTTCCTCAAAGCAGCAGTGAAAAGCGAGCATTTGTCTGTTAAAGGGTGGTGTGACTCTAAAAAATGCTCTCCACAAAAAATAAAAAATCCTTTTATTTTCTGTCTTTGTGAATTGTGTGGGCTGCAGCTGCACCTGCATCCTCAAAGCAGCAGCAACAAGCGTGCGTCTGTCTGTTAAAGGGTGGTGTAACCCCCAAAGTGCGCTCATACCAAAATAAAATAAACTTCTTTTTTTCTTTTTTATGTGTGAAATCTATGTGCAGTAGCCACACCTGCATCCTCAAAGCAACAGCGACAAGCGTGCATCTGTCTGTTAAAGGGTTGTGTAACCCTCACAGTGCACTCCACAAAAAATAAAAAACTCTTTTCTTTTCTGTCTTTGTGAATTGTGTTGGCAGTAGCCGCACCTGCATCATCAAAGCAGCAGCGACAAGCGTGCATCTGTCAGTCGAAGGGTGGTGTAACCCTCAAAGTGCACTTAACAAAAAATAAAAAATTCTGCTTATTTTCCTCTCTTTGTGAGTTGTGTGGGCTGTAGCCGCACCTGCATCCTCAAAGCAGCAGCAACAAGCGTTCGTCTGTCTATTAAAGGGTGGTGTAACCCTCAAAGTGAGCTCCACAAAAAATAAAAAATTCTTCTTTTTTTTCTGTCTTTGTGAATTGTGTGGGCTGTAGCCGCACCTGCTTCCTCAAAGCAGCAGCGACAATCGTGCATCTTAATGTTAAAGGGTAGTGTAACACCCAAAGTGCACTCCAACCAAATTAAAATTATCTTCTTTTTTTCTGTTTGTGTGTGAAAAGTTTGCGCAGAAGCAGCACCTGCATCCTCAAACAGCATCGACAAGCATGCATCTGCCTTTAAAGGGTGGTGTAACCCCCAAAGTGCACTCCACAAAAAATAAAAAATTCATCTTTTTTTTTCTCTTTGTGAATTATGTGGGCTGTAGCCGCACCTGCTTCCTCAAAGCAGCAGTGACAATCGAGCATTTGTCTGTTAAAGGGTGGTGTGACTCTAAAAAATGCTCTCCACGAAAAATAAAAAATCCTTTTTTTTTCTGTCATTGTGAATTGTGTGGGCTGCAGCTGCACCTGCATCCTCAAAGCAGCAGCGACAAGCGTGCGTTTGTCTGTTAAAGTGTGGTGAAACCCCCAAAGTGTGCTCCTACCAAAATAAAATAAACTTCTTTTTTTCTTTTTATGTGTGAAATCTATGTGCAGTAGCCACACCTGCATCCTCAAAGCAGCAGCAAAAAGCGTGCATCTGTCTTTTAAAGGGTTGTGTAACCCTCACAGTGCGCTCCACAAAAAATAAAAAACTCTTTTCTTTTCTGTCTTTGTGAATTGTGTTGGCAGTAGCCGCACCTGCATCATCAAAGCAGCAGCGACAAGCGTGCATCTGTCTGTTCAAGGGTGGTGCAACCCTCAAAGTGCACTTAAAAAAAAATATATATTTTACTTATTTTTCTGTCTTTGTGAGTTGTGTGGGCTGTAGCCGCACCTGTATCCTCAAACAGCAGTGACAAGCATGCATCTGTCTTTAAAGGGTGGTGTAACCCCCAAAGTGCACTCCTCAAAAAATAAAACATTCATCTTTTTTTTTCTCTTTGTGAATTGTGTGGGCTGTAGCCGCCGCTGCTTCCTCACTGCACAAGTGACAAGCGAGCATTTGTCTGTTAAAGGGTGGTGTGACTCTCAAAATGCTCTCCACAAAAAATAAAAAATCCTTTTATTTCTGTCTTTGTGAATTGTGTGGGCTGAAGCCGCACATACATCCTCAAAGCAGCAGCGACAAGCGTGCATCTGTCTGTTAAAGGGTGGTGTAACCCTCACAGTGCGCTCCACAAAAAATAAAAATTCTTTTTTTTTCTGTCTTTGTGAATTGTTTTGGCAGTATCCGCACCTGCATCATCAAAGCAGCAGCGACAAGCGTGCATCTGTCTGTTAAAGGGTGGTGTAACCCTCAATGTGCGCTACACAAAAACTAAGAAACTGTTTTTTTTCTGTCTTTGTGAATTGTGTGGGCTGTAGCCGCTCCTGCATCCTCAAAGCAGCAGCGACAAGCATGTGTCTTTCTGTTAAATTGTGGTGTAACCCTCAAAGTGCGCTCTACAAAAAATAAAAAATCTTTTTTTTCTGTCTTTGTGAATGTGTGAGCTGAAGCCGAACCTACATCCTCAAAGCAGCAGCAACAAGCGTGCATTTGTCTGTTAAAGGGTGGTGTAACCCTCACAGTGCGCTCCACAAAAAATAAAAAACTCTTTTTTTTTCTGTCTTTGTGAATTGTTTTGGCAGTATCCGCACCTGCATCATCAAAGCAGCAGCGACAAGCGTGCATCTGTCTGTTAAAGGGTGGTGTAACCCTCAATGTGCGCTACACAAAAACTAAGAAACTATTTTTTTTCTGTCTTTGTGAATTGTGTGGGCTGTAGCCGCACCTGCATCCTCAAAGCAGCAGCGACAAGCATGTGTCTATCTGTTAAATTGTGGTGTAACCCTCAAAGTGCGCTCCACAAAAAATAAAAAATCTTTTTTTTCTGTCTTTGTGAATGTGTGGTCTGAAGCCGAACCTACATCCTCAAAGCAGCAGCGACAAGCGTGCATCTGTCTGTTAAAGGGTGGTGTAACCCTCACAGTGCGCTCCACAAAAAATAAAAAACTCTTTTTTTTTCTGTCTTTGTGAATTGTTTTGGCAGTATCCGCACCTGCATCATCAAAGCAGCAGCGACAAGCGTGCATCTGTCTGTTAAAGGGTGGTGTAACCCTCAATGTGCACTACACAAAAACTAAGAAACTATTTTTTTTCTGTCTTTGTGAATTGTGTGGGCTGTAGCCGCACCTGCATCCTCAAAGCAGCAGCGACAAGCATGTGTCTATCTGTTAAATTGTGGTGTAACCCTCAAAGTGCGCTCCACAAAAAATAAAAAATCTTTTTTTTCTGTCTTTGTGAATGTGTGGGCTGAAGCCGAACCTACATCCTCAAAGCAGCAGCGACAAGCGTGCATCTGTCTGTTAAAGGGTGGTGTAACCCTCACAGTGCGCTCCACAAAAAATAAAAAACTCTTTTTTTTTCTGTCTTTGTGAATTGTTTTGGCAGTATCCGCACCTGCATCATCAAAGCAGCAGCGACAAGCGTGCATCTGTCTGTTGAAGGGTGGTGTAGCCCTCAAAGTGCACTCCACAAAAAATAAAAAATTCTACTTATTTTTCTATCTTTGTGAGTTGTTTGGGCTGTAGTCGCACCTGCATCCTCAAAGCAGCAGCAACAAGCGTGCGTCTGTTTATTAAAGTGTGGTGTAACCCTCACAGTTCGCTCCACAAAAAATAAAAAACTCTTTTCTTTTCTGTCTTTGTGAATTGTGTTGGCAGTAGCCGCACCTGCATCATCAAAGCAGCAGCGAAAAGCGTGCATCTGTCTGTTGAAGGGTGGTGTAACCCTCAAAGTGCACTTAACAAAAAATAAATATTTTACTTATTTTTCTGTCTTTTTTGAGTTGTGTGGGCTGTAGCCGCACCTGCATCCTCAAATCAGCAGCAACATGCGTGCGTCTGTGTATTAAAGTGTGGTGTAACCCTCAAAGTGCGCTCCACAAAAAATAAAAAATTCTTTTTTTTTTCTGTCTTTGTGAATTGTGTGGGCTGTAGCCGCACCTGCTTCCTCAAAGCAGCAGGGACAATCGTGCATCTGTCTGTTAAAGGGTGGTGTAACCCCCAAAGTACACTCAACAAAAAAAAAAACATCTTTTTTTTTTCTCTTTGTGAATTGTGTGGGCTGTAGCCGCACCTGCTTCCTCAATGCAGCAGTGACAAGCGAGCATTTGTCTGTTAAAGGGAGGTGTGACTCTCAGAATGCTCTCCACAAAAATAAAAAATCCTTTTTGTTTTTCTGTCTTTGTGAATTGTGTGGGCTGCAGCTGCACATACATCCTCAAAGCAGCAGCGACAAGCGTGCATCTGTCTGTTAAAGGGTGGTGTAACCCTCACAGTGCGCGCCACAAAAAATAAAAATTCTTTTTTTTTCTGTCTTTGTGAATTGTTTTGGCAGTATCCGCACCTGCATCATCAAAGCAGCAGCGACAAGCGTGCATCTGTCTTTTAAAGGGTGGTGTAACCCTCAATGTGCGCTACACAAAAACTAAGAAACTGTTTTTTTTCTGTCTTTGTGAATTGTGTGGGCTGTAGCCGCTCCTGCATCCTCAAAGCAGCAGCGACAAGCATGTGTCTTTCTGTTAAATTGTGGTGTAACCCTCAAAGTGCGCTCTACAAAAAATAAAAAATCTTTTTTTTCTGTCTTTGTGAATGTGTGAGCTGAAGCCGAACCTACATCCTCAAAGCAGCAGCAACAAGCGTGCATCTGTCTGTTAAAGGGTGGTGTAACCCTCACAGTGCGCTCCACAAAAAATAAAAAACTCTTTTTTTTTCTGTCTTTGTGAATTGTTTTGGCAGTATCCGCACCTGCATCATCAAAGCAGCAGCGACAAGCGTGCATCTGTCTGTTAAAGGGTGGTGTAACCCTCAATGTGCGCTACACAAAAACTAAGAAACTATTTTTTTTCTGTCTTTGTGAATTGTGTGGGCTGTAGCCGCACCTGCATCCTCAAAGCAGCAGCGACAAGCATGTGTCTATCTGTTAAATTGTGGTGTAACCCTCAAAGTGCGCTCCACAAAAAATAAAAAATCTTTTTTTTCTGTCTTTGTGAATGTGTGGTCTGAAGCCGAACCTACATCCTCAAAGCAGCAGCGACAAGCGTGCATCTGTCTGTTAAAGGGTGGTGTAACCCTCACAGTGCGCTCCACAAAAAATAAAAAACTCTTTTTTTTTCTGTCTTTGTGAATTGTTTTGGCAGTATCCGCACCTGCATCATCAAAGCAGCAGCGACAAGCGTGCATCTGTCTGTTAAAGGGTGGTGTAACCCTCAATGTGCACTACACAAAAACTAAGAAACTATTTTTTTTCTGTCTTTGTGAATTGTGTGGGCTGTAGCCGCACCTGCATCCTCAAAGCAGCAGCGACAAGCATGTGTCTATCTGTTAAATTGTGGTGTAACCCTCAAAGTGCGCTCCACAAAAAATAAAAAATCTTTTTTTTCTGTCTTTGTGAATGTGTGGGCTGAAGCCGAACCTACATCCTCAAAGCAGCAGCGACAAGCGTGCATCTGTCTGTTAAAGGGTGGTGTAACCCTCACAGTGCGCTCCACAAAAAATAAAAAACTCTTTTTTTTTCTGTCTTTGTGAATTGTTTTGGCAGTATCCGCACCTGCATCATCAAAGCAGCAGCGACAAGCGTGCATCTGTCTGTTGAAGGGTGGTGTAGCCCTCAAAGTGCACTCCACAAAAAATAAAAAATTCTACTTATTTTTCTATCTTTGTGAGTTGTTTGGGCTGTAGTCGCACCTGCATCCTCAAAGCAGCAGCAACAAGCGTGCGTCTGTTTATTAAAGTGTGGTGT
Source organism: Taudactylus pleione (assembly GCA_031769625.1). Classification (NCBI taxonomy): domain Eukaryota; kingdom Metazoa; phylum Chordata; class Amphibia; order Anura; family Myobatrachidae; genus Taudactylus; species Taudactylus pleione. Next base: position 745,342 of record JAUIMM010000334.1, read on the forward strand.
AACCCTCACAGTTCGCTCCACAAAAAATAAAAAACTCTTTTCTTTTCTGTCTTTGTGAATTGTGTTGGCAGTAGCCGCACCTGCATCATCAAAGCAGCAGCGAAAAGCGTGCATCTGTCTGTTGAAGGGTGGTGTAACCCTCAAAGTGCACTTAACAAAAAATAAATATTTTACTTATTTTTCTGTCTTTTTTGAGTTGTGTGGGCTGTAGCCGCACCTGCATCCTCAAATCAGCAGCAACATGCGTGCGTCTGTGTATTAAAGTGTGGTGTAACCCTCAAAGTGCGCTCCACAAAAAATAAAAAATTCTTTTTTTTTTCTGTCTTTGTGAATTGTGTGGGCTGTAGCCGCACCTGCTTCCTCAAAGCAGCAGGGACAATCGTGCATCTGTCTGTTAAAGGGTGGTGTAACCCCCAAAGTACACTCAACAAAAAAAAAAACATCTTTTTTTTTTCTCTTTGTGAATTGTGTGGGCTGTAGCCGCACCTGCTTCCTCAATGCAGCAGTGACAAGCGAGCATTTGTCTGTTAAAGGGAGGTGTGACTCTCAGAATGCTCTCCACAAAAATAAAAAATCCTTTTTGTTTTTCTGTCTTTGTGAATTGTGTGGGCTGCAGCTGCACCTACATCCTCAAAGCAGCATCGACAAGCGTGCGTCTGTCTGTTAAAGGTGGTGTAACCCTCAAAGTGCGCTCCACAAAAAACAAAAAACTATTTTTTTCTGTCTTTCTGAATTGTGTGGGCTGTAGCCGCACCTGCATCCTCAATGCAGCAGCGACAAGCGTGTGTCTATCTGTTAAAATGTGGTGTAACCCTCAAAGTGCGCTCCACAAAAAATAAAAAATCCTTTTTCTTCTGTCTTTCTGAATTGTGTGGGCTGAAGCCGCACCTACATCCTCAAAGCAGCAGCGACAAGCGTGCATCTCTCTGTTAAAGGGTGGTGTTACCCTCACAGTGCGCTCCACAAAAAACTAAAAAACTCTTTTTTTTTCTGTGTTTGTGAATTGTTTTGGCAGTAGCTGCACCTGCATCATCAAAGCAGAAACGACAAGCATGCATCTGTCTGTTGAAGGGTGGTGTAACCCTCAAAGTGCACTTAACAAAAAATAAATATTTTACATATTTTTCTGTCTTTGTGAGTTGTGTGGGCTGTAGCCGCACCTGCATCCTCAAAGCAGCAGCAACAAGCATGCGTCTGTCTATTAAAGGGTGGTGTAACCCTCAAAGTGCGCTCCACAAAAAATAAAAAATTCTTCTTTTTTTTCTGTCTTTGTGAATTGTGTGGGCTGTAGCCGCACCTGCTTCCTCAAAGCAGCAGCGACAATCGTACATCTGTCTGTTAAAGGGTGTTGTAACACCCAAAGTGCGCTCCAACCTAAATAAAATTATCTTCTTTTTTTCTGTTTGTGTGTGAAATGTATGCGCAGTAGCCGCACCTGTATCCTCAAACAGCAGTGACAAGCATGCATCTGTCTTTAAAGGGTGGTGTAACCCTCAAAGTGCACTCTACAAAAAATAAAAAATTCATATTTTTTTTTCTCTTTGTGAATTGTGTGGGCTGTAGCCGCACCTCCTTCCTCAATGCAGCAGTGACAAGCGAGCATTTGTATGTTAAAGGGTGGTGTGAGTCTCAAAATGCTCTCCACAAAAAATAAAAAATCCTTTTTTTTCTGTCTTTATGAATTGTGTGGGCTGCAGCTGCACCTACATCCACAAAGCAGCATCGACAAGCGTGCGTCTGTCTGTTAAAGGGTGGTGTAACCCTCAAAGTGCGCTCCACAAAAAATAAAAAACTATTTTTTTTTCTGTCTTTGTGAATTGTGTGGGCTGTAGCCGCACCTGCATCCTCAAAGCAGCAGCGACAAGCATGTGTCTATCTGTTACAGTGTGGTGTAACTCTCAAAATGCGCTCCAGAAAAAATAAAAAATCTTTTTTTTCTGTCTTTGTGAATTGTGTGGGCTGAAGCCGCACCCTTATCCTCAAAGCAGAAGCGGCAAGCGTGCATCAATCTGTTAAAGGGTGGTGTAACCCTCACAGTGCGCTCCACATAAAATAAAAAACTCTTTTTTATTATGTCTTTGTGAATTGTTTTGGCAGTAGCTGCACCTGCATCATCAAAGCAGCAGCGACAAGCATGCATCTGTCTGTTGAAGGGTGGTGTAGCCCTCAAAGTGCACTCCACAAAAAATAAAAAATTCAACTTATTTTTCTGTCTTTGTGAGTTGTTTGGGCTGTAGCTGCACCTGCATCCTCAAAGCAGCAGCAACAAGCGTGCGTCTGTTTATTAAAGGGTGGTGTAACCCTCACAATGCGTTCCACAAAAAAAAACAACTCTTTTTTTTGCTGTCTTTGTGAATTGTGTTGGCAGTAGCTGCACCTGCATCATCAAAGCAGCAGCGACAAGCGTGCATCTGTCTGTTGAAGGGTGGTGTAACCCTCAAAGTGCCCTTAACAAAAAATAAATATTTTACTTATTTTTCTGTCTTTGTGAGTTGTGTGGGCTGTAGCCGCACCTGCATCCTCAAATCAGCAGCAACAAGCGTGCGTCTGTGTATTAAAGGGTGGTGTAACCCTCAAAGTGCGCTCCACAAAAAATAAAAAAATCTTCTTTTTTTTCTGTCTTTGTGAATTGTGTGGGCTGTAGCCGAACCTGCTTCCTCAAAGCAGCAGGGACAATCGTGCATCTGTCTGTTAAAGGGTGGTGTAACACCCAAAGTGCGCTCCAACCAAAATAAATTTATCTTCTTTTTTTCTGTGTTTGTGTGTGAAATGTATGCGCAGTAGCCGCACCTGCATCCTCAAACAGCAGTGACAAGCATGCATCTGTCTTTAAAGGGTGGTATAACCCCCAAAGTGCACTCCACAAAAAATAAAAAAATAATCTTTTTTTTTTTCTTTGTGAATTGTGTGGGCTGTAGCCGCACCTGCTTCCTCAATGCAGCAGTGACAAGCGAGCATTTTTCCATTAAAGGGTGGTGTGACTCTCAAAATGCTCTCCACAAAAAATCCTCTTTTTTTTCTGTCTTTCTGAATTGTGTGGGCTGTAGCCACACCTGCATTCTCAAAGCAGCAACAACAAGCGTGTGTCTATCTGTTAAAGTGTGGTGTAACCCTCAAAGTGCGCTCCACAAAAAATAAAGTGCCACTTACTTGAATCCCCGCTCCTGCTCACACCGCCGTCCGCATCACCGCAGTCCTCCCGGGCTGGCGCACTCTGCATTATGGGAGAGACATCATGACATCTCTCCCATAACCCACTACAGGAGCTGGAAGGCGGAGCTCATGAGTGAGCTCCAGCCCGGCTCTTCCAGTGGGCGCAGCAGCAGACAATGAGAGTCTGTCTGACTCTCGTTGGCTGTCTGTAAATGTATTGGTGTCTCTATGGGCTAGCCAGAGCCCGCCTCCCACCTTTCGCCTGGTGCTATTAGGTAAGTGCTCAGGGGGAGAGAAGGGGCGTGGCTGTGCAGCACAGGACAGTGCTGGGTGCAGGGAAGCCTAGCGCTGGTCCTGAGTAAATGCCGACCGCACTCAGGAGCTCATTCAGAGCCAATTGCGAGTGTACAGCACTCGCAAGCGGCTCGATGTTTGCGCTGCGTCCAGAAGGTGCATGTGCGAGTCCAGCTGAGCGAACTGAAGGTCAGTTGCTATGGGACTCGCAACAAGATGGGACGGCTGTCGATGTTGGTTGACAGCTCATCCCGTTTTGTGGGCGGGTAGAGTGGGTGAGCGGACAAATGCAGGCATTCCCTTAGGAACGCCTGGCATTTTTAGGAGGGGTTACTGACATCACTATTGTAAGCTTTGCGAGCGGCTGGAGATAAAAAAAAAACACCTGCCCACATGCAGATCGAGCGGCTGCCAGCAGCGACTGACTCTGAATGAGCTCCTTACTGCGGTCGGCACTACACTGTTTAACTACGATGGGCCAGTACCGTGGCCGGCGGTGCGGGGGCTTCGCCAGCCATGGCGGCCCTGCCCTAGTTATGCTACTTAGGACTGAACATCACCCTGGCCATCAGCTCCCCCCTCTGCCGGGCCTGTCAAATGGTTCCCAGGGCAAGGTGCCCCACACGAACCCCCTTATTACGCCACTGCCGGTGTACCAGCTTTCCGAGAGATTCCAGAAATGTGCTGAATAGTTTGGGGCTGGTTAATGTGATGGCAGGAGGACAGCATGCTAAGTGTGTCTCCCTGCTATAGTATTACCCCCTTTCTCCCTATAACCAGCCTATGACTGGTTATCATAATAAAAGGTGAACCCCAAACAGATTTTTTTTCCTGTATTCCAATACCAGATCATGCTCAGAGGTGTGGGGCTTTTACTAATTTAGGGAAAGACAACAATTGTCAAATTTGTTGAACAAGGCAACTTAACCCTTGAAAAACTACAGGTAATTATTCAAAATTAAGAAATCTGGTGCATGTTCCCATATTACTGCCCTATTTATGCCCAAATCCTTGCTGGTCAAGGCAAATGACAAGTGGGTCATATGTACCTGACCACTCTCTGTGGGTTTCAAGGGTAACATTTGATGAGTGAAGCTAGTCAAACCCTGTACAACTACAGCTTCTTATTCAAAATGACAAAATGTGGTGCCTGTGCCCGCTTTATTGCCCTATTCATGCCAAAATCCTCTTTGGTCAAGGCAAATGACAAGTGGGTCACATGTATGTGATGACCCTCTGTGGGTTTCAAGTGTAACATTTGATGACCGAAGCTAGTTAACCCCTGCACAACTACAGCTTCTTATTCAAAATGACAAAATGTAATGCATGTGCCCGCTTTACTGCCCTATTCATGCCAAAATCCTTGTTGGTCAAAGGAAATGGAAAGTGGGTCATATGTATGTGACCACCCCCTGTGCGTTTCAAGTGTAACATTTGATGACCGAAGCTAGTTAACCCCTGCACAACTACAGCTTCTTATTCAAAATGATATAATCTGGTGCCTATGCCCGCTTTACTGCCCTATTCATGCCAAAATCCTTGTTGGTCAAGGCAAATGACAAGTGGGTCATATGTACCAGACCACCCTCTGTGGGTTTCAAGTGTAACATTTGATAACCGAAGCTAGTTAACCCCTGCACAACTACAGCTTCTTATTCAAAATTACAAAATGTGGTGCCTGTGACCGCTTTACTGCCCTATTCATGCCAAAACCCTTGTTGGTCAAAGCAAATGGCAAGTGGGTCAAATGTATGTGACCACTCTCTGTGGGTTTAAAGTGTAACATTTCATGACCAAAGCTAGTTAACCCCTGCACAACTACAGCTTCTTATTCAAAATGACAAAATGTGGTGCCTATGCCCGCTTTACTGCCCTATTCATGCCAAAATCCTTGTTGGTCAAGGCAAATGGCAAGTGGGTCATATGTACGTGACAACCCCCTGTGGGTTTCAAGTGTAACATTTGACAACTGAAGCTAGTTAACCCCTGCACAACTACAGCTTCTTATTCAAAATGAGATAATCTGGTGCCTATGCCCGTTTTATTGCCCTATTCATGCCAAAATCATTGTTGGTCAAGGCAAATTACAAGTATGTCATATATACCTGACAACCCTCTGTGGGTTTCAAGTGTAACATTTGATGACCGAAGCTAGTTAACCCCTGCACAACTATAGCTTCTTATTCAAAATGACAAAATGTGGTGCCTAAGCCCACTTTACTGCCCTATTAATGCAAAAATCATTTTTGGTCAAGAGAAATGGCAAGTGGGTCATATGTACCAGACCACCCTCTGTGGGTTTCAAGCATAAAATTTGATGAATGAAGCTAGTTAACCCCTGCACAACTACAGCTTCTTATTCAAAATTATATAATCTGGTGCCTGTGCTCGCTTTTCTGCCCTATTCGTGCAAAAATCATTGTTGGTCAAGGGAAATGGCAAGTGGGTCATATGTACCAGATTACCCTCTGTGGGTTTCAAGTGTAACAGTTGAAGACCGAAGCTAGTTAACCCCTACACAACTACAGCTTCTTATTCAAAATTATATAATCTGGTGCCTATGCCTGCTTTTTCTGCCTTATTCATGCCAAAATCCTTGTCGGTCAAGGCAAATGATAAGTTGGTCATATGTACCAGACCATCCTCTGTGGGTTTCAAGTGTAAAATTTGATCACCAAAGCTAGTTAAACCCTGCACAACTACAGCTTCTTATTCAAAATGACAAAATGTGATGTATGTGCCCGCTTTACTGCCCTATTCATGTGATAAACCTTTGTTGGTCAAAGCAAATGGCAAGTGGGTCATATGTACCAGATTACCCTCTGTGGGTTTCAAGTGTAACAGTTGATGACCGAAGCTAGTTAACCCCTACACAACTACAGCTTCTTATTCAAAATGATATAATCTGGTGCCTATGCCCGCTTTTTCTGCCTTATTCATGCCAAAATCCTTGTTGGTCAAGGCAAATGACAAGTGGGTCATATGTACCAGGCCACCCTCTGTGGGTTTCAAGTGTAACATTTGATCACCAAAGCTAGTTAACCCCTGCACAACTACAGATTCTTATTCAAAATGAGATAATCTGGTGCCTGTGCCCACTTTACTCTCCTATTCATGCCCAAATTCTTATTGTGCCAGGAAAATAACAATTGAAAACTGTGTGAGGGACATAATTCTTTGTTTACATAGTGTTAGTTTAGTGATCTAACTTTATTTAAATGTTTTGATATAACATTTTCTGAATAAGAAGCTAGAAAATGAATAAGAAGTTAATAAGAAGCTGGAGCTGGAATAAGAAGTGAATAAGAAATGAATAAGAGTCTGGCCGAATAAGAAGCCAATTTCAGCCTCGTACGAATACAGCCGTGCAGCGTTATGTAGAGGCAGGGTGTTTCCGGGCAGGGCTGAAGCCGACAGTATTGGTCCAGGCTGGGTGTCATGTCAAGGGCTGGAGAACAGCCAGACAGGTGGTAAAAACTACTAAAATAGGCACCTCTGTGTGCGGGAGTAGTTGCCCAACGCCAATAGTCCCGGAAAGCTGGTTAAAATCAGGAACTGGGCACTTTTTAAATAGTACAAAGCTGGAGCTATTTTAACGACACGTCCACTCATGGTGGCTATCAATTATGGATTATTCCTGAGGTGAATATGAACATCAAAATAGTATAGTAATCTACTATCACATATGTCTATGATAGTTTTGTGGTAATTAAGGATTAATACATATGAGTTTATTAGTATTATAGTAATTAATGTGGAAGTATAGGATTGGCAATGAGTGGATTTTCTTTTTAATTTATTTAATTGCATTGTTTTTTATTTATTATATTTGTGTGGATGGGTACACTTTGGCTAGCTATCAAGATTATAATTATTATTACATTTCACAAATATATAATCACATGATTCTGCACTATTGGGTCACAATTATAATTTTAGTATTGTATTATATTTATTACACATTAATCATTTATTTTAGGGTGCACTAACACTATAATACACTGCATATGTTCTTCCATACATTCAGGGAGTTAATTAACAGTATATTGATAAACACTACTTTAAATTTTATAGTTGTATACTGATTATTAATCAATATTTATATATCACGTAGATTGATGAAAAAATATTATTGACAAAGTGAAAACATTAGTACAGAAACATGTCAGCATTTCAAGGTCCTAAGACCTTTTCATCAGGACTGTACAAATAGCATCCTATTTGTACAGTCCTGATGAAAAGGTCTTAGGACCTTGAAACGTTGACATGTTTCTGTACTAATGTTTTCGCTTCGTCAATAATATGTTTTCATCAATCTATGTGGGATTGCCTCCTCTTTTTCTTGTTCTGGTGGGGTTGTAATACCACTCTTAGGAAGGAAAGTCAGTTGTATTTTACATTCAGGAAGGCACCCCTTATTTTTGATCCTATGTCTGGAGTGCCGAACCATTGCGATCCATATATACATATATATATATATAAATATATATATATATATATACCTGACTAAAGAACGCTATTAGAGTTCTGAAATGTTGATATTACACAAGGGACCGGCATCCATCCTTATATCAGCTACCACGAGTGCCATCTACCTGACCATGTATGTTATGTCTCCACACTTTTTTGTGAGCAGACTGAGAGAGGCACTGGTGCATTACTCTTTGTAATTAGTGAGTGCCAGCAACACAAGTCTTTATATATATATATATATGTTCATATTTTTGTAGACATGCACGATTAATATATTATAATATTTCACAATATAGAATACTTAATTTAACCCTTGGTTTCTCATAAATCTTTATTTTATAAAGGGAGTACTTGGCTAGTAATACATGGTAATAATGTATTGTGGGCCTGATTCAGACCTGGTCGCTATGAGCGTACGCTCGCACGATGCGTATGGAAATTTGTCAAAGTGACGCCACGGGAAGTGAACGCTCGCCAAGGCATAAGCACGCCCACCATGTCTTAGCGAGCGGCCACTTTGTCTGAGCGTATGCCCAGTTGCACAGGCAGAGCTACCCACCAGCAACACGTCATCTCCAGGAAGTGTATTAAAACATTGGTACATCGAACACCATCGGATGCTAACGCAGTGCTTGCAGTTGCTTTACCCTACCACAAGCATTGCAAGGAAATCAGTGTAAAACAAAAGGCAGGTGACGTGTACAATGACGCTGCCTATTAATTATGCACGCTATAAAAACGGCGTTAGAACACTCAGGCACACCTGCATTCGAAAATCCAACCCACCGTTTTTAGTGGACTGCCCCGTCACCACCCACAAAACGGCCTCTCCTGTCACTCACTCTGCAGGGCTGGCTGTGCTGGGGGAGCGAGCGGTCAATGAATGCATAGTGTATTTCGCGCACGCGCACTGCAATGCATACGCATGCGCAGATTAGCAAACATCGGCATTAGCGAATGCATTCCAGATACTGTCCGGGTCTGAATCAGGCCCTGTGTACTGGAAGACTGCCTGAATATAATTGGTCAGTATATTATTGTGATTAGTCCATGCCAACTCTATATAATAATCTACTATCACTTATGTCTATGGTTGTTTTGTAGTGCTTAAGGATTAACACTTATGAATTTATTATTTTCTTTTTAATTTATTTAATTGCATTGTTTATTTATTATATTTGTGTGGGTGGGTATGGTTAGTTATCAAGATTATAATTATTATTAAATTCTAGATATCTCACTTTTTGATTCCCAATTATATAATCACATGAATCTGCACTATTGGTTCACATAATTATAATATTTATTACACATCAATTATTTATTTTAGGGTACACTAACATTATAATACACTGTTGTTTAATGTTACCTTTAACAGGTGTTGTTCCATAATAAGTAATATTCTCCAAACCAGTATACTTAAGAATTTGTCATTTTATTAATTAATTAAATAATTAGATCAAGCCCTTAACTGGGACATATTCTCCCAGGGTTATAATGCAGGAATAACCATGATTGACATTGTCACACAGTACTTATACATTATTACAATATTCAGATTATATGCCCCTTATACGCCCACTAGCATTATCAGATAATAGACAAAGCTTATTTTTGTTAACTCCTCCTTAGCAATCAGACTCGAAACTGAATTCCTTTTGAGTGATACTCATGGAGTGTTGCATCCCATATTTAGTCAAAATAGTTTCCCCAGCACAAGGACACATATATGGGCATGATCTCTTCACTGTGTTAGATAAACAGTTTCCCTAGGGAGCGGCCTTAAAGACACACACTAGTATCCATTTAAATCTGAGTTTGGACAGAGAAACAAAATGGAAGTACCAATGCCCTATTAAATCTCATGTACTGCTTCATTATACAGCATAAAGCATATGTAAATATGGAATTATGTAAATTAGTCTTCGACAGCTCCACCCTTAGATAAGCACATTAATTACATGTGCTATATCTCATCTCCATCTCTTGTATGTTTTCATTTTTTAAGTAGCCATCTGAATATAGCGCATGCACGAGACCCGGATAGCGACGGGCAATCCATCGCTCCGGGTCTCGTACCAAAGTAGGCGTGCTGTCGATGTTGAGTGACAGCACGCCCCCTTTGGTGGGTGGGCCAGGGGCATGGCTGGCCAGACGGAGGCGTTCCCATGGGAATGCCTACCGTCTGGGGCCAGCCCCACTGACATCACAAGTGATGTCAGTGGGAGTGCTTTCGGCTCTGTTAGAGCCGAAAGCACTCTGGGGCTTGCGAGCACAAGGGTCTCTTCGCAAGTCCGATGGTCGCGATGGTTTTGACCATCGCGACCATCTTCCTGGCCGCTCGCTATAGCTGTGGGTGATCACCCTCAGCTAAGCGAGCGGCCAGGAGGCCGCTCTGAAAAACAAGATGGACAGCCCTGATTCAGAGCGAGCGCTCTGTCAGAATGTCTGGCTCTTGATCAGGGCCATTATGCAGAGACAACTTATCTAATAAGATCCATTAACGCATCCACTCCTCTCTACTATAAGGGTTGATTCCAATTAGGTGTTATATTGTATCCCTACTGGCTAACTGGATAATTGTATGTTCAACACAAATCAATTGTTTAGCCAGACCTTGTATGAATTGGATACAAATTTATATTATTTGAAATTGAGCACAATATTGAATAAACATAAATGTATCCTAGTAGTGTTCAGCAGGGTCTGTAACCATTATAGGATACATTGTTCCTAGGCTGAGGAGCAACATTAATGTGTAACAATCTAGTAATATCTGACAATCTGTAAGAAGAACCAGCAACTGTGCACATGGGATAAATGCACACTTGATTCCATTGTGTCATAAGATATATGGGAGGTGTTGAATCCCTAATTGTGATACAATTATTATACATTTTTAGAATTAAATGGGTTACATGATTAATTCACAAGCTGCAGAGACAATCGGCTCCTGAGGCAGGAGTAATTAAGCAGGTGTGAGAGACATCTATGTGCTATACATTTAAGTGAGGACTATTCAGTTCCTAAATTAACACTGAAGATTTACTATAACAACACAGGATCTAAAGCAGTTTATACACAGTGCGATTTTTTGCACAATGTGGATTATTTTGATCGATTGTAACGATCAATCGTGCTCTTTGCCTGTTTTTTCTGTATCATTACAATGCCAATGCATGTCCCCGCCGTCATCTAGCTGGATCGTAGATCTTACGGAAAAACCATAAGATTACAACCTATAGTGTACGATGTGATGCACATCATATGCTGTTTGTCAAATCGTACACGATAGAGATGCATGTAGCACGGACCTGGGAGATCCATGCTACTTGCAGCTTTGTCATTGACACAGAGCATGGATGGGTCCATGAGACCTATCTGTACTGCTGTGGTAAAAAATAAATAAAACTTGTGTAAGAAAAAAGGAAAAAATGGAGGCCCTCCCCCCCAAAAAAAGAGCAACCAGCCCCGGACTTTTAGTGACCCAATGCTGGGTGTGCTTAAATACAGGGTGACAAATGACGTAGGAGGTCCCCCGTACAACCAGCACCGGGCTAGTCAGAACCAACCCTGGTTGCCAAAATACGGGGACAAATGACGTAGGGGTCCCCAACCAGCACTGGGCTCTGATCCGGTCATGGTTCTGGAAATGCAGGGAGAAAAAATGCATAGGGTCCCCCTGTATTATCCAGAACCAGCACCAGACTTTTTCTAGCGGGTGGGGCCAATGCCACAGCCAGGGGAGCCCTTTCACCAGGCCCCCCTGCCGAAGCATTAACCATGACAGCTAGTCAGCCCAGGCCGAAGTTCTCTGGGGAGCTGGGGACCCCCCCAATAAAGGGGTTCCCCTCTAAAGGGCACCCCAGGCCAAGGTTGATAGCCCGGGGCTATCCCCAGCACCCCTGGGCGGTGGGTGCCAGGTTGATTATGTTGTGTGACACAGGTGCAAGTAGCACGGATCTCCCTGGTCCGTGCGTTCATCTGTGTCATTGAAATATACAGCAGCACAGATGGATCTTACTGACCCGTTTGCGCTCTGTGTCAATCACACAGATGCATGTACTATGGATCTCCCTGGTCCGTGCTACATGCATCTGTGTCAGATCGCACTTGATTTAATGATTATGAAGATCATTAGATCATGTACGATAGATTGGGTGAACATTGTGGAGCTTTTGCTGTACATCGTTCACTTCAGTTGGCGGAGAGAGTTCAAGGGCGATTGCATATGTGATCGCATTGTATGCAAATCGCACCGTGTATGGCCGGCTTAAGACTATAGGATCAGTCAACCCCTGTTTACTAATTATATATAATTAAACAAATTTTGCTCTTAACTGTGGATGATATTGAGCTGATGTTTGTCAGATTGTGTTACTGATTAACCTGAAATTGTTATTCTGAATAAATAAAATACAAGGGTCCAGTTGAGATAGCAATTAGCAATTAATGGATGTGCATTAGATATAGTACAAATACTATTTGTGATCTATTGCATCTGCGAGAGACTATAACTGACTAATAATATAATGGAAGTCTATTAAACAAAAGTAAGACTGCGAAGATTTGCGGGGAAGGTGGCGGGGAAGGGGGGGGGTTAGGTTTAGGCACTTAGAGGGGGGATTAGGGTCAGGCACGGGAGGGGAGGTTAGGGTTAGGCACCCTAAAGGAGGGTTAGGGTTAGGGGGTAGAATTAGGTTAGTTTATACTTACCTTTAGGACGATCTGGATTTCCTCCTCTGTCGGACTGCCGCTGCCAGGATTTGAAACATGTCAAATGCATATTTCATGTCATCACATTTTCAACACCGTGGTGTTGATGATTCACTAAGAAGGAAATAAAATAGCAATTTTTTGTGGATAAAATTACTTTTAATATACGTATATATAGTTTTAGAATATATATTAAAAATAAAAAATATTTAGCTGACCTTACTTTTAAGGATATAATAAAGGTTATATTTTATATTTCATTACGGGTCACTATATGATTTATTTTTGATTAATATCAGTCCATGAGTGCCCCTTATCAGAAATACTTTCTTTCTTTTTCATTTGACTATAGTTACCTTATTCTTGGGAGCACCTCCGCTCAGATTGAGTTATATCGTACTATATTTTCAGATTGGGGAAGGATGATTGAAATCTAAGGTTTGTGCGGGTGTCTTTTGTTTTGTGTTGTGGAATATGTTACAAAGCCCTGGCCCTGCAAGAGGCTATTTGTGCCTTGCTGGTTTCAGGGGTAATAATCCCCGTTCTTCAGGCCCAACAGGGAAAGGGTTATTATTCAACTGTATTTTTGATTCAGCAGCCAAATGGGTCTCACCGCCCTATTCTGAATTTGAATTCTCTCAACAGGTGCCCAAGTGATGTATGTAACCCTATGGTCAATTATGCTGGCAATGGAGCCTGGGGATTTTATGGTTTCCCTGGACATACAGGATGCATATCTGCATGTGCCCATTGCACCAAGGGTTTCAGATGTTTTTTGTTCATCAGCAACATTACTAGTTTCAGGCTCTGCCCTTTTGTCTGTCCACAGCCCCTCGGGTGTTTACCAAGATAATTGCAGTCATGACAACTCATCTCAGGTGACAAGGAGTCAGTATACTGCCATACTTGGATGACCTCCTGATATTGGTGCAGTCTCCATAGATGTTACAACGTCAACACCAGCTGACCATTGCCTGTCTACAAGACCACGATGGTACATCTGGGGGCACTACTGGATTCTCTGGCACAAACAGTCTTTCTACCAGGAGACAAGATTTTGGCTCTACAATTGCGGGTGTGCAAATTGATACACAATCGAACAGTGGGCCTGATCCAGAACCGGTCGCAAGCACTGAACGCTTGCAACCGGGTCAATGGTGGCCCACAGCACATGGGCATGACGGAGCCGGCTCCATTGTGCGCATGCGCGAGACTCGGCTAGCGATGGGCAATCCGTTGCTCCGGGCCTCGCACTCAACATCACGAGTGATGTCAGTGGAGAGCTTCCGGCTCTGTTAGAGCTGAAAGCTCTCCAGGGCTTCTGATGAATGAGACCCTACCACAAGGGTCTTGTCACAAGCCCGATGGTCGCGATGGTCTTGACCATAGTGACCATCATCATGGCCGCTCGCTATAGCTGTGGGTGGTCACCCACAGCTATGTGAGCGGCCAAGAGGCCGCTCCAAAAAAAAAAAAGCCCGGCCCTGATTCAGAGCGAGCACTCTGTCAGAGCGAGCAGCTCTAAATCAGGCCCAGTATCAGGTCATGCAGCAATGCAGGTCCTGGGGTCCATGGTATTCACCTTTGACATGGTGGCATATGCATAGTTCCATTCCAGGCCCATGCAGCGATGGATTCTTTCTAGGTGGGACGGTCAGTATCATCTGATAAAGTTTCAAACGATCCTCAATTTGCCAGAGTTTCAGCTCTACCTCTCATCTAAACAATGGTCGCTCATTATGGGTGCGAAAGTGGGTTCTCCTCACCATGGATGCAAGTCTTTGAGGTTGGGGCGCAGTGACAGGTCATTGCACCTTTATGGGAAGATGGCGGCTCAGGAAAGTCACCTGCCCATAAATATTTTGGAGCTTCGTGCAGTGCACAAGGTGCTCATTCTGGCACAGGACCTCTTTGAGGACAGGCCGGTCCAGACTCAATCTGACAACGCGACCACAGTGGCCTACATCAACCATCAGGGAGGCACATGAAGTCCGGCAGCCATGAGGGAAGTGGTGAACATTCTGGTTTGGGCAGAACGCCATCTTTCAGCAATCTCGGCATTATTCTTTCCAGGAGTTCTCAACTGGGAAGCAGATTTCCTAAGTCGTAAGGACATACATGCCAGAGATTGGGCTCTCCATCCAGACATCTTTCAGCTTCTGGTGGACAAGTGGGGACTACCACACGTAGACCTCATGCCATCACATCACAACCATAGATACATAAGGAAGGAAGGTTTTACATCTGCACACACCTACAATGATAATTAAAAAAGGCCCCAATTGAGATATTAATGCGTTAATACCCTGACAATAGTCACTTGTGGAAACATATGTAAATTAAATGTATGCAGCAGAGACAATAGTAGATATTCAGTATATATCAGTCTGCTTCAAGGGACCTTAATATAAATGAGCCCTTGCATAATGTCACAAAAAATTATGATCTCACCACAAAGCTACAATATACTTATCTTATAATGTCTAGATAGTGGCTTTTGGGATAAGAAATGCAAATTGGGAAGTGTGACATAAGATTATTATAGGTTATTTCAGGTAGAATAATTATAAATATCTAATTTTCATTTTCCAAGGAATGAGGAATAGATACTGACTGGTTTAATCAGGACACGTATGTGTAGGTATCCTAATGTCAGACTCCATCCCACCTTTGTACCTATATGACCAAATTAAGGGCAATAATCACAAGTTTCCTTTATTTTAATTAAGCTGGTACAATTTACTTATGTGACTCATAGTTTAACCACCATATTCTTTTCCTAATCTTAAAGTAATAATTACACAGACACACTGCAGGGTTAATTTTGTTTTAATACACATTCTTTAATACATTTCCTTATCACTATTCTTCTATTTTTTAATCTATATTTCACTATTAATTTTGTCCTAGAGACAGAGGAACATTTTTAAAGTATATCCAATAAATGTTAAGTCTTTATTACCAAAAATATATCAATAGCATTGTGCGCCATCTAGAGGACAAGACATTTGCCTTCCTTCTGTTTTCTTGACATCAAATCACAACCACAAGGTTCCCAGGTATGGGTTCAAGACAAGAGACCCCTCAGCCACATTCGTGGACGCTCTGGCGGTGAGGTGGGATTTCAGGTTGCCATACCTGTTTCCTCCAATCTCCCTCCTACCAAGGGTCCTCAGAAAATTCATGCAAGAAGGTGGCAGAGTAATACTAATAGCCCCCGGCTTGGCCTAGACGACATTGGTTCACCAATCTGACTTGTCTATCCGTAGACAATCCACTTCCTCTATGGACAGATTTTGCTAGTGCAGGGTCCCTGCCTACATCCGGACCTACCTCGTCTGACTTTAACTGCATGGATCTTGAGTTTTCTGTCTTAAAAGCCAAAGGTTTTGCTACTTCCATGATTCAGATGATGCTCATGGAAAGAAATCCTTCTTCTGCCCTATCTATTTCAGGATTTGGCATTCCTTTTTTCAATGGTGTTCCCACAGGAAGTATGACCCTAAAGCTTTTAGGGTCTCCTGAGTTTTTACTTTTCTCCAGGCTGGACTAGACTTAGGTCTTCGCCTGGCTACCTTGAGAGTTCAGGTTTCTGCATTGTTAGTTCGGTTACAGCGCAGAATTGCTCCACAATTTTTGCAGGGTGTTCTCCAGTTGCAACCTCTTTATGTCCCACCAGTGGCACAGTGGGATTTATCCTTGGTTCTCAGGGCACTGTAGGCTCCTCCCTTTGAGCCCTTGGACACAGAGGACCTCAAATGGTTGACAGCAAAGTCACTTTTTCTCCTTGCTATCTCCTCAGCTCGCAGAGTTTCTAATTTGGCAGTGCTTTCATGTCGCTCCTATTTTTCAGCAGAATAGAGCTGTACTTCGTACACGGGCAGGTTATCTTCCAAAGGTGGTATCCCGTTTTCATATGAATGAAGAAATTGTAGTCCCGGCCTTTCAGTCTTCAGACCTTTCTAGAGGTAAAGCTTCCCTGGATGTGGTTCGAGCCATTCATATCTACGTGGATCGTACCAACTCCATCAGAAAATCAGATGCTCTTTTTGTGTTATGGTTTTCTAAAGCGAGGCTGGCCAGCTAATAAGCAGACTCTGGCTTGCTTCCTGCATATGACTATTTCTCAGGTTTATAGACAGGCTGATCTCCCTGTCCCTAACACGGCGACAGCACATTCGACTCTGTCTGTGGGACC
This sequence comes from Taudactylus pleione, assembly GCA_031769625.1. Taxonomy (NCBI): domain Eukaryota; kingdom Metazoa; phylum Chordata; class Amphibia; order Anura; family Myobatrachidae; genus Taudactylus; species Taudactylus pleione. The sequence continues at coordinate 762,176 of JAUIMM010000334.1, forward strand.
ATCATGGGCATTTAGAAATGGTGCCTCTGTGGAACAATTGTGCAAGGCAGCCACCTGGTCTTCTGTCCACACTTTAAGCAAATTTTATGCAGTTGATACTTTTGCCTCCCAGAATGCTTTCTTTGGGTGATGAACTCTCCTCTCTGCGCAGGAGCATCCCCACCCTTAAGGGAACTGCTTTAGGACATCCTCAAGGTAGTTCCTGTGGACCCTATAGACCCTGAAGAAGAAAATAATAGTTATGGTAGACTTACCTTTGTTAACTCTTTTTCTTCTAGGTCCGTAGGGTCCATTGGGTGCCCACCCTGATGCACCTGGCCTCACTTGGGATCTGTTCCTTCTTGTCACTGATTCCTTCATATTTGTGAGTGTTTCTAGTGTAATTTGTACTTCTCCGCTTTCCTTTTCCTGCCATTTAGGCTTGTTTACAAACTGAATACCTGTGGCTAGGGGCGGGGTATAAATGGAGGAGGACCAGTGCATTCTGGTAGCTAAAGCTTTGACTGTTTGGTGCCTGGATCTATCCAACCACATACCCCAAGGTAGTTACTATGGACCTGATGGACCTCAAAGAAAAAGAGTTAACAAAGGTAAGTCTACCATAACTCTAATTTTTTTCCCCGTGATAAACATGTGTTTAGTAGTGTTAAATTTTAGTCACTATTCAATTGAACATTTTTTGGTTGTTATAATTCTGATTTATAATGGATTTATCATTGATAAAAAATATTGGTAGACCTATTTTTCACTTTATTACTTTATCAGTTCTCACCACCCATAGGTGTTTTTCAGGCAGCTTTTTTTCTTAAGACGCCCAACTGAGCAATGCAATTGTTGCTCCTTCAAGGCATGATAACCGCCGGCATTTCTGTTTGACCCCTCAAGAGGGTGCAAGCAGAAATGTGTGAAAAACCCCCTGCTAACCAGAACTTTAGACTGATTTAGCCATTTTACATGGCTAAACTCGGTCTTATAGGGGGCAAAGAGGTCGATAATTAATGAGCGCTCAAACCAATTGAATAGCAAAACTGTGCACTCATTAATTATCACCACCCATGGAACATTTGAATTGCCCCCTGTGAGTTTTGATTAAAAGTATTTCAATATTTGAATTTTTATTAACTGGTATGTAATTATTAAGGGTTATTATCAAGTATTTAATCAAATATTTCAGTAAGATGTCTTTTTTTGGCCTCTTTCATCACCCTATTTTGAGTTGGTATAATCCTGTTTGTTATGTGTTAGTGTTATGAGGATTTTTTTTGTATATTTTTTCCAAAGTTTAATTAGGGAAATGTCCTTTTAAGCTTTTGTGGTGAGACAGCAGGCCTGCTTGTAAAAGCCTCTCTTATGGATCAACTAGTTTAGCAGCCGATTGGCTACAGCTTATTCTGGACACAACAGTGCGGAGGAAGACAAAGCCACGACCAGTCGTTTTTCTTCTTTCTTTTTTGTATCATATGCAGGTCAGATAGATGGACTTTCATCTGGCTGAGGTAATGATTTAGGAACCCGAGTGAACTTGTCCTAGAGAATTCAGGAGTAAGAGCCCCTAGCAGTTCAGGAATTTTACCATGGTGAGCGGCAATTTACTAAGGTCTAGCTGATTTTCTATTGAGCTTTGTGCTTATTCCGTCTCTCTTTTGTTCCCTGCCTTTTAAGTGAGGTTCCTGCTCTGCATGGATTATCTGTCAAGGCCTGCCCCTATACACATCCCAATCAGACAGTCAAGAGGACGGAATGCAGCAGGGCAATAGATCTGCCAAATCCACAAACCTAGGTAAGTTTATTAGGGCTTTTTTTATTTCAGCAGTGTGTAATGTTGTAACTGGTCCCTGTCTGCAATCTGTAGTGGTAATTCCGCAGCCCTGCATATCCAGCCAGTCTTGGATGTATACGCTGCTTGGGGGTCACAATTTTTTTTGAGGGGGGGTTGCAGAAAATATTCAGAGAAAGGGGATTCCTTGGTTTAAATACCAACGCTGGATTACCAAAGGTAAGTATAGGGGTTAGGGGTTAGACAATAGGGGGAGGGTTAGATTTAGGGAGTGAGAAGGGAGAGGTAAGGTACTGGGGGTGAGGGATGGGTTTTGCCACCAAGGTTGGAGGGAGTGGGTTGGGATACCTACTGACAGGTATCGGGATGCCAGCAATGTTTGAAGGCTTGCATCCCGAGCTCCATCATTATGTACCTAACCTCGTTGCAGAACGCATCATGCCTTGACCTGTTGTCTTCCCTTCTTTTTTTATCCTATTCAGGATGGATGACTTTTTAAGGTCGGGGCAGCGCCTCAGCAAAGAGGAACAATGTGAGGTGGACTTGGGTTTCTAGTGGAAAACAGCTCCTTAAAGTTCAGCCATTTTACCATGGTGAGTTTAAATTTACAAAGAGTTTTTACTTATGGGTGGGCATTTAGCGGCCCTCCAGCTGTTCAATGACAAATTCCAGCATGCGTTTCAACAGTTTTCACATAGCCATGTAGTCAAACTGTAGCTTGGTCTGCTAAGATGTGCTTTTCCACAACAGCTGCGGGGCATCGTATTGGCCACCAATTATTACACTCTCTATTGTGCTTTGCTAATAAGCAGAACTCCATGCTGTTATTGTACAAGTCCATGCTTTCCTACAGTTTTAACATGCCCAAATAGTAAAACAGAAATCCATGCCATATTAAAACAGTAGGCAAGCATGGAAATCAACAACAGCATGGAGCTCCGCTTTCCACATAATTAGCGCCACCTGTGGATCTTTTAAAATGTGTTAAGTGAGTAATGAATACACCTGCAGTGGTGACCTAGAGCACGTGACCTGTGTGAGGTCCTGAGGACTGAGGGGCCGATTCAGACCCGGACGCTAAGCTGTGTTCACTCGCTAGGGGTGATTGCCGCCCATCTGCACATGCATATGCATCGCAATGCACATGCGCAAGCCAGTTACTGCGATCGGCAATCATGCGCTCATTGTACACAGACTGAGTGCTACTTTGAGTGACAGATAGTGGCGTTTGTGGGTGGTAACAGGGGAAGGTGCTTGTGAACGGGGGAGTGGTGGTGAGAATGCAGGCATGTCTGGGCATCAAAACGGCATTTAAAGGTGTCCATAATAACATGGAAGCGTCATTGTACACATCACCTGGTTGTATTTCAGCCTGCAGTGATCGCAGTGCCTGCGGTGGGGTAGGGTCTACCTCAAGGGCTGCGTGCAGCTCCAATGGCTCTCGATGTTACTGATTAATTATACACTTACTGGAGATGACGTGTGCTTAGAAAGAAAAGTGGGTGTCTTTACACCGGCATGCACTCACTCTGCCGTTGCTCTCTAAGACATAGAAGGCATCCTTACACCAGACAGTGCGATCGCAGAATTTGCATACCCGGCCCCTTTTGGATTCGAGCGATCAAAAGCTTAGCGTCCAGGTCAGAATCGGCCCCTGAGTTTGAGAACCACTGGTCTAGCTGAATCACTGTTATGTGCTTTGTTCTGATACCTTTTTATTTTGTTCACTGCTCTTTAGGTTATTGCTCTGCAAGGATGAACCCATCTGACAAGCCCTGGACTTTTACATAATTTAGCATAGAAAATACACGGATCCATTTAATTTAACAAATGTACTTAGAAGTTCATAGGCAAACGCAGGGTGGTCTCCGTCTGCCTGGAACCCCCCCCAACCCAGCAGACACCATCACCACAATAGAAATAGTAATATAATACAATGTTACTAGTGCTGCATATTCTTCTCAGTATCACAAATGAAATGATTAGGAACACCTGTGGATCTTTTAAAATGTGTCAGCCAGTAATAAATATACCTGTGCACCAACTAGGAAATGTGGAAAATATGCACTGTTAGGGGCCATCAATAGGGTTAATTATTAATGCTGTATAATAATACATTATCCAGTACATAAGGAGACCAATATGTACATATATGTCCAGGGCAGTGCTAGGTCCTTCTGCTGCTACCCCAGACTTGAATGATGCCCACATCGGAACAAAAACATTCTGCTCAGACAGGATGGACCTACTGCCTTATCTAATGGTATACTGTGATCACTCGTCCTGTATATGCTGGAATTATGCAACACAATATACTTTGTATGATTCATATTAAAGCTGGATAAGTGCTAATTATGCCCTCTTCATGGACTGGCCACACTCACTCTAAAATCAAGCATTTGGAAACCCCCCTATAGAAATCCTGCATTTGCCACTGAAGTTTAAAAAAAAAACACTATGAAAAATGTTGACCTGATACCTTTATGCATGATGTTGAAAATATTCAAACTAGTTATAACTGGACTATAAGGACTCAGGGGTCTGTGTATTAATAATCGCTTTACTACAGTGATTATTAATGGTCCAACTCGCCAGGGATATTTTGATTTTTAATAAAAATATCTCGGCTATGTACTACCGGCAACTTGCAGAGAGAGCAGTTGCTGTAACCGCTGTCCCGCATTTAGGAGAAGTCTTTCACAGAGCTGAAAGACTTCCCCAGGGGAAGCTGATACTGCACATGCGCACAGAGTCAGCTTCTGGAAATGGACGTGGTCTGCAGTGGAGGGATTGAAAAATCTCTTCCTGCCCCATATGCTAACAGTAGTTTACACCATTTGAAGACGTTTTAAACTGCCATGGCTAAACTCCGAAAAGCTACTCTTTTTGGAGTTTAGTACATAAGGGTTAGATCATAGTCTCCATTTATAAGTACTGCAATCTGCAGCGCTAAATAGCACTTTGTCTGAGATTTCTGTGAAATCTGCATTGTACTATTAGTACATACTGTAGTAACAATACATAAAATTATGCAGAAACTGCAGTTTCTGCATAATTTTATGTAAGAACCTGCTTGTTACATAGGCCTCTAAGTTTCAGGGCGCCATTCCACTGCGGTCTTGCTGCTCCCTGAGCTGCTCCTCCCTCACCCTCCGCTCCCCCTTTGAGAGTCACAGCAGCCATTTTCTGCATTCAGGTCTCCGGGAACGCTGGGTACAGTCTCCTTGTATATCTCTCCCAAGGGCCAGGTTTATACAGCGCTATATCTTACCAGCCACTGTGGTTTATGTAGTTGATTTTAGTGCCCACTGCAGTTATATTGATATTCTGCATTGTATGTGACTTGTGCTAGCACTGCTGTCTGTTTTCTTTTTTCCTATTACTGTCAGCTTATACATTTCCCTTTATTCCAATATAACCCTGGCATACTAAGGTATAGGGGGTTCATAGTACCTCACATCTCCCTATATTTGTGTGGGCTATCACATACTGATGTGATAGCACTACACTGTGCCATATAGCACATACATCTGGGTTGCTCACTGCACTGTGCCAGATTGTGTATTACATTATTCTTGCAGCTATGTCTGGCAGAGGCAAGAATAACAAGCATAAACTAACACTAATTAGCATTTAACTGTTCGGTGCCTGGTCTTCCGACCATAATATCCCCATGGTATCCCTGTGGACCCTATGGACCTAGAAGAAAAGGAGTCATCTAGGTTAGTCTACCATAACTTTATATGTCATCTTAGACAAGTTAGACCAAGGAGATTTTGTGGAGCACACTTTTTGCAGATCATCCATGTTTTCCTATAAAAATATAGAATAGTGTTTGATCTATGATTAACAGGAAACAAAGAGGATTTTCTTCTATATTTGATTTTTGAGTTCTCATTAGAGGCATTAATGTCAATAATCGGTTTTACTTTATTTGAAATTGCAGTATTGTTATCTTCCTATAGATCTTCTAATAACGTAATGGAGCAGTATCCGTATCATCTAGAAGTATGGGAGAAGTGTCTGACTCTCTTTTAGTTGTGTAACTACAAAATATCTTTTTCTACAAAGACGATGGACAAGGAGATTAAGTTCAACAAATAAATCAAACATATTGGGGTCTTTACTGGGGAAAATTTGCAGACCCTTTTGTAAGAGTTTTAATTGGGATTCTGTTCCACCAGTGTCTCATCTCATATTTAGGCAATTGTTCTAATTTAAAAAAAAACCCTTTGATTAGTTCAGCAACAGGTTCCTCAATGTCGCTACTAAAATCCACTATATCATTAGTCTGTATATAAAGTTCTCCCCTAGAGTGTCTATTAGTGAAACAAGTAAATTCTGCCATATCTGGTGCTAATTCAATTACTTACAGCTCCCCGCTTACAACAAAATAAAAAACTTAAAATAACACACTAATTAGCAGAGCACTAATACTTAAAATAATGTATGCTATCTGGGGAGAAATGCGCTCAACTGATCAACCTTAATGGTATATGTATTCTACAAATGGCAATGATAAAAATTACCTAAATCCTAGAATTTTTAAATATCAGTATTTCTAATAATAAATGTTATTATTATTATTATTATTCTAAGGCGCGTCACACACCATGCCATGAGTCACACCTCACAGAAAGTTTTGTAACGTAGAGTAGCGCTGGAAAAAAGTCATAATGTGTAATACAACTTTTTGCCCACCAGGTGTCACTTTTCCCAAACTACATAGCGCATGCGTATGATTTCCAATGCATGTTCTGTATCACCGCCCAATGATTGGCTCACAGAAGCTGTGATTCGGTACACTAAAGTATACAGTATTACTGCATTTTCCACATGGATTCAGGAATGTATAATAAAGCGGTACAAGAATGTCTAATAAAGTTTTAAATCATTAAGCTCTGTGTTACACACTGATTATGCGGTTCAAATTGCAGACTTGCGCCAATGTACTGTAAGTACAGTACTGTTGGCACTGTCCCAGACTTAGACATTGCAGTGTTTTCATTGCTTTAGGAACCACAGTACTGTAGTAATGGGCGAAGAGCGTGGCCTAGCGGGCTAATGTCTAGTCTCACTACTTCTCCCATATTTTTGTCCCGTGGGTTCGAGACCTTGAAAATATAGGTTTTTTTATTATTATTTTTAAAATCTTCACTTACAGTATTCAGTAACTGATAGTGGGATCTGTTTGAGAGAGAGGTCTCGGCATATCAAACTGACTGTGCATTTGAACCGCAAACTTGCGTCAATATCAGCACAGTTGGCGCTGTGGTGGCTGTCAGCCAGCTCCGAAGGGTTACAAATGGGATTTCTGGTGCATGCCCAGTGGAGGGTTTGCAATGGGATCTCTTGCACATGCCCATTGGAGCTGCTCCTTAGCTGTGGCGTACAGTAAGGAGGCTCATACTGTACTGTATACTGTACTGTACAGTAGTAGTAATGCGCATGCCCAGTGTGTCGGGAGTCACACACGATGTAGCAACACACAATGGAGCCACTCCATACACCAGTCGAGCTACTGTACACTGTACAGTACAAGGAGGCTCACTACATGTACAGTACTGTAGTACTGTACAGTACTGTAATTCATAGCCGTCACATCGCAGTACAGTATGGCATGTATCGCTATGCCACGGAGTATGGAAGATCATCACTGCGCATGCCCAGTTGTTTGTATTACTACAGTATACTGTTGAATTTTCACCCTTGCACCACTCTGCACTGTCCAAGACTTGTACACAATAGTAATTTCATGACTTCAGAAACTGTACAGTAGTGGGTTCTGTTTGAGAGGGAAGTCTCTGTAATACAAACTGACTGTTCGTTTAATGCGCAAACTTGCATCATTGTCGATGCTGTCCTTAGACATGGACACTATAGCGGGTGGGTGGAGTGCACAAGTATGAGGCCGCTCTGTGCAGACCTTAATATAGCTTGCATGTGGGCTAGTGGTTAGGTGATCTCTTTGCAACAATGATGGTCCCAGGTTTGAGCCCTGGAAAAGAATATTTTTTCTTTTGGCACTGTCAGCTCTGGAAATTATAGTGAAACTACTGTAGTAGTGTTGTAGTGTAATACTATAGTGTTGTTGTTTTAAAGGCTGCTTAAAAGTAAGACATTACAAACTGATTGTGCATTTAAAAAGTGCAAACTTGCATCACTGTCTGCGCTGTGTTGGCTGTCAGCTCCGAGGGGTTGCAATGGAATTTCTTGCGCATGCCCAGTGGAGGGGTTACAATGGGATCTGTGGCGCCAAGCCATACACCATATAGCGCTGTGCCATGGCATATTGTTACGATCCTCTGGCAATTGCTAGGACCGAGATGGAGGTGTTGGAGATACATGGCACATCGAAGAACAAACACAAGAAGTATAGTTAAATCATGGCAGTTTACTTAATTAATTGATAAAATGGACCAGTGAAAACACAACATGTCAATGGTGCAATAAGGAGCTGAAACCATAGGACAGTCAATAAATTATACTGTAGGTTTACAGTCCAAACTAAAGTTGTTAAATGGCCAGGAGGCCCAGTAGACAGCAATGCTTGAAACGTGGTGAAGAAGCAGGATTGCTGGATGGCCTGGAGGGCCTAGCAGACAGAGATGCTAGAAACCTGGTATAGAAGCAGGATTGCTGGATGGCCTGGAGAGCCTAGCAGACAGTGATGCTTGAAACCTGGTGTAGAAGCAGGATTGCTGTATGGCCAGGAGGACCTAGTAGACAGCGGTGCTTGCAACATGGTGTTGAAGCAGGATTGCTGTTTGGCCTGAAAGGCCTAGTAGACAGCGGTGCTTGAAACGTGGTATTGAAGCAGGATTGCTGTATGGCCTGAAGGGCCTAATAGACAGCGTAGCTAGAAACGTGGTTTTAGAAGCAGGATAGCTGTATGGCCTGGAGGGCCCTGGAGAGTGCATTGCTTGGACCCAGGGTACTTGGGTCACTTAAAAGCCGGTGAGCAGAATACACGCAGCATGTAGAAAATATAGCTGGAAGTCTGGATGCACAGAGAGCAGCTTGCATAACCAAAAGTTCCACATGAAAACTCTACAGCCGATAGGGCGGCGACAGTCTAGGAAGCTCAAATAGGATCAGTTGCCAATCAGGCAACACTAGATGGAAACATGTGAAATCCTCTGACGTCTGAGTCTCCTAACAACCGGCAACCTAGAAGCATGGTCAGGAGCAGGAGGAATACTGGCAGGAGACAAGTCCTGGACTGGACTTGTAACACGTATGGAAGATCATCACTGCACATGCCCAGTTGTCTGTATTACAAAAGTACTATATGCTGTTGGATTTTCACCCTTGTGCCACTCTGCGCTGTCCAAGACTTGTACACAATAGTCATTTCATAACTTCAGAAACTGCTACAGTAATGGGCTCTGTTTGAGAGGAAAGCCTCTGTATTTCAAACTGACTGTGTTTAAAGTGCAAAATAGCATCAGTTTCAATGCTGTCCTAGACTTGGACACTATAGTGATTTTATGAGTTCAGTAACTGATAGTGGTCTCTGTATGAGAGAGGTCTCTAGATTGCAAACTGACTGTGCGTTAAATTGCAAACTTGCGTCAATGTCGGCACTGTCTCAGACTTGGACACTATAGTAATTTCTCATGAGCAGTAACTGGTAGTGGGATATGTTTGAGAGAGAGGTCTCTGCATTTCAAACTGACTGTGCATTTGAACCGCAAACTTGCGTCAATGTCAGCATGGTTGGCGCTGTGGTGGCTGACAGCCAGCTCCGAAGGCTTACAAATGGGATTTCTGGTGCATGCTGAGTGGAGGGTTTGCAATGGGATCTCTTGCACATGCCCATTGGAGCCGCTCCTTAGCTGTGGCGTACAGTAAGGAGGCTCATACTGTACTATATACTGTACTGTACAGTAGTAGTAATGCGCATGCCCAGTGTGTTGGGAGTCACACACGATGGCGCAACACACAATGGAGCCACTCCATACACCAGTCGAGCTACTGTACAGTACAAGGAGGCTCACTACATGTACAGTACTGTAGTACTGTACAGTACTGTAATTCATAGCCGTCACATCGCATACACGACAGATGCAATTCTTACTACAGTAGGAGAGGCTTGTGGGCAAGGGGTTAGGTGATCCACCTTGCTTACTCATCCTCTCCTGTTCGAGACCTTGATAATTTCTTTTTTTTAAATGTTCACTACAGTAGTTCAGTATTGTTATCCAACCCTTACTAAACTCAATACTTTACTGTATGTACTGTTGATGTGCCCAGTTACAGTACTGTAATTTGTTGCTACATACGCCATGTACTGTAGCGCATTGCTAGTCGTGCGCTATGCTGTGGCGTATTGAGTCTCATAGCACTGCACATGCCCAGTTGCCTGTATTACTGTACTGACTGTGCACACTTGCGGTAATGTAAGTACAGTACTGTCGGCATTGTCCCGGACTTAGACATTGTAGTGATTCCATGACTTTAGGTACTACTGTAGTATAGGGTTGAGGCGTGTGGGCTAGGGGGCTAATGCCTAGCCTCACTGCTTCTACCATTTTCTTGTCCCATGGTTTAGAGACCTTTAAAATATATATAATTTTTTTTTAATCTTCACTAACACATTATCCACAAATTCTAGTATTTCTATGCTACAGTACTTTGACAATGTGTGCTCAAGAAAGGGTTGTATGGCACACCAATACAGTACCCACATACAGCATAAAGCTACAGTAGCTGCGCTACATTATAGCATTTCAAGTCTATTTCTATTGCGCATGTCCAGTGTGTTGGGATTCACAAAATGTATCCCAGATCTCTGGCGCATTCCCAGTGGTGCTGCGCCATAGCCATACCCATGTAGGTCTATGTAGCGTACTGACTGTGCAATAATATGAAAAAATAAAAAGTGTCACCTTCCAGGTTTCGAACCGGAAATGGGTTAATAAGGCGTCTGCATGTAGTGGTTTGATTTCTACCCACTACACTACAGATGCCTGAACACTACACCACAGACGCAGATGTCAAGATGGCCAATCTTGTTTTATTAGTTGCAATGCTGCTACAGTACAGTATGTGTAACTCCATTACCCACCTCTGTGCTGCTACAGTATTGTATATACTTATAAACTGTACTACCCTCCATAGATGCTTATTTGCTGTCAGTACTGTCGGCACTATCCCAGACTTGTACACCATAGTGATTTCATGACTTCAGAAACTGGTAGTGGGCTCTATTTGAAAGAGAGCTCTCTGCATTACAAACTGACTGTGCACTTAAAGCGCAATCTTGTATGAACGGTTGGTGCTGTGGTGGCTGTCAGCCAGCTCCAAAAGGTTAGAAATTACATCTCTGGCGCAAGCCCAGTGGGAGGGTTGTAATGGGATTTCTGGTGCATGCCCAGTTTAGCCAAGCCATACACCATGTACAGTACACCAGTAGCACTATTCCATGGTGTATGGAAGATCACAGCACTGCGCATGCCCAGTGGGTCGGGAGTCAAATGCAGCTAAAGTGGGATGTTTTGCTATGACAGGCTTGTGGACAAGTGGTTAGGTGTTCTGTCTTTCTACCTGCCTGTTCCGCCTGTTCTAGACCTTAATAATATATATATATATATATATATATATATATATTTTAATTCTTCACTAGTTTAGTATTGTTATCCAACTCTTACTAAATTTGTTACATTATATATACACTAGATGTTTAACTTTATCCCCCCAAGTGTTTTTCTCCCCCCCCCCCTCCAGTGATTTTTTTGGGGTGTTCTTAGGTGTGTAAAATTTTTTGGATGCATTTTACCTTTGGGGGACTGTCTGAAGGCTGCATGGGGGTTCCCACAATGTTGCATCCCAATTCAGCACATTTTTCCGCCTTCTATTCATGCAGTAGGCAAAACTTTTTCGCATATTATTGTACATTGCATTGACTTCATGCCTAGGAGAAAAGTCTTTCAAATTTATACAGCTATAATTTTCTGCCTCGCAAAATTACGTAATCGGCGAAACTTTTTTAGCCAGTCTCGTATTTTCGCTCCAAATTGAATACGGGCCTCACTGTGTACAGTACTGTACAGTATGTGTACTGTATACTACTGTAAGGACTGCAGGCGGCAACCCCCATTGGCCGGCGCCCCTGGTGTGGGCAATCCTGGCCAATAGGAAGATATGCCCCTGCATCTGTGTCTTATTGACTTTTTGTTATCATACAGTAGCCACTCGCAACACTTAACGCACAATACAGTACTTGGAGCATGGATCTCCCTGATCCGTGCTGCAAGCATCTTCTGCTATTGCATACAATCTAATCTGAAAATTGTTAAACCGTGCACGATAGTTCTTATTGTACATCATGTACTGATTGACTGTACAGGAAGATTAATTCCTGTTCAGAACTGTTGGGGTACTGTGTCGTACTCACTACATTATTCACAACAACCCCAACTGTACTGTACCTTGCAATGACAGATGCACATGTTGGGTCTCAAATGCACTTAAAGAATGAATTACACACAAACACCAATTTTATAAATTAATGAACATTTTTACTTAACATACTGTAATATACAGTACTGTACTGTATGCAGTTAATCACACCTTTTTAATACTGTTCATGCATTTAGATAACATGAAAACAAAATTGATTTGCCAATGGTCACTGCATGATGCCAACTAGAAAAAGTAAACAAAAATGATTGTACTGTACCTGTACTGTACTACATTTTTTATACATTACTGCAGTTACTGTACTGTACTGTATGCTGCCCATCCACTAGATGTGCTGAAAAGTGCCCGATTACGACATTGCAATCATGCAGTCGTTTGTCAGTCTGTGATGAGCCTGCACTGAACAAGCAGTCATTCAGTGCAGACTCATCAATCATCTGCAAACATTGCTCAACCTGACGTTATTGTCAGGTTGACCAGCTTGTTTGCAGGACGATACCTGTAGATGTCTAAACGACCAGCGGCCATGTGCATCGCTGGTCATTTTACACATTTTTGCAAACGATCTGCAAACGATTTATTAATGATTAAAGCATAGAAATCGTGCACTTTATCAGAAATGATGCATGTGGGCTGGTCGTTTCCAACATCTACAGTATCATCAGGCAACATGCTAAACAACCTGACGATATCATCAGGTTCAGCATGTTGCCTAATGATTGATGAGCCTGCATTGAAAGTACGCTCATTCTGTGTACAGTAGGTTCATCACAGATGGAGAAACTACAGCACAATTACAATGTCGTAATTGTGCTCTCGTTTGTCCGTCGGCTAGTGGATGTGTGCCTTAAGTCTTAACTCAACAACTGTATTACATTATGACATTAGCATGCATTTCAAAGAGGGGTGCTGTGCGGTACCTGCTGCCGTGCAGGTGTACTGTACTTTTGTAGCTTGCATTGCACTGTCTCACCTTCAGCCCATATGTTGCTTACAGTAGATGGTCCTGGAATTCCAAGCTGGACACGGACATGACTACTGTACAGTACCTAGGAGGAAGGAGATGACGACTGATACACCCTACCAGACCGAGGACTACATACAAAGATTAGGCTTCTAAGTTAAAATCATCACTGGCACTTTTGGCCTCGGATCCAAAGTTTCACCTATACCAGGTGCAGACTCAACCTCGCACCAGAGTGCAAGGTCCACTATACACCCTGAAGAAAGGAGGATAGGCAGAGATGAACAGACAGTAAAAGACAGACACACAGGTTCTTACCGGAGATACTCTTGTTCTTCATCTCGCTCGATCCCACACAAAGGTCCCTGTAGGAGAGAGAATATGCAATATACATTTGGCCTCACAGAGGGCCTACAGTACATACTTGTTATGGTGGAAGAGGCTTTGGAGATGAACTTATTTAGCTCTTTTGCTTTCCTCCCCCGTAGTCCTCTCCTGTCCTCCGATCATTTCTTCTGATGCTGGCACTTCCCGGGTCTTCCTCTCTTCAGACCTGTTGGTCTAGGTTGGGGTTAATGTTCATTTGGCCTCACAGAGGGTCTGCTGTACCTGTTATGGTGGAAGAGGCTTTGGGGGGAACTTCTTTAGCTCTTTTGCTTTCCACCCCTGTAGTCCTCTCCTGTCCTCTGCATCTTTCTTCTGTCGCTGGTACATCCTGGCCAGCGGCTGTGCTGGGTCTTCCTGTCTTCTGTCAAGTCCCTTCAAGTCATGTTTGTTGATTGAAGATCTTTACTTGGTGGCCGTGTCACTGTCCTCCATGCATGTTTCCTTGGCATGTGCAGCACCCCATTCAATGTGTCCTTTATCCGGGTCAGTACTTCTTTTCCAATCCTGAATCTTGTCCAACATCTTGACAGGATATCTTCTCTTAAATTTCTGGGGATTGGCACTTTCTTCCAACTGCCATAAAAGTTCACCCGCTTGGTCCAATTGCAATAGAGGTCGTAGGGGACATGTTCTTGAAATATTGCTTGTGCATATCGATGCATCTCACAATTGACAGCTCTGTAAAGTTCATTGTCCTTCTCAGCGGTGATTACAGCCAATGGAATATCTGGTAAGGGTGTTCCAAATACAGTCTGTGGTGCTGGGGTGCTTGACATGACAGGTGTTCCTGGTGAAAGTACAGGCAAGCTTGCATTGTTGATCCTCGATTCTTCAACTGACCATTCAGGCAGGCAATATGATGCCACTGGTGTACTCTCCCACTGAGGCAGGCTGGACGATGACACTGGTGTCAAGTCCAAGTGCTCCGATGCCACTGTAGTGTCCATGTCTACCAAGTGGAATGATGGGTCAGTCTCCAAGTTTAAATCCTCATTGTCGTCATCCTCAGGCTCACATTCATCAGGTGTAACCATTTCGTACTCTACTGCCTGGTCATGTCTGTTCCTTGTACGCTGGGCAGTGGCCTCTTGCCATTCTTCTTTACTTTGCTGGATGGCTTCTTTCATTGCTTCTGCAATGGTGTCCTTCAGCCCTTCTTTCAAGTTGTCAATTTTTGCCTCCAGATGTCCAACTTTTCCCATGAGGTCTCTCACCATCTTAGCACAGCTACATGTGCATGCATTATCTTCTTGGAAGGACAGTTTTCGACGAGTTGGTGAGTGGGATGCATCTTTCAGAGGTGTACAAACCAGAGGCTCAAAGGTGTCCAGTTCTTCGGGTCCATCAATTGCTGGTGTTTCATCCTGGTTCTCGACATTGATCGGTTGCTCCGCTTTCCATGGGCCATTATCTCCTATGTTCAGATCCAATGTTGCGCATTTGGGCTTTGCATTTTTCCTTGCCTTCACAAGTACAGGTACATTTTCCTTCTCTGCTTTCTTCTTAGATGGTTTGGTTGTAGACAGTTGTGGGACTAGTGCAGTCAGCCTTTTGGTCAGTGGAAGTGGGCAAGATGAGTTTCCGTTGTAAAAACCTTTGCTCTTCACCATTTTCACAGTTCGGTGCACTCTGAAATATACAAGTATAAAGACACTAAATACAATATTAAGCAAAATAGTGGAAATATAAATGTTTCACATTGCAACACTGTAAACAATTACAGTACTCATACTGTACAGTATGTACTGTACTTTCAAGAATGTGCTGCTACTGTGCTCTAAACAGTACAACTCTAGTAATAACCCACAGAGAAGCAAATTACTGTAGCAGATACAGTTAT
The DNA here is from genome assembly GCA_031769625.1 of Taudactylus pleione. NCBI lineage: Eukaryota > Metazoa > Chordata > Amphibia > Anura > Myobatrachidae > Taudactylus > Taudactylus pleione. Next base: position 777,569 of record JAUIMM010000334.1, read on the forward strand.
TACAGTACATTTCCTCACATTTACACCAGCAGATAATGTGAAATGTGGCCTGCTTGATGGAAACTAAGGGGTATACAGTATATACAGCAAAGGTTGATGTGAGATAAAATTGTGAGATATATATATACAATATAACCAACCAGCTTGTAACTTACAGTACATTTTGCAGGCTGTGTATAATAAATGATAGTTTTGAGCTAAATGTGATATATATTTCCCAATTTTATCTCACATCAAGCTTTGCTACATACAGTATGCCACTTAGTACATAAAGATGCGTCTACGAAGGAGACATTAAACAGGACATTACACACAGCAATATTGCGACTGAAACTAAAATGGCCGCTGGGCAAGCACAAGATGGTCATGAGGACAAAGACAGTCACTCACAGGAGACTATGGCCCTCATTCAGAGCCACTCGCTATTTGCGGTCGTTCGTTCTAAAACAAGGGGTGGCTATTCAAATGAACCGTTCGCTAATTGCGGTCTGTTCATGCCTCTAAGTCTGAACGAGCAAGCAAAACTTGTGGTTGTAATTTTGAAAAATACGACCCTTGCTGCTCGCACCATACGTCATGTCCGCTATTTATTAGATTAATCGAGTACATCGAACAGCGTATGAACTGCTCGCTATTCTTGTGGCTGGTTTTTTCAACCGCTATTTTGCGAGCAGTTCTGAGTTAAAAAAAATCAAGTGACGTGGTCAATGATGCTGCTGTATTAATTATGCACTCCCTTAAAACGCCCGTTTTGACCTTTAAGCACGCCTGCGATCTAATTCCACACCCCTGTTTTCAAGCACCTTCCCCTGTTACCACCCACATACGCCTCCTTCTGTCACTCAAAATAGCAGGCATTCGCTATATAGCGAACAAACGATTTTCGGCCACACTGACTGGTTCGCGCATGCGTATTAAAACCTGTACGCATGCGCAGATGTGCGAACATCGGTCAGAGTGGCTCTGAATCAGGCCCTATGAGGGGTAGCGGGAGGCTCAGCGGTATACGGTGTGTGTGATAGAAACTCGATACGCAAATATGCATCTACAGGGAAGGTAATGGACGAGGCATACTGTGGCAGTGGAACATTAAACACAGCAATATTGTGAATGAAACTAAATGGCCGCTGAGAAAACACAAGATGGCAACGAGGACAAGACGGGCGCGAGAACAAGACGGTCACTCACGGGAGACTATGAGGGGCAGCGTGAGGCTAGGAAACAATCAGCGGTATATGATGTGTGTAATAGATACTCGATATGCAAATATTCGTCTACGGGGAAGGGTAAAGGACGAGGCATACTGTGACAGCGGGATGTTAAACACAGCAATATTGTGACTGAAACTAAAATGGCCGCTGAGCAAACACAAGATGGCCATGAGGACAAGATGGTCACTCCTGGGAGACTATGAGGGGTAGCGGGAGGCTAGGAAACAATCAGTGGTATATGGTGTGTGTGATAGATACTCGATACGCAAATATTCGTCCACAGGGAAGGTTAAAGGACGAGGCATACTGTGGCAGTGGGACGTTAACCACAGCAATATTGCGACTGAAACTAAAATGGCAGCTGAGCGAAGACAAGATGGCCGCGAGGTACAGTAAGTGTTAGACATGTGGACAAATACTGTACAAGAGGACATACAGTACTGTACAGTATAGCAAGGAAACATAGATCAGGACAGTACAAGAAGGAAAATAGAGACTCAGGTTATTCTCAGGCACATGGGAGAAATTACCCTATAAAGTACATACTGTACTGTATAACAGGAACAGGGTAAATTGGCCTAGAAGGCATCAAGGATTAGAAAGAGAATGGGAATTATTCAGATACAGAAATATCCAAATACCTAATGCTACTGTACTGTACATACTGTACCTGTAAAGATAAATGTTACTAAGACAATGATGTTTGAATTTTTAAGTGTACAGAAAAGAGAGAGAGAGAGAGAGAGAGAGAGAGAGAGAGAGAGAAATAGAGAGAGACTGACAAGGGAAAAAAAGGGGAGAGATACAGTACTGTAGAAAACAATGTGGTGTAAAGTACTGTACTTATGTGGCATGGAGAGGCCACTGGGGCCAGAGAGGGGCTGGGGTCCTTCGGTTGTTGATACTGTTGAAAAGAAAATTATGTTACTGTTAAACAAGTACAGAAAAAAGAGAGAAAGAGAGGTAGAGACAAAGGGAGAGAAAGAGAGAAAGAGAGAGAGACTGACAAGGAAAAAAAAGGAGAGAGATACAGTAATGTAGAAAACAATGTGGTGTACAGTACTGTACTAATGCGGCCTGGGGAGGACACTGAGGCCAGGTGGTGACGGTGGTGGTGGTAGTGGAAAAAGAGTGAGAGAGACAAAGAAAAAGAGAGAGAGAGAACAATGTACAGTACTGTGTACTTACTCAGACTACGCAGCCCGGCTGTAGGAGGTGGTGGAGCTGCAGGGGCAGGGGGGCTTTTCGAACTGTAGGGAAAGAATACATGTCATCATTAAGGAGAATTTGACTACTGTACTGTATACTGTAACAATAAATGCTACTGTATGACAAGAATTGCTGGCCTTTACATACTTTGGATGCTATTATATACTGTAGGCAAACCCTGGTGTTTAAAATTTTTTAGGGGCTCTACAGTATTTACTGTACTAAGCAGTGTTAGGAGACAGAGGGCCTGATTCAGAGCCGGACGCTATTTGCGAATGGTCGTTCAGAAAAAGGGGCCGGCTATTTAAATTGAGCGCTCGCTCTTTGCGGTCTGTTGACGCCTCTAGGTCTGAGCGAGCAAACGAAACATGCGCTCACTATTTTGTAAAGACGCCCCCTGGCCATTCGCATCATACGTCACCTCCGCTATTTATTAGATTAATCGAGTACATCGAAAGGCATCTGAACTGCTCGCAGTGCTTGTGGTAGGTTTTACTTCCCTCAATCACTGCGAGCAGTTCAGGCTAAAAGACAACCAAGTGACATGATCGATGACACTCCCTTACTAATTATGCACTCCCATTAAATGCCCGTTTTGACCGTTTGGCACGCCTGTGTTTGGATCTCCACTCCCCGTTTTCAAGCACCTTCCCCTGTTACCACCCACAAATGCCTCATTCTGTCACTCAAATTAGCAGGCCCTTGCTGTTTTGCGAGCGCACGATTTCCAACCACAATGACTGGTTGGTGCATGCGCATTACGACCCATACGCATGCGCAGATGTGCGAACATCACTCGGAGCGAATGAGCGGCCGCTTACGAGTGGCTCTGAATCAGGCCCAGAGTGAGAAGTGATAAGGTACCAGCCAATCAGCTCCCAACTGTCATTTTTCAAACACAGCCTGTGAGATGACAGTTGGGAGCTGATTGGCCTGCACCTTATCACTTTATCACTTTTCACTCTCTCCTAACACTGCTGAGTAAATACTGTAGACCCCTGAATCTGTCCGTGATGTAATAATGTCAGACTTAAAGGGGGCAGGGCCAGTACAGATATACAGTGTGTACAGTAGGTCGACATAGATTTGGTCGACAGGCATTAGTATGGTGGATCAACTTGCCTTTTGTTACTGTAGGTTTAATATACAAACAAGCCATGTCGACCAATAGTGTGTCGCCCTTTATTCCATGTAGATTTAATCACCCTGTCAATCAAATCTCTGCTAGTCATGTGAGTGTGTGGTAATGTAACAACTGTCAGTCATCATCAGATAGTGTAGTATCCAACACCCTACAGTGCAGTGTACTGTACAGTATGTCAGAGTTGTGCATTGTATTTGTTATTGTACTGTATACTGTAATTCATGTGATTATACAGCAATACTGTACTTACTACGTCTGAGACGCCTCCTTATCCTCTCTAGCTGAGGCCTGTCCCTCCTCAGCAGGTCTCACCACCTGCATTGCAGGGACCGAAAGTCGTGGTGCCGTTCGTATTGCCTAAAAATGGCACGACTCGCCCTCCTGTACAGCCAGTGATGCATGATGCACAACGCTAATTCATTACACACAGGTGCATCACTCATTACGGCAGGCGTCTGTGGTGCACTGTGGTGGCAGAGCAGTGGGGGCATCACAGGATCGAAGCCTGGAAGGCTACAATTTGTCACAGAAATCACTTGGTGGTGTGAGAATTCTGTCATTATTAGTTACTGAACTCATGAAATCACAATTGTGTCCAAGTCTAGGACAGCATCGAAATAGATGCTATTTTGCAGTATAACGCTATTTTGCACTTTAAATGCACAGTCAGTTTGTAATACAGAGAGCTCTCTCTCAAACAGGGGCCCTGATTCAGAGCATGACACTCTGACAGAGTGCTTGCTCTAAATCAGGGCTGGCCCTCTGGTTTTTTAGAGCGGCCTCCCAGCCGCTCGCATAACTGTGGGTAACCACCCACAGCTATAGCGAGCGGCCAAAAAGATGGTCACGATGGTCAAGACCATCGCGACCATCGGGCTTGCGATGAGACCCTTGTGGTAGGGTCTCACCTGCCGCAAGCCCTGGAGTGCTTTTGGCTCTATCAGAGCTGAGAGCACTCCCACTGACATTACTTGAGATGTCAGTGAGGCCGGCCCCAGATGGTAGGCATTCCCATGGGAATGCCTCCGTCTGGCGAGCCATGCCCCCGACACGCCCTCCAAAGGGGCGGTGCGGTCACTCACCATCGACAGCATGCCCCCTTTGTAGCAAGACCCATAGCGACAGCTTGGCCATCGCAATGCAGGTCTCGCGCATGAGCATGACGGAGCCAGCTCCCTTGTGGGCATGCGCACTTGGCCAACATCGACCCGCTTGCGAGCGCTCAGCACTCGCGAACGGGTCTGAATTAGGCCCAGAGGCCACTACTAGTTACTGGTCATGAGAAATCACTATAGTGTCCAAGGCTGGAACAGCATCGACATTGTCGCAATTTTGCGGTGTAAATGCACAGTCAGTTTATAATACAGAGACCTCTCTCTCATACAGAGCCCATTCACTACCAGTTTCTGAACTCATGAAATCACTATTGTGTCCAAGCCTGGGACAGTGCAGAGAGTGGCGCAAGAGTGTAAATTCAACCACACCATTAGGTTTTAATATACAGCACAGACACATTCATAGCAGCACATAGTTGTCCTAGCAGATGGAGGATGGTGTCCTTGGCAATGGTCACTATTCGTAGCCATTTTAGAACACAAGAGCAAAGCTGACTGCTTACAATACAGTAAATGGATTATCAAAGTGCCTTTTATTATGGTAATGAGAGCCTCTTGCTTGCTTTGGGGGAAGGGGCCTGATGCACTGTGTATGACCTCTGACCCACTGGGCATGCACCATAAATCCCATTGCAACCCTCCTACTGGGCATGTGCCCATGAGATGCCATTTCTAACTCCTTGGAAATGGCTGACAGCCACCACAGCGCCATGCTGGCATTGACGCAAGTTTGTGATTTAAATGCACAGTCAGTTTGCAATACAGAAGCATCGAAACTGATGCTATTTTGCGATTTAGACGCACAGTCAGTTTGTAATCCAGAGACTTCCCTCTCAAACAGAGCCCACTACTGTAGCAGTTTCTGAAGTCATGAAATGAGTATTGTGTACAAGTCTTGGACAGTGCAGAGTGGCTCAAGGGTGAAAATTCAACAGCATACAGTACTGTAGTAATACAGACAACTGGGCATGCACAGTGATGATATTCCATACAGTACACCATGGCTAAGCGATACCTGGTGTAAGTACTGTACTGTATGGCTTGGCTCCACTGGGCATGCGCCAAAGATTCCATTGTCATTGTAACCCCTCCACTGGGCATGTACCAGAAATCCTGTTTGTAACCCTTTGGAGCTGACTGACAGCCACCGCAGCGCCGTGCTGGCATTGACGCAAGTTTGCAATTCAAACGCACAGTCAGCTTGCAATACAGAGACCTCTCTATCATTCAGAGACCACTACCAGTTACTGAACTCATGAAATCACTATAGTGTCCAGGTCTAGGACAGCATTGAAACTGATGCTATTTTGCGCTTTAAACACACAGTCAGTTTGTAATTTAGAGGCTTCCCTATCAACAGAGCCCACTACTGTAGCAGTTTCTGAAGTCATGAAATTACTATTGTGTACAAGTCTTGGAAAGCACAGAGTGGCACAAGGGTGAAAATTCAACAGCATACAGTACTGTAGTAATATAGGCAACTGCGCATGCGCAGTGATGATCTTCCATACGCCATGGCATAGCGCTACACAGCGTATGGCTTGGCACCACAGATCCCATTGTAACCCCTACACTGGGCATGCACAAGAAATCCCATTGCAACCCCTCGGAGCTGACAGCCACCACAGCGCAGACATTGACGCAAGTTTGCACTTTTTAAATGCACAATCAGTTTGTAATGTCTTACTTTTAAGCAGCCTTTTAAACAACAACAGGGCCGCAACTAGGGGGGGGCTGGAGGTGCACGTGCACCGGGTGAGCCACTGTACCTGGTGCCAGTGACCTCCAGCCCGGCGCTGCAGAGAGGCTCCAAGCCGGACGTCCGCTGGTAATATTTATTACCAGCGGGCGCCCGGCTCCTTCTCTGCAGCAACGCGGTGTAGCCGGAGCCGGAGGCTGGAGTTCCCTCCCGAACTCCAGCTTCTGGCTCTCCCCACGGGCACTATGGGGGAGACGTCATGACATCTCCCCCATAGTTCCAAGGAGCAGCCGGCGGACCAGATGCGATGCTGGATGCAGGAGTGGGGTTCAAGGTAAGTATTTTTTTTTTTAATAAGCTGCACTACAGGGGCATTATTATGGGGGCAGGGGCATTACCACAGGGGCATTACTATGGGGGCATAGGCAATAAGGGGCATTACTAATGGGGCATGAGCACTATAGGGGCATTACTATTGGGGCATGGGCACTACAGGGGCATTACCACAGGGGCATTACTGTGGGGGCATGAGCACTACAGGGGCATTACTGTAAGGGCACTACAGGGATATTACTATGGGGGCATGGGCAATACAGGGGCATTACTATGAGAGCATGGGCACTACAGGGGCATTACTATGAAAGCATGGGCACTACAGGGGCATTAATATGGGAGCATGGGCACTACAGGGGCATTACTGTATGATGGGCACTACAGGGGCATTACTATGGGGGTATTAACATATGGGCATTACTATGGGGGCATTACAATATGGGCACTACTGCAGGGGGAATTACATGGGGGGCGCCAAATTACTGTCTTGCCCCTGGTGACAAAAATCCTAGTTTCGGCCCTGACAACAACACTACAGTATTACAGTACAAAACTGCTACAGTAGTTTCACTATAGTGTCCAGAGCCGACAGTGCCAAAAAAAAAATATTATTTTCTAGGGCTCAAATCCGGGACCATCATTGTTGCAAAGTGATCACCTAACCACTAGCACACACGCCAGCTATATTAAGAAACGCACAGAGCGGCCTCATCCTTGTGCACTCCACCCACCCGCTGTTGTTTTTAATAATAAAAAAAATTGTCTTCTTTTCCAAATATTATACAGTACTCCACCATTCGATAATAATTCATCATATCTCAGTGAAAGCTGTGCATGCATCTCATTAATCTACAGTATCAGTTATACTGTTATAACAACTCGGGCAACTTCACTACTGTACAGTTATGTACAATACTGTATAGTATGTGTACTGATTTGCGTCCCATTCTAAGAGCTTACTGTATGTACAGTATGTGACATTAAAAATATTGCTTGTGCGAACATGCAAATACTGTACTGTGAATGTGATATCCATCCAATTTAAGTTTTAACAGTATGGCATTCAGTACAAATTACAACAGTGGAGCACTCGCCACCCAGCGGTTAAGCTCTGTATTACATGCCATAGCGCATCCTTAGTTGAAGAATACCATGGTAGTTCCCTGAATGGGGGCTATGTTTTTGTTATTTTGTTCTTATATGCTGACAGTAAAACTCAATTTGATACTAGATAAACACCACTGACCCCTCTACCAAGATAAATTACCCCAGTATATAACATATTGTGGAGAATGTGGGCACATATAATCAGCTCTACACAAAATATCTAAGCAGAAATAATGGATGCACAGCATAAGCTAGACAACAGAACAAGAGTACTCACCTTTGTAGCTGAAGGCAGTGGTAAATGATTGAAAACCTATTTGAAGTGTTGTTTGACAGAAAAAATTGTCTGCACATATGCAAAAATATAATGCAAAGTTTGCTTAACCACTTGCCTGGCACGGTCATATCAGATACGACCAAACCAGACAGGGCTCTCCCGGACATGGTCGTATCTGATACAACCAGTCAGAAACGCCCAGTGGGCAGCTTGCTGGAAGTTTACTTCCAGCAGCTGCCCAACTCAGAGGGACCTGCTGGTCCCTCTACACCTGCGGCTCCCCCTCCTTTGTGTCCCAATCACTGCTGGCCACAGTGATCAGGCACCGATGGCACCCCCCTCCCGGCGCACGTCCATACAAGCAGCAGCCACAGCTCATGTAGCTGTAGCTGCTGCTGTGACCCGATCACTGTGGCCAGCAGTGATCAGGAAGCCAGCCCTACACACTTCAGTAAGCAGTAGCGGCGGCTCAGGTAGCCACCACCACTGCTATGTATCCGGGCCACCAACGGGACGCCCTCCAGCTGCGACTCCAGAAAATCAGTGATCAGTGTGATCACTGTGTAGTAGAAGCAGCAACAGCAGCTCTGGCAGCCGCTGCTATGTATCCGGGTCACCAGCGGGACACTCTCCCACTGCGGATCCAAAACAACAGTAATAACATTGATCACTGTATAGAAGCAGCAGCAGCGGTGGCTCTGTTAGCCGCAGCTGCTGCTAAGTACTCTGCCACCATAGCAGCGCCCCTGCCCACTCCTTCCGGCAGAAGGTCCGCCTCCCCACACACATATATACATATATATATATATATATATATAAATATGTCGGCACTCCAGTGCTTATAGATACAGCTTGTCCCGGTGCCATATCAAAATGATGTCACATAACATCCAAAAGAAACGATTGGCACTCACAGGGACGCGATATCCAGTAGTCAAAAGTAGATGAATTGATGCATATACATGGCAAGGTCTACGTCATATTTCAGGGACTTAGGGTCTGATTCAGAGCGGCCGTTCGCTCATTCGGAGCAATGTTAGCACATCTGCGCATGCGTACGGATTGTAATGCGCATGCGCGAACCAGTCAGTGCGGGCAGAAATTGTTTGTTCGCTATATAGCGAGTGCCTGCTATTTTGAGTGACAGGAGGAGGCGTATGTGGGTGGTAACAGGGGAAGGTGCTTGAAAACGGGGAGTGGAAATCAGAACGCATGCGTGCTTAAAGGTCAAAACGGGCATTTTTAAGGTATGCATAATGTAAACAGCAGCGTCATCGACCACGTCACTTGGTTAATTTATAGCCAGAACTGCTCGCAAGATTGCGGTAGGAAAAACCAGCCACAAGAATAGCGAACAGTTCATACGCTGTTCGATGTACTCGATTAATCTATTAAATAGCGGACATGACGTATGATGCGAGCTGCCAGGGGGCGTTTTTTACAAAATAGCGACCGCATGTTTTGTTCGCTCGTGCAGACATGGAGGCATCAACAGACCGCAAAGAGCGAACGGTTCATTTGAATAGCCACCCCCTTTTCCAGAACGACCGTTCGCAAATAGCGTCCGGCTCTGAATCAGGCCCTTAGCCCCTTCATCAGGACCCACTTGCAAAAAAACAGACAAACACAGACAACACTTACCCACCATAAATACCCACTGCATGTCTGACCGCTATCCCTGTCCACTTCCGGTCGCGAGTGAGCCGACACCTCATGCTGCTCTACTTCCGGGACCAACAAGCCTGTGTTGCCTAGCAACCACATGGCTTGAATCTCACACGGGTCAGGGCAGCAAGGAACACCCCTTCAACATGTCAGCATGGATGCACAGGGAACACAGTCAGTACAATATACATAAAATTTAACAATACCAATGCACATTACATATAACGTGCTGCAGTATATCACATACACATATTAAATAAAAAACTGAAACAGTAGCAAAAAAAATTCACAAATATCAAAAATGCACAGCAGCATAATATCCCACAACATATCAGAGACTGGTTACATGAGACTATTCCAATACATTTTTTCATTAAGGCCCCTAGGCCACACAGTAAAATAAGAAATATACAGTCGAACAGGATTATGAAGAGAATCATGTATATAGGTAGCTGGCGGGAGGTAATGCGACCAATTTTAACTGCACCCCTACACGTAAAAGGCGACCATGGCAGTCCTGAAATTTTGAAGGTCGTGAACGGAATTATAATGCCACTAGCAATAGTGACAGTGAGTTTCCTTTGTCAGAATCTGATGATGCTTCGGCACAAATGACTGTCCCTTTAGGCCAAGCTCCAGCTGCAACCAATATGGGTACAGAAGAACTGTCACCCCGTAGGGGGCGGCAAAACAAGAGGGGGCAAACAAAACCCACCCCGGAATCCATCCAGAAGGAGGCGTTTATTTTTAACCTCTCCAAACGAGTTTTGAATGACACCGATATACAGGTCCTGAATAAGGGACTATCTTTTGTGCCTACCAATTTTCATGATACCCAGATTTTCTCGCAATCTAAGACTCAAAGAGCATTTTCAACATAAGGCTCCGATTTTGGAAACATCAGCAGTTGATGATTTTTGAAAAAAGCATCCAAATCTGTATCTGATCCGATTTCTACCAACTCTTCACTTAAAACTTTTAATAGGCTATTGGATGATGCGGTCACCAGATTTACTGAGGCTTCTGGAAAGGTTAAGAAAAATTTATCTAAGGCAGAAGCTACTGCATTAGGGAACCTTGGTTCATATAAGGATATTATCATCAGGCCTGCTGATAAAGGTGGGGCCATCATGGTGCAAGATATTCAGGATTATAGAGATGAGATTGTGTAACAACTCTCTGAGGTGGAGGTCTATAGAAAACTACAATGTGACCCTGCTAAGCAATATCAGCAAGAACTTAAGATGATCTTGGATCGAGCACCTAAACTGATGAAAGCAATATTTAATAAACATACCAAGGTCCCAGTACTCTACACCCTACCTAAGCTGCATAAGGACAGTATAATTCCTCCTGGTAGACCGATCATTTCGGCTAGAGACTCATTGCTATAGCCCGTGGCGCAATTTCCGGACTTCCTGCTTCAGCCATTATTACCTTTACAACCCTCTTTTCTAAAAGATACTACTAATTTTTTGAAACTTTTACTGGAGATTAAAGAAGTTCCAAATGGTACCTTACTATGTTGTCTGGACATTTGTAGTCTTTACACTTCTATTCCCCATGCGAGGGCTTGGAAGCCATGAAAAAATTTGTGACGCTATATCTAGATCCAAATTTGCTGGATATAGATTTATTTATGTCCTTACTTGAATTTATTTTGCTCAAAAATAATTTCCTACATGATGGTCACTACTATTTGCAATTGCACGGTTGCACTATGGGGTCATCAGTGTCCCCGTCATATGCAAATATTTTCATGTTTGATCAGGAGAATAGGATGTTTTTAAATAGACCGGATGTTAAATGTTTTCTTCCCGTGTATACTAGGTATATAGACGATGTGTTCCTGTTGTGGACAGGTGGTGCTGAATGGTTTGTATCATTGCTCAATGAGATCAATGGTTTAGATTCATCTATAAAGTTTATATATGTTTATAGTACTGATTCAGCATCTTTTCTATATGTACACCTCAAAATCATTAATGGTAAGATGTTTTAAGTACACCTCAAAATCATTAATGGTAAGATGATTACAGATGTTTTTTGTAAAGATGTGGATTGGAATACCTTTCTTATGGCTGGTAGTCATCATCCACTGGCTCTTAAGAAAGGCCTCCCACTCTCTCAAATGATGAGAGTGGCAAGGATTATGAGTGATAGGTCTAAAATGTCATCTAGACTGGATGAGTTGATTGCCAAATATCTTGCTAGGGGTTATGACTATGACACGTTGCAAGAACAGAAAAGGAAGGTGCTCAGGGATGAATTATTGCAGCCCAAAGCCAGGGACAATAATAAAATTATCCCATGGTCAAGTAATTTTACAGTGGCTAGCCCTATAATTAGGCATGCCACGAAGGCACTTTGGCCTATAGTGTCTTCTGACCATGAGCTACCTGTGTTTAAGGAGGTGAGACCGGGGGCTGCCTTTCGTAGAAGCAGTAATCTTAGAAACCGGCTCATGATTACAGACATTACAGGTAGAGGAGTACCCTCCCCTTCTAATGTTTATGTGAAACCACCTGGATGTTACTCTTGTTATAACTGTACCACCTGCAGATATTTGGTTTCATCTAGAAGTGTTAAGCATCCTCATCTTGACAAGAATTTTGATATGCGTTATGTGTTAACTTGTATGTCAGCTTTTGTCGTGTATATTATCTGGTGCCCATGTGGCTTGTATTATGTGGGCCAGACGTCACGGAAATTTCGTGACAGGATGGCGTTACACAGATCGGCCATTAATTTGGCTACGACAGGTAGAGAGATTGATCAACCTGTGGCAAAACATTTTAAGAATAGTCATCATTCGTTGTCTGCTCTCAAATACCAGATAATTGATCATGTTCCTGAATCATGTAGAGGGGGAGATAGGATATAAAAAAATTCTTATTCTTGAAGCATGTTGGATCTTCAGTCTTGATACTGTGTGGCCTAGGGACCTTAATGAAAAAATTAATTGGAATAGTCTCATGTAAGCAGTCTCTGATATTTTGTGGGATATTATGCTGCTGTGCATTTTTATTATTTGATATTTGTGAATTTTTTTGCTACTGTTTCAGTTTTTATTTAATATGTGTATGTGATATACTGCAGCACGTTATACGTAATGTGCATTGGTATTGTTAAATTTTATGTATATTGTACTGACTGTGTTCCCTGTGCATCCATGCTGACGTGTTGAGGGGGTGTTCCTTGCTGCCCTGACCTGGTGGGACGCAAGCCATGTGGTTGCTAGGCAACACAGGCTTGTTGATCCCGGACGTAGAGCAGCATGAGGCGCTGGCTCACTCGCGGCCGGAAGTGGACAGGGATAGCGGTCAGACATGCAGTGGGTATTTATGGTGGGTAAGTGTTGCTCTGTGTTTGTCTGTTTTTTTGCAAGTGGGTCCTGATGAAGGGGCTAAGGGCCTGAAACGTGACGTAGACCATGCCATGTATATGCAGTAAATTCATCTACTTTTGACTACTGGATATCAAGTCCCTGTGAATGCCGATCATTTCTTTTGGATGATATATATATATATATATTTATATATAGATATATATATATATATTAGGGGTGTGCACTGGCCACTTTTCGTGTTTTGTGTTTTGGTTTTGGATCTGGATCTTTCTTCATGTTTTGGATCTGGATTGGTTTTGCCAAAACCACCCTTCCGTGTTTTGGGTTCTGGGTTTTGTGCTTTGGATCTGTATTTTTTTTTAAAAAGAATAAAAACAGCTAAAATCACAGAATGTGTTGGTTTTTCTGCTCCTATGCTATTATTAACCTCAATAACCTTAATTTCCACTCATTTCCAGTCTATTCTGAACACCTCACAATAGTGTTTTTATGTCCAAAAGGCTATGCTAAGTGACACGAGTGGGCGGCACAAACACGTGGCCCATCTAGGAGTGGCACTGCAGTGGCAGACAGGATGGCAGTTTGAAAACTAGGCAACAAACAGGTACATAATGCAAAGAAAAAAAAGAGGTGCAAGATGGAATTGTCCTTGGGCCCTCCCACCCTCCATTATGTTGTATAAACAGGACATGCACACTTTAACAAACCAATCATTTCAGCGCCAGGGTCTGCCACACAACTGTGGCTGAAATGATTGGTTCGTTTGGGCCCCCACAAAAACAAGCGGCAATTAATCTGTCCATGCACAAACTGGCTCTACGGAGGCAAGATGTCATCCTCATCCACCGATTCCTCACCCTCTTCAGTGTTGTGTACATCCTCATCCTCACAGACAATTTACTCGTCCCCGCTGGAATCCACCACCACAGGTCCCTCTGTACGTTCTGGAGGCTGGTCTCCCTGGAAGAGTTGATAATTCATTTTTATGAACATCATCTTCTCCACATTTTGGGGAAGCAACCATCTACGCCTTTCGCTGACAAGGTTCCTGGCTGCACTAAACACTCTTTCGGAGTACACACTGAAGGGGGGGCAACTCAGGTAAAATAGAGCCAGTTTGTACAGGGGCCTCCAATTTGCCTCTTTTTCCTGCCAGTACAGGTACGGACTGTCTGACATGCCTACTTGGATGCTGTCACCGATGTAATCCTCCACCATTCTGTCAATGGTGACAGTATCATATGCAGTGACAGTAGACATGTCAGAAATTGTTGCCAGGTCCTTCAGTCCAGACCAGATGTCCAAACTTGGTCCTGCCTGCCCTGCATCACTGCCAGCGGGTTGCTTAGGATACCTAAGTTTTTTCCTGGCAGCCCCAGTTGCGGGAGAAAATGAAGAAGGAGCTGTTGATGTGTCACGTTCTGCTTCAGCTGATAGTGTTTTCACCAGCAGGTCTTTGCACCTCTGCAGGCTTGTGTCGGCCGGAAAGAGAGACACCACATAGGCTTTAAACCTATGATCGAGCACAGTGGCCAAAATGTAGTGGTCTGATTTCAACAGATTGACCACCCTGGAATCCTGGCAAAGCGAATGAAGGGCTTCATCCACAAGTCCCACATGCCGAGCGGAATCGCTCCGTCTTAGCTCCTCCTTCACTTTCTCCAGCTGCTTCTGCAAAAGCCTGATGAGGGGAATGACCTGACTCAAGCTGGCAGTGTCTGAACTGACTTCATGTGTGGCAAGTTCGAAGGGCTGGACAACCTTGCACAACACGGAAATCATTCTCCACTGCACTTGAGTCAGGTGCATACCCCCTCCTTTGCCTATGTCATAGGTGGATGTATAGGCTTGAATGGCCTTTTGCTGCTCCTCTATCCTCTGAAGTATATAGAGGGTTGAGTTCCACCGCGTCACAACCTTTTGCTTCAGGTGATGGTGGGGCAGGTTAAAGAGGGTTTGCTGGTGCTCCAGTCTTCGGCACGCAGTCGCTGAATGGTGAAAGTGGCCAGAAATTTTTTGGGCCACCCAAAGCGTCTCCTGCATGTCCCTGTCACTTTTCAGAAAATTCTGCACCACCAAGTTTATTGTGTGAGCAAAACATGGGATGTGCTGGAATTTGCCCAGATGTAATGCCCGCACAATATTGGTGACTTTGTCAGATATCACAAATCCCCAGGAGAGGCTAAGTGGGGTAAGCCACTGGGAGATGATTTCCCTCAGTTTCTCTAAGAGGTTGTCGGCGGTGTGCCTCTTACTGAAACCGGTGATAAACAGCGTAGCCTGCCTTGGAACGAGCTGGCATTTCTGAGATGCTACTACTGGTGATGCTGCTGTTGTTGCTGCATAAGGTGATACATCTACCCAGTGGGCTGTCACAGTCATATAGTAATTAGTCTGCCCTGTTCCACTTGTCCACATGTCCGTGGTTAAGTGGACATTGGGTACAACCGCATTTTTCAGGACACTGAGGACACTTTTTCTGACATTTCTGTACAGTCTCAGTATCTCCAGCCTAGTGAAGTGGAATCTAGACGGGATTTGGAACCGGGGACACACTACCTCCATCAATTGTCTAAATCCCAATGCACTAATGGCGGATACCGGACGCACGTCTAACACCAACATAGCAGTCAAGGCCTCAGTTATACGTTTTGCTTCAGCATGACTGCTGTCTGTCACAAACGTGGAATTTAGGAGCTGTGTTCACGGACTGGGCCTTGGATCTGTATTACTTGGTGCAGATGCTCGCTGGAGGAGACATGGCTTAATGAAGTTTCTCTGCATGAGAGGGTGCAGCGAACTGACAGGAGTTTGAGGAATGCGGCAGTAACGTGGTACCTAGGAAGCTACGTGGAGTGGCTGGATAGCCGTGGGTAGACGTTGGTAGCTGAGTGGCTACGTGGAGCGGCTGGATAGCCGAGGGTAGACGTTGGTAGCTGAGTGGCTACATGGAGCGGCTGGATAGCCATGGGTAGACGTTGGTAGCTGAGTAGCTACATGGAGCGGCTGGACAGCCGTGGGTAGACGTTGGTAGCTGAGTGGCAACATGGAGTGGCTGGATACCCGTGGGTAGACGTTGGTAGCTGAGTGGCTACGTGGAGCGGCTGGATAGCCTTGGGGATCCTTTTATAGTGGACACTGGGAGCTGACAGGCAGAGAGAGAAGGAGAAGGCTCCTCATTGGTGGTAGTGGGGTCACATGGGCAATCCAAGATGGCCGCGCCCATGGACCGGAGGACAGCGCTTCCTGGAGGTAGTCAGCGGGGACCAGCGGTCAGCAGGAGCTGGTGTGGGAGCAGCACAGCAGCGGGACCCTCCAGAGGACAGCAGCGGAGACTGCCTTGGGAGAAGAGGAAGGAGCATACAGCGCGGGAGCCAGAAGACAGCGCGGGTCAGCGCCCGCACAGGTAAGCGACGGGGTCTGATTCTGGGGTCTCCAGGCCGGCGTGTGACAGTACCCCTTCTTCAAGAGTGGCCACCGGACACTTCCTTGGTTTATGAGGAAATTTCATATGGAACGCTTTGACCAGACGGGGTGCATGGACATCGGAGGCATTTATCCAGATTTGTTCCTCCGGACCATAATTCTTCCAGTCGATGAGGTATTGAAGATGGTTGTATCGACAACGGGAATCTAAGATTCTGTCAACTTCGAACTCCTCTCCCTGTTGTGTTTGAACACTAGAAGCTTTAGGCAGGACCTTCTGAAATCGGTTTAAGACTAGTGGTTTTAAAAGAGAAATATGGAAAGAACTTGGAATGCGAAGAAATGGAGGAAGCTTTAACTTGTAAGCCACAGGATTCAAGACTTTGATGATTGGGAATGGACCAATGAATCGCGGAGCAAATTTCATCGAGGGTACTCGGAGTCTTAGGTTTCGGGTAGAGAGCCAGACCATATCCCCAGGAAATTTGGAACCGCTCATCTTTGGTGGTCAGCAAATCTCTTGTACCGGGCTGATGTTTTAGTCAGAGAGGAACGAACCTTTTCCCAGATGTTGGAGAACCATTGAAGGGACATTTTGGCCGCAGGCACATCTAATGTTGGAAGAAGAGGGAAATCCGGCACTCGAGGATGTTGACCAAAAACTGTAAAAAAAGGAGTTGAGCTGGTGGACGTGTGATAAAGATTATTGTGGGCAAATTCGGCCCAAGGAAGAAGTTCAATCCAGTCATCTTGGGAGGATGAGACAAAAGAGCGCAGGAACTGTTCCAGGTCTTGATTGACCCTTTTGGTCTGACCATTGGTCTGGGGATGATAAGCGGTAGAAAATTTGAGTTTTACCTGAAGGGCTGAGCAGAGTGACCTCCAGAACTTCGCTGCGAACTGTACTCCCCTGTCGGAGATGATCTCTTGAGGAAGGCCGTGGAGCTTGAAGATCTCTTTTATAAAGCTCTGGGCAAGTAGAGGTGCAGACGGAAGCCCAGTAAGTGGTACGAAATGAGCCATTTTAGAAAAACGATCCACGATAACCCAAATTGTGTTGTGGCCCCGAGATGGAGGAAGATCAGAGATGAAATCCATAGATAGGTGAGTCCATGGCTTAGATGGAATTGCAAGAGGTTGGAGTTGACCGTGTGGAACCCCCTGAGGTATCTTGTGTTGGGCACATTTGATGCATGAAGACACATAAGACCTGACGTCCTTTTTCATCGAAGACCACCAATAGGACCGCTGGATAAATTCTAGGGTTTTATCCATACCCAAGTGACCAGAGAACCGGGAAGCATGAGCCCAATGCAGTAACCTCTTGCGGAGTTCCGGAGCGACGAAAGTCTTCCAAACTGGGGGTATAGAAGATAATTGGGTAGAGGCGAAGAAAGCTGAATTCAAGATTGGTTGGGGCTGTTCCATGGGTAGATCAGGGTCGCTCGTCATGGAACGGGAGAGTGTGTCGGCTTTGAGGTTTTGTGAAGCGGGGCAATAGGAGACTCTGAAGTTAAATCTGGAGAAGAACATTGCCCACCGGGCTTGACGAGGGTTCAAGCAATTTGCAGATTTAAGATAAAGGAGGTTCTTATGGTCAGTAAAAATGGTAATGGGGTAATGAGCTCCTTCTAGAAGATATCGTCATTCTTCGAGGGCTAGTTTCATGGCGAGTAACTCTTGATCTCCAATGGTGTAGTTCTTTTCTGCAGGCAAAAACTTTCGGGAAAAGAAACCACAGGGATGAAGTTTTTCATCTTTAAATCGCTGGGAGAGCACTGCACCAACACCTTCAGAGGATGCGTCCACCTCCAGGATAAAGGGCCGGGTGGAGTCTGGTTGCTTTAAGTTGGGAGCGGAGATGAAGGCTTGCTTAAGAAGTTGAAATGCAGAGGTAGCTTCGACGGGCCATATAGTTGGATCTGCTCCCTTGCGGGTGAGGGCTGTAATCGGAGCTACCAGAGTCGAGAAACCTTTTACAAACTTGCGATAATAGTTGGCAAATCCTAGGAATCTTTGTATGGATTTTAAGGAAGAAGGAAGAGACCAATCGAGAATGGCTTGTAGTTTTGATGAATCCATTTGAAGGCCTGTTCCGGAGATGATGTATTACAGGAATGGTACACTTGAGACCTTAAACAGACACTTCTCTAATTTGCAAAACAATTGATTGGACCACAACCTCAGAAGGACTTGTTTGACCTGGTCTCGATGAGTTTGGAGGTCTTGAGAAAAAATCAAAATGTCGTCTAAGTAAACGACCACACACTTGTACAAGAGGTCCCGGAAGATTTCATTGACGAAAAACTGGAAGACGGCCGGAGCATTACAGAGGCCGAAGGGCATAACGAGATACTTGTAGTGCCCATCCCTGGTGTTGAAGGCCGTTTTCCATTCATCGCCTGGACGGATACGAATTAAATTATAGGCTCCTCTTAGGTCGAGTTTGGAAAAAACTGTGGCTCCCTTGACTCTATCAAATAACTCTGTAATGAGAGGGAGAGGGTAGCGATTCTTAATAGTTATGTCATTAAGACCCCAGTAGTCAATACATGGGCGCAAGCCACCATCTTTCTTTTTTACGAAGAAAAATCCAGCCCCTGCTGGAGACGTGGAAGGTCGAATGAAGCCTTTACTTAAGTTTTCCGTAATGTACTCCGACATGGCCTGAGTCTCAGGGAGAGATAGAGGGTAGGTTCGGCCTCTAGGAGGATTCTTCCCGGGAATCAGATCTATGGGACAGTCCCAATCACAATGGGGAGGTAACAGGTCTGCTCTCTGTTTGCTAAAGACGTCCTGAAAAACCTCGTAAGCTTTGGGCAGGTCTGTAGAATCCCGTACAACGGAAGATCTGATAGGTATTACCCGCTGAAGGCAGCTTTTGATGCAATTGGAACCCCAGGAGGTTATTTGCATGGTGGTCCAATCGATTTGTGGTGAATGTCTCTGTAGCCAGGGTAATCCGAGGACTAAAGAATGAGAGGCTTTGGGAATCACTAGGAAGGATAGTTGTTCGGAATGGAGCACCCCAATGGTAAGTTTAAGTGGTGTTGTACGATGGGTGATGGTTCCACTAGAAATGCAACTACCATCGATGGCGGTTAAAGTGATGACTCGAGGCAACGCTTCCATGGGGATTTGATGCTTCTGGACAAAGTCAGTAGTGTCAAAGTTCTCTGCCGCTCTGGAATCCAGGAGAGCTAATACAGCTTTGGAACCTCAAGGACACTTTAAATGAGCCTGGATGGTGGAATCAGACTTCCTTTGTGATTCAGTGGCAACTCCTAACTTAACCTCTCTTTCATAAGTTAGGAGGTGGCGTTTCCCAGACGAATGGGACAAGTTTTAACTAAATGTTGAGGAGCTCCGCAGTACATACAGAGGTTCTGCCTCTGCCTTTTCTGCCGCTCCTCAGCCGATAAATGAGAGCGGTTGACCTGCATGGGTTCTTCGCCCAGAGGAGGAGAGGGTAAGCGGGAAACTGGACGTGGCCTTCACGATCAAATCTGCCTCTTTCCAAGGTGCGCTCCATGTGACGGAGATCCACCTTGTTGCAGAGAGAGATTAACCCATCCAAACTGGTTGGAAGGTCACGGGAAGCTAGGTCGTCTTTGAGCCTTTCAGAAAGGCCACTCCAAAAGGCAGCGATGAGGGCATCCTCGTTCCAATTGAGTTCTGAAGCCAGAGTCAGGAACTGGACTACGCATTGGCCGACGGTCCTGCTGCCCTGACGGAGGCGTAGAATATCAGCTGATGTGGAAGTGGTTCTTCCGGGTTCATCAAAGATTTTGCGAAATGTAGCAACAAATTCGGGGTAGTTGGAGAGCAGGGGATCCGACTTCTCCCAAAGGGGCGAGACCCAATCGAGTGCTTTGCCAGAGAGTAGAGAGATGATATATGCCACCCTGGTTCTGGCCGTCGGAAAGTTGGCGGATTGTAGCTCGAATTGGATTTCGCATTGGTTTAAAAAACCCCTGCATAATTTGGGGTTGCCATCGAACTTGCTCGGAGGGGAGAGCTGAAGACGAGCAGGAGGTAGAACCGGAGGAGCAGGTGACACCACAGGAGGAGAGGCGGCTTGGGAGCCAGCGGGAGCGGGATGAGCCAGTAAGGACTGAATGTTGTCCAGGCGTGACGACATATCTTGGATAAATTGCATCAGCTGAGCCTGAGAGGTCTCCTGTCTTTCCAGATGGGATAGTACATCCTGCGAGGCTTCTACCCCAGATCCTTGACCACTTGCCGAGTCCATCTGGCCAGTGCAAACTGTCACAAACGTGGAAATTAGGAGCTGTGTTCCCGGACTGGGCCTTGGATCTGTATTACTTGGCACAGATGCTCGCTGGAGGAGACTTGGCTTAGTTAAGTTTCTACGCATGAGAGGGTGCAGCGAACTGACAGGAGTTTGAGGAATGCGGCCGAAATGTGGTAGCTAGGAAGCTACATGGAGCGGCTGGATAGCCGTTGGTAGACGTTGGTAGCTGAGTGGCTACGTGGAGTGGCTGTATAGCCGAGGGTAGAAGTTGGTAGCTGAGTGGCTACGTGGAGCGGCTGGATAGCCATGGGTAGACGTTGGTAGCTGAGTGGCTACGTGGAGCAGCTGGACAGCCGTGGGTAGACATTGGTAGCTGAGTGGCTACGTGGAGCGGCTGGATAGCCGTGGGTAGACGATGGTAGCTGAGTGGCTACGTGGAGCGGCTGGATAGCCGTGGGTAGATGTTGGTAGCTGAGTGGCTACGTGGAGCAGCTGGATAGCTGTGGGTAGACATTGGTAGCTGAGTGGCTACGTGGAGCGGCTGGATAGCCGTGGGTAGACGTTGGTAGCTGAGTGGCTACGTGGAGCGGCTGGATAGCCGTGGGTAGACGTTGGTAGCTGAGTGGCTACCTGGAGTGGCTGGATAGCCGTGGGTAGACATTGGTAGCTGAGTGGCTACGTGGAGCGGCTGGATAGCTGTGGGTAGACGTTGGTAGCTGAGTGGCTATGTGGAGCGGCTGGTTAGCCATGGGTAGAAGTTGGTAGCTGAGTGGCTACGTGGAGCGGCTGGATAGCCGTCGGTAGATGTTGGTAGCTGAGTGGCTACGTGGAGCGACTGGATAGCCGTGGTTAGACATTGGTAGCTGAGTGGCTACGTGGAGCGGCTGGATAGCCGTGGGTAGACGTTGGTAGCTGAGTGGCTACGTGGAGCGTCTGGAGCGCAGTGGGAAGGCTTGCTTAGCTAAACTAAGAAACTAGTTGCACTGGCAACTTGTGTGAGCATTGGGGATCCTTTTATAGTGGACACTGGGAGCTGACAGTCAGAGAGAGAAGGAGAAGGCTCCTCATTGGTGGTAGTGGGGTCACATGGGCAATCCAAGATGGCTGCGCCCATGGACCGGAGGACAGCACTTCCTGGAGGTAGTCAGCGGGGACCAGCGGTCAGCAGGAGCCGGCGTGGGAGCAGCACAGCAGCGGGACCCTCCAGAGGACAACAGCGGAGACTGCCTTGGGAGAAGAGGAAGGAGCGTACATCGTGGGAGCCGGAAGACAGCGCGGGTCAGCGCCCGCACAGGTAACTGACGGGGTCTGATTCTGGGGTCTCCAGGCCGGCGTGTGACACTGTCGTAGTTCATCCTCCTCGCTAAGGACTGTTGGAGGGTCAATTGATTAGTAAAAGTAGTGGTGTTCCTACTTCCTCTCTGGGATGATGAACGACTCCCAGCAGCAGCAACAGCAGCAGCAGCCGCAGGAGGCGTAGCAATGCAGGATCCTCCGGAGGAATCCCGGATAGGAGAGTCAGTCATGCCAGTGACATGGCCTGCAGGACTACTTCCGATCCTGACTAAGGAGGAAATTGACGAGGAGGGAGTTGATGGTGTGGTTTGCAGGTGCTTGGATACAACAGGACAACGGGATTTAGGTGTCCCTGGACTGCTTACGGTCTTAGCCAAAGTTTCTGAACTTGACAGTAACTTTTTATGAACGCGCTGCAGGTGCCATATAAGGGAGGATGTTCCTAGGTGGTTAACGTCCCTACCCCTACTTATTTCACCTTTACATATGGTACATATGGCAAGACAGTTGTTGTCTGGATTTGGATTGAAATATTGCCAGACCAAAGAGGTGGAATGTCTGGTCTTCTGCCCAGGCATGACTGTGATGGGCTTTTTCATCCCACGGACAACAACTGTCTCCCTTGCAGCCTGATTTAAACAAACCACATCACCATCAGAATCCTTCTCGCCAACTTCCTCCTCAGTGCTAGCTACACCAGTATCTTCATCCTGTTGTACTTCAACAGTGACATCTTCAATTTGCATATCAGCATGTGGACTATGGGTGCTCCATTCAGCACTTGCAGGGGGTGTGCAAATGGTGGAAAGAGCCACCTCTTCCCATCCAGTGCTGGGAAGGTCAGGCATCACAACCGCCACCACACTTGGACTCTCCTTGGGGATTTGTGATAGCTTCTTAGAATGCACAGTTCTTCGCTGTTCTTTTGCCAGCTTAACTCGTTAGATCTTTTTAGCTGGAGGAGGGCTTCCATCGTCATGTGAAGCTGAACCACTAGTCTTGAACATAGGGAAAGACCTTAGCCGTTCTTTGCCACTCCGTGTCGTAAATGGCATATTGGCAAGTTTACGTTTCTCTTCAGATGATTTAAATGTTTTTTTCAAGGTCATTTTCCTGATTTTTGTCATTTGGGATTGTATGTGCCCTCTACTATTACATTGGGCATCGGCCTTGGCAGATGACGTTGATGGCATGTTATCGTCTATGTCATGACTAGAGGCAGCAGCTTCAGCACTAGGAGGAAGTGGTTCTTGATATTTCCCTATTTTATTTTTATCTGAGAAAGTTTGGTCCTCCATTTATGTTATATTGATATATACGTGTGGCTAAGGCGCACACAAACACAGAAAACAATTTTTTATTTTTGTTGGAGACTAGTGCACTTTGTGGATTACACCACCCTTTAAGAAATGAACCAGCCGGCCCTTTACTTATGGGACACAGGCGCACGCTTTGCGCTGCTCCTTTGTTGATGCACGTGCAGCTACAGCCTCACAATACACAAACACAGAAAATATTTTTTTATTTTGTTTGGAGTGCCCCTTGGGGGTTACAGCACCCTTTAACAGACAAGCCAGCCGGCCCTTTATTTATGGGACACTGGCGCACGCTTGGCACTACTTTGTTGATGCACATGCGGCTACTGTGCACACAATTAACAAACAGAAAATATTTTTATATTTTGTTTGGAGTGTACTTTGGGGGTTACAGCACCCTTTTATGGTCAAGCCAGCCGGCCCTTTACTTATGGGACACAGGCACACGCTTGGCACTGCTCCTTTGTTGATGCACGTGCAGCCACAGTGCACACAATTCACAAACACAGAAAATATTTTTTTATTTTGTTTGGAGTGTATTTTGGGGGTTACAGCACAATTTAATGGACAAGCCAGCCAGCCCTTTACTTATGGGACACAGGTGCATGCTTGGCGCTGCTACTTTGTTGATGCACGTGCAGCCACAGTGCACACAATTCACAAACACAGAAAAAATATTTATTTTTTTTGCACTTGGGGGGAGCACCCCTGATGGACAGAGCACCCCCTGGACAACACTACAGCACCCCTTTAGGACTGGGACACTGCACAGGACTTTGGAGTGGACACAGCCCCTATGGACAACTGACTGCACAACACAGTCCAGTCAGCCCCTATGGACTTTGAAGGAGTGGACACAGCCCCTATGGACAACAGCAGCACAGCACAGCACAGCACAACACTACACTACACTGCACTACACTACACTACACAGCCCAGCCAGCCCTAACTCCCACCCTCCCTCTTCACTGTCCACAGCTGAGTGAGAAAATGGCGCCGACGTGGGTACCTTATATGGGATAAAAAAACCCACGAGACCCGGAAGGCAGGATGATGACGTTTTGCCTCGATTTCAGATCCGAGTCAGGTGGTAAAAGTCGAGCCTGACTCGGATCGGCCTTGGATCGGGCTGGCACGGGGGGGTTCGAATTTCAGAAATCCAAACCTGCTCACCCCTAATATATATATATATATATATATATATATATACACACAGGATGGATGGGCGGCAGTCAGACCATCTTGAAATAAATAAATACACACACAGGATCTTTTATTTATATATATATATATATATATATATATATTGTGATAGGTTCACTGGTAAAGTGGTCTGTGGCAGGGACATTTATCCCTGAATCCAGTCCTATGTGTTTAAAATCCCCAGGAGAAAGTCTGCAGTGTAGCAGGCTTGAGTTTCGGCTTTTTGAAAAGCCGGTTTGGGACCTGGGGGTTGTTGGTGAGAGGAGAGGGAGGGCTCCACCCACGGCCACTCCAGGTTTTGGTTCTCGCAGCCTGGTAACAGGTTGTTAGGGTTTCCACCTGAGACTGGCCAATATAAGCCTAGTGTGTTGAGGGCTGATTGTCTCACCTGGGAGAGCAGACAGGGAGTTTGCTCAGAGACACTTGAAAACCTAAACTGTGTTGTGCTGTGCTTTTGTTGCTAGTGAGGGCACTAGGCCCTGCTAGGTTCTGGTAGTGAGGGAACTACCTGTGAAGTTAGTGCCCCGACAGGGCTAGGATTTTTGTTTATGTTTTCTTTATGTTATTTCTGACATTGTACAATAAAGACTGGCGCCGGCCAGCTTGTACTTGTATCCAGACTGGTGTGCTGCTGTGCGTGTGTGTAAGGAAGGAGTCCTCTACCCAGGAGAAGGACCACCTAACCTAACTGTGTCACAATATATATATATATATATATATATATATAGAAAAAAAGAGGAACGCACACAGTTACTTCAGTAAAACATAGGTGCCTGGTCTGATATGGTAGATATCAAAAAAGATCCCAAGTACCAAGCTGACAAGGGACCAGACCAGCACACATCATTATATTCAATCACCAAAAAAAGTTTAATATTTAATACTTCAAACCAGTGCATGAAGCAGACAATGTTAGATAATGTTCACAAGGGAGTCATAAACAAGCTATGAAACATAATGATTCAATACTTATCAGCTCTGGTGCATGTGACAAAAAAAGATCAAGCCAGGGAGCAAAGCTCAGAACCTGGATAGCCCCGACAGCCATTTTGTGTTCACCTTCATCAAGGGACTTAACATCTACTGTGTGATAGCTAGTTTAAGTACCTGCCAAAATTAGCACACTGAAACATAAAGTGAACTCACCTGGATCCGTTTGGCGAACAGCAGTGTCCACACAGAATGGAGCTGCACGCGCACGGCCGGGCACGGCGCACCCACGTGACATGCGCCGCACCAATAATGATGCAGCACATGTAACCAATTGATGACAAAAAACTTTGTTGCTTCTACCCATAGTAGGTTGATTCCGGATCCTGAAGCCTCTCGGAATCAGACCCTCTTTATGATATTGTGATAATGTCAACCCATGCAGTTCTAATTCCACTGCCCTTTTATGTAATTTCACAAGGTCTGCATATATCTCCGCTGGTGTATCAATATCAAATGCAAGTTGTGATGTATCAGAAAAAAGAATCCTAGAAACATCCTTTTCGAGGAATCTCTTTGTGCCAATGAAGTCTATAGGTCCCAGATCCATGGTCAAAAAATTATTTAAAAAAAAAATGTAGTGTCCCCTTGGTAGTCACTTATAATCCAGTTTTATTCAAAAACACTTCCACTGGAATGCATGCAGTCAGGTGTAGGTGATGCAAAATTATTTATATTATTAATAAATTAAACATTCCTGGTGCAATCCGTAATACAAGTGAGGATTTGTATCAAAAATAGCAAAAAAGAGGAATGCACACAGTTACTTCAGTAAAACATAGGTGCCAGGTCTGATATGGTAGATATCAAAAAAGATCCCAAGTAACAAGCTGACAAGGAACCAGACCAGCACACATCATTATATTCAATCACCAAAAAAAGTTTAATATTTAATACTTCAAACCAGTGTATGAAGCGGACAATGTTAGATAATGTTCACAAGGGAGTCATAAACAAGCTATGCAGCATAATGAGGCAATACTTATCAGCTCTGGTGCATGTGACAAAAAAAGATCAAGCCAGGGAGCAAAGCTCAGAACCTGGATAGCCCAGACAGCCATTTTGTGTCTACCTTCATCAAGGGACTTAACATCTACTGTGTGATAGCTAGTTTAAGTACCTGCCAAAATTGGCACACTGGAACATAAAGTGAACTCACCTGGATCCGTTCGGCGAACAGTGGTGTCCACTCAGAATGGAGTGTCCACACAGAATTGAGTGTTTTGGTCAGCCACCCACCGATTGTATCCTGGTGACACTAGATGTCACCAGTCTTTACACTAACATTATTCATCAAGACTGCTTGAGTGCAGTTAGGGAAATTCTCTCCTCCAGTCCACATTATTCTGGTCCTCCGATCAATTTATTTTAATGCTGATGGTTATTATTTTGCATAAAAATTATTTTCTTTTCAATAATGCATTTTATTTACAGTTAAAAGGGACTGCAATGGGGTCTAATATGGCCCCATCATTTGCAAATTTATATATGTTTTCTTTTGAGAGGAAGTATATTATGAAAAATGGTACATTTTCACAGTTTATTGCATTTTATGTTCGCTACATCGATTACCTATTTATTTTGTGGACTGGTGGAAAGATAGCCTTAAAAGAGTTTGTGGAGAGCCTAAACCGGTTACCATGTTCGATTAGATTCACGTGTAAATATAGTCCTGAAAAGATTGATTATCTTGATGTCTGCGTTAATATCAAGAATGGTTCTTTTTCGACATCTGTCTATACTAAACCCACAGATAAGAATACCTTACTTGAAGCATCTAGTTTTCATCCTTTACGTCTTAAAAGGGGATTACCATTCTCACAACTCCTAAGAGTAACTCGCATCACCTCTGATAAGGAGGATTTACAGGAAGCATTGAGGACTATGGGCAATAAATTTATCCAATGTGGTTATTGCAGAAAGGAGGTCGAAAGTTCTATACAAAAATGTCTGATGCTAAACAGACATGACCTTCTAATGACTAAACCAGCTAAAAGACAAGAGAACAGGATGATGTTCGGGAGCACATATTCAATCACCTCAGGGATCATAAAACAAGCAATTTTGAGGCATTGGCATATACTACAGATGGATCCTATCCTTAAAGACGCCTGTAGTCAGAGGCCGTTATTCTGCTACAAGAGAAGCAGAAATTTGAAAGAAAAAATAACAAGTGCCGATATCAGCTCCCGTCCTGCCAGCTCTGAAACTTGGTTAACTCCCTCTAAAGGTGCATTCAGATGTACAGGTTGTGCTAATTGTAGGTTTATGAGAATCGGCAATACTTTCACACACCCATCTGATGGAACTATATATCATCTACAACACAGGATGTGTTGTGAAACCAAGTTTGTGACATATCTGATTTTATGTCCCTGCAATAAAATATACGTAGGAAAAACGATCCATATGTTGAAAGAACGCATATCAATGCACAAATCATCGATCAAAAAAGCCTTCAAACAATTAGAAGGCAATGCTCCTCTGGTGCCGAGACATTTTGTTCAAGCTGGGCACTCTATCTTGGACTTTAGTTATATGCCCTTTGACCATATACCTCCTCTAAAAATAGGCAGAGACGGACATAAATTGTTGCTAAGACAAGAGAGTCGTTGGATATACAAGCTTGGGACCATGGTGCCCCATGGACTAAATGAGGAATTCACGTTTTCAGATTTTCTTGGAGACAATTAACGCAGAGTTTTATTATATTAATCTATTTTTGACCAGCTAGGTTGGGCTCTCCACTTTCTTGATATGCTGTCATTTGCTTTAACTTTATGCTTTATTTAAGGTTATATACATTCTGCCAACGTATTGGCTAAAACCTTAACATTATTTAATAACGTTCTTTTGAAAAATTCTCCTATTCATATGTGCTTCCGTGTTTTATAAAATAATGATATGCATTATTTGTGACGAGCACATGTCATCTAGATTGCATGTCTACATGTCAAAATGGTTGTTTGTGCAATTGTATACTTCATATTAGTTTGTTTACATGTAGTGTCTCCTTTGTGGGTCCGTTGTGCGTGCCGCGCTGTCCACCGGATGTTGAGGCCCGTTGTCATGGTGATGGCAGCGTTCCTTGGTCAGGGAGAGATAGAGGGTAGGTTCGGCCTCTAGGAGGATTCTTCCCGGGAATCAGATCTATGGGACAGTCCCAATCACGATGGGGAGGTAACAGGTCTGCACTCTGTTTGCTAAAGGCGTCCTGAAAAACCTCGTAGGCTTTGGGCAGGTCTGTAGAATCCCGTACAATGGAAGATCTGATAGGTATTACCCGCTGAAGGCAGCTTTTGAAGCAATTGGAACCCCAGGAGGTTATTTGCATGGTGGTCCAATCGATTTGTGGTGAATGTCTCTGTAGCCAGGGTAATCCGAGGACTAAAGAATGAGAGGCTTTGGGAATCACTAGGAAGGATAGTTGTTCAGAATGGAGCACCCCAATGGTAAGTTTAAGTGGTGTTGTACGATGGGTGATGGTTCCACTAGAAATGCAACTACCATCGATGGCGGTTAAAGTGATGACTCGAGGCAATGCTTCCATGGGGATTTGATGCTTCTGGACAAAGTCAGTAGTGACAAAGTTCTCTGCCGCTCCGGAATCCAGGAGAGCTAATACAGCTTTGGAACCTCAAGGACACTTTAAATGAGCCTGGATGGTGGAATCATTTGTGATTCAGTGGCAACTCCTAACTTAACCTCTCTTTCATAAGTTAGGAGGAGGCATTTCCCGGATGAATGGGACAAGTTTTAACTAAATGTTGAGGAGATCCGCAGTACATACAGAGGTTCTGCCTCTGCCTTTTCTGCCGCTCCTCAGCCGATAAATGAGAGCGGTTGACCTGCATGGGTTCTTCGCCCAGAGGAGGAGAGGGTAAGCGGGAAACTGGACGTGGCCTTCCACGATCAAATCTGCCTCTTTCCAAGGCGCGCTCCATGTGACGGAGATCCACCTTGTTGCAGAGAGAGATTAACCCATCCAAACTGGTTGGAAGGTCACGGGAAGCTAGGTCGTCTTTGAGCCTTTCAGAAAGGCCACTCCAGAAGGCAGCGATGAGGGCATCCTCGTTCCAATTGAGTTCTGAAGCCAGAGTCTGGAACTGGAATACGTATTGGCCGACGGTCCTGCTGCCCTGACGGAGGCGTAGAATATCAGCTGATGTGGAAGTGGTTCTTCCGGGTTCATCAAAGATTTTGCGAAATGTAGCAACAAATTCGGGGTAGTTGGAGAGCAGGGGATCCGACTTCTCCCAAAGGGGCGAGACCCAATCGAGTGCTTTGCCAGAGAGTAGAGAGATGATATATGCCACCCTGGTTCTGGCCGTCGGAAAGTTGGCGGATTGTAGCTCGAATTGGATTTCGCATTGGTTTAAAAAACCCCTGCATAATTTGGGGTTGCCATGGAACTTGCTCGGAGGGGAGAGCTGAAGATGAGCAGGAGGTAGAACCGGAGGAGCAGGTGACACCACAGGAGGAGAGGCGGCTTGGGAGCCAGCGGGAGCGGGATGAGCCAGTAAGGACTGAATGTTGTCCAGGCGTGATGACATATCTTGGATAAATTGCATCAGCTGAGCCTGAGAGGTCTCCTGTCTTTCCAGACGGGATAGTACATCCTGCAAGGCTTCTACCCCAGATCCTTGACCACTTGCCGAGTCCATCTGGCTAGTGCAAACTGTCACAAACGTGGAATTTAGGAGCTGTGTTCCCGGACTGGGCCTTGGATCTGTATTACTTGGCGCAGACGCTCGCTGGAGGAGACTTGGCTTAATTAAGTTTCTACGCATGAGAGGGTGCAGCGAACTGACAGGAGTTTGAGGAATGCGGCAGAAATGTGGTAGCTAGGAAGCTACGTGGAGCGGCTGGATAGCCGTGGGTAGACGTTGGTAGCTGAGTGGCTACGTGGAGTGGCTGTATAGCCGAGGGTAGACGTTGGTAGCTGAGTGGCTACGTGGAGCGGCTGGATAGCCATGGGTAGATGTTGGTAGCTGAGTGGCTACGTGGAGCGGCTGGACAGCCGTGGGTAGAAGTTGGTAGCTGAGTGGCTACATGGAGTGGCTGGATAGCCGTGGGTAGACGTTGGTAGCTGAGTGGCTACGTGGAGCAGCTGGATAGCCGTGGTTAGACGTTGGTAGCTGAGTGGCTACGTGGAGCAGAGAGAGAAGGAGAAGGCTCCTCATTGGTGGTAGTGGGGTCACATGGGCAATCCAAGATGGCCGTGCCCATGGACCGGAGGACAGCACTTCCTGGAGGTAGACAGCTTGGACCAGCGGTCAGCAGGAGCCGGCGTGGGAGCAGCACAGCAGCGGGACCCTCCAGAGGACAACAGCGGAGACTGCCTTGGGAGAAGAGGAAGGAGCGTACAGCGAGGGAGCCGGAAGACAGCGCGGGTCAGCGCCCGCACAGGTAAGTGACGGGGTCTGATTCTGGGGTCTCCAGGCCGGTGTGTGACACTGTCGTACTTCATCCTCCTCGCTAAGGACTGTTGGAGGGTCAATTGTTTAGTAAAAGTAGTGGTGTTCCTACTTCCTCTCTGGGATGATGAACGACTCCCAGCAGCAGCAACAGCAGCAGCAGCCGCAGGAGGCATTGCAATGCAGGATCCTCCAGAGGAATCCCGGATAGGAGAGTCAGTCATGCCAGTGACATGGCCTGCAGGACTACTTCCGATCCTGACTAAGGAGGAAATTGATGAGGAGGGAGTTGATGGTGTGGTTTGCAGGTGCTTGGATACAACAGGACAACGGGATTTAGGTGTCCCTGGACTGCTTTCGGTCTTAGCCAAAGTTTCTGAACTTGACAGTAACTTTTTATGAACGCGCTGCAGGTGCCGTATAAGGGGGATGTTCCTAGGTGGTTAACGTCCCTACCCCTACTTATTTCACCTTTACATATGGTACATATGGCAAGACAATTGTTGTCTGGATTTGGATAGAAATATTGCCAGACCAAAGAGGTGGAATGTCTGGTCTTCTGCCCAGGCATGACTGTGATGGGCTTTTTCATCCCACGGACAACAACTGTCTCCCTTGGAGCCTGATTTAAACAAACCACATCACCATCAGAATCCTCCTCGCCAACTTCCTCCTCAGTGCTAGCTACACCAGTATCTTCATCCTGTTGTACTTCAACAGTGACATCTTCAATTTGCATATCAGCATGTGGACTATGGGTGCTCCATTCAGCACTTGCAGGGGGTGTGCAAATGGTGGAAAGAGCCACCTCTTCCCATCCAGTGCTGGGAAGGTCAGGCATCACAACCGCCACCACACTTGGACTCTCCTTGGGGATTTGTGATATCTTCTTAGAATGCACAGTTCTTCACTGTTCTTTTGCCAGCTTAACTCATTAGATCTTTTTAGCGGGAGGAGGGCTTCCATCGTCATGTGAAGCTGAACCACTAGTCATGACCATAGGGAAAGACCTTAGCCGTTCCTTGCCACTCCGTGTCGTAAATGGCATATTGGCAAGTTTACGTTTCTCTTCAGATGATTTAAATGTTTTTTTCAAGGTCATTTTCCTGATTTTTGTCATTTGGGATTGTATGTGCCCTCTACTATTACATTGGGCATCGGCCTTGGCAGATGACGTTGATGGCATGTTATCGTCTATGTCATGACTAGTGGCAGCAGCTTCAGCACTAGGAGGAAGTGGTTCTTGATCTTTCCCTATTTTATTTTTATCTGAGAAAGTTTGGTCCTCCATTTATGTTATATTGATATATACGTGTGGCTAAGGCGCACACAAACACAGAAAACAATTTTTTATTTTTGTTGGAGACTAGTGCAGTTTGTGGATTATACCACCCTTTAAGAAATGAACCAGCTGGCCCTTTACTTATGGGACAACGCTTTGCGCTGCTCCTTTGTTGATGCACGTGCAGCCACAGTGCACACAATTCACAAACACAGAAAATATTTTTTTATTTTGTTTGGAGTGCCCCTTGGGGGTTACAGCACCCTTTAACAGACAAGCCAGCCGGCCATTTATTTATGGCACACAGGCGCACGCTTGGCACTACTTTGTTGATGCACGTGCGGCTACTGCGCACACAATTAACAAACACAGAAAATATTTTTTTATTTTGTTTGGAGTGTACTTTGGGGGTAACAGCACCCTTTTATGGTCAAGCCAGCTGGCCCTTTACTTATGGGACACAGGCACACGCTTGGCGCTGCTCCTTTGTTGATGCACGTGCAGCCACAGTGCACACAATTCACAAACACAGAAAATATTTTTTTATTTTGTTTGGAGTGTATTTTGGGGGTTACAGCACACTTTAATGGACAAGCCAGCCAGCCCTTTACTTATGGGACACAGGTGCATGCTTGGCACTGCTCCTTTGTTGATGCACGTGCAGCCACAGTGCACACAATTCACAAACACAGAAAAAATATTTATTTTTTTGCACTTGGGGGGAGCACCCCTGATGGACAGAGCACCCCCTGGACAACACTACAGCACCCCTTTAGGACTGGGACACTGCACAGGACTTTGGAGTGGACACAGCCCCTATGGACAACTGACTGCACAACACAGTCCAGCCAGCCCCTATGGACTTTGAAGGAGTGGACACAGCCCCTATGGACAACAGCAGCACAGCGCAGCACAGCACTACACTGCACTACACTACCCTACACAGCCCAGCCCAGCCAGCCCTAACTCCCACCCTCCCTCTTCACTGTCCACAGCTGAGTGAGAAAATGGCGCCGATGTGGGTACCCGCGAGACCCGGAAGGCGGGATGATGATGTTTTGCCTCGATTTCAGATCCGAGTCAGGCGGTAAAAGTCGAGCCTGACCCGGATCGGCCTTGGATCGGGCTGGCACAGGGGGGGGTTCGAATTTCAGAAATCCGAACCCGCTCACCCCTAATATATATATATATATATACACAGGATGGATGGGCGGCAGTCAGACCATCTTGAAATAAATAAATACACACACGGGATATTTTATTTATATATATATATATTGTGATAGGATCACTGGTAAAGTGGTCTGTGGCAGGGACATTTATCCCAGATTTCTGTCCTATGTGTTTAAAATCCCCAGGAGAAAGTCTGCAGTGTAGCAGGCTTGAGTTTTGGCTTTTTGAAAAGCCGGTTTGGGACCTGGGGGTTGTTGGTGAGAGGAGAGGGAGGGCTCCACCCACGGCCACTCCAGGTTTTGGTTCTCGCAGCCTGGTAACAGGTTGTTAGGGTTTCCACCTGAGACTGGCCAATATAAGCCTAGTGTGTTGAGGGCTGATTGTCTCACCTGGGAGAGCAGACAGGGAGTTTGCTCAGAGACACTTGAAAACCTAAACTGTGTTGTGCTGTGCTTTTGTTGCTGGTGAGGGCACTAGGCCCTGCTAGGTTCTGGTAGTGAGGGAACTACCTGTGAAGTTAGTGCCTCGACAGGGCTAGTATTTTTGTTTATGTTTTCTTTATGTTATTTCTGACATTGTACAATAAAGACTGGTGCCGGCCAGCTTGTACTTGTATCCAGACTGGTGTGCTGCTGTGCGTGTGTGTAAGGAAGGAGTCCTCTACCCAGGAGAGGGACCCCCTAACCTAACTGTGTCACAATATATATATATATATATATATATATATAGAAAAAAAGAGGAACGCACACAGTTACTTCAGTAAAACATAGGTGCCAGGTCTGATATGGTAGATATCAAAAAAGATCTCAAGTAACAAGCTGACAAGGGACCAGACCAGAACACATCATTATATTCAATCACCAAAAAAAGTTTAATATTTAATACTTCAAACCAGTGCATGAAGCGGACAATGTTAGATAATGTTCACAAGGGAGTCATAAACAAGCTATGCAACATAATGAGGCATGCGCCGCACCAATAATGATGCAGCACATGTAACCAATTGATGACAAAAATCTTTGTTGCTTCTACCCAAAGTAGGTTGATTCCGGATCCTGAAGCCTCTCGGAATCAGACCCTCTTTATGATATTGTGATAATGTCAACCCGTGCAGTTCTAATTCCACTGCCCTTTTATGTAATTTCACAAGGTCTGCATATATCTCCGCTGGTGTATCAATATCAAATGCAAGTTGTGATGTATCAGAAAAAAGAATCCTAGAAACATCCTTATCGAGGAATCTTTTTGTGCCAGTGAAGTCTATAGGTCCCAGATCCATGGTCAAAAAATTATTTAAAAAAAAAAATGTAGTGTCCCCTTGGTAGTCACTTATAATCCAGTTTTATTCAAAAACACATCCACTGGAATGCATGCAGTCAGGTGTAGGTGATGCAAAATTATTTATATTATTAATAAATTAAACATTCCTGGTGCAATCCGTAATACAAGTGAGGATTTGTATCAAAAATAGCAAAAAAGAGGAATGCACACAGTTACTTCAGTAAAACATAGGTGCCAGGTCTGATATGGTAGATATCAAAAAAGATCCCAAGTAACAAGCTGACAAGGAACCAGACCAGCACACATCATTATATTCAATCACCAAAAAAAGTTTAATATTTAATACTTCAAACCAGTGTATGAAGCGGACAATGTTAGATAATGTTCACAAGGGAGTCATAAACAAGCTATGCAGCATAATGAGGCAATACTTATCAGCTCTGGTGCATGTGACAAAAAAAGATCAAGCCAGGGAGCAAAGCTCAGAACCTGGATAGCCCAGACAGCCATTTTGTGTCTACCTTCATCAAGGGACTTAACATCTACTGTGTGATAGCTAGTTTAAGTACCTGCCAAAATTGGCACACTGGAACATAAAGTGAACTCACCTGGATCCATTCGGCGAACAGTGGTGTCCACTCAGAATGGAGTGTCCACACAGAATTGAGTGTTTTGGTCAGCCACCCACCGATTGTATCCTGGTGACACTAGATGTCACCAGTCTTTACACTAACATTATTCATCAAGACTGCTTGAGTGCAGTTAGGGAAATTCTCTCCTCCAGTCCACATTATTCTGGTCCTCCGATCAATTTATTTTAATGCTGATGGATATTATTTTGCATAAAAATTATTTTCTTTTCAATAATGCATTTTATTTACAGTTAAAAGGGACTGCAATGGGGTCTAATATGGCCCCATCATTTGCAAATTTATATATGTTTTCTTTTGAGAGGAAGTATATTATGCAAAATGGTAAATTTTCACAGTTTATTGCATTTTATGTTCGCTACATCGATTACCTATTTATTTTGTGGACTGGTAGAGAGATAGCCTTAAAAGAGTTTGTGGAGAGCCTAAACCGTTTACCAGGTTCGATTAGATTCACGTGTAAATATAGTCCTGAAAAGATTGATTATCTTGATGTCTGCGTTAATATCAAGAATGGTTCTTTTTCGACATCTGTCTATACTAAACCCACAGATAAGAATACCTTACTTGAAGCATCTAGTTTTCATCCTTTACGTCTTAAAAGGGGATTACCATTCTCACAACTCCTAAGAGTAACTCGCATCACCTCTGATAAGGAGGATTTACAGGAAGCATTGAGGACTATGGGCAATAAATTTATCCAATGTGGTTATTGCAGAAAGGAGGTCGAAAGTTCTATACAAAAATGTCTGATGCTAAACAGACATGACCTTCTAATGACTAAACCAGCTAAAAGACAAGAGAACAGGATGATGTTCGGGAGCACATATTCAATCACCTCAGGGATCATAAAACAAGCATATTTGAGGCATTGGCATATACTATAGATGGATACTATCCTTAAAGATGCCTGTAGTCAGAGGCCATTATTCTGCTACAAGAGAAGCAGAAATTTGAAAGAAAAAATAACAAGTGCCGATATCAGCTCCCGTCCTGCCAGCTCTGAAACTTGGTTAACTCCCTCTAAAGGTGCATTCAGATGTACGGGTTGTGCTAATTGTAGGTTTATGAGAATCGGCAATACTTTCACACACCCATCTGATGGAACTATATATCATCTACAACACAGGATGTGTTGTGAAACCAAGTTTGTGACATATCTGATTTTATGTCCCTGCAATAAAATATACGTAGGAAAAACGATCCATATGTTGAAAGAACGCATATCAATGCACAAATCATCGATCAAAAAAGCCTTCAAACAATTAGAAGGCAATGCTCCTCTGGTGCCGAGACATTTTGTTCAAGCTGGGCACTCTATCTTGGACTTTAGTTATATGCCCTATGACCATATACCTCCTCTAAAAATAGGCGGAGACAGACATAAATTGTTGCTAAGACAAGAGAGTCATTGGATATACAAGCTTGGGACCATGGTGCCCCATGGACTAAATGAGGAAATCACGTTTTCAGATTTTCTTGGAGACAATTAACGCAGAGTTTTATTATATTAATCTATTTTTGACCAGCTAGGTTGGGCTCTCCACTTTCTTGATATGCTGTCATTTGCTTTAACTTTATGCTTTATTTAAGGTTATATACATTCTGCCAACGTATTGGCTAAAAGCTTAAAATTATTTAATAATGTTCTTTTGGAAAATTCTCCTATTCATATGTGCTTCCGTGTTTTATAAAATAATGATATGCATTATTTGTGATGAGTACATGTCATCTAGATTGCATGTCTACATGTCAAAATGGTTGTTTGTGCAATTGTATACTTCATATTAGTTTGTTTATATGTAGTGTCTCCTTTGTGGGTCCGTTGTGCGTGCCGCGCTGTCCACCGGATGTTGAGGCCCGTTGTGATGGTGATGGCATTCAGCGTTCCCTTGGTTACATGTGCTGCATCATTATTGGTGCGGCGCGAGTCACGTGGGTGCGCCGCGCCCGGCCGTGCACGTGCAGCTCCATTCTGTGTGGACGCCGCTGTATGCCGAACGGATCCAGGTGAGTTCACTTTATGTTCCAGTGTGCCAATTTTGGCAGGTACTTAAACTAGCTATCACACAGTAGATGTTAAGTCCCTTGATGAAGGTAGACACGAAATGTCTGTCGGGGCTATCCAGGTTCTGAGCTTTGCTCCCTGGCTTGATCTTTTTTTGTCACATGCACCAGAGCTGATAAGTATTGCCTCATTATGTTGCATAGCTTGTTTATGACTCCCTTGTGAACATTATCTAACATTGTCTGCTTCATGCACTGGTTTGAAGTATTAAATATTAAACTTTTTTTGGCGATTGAATATAATGATGTGTGCCGGTCTGGTCCCTTGTCAGCTTATTACTTGGGATCTTTTTTGATATATATATATATATATATATATGGTCCTGTGTGTGTATTTATTTATTTCAAGATGGTCTGAGTGCCGCCCATCCATCCTGTATTTATATATATATATATATATATATGTATATACTCTCCAAAAAGACTGCACTCTAGTCCAGACAGGATAACATCAGGGGGTGCTCCTCTAAAGGCTTAAAGGCCCATTTGTATACAGTCCAAGAGAAAGAAAGCACTCACCACTTGTTGTACAAAATATGTACAGCAACCACCAAGAAGCAATAACTCCCCGTTATATAAGCAGGCTCAATTGAATGGGTGTTATTGCTTCTTGGTGGTTGCTGTACTGTCTTGGGTGGTGAGTCTTGATAAAGTTCCTTAGGGACCGAAACATTGACAGACTGTTCATTATAGGGATGAGCGGGTTCGGATTTCTGAAATTCGAACCCCCCCGAGCCTCCCCCCCAATCTGAGTCGGGAACCGAGTCCGGCTCGGGCTTTCCCGCCTGACTCGGAACTCAAATCGAGGCAAAATGTCATCATCCCACCTTCCGGGTCTCGCGGGTTTTGGATTCTTTAAAAGGTCCCCGCGTCTGCGCCATTTTTCACTCTGGCTGTTACAGTGAAAAGGGAGGGTGGGAGCTAGGGCTGACTGGGCTGTGTTGTGCTGCTGTTGTCCATAGGGGCTGTGGGCCTGATTCAGAGCCGGACGCTCTGACCAGAGTGCTCGCTCTGAATCAGGGCCCTCCTACCTAAAAATGGAACAGCCTCTTGGATGCTCGCATAGCTGTGGGTTACCACCCACAGCTTATGCAAGCGTCCATACTGATGGTTGCGATGTTCAAGACCTTCGTGACCATCGGGCTTGCGACGAGACCCTGCGGTAGGGTCTCGGTGACCGCAAGCCCTGGAGTAATTTTTGCTCTATCAGAGCCAAAAATCACTCCCACTGACATCACTAGTGATGTCAGTGGGGCTGGACCCAGACGGTAGGCGTTCCCATGGGAACGCCTCCATCTGGCAGCCACACCCCTGGCATGCCCACCAAAGGGGGCATGCTGTCAGTCACCATCGACAGCACGCCCCCTTTGGTGCGAGACCCATAGCGACAGCTTGGCTGTCACTATGCGGGTCTCACGCATGCGCACGACGGAGCTCGTGCGCATGCGGGCACCATCGACCCGCTTGCGAGCATCCTATGCTCGCGAGCAGGTCTGAATTAGGCCCTGTGTTCAATAGTTTGTGAAATAAATGCATAGACAACTGAGATCCAACTGTCCATGTATGCAGGAAGTCTCTGAGTGTTTCTTCCCTCCTTTCTTTATAACATCATGGATACCTCAAAGTGAAATGAGTGCAGTATCAGGGTACTTGGACACTATATATGCAGATTGTTAGTAGATTGGAAAGTACTCACCAAATAGTGGCTTCTGCTGGTCCCCCTGCTTGCTGACTTGTAACTTCATGCATATGAGGCTAAATGATGTGACTATGGAGCTAATGTTTATCTGAATAAAAACCTTTTATTCTAGGCTTGTACTAAAAAAGCATCTGTGTGTTGCTGCTATTAACAAAAAAGTCCAGATATTTAAAGTCAATGCAACAAATGTCCTGGTGGTCCCAACGTGTATCATCCCCGTTTTGGGACTTTTTCAAGGGCAAATGGGGTGATGGTGTAACTTACCCTGCTTTATACCCACTGTAATTAACCTGGGAATCCCTTCTGGGTTAGGTCTAGACTATACAAGGCTGATGGACCTGTGACGTCACACCCACATGACCCGGCCTGAAAGGGGGAGGTGTGGGGTATGCTAACGGGGGACTATGCTATGCTTGCCATGCTTCAGGCACGGTGGCTTGCTGCACTCTCCACAAATATTTATTTCCCCTCTATGCCCTGGTGGATGTAACGCAGTAGCGGTCCAGACTCCTGCAGCGGTCACGTGGTGGATACATAACAGAGGTCCTTTAGCCACATAGGAAATAGCAGCAACCCTAACCTTCTGTGCATTTATCAGCCTTACTTCCTGGTTCTATCAGTATTGCCGCTCATGTGACTCATCACATGTCCATGTATTCCTACTGCACATGCTTCGATAGGTGTATGTGGTCACAATGTGTATCGCTGGTCAATCTCTAATACCTCCCCTACATTTCTCATTAACAGTGCTTTGTATGGTATTTAGACCTGCCTAGTGGTTAGGCTTCGGTCTCTACCCTGGAGGCGGCCATTTTTGAAGTGATATTTACAATGCCACAGACTCAAATACAGTCTGCCTTTTGTTAATGTTTATTTTTTGTGTTTGGGAAATCTCTGTTACCTCCCAACTAACCGCCTTTTATAAATGTGGTTACATAACAAGTAAATTTCTTTATCTCCATCATCTGCATAGCTAGAGTCGAATAAA
Organism: Taudactylus pleione; assembly: GCA_031769625.1. Lineage (NCBI taxonomy): Eukaryota > Metazoa > Chordata > Amphibia > Anura > Myobatrachidae > Taudactylus > Taudactylus pleione. The sequence continues at coordinate 817,721 of JAUIMM010000334.1, forward strand.
TATATTAAATAAAATGAATTGTGGAATATTCTATTCCGATATCTAATATTCAATATGCATATTCAAATGAGATTTATTGCTGGCTCACATTTCTAAAGGTCATATAGCATTCAGATTGAGATGTTATGGGTGTTGTTGCCTATTTTAACAAAATCAAAGATATACATATTGAACTATATATATATATATTAGGGATGTATATATATATATAGAGAGAGAGAGAGAGAGAGAGAATATGAGAATATAGACTGGCACTCGGAGACAGCAAATAGACAAAAACGATGTATTGTATCAAAACGTTTTCGAGGTTACCACCCCGTCATCAGGACAAAATACATACAGCCATAGGCAACACATACTCCACCAATAAATACCCTACCAGTGGCCATCTTCCATCACCGCGCACCACGAGTGCTCGCACCTCCCACCGGATGCAGTCATCACCGCACTTCCGGGGCACCTTCCAGCCATCGCCATAGGAACTGCAAGTTTGCGTTCCACTAGCCGGCTTCGTGCGCTCCAGTAGTGTTCAAGCTACGAGCTGTCATCTGCGGCTTCATGCTGAGCTACCCTAAAGTGAAACAGCTACAGAAGATGAAGATTAGCCATAAGTACACCACCCACACAGCAAATACATAAAATTACATAAAAAACATCAGACAATATAAGCAGCTTTGATCTAAATCACATCATAGTACTTAAGAGGATAGATCTAGTAATATTATCAAAAGGATGGCACATACAGTGTCAGTATCTATAACATCTCTACAATACCACAGGTACATAACTAGGACCCAAAATAGTACACACAAAACACAGACATGATAGTTTAAAGAAGGCTATTCCAATTAATTTTGTCATTAAGTCCCCCAGGTTTTGTGGTACCAAGTTTAATGATCCAACGGGATTCTTTAAATAACAGTGATCGAGCCCGGTCACCACCCCACACTGAAGCAGGGACATGATCAATAATAAAGTATAGCAATGAATCTAATGTATGCCTGGCTTCCCGGAAATGACATGCCACAGGTTGGTCAATATCCCTACCATTCAATATCATCTTAATCGCCGACCGATGTGCTGTCATCCTTTCCCTAAACTTCCTGGTAGTCTGGCCGACATAATATAATCCGCACGGGCACACAACAATGTATACAACTAAAGTTGAAAGGCAGGAAAGAACATATCTTATATCAAAAGAAGTGTCCTGTGGATGCTTGAACGTTTTGCACGGTATCAAAAATTTACAAGTCGTGCAACCACTACACTTAGAACATCCTGGTGGTTTGAAATATACAATTAGGACAGGGGGGTATACCTAGCTTAGAGATATCCGATCGCACAAGTCTATCTCTAAGGTTCCGGCCTCTCCTAAAAGCTGCAAGAGGTCTTTTATTACAGAGCATAGGGAGATCCTTGTCAGTACTTACAATTGGCCATAATGCTTGAGTGGCTCTCCTAATAATCGTGCTGGCAACCGTATAATCACTAATCCACGGGATAGCATTGGCATCATCCCTTCTCATGGGGTTTAACAAAAGAGATCTCTCCATCCCCTAAACCTCTATTTTCTGTTCATGAAGCATCTTAGTATCATAACCGCTAGAAGCATATTTGTCAATCAGTATGTCTAACTCAGAATCTATCTTAGCAGGATCACTGGTAATACGTGCCACCCTCATCATTTGTGAACGTGGCAACCCTCTCTTTAGAGATGGTGGATGGCTATTAGCCATCAGTAAAATGTTCCTATCCGTCGGTTTACGGAACACCTCTGTCTGTATCCTACCATCATTGATCTTCACATTCACGTCCAAAAAATTGACCTGGCTAGTACTATAACTATATGTAAATTTTATAGGTGAGTTTAGTGCATTGATCTCATGCATCAACACTTCAAACCTTTCAACACCTCCTAGCCAAATCAAAAACACGTCGTCTATGTAACGAGTGTATAAATAAACATGTTGGCCAATCTCCGGATCACTAAAAAACATATGTTGCTCCTGGTTAAACATATATACATTGGCATACGAGGGTGCCACGGAAGACCCCATGGCACACCCTCGTAGCTGTAAGAAAAAAGATCCATCGAACAAGAAATATTTACGGCATAGTGTAAGTTCTAGCAAAGACAAAAATAACTTATGATCGAACACTGAAGAAGGTAAGTTATTTTCCAAGAATTCCTTCATGGCACACATCCCCCCATCATGAGGGATAGACGTGTACAAGGTGCATACGTCCAAGCAGCACAGTAATGCCCCATCAGGTAGTACATCTATCGCCAATAAAATTTTCTAAAAACTCATAGTATCCTTCAAGAAAGTCACTTGTTGATATAATAACGGATGAAGAATGCAATCAAGCAACTGGGACACCGGTTGTAGTAATGAACCACGCGCCGATATAATTGGCCTCCCTGGTGGTCTAATGGGGTCCTTGTGTAATTTAGGTAACGTGTAAATTACTGGGACAATAGGGTGCTGGACACATAAAGCCTTAAATACTTTCAGATCAATGATCTCATTATCCCTGGCTTCTTTCAGAATAATCAACAATTCTTTTTAGTACTCCAAGGTAGGGTCAGAAGCAAGTTTCAGGTATACATCACTGTCCGACAGTTGGTTATAAATCTCACTCTTGTAGTCGTCTAGTCCTTGGATCACAATGGCTCCGCCCTTGACGGCGGGCCTAATGATAATGTCATTGTATCTCTCAAGGTTATGCAGTGCCTGAGATTCAAGCTTAGTAAGATTAGACCGTATTTTACACGGAGTCGATATATATCTGTGGACAGAGTCATCCAACAGTCTGTTGAATGTCTTTAATGAAGGGTTAGTGGAGACAGGGTCGAAATTAGACCGTGAGGTTTTACAAAGGAAGGTATCGATAGCTGATGGCACCTTCAGGGAATTGTCATCTTTATACAATTCTTTCAATCTAAGTTTCCTAGAGAACTTATGTAAATTGAGTTTCCAATTGAATTCATCATGTATATTAGTCGGTACAAAACTTAAACCTTTACTCAGTACTTTAAGTTCAATAGGGGTCAACTCACATTCCGAGAGATTGAAGATTAAGGTTTCTTCCTTGATGCCAATTTTCTTGTTCCTCTTCCCTTGCCCCCCTCGATGGGTGGGAGGTCGTCTCTGATATTTGCAGAAGCCGTGCTGGCCATCTCTAAAGGGATCATCGGTCTAGATGTAGTATCATCTGTTTTGGAGATAAAGAAATCACTGTCACTACTTGATTTATATTTGTCCTGATGAGCTCCTTGAACTTTCCTCTGCCAAGGACGTCCTCCTCATCCCTGCTTTCATAGAAGGGTATAAATCCCCACCCACTAACCACTTATATACTCTATTGTCCTCGTAGTCAGAATCTACCGCCATCTTCTTCCTACGTTTGAACTTCAAGAGTTCCTTACGGTACTGGTCACACTGGGCATTCAATTTGGACATCCAATCATAATTGCTATCTTCATGTAAAGTTTAGATGTGTTCTTTCTCGAATGCAGCAATCTTAGATCTAGTAGACAGCAGTTCCTTGTTAGCTTCCTTAACCACCTTACAGCTACGAGGGTGTGCCATGGGGTCTTCCATGGCACCCTCATATGCCAATGTATATATGTTTAACCAGGAGCAACATATGTTTTTTAGTGATCCGGAGATTGAGGGTGGCACGTATTACCAGTGATCCTGCTAAGATAGATTCTGAGTTAGACATACTGATTGACAAATATGCTTCTAGCAGTTATGATACTAAGATGCTTCATGAACAGAAAATAGAGGTTTTGGGGATGGAGAGATCTCTTTTGTTAAACCCCATGAGAAGGGATGATGCCAATGCTATCCCGTGGATTAGTGATTATACGGTTGCCAGCCTGTTTATTAGGAGAGCCACTCAAGCATTATGGCCAATTGTAAGTACTGACAAGGATCTCCCTATGCTCTGTAATAAAAGACCTCTTGCAGCTTTTAGGAGAGGTCGGAACCTTAGAGATAGACTTGTGCGATCGGATATCTCTAAGCTAGGTATACCCCCCTGTCCTAATGTATATTTCAAACCACCGGGAAGTTATAACTGTAGTGGTTGCACGACTTGTAAATTTTTGATACCGTGCAAAATGTTCAAGCATCCACATAAGGACACTTCTTTCGATATAAGATATGTTCTTACCTGCCTTTCAACTTTTGTTGTATACATTGTTGTGTGCCCGTGCGGATTACATTATGTCGGCCAGACTACCAGGAAGTTTAGGGAAAGGATGACAGCACATCGGTCGGTGATTAAGATGATATTGAATGGTAGGGATATTGACCAACCTGTGGCATGTCATTTCCGGGAAGCCGGGCATACATTAGATTCATTGCGATACTTTATTATTGATCATGTCCCTGCTTCAGTGCAGGGTGGTGACCGGGCTCGATCACTGTTATTTAAAGAATCCCGTTGGATCAATAAACTTGGTACCACAAAACCTGGGGGACTTAATGACAAAATTAATTGGAATAGCCTTCTTTAAACTATCAGGCTTGTGTTTTGTGTGTACTATTTTGGGTCCTAGTTATGTACCTGTGGTATTGAAGAGATGTTATAGATACTGACACTGTATGTGCCATCCTTTTGATAATATTACTAGATCTATCCTCTTAAGTACTATGATGTGATTTAGATCAAAGCTGCTTATATTGTCTGATGTTTTTTATGTATTTTTATGTATTTGCTGTGTGGGTGGTGTACTTATGGCTAATCTTCATCTTCTGTAGCTGTTTCACTTTAGGGTAGCTCAGCATGAAGCCGCGGATGACAGCTCATAGCTTGAACACTACTGGTGTGCATGAAGCCGGCTAGTGGAATGCAAACTTGCAGTTCCTATGGCGATGGCTGGAAGGTGCCCCGGAAGTGCGGCGATGACTGCATCCGGTGGGAGGTGCGAGCACTCATGGTGCGCGGTGATGGAAGATGGCCACTGGTGGGGTATTTATTGGTGGGGTAAGTGTTGCCTATGGCTGTATGAATTTTGTCCTGATGACGGGGTGGTAACCTCAAAAACGTTTGATACAATACATCGTTTTTGTCTATTTGATGTCTCCGAGTGCCAGTCTATATTCTCTCTGGATTTCGTGTGTCATACTAGATGCACTGGAGCAAGTTGCCCTTTGATTCACTGGAGTGCCGGCAGATTGTGTTTTCTCTCTCTCTCTCTCTATATATATATATATATACATACCTCCTGTTTTTCTGGGAGTGATCCGCTGGGTCGCAGTGTCCTGCGGTGGGGGGAAGTTGGGGAGAACACACTCGCTGCTCTGCCTAGTAGAGCAGTGGGTGTGCAGAAGGTGAACAGATGGCGTGCGCATTGCACCGCATCTGTTCCCTAGCATAGGGAGAGCCTGTGGGGGTTGCCCAGCATCTCTGAGAGTCCTGGGCACGCCCCTTATAGTGACAAAAAGGGGAAACCGTGAGGCCCCGTCCCGTTTTCAGTTGGCTCCGCCCCCTTTTTGGAAGCCACGCCCATTTTTCCAGACGTGCGCCCTGTCCCTCCTTCCCATACTGAAAAGTTGGGAGGTATGTATATATATATATATATATATATATATAAATAAACACACACATACACATATAAATATATATATATATATATACATATACATATATGGGCTGTGTTGTGCTGTTGTTGTCCATAGGGTCTGGCTTGGCTGTGTTGTGCTGCTGTTGTCCATAGGGGCTGGCTGGGCAATGTTGTGCTGCTGTCATAGGGGCTGGCTGGGCTGTGTTGTGCAGTCAGTTGTCCATAGGGGCTGTGTCCACTCCAAGGTCTATAGGGGCTGGCTGGACTGTGTTGTGCAGTGTCCCATAAAGGCTGTAGTCCTAATGGGGTGCTGTAGTGTTGTCCAGGGGGTGATCACTCCATCAGGGGTGCTCCTCCAAAGTGCACTCCAAAAAAAATTACAAATTATTTATTTCTGTGTTTTTGAATTGTGTGTGCAGTAGCCGCATGTGCATCAACAAAGTAGTGCCAAGCATGCGCCTGTGTCATAAATCAAGCGCCAGCTGGCTTGTCCATTAAAGGGTTCTGTAACCCCCAAAGTGCACTCCAAAAAAAATAAAATATTGTTTTTCTGTATTTGTGACTTGTGTACACTGTGGTTGCACATGCATCAACAAAGGAGCAGCGCCAAGCATGCGCCTGTGTCCCATAAGTAAAGGGCCAGCTAGGTCATTTCTTAAAGGTTGGTGTAAACCCCAAAGTGCACTCCTAAAAAAATAAACAATTCTTTTTTTTCTGTGTTTGTGTGCAAAATGTATGCGCAGTAGCCGCACTTACATCAACATAGGAGCAGCACCAAGCGTGCGCCTATGTCCCATAAGTAAAGGGCCGGCTGGCTCATCTCTTAAAGGTTGGTGTAACCCCCAAAGTGCACACCAACAAAAATAAAAAAATATTTTCTGTGTTTGCGAATTGTGTGCACTGTGGTTGCATGTGCATCAACAACGGAGCAGCTCCAAGCGTGCGCCTGTGTCCCATAAGTAAAGGGCTGGCTGGATCATCTCTTAAAGGGTGGTGTAACCCCCAAAGTGCACTCCACAAAAAATAAACAATTCTTTTTTTTCTGTGTTTGTGTGCGAAATCTATGCACAGTACCCGCACGTGCATCAACAAAGGAGCAGTGCACTCCAACAAAAATAAAAAATAATTTTCTGTGTTTATGAATTGTGGGCCTGATTCAGACTCACTTGCAAGTGCTAAGTGCTCATAAGCGGGTTGATGGTGGCCCAGAGCGCATGTGCACGACGGAGCCAGCTCCGTTGTGTGCATGTGCGAGACCCGGATACCGACGGGCAATCGGTCGCTCCGGGTCTCGTACCAAAGGGGGCATGCTGTCAATGTTGAGTGACAGCACGCCCCCTTTGGTGGGTGGGCCGGGGGCATGGCTGCCCAGATGGAGGCATTTCCATGGGTATGCAAACCCTCTGGGGCCGGTTCCACTGACATCACAAGTGATGTCAGTGGGAGAGCTTTTGGCTCTGTTAGAGCCAAAAGCTCTCTGGGGCTTGCGGCAATGAGACCCTACCACAAGGGTCTCGTCGCAAGCCCGATGGTCGCAATGGTCTTGACCATCGTGACCATCATCATGGCCGCTCGCTATAGCTGTGGGTAGTCACCCACAGCTATGTGAGCGGCCAGGAGGCCGTTCTGAAGAAAAAATTGACCGGCCATGATTCAGAGCGCGTGCTCTGTCAGAGCATCCGGCTCTGAATCAGGGCCTGTGTGCACTGTGGTTGCACATGCATCAACAAAGTAGCAGCACCAAGCATGCACCTGTGTCCATAAAGTAAAGGGCCAGCTGGCTCATCTCTTAAAGGGTGGTGTAACCCCCAAAGTGCACTCCAACAAAAATAAAAATATTTTCTGTGTTTGTGAATTGTGTGCACTGTGGTTGTATGTGCATCAACAAAGGAGGAGCACCAAGCGTGCGCCTGTGTCCCACAAGTAAAGGGCCAGCTGGCTCATCTCTTAAAGGGTGGTGTAACCCCCAAAGTGCACTCCAACAAAAAATAAACAATTCTTCTTTTTTTCTGTGTTTGTGTACGAAATTTATGCGCAGTAGCCGCACGTGCATCAACAAAGGAGCAGCGCCAAGCGGGCGCCTGTGTCCCTTAGGTAAAGGGCCGGCTGGCTCATCTTTTAAAGGGTGGTGTAACCCCCCAAAGTGCACTCTAAAAAAAATTTTAAATTCTTTTCTGTGTTTGTGTGCGCCTTAGCCGCACGTATATATATATCAATATAACATAAATGGAGGGTCAAACTTTGTCCATTAAAAATAAAATAGGGAACGATCAAGAACCACTTCCTCCTAGTGCTGAAGCTGCTGCCACTAGTCAAGACATAGATGATAAAATGCCATCAACATCATCTGCCAAGGTCGATGCCCAATATCATCGTAGAGGGCATATATAATCCCAAATGACAAAGTTCAGGAAAATGACCTTAAAGAAACATCATAAATCATCTGAGGAAAAATGTAAACTTGCCAATATGCCATTTACGATACAGAGTGGTAAGGAACGGCTAAGGTCTTTCCCTATGTTCATGACTAGTGGTTCAGCTTCACATGATGATGGAAGCCCTCCTCCCGCTAAAAAAATCAAACGAATTAAGCTGGCAAAAGAACAGCGAAGAACTGTGCGTTCTAAGAAGATATCACAAATCCCCAAGGAGAGTCCAAATGTGGTGGCGGTTGCAATGCCTGACCTTCCCAGCACTGGACGGGAAAAGGTGGCTCTTTCCACCATTTGCACGCCCCCTGCAAGTGCTGAAAGGAGCACCCACAGTCCACTTGCTGATATGCAAATTGAAGATGTCACTGTTGAAGTACAACAGGATGAGGATACTGTTGTAGCTGGCGCTGAGGAGGAAGTTGGCGAGGAGGATTCTGATGGTGATGTAGTTTGTTTAAATCATGCTCCGGGGGAGACAGTTGTTGTCCGTGGGATTGTAAAGAAATAAATGTACCACCGCGCTCTGGTGTTTTCAGCTGCTCAATTAGAAATGGCAAGAATAATAAATTAATACTGAGCGCTATGTGTATATGACTAATAGTAATGTGGCACCAGTGAAAAATAAAAATTGGTTAAAACAATTTTGTTTATAGCTCCTTTTGGAGTATTTTGGTGGATCCCTTCGTGGAGTGGACAGTCCACATGCTGATATGCAAATTGAAGATGTCACTGTTGAAGTACAACAAGATGAGGATACTGGTGTAGCTGGCGCTGAGGAGGAAGTTGGCGAGGAGGATTCTGATGGTGATGTGGTTTGTTTAAATCAGGCTACGGGGGAGACAGTTGATGTCCGTGGGATGAAAAAGCCCATCACAGTCATGCCAGGGCAGAAGACCAAACATTCCACCTCTTTGGTTTGTCTGGCAATATTTCTATCCAAATCCAGACAACAACTGTCTTGCCATATGTACAATATGTAAAGGTGAAATAAGTAGGGGTAGGGATGTTAACCACCTAGGAACATCCTCCCTTATACGTCACCTGCAGTGCGTTCATAAAAAGTTACTGTCAAGTTCAGAAAGTTTGGCTAAGACTGTAAGCAGTCCAGGGACACCTAAATCCCTTTGTCCTGTGGTATCCAAGTGCCTGCAAACCACACCGTTAACTCCCTCCTTGTCAATTTCCTCCTTAGTCAGGATCGGAAGTAGTCCTGCAGGCCATGACTGACTCTCCTATCCGGGATTCCTCTGGAGGATCCTGCATTGCTACGCATCCAGCTGCCACTGCTGCTGTTGCAGCTGGGAGTCATTCATCATCCCAGAGAGGAAGTAGGAACACCACTACTTTTACTAAACAATTGACCCTGCAACTGTCATTAGCGAGGAGGATGAAGTACGACAGCAGTCATCCTGAAGCAAAACGGATAACTGAGGCCTTGACTTCTATGTTGGTGTTAGACATGCGTCCGGTATCCACCATTAGTGCAGTGGGATTTAGACAATTGATGGAGGTAGTGTGTCCCTGGTTCCAAATCCCATCTAGATTCCACTTCACTAGGCAGGCGATACCGAGACTGTACTGAAACGTCAGAACAAGTGTCCTCAGAGTCCTAAAAAATGCAGTTGTACCCAATGTCCACTTAACCACAGACATGTGGACAAGTGGAACAGGGCAGACTAAGGACTATATGACTGTGACAGCCCACTGGGTAGATGTATCACCTTACGCAGCAACAATAGTAGCATCACCAGTAGCAGCATCTCAGAAGTGTCAGCTCGTTCTAAGGCAGGCTACACTGTGTATCACCGGTTTCAGTAAGAGGCACACTGCCGACAACCTCTTAGAGAAACTGAGGGTAATTAGCACCCAGTGGCTTACCCCACTTAGACTCTCCTGGGGATTTGTGATATCTGACAACGCCACCAATATTGCCACCAATATAGATCTGGGCAAATTCAAGCACATCCCATGTTTTGCTCGCACAATAAATTTGGTGGTGCAGAATTTTCTGAAAAATGACAGGGGCAAGCAGGAGATACTTTGGGTGGCCCGAAAAAATTCTGCCCACTTTTGCCATTCAGCGACTGCGTGCCGAAGACTGGAGCACCAGCAAACAGTCTTGTGAAGAGTATTACTCCTGTATGTGAAACAGTGCATTTATTCAACAAGGATTGAACTTGCAATAAAGCTTAATTTGTTTGTGTGGAAGTGAATTTGACTCACACTCCAAGGCTTGAAGGAGGTAAAACAGCTAAACAGAAGCTGAAATCAAACACCTCTGTGGAGGGTGAATCTGAATCTGTGCTGATGGAACATGCTGAAGTTGTTCATCAAATTTTCAGTGCCCAACAAGTGATTTCCCAAGAAGATCCAAGAGATATGAGCATTATTGATGTGGCAGATAGCTATCAAACCCATGAGATGAAGTTTGTGGATTAATGGAATATACACGTTCGAGTAAATTATGTGGATGAGATATCCAGAATCTGAGAATAGTAGTGTCAGTACATCCTCTGACTGTTATGTAAGGCAGCTGTGGCTTTTTACTGACTGTGTTCTGACTGTTTCCTAACAACTAGGATGCTGGCTACTATGTGCAGCAACTCACCTGTTTGGAATACCTCATTACCTGACCACAGCCTGATGACTCCTGTGATTAGTCTATATCCCTCTCATTAGGGATTCTGGTCAGTTCCTGCCTTCGGATGATATTTCATAGTTCCTGTTCTAGTAAGCTCATCATGCAGTTGCTGTACAGTTCCCAGTATCCCGGTCTATACCTGCATCCTTGGACCCTGCCTCAGTCCTCTGTGTGCAGTCCCTGTCAGTCCTGCTCCTGTGTCCTGCTGGATTCTGCCCTTTATTCATGTCCTGTGTCTATCCCAACTCTGTGTCTGTACCTTGCCAAGACCCTCCAGCTTACCTTCTGTGTCAACTCCAATCTGTGTCCAGTCCCAGTGAGTTCCTGTGGAGTCATGCTGCCAGTTCAATTATATCTGGGCCTGGTTCTGCTACAACTCTTGAGTAGCTGTCCTGCTACAACCCAGTCCATATCCTGCATAGCTGGTTCAGCTATACTCCAGCTAGAATCTTGAGTAGCTGGCTTGCTACAGCCGAATCAGCATCCTGCGTAGCTGGTTCAGCTATATGTCAGCTAGAATCAAGAGTAGCTGGTCCTGCTACAATCCTGGTTTCTATCCGGTCTGTCTGATTATGTGTACATCCAGCCTGAGTGCCTGTGGTTGCCTATTGGAGCAAAACATATTCACCCCACCTGTGTCTGTATTGCAAGTCTGTAGTGCGGTCTATTACTTTAATCAGCAAGTCTCCCAGTGGCAGGCTTCAGTACACACCTGCATCTGTTTGCTCCCACTATTACCATTGCCTTGCTGTGATTCCAATACACTCTCAGCTCCAGGTATTTCTGCAATTAACTCTTGTCTTGCCTGCTGCTAACTCCAGGTTATTTACCCTGTGCATCCCTGCCTATTTCATGAGCCCCATCAGTAAACTCTAGGAGTCTCATGCAAATAGTGCAGGTTCATCCCGAACACTGACATAACGCCAAGGTCTGAAGTTTATGATGCTGGTGGCACACAGGATGATAGTGGCTCTTTGAAAAAAGATGAGGTACCAGTGAAGTATGCCAGTAGCCAATACAATGCTTCAAGGCTGAAGGTTAGAGATGTTTCAAGCAGAAGTCTGCCAACTGGTGTGCCAATAAGAGGTTTAAGCATGAGAAGCCTTGATTTTATTAATAAGAATCCAAGAAAAAGCCATTTGTTGTCTTAACCAGAAGGGTCTAAGGAAAGGTCTGCTTCCGACAACAGAAGTGTACAGGATGAAAGTCCTGGTTTCCTCCCTTCTGATGTGAGGAAAGTTCATGACACTCTTAAATACAGCCAAAACGATATGAAGGCATGCCCTTCCACTTTGTTCTTTATATTTTGGATATGTTCTTGTATTCTCAATTTCAGGGGTCTTTTCCTCTTCCCTATATACACTTGTAGCCACATGTGCATTCTAATAAATATATCAAATCAAATCAGCTTTATTGGCCAAGTATACATACATACATAAATACATAAATATGCAAGGAATTGAGATCGGGTTAACACATCCCTTGAGTTCACAACAACAAAAAGACAAACAATCTTGCCACACCCACAGCCCACCCACACCCTCAATTATTTAACACCATGATAGCCTGCGGAAAAAAGCTATGCAGGTATCTAGAAGTTCTCACTCGTTGTGACCTATACCGCCTATCCGAGGGCAACATTTGAAACAGGTGGCAACCTGGATGTGCGTCATCTGCCACAATGTTCCCAGCACGCCTCCTAATCCTGGCTACATACAGATCTTGAAGATGGGGAAGATCAACACCAATGATCCTTTCTGCCACCCTAACCACTCTCTGCAGTCTGCTCTTCTCATGTTCCATAATGGAACTACACCAAACAATAATTGAAGTACAAAGAACAGACTGAATTACAGTTGAGTAAAAAAGAACTAGCAATTCACGTGGCAGATTGAACTTCCTGAGCTGGCGCAGAAAGTACAACCTTTTCTGAGCCTTCTTTACAATGGAATCAACATTTGTTCCCCACTTTAGATCATGTGAGATCACTGACCCCAAAAACCTAAAGGACTCCACCACAGACACAACTGTATCGCTAATAATGACAGGAGACATTGCAGCCGGCTGCTTCCTAAAATCCACTATAATTTCCACCGTTTTCTGTGGATTTAGCTCCAGATTATTTTCCCCACACCAAATGGCCAACCGTTCCACCACTCCCCTGTAAGCAGACTCATCACCCTCTCTAATAAGACCTATGATGGTAGTATCGTCCGCGGAGTGCATTTTCCACATGGTATCTGACCAGATTAGCAGCGCAGGATTCGCCTTTGATCTCATTGCTGGGGGGTTGGCAGGGCTCCCACCAAGGGCTCTTATGATGTTGTATTGGAATTACAGCCACAATTAATGTTGATAATTGCTTATATATTAATTTATATGTTGATCTATATAAATCACACATATATCTCTGATTTGCTATCAATGCTAATCTCTATATGTTATATTGAGATTATATGGAAACACTGTATTCAGTATAATTTCATTCTATTAGTGTGATGATGTACAGTATTATTTTGAACTATCGAAATTTTTTGTTGACAGTTGTTTTATTATGCTTCAATAAAAAATTGTTATAAAAATATATATATATGATTGATGTAGAACTACAGTTCATGTATTGCTTGAGCTTCAATTCTCTTGAGTCATTAAAATGTAAAAAAAAATTCTCTGAGGATGTACATATTTACAGATGTTGTAGTGCCCGCATGTCACAAGCCACCGCACTGCTAATGCTGTGCAAAACGAACACCGGGCCAACATTCGCTAAAACTCTGCCTACCTCCTGTCCATCATTCTGTGATCAGCCTGGATTGGTTCCTGCGTTCATGACCTTCTCCTGTGAACACTGCTCTGATGCCGGTGATAGCGTTTCACGTGTTTCCGGTTCTGGCATTGTCTCCTGTATCCAGTTGAGTATCCACTCCTCCTGTCTGTCTTGTATACCTGCCATTTGTGTTATCTGGGTGGCATGGTTTGCTTACTACATACCTGCTGTTTGTGTCATCCAGGCGGCACAGGTCACACTCCAGCATCACCAGTACACAAGCCAGTGTACTTGTACTTGTGTCAACCCGGTGGCATAGGCTGCAATCCAGCATCCTCAGTACACAAACCAGTGTACTTGCTCTTGTGTCAACCCGGCAGCACAGGTCACACTCCAGCACTGGTGGCATGTGTCAACTTGGCAGCACAAGTCACAATCCAGTGTACTTCCTGCAGTCATCTGCTACAGCAGCTAGCCAAGGCACTTCCAGTCCTAAAGGCTGCTACCGGCCCAAAGGCCACATCTCATCTTCAGGCCCACAAGCCACAGCCTGCCAAGGCACTTCCATGCCCTCAAGGCTGCTACCGGCCCAAAGGCTTCCTCTCATCTTCAGGCCCACAGGCCACAGCCAGACAAGGCATTTCCAGCCCTCAAGGCTGCTACCAACCCAAAGGCCGCATCTCATTTTCAGGCCCACAGGCCACAGCCAGCCAAGGCACTTCCAGCCCTCAAGGCTGCTACTGGCCCAAAGGCCACATTTTATCTTCAGGCCTACAGGTCACAGCCAGCCAAGGCACTTCCAGCCCTCATGGCTGCTACTGGCCCAAAGGCCACATCTCATCCAACAGGGCCAGGCTTTAACCACTCTAAACATATCAGCGTTTTATGCTGTGACATGGCTGCATCTAGCCAAGGTTATACCAGCCCTCAAGGCTGTTGTGGGACAATTCCCTACAAAGTCTTACCCCAGGCTTAACACCGCACTTATAACAACCTAAACATCTTGGTAAAATGTCACTTTGTTTAGGATCAGTGCCCTTTAACATGCAGGGTGCCAAAGTGTCCTTCAGGCTCTTAGCTTTCCTAAGGAAGACCTTCAGTTTCGGAGGAAGTATCTATTTTAATATAGGGTCCATAAAAAGTATACTCCAGTGCTTCTGTAGGTAATTTCTTGATTATAATTTCTTGATTATAGTTTGTAAGTGGTGGTGAATGGGACTGGGGGCCTGATTCAGAGCTGGATGCTCTGACCAGAGCACTCGCTCTGAATCAGGGCCCTCCTACCTGAAAATGGAGCGGCCTCATGGACGCTCACATAGCTGTGGGTTACCACCAACAGCTATAGCGAGCATCCATGATGATGGTCGCGATGGTCAAGACCATCGTGACCATCGGGCTTGCGACGAGACCCTGCGGTAGGGTCTCGCTGCCACAAGCCCTGGAGTGATTTTGGCTCTATCAGAGCCAAAATCACTCCCACTGACATCACTACTGATGTCAGTGGGGCCGGACTCAGACGGTAGGCGTTCCCATGGGAACGCCTCTGTCTGACAGCCACGCCCCCGGCATGCCCACCAAAGGGGGCGTGCTGTCAGACACCATCGACAGCACGCTCCCCTTGGTGCGAGACCCATAACAACGACTTGGCTGTCGTTATTCGGGTCTCATGCATGCGCACGACGGAGCTCCCTCTGTCGTGCGCATGCGCATTAGGGCACCATCGAACCGCTTGCGAGCGTCCTACGCTCGCGAGTGGGTCAGAATCAGGCCCTATATCCTTTTGTTGATAAGTTTTTGTTTTATATTTCAATAGATCATTCCTCTCTAAAGTTCTTGTTTTATTCGCTGCTTCTGACAAGTGCTCTACAGGATAGTCTTTTTCCAGGAATCTCTTAGTGAACTGTTGAATTTGCTCCTCACAGGCTTCTTCTGTGGTACAATTATGTTTGATTTTATGAAACTGGGAGTATGGAATGTTCTTTTTCCATTTTTTCAAATGCCCACTTTTGTAATGCAGATAACTATTTGTGTTGACTTCCTTGATGTAATTCTTGGTTACAATCTTGTCCTCCTTACCAATTAAAATTAGATCTAATGAACTGATGACATACTAAAATGGGATGTGAATTTTAAATTCATATTTATGCCAATGTGTATTAAAAATGGTTTAAAGGTCTCTTCAGATCCTTCCCATATTATTAAAATGTAATCTATGTACCTCTTACATAGTATTACATGCTTAGCAAATGGATTATTCTCATATACATAATTCTTCTCCCAACATCCCAGAAAAAGGTTTGCAAAACTAGGAACAAAAATAGTACCCATCGCCATTCCACATATTTGGCAGTAAAATTAATTAAAACATGTAAAATAATTGTGATTGAATATAAAAAGACATAAGATCGCATAAAAATTCCTTATGTATAGTACTGATAGATCCATCCAATTCTAAAAACTTTCTACATGCATTTATACCTTTATTATGTTCAATGCAAGTGTAAACTGCTTCTACATCGATAGTTGCCCATCTTTATGATTCTTCCCATTGAATCTCCTGTAAACACACTTGTAGTATCTTATAACTATGAATCCAATACTTTGACATATTTCCACATACTCTGATAAGTCGGAGGTCGATGAGTCATTACCTGCCACTATAGCTCTCCCTGGCTGTTCAGCCATGGACTTATGGATTTTTGGGAAGAAGTAGAATATGGGGGAGGTGGGATTGGTTTTCATCAAATATTGGAACTCCTCTTTGGTTAAGATCCCACTGTGCAGGCCATATACTAGCAATGTCCTGGAGCTCATCTGTATATTTCTCCAGGGGATAATTTCCAGTTTTACATAGGACTCTGTATCACTTAAGTGTCTGTTAGCTTCTTTTAAGTAATAAGATCAGTCCATCATTATCAATCCCCCGTCTCTACAGCCTGTTTTAAAACTATTTCAGTATTCTTCTGTAAATTCTTCAGTGCTTGTTTCTCCTCGTTCTTCAGATTCTGTTTCTTTATTTTAGTCCTATCTACTTCACATAGATCCTTTTTCATCACTTCATAAAATATGTCAATGTGGCTGGCCTTTGTTTCCAGAGGGTAATATGTGGACTTTCCTCTCAGACCTGATTTAGACCCATTTTCATTTAATGTTTTAGTTGGAGCAGTGTCCTTTCTTAAAATGTGTCTTTTTGATTTTAAATTCCTCATGAATTTATTAAGGTCAATAAATACATCAAATTTACTCATACTGCTAGTGGGGGCAAAATTCAGTCCTTTGCTTAAAAGCTTGATTTCTGGATTAGTCAATATGTGGTTCGATAGACTGAAGCTCCCTTTTTGTTTGGGGTCTATAGGAGGTTCCTCCTTTTAAAGCTTCTTCATCCTACCACCCTGTTTTCCTCATCTTCTCTGATTCTTCTTTTCATAGGTGATGCCTCTCTTGAGATACAGTTTTCTTGGACTGTGCGCGTGCTCTGGTCCTGGCGATAAAAAATGGTCTGTCACTGGTAGATTCAAAACATTGAAGTGCTGTGAATCTGTTCATCATGTGAGTTGTTCTATATTTAGGGGAATCTCTCTCTTCTTCAGTCCTTCTGTTGTTGTATTTCCTTCTAGGAGCATGTTGCCACCCAGGGCCTTCTAAGGACTAACTCTGTTGATGTGAGCTGTTCTGTACACTGAATCTACTCCAATTCTTGACTTTATTTAGTTCATAGTCTTGTTTGTCCCTAATGAATTTCTTCTCTTTGCTCTTCATGACTGTTTCCTCAGTTCTTTCCAATTTCTTAGTCAAAACCTTTTCATTCTCATTATAATACTTTATATCTTTGAATTCCTCCATCTGTGTCTCTTTGTTTTTGAACTCGTGCTCTAGGCTGATGAGCATTTCTTTCTTTTCCTGTAATATTTCATGAGATCAAGTGAACACTTTTGTAGGATGTTATCCCATTCCTTGATAAATTCTGGTTTCTCTTGACCAAACGTGGGATTTTTTAATAGTCAAAGACCCAATGGTATCCTCTTAACTGATATCTAGGCCTTTGCTGTCCCACCATGCATTGATTTCTTTTGTTACTAATTTTTCTATATCCCAAAATAGATTATCTATATTCTCTGTGGGGGGCCTCAACATAAAGTGCTGTGCTATTCTCTTTAAAAATCCTTTGGCAAAGGTCACTTCTTTTAATGATACGATCATTATTTCTGAAAATGATTTATAACTTGCACGATATGCCCTGATTAGGCCACTTAAAACCAATTATCCCAACAAAACATGTAAATTGTGTATGGAATGGCACCAGTCCAGGAAGGATCCTACTTATTTACAAAAACCATACTTCTCTCCAATGTGAGAGTGTCAGCTGAACCAATAAAATGATAGCATAGGGTTGTATGCCACAGTAATAAGTCTGATAAGTGAATCTGATTCAAGTGACTGGTGTGTTTTATGTATAATGAAGTATGTTAACCCACTAGGTGAAAAATAAGGTGCGATAGTGCTTCTGGGGTCAAGTAAAAACAGACTATTTAAAACATGTTTTATTCACATATATACAGTATGTGCATGAGCCTTGTAACAGGGTGTAGTAGGAAAGTGTTGTAAAAAAGTGTGCTACGAAAGTGCTGACACAAATGAATAGTTAAAGTTTCCAATATCACCATCAGTTAGGATGGAAATAGTGATGTTTAAATGCTTTACTACTGTCAATAATGAATAATCAAAAGATTCTATTATCACCAGCAACAATTTATAAATATACAAAAAATCTGGATAGTAGCCTAAAATAATCAGTCTCTAGACAGTCCCTAATGGGTAACCAGCTAATATAAAAGTGTTATGTGCTGTGCAAGTATGCATTATGGTAGTTGCTAAACCATATTATGGCAAAAACACTTCATAAAACAACAGTTAATGTCATCCAAATAATATTATAAATCTTTTTTTTAAAAAGGGATCAAAAGACAGTAGGATTTAAAAAGTTCAATGCTTATCTGATTCAAATGCAAAATAGTTCATGAGGCATGGCAAACGAAACCAGCCCCCATGAATAATGGACCTATCAGGAAGCATGGACGCAGTGATGCATTAGAGGATGTCTGGAGCGTGCACTTAGGAGTGACTGGTGGTCACAGCTACGCAGAGAACACAAACACGTAGGCATATGGGTGGAGCCGTTTGCCCGGGCAAAAGGGACGCAGCCCACATGGAGGATGGTTGCCTTCACTGCATGGCTGGGCAGAAGTGATGCAGCGAACCTGGCAGGAGGGAGACCACAATTTATACTATCTATTCTGAAATTTAAAGACTCTGAGCAAAGTTAGACCAATAGGTCACTAGCGTATATAAGAGGCTATCTATTATTAAATGGTAGCCATTTGTGAGTTAGCTGCTTAAAAGAACACCGAAATACGATCCCTGAAGACTGGAAGTGAGATCATAATTTATTTCTATTAGCCCCTATCTACTGGGGTATAATATAGTGGCATCCCACTGCAGCTGTACCACTTGATAAAGCCCTATATGGATGAAATGCATTGGGAAGCAGCTCCTCTTGCCTCATTAACTATTTTGCATTTGAATCAGATAAGCATTGAACTTTTTAAATCCTACTGTCTTTTAACTAGAGATGTGCGCCAACCCCCGTGTTTTGGTTTTCGTTTTGGATTTCTATCTCCCCTGGGTTTGGATCTGGATTGGACTTGCCAAAACTTCCCTTCCATGTCTTGTTTTTTGATTTTGGTTTTGGATCTGGATTTTTTCTTAAAAAATCATAAAAACATCTAAAATCACATAAAATGGCCTGTTTTTGGTCCTACGGTATTATTAACCTCAATAACATTTATTTCCACTCATTTCCAGTCAATTTTGACCACCTCACAGCTCACAATATTGATTTTTTTTTCATCTAATTAAGGGCCAAAAGGTTGCATCCAGCTAGCTGGCTGTCATGATTCCTAGGCGGAATCAAAACTGAGTGATAAATAGAGTTGAGGACTGTGTAAAGATGATAGTTGGGGTACCCCTTGAGGATTGAAGAATTGATAGTTGATAACTGATACAGTCACTGACTGAAGGAGGAATTGATAGTTGATAATTGGTGCAACCACTGGCTGAAGTAAGAAGAGCTGATACTTGATAATTGGTGCAGCCACTGGCTGAAGTAAGAATTGATAGTTAATAGTTAATTGTTGATACAGCCTCTGGGCTGAGTTGTAGTGGAAAACAGAGCTATGATTAGGAACCAGTCCTGCAACAGCCTCGATGGCTGGAACTCTTGGCAAGTTGCAGCTGTTACAGCCTTGAGGGCTGGTGAGGAGTGACAACAGGTGCTCTTTGGGCCAGGAAGCAGGATGCGGCCTTTGGGGTGTGTAGCAGCCTTGAGGGCTGAAAAGCCTTGGTTGAATGTCACAAGCAGCAGTATGCTGGCTTGCATACACTTGACGCTGATGTGCAACTTCTGCTGCCAGGTTGACACAAGCAGCAGTGTACTAGATTGCAAAGACTGGGTTCCGAGGTGCGGAATATGCCGCCTGGATGACACAAATGGCAGGAGCAAAACAACGCAGACTGGGGAACTGGATACTCAACTTGAATAGGAGACTCACAGCAGAACCAGCGGAAACATGTGTGAATGCCATCACTGGCACCTGAGCAATGCAACAGCAAGGTAGAAAAAGGATGTCAGTCAGATGGCCACTCCATTAATTTGGTGGTTCAGAATTGTATTTAAAAAAAATAAAAGGGGCATGCAGGAGTGCTGTCTGTGGCCATTACAATTTCTGGACATTCATAAACCATGAAATTAAAAATGTCAGGCAGCAATGCCCCAAACACCGCATAATGCAAAGAAAATAGGTGCAAAATGGAATTGTCCTTGGGCCCTCCAACCTACCCTTATGTTGTATATATGAAACAGAATATTCACAGTTTAACAAACCAATCACTTCACGACAGTGACTGCCACTTGTGGCTGAAATTATTGCTTTGTTTGGATCCCCCACAAAACAAGTTGCCAATGCGCAGTGGACATTGGTGGCAATGATCCCATACACAAACTGGATTTATAACATAGGTAAGATCAGATGTCATCATCGTTATCCCCATCAGTGTGTGCATCCTCCTCTTCTTCACACAATATGAATTCGTCCCCGCTGGAATCCACCATTACAGACGTTTCTGTATTTTTTTAACTTAATTGCTGGTAAAGGTCTTCCTCATGGAATTTGTAATTCATTTTGATGAACACCCTATGATGATCACTGACAAGGTACCCGGCTGTGCTGAAAACTCTTTTAGAGTACTCACTGGAGGGTGGGCAACTTAAGTAAAGCAAAGCCAGTTTGTGTAAAGGACTCCAAATTGCCTCTTTTTCCTGCCAGTAGTGAAATGGACTGAGTGACATCTCTATTTGGATGCTATCCCTAAAATAATTATCCACCATTGGTGACCATATCAGACAAAGTCACGGTAGATATTTCACTCATTGTAGTCAGTTCTTTCAGAACCAACCAGATGTCATTAGATTTTGCTGACTGATCTCCATCACTACCAGCAGTGGGTCTCTTAGGAAAATTTATCGTTTTCCTGGCAGCTGCAGAAACTGAAGGAGAAACTGCTGTCATGTCATGTTCCGCTTGAGTTGACAATTTTTTCACCACCAGCTCTTTGCATCTTTTCAGATTTATGTCCATTGGAAAGAAAGACACTAGGTATGACTTAAACCTAGGATCAAGTATGGTCGCCAAAATATAGGTATCTGATTTCAAGAGGTGGACAACCCTTGAAATCAGGGTCGTCAATCTCTTGAAAATCAAACCCTTCATTCACTTCAACGACTGTTGAAGCGAATGAAGGGCTTGATCTACAAATCACTCCGTTTCAGCTCCTCATTCAGTTTTCCCAGCTGCTTTTGCAAAAGTCTGATTAGGGGAATGACCTGACTCAAGCTGGCAGTGTCTGAACTAACTTCACATGTGGAAAGTTCAAAGGGGTTGAGAACCTTGCACAACACTAGGCCTTGGATGGCCTTTTTTTGCTCCTCCATCCGCTAAAGCATATAGAGGGTAGAATTCCACCCAGTTACTACCTCTTGCTTCAGCTGATGGCAGGGCAAATTCAACAGTATTTGGTGGTGCTGCAATCTTCGACACGCTGAATGTCGAAAATGTACAGAAATCTGTCAGGCCACCAAAAGCATCTCCTGGAAGCCCCTGTCATTTTTTCAAAAATGTTGCACCACCAAATTACTTGTGTGAGCAAAACATGCTATTTGTTTGAATTTGCCCACATGTAATGCTTGGACAATATCAGAAATCACAAATCCGAAGGAGAGTTCAAGTGGGGTAAGCCATTTTGCAATGATTTTCCTAAGTTTTTCTTAGAGGTTCTCAGTGGTATGCCTCTTAGTGAAACAGGTGATACACAGAGTAACGTGCCTTTGAATGAGCTGGCATTTGTTAGATGCTTATGCTAGCAATACACTTACCCAGTGGGCTGTCACAGTCATGTAATCTTTAGTTTGCCCTGTCCCACTTGTGCACATATCTGTGGTTAAGTGGACAGTGGGCACAATGGCATTTTGGAGACATTAATAAAGTTTTTTTTAATGTCCTTGTACAGATTGGGAATTGCTTTTCTAGTGAAGTGGAATCTTGATGGGATATGGTAGTGGGTAGACAGGACCTCCATTAACTGTCTAAAACCCACTGCATCAATGGCAGATACTGGACACACATCTAATACCAGCATAGCTGATATGGCATCAGTAATCCACTGTACAACTGGGTGTTTGCTGTCATACTTGCTTGCAAATACAAAGGATTGTATGACAGTCAATTGTTTGGTTGAATTGCTAAAAGTATACTTCTTCCTGGTCCCCTTCTGGGATGAAGATCCACTCACAGCAACAGCAGCAGCAGGCAAAGCACTCAAGGATCCTTCTGAGGAACAAAAGATAGGAGAGGAGTCAGTCCTTATGATATTGGATGTAGGACTACTTCTGATCACAAATGAGGATGTTGATGATAATGATGCAGGTGTTGGTGGTGGAGATTGCCGGCACTTGGATCCAGATAGAAGGGAACAGCTAGGTGACTGCACTGATTGTTGTTACTTTTCTTTTAGCCAAAGTTTCTGAATTTGAAATAACCTTTTCAATTTGATGAATGTTCTGCAAGTGATGTTACAGGGAGGAGGTTCCAAGATGGTTAAGATCCTTACCTCTACTCACTGTTACATGGCAATGGTTACAAATGTCTTGGCAAAAGTTGTCTGGATTTGTCTGTGTCCACAGTTGCTATAATAATTGAAATATGAAATAATTCCACACATGAGAAGTGGATTTTTTGGTCATTTGCCCAGGCATGCCAATAATGGGATTTTTCCCACCAAGGGCAAGAACTGTTGCCTGATTTACAGTTTTTACACAAACATCCTTGGCATCAACATCCTCATCATCATCAACACCTTATCATCCTTGTTGTTATCGCCAACTACATATTTTCCACAGAAGCATCCTCAATTTTTATGTCAGCATGTTGACTTGTGCTGCTCATCCCCACATTTGCATAGGGCACACAAATGGTGGAAGGAGGCTCCTCTTCAAGTACAGTATTAGAAAGGTCAGGCTCAAATATAGCAACTGTGGACACACATGGACTCTCCTCAGGGATCTGTGACTTTTCAGAGCACACAGTTCATTCCGGTGTCTTACTCGTCTTAACAATTTTAATTTTTTTTTACCTCTTCTACAAGCAGAAGGGCTTAAATCATCACAACTAGAACCACCAGTCATAAATAAAGGCCAAGGCCTTATCCTTTCCTTGCCACTTCATGTAGTGAGTGGCATATTGCCAAATTTCTGTTTCTCTAAAGCTAACGTAGCTTTAGATTTTTTTTTCTTAAACAGGGTAAAAGTTGATTTTACATGGCCTGACTTATGCCCTGGTGCATCAGCCTTCATAGATGACATTGACGGCCTTGCATCGTCATCATGGCTGCTGCCAGCAGCTACAAGACTGGTATGTGGATCCTGCTCTCCTGTCACGTGACTGTCCTCCATACTCACTGTGGCCTTACAGCAGTGTCATCAAGCAATTATAGCTCAGCTAAGTTGCAGCTAACGCACACAATCACACACAGAAAAAAATGTTTTTGTTTTTTTCACACTGGGGGTGAAGGAGGCAGCAGCCCCTTGATAAATGACACAGGCAGCACCCCTGCACACCTACATTGCTGATAAGTGTGGCTAACATGCAAATGCACACACAGAAAAAAATGTTTTTATTTTTTTTACACTGGGGGTGAAAAGCACCCCTGAATGAGTCAGCAGCCCCTTGATAAATGACACAGGCAGCACCCCTGCACACCTATGTTGCTGATAGGTGTGGCTAATGTGCACACACACACAGAAAATTTGTAAAATAACTTTTCTGGGCACTTGGGGAGAGAGCACTCCATAACAAGGCAGCAGCCCCTTCATAAACGACATAGGCAGCACCCCTGCACAGCTACGTTGCTGATAAGTGTGGTTAATGCACACACACAGAGACAAATGTAAATTTTTATTTTTTTTGCACTTGGGGTAGAACACCCCTGAACAAGGAAGCAGCCCCTTGATAAATGACACAGACAGCACCCCTGCACAGCTATGTTGCTGATAAGTGTGGCTAATGCGCACACACACATGCACACAGAAAATTGTAAAAAAAAATTTGGGGGTGCACTTGGAGGGAAGCACCCCTGAACAAGGCTGCAGCCCCTTGATAAACGATACCGGGAGCACCTCTGCACAGCTATGTTGCTGATAAGTGTGGCTAATGTACACACACACACATGTTAATTTATTTATTTTTTTGCACTTAGGGGGTAGAGCACCCCTGAACAAGGCAGCAGCCCCTTTATAAATGAAACAGACAGCACCCCTGCGCAACTCACACACATAAAAAAGAGCACCCCTGATGGACAGAGCACCCCGAAGAACACCACAGCAGCACTCCTTATGGACTACTGCAGTCCACCTAATGGACACAGGAGCCACTGAAGCCCCCCTCTTCTGTCGGCAGCACAGCTCCTAGTTTACTACATTGAGTAACACAGGCACAGCACCGCCCAGCACAGAAGCCAGCACTAGTATGGACTGGAGTGGACAGCAGCCAGCCAGTCCCTATGTCAAGTGTGACAACAGCCAGTCCCTATGCAGCAGCCAGCCCCTGACAAGTGACAACAGTAGCCAGCCCCTTAAACACAGTCAGCAATAGCCAACAGCACAGCCCCCTCCCTCTTCACTCTCCACAGCGGGAATGAAAATGGCAGCAATCACGGGACCTTTTATACAATCCAAAACTCACGGGATGATGACGTTTTGCCTCGTTTTGAGATCCGAGTCAGGCGGGAAAATCCAAGCCGACTCGGATCTGGCTTGGATCACCTAAATTCAGGTGGGTTCGGAGCTCTGAAATCCGAACCCGCTAATCTCTACTTTTAACCCCTTTTTAAAAAAAAAAAAAAAATTATAATATGAATTGGATGATATTAACTGTTTTATGAAGTGTATTTGCCATCATATGGTTTAGCAACTACCATATGCATACTTGCACAGCACATTGCACTTTTATATCAGCTAATTACTCGTTAAGGGGCTGATTAGAAGCTGTGATTATTTTAGGCTGCTATCCAGATTTTTTGTATATTTACATATAGTTATATTTTTTATCGAATTGCTGGTGATATTAGACTCTTTTATTATTCATTATTGACAGTGGTGAAGCACTTAGAGGGGTATTCGATATGAAACGTACCCTTCGCCGTCTATGCGTGTCGAAGTTTTTGCCGCACATCGGAGCTTTTGCCGGTGAAAAAGTATCGCGCGCGCCCCTGCTTATACCCGTATTCAATATGAAATCGTCGAAAACGGCACCCGGCAAAAGTGAAATCAGCGAAAACTTCGCTGATTTTTGGGGAAATCTCCCAAATACCCCCAAAAAGATGCTTTGACATGGGGGATCACTCTGGATACCCACGATTAGCCCTGCTGATGGTTTTGGGTCTTTAAACGGGCTCGATAGCTGCTATTTTGGGGATTTGGGAAGGTGGTAAAGAATAGTATTTAGAAGTTTTTTTTGCTGAAAATAAGTAGTTCCAGCAAATTTTGCGTACTTGAAAATGGGGGTGAGCATATTTAAAAGTTGCTAAAGTGAAGTTTGAAAAAACATGAAAAATCCACCTGCCGCATAGACCTGCAATTAAAATAACACTTGGGGCATACTTGGGGACCCCCCTAGATTGAAGTTCGCTAGTTTTTAACTTTGTACCCCTCAATTTTTTTTTTCGCCCCCAAAATGAAAGTGCTTTTTTTGGGGTCTTCTGAGGTATTTTTTAAAACATTTTTGACACAGTTTACCTTTGGGGGACTGTCTGAAGGTTGCAGGGTGGTTTCTGAAATGTTGCACCCCAAAACCCCAATTCTGCACTTTTTTTTCACCACCCATTTGTTGGTGATACTTTTTCGCAGGGTCGAATGCAATATACTTTTCGCACTGGCGAAAAGTTTTCAAATTGAATACGGTGTAAAAGTAAAAGCGGCGAAAATGACGTCATCCGAGCGAAAACATCGCAGAAACTGAGTTTTCGCTCCATATTGAATACCCCTATTAAACATCACTATTTCCATCCTAACTGATGGTGATATTGGAACCTTTAACTATTCATTTCTGTCAGCACTTTTGTAGCACATTTTGCACACATTGCACTTTTTTACAACACTTTCCTACTACACTCTGTTACAAGACTCATGTACATATATATATATATATATATATATATATATATATAATTATATATACATATATATATATATATATATATATATATATATATGATTAAAACATATGTTTTAAATATTCTATTTTCACATTACCCCAGAAGCACTATTGCACTATTTTTCACTTAGAGGATTAACATACTTCATTACACATAAAACACACCAGTCACTTGAATCAGCTTCACTTATCAGACGTATCACTGTGGCATACACCTCAATGCAATCATTTTATTGGTTCAGTTGACACTCTCACATTGGAGTGAAGTATGGTTTTTGTAAATAAGTAGGATCCTTCCTGGACTTGCCCCGTTCCATACACAGTTTACATATATATATATATATATATATATATATATATATATATTAGGGGTGTGCACCGGCCACTTTTCGTGTTTTGGTTTTGGATCTGGATCTTTCTTCGTGTTTTGGATCTGGATTGGTTTTGCCAAAACCACCCTTCCGTGTTTTAGGTTCTGGGTTTTGTGTTTTGGATCTGTTTTTTTTTTTTAAAAAAAGCATAAAAACAGCTAAAATCACAGAATGTGTTGTTTTTTTCTGCTCCTATGCTATTATTAACCTCAATGACCTTAATTTCCACTCATTTCCAGTCTACTCTGAACACCTCACACCTCACACCTCACAATAGTGATTTTATGTCCAAAAGGTTGCATCGAGGTATCTGGATGACTATGCTAAGCGACACGAGTGGGCGGCACAAATACACGTGGCCCATCTAGGAGTGACACTGCAGTGGCAGACAGGATGGCAGTTTGAAAAACTAGGCCCCAAACAGTACATAATGCAAAGAAAAAAAAGAGGTGCAAGATGGAATTGTCCTTGGGCCCTCCCACCGACCCTTATGTTGTATAAACAGAATATGCACACTTTAACAAACCAATCATTTCAGAGCCAGGGTCTGCCAAACGACTGTGGCTGAAATTATTGGTTCGTTTGGGCCCCCACAAAACAAGCTGGCAATTAATCTGTCCCTGCACAAACTGGCTCTACGGAGGCAAGATGTCGTCTTCATCCTCCTCATTCACCGATTCCTCACCCTCTTCATTGTTGTGTACATCCTCATCCTCACAGAGTATTAATTCGTCCCCGCTGGAATCCACCACCACAGGTCCCTCTGTACGCTCTGGAGGCTGGTCTCCCTGGAAGAGTTGATAATTAATTTTCATGAACATCATCTTCTCCACATTTCATGGAAGCAACCTCCTACGCCTTTCTCTGACAAGGTTCCCGGCTGCACTAAACACTCTTTCGGAGTACACATTGGAGGGGGGGCAACTCAGGTAAAATAGAGCCAGTGTACAGGGGCCTCCAAATTGCCTCTTTTTCCTGCCAGTACAGGTATGGACTGTGTGACATGCCTACTTGGATGCTGTCATCGATGTAATCCTTTAACAGACAGACGCACACTTGTTGCTGCTGCTTTGAGGATGCAGGTGCGGCTACAGCCCACACAATTCACAAAGACAGAAAAAAAGAAGATTATTGTATTTTGGTTGGAGCGCACTTTGGGGGTTACACCTCCCTTTTACAGACAGACAAACGCTTGTCACTGCTGCTTTGAGGATGCAGGTGTTGCTACTGCGCATACATTTCACACACACAGAAAAAAAAGAAGAATTTTTTATTTTTTGTGGAGTACACTTTGAGGGTTACACCACCCTTTAACAGACAGATGCATGCTTGTCGCTGCTGCTTTGAGGATGCAGGTGCTGCTACAGCCCACACAATTCACAAAGAGAAAAATAAAGAATTTTTAATTTTTTGTGGAGCGCACTTTGAGGGTTACACCACCCTTTAGCAGACAGACGCACGCTAGTCGCTGCTGCTTTGAGGATGCAGGTGCGGCTACAGCGCATACATTTCACACACAAACACAGAAAAAAAGAAGTTTATTTTATTTTGGTTGGAGCGCACTTTGGGGTTACACCACCCTATAACAGACAGACGCACGCTTGACGCTGTTGCTTTGAGGATGCAGGTGCGGCTACAGCCCACACAATTCAGAAAGACAGGGAAAAAAAAGAATATTTTTTTATTTCTTTTGGAGGGCACTTTGAGGGTTACACCTCCCTTTAACAGACAGATGCACGCTTGTCGCTGCTGCTTTGAGGATGCAGGTGCGGCTACTGCACATACATTTCACACACAAACAGAAAAAAAGAAGATTATTTTGTTTTGGTGGGAGCGCACTTTGGGGGTTACACCACCCTTTTACAGACAGACGCACACTTGTCACTGCTGCTTTGAGGATGCAGGTGCGGCTACAGCCCACACAATTCACAAACACAGAAAAAAAAGAAGACTTTAATTTTTTTGGAGCGCACTTTCGGGGTTACACCACCCTTTAACAGACAGACGCACGCTTGTCGCTGCTGCTTTGAGGATGCAGGTGCGGCTATTGTGCATACATTTCACACACAAACACAGAAAAAAAGAAGATTATTTTAATTTGTTTGGAGGGCACTTTGGGGGTTACACCACCCTTCAACAGACAGACGCACGCTTTGCGCTGCTACTTTGAGGATGTAAGTGTGGCTACAGCCCACACAATTCACAAAGACAGAAAAAAAAAGAAGAATTTTTTATTTTTTTTGGAATGCACTTT
The DNA here is from genome assembly GCA_031769625.1 of Taudactylus pleione. Lineage (NCBI taxonomy): Eukaryota > Metazoa > Chordata > Amphibia > Anura > Myobatrachidae > Taudactylus > Taudactylus pleione. The sequence goes on from JAUIMM010000334.1 coordinate 846,585, forward strand.
GGGGGTAACAGCACCCTCTAATGGACAAGCCAGCTGGCCCTTTACTTATGAAACAGGCGCATGCTTGGCGCTGCTCCTTTGTTGATGCACGTGCAGCACAGTGCACACAATTCACAAACACAGAATATAATTCCTCCACCATTCTGTCACTGGTGACAGTATCATATGCAGTGACAGTAGACATGTCAGAAATTGTTGGCACATCCTTCAGTCCAGACCAGATGTCCAAACCGGCCCTTGACTTATGACACAGGCGCACACTTGGCGCTGCTGCTGTGTTGAAGCACGTGCGGCTACTGCACATACATTTCGCACACAAACACAGAAAAAAAAGAATTGATTTTTTTTGTGGAGTGCACTTTGGGGGTTACAACACCCTTTAACAGACTTATGGGACACAGGCGCATGCTTGGCGCTGCTCCTTTGTTGATGCACGTGCAGCCTCAGTGCACACAATTCCCAAACACAGAAAATATTTTTTTATTTTGTTTGGAGTGCACTTTGGTGGTTACACCACGCTTTAACAGATGAGCCAGCCGGCCCTTTACTTATGACACAGGCGCACACTTGGCGCTACTTTGTTGATGCACATGCGGCCACAGTGCACACAATTCACAAACACAGAAAATATTTTTTTATTTTGTTTGGAGTGCACTTTGGGGGTTACAGCATCCTTTAACGGACAAGCCAGCCGGCCCTTTACTTATGGGACACAGGTGCATGCTTGGCGCTCCTCCTTTGTTGATGCATGTGCAGCCACAGTGCACACAATTCACAAACACAGAAAATATTTTTTTATTTTGTTTGGAGTGCACTTTGGGGGTTACAGCACCCTTTAACGGTCAAGCCAGCCGGCCCTTCACTTATGACACAGGCGCACGCTTGGCGCTATGTTGTTGATGCATGTGCGGCTACTGCACACACAATTCACAAACACAGAAAAAATATTTATTTTTTTTGCACTTGGGGGGAGCACCTCTAATGGACAAAGCACCCCCTGGACAACACTACAGCACCCCTTTAGGACTGGGACACTGCACAGGACTTTGGAGTGGGCACAGCCCCTATGGACAACTGACTGCACAACACAGTCCAGCCAGCCCCTCTGGACTTTGGAGGAGTGAACACAGCCCCTATGGACAACAACAGCACAGCACAACACAGCCAGCCCCTATGGACTTTGGAGGAGTGGACACAGCACCTAAATAAACCTTGGTTGCATTGTACCACCGTGGAACACTATAACAAATATGTATACATATCAAAAACAACATGCTGCTCCGGAAAACCATATATCTGTACATGATTAAATAAAACCCATATAGCACATTGTGAAACTGTGACTGTGTGTTATATTACATTATATTAATCTGTCTACTTTACTGAGGAAACTGATCAAAGTTCAAAATATTCTAAGTAATGCTTTATTAACAACTCTAGACATAGTCAATTTATATACATGCATACTGCATGATAATGGTTTGGAGGCAGTTAGATGCCTTATCACATCTAACATTTTATATAAGGGCCCTGAAGTTGAGTTCTTTATGTCACTTTTACATTGACAAAGAATTATTTAATGTATGGCGGGTGTTTCTTTTGGCAAGAAGCAGGCTGCACAATGGGCTCATGCGTGGCCCCGTCATACGCTACACGACCAGAAGTAAAAGTTTGGTCAAAAAGCAAAACATTTGTGGCCCCTTATCACAACAGACCCAGACTTAAAATCACTTAATAATGTAAAATTCATGCCTAGTTTTACTAGGGGCTCCCAATATTAAAGATCTATTAGTCAAAACTGATGTAACAGGATCCAGTGAACAAGCAGTCACTAGACACTTTGCAGGAGCACAACATAACATGGCTATGCTTAGATATCGCATAATAGACCATGTGCCCCCGGCAGGAAAAGTGGATTTTTGCCCTAAACACTATGAATCTGTGGGGACTTAATGAATCCCTTAATTTGAGCTGTTTTTTTTAATAGCATTAGTGTTTTGGATTATGCATTCATATACTTGTAGATTAATATACGGTATACAAGACATATGCATTGTGATATACTTAAGGCTGGTGCAGTATGGATATATTTTAGATATTATAGGATATATGCAACTCCAAATTATAGCACGACAGTCACAAATACTGTCATATATTATGATTGAAACACAATGAGTTTTTACACAAGTTTTTAACAAATAGTGAGGATTTATATATAACAAGTAATTTTTTATATGGTGATGTTTTAGTCACCTCATGTCACTTTTAGTAAAGTTAGAATTTTAGAAATATCATTATACACTTTTTATGATATTATGTGTTATGGGTTCATAACATTATTTCACCAGCAGTTAACACACAGAATATAATTATATTTAAATATGGATTACATACCTAGATATATTTTTCCATTTTAGGCTATTATCTGGAAATATTCTATACCATATTCCATATTTGCACATTTTTAATATCAGACCGAGATGTTGTTGCTGTTTGCATATTATTATCCATGGGTTAATATATAATATAACACACAGTCACAGATTCGCAATGTGCTTTACGGGTTTTATTTAATCATGTAACGATATGAGGTTTTTCAGTGCAGCACGTTGTTGTTATTATGTTTACTTATTTGTGTTCCACGGTGGTGCAGTGCCACCAAGGTTTATTTACCTTTGTTGCTATGGAAACCAAGCCTGGACGCTAGAGCCCCAACCCCTGTGCTAGCCTACATCGATGTGATGTCACTTCCGGGTAGACATCCTGGCCGGCGACCGGAAGAGACACACGGAGCACCGGCAATGGCGCATGGTGGGGAGGAGAGAATCTTGCACTGTAAGTATTTATGATTTGTTATTTGCACTGTTGCATTTGTGTGCCCTGAGGATGGGGGAAACCCCAAAATGTTGAATGAATAAACACCACGTTGTTTACTCAATATGCTGCCTTGGAGTGCCACCTTCTATTAATTTCTCTATATTGGGGTATGCTAACCCCTAGGAAGGCACCCAAGCCAGAAAATTAGAGGGGCTTAAGAGGGGAGTGCCGAACCTGATGCTTGTTTGGATATATTGTCCATCAACAATAAACTTTATTCTGGATGTTGCAGATGGAGATGCTGTTATGCTGCATGTCTCTAACGGCCCAATACTAAGGGGATCGAGGTCGGCAGACTGAATGAGTATCCCTAGATTGATTTTATCATGTTGATGGATTGTTTATGGATGTTTCTTGTCGGCAATGCTGCTACCTGACTGGCATTTTACCAACTTGTGCCAGAAGTTTAAACTTTCCTTCACTGGGTGGTGATGAAGATATTTTCTGCCTTTTAAAGCAATAAAAATAAGGATTTATGCTTTTCAGCATTGCTTCTTAGTATCAGTTCTTTGATAAATATATATACAGTCAGGTGCATAAATATTGGGACATTGACAGAATTTTCATATTTTGGACTCTAGTCACCACCACAATGGCTTTGAAATTAAACAAACAAGATGTGCTTTAACTGCAGACTGTCAGATTTAATTTGAGGGTAATTGCATCCAAATCAGGTGAACGGTGTAGGAATTACAATGGTTTCTATATGTGCCTCCCACTTTTTAATGGGCCAAAAGTAATGGGACAAACTAAACAATCCTAAATCTAACTTTCACTTTTTAATACTTTGTTGCAAATCCTTTGCAGGCAATTACAGCCTGAAGTCTGGAATGCATAGACATCACCAGACGTTTGGTTTCATCCCTGGTGATGTTCTGCCAGGCCTCTACTGCAAATGTCTTCAGTTCCTGCTTGATCTTGGGGCATTTTCCCTTCAGTTTTGTCTTCATCAAGTGAAATGCATGCTAAATCAGATTCAGGTCAGGGGATTGACTTGGCCATTGCATAACATTCCACTTTTTAGCCTAAAAAACCTCTTTAGTTGCTTTTGCAATATGCTTCGTGTCATTGTCCATCTGCACTGTGAAGCACCGTCCAATGAGTTCTGAAGCATTTGACTGAATATGAGCATATAATATTGCACGAAACACTTCAGAATTAATTCTGCTGCTTTTGTCAGCAGTTACATCATCAATATAAACAAGGGAACCAGTTCCATTGACAGCCATACATGCCCACGCCATGACATTACCACCACCATGCTTCACTGATGAGGTGGTATGTTTTGGATCATGAGCATTTCCTTTCCTTCTCCATACTCTTCTCTTCCCATCGCTCTGGTACAAGTTGATCTTTGTCTCATCTGTCCATAGGATGTTGTTCCAAAACTGTAATGGCTTTTTTAGATGTTGTTTGGCAAACTCTAATCTGGTCTTCCTGTTTTTGTGGCTCACCAATGGTTTACATCTTGTGGTGAACCCTCTATATTCACTCTTGTGAAGTCTTCTCTTGATGGTTGACTTTGACACATATACACCTACCTCCTGGAGAGTGTTCTTGATTTGGCAACTGTTGTGAAGGGGTTTTTCTTCACCAGGGAAATAATTCTTCTGTCATCCACCACAGTTGTTTTCCGTGGTCTTCCGGGTCTTTTGGTGTTGCTGAGCAATCCGGTGCATTCTTTCTTTTTAAGAATGTTCCAAACAGTTGATTTGGCCACACCTAATGTTTTTGCTATCTCTCTGATGGGTTTGTTTTGATTTTTCAGCCTAATGATGGCTTGCTTCACTGATAATGACAGCTCTTTGGATCTTATATTGAGAGTCGACAGCAACTGATTCCAAATGCAAATGTCACACCTAGAATCAACTCCAGACCTTTTACCTGCTTAATTGATAATGAAATAACAAGGGAATAGCCTACACCTGTCCATGAAATAGCTTTTGAGTTGATAGTCCCATTACTTTTGGCCCCTTAAAAAGTGGGAGGCACATATAGAAACCGTTGTAATTCCTACACCGTTCACCTGATTTGGATGTAATTACCCTCAAATTAAATCTGAAAGTCTGCAGGTAAAGCACATCTTGTTTGTTTCATTTCAAAGCCATTGTGGTGGTGAATTGAGGCCAATATATGAAAATTCTGTCAATGTCCCAATATTTATGCACCTGACTGTATATATATATATATATATATATATATATATATATACATATATATATATATTAGGAATGTGCAGGCTCGGATAGGTTTGAGTTTGCACGTTGAGTTCGGATTTTGCCCTCCTAAAAAACGGAACTCAGAAAGAGGCAAAATGTCATCTTGCATGGACGAACATCATCATTCCTGGACTTTTGTCCACGAATGATGATGTTCGTCCATGCAAGATGACGTTTTGCCTCTTTCTGAGTTCCGTTTTTTTTTAGGGAAAAATCCGAACTCAACGTGCAAACTAGAACCTATCCGAAGCTGCACATCCCTAATATATATATAAGCAATAAAACATATGTTGAGGATATGCGCTTAGTGATTTCAGAGCTGTTACAGCAAATATAAAATCCACACTGTGCTGCAGAAAACTTCTGGCACTTGTAGTGCACTAAGCTTACAAAGTTGTTCGAGCCGCTACTTTCTCTCTGCACTTTAAATCCTGTGACCTCTCCAGTAAAATAGGAATCTGGTTTAAAATAAGCATAAAGGGAGCTCTATATAGTGCATTATCCCTTTATTAAAAACAGATAAAATCTCCAATAAACATTGAATGATCTATAAGACTCGTACCAAGTATCACCCTGTGTAGAATGGATACCACATGGCATAAGTATAACAGACCCAGAATCCTCCTGCTTGTCCCCTGGACTCACAGATCCTCTCCACATGTGTATGAGCTCACCAACACGCTGGGAACACATGGACGCCTGTGGACAGCAGGAGCGCTGGAGCACTGTTAGAAGCACCTTGTCAAGCCTAGCCCTAATGCATTTCATCATTAGACTGCATCAGAGGGCGTGGCTTGGCAACATTATACAGGAATATTTAACATAGCTTTCCCCCAATAGCCAGCAAGTGGGTGGAATATAAAATTAAGATTGTCAGCTCACCTGGAAACTGTTTTAGCATTACCCAAGTCAATGTGTATGACACTTGCAGGTTCAATTTCATATATACATGCTACAATCACATACATGTTTCTTTAGCCAATACATTTGTTCAAACAACAGTACCATTAATAAGACAAAAATATATTCGGTTACAAAATGGTCATGCCAATACAATTAAAAAACAATACTGACATTAATATTAGTAAAACAAGAGTACATACAGGTAAAATTTTACAATTATATTTTCAGATTTTCATAAAACTCAGTACAGATTCTATTTAGTTGAATACACCCTAACCAATGCAAAAAATCTAGATTACTACAGCTCCCTTTATAAAAAAAAAAATGTCAGAAATGCACAAACTAGTCTGCATTGCAGATCCCAGTCAATCTTGGAAATTCCTTTTTTCTAGAATCAACCCCACTCATTAAGCAATATGAATTCCACACATTATTTAACAAATAGATTAAATGTTTTTTCCAATCCAATCCCTTAAACGCCTTCAGGGCATGAATAGATTGGCCTTCATTAACCTAAAATTAATGGGGTGATCTCATACCCTTCGTTTAAATCATTAGGAATTAATGTATTTAATGTTAGTGTCAGGACTCTGACTATTTCAGTACATAAAGATAGATTACCTTTTCCAAAGTTCCTTTGTGGTCGTTGGAGGAGCTATCCTGCTTGCTGGCGTTCTTCACATACAGGGAATAGAGAGTTAAAGTGATCATCTGTTTCCAAGGTGTTGTCAGGTTGTGGGATTCCTAGATTGCTCATTATTTCAAACCTGATTCCATTTGGGTCACATGTTCTGAACTTCCTATGGATCACAGACCTCTAGTATAAAGCCTGTTACTAACTGTGTCTCAGTGTCTGTGTAACGTTACTTTCAGGTCTTTCTTGGACTCCTGCCAGATTCCTGCTGTGCCTGTGGGTTGCTGTGGACTTTGCTATATCTCCGCTAATGTTCCAGCTAAACTTCTGATGCCAGTTACTAGCCGCACTACAGAGCTCAGCATAACCATTGCCTAAGTATTGCTTTCTGCTCCACTGCTGTGGTTTCACATTTTGCTGCACTATTTACTTTGCCTGTTGCCTTTCACTCCTGTGGATATCGAACCCATCTTCATTTCAGTTGTCAACTGCACCGTCACAGTTATCATCACCACATCGCAGGGCTCAACCACGCTCCGGATTCTAGTTACACCGCAGGGCTCAACCCAGTTCCGGAACCACACTGCTTCACAGGGCTCAACCCTACTTTAACCTTCATTGCATCACGGGGCTCAACCCCGCTCTGGATTCTAGTTACCCTGCAGGGCTCAACCCTGTTCCGGAACCACACCGCTTCACAGGGCTCAACTCTTCTTCAACCTCATCGCATCACAGGGCTCAACCCTGCTCCAACCTCACTGCATCACAGGGCTCAACCCTGCTTCAACCTCACAGCATTACAGGGTTCAACCCCACTCCGTCTTTCACCACATCACAGGGCTCACTCTGCTCCGGATCTCCATCACTACAGGGTTCCACCCAGGTGAAGCTCCTCTATACCATCCCGAGGTGTTAGCCTCATACTTGACTCGGGGTTCCCTACCATATTAACTTTTCTGTGTTAAAGACTATATAGGGGGTTTTCTTCTATATTCATTATTGCTTATGTGAACCTCAGTGTTGTTGAGACTTTATGTGAGACGTTGCTATTATATTTCTCCTGTGAATAAATTCTATTTACTTTTATTCCATGCTATCGAGATTTCATGAAAAGGTCATTCCTAAAGCCACCCCAGTTTATTGTGCCTAGTAGGCCTGCCTCCTCACCGGAGTCTCAATTGTCGGCAGCCGTGACAGTTTGCACAGACCTAAAAATAAATCCGGATCTGGAACAGGCTACTGGTGCTTCAGGGTTTGACCACTGGTTTGGAAGTACAGGAAAATACTCAAGTTCAAGTTTTGCAATGTCGACAGGATCTTTCCACATGTCTTGATAAACTTAAGATTACTGTTGCAAGTACTTATGGGGTCTCTGCTTCTCATTTACGTTTACTGACTCCTACCTCTTATGATGGTAATCCAAAAACATGTAGAGGATTTCTCAACCAATGTGAGATTCATTTTGAATTGTTACCTCAAAGTTTTACAACCTCTCGTGTTAAAGTGGCTTATATTATGTCATTATTGTCTGGTGCTGCTCTTGAGTGGGCCTCTCCTCTATGGGAGAGAAATTATGCCTTAGTGTCTAATTACCAAGCTTTTGTTTCTACTTTCAAAAGGATATTTGATGAAGCTGGAAGATCAGTGGCCGCGTCTGTGGATATTTTGTGAGTAAAGCAAGAAACAGCTCCAGTTGGTCGATATGTGGTTCATTTTTAAACTATAGCCGCAGAACTTAAATGGAATAATGAGGCATTAAGAGCAGCATATTGGAATGGTCTCTCTGAGATTCTTAAAGATGAGTTGGTGACTCAGGATCTTCCTGAGAATTTGGATGAGTTCATTTCATTGACTATTAAAATTGATTTGCGTATGCATTCAAAGGAATCACTCTGGGTGTTCTAAAAGTTCTCTTCCCCAGTCTCACTCTTTTCATAGTACATCTGATGAGCCTATGCAAATTAATAAAGCTAAATTGTCTGAAGTTGAGAAGCAACGCAGGAGGCGTTCCAATTTATGCTTGTATTGTGCATCCTCACAACATTTCTTGGCTAAATGTCCAATAAAGCCGGGAAATTATCATCCCTAGTTGATGGAGGGGAAGTCAAACTAGGGGTACTTTCTAAAGTTTCCCCCAAAAAAGATTGTTTAATTTCTGTGAGTATTCCTGATTTTGGTTCTTCATGTCAAGAGTTTTCTGCATTGCTAGACTCTGGAGCAGCTGGCAATTTTATTTCATTGTCTTTGGTTCAGAAATTAAAAATTCCTGTTATCAAATTAACCATTTTTTTTTTACTTTCTGCAGTTAGTGGGACTAGAATTTCTAATGGATATGTTACGCATCAAGCAAAGTCTATGAAGTTGAGGGTAGGAGCCTTGCATGAAGAAAGTTTAGAGTTTTTGGTATTACCCATTTCTATGTATGATATAGTTCTTGGTTTACCATGGTTAACTCTTCATAACCCTCATATTGATTGGACTTGTTCTCAAATTCTTTCTTGGAGTCCTAAATGCAAATTAAATTGTTTGAATCCTGTGGTACGATTGGCTGAAGTGAAAGTAGATGTTCCACCTTCTCTCCCACAGCCTTATCATGAATTTGCTGCTGTCTTTTCTGAGCAGGCGGCAGACAAACATCCACTGCATCATCCCTGGGATTGTCCTATTGATTTATTCTTGATAAAATGCCACCCAAAGGTTGAGTATACCCTCTCTCTGTTCCTGAGACTCAAGCCATGTCGGAATATGTGCAAGATAGCCTATGAAAGGGGTTTATCAGGCCTTCTTCATCTCCCGCTGGAGCGGGCTTCTTTTTTGTAAAGAAAAAAGATGGTGGTCTTCATCCATGTATCGACTTTAGAGGTCTAAATTGTATTACAGTAAAAAATAAATATCCTTTGCCTCTTATTACAGAATTGTTTGACAGAGTTAAGGGGTCTTGACTGTTTACTAAACTTGATCTAAAGGCAGCTTACAACTTGATCAGAGTTAAAGAGGGTGATGAGTGGAAAACTGCATTTAATATGCGAGATGGACATTATGAGAACCTCGTCATGCCTTTTGGTTTATGTAATGCTCCTGCGGTGTTCCAGGAGTTTGTGAATGAAATTTTCTGAGATATAGTTTATCAGTTTGTTATTGTTTATCTTGATGATATTTTGATTTTTTCCAGGAATCTTTCTTATCATCGTACCCATGTTAAAGAGGAATTAAGTCGTCTTCGAGCTAATAATCTTTATGGTAAGATCTCCAAGTGTGTTTTTGAAGTCCCAGTGATACCCTTTTTGGGGTATATCATTTCCGTTTCTGAACTCCTGAGAAGTTAGAGGCTATTCAAGATTGGGTTTTGCCCACTTCATTAAAGTCTATTCAGAGATTTTTGGCTTTGCCAATTATTACAAAAAGTTTATCAAAGCGTTTTCAATGATTTTAGCTCCAATTACTACTATGACAAAAAAGGGGCAAATCCCAAATTGTGGATGCCTATCAGACTCTCAAAGATGCATTTTCCATGGCCCCCATTCTAGTTCAACCTGATGTTGAGAAGCCATTTATGCTAGAAGTGGATGCCTCCACTTATGGAGTTGGGGCTATTTTGTCTCAAGTGGCTGCAGATGGGAGAACAGTGTCTTGTGGATTCTTTTCATGAAAGTTTTCTATTGCTGAGAGTAGTTACTCCATCGGGGACCAAGAGTTGTTAGCTATTAAGTTAGCTTTGGAGGAATAGAAGGCGCAAAACACCCTGTTACTATTTTTACAGACCATAAAAATTTGTTGTACTTAAAAACTGCCCATTGTTTGAACCCATGACAATCTCATTGGGCACTCTTTTTTTCTCATTTTGATTTTGTCCTCAGTTATCATCCAGGTTCATTGAATAAAAAGACAGATGCATTTTCACGCTCAATGTTGGAAGAGAAAGAATAAAATGAGGATCAAAGGTACCCTATCCTAAACCCTCTGGCTTTTTCTTCAATTTCCATCTCTCCTGATCCTCCTCCTGGGAGTATATTTGTGGCACCAGAGTTATGAGGTAAACTTTCCTGGGCTCATAATTCTCATTTCTCTGGACATCCAGGGGTTTGTAAAATGTACTTATTTTTACAACGTTCCTATTGAAAAAAGATGTTCAAGAGTTTATATGTTCTAAGTGTGTACAACATAAGTCTTCCTGGCAGTCTCCAGTTAGTTCTCTCCATCCACTACCCATTCCCACCCACCCATGGACCCATCTTTCCATGGATTTTATTACACATCTTCCTGATTCTAGGGGGTGTACAGTTATTTGGGTAGTGGTGGATCGTTTTACCAAGATGGTTAATTTTTTTCCTTTGGCTCAAATTCCATCAGCCCCCAAATTAGCACAAATATTTATCAAAGAGATATTTCGTCTTCATGGACTTACTTCTGAGATATTGTCTGATTGGGGTGTCCAGTTTTTTGCTTGGTTTTGGAGGGCTTTATGTTCATCATTGCAAATTAAATTACAGTTTTCTTCTGTATATCACCCTCAGTCAAATGGACAAACCGAAAGAGTGAACCAGGAGTTGGAGACCTTCTTGAGAATGTATATTTCTTCTTCTCAAGATGATTGGATGGATTTCTTGCCTTGGGCTGAGTTTGCTCATAACTTTCATTATTCGTCTGCTACAGGTGTAAGTCCTTTTTTTGCCAATTCTGGTTGGCATCCTCGAGTTCCTGAGCTTCAATCAATTCCTACAGTGGACCTTCCAGCAGCCAAAGCTACCCTCCAACATTTTTCTGGAATTTGGAGACAGGTACATGTGTCTTAGGAAAGCCTCTCATAATTATAAGGTCTTTGGTGATAGAAAATGTTTGGCTGTTCCTAAGTACTCTGTTGGGGATCGAGTATGGTTATCTACTAGATATCTTCAACTTAAAGTACCTACTATGAAGTTTGCTCCCCAGTATATTGGTCCTTTTCATATTATAAAAATGATCAACCCAGTGGCATGTAAGTTAGAGTTACCTCAAACTATGCATGTACCTAACTGCTTTCATGTCTCCTTGCTTAGACCATTGATTCTTAATCAATTTCATGACAGCTTGCCTAAAGAACCTCCCATAACAACTGCTCGAGGTGTGGAGTTTGAGATCGATAAGATTCTGAATTCACGTAAGCATCAAAATCAATTACAATACCTTGTAGACTGGAAGGGTTACGGCCCGGAGGAGAGATCTTGGATTAAAGACTCTGATGTCCATACTCCTAAGTTAATATGTCATTTTCATGCTAAATTCCCTTTAAAACCTGGTAGGTGTTCAAAGACCACCCAAAAAGAGGGGGGTACTGTCAGGACTGCGACTATTTCAGTACATAAAGATAGATTACTTTTTCCAAAGTACCTTTGTGGTCATTGGAGGAGCTATCCTGCTTGCTGGCATTCTTCACAAACAGGGAATAGAGAGTTGAAAGTGATCATCTGTTTCCAAGGTGTTGTCAGGTTGTGGGATTCCTAGGTTGCTCATTATTTCAAACCAGATTCCATTTGGGTCACATGTTCTGAACTTCCAATGGATCACAGACCTCTAGTATAAAGCCTGTTACTAACTGTGTCTCAGTGTCTGTGCAATGTTACTTTCAGGTCTTCTTGGACTCCTGCCAGATCCCTGCTGTACCTGTGGGTTGCTGTGGACTTTGCTATATCTCCACACATGTTCCAGCTAAACTTCTGATGCCAGTTACCAGCTGCACTACAGAGCTCAGCATAGCCATTGCCTAAGTATTGCTTTCTGCTCCACTGCTGTGGTCTCACCTTTTGCTGCACTATTTGAACATTGAACCCATCTTCGTTACAGTTGTCAACTGCATCGTTACAGTTATCATCACTGCATTGTGGGGCTCAACCCTGCTCCAGATTCAAGTTACACCGCAGGGCTCATCCATGTTCCGGAACCACACCGCTTCACAGGGCTCAACCCTGCTTCAACCTTCATTGCATTGTGGGGCTCAACCCCGCTCCGGATTCTAGTTACACCACAGGGCTCAACCCTGTTCTGGGACCTCACCGCTTCACAGGGCTCAACCCTGTTTCAACCTCACCACATCACAGGGCTCAACCCTGCTCCGACCTCACCGCATCACAGGGCTCAACCCTGCTCCAACCTCATCGCATCACAGGGCTCAACCCTGCTCTGACCTCATTGCATCACAGGGCTCAACCCTGCTTCAACCTCACAGCATCACAGGGCTCAACCCTGCTTCAACCTCACAGCATTACAGTGTTCAACCCTGCTCCATCTTTCACCACATCACAGGGCTCACTCTGCTCCGGATCTCCATCACTATAGGGTTCCACCCAGGTGAAGCTCCTCTATACCATCCTGAGGTCTTAGCCTCATACTGGACTCGGGGTTCCCTACCATATTAACTTTTCTGTGTTAAAGACTATATGGGGGGTTTTCTCCTATATTCATTATTGCTTATGTGAACCTCAGTGTTGTTGAGACTTTATGTGAGACGTTGCTATTATATTTCTCCTGTGAATAAATTCTATTTAATTTTATTCTGTGCTATCGAGATTTCATGAAAGGTCATTCCTAAAGCCACCCCAGTTTATTGTGCCTAGTAGGCCTGCCTCCTCCCAGGAGTCTCAAGTGTCGGCAGCCATGACAGTTAGAATCCAGAATGTTTCCCTTTTCACTAATAATTTATCCCTATCACCCCCATTTTTTAGGGACACTAATTCTAAGCCATTTACCCTCAATCCTATTGGGCTCATATTATGGCAAGATTTAAAGTGTTTGGACAGGCTATGATTTGGGAACCATTTTTTATATTTCGAAGATGTTCTAATATTCAAATTTTTTTGTTTTCAAGATTAAGTTTTTATTTGACAGAGTATACGTGTTTATACAGAATTAGGATGACAAAAGGGAGGGTATACAGGAATAAAAATGGGGAAGGGATTAGGGGGGAAAGGCACAAGTTGTTACACACATCAAATTAAATTAGTGTCTCATATATCAGGATATACATCAACTTCAAACGATACACCATAAAAACATTATGATAATGGATACAATAGTATTGAATTCTTGCAACATAAATAATCAATACACTGACCCATATCAATATATATTCTTAATCCATTTTAGACTGGAATTGGGAGTATCACCTCGTGCACAAATTAATTAATGGGGGTTTGTTACCCAGTATTCATTCCATCTATACCATTTAATATGTAAATTGGAGGCTGATGAGGAATACGTTACTCCTGCTACTTCATTTCGTATTGGGATTGTACACTTTTCTCAACTGCATCGATGGTTGGGACAATTGGGGAGCGCCAATGGTGGGCAAGGAGAAGTTTAGTGGAAATAAGAATGTGTCCAAGTATATAGGATTCACTAAATATTTTATTTCCTTCAGATAAATGGAATAAAGCTAGGATTGGGCAAAATGTAATATGTGATTGGGAGATTTGTGACATTTGGGACAAGATCAGAAGATGTGCAAAAGCGTTCCGACATGTCCACACTCTCGCCAACATAAGTTGGAGGTAGTAGGTTGTATAACATGTAAAAGCATTGGGGTAAAATATAATCTGTGTAGGAGTTTGTAGTACTGCTCACTATGAGATATACATCTAGATAGTCGGAACCAACTTGAGTAAATCATAGTTCATGGGATATCTGAGGCTGAGCAAGAGAGATCCCTTTCCCATTTAACCAGTGAGCGGAATCGTATCTGGGTATTAGGTTAAATTAGTGATGATTACCACCATGTGATATTACCTCTACTACCCAGTTTAAATAGTTTGTCTCTTATATAAATGGGGAGTGGACAAATATCTTGGGAATTTGGTATGTTACAGTTTATCCAATGTCTTAACTGAAGATATTTATAAAAATCATTGTGGGATAAATGGAATTGTGACTGTATTTGAGAATATGAGGCCAGGGAGCCTCCCGTCCAAACATCCTTTATTTGAGAAATGCGAAGTATAGCCCAGGGTTGGAAGGATAAATTAGGAATCAGAAGTGCTATACTTTTTAACGATAATTCGGACAATGGGAGGGATATATCTTCTGACAAAGATAAATAAGAGAAATTTTACGTAATAAAGGTATATAATTTGCAGAGATTATTGAAGTGATCTTGGGAGTTATATTAATACCTAGGTATTTTAAACTGTCTACCTGCCATGAATATGAATATGAGTTGTTCAAAGAGCGTAATAGCTGGTATGGGAAACTAATGGGAAGTGCTTCTGTCTTCGAACAATTTAATTTGTAAAAAGATACTCTGGAGTATTCTTCCAAAATGGAATGTAAATGACTTAGAGAGGAGGCCGGGTCGACCAGAGACAGTAATACATTGTCTGCAAACAGACTAACTTTGAGGATCGTTCCAAATAATTCAGGGCCTCTAATAAGAGTGTTAGTACATATAGGGCCTGATTCAGAGCTGCTCGTAAGTGGCCGCTCGTTCGCTCCGAGTGATGTTCGCACATCTGCGCATGCATATGGGTCGTAATGCGCATGCACCAACCAGTCAGTGCAGTCGGAAATCGTGTGTTCGCAAAATAGCGAGTGCCTGCTAATTTGAGTGACAGGATGAGTCATTTGTGGGTGGTAACAGGGGAAGGTGCTTGAAAACGGGGAGTGGAGATCCGAACGCAGGCGTGCCAAACGGTCAAAACGGGAATTTTATGGGAGTGCATAATTAACAAAGCAGCATCATCGGCCACGTCACTTGGTTGTCTCTTAGCCTGAACTGTTCGCATGATTGCGGTAGGAAAATGCTACCACAAAAATAGCAACCAGTTCATACGCCTTTCGATGTACTCGATTAATCAAATAAATAGCGGAGATGATGTATGATGCGAGCGGCCAAGGGGCGTCTTTTCATTCGCTCGCTCAGACATAGAGGCGTCAACAGACCGCAAAGAGCGAGCTCTCAATTTAAATAGCCAGCCCCTTTTTTCAGAACGAGCATCCACAAATAGCGTCCGGCTCAGAATCAGGCCCATAGTCTCTGCTAATGGCTCAATCGCCAAAGCAAATACCAGGAGGGATAGAGGGCATCCCTGACTGGTGCCATTTGATATTTGGAATGCTGGAGACTGGAGGCCATCAATAAAGACCCTTGCTGAGGGGTCGGAATATAGTGCAAAAATAGAAGACTGGGCTCTCCCCGTGATCCCAAACTTGCAAAGAGTGGCTTGCAAGTAGCCCCAATGAAGTCTGTTGAATGCCTTCTCTGCATCAAGGGACAGCAGCAACAAGGGGTCCCCCGACCCAAAGAAGGCATCAATCACATTCAAAATTCTTCTAGTGTTATCAGGGGCTTGTCGGTCCTGCACAAACCTGACCTGATCCTGGTCAATAAGGGATGGGAGTAGTGGGTTAAGACGATTGGCAATTAACTTTGCATATATCTCCACATTTGTGTTTATTAGTGCAATAGGGCGATAGCTAGCTAGCATGTTAGGGTTTTTACCAGGTTAGGAAATGTAACTATTCTGGTTTCTAGCATTTCATTAGGGAAAATACTGGATGATGATGCTTCGTTGAACACCTGGACCAATAGAGGGGTTAGGGAGTCTTGGAAATATTTATAGAATTTATTGATAAACCCATCCGGGCCTGGGGCTTTATCAGAAGGAAGGGCATTAATTACTGCTAATATTTCCTCAGATGACCATGGATCACTTAGGGTCCGCAAGGTCTCCGGGGCTAAAGATGGTAAATTAATATTATTTAGAAATGTATCAATATCGTCCAATGTTGATTGATGGGTCATGGTATTGTTTGATAAATTGTACAATTGAGAATAGAACTTGGAAAATTCCCTGGGGTCTGAAATTTTGACACCCTTGGAATTAATAATTTGTCTGACTCTGTTCTTGGCTATCTTTCCCCTAAGCTTCCTAGTCAACATCCTTCCTGCCCTATCCCTTTGTACATAAAACTTTTGTTTTAATTTAAAAAGGGTTTTATGTACCTCCTTCAAAGTTAATAGGTTCCATTCTTACCTTGCCTTTAGTAATTTTCTATATATTTTGTTATTGGAGGGGGAATCTTTATGTTTAGCCTCCAAATCTGCAATTTGAGTTTCCAGATCCTTTTGACGTTGCCCAGCCTTTCTCCGAAGTCTGGCAGCTGTCTGAATGGCGAACCCATGGACTACTGCTTTAGGAGCGCCCCACCTTGTGAAAACAGATGTGTCCTCTACTTGATTTGTGTCAATATATAAGGATAGAGATTGCGCAATTGATTTTTTTGCTTCTGGATCATTTAAAAGATATTCGGGTAATCGCCTTGGGCTAGGAGGGATTCACACTGCAGATACATTCCATTGTAGTCTGAGAGCAGAGTGAGCCAACCACAGTGATGGTAGAATAGTGACTCGTTTAATGTATTGAAGGGACCACTTATCTGTAACCGCCAAATCAATTCGGGAATATGACTGATGAACTTGGGAGAAAAAGCTATAATCTCTTGTAGAAGGGTTTTTGGCCCTCTATATATCATATACTTCAAAATCTGAGAGGATTCGTCTGAAGGCCAGAGAGTAATTATGAGTATGACAAATCCGGGAGGTATTTTTAGATATAGATTTATCTAAATGGGCGACTAATACCATATTGAAATCTCCCAATATCATCGGCAGCCCTTTACAGTGCGATCGGAAAACATTGCACTATTGCCTAATAAACTTAATTTGTTTCGTGTTGGGGGCATATGCTGTGGCTAGCGTCACTGGAATCTCATCTAGTTTACCTATTAGAATTAGATACCTGCCTTCTTGATCCTTCACCTGTACATCCAAGGTGAATTTACATGAGGCAGATATAAGTATGGCCACACCTGCCTTCTTATTTGGGACGCTTGAGATATAGCACTGTGGGAATGTGTGATTTGTAAATTGGGGGGGTTAGAATGGAGTAAGTGTGTTTCCTGTAAAGCCACAATGTGTGCTTTGTTTCTTGCAAAATAGCATAGTGCTAATTTCCGCTTGTTGGGTGAATTCAGACCCTTAACATTCAGGGAAATTAAATTAACCATTAAAAATAAAAATAAAAAAGATAATGGGTGTACACAATGAGACATATTCAAAATATTCAACAATCTTGTGCGTGGGAGAAGAAAAATTAAACCAATACACATAAATAAAAAAAACAAAAACTGTCAATTATAATGGAAATAGTCCCTAAAAGGGGCTAAATGGGGCCACCTCCAGAGGTAGTACAATGGGGGGTGTGGAACATTGTAAAACATCAACCTCCCTCCAATACTTCAGAAATACAACAGCAAAATGAATAATAAAAAATAAAATTAAAAAAAGGAAAAGGGTTAAACCAGTAATCTATAAAGTCACTCCAGAATTAACATATTTGAAATGATTAATCCACTTCCTGGGGCAAAGCCCAAATTCCAAACCCTTTGCAATCATCAAATTATTTATTCTATTAGAGATGTGAAGGGATCTTCTAAGAAATTCTGTCTTAGATTGGTGTTGTCTCACCCAAGGCTGGGTGATCCACTGCTCAAAAGGGAAGAGGAAAGCTAAGGGATAAATTAACACCTATAACTGGCATAATATGGAAATTGATATTGTCCCAAATAGTAATGGAATTTATTAAGAAAATATATAGTGATACGTGTAACCATAATCTGATATCTGACTACCTTATGCATAAAAAAGAGCATAACATTTTTTGTTAGCTTTAAAATCTCTGACCTTAGGTATAAATTTCAAACAATGAAATAACCTTAGAAGTAGAAATTAACTAATGACTGTTATTAACAATTATCTTAACCTTAAGATAGCAAATTGATGTAGACTTAGCTGGCAGTCTTACGAGGAGGAGTTCCCCACTGTAGACCACTCCTGAGCTACATGAGGGCTCCCAGGTAGTCTTGAAGAGATTTCTTCAATGTTCCAAGATACCAGGAGCTGAACTCCATCCGCTGGATTGGAAACTACGGCGTCGAGCCATGTCTTCTTATTAGAAGCTTTGTCGGGAATCCCCAGTGATAGGAAATGTTGGCCTTCTGGAGTGCACGGGTCACCGGAAGGAATGATCTGTGTAAGGCCAATGGAGAAGCAGAGAGATCCCCGAAAATCTGAAGATCTCCCAGAATTTGGGAGGCTGATAGATTCTTTAATATGATAATAATAATCCAACCACATCAATGTGGCTTGCGGAGCATCTGTTGGAGCAGCTTTCACCTTCAGGATATGATGTTTTCTATTCAATAGAAAGTCAGTGATGATAGTAGTTGGTAAGAGTTTTGTAAATAGGTCCATAACATATTGAGTGAGATCTTGTTGAGAGACAGATTCCTGTATATCTCTAATTTTTCTATTATTATGCCTCGAACGATCTACAAGGTCACCCACTTTGCTTTGTAAGGCTACAAATTCTGTTTGTAGATCATCATGAAGATTAATGAGATGGTTATGTGATTTGACTACATCTTTGAGTTTATTCTCCAGTATATCTGTACAATGGCCTAAATCATCCACTGAATGTTGGCATGTCTGGATAGCGAGTCTGAATTCAGAGGCGTTTCATGGAGCCTAATGATAGCGGGGAATCATCATTTGAACCATCATCTGGAGACAGAGGTGGATTAGGGATAGTCTGAGAAGGAACTGGAAGAGACATCCTTTTTTGACCAGCATCTCGTGACATATGGCTTTTGGGAGATTCTGCTGACAGGTTATATTTAAAGAAGCTAATCTGAGGCACCCGTGCAGGGGTTTTCTGTCATTTGGGAGGCATTTATATATTCTGGAAATTATTTTCCTCAATGCAAAGTCACAGAGTATTATCCTATTAAATGAAGTACAAGACTTTGATATTGGATTGTAAGTAAAGAAGTGGAGTTCTTGCAGAGTTAATGCACGTATCACTGGTAACTGGTTATATAGAATGGATAAATATAATGCAAGAGGGGAGAAGCATTCAGAGGGAGTTATAGTAAGCGATTAAGCCATGAGAATCATCTCAGTGTATCTTCTCTTTTACTGGGTCGCCACTGCAGGAATTGGAGTAGCAGTGACAATAGTAGTAATGAGATTGAGTGGGATGAGGGGGAATTGTACTTGTAGCAGCTGTCAGCAGCACCTTGCCTTGGAGAGTGATGTTAGGCTGAGGTCCCAAAATGGCGCCTCCCACGATTTGCGGCTCTGTTATTGGCGCTCTCCAGGATCCCCAGAGGTTATACACAAATTTAATATTAGGACTGAATGGGTTATTCTGGAGTGATTCTGGGGTGATAATATTACTGTAAATACCCTCAGGTGTTAGTGGGATCTTACATTTATGACAAAAAGGACAAATTTTGCATGTTCCACAAGGGAAGAAGCTATTTATTGGGGAAAGAAAACCTTTTTTCTTCACCTGTGGATTAATCACTTCCAGATTACTTTTTGATATCATAGATTTAATGATTTTAGCTTTCTTATATACTACATTGGGATGTTCCAGAAGATGTTGTCCCAATATAGGATTTTTTGTAAACTATGCCAATTCTTTGTTAATAACTTTTTTATATCTGATGTACTATATTGCATCACAAATGGGCACCAAAATTTTGTTCTATCCACTGACTTCTTTTTGTACTCCAACAAGGTCTCCCTCTCCATGTCTTTTGCTTTCTCAAAAGAAGAATCTATCATATGTTTAGGATACCCCCATTCTGAAAATCTATTCACATAGATTTCAGCTTATTCCTCAAATTTATTTATACCGATGCAGTTCCATCGTAGGTGGGTAAATTGGGAAAAGGGGATATTATCCAAGTGTCATACACATTGACTTGGGTAATGCTAAAACAGTTTCCAGGTGAGCTGTCAATCTTAATTTTATATTCCACCCACTTGCTGGCTATTGGGGGAAAGCAATGTTAAATATTCCTGTATAATGTTGCCAAGCCATGCCCTCTGGTGAAGTCTAATGACGAAATGCATTAGGGCTGGGCTTGACAAGGTGCTTCTAACAGTGCTCCAGCACTCTGGCTGTCCACAGGCATCCATGTGTTCCCAGCATGTAGGTGAGCTCATACACGTGTGGAGAGGATCCATGAGTCCAGGGGAAAAGCAGGAGGTTGCTGGGTCTGTTATACATATGCCATATGGTATCCAGTTCACACAGGACTTGGTACGAGTCTTCTAGATCATTCAATGTTTATTGGAGATTTTATCTGTTTTAATAAAAGGATAATGCACTATATAGCGCTCCCTTTATGCTTATTTTAAACCAGGTATATATATATATATATATATTTATATATATATATAGATATAGATATATATATATAGATATAGATATAGATATATAGATATATATATATAAATATATATATTCACATACAAATATATATATTTATATATTCATATACAAATATATATATAATGTGACATAGACAGGGTGCCCTCTCCTGGGGTAGATGGACTCCCTCTTTACACACACAGCAGCCGTAGAGACAGGATATAACTCTGGGGTTCTCGTAAAAACTTGTCGGCGCCAGTCTTTAAAGTGCCAAATGAATATAAACATAAACAAAACATAAACATAAGTCCTAGCCCGGCTGGGCACTAGCTACACAGCAGTTACCCTCTCTCTAATAATGGTAGGGTCTATTGCTCTCACCATCAACAAAACACGTGCACAGTACTTACAAGGAAAGTAGCCAAGTGTCTCTGAACAGGCTATTCTGCCTGCTTTCCCAGGTGTGAGACACTTAGCCACAAACAAACCCAGCTTATATTAGCCATTTCGAGCTGCAAGCCCTAATGAGCCTGTTACCAGGCTGAAAGGCCAAAAACCTGGAGTGGCCTGTGGATGGAGCCCTCCCTCTCCTCACATCCACACTCCCAGGATCCAAACCGGCTTTTCTATAAAGCCAACATTTCTAGTCTGTTTTTCCCAAACAGACTTCTCCTGGGGGTTTCAGAACACATATGACAGGAACCTAGGACATACATAGAAGCCATTCCACACTTCTCCAGTGCTTCTATCACATATCCCCCCTTTGTTTTGACCTGTGGGGCAGAACACCTGCAGCCCCCAAACAATGGACACATAACAAAGCATCTGCATTGGCCAGCTGGCCTCCTGGTCTGTGGTCTGCTGTAAATTTAAGGTTTGTAATGCTAAGAACCATCTCGTTATTCTCGCATTACTGTCCTTGTTTTCTGACATCCACTTCAGAGGGGCATGGTCAGTGATCAATATGAACTTTCTTCCCACCAAGTAGTATCTGAGAATCTCTAACGCCCACTTTATGACCAATGCTTCTTTCTCGACCGTATCATAGTTTCTTTCATGTACATTTAATTTCCGGCTAAAGAAGAAAATCAGGTGTTCTTCACCCTCTTTGCTTTGGGACAGGACCGCTCCGATGCCTACATCTGATGCATCAGTTTGTACAACAAACTCTCTGTCAAAATCAGGGGTCATCAGAACTGGTTGGGTACATAATGCTATTTTTAACTCCTGGAAAGCCTTCTCTGCTTCAGGACCCCATTCCACCATGACTTTCTGTTTGCCTTTGGTAAGGTCAGTCAGTGGAACTGCAATGGTGGCAAAATTGGGTATAAACCTCCAATAATACCCAGTGATTCCTAAGAAGGCTCTCACCTGCTTTTTATTCATGGGTCGTGGCCAGTTTTGGATTGCCTCAATCTTATTGAGCTGTGGCTTTATCAAACCTCTGCCAATGGTGTACCCAAGATATTTTACTTCTTCCATCCCCAGACAACACTTTTTTGGGTTGGCTGTCAAACCTACCTTATAGATGGAGTCCAACACTGGTTGTACTCTGGGCAAGTGAGACTGCCAATCAGGACTATGAATGACCACATCATCCAGATAAGCAGCAGCATACTGTCTATGGGGCCTTAGAATCCTATCCATCATTCTTTGAAAGGTAGCAGGTGCCACATGTAGCCCAAAGGGCAACAATTCGTATTGAAACAACCCCTCTGGTGCAGAAAAAGCAGTCTTTTCTTTGGCATTCTCAGTTAATGGAACTTGCCAATACCCTTTGGTTAAGTCAAGAGTAGTTAAATATCTGGCTGTCCCCAGCCTTTCAATTAGTTTGTTCACCCTATTCATAGGGTAGCATCAAACTTTGACACACTGTTCAATTTCCGGAAGTCATTGCAGAATTGCACACTCCCATCAGGTTTTGGAATGAGCACAATGAGACTTGACCACTCACTATGCAATTCTTCAATTACACCCAACTCTAACATTTTTTAAATTTCCGTCGACACTGATTCTCTTTGGGCTTCTAGTAACCTATAGGGTTTTAGGTTAACCCTAACCCCTGGGTCAGTGATTATGTCATGTTTGACTGTGGTTTTCCCTGGTAGGTCAGAATACAGCACCCTATTTCAGATCAGAAATTCCTTAACTTCCTGCTGTTGACTGGCTGACAGGGTTTTTGCTACTGTCGCTTTGGGTACCATGGGCCCTGGGTTTACTAGAGGGGCTCAGACGGCTGACAGTGCTGCTCTATCCTTCCAGGGTTTTATAAGATTTACATGGTATATCTGTTCTGTCTTTCTTTTCCCCGGCTGGTAAATTTTATAATTGACCTGCCCCACTTTTTCTAAGATTTCAAAGGGTTCTTGCCATTTAGTCAGAAGTTTACTTTCTACTGTGGGAACCAACACCAACACTCTGTCCCAAGGAGCAAAGTTGCATAAGCGAGCATTGCGGTTGTATACCCTCTGCTGTGCCTGTTGGGCCTGTTCCAAGTGCTCTCTTACTATTGGCGCCACAGCAACAATTCTTTCTTGCATTTGAGAAACATGCTCAATAACTGTTATATACAGACTGGACTGCCCCTCCCATGTCTCTTTGGCAATGTCAAGTAACCCCCTTGGTCGTCTCCTGTACAACAAATCAAAAGGGGAAAATACTGTGGAGGATTGGGGAACCTCTCTTATGGCCAACAGCAAATAAGGTAACAAGTAATCCCAATCTCTACCATCTTTGTTCACTACTTTCCATAGCATGTGTTTTAAAGTTTTATTAAATCTCTCCACTAACCCATCGGGCTGGGGATGGTACACAGAGGTTTTTAATTGGTCAATTTTAAACAGGCGGCATAACTCCTTCATAATTTTTTACACAAATGGGGTACCTTGGTCAGTCAGGATCTCCTTAGGTATTCCCAACTTGCTAAAGACATGGACTAAGTCTCTAGCAATGGTCTTGGTTGATGTATTGCATAATGGTATCTCTTCCGGGTACCTGGTAGTGTAATCCATTATCACCAGAATATATTGATGGCCCCAGGCAGATTTCATTAATGGCCCAACCAAATCCATAGCTATTCTTTCAAATGGAAACTAAATAATGGGTAACGGAACCAGGGGACTTTTGAAATGTGGCTTTGGAGCATGATACTGACATTCAGGGCAGGATGCACAATAGTCAGTTACCTCTTTATGGACCCCGGGCCAAAAAAACCTCTTCACAATTCGCTCAGTAGTTTTCTCTACCCCTAGGTGGCCTGCCGTTATATGACCATGGGCTAACTCTAATACTGTTCTGCTTTGGGAACTATTAATTGTTCCACAATATCTTCCCCCTTCTTAGTCACCTGATACAACAAATCCTGACATACTGCCAAGTGAGTTTATGACAAAGGACTATTGGGGTCTATGGGTTTACCATTAATCACCTTGACATTCTCCCTGGCTTTTATCAGAGTAGGGTCATTCAACTGCTCCACGGTAAAGACCTCTCTCCTGACCTCAAGATCAGGCAGGCGGTCCACAGGCTAAATAACACTCGCCACCTCAGTGGGAGGCACACCACTTGGCAAGCCACCATCACGCTCTGCATTCTATAATTTGCCAATCGTACTAGAAAAAGGGAACATCTCTGACTCTGCTACTATGTCAGTAACCCTCTCAAACGAGTCAGGGTGATTTACCTCTGTGCAAAATCGGCTTTCCCACAACTTCCAGAAGTGAGCGAAGTCTCTCCCCAATATTGCATCATACATTAAGCCCTGTACCAAACCCACAGAGACTATCGTAGAACCACATGGTGTTTCTATGTTCACTTCTGCAGTAACATAATACCGGGTATCCCCGTGTATGCAGGTTACACCAACAGTTTTCTCCTTATGCTTCAAGGGGTTCACCAAATCAGCTTTCATAAGTGTAACCAGGCTACCAGAATCTAACAGAGCCTCTACTCGGTTGCCTTCTACAGTGAGTATACACATGTACTTTTCTGTCTCAACCTGCCGGTCAGCAGTACAGGCTGGTTGTGCAAAGAAAGACATCCTGCGGTTGACATGAGCAGTATCACATTGCAAAGGTTCAAGGTAAGTGAACTATTTGCCGCAATATGGCTGAAACCACCACATCGAAAACACTGAATCACACTATTATCTCGTCTTTCATGGGTAGGAACCTTCCTGGCCTGGCTCCACACCCCCAGTCTTGAGTAAACTCCACCCCCCAGGCCCTTCTCCCCTGGAACCAGTGTCAATGAGAGTTCACTGTGTGCCATCGGGGCTCGGTGGGGCACACTCATCAGATCCTCAGCCACTATGTACCTCTCCACCAGTTCGACTAGCTGGTCTGCGGACTTAGGGTCTGCATGGCTCACCCACTTGTGCAGAGAGGCAGGTAGCAATAACAGATACCAGTCCATCATGACTCTTTCCACAATCTGTGGTCCTGTCAGTGTCTCAGGCTGCAGCAATTTTGTGGTTAGATGCAGGCCCGTTGAGAGCTGTGGCGGGCCCAGGTAATAGGGGGCATGGCCTAATCATGGGAGGCATGGCCACGCCCCCTTCCCACAAAAAAAAATATTGCAGCGCTGCAAAGCGGCACTGCGCACTGAGGAGGGGGGCACTCTGGGCCCCCTCAGCCCTCCTCAAAGCCAGGGGGGGCACAATCAGTGTGATCACTCCCCCCCACAGGCATAGGAGACTGCTGTGGCTGCTGCTCAGCAGCCACGAGCAGTCTCCACTGCAGCTCAGCACACGCTGTGTGCTGGGCTGCTGTGAGGTAGGGGGAGCGGCGTTGGACCCAGGCCCCCGTCGGGCCCCTCAGTAAGCCAGGGCCCCGGTAATCTGTACCTGCTCCCCCCCCCTCTCGGCGCCCCTGGTTAGATGGACGAGGTAATGCATCTGTGAGCATGGAGGTTTTACCATTTGGAACTCCCAGCGGTGGACTCGTTGGGCCCGAACAAATGAGGTGACTCTCAAGCGGGTTAGGATCTCCCGTTTTAACTTAGCTTAATCCTGGGTATCATCCAGGCATAAATCATAGTAGGCCTTTTGTTGTTCTACAGACAGGAAAGATGCCACAAGACTTGCTCTTTAGGCCACTTCTCTCTTTCGGCGGTTCTTTCAAAGGCTGTAAGGTATGCCTCCACATCATCACTATGGGTCATCTGTGGCAGAAAGTGACTGGCCCATATGGTGTGAGTGTTAGTTCAAAGAGCAGGGGAAGCATCTCCAGACTGGACTACAAGCTGTTGTACCACCTCTTTTATGGTCCGGCTGTTTTCCGCTATGGCCTGGCGGGTTTCCTCAATGGTGACTTGTTGTTGCCTCTGGTCTGCCTCTAAGGCCAATAGTTGCACCTTGGTAGATTCCTGCTGAGCTCTGGTAGCTTCCTGCTGAGCCCTGGTAGCTTCTTGCTGAATTTTGTTTGTTTCCTGCTGAGCTGCCGTAGCTTGGAACAAGGCTTTAACAATGTCCTCCATTTTGTCCTAGGGTGTTGGAAGCAGAATCTGGCTTCCCTAAGCATCTGCGGACACCACCTCTATGGACCAAAGGACACAACTTTATATCCACACTGAAGAATTGGTTTCTGTTCCTTTTATATTTTAAACGGTAAAATTTTCCTTGCTGCAATTTCAGTGTGTGATTGCCCGCATTGTCCACCAAATGTGATACAGTCAGGGTAGCGGTCCCTCTCCTGGGGTAGATGGACTCCCTCTTTACACACACAGTAGCCATAGAAACAGAATATAACTCTGGGGTTCTCGTACAAACTGGTCAGCACCAGTCTTTAATGTGCCAAATGAATATAAACATAAACAAAACATAAACATAAGTCCTAGCCCGGCTGGGCACTAAGTACACAGCAGATTCCCTCTCTATAATAATGTTAGGGCCTATTGCCCTCACCATCAACAAAACACGTGCACAGTACTTACAAGGGAAGTAACCAAGTGTCTCTGAACAGGCAAGTCTGACTGCTCTCCCAGGTGTGAGACACTAAGCCACAAACAAACCAAGCTTATATTAGCCATTTACAGCTGCTAGCCCTAATGAGCCTGTTACCAGGCTGAAAGGCCCAAAACCTGGAGTGGCCTAAGGATGGAGCCCTCCCTCTCCTCACATCCACACCCCCAGGACCCAAACAGACTTTTCTATAAAGCCGACATTTCTAGTTTGTTTATCCCAAACAGACTTCTCCCTGGGGGTTTCAGAACAAATATGAAAGGAACTTAGGACATATATAGAAGCCATTCCACACTCCTCCAGTAATTCTATCACAATATATAAATATATATATATATATATATATATATATATATATATATATTAAGTATACAAAGAAAACAGCGGCACTCCAGGGTTTTGCAAAAGTCAAAAGCAAGTATTTAGATCATCCAACGTTTCGGGGCCGTAACGCCCCTTTGTCAAGGTATACAATGCAAATACAAAAGTTAGCTTACCTTAAGAAGGTTCAGAAGCCTGCGAAAAGGTGCATGAAGACTGTCCCATTACCCAAGTCGCTCAGTGATGATGTTGCGGCGTCGGAGGTTCCATGGTCACGGTGTTCTAGGTAACCAGATGGCGTCGCGAGGATACACTGAGCATGGAAAATAGAAAGAAAATAGAACGTGATATTTAGAAAAGGCTACACCTCACAGACAGCAACTCGTGGTGAAAATTGCAATGAATCAAAGCTGATACAAATGCTCATGCAAATAAAAGTATGTACATGTACCGGACAAACTACATCGCCTGTCAGTCATGTTACCAATAACAAAACACAGCCTTATTCAATATATGTGGTTCCATAAACCTATACACTGGGATATATACTACCTACATTCAAAGTGGGAGAATCCCCTATCTTTGAAAGTACATCACAGTGCTCTAATATTACCGTCCAGGTTGTCTAGAGGAATAGTCCTGCTTATCCAAAAGGCTGTACACACATATCTATGGACAGGTGCACGTACATTTCCCTTTAGCAAAATACATTCCATGCAAATTTTTCGTTTAGTCCATTAGGGTTCACCGTATTCAATTTAAAGATCCATCTCGCCTCTGCCTGTAGTAGTTTCTTAGCCCTATCACCACCCCTGATAAACTTGGGTATGTGGTCAATGGCCATATGGCGTAGGGAAGATAATGGATGTTTTGCTTCCGCAAAGTGGCGAGCCACTGGTTGCTCTGACTGTTTTCCAGACAAGGCTGCTTTTATTGCAGAACGGTGAAGGGCCATTCTTTCCCTCATCGTTCTAGTTGTCTTTCCGATATAGTACTTGTTACAGGGACAAACTATCAAATACACGATGAACGTGGAGGTACAGGAGAGAATGTGCCTAATTTTGAACTCAGGATCATCATGAGGATGTTTGAATAAAGCACCAGTAACCATAAAGTTGCATGTTGTACAATGCAGCCATTTGTAGCAACCCGGTCCTTTAGATAAAAAAGAGACACTATGAGCTTGAAAATTGGAAAAACTCGTTATATCCGTATGGACTATAATGTCCCTTAGGTTGCGCCCTCGGGTAAAACATGCCATGGGACGTTTATATTTAAAACAAGGTAGTTTTTTGTCCGAAGACACCAAAGGCAACAGGGCACGTGATGCTCTGGGTAAAATGGCACTGGCAACATTAAATTTACTCACCCAAGGGATAGTATCCTCAGTGTTTCTCAAGGTGGGGCTGAGTAAACGATGTCTAGGAATGGTCATTACCTCATTTTTAATCTTAATGAGGTAGTTCATTTTATACCCTCTGTCGCAAAACTTGTGGACTACCTTGTCTAGTTCAGCCTTTAGAGCATCGTGCTCGCTGGTAATGCGGGCTACTCTTATCATCTGGGATTTCGGCAAATCGTTTTTTAAAGAGCGTGGATGATGGCTGTTTGCCCTTAACAACGTGTTCTTGTCAGTGGGTTTAGAATATACATTAGTTACAACCCTATTTCCCCTGATCGTGATCTGTACATCCAAGAAATTGAGTTCAGTAGTGCTCATTTGAAAAGTCAATTTAATCGAGGAATCTCTGGAATTTATGTAGTTCATCAGTTGTAGAAATTTTGTTTCCCCACCTGTCCAGCACATGAACAGGTCGTCAATATAGCGGGCGTAAACCAGGATACTAGAAGAAATATCGGAATCCTGAAAGAACATAATGTTCTCTTCTTTGAGCATAAAAATGTTCGCAAACGAAGGGGAGACATTGCTCCCCATCGCGCAGCCGTTGAGCTGTAAATAGAACTTGCCATCGAAAAGGAAATAATTCCGAATCAAAGTCAGTTCTAATAGCCGCATGAAAAGTTCTAAATCCAGGTCTGACAAACTTTCTTTAATTAAAAATTGTCTAGTTGCTTCCAATCCGTCGTTATGGGGAATGGAAGTGTAAAGGCTTTTTACGTCCATAACACAATAGTGTCCCGGTGGGGATAGTGTCGATGGTTTCCAAAAGATTTAAAAAGCTGGTAGTATCTTTGATGAAATGACATTGACTGGTGACTAAAGGCTGGAGAATGCTGTCCAGGAACTGGGATACTGGTTGATAAATCGAATTTCTGGCCTATATAATGGGCCTTCCTGGGGGATTTTGTAAACTCTTATGTATTTTAGGTACTGTAAAGAAAACAGGAAAAACAGGATGTTCTAGTCTCAGTGCATTATAGAGGTCAGAAGATAAAAAGCCATTGCTAGATGCTTCCATGAGGAGATCGTCAAGTTCTTTCTTATAAACAGCCGTGGGATCTGCATCCAACATTCGGTATGTGTTATTATCTGCCAGTTGGCCCAAAATCTCATCCCTGTATTGTGCTAGGTCCATAATGACAATTCCGTCCCCCTTGTCGGCGGGGCGGATGATATTGTCCCTATAAGATCCAAGTTGTCTAAGAGCTGACCATTCCAATTTATCCAGGTTCCGATGAATGTTGGGACAAGCAGCAGCATATTTGATCACTGACTCATCCAAGAGTCTTGTGAACGATTTGATCGAAGCATTTGAAGACTGAGGGTCAAACTGGGATCTGGATCTAGAGTGAAGAAATTTCAGATGTTTGGAAGGCACAGGAGAAATATTCTTAGATTGAAAAAATTCTTGTCTTCTCAACTGGCAAGCAAATTTATACAGATCAATCTTCCAGGTTAGATCATCAAAATTATTAGTGGGGACATATGACAGACCCTTGTTCAAGACTCTCAGTTCAGGGGCTGTTAATTGCCTCGAGGACAGGTTAAGTATTAGGTTTTCTTCTTGGGATCCAGATCTTTGGATCCTCGTGTTCTGGCACCCCCGACGGGTGGACGGCCTCTGCCTTTTGAGTTTTTTGGAACCGTAGAAGGCTCCCCTACAGAGGCCGATGGGGTACTCTGCGTCTCCTCTGACTCGTATAGAGCAATTTCACTATCACTGTTGGATGAGGTCAAGTTTCTAGCTGACATCTCTCTCCGCTTTCTCCAACTGTGCTTGGCTCTATATTTATAGGGGCGTTGTTGGCCTGGATCTCCTCCCATGAGCCACCTATACACTCTGTTAGAGTCATAATCCTCTTTAACAATGGAATATTTGTTGAGTCTTGAACAAGGGTCTGTCATATGTCCCCACTAATAATTTTGATGATCTAACCTGGAAGATTGATCTGTATAAATTTGATCACCAGTTGAGAAGACAAGAATTTTTTCAATCTAAGAATATTTCTCCTGTGCCTTCCAAACATCTGAAATTTCTTCATTCTAGATCCAGATCCCAGTTTGACCCTCAGTCTTCAAATGCTTTGATCAAATCGTTCACAAGACTCTTGGATGAGTCAGTGATCAAATATGCTGCTGCTTGTCCCAACATTCATCGGAACCTGGAAAAATTGGAATGGTCTGCTCTTAGACAACTTGGATCTTATAGGGACATTATCATCCGCCCCGCCGACAAGGGGGGTGGAATTGTCATTATGGACCTAGCACAATACAGGGATGAGATTTTGGGCCAACTGGCAGATAATAACACATACCGAATGTTGGATGCAGATCCCACGGCTGTTTATAAGAAAGAACTTGACGATCTCCTCATGGAAGCATCTAGCAATGGCCTATTGTCTTCTGACCTCTATAATGCACTGAGACAAGAACATCCTGTGGTTCCTGTTTTCTTTACAGTACCTAAAATACATAAGAGTTTACAAAATCCCCCAGGAAGGCCCATTATATCGGCCAGAAATTCGATTTATCAACCAGTATCCCAGTTCCTGGACAGCATTCTCCAGCCTTTAGTCACCAGTCAATGTCATTTCATCAAAGATACTACCAGCTTTTTAAATCTTTTGGAAACCATCAACACTATCCCCACCGTGACACTATTGTGTGTTATGGACGTAAAAAGCCTTTACACTTCCATTCCCCATAACGACGGATTGGAAGCAACTAGACAATTTTTAATTAAAGAAAGTTTGTCAGACCTGGATTTAGAACTTTTCATGAACTGACTTTGATTCGGAATTATTTCCTTTTCGATGGCAAGTTCTATGTACAGCTCAATGGCTGCGCGATGGGGAGCAATGTCTCCCCTTCGTTTGCAAATATTTTTATGTTCAAAGAAGAGAACATTATGTTCTTTCAGGATTCCTATATTTCTTCTAGTATCCTGGTTTACGCCTGCTATATTGACGACCTGTTCATGTGCTGGACAGGTGGGGAAACAAAATTTCTACAACTGATGAACTACATCAATTCCAGAGATTCCTCGATTAAATTGACTTTTCAAATGAGCACTACTGAACTCAATTTCTTGGATGTACAGATCACGATCAGGGGAAACAGGGTTGTAACTAATGTATATTCTAAACCCACTGACAAGAACACGTTGTTAAGGGCAAACAGCCATCATCCACGCTCTTTAAAAAATGGTTTGCCGAAATCCCAGATGATAAGAGTAGCCCGCATTACCAGCGAGCACGATGCTCTAGAGGCTGAACTAGACAAGGTAGTCCACAAGTTTTGCGACAGAGGGTATAAAATGAACTACCTCATTAAGATTAAAAATGAGGTAATGACCATTCCTAGACATCGTTTACTCAGCCCCACCTTGAGAAACACTGAGGATACTATCCCTTGGGTGAGTAAATTTAATGTTGCCAGTGCCATTTTACCCAGAGCATCACGTGCCTTGTGGCCTTTGGTGTCTTCGGACAATAAACTACCTTGTTTTAAATATAAACGTCCCATGGCATGTTTTACCCGAGGGCGCAACCTAAGGGACATTATAGTCCATACGGATATAACGAGTTTTTCCAATTTTCAAGCTCATAGTGTCTCTTTTTTGTCTAAAGGACCGGGTTGCTACAAATGGCTGCATTGTACAACATGCAACTTTATGGTTACTGGTGCTTTATTCAAACATCCTCATGATGATCCTGAGTTCAAAATTAGGCACATTCTCTCCTGTACCTCCACGTTCATCGTGTATTTGATAGTTTGTCCCTGTAACTAGTACTATATCAGAAAGACAACCAGAACGATGAGGGAAAAAATGACCCTTCACCGTTCTGCAATAAAAGCAGCCTTGTCTGGAAAACAGTCAGAGCAACCAGTGGCTCGCCACTTTGTGGAAGCGAAACATCCATTATCTTCCCTACGCCATATGGCCATTGACCACATACCCAAGTCTATCAGGGGTGGTGATAGGGCTAAGAAACTACTACAGGCAGAGGTGAGATTGATCTTTAAATTGAATACGGTGAACCCTAATGGACTAAACGAAAAATTTGCATGGAATGTATTTTGCTAAAGGGAAATGTACGTGCACCTGTCCATAGATATGTGTTTACAGCCTTTTGGATAAGCAGGACTATTCTAGACAACCAGGACGGTAATATTAGAGCACTGTGATGTACTTTCAAAGATAGGGGATTCTCCCACTTTGAATGTAGGTAGTATATATCCCAGTGTATAGGTTTATGGAACCACATATATTGAATAAGGCTGTGTTTAGTTATTGGTAACATGACTGACCGGCAATATAGTTTGTCTGGTACATGTACATACTTTTATTTGCATGAGCGTTTGTATCAGCTTTGATTCATTGCAATTTTCACCACGAGCTGCTGTCTGTGGGGTGTAGCCTTTTCTAAATATCACGTTCTATTTTCTTTCTATTTTCCATGCTCAGTGTATCCCTGCGACGCCATCTGGTTACCTAGGACACCATGACCATGGAACCTCCGACGCCGCGACATCATCACTGAGCGACTTGGGTAACGGGACAGTCTTCATGCACCTTTTCGCGGGCTTCTGAACCTTCTTAAGGTAAGCTAACTTTTGTATTTGCATTGTATACCTTGACAAAGGGGCGTTACGGCCCCGAAACGTTGAATGATCTAAATACATGCTTTTGACTTTTGCAAAACCCTGGAGTGTCGCTGTTTTCTTTGTATACTGTGTGAAATCTACGGAGGACACCCAGGTGATATGTTCTAAAGGGGTGAGTGCCGGGCTGTACTATACCTACCTATATATATATATATATATATATATATATATATATTTATATATATATATATATATACTGTATTCAGTATATATATATATATATATATATATATACAGTATATGTATACACACATATATTTTCATTAGAGCAGAAATTAAATAAAAATAAAGTAAAAATCCACTTATCACAAGTCTGTTGTTACCATGCTGCATCTGGGCTGGGGAGGGTGTCTGCAGCCAATGTCACTGAAGTAGAGTGTGATTGCCACCTCCAGCTCTTCATAGGCGGCTGTTGCGGAAAGGAGGGAGGAAAGCATAGAAGGTGAATCGTGGGCTCAAGGTCATACGTAATGATGTGACAGCATCCTTCATTACTATGTTGCATTCCAGCCGGGGAAGGGTTCACCGGAAGGATTACCCTGGCAGCTTCATTGTTTATTTGTCCAGTTGCTGGACAAATAAACCATGCTGTGCTGGCCCAGACGAATGGCACTGCCTCTGTGTTGTTAATGAAGTTTAGCAGCTGCAGCCCCTCTGAGCCCCACTGAACTTGGGGGCCTGGGACGGGGGTACCCTTTGTACCAGCCTGTCATCGGGCCTGCCACCAGATGATAGACAAGTCTGGATGATATTTGTGGATGTGATGAAGAACACTGATGTGAAAAGAGCGACTTCATCATAAAAATTTCTAATCCCAAATCGCTCAACCCAGGAGTTGTGAGCTGGGAAGGGGGATGTGTGGCAATATCAAGCTAGCTGGCAATAGTGAGCCATGGATTCTGTATGGGGCTGGAGAGATCAGCCCACACAAGGAACAAAAAGTAGGTGTGACCACCTAAGCATGTGCGCTGAGAGGGGGGCGCAGTGGGTACAGTTTACCCGGGCTTGCTAGAGGGACCTGGCATCGCTCCCCCTCCCTCACAGCAGCTCAGCACACAGTCTAAGGAGGACTGGGGCAGACAAGTGTGTATACATCCCAAGGAGGGTTGTGGAAGCCAGGCCAGTGGGCCTTGAACCTGAGCAGGCCAGGAGGCCAGTGTTCATACTTGCATGCGGCAGGGAGGACCACAAGAGATATTTTGTATAACTTTGTGGCAGCCAAGCCAAGCCAGGAGGCCAATGTCTTTATTTGTGAGAGACAGGACTAAAGACTGAAGGCCCAATTCAGCAAGGAATTTAGTTGCTTATATGAATGCAATCTGCCGATTAATTCATACTGTACATGCGTATGCATCGCAGTGTCCATGCGCGAGCCAGACGCTGCGATCGGGACTGCATTTGAATAGAGGATACGCAGACCCATGGCACAGGGCCAGATTATTAATGGGGCAGATGGAGCTCCAGCTCCAGGCTCTCTATGGAAATAGGCCCTTTAAGATCTACTCCAGCGCAGATAGAAAAAAAAAATTCTCTCCTATCGCCACCTACAGGACTCCAATACCCCAATCCAATCATCTCCTGAAGCACCAGTCTGAGCTCCGAAATTCCATTACTCCACCCCCCTCACCAGCGGAGGCTGTCCGAAGCTCTGCCCCCATGCTGCCCAAAGCTTCGCACCTAATCAATTTATCTCCTGAACAGTCAATCCGAGCTTTGAAACCCTGTTACTCTACCCCCACCCCCTCATCAATGGAGCCTGTTCAGAGCTCCGCCCCATGCCACTAAAGCTCCACCCCGATCATGCTAAGCTCTGCCTCCTTGTCCATCTGCATTTGTGTCCCTCCAAGTGAATGGCACTAAGCTCCGGTCTTTTGCTGCCTGGCTCATTCACCCCTCCCCCCAGAGATTTAAATTTCCCACAGTGGTGACTGGGTGAAGTGTTAAGCTACCTCTCATTGGGTGCTCTCGTCTAGGATCAACTGTCCAGTGGTACCTGGTGACAACAGTAATGAGGTACTGAGGGGGTGCAGAACACCAGGACAGGTAAGAGATGGGGGAGGTATGAGCTGCCTTTAACAAGTGATTCTCTATTGGGCCACATTTTCAGAGTGCATTGGAGTGTGCTCCTATAATAGGCAGATCTAGGAAAAAGTTGTGTAGCTCTGCTGATTTATTCATAGCTCAAAAATGACTAAAACACAAATAATATAGAGAGGGCTCTGGGCCTGATTCAGAGCTGGCGCTCTGACAGAGCGCTCGCTCTGAATCAGGGCTGGTCTTTTTTCTTTTTAGAACGGCCTCCTGGCCGCTCACATAGCTGTGGGTCAAGAACATTGCGACCATCGGGCTTGCGACGAGACCCTTGTGCTAGGGTCTCATTGCCGCAAGCCCCAGAGAGATTTTGGCTCTAACAGAGCCGAAATCTCTCCCACTGACATCACTCGTGATGTCAGTGGGGCCGCCCCCAAACGGAGGCGTTCACATGGGAATGCCTCCATTTGGGCAGCCACTCTCCCGACCCGCCTGCCAAAGGGGGCGTGCTGTCACTCAACATCGACAGCACGCCCCCTTTGTTGCGAGACCCGGAGCGACAGAGTGCCCGTCACTATCCGGGTCTTGCACATGCGCACGACGGAGCCGGCTCCGTTGTGCGCATGCGCACTGGCCCGCCATCGACCCGGTTGCGAGCGCATAGCGCTTGCGACCTGGTCTGAATCAGGCCCTCTGTGTGTCAGAGGAGACACTGCTCCTTTATATTTGGGGCATATTTATAATGGGTGCACATGGGACCCTGGGTCCAGGGGGGCCGGCATCGCACATCCTGCACCCATTTTTTTTATATATATATTCTTACCTCTCCGAGGTCCCATGGAGTAGCACTACAAAATATGCCTGGATTTTGCGCATGTGTAGTAGGAAATCATCAGGAAAATGGCTGCTGCACCATTTTCCCGGTGATCTGCGCATGCACTGCTGCTGTCAGCAGTGGCAGGCTAGGGGGCAGGGTGCCATGTGCTCCCCGGGTTCGCAGCGTCATGCAGGCTGCGGGCCGCAGGCAGTCTGTGTCACTGTGACACAGACTGCACCACGTGTGTAGCGCTGACCGGACGGCGTTCGGTCAGCGCTACACAGCACAAACACACACCCGCTGGAGCAGGCAGCTGTGTGTTTGCTGTAATTAGCAGCCACTGAGAGTCTGTCAGACTCTCATCAGCTGCTGCTGCTCCCACTGCGGGAGCCATCTTCCGTCTCTCACAGTGGGTAAGGGGAGAGACGTCGTCATGACGACGTTTCTCCCATAATGCAAACCGTCCGGAGGAGCCGGTAGAAGCGTCGGGACCAGGAGCGGGGGTTTCAGGTAAGTGTTTTTTTTTTTTAAATTAAGTCTCTCTCTACTGGGGGGGGGACTATTGGGGGCACTAACAGGGGGGGATTACTACTGGGGGCACTACCAGGGGGGATTACTACTGGGGGCACTACCAGGGGGGTGGATTACTACTGGGGGCACTACAAGGGGGGGACTACTACTGGGGGCACTGCAAGGGGGAGCTACTACTGGGGGTACTACAAAGGGGGGGGACTACTACTGGGGGTACTACAAAGGGGGGGACTACTACTACTGGGGGCACTACAAAGGGGGGGACTACTACTACTGGGGGCACTACAAAGGGGGGGGACTACTACTACTGGGGGCACTACAATGGGGGGACTACTACTACTGGGGGCAGTACAAGGAGGGCTACTACTGGGGGCTCTACAACGGGGGGGACTACTACTACTGGGGGCACTACAAGGGGCGGCTACTACTGGGGGCACTACAAGGGGGTACTACTACTACTGGGGGCACTACAAAGGGGGGACTACTACTAGGGCCACTACAAGGGGAGGGGACTACTACTAGAGGGACCACTGCTGGGGGCTCTATATAAAGGGCAATACTGGGGGTACTGTATAGGGAGGAGACTACAACTGTGGCCACTATTTAAGGGGCATTGCATAAGGGTTACCACTATTGGGGGCACTGCATGGGGGGTGGACTGCTACTTGTGGCACTATATAAGGGGCACTGCATAGGGGGTACCACTATTGGGGGCACTATATAAGGGGCTTACTACTGGGGGCACAAGGGGCACTGCACAGGGGGGACCACTACTGGGGGCACTATATGAGGGGCTTACTACTGGGGGCACAAGGGGCACTGCATAGGGGGGATCTCTACTGGGGGCACTACAGGAGGCCTGTATAAGGGTGTTCTCTCCTGTGGCACATGGGGGCACTGCATTGGGGCACTATGTCTAATCTTTATTTTTACCTTACATTAATCCCATATGGACCCGCCTCCTCCCTAAAACACTTGAGGGGGCGGTGCCGTAGCACGCACGTTCTTAAGGCACCCTGGCTACACGCTACTCCTCTGCCAGGGCCGCCTGCATGCATTTGCCCCCAGGCTAAAAGTTGCCAGCCAGCCCCGGGCTGTCAGTTCACTGATGGCACCCGGGGAGAGAGGAGGGGGCCCCGGATGGTGAGTGAACACGGCCCCCTCCTCTCTTAATACACCCCTAAGTAAAAAATACTTTAATGATTTTCTGTGTGTACCTGTGTTCATGTATGCAAAATGTGTATATGTGTATATGTGCAGCTACCTCCCTCGCTGGGATGATAGAATGAAAAGAACATTAATAAAGAGTTCTGAAACACTTAAAACCACTTTTACTCTCCTGCGTTTGTGTACTAGGGACCTGATTCAGAGATGAATGCAATGGCGATTACGTGCGCAGATCAAGTGATTGTTTGCCATTTTGCATGTGTATAAGCAACACTGAGCATGTGCAGAAACCACACTGCGATTATGGATGCTCAGAGGAATCCATCGCAAAGTGAGTGACAGGTAGTCATCATTTGGGGGCGGTAACAGAGGGTGGCAAGAAAAAAATGCAGACATGTCTGACTATTTAAACGCTGTTACATGGGCATGCATAAATTGGCCTGTGCGAACTTCTGCGCAGAATGAGAGCTCTATGCAAGTCATGAGAGCTGCCGAGTCTGCGGCTGGTCAGACCTTCCGCAATGGTCATAAGCATATAAGAATGCAGCGGGAGGCGTCCTTATGCCTAGGTGATCTTTGGGACCTTTAGCATATTGTCACAGCGGCGTTGCATATAAAATCACAGCTGCATTTGCATTAGTCTCCATCCTTGAGTCAGGCCTTAGATGTCCATAATGCCAGCCATTTATTCCTTTTATATATATATATATATATATATATATATATGTATATATATATATATATATATTATAGTTGTTAAAGATCTGCTAGCAGCTTGCTGTCTGATTTATCCAATTCCATGAGCCATAGTGTGTGACAATGATGTTTTATGTACTTTGTGGTGGTCATTTGAGGGAATCAGTATGATTCACCGCCAGCCACCCCGACACAGGTGGAAATCTCGAACGTCGGAAGGTAAGTATAAACTAACCTATTTTACCCCCTAGCCCTCCCTTAGGGGTGCCTAACCCTAACTGCCCCCCCATGTCCCTAACCCTAATCCCCCTCTAAGTGCCTAAATCTAACCCCCCCTTCCTCGCCGCCTAAACATAAGTCCCCCGGGGTGGTACTTAACCCTAACCTCCCCCCCTGTTGGTGCCTAACCCTAACCCCCCCTTCCCCTAGCCTGACCCTAACCTCACGGGGGGTGTCTAACCCTAAGTTCTCCCCCAGGAGCCCTAAACCTACTGCAGCTGTCCGCGCCCGGCATCCCTTCAATCGGGATGCCGGGCGCTGGTCTCCCGGCATAGGTAAAATGACTGGTGTCGAGATTTCGACGCCTGTCATTTAACCCTAGCCGAGATTCTGCAGTCGGGAAGCCAGCGGTCGGCATTGCGTCCGTCGGCTACCCGACTGTTTCCCAATGGAGTTCTCTGTATTATATGGCACTCATTGCAATGTTCTCTGCATTGTAGTGGTGGTCTGTTAGATGCTTGGTGTACTATATGGCAGTCACTGCAATATTCTTTGTATTATATGTCGGTCACTGTGATACTCTCTGAATTATATGGCGGTCACTGAGATGTTCTCTGCATTATAAGGTGGTTACTGTGATGTTCTCTGTATTAAATAGAAGTCACTGCAATGCTTTCTATATATAAAGGTGATCACTACAATGCTCTAAGCCATTGAGTTTTGAGACAGCTGAGTCTGAATGCTCCATTGAAAAGTGTAAATACTCAAAAACACAGGCACTGAGTCTTGTCTTTGTCCTGGGTAACAGAAAGCCTAGTTCACCCCTCTATGTATGTATACATATAAATATTCCCAACACTCTCCACATAGTAAAAATAACATGTATGTATGTGTGAAAATATATACTGTATAATATTTACCAACTTGTTAGATTAGTTCCATTGTATGGTAGCTATTTCATTTTTAATAAAAGGCAACCGCTAATTTACTGCAGTGGCTCGGGATGCTGGATGAACACTCATAGAAATATGCCAGTTATCAGTGAACAATTTGGGATTTTTTTAATTTTTGTTTTTATTAATCTAAACTATTCTAGCACTCAAAGAAAGACAGACAGTACAGTTCTCACCCTTTCACAAAAAATCCAAACTTTTTCCAGTTATAGTTCCACTATAATGTGGTTAAAAGTAGGCACCAAAAGTAGGCATTGAAATAGCCACTGCACAGACCATACCTCCTCTGTTGACCACACCCACAAGTGCTGCCTCATCCCCTCCACATCACTAGTCACATAGCTGCAGCAATGTCACCACCCCCAGTAGCAGCACACATTAGGCCCTTTATAAATTTCATCTCAAGGCCCATGTGGACATTAATCTGGCACTGCCATGGCAGAATGATTGACAGGAAGTGCCGTTTTTGAGTGGTGATGGGGGGGTGGGGGGGCTGTGTGAATGCAGGCAACACTGTTGCAGGGGCGTGTATAAATTAGCCACTGCGATACCAGATGCAGCCTGCAATCTCATAGCATGCGCTGAAGTAAGCAATTCCTGAATGAGGTCTGACCTGCCTTAACTGTGCGTATGGGTCTTGCTATTTATTGTATCACTATGTTGGCCAAGTAAAGGGATGTGAGTAAGGGGAGGTGGGCATCCTTATGTCAGGCTGCATTCGCAATGCGAATGCAAACATTTACATGTCACCACTGATATTAACAACTGCATTGTGTACATATATGCAGAATAGTGATCCATAGTGAATCAGGCCCTGAGACTTACATTTGCATAATTTTGTTATTTTGTTCCTATATATGCTGACAGTAAACATCATTTGTTTCATTTTACTTGACAGCTACGTGTGGACCCTTATTATGCATCTAGATACTGCACCACTGACCCCTCTACTAAGCCAAATTAACCCATATATACATACAGTCACTCGTATTTGAGAGGCAGTAGGTAAAATTTTGCCTATGGTGACATGATACCAGAGCAGTTTGTTGCTTTTGCAGGGGGTCCCTACACTTGTCCCTCTGCTTCAATGTAAATAGAAAAAAACCTATAAATGCTTATTGTCTGTCAAATCCAAAGTGAGAAATGGACCTGGACTGGGTGCAGGTAAGTCCTTGTGAGCAGTTTCCTGATATTGGAACAAGGCTGGACGCAGAGGGTACTTGTTCATGGATGTCTCTGCCTTTGCTGGATGATGCAGAGGACCCGAGATTACAGGGAGAAGGGAACTAAACCCCATCCAGTATGCAGGGTGCAGCTCTGGAGACGCAGAGGTATGGGAACCTGGTACCAGTGCTGACTGGGAATGCTGGTGGAGGAGGCTCTGTAACATAGCGCAGGTAACGGCAAATTACCAGAACTGAGAAGAGCAGAGTACTGGCAGAGCCACTATGAACTGGAGC
The DNA here is from genome assembly GCA_031769625.1 of Taudactylus pleione. Taxonomy (NCBI): domain Eukaryota; kingdom Metazoa; phylum Chordata; class Amphibia; order Anura; family Myobatrachidae; genus Taudactylus; species Taudactylus pleione. The sequence goes on from JAUIMM010000334.1 coordinate 887,691, forward strand.
AGGCAGCAAACGAATTCACCAACTGATACGGCAATTCACTAACTGAGTACTGCAACTGGGACCCTCGAGGTAAATGAGACAAGGAGCACAGAGAACTAGCACACAGACTAGCTGTGTAAGACATTTTACTGGCAACCTGAGAACTCCAAGGAAGCCCTTAAGTACCCAACGCTGGTTCTGGATTGGCTCTCAGTACCCATGTGAATCATTCAGACTGGATTGGCTCCTTCCTAACATGTGACCAAATCCAAGATGGCAATGCCCAGCACCAGGCAGTGTTTGCACATACTCCTAGCCACAGCAGCTCTAACATGCCAGAGACCCAGCACTGCCTCTCAGGGAACCTGCCCGCACACCATGCTAACCGCCAGCAGCCTGCACCCCCCCCAGATGGACACCGTCAGAGTGCCAAGACAGGTAAGTCCTTGACCCCCCGCGGTCCTCCAGAGTGGCTTATGACAGTGTCTCTTTTAACATGCAGTAGCAGAAATGGTTCTTGTTGCATTACGACAGGTTTACATTGTACCAGTTCTCAAAGGATGCTATTAGGCTCCCTTATTAGTAATAAACTATGGAAAACAGTTTACAATTTAGAAAAGCTCTTATGATGTAATAGTATACAAGTGTGACACTGCTTACAGGTTCTTTGACTAAAAGCGATTTCTTGTTGGGTCCCTCATGCCTTTGTTCCATTCTCATGTGGATTTAGTTAATGAGATGCCTTTGTTTGCTAAATATTTCATGCACTAGTGCTCTTCAGTTGTCATAGCAACATAAAGTCCTCAGCCTTGTAATTTCTGGAAGCTTTTCCTTCAATACTTCTCTCATAGAGTTGATGCTGGAAGCTCCTCCCATTCCTTAGCAACATGATAGGCGTTAATTATCAAACAGAATGCAATTATTGAGAAATGTGGAGATAAAGAAATACAATTCCACTGTCTTCTCTCTACTTTATTTTGACTCATAATTGCATGCGTCAGCCATTGTGTCATTGCAGCTTGTGATTCGTGGAGCATTTGGGATTAACCGCAAGAGATATCCAGTGCTAAACATGTTTGGTCTCCTTTTACATAAAGATTTCAAGGAAGATTGCAAAAGAAGCAAGCAAGTTCGCTATCCTTGGGCAGATTGAGACATTTGCAAGTTATTTTATCGATCCACTGGATTGCATAATTAGGAAATACACTGACACTACAAGCAATGGAGATCAAGTACTGTATATATTGCTGTGATTTATCTACAACATGAAAAAGGCAATGTCAGATAAAAATCAAATGCAATAAACACTTTACTAGTGATAATGTAAAGCACTAGGGAGTGATTTCCTTTCCTTTAATCAGCAGTCCTTGCAATGTCACAATTTTTGGACTGGTTTGTTCCCTGCTATCTCTTCCTTGCAATCCTTGTATTGGTGGGTTTTGGAGCTTGCATTTATTACTTTGAGCCAGGCTTAAAGGAAGCACATAAATGGAGGACTCGACAACCTTTATTAGAGAAAAACATCCGAAAGACTCTGCTGGTGCGAGATAATCTAGGTTACAGTGTTCCTGATGTTTAACTTAAACAGGCAAATAATTTTATTGCAAATAATTAGCTTGACCTATCTTGTACAAAATATGTCTGCCACTATTCATAAATGTATATGAAAAGCATATTCCCATGTACCAAATAAACCTCATTGGTACATGTTTATTTATGTATCAAAAATGTAAAAACAATTTTATTAAAGTGTTTCAGTTTGACAATTTAAAGTGCTTTTAAGGGAAATTTTCTATTTTACCATCTTACAATGTGGTTTGTAATATCACATAAAGATTTATAATTGATTCCTTGTTGAAAACTGACATTTACTTTAGTAATCACTACTATAAATCTCTGCAAATATGTTATTGCACTTTGATATGTGCCTTCTTACTAAAACAATTAGATTGTCTTCATGTTTCTTTTGAATGCTCTTGAAAAGGGAAATTGCCTTTTATGTTTTCTATACTCTACTGAAATATTTGTAAATGATACAATGTTAATTTTGTATCTGTCTCCAACTATATTATGATAGCACAGTTATGAATGACTGTACAAAAATCATATTTCATGGGTTCATTTGCAAGGGGGGTACGATGTTTGAGGGGCTACATCTCAAAAAATATTACCGATATGGAGCTGCATGGATAGCCATCTCTGTGTGCTGCACATAAATGTCATAACAAAATAAAAACAAAATGACTAATGTAGAATAGTATAAAAATCTTGCTTTTTACTCACCTTGTTTTCAAATATTTAACTGTTTTTTTGGGTGGAGGCGTGTGTGGGGGGCAATGCATTACTCTGTGTACAGGATGTTTAAGACTAGCATTTTTTGGTGTCAGCATGATATTATTTCAATGCATTAACTTTGGGAGTTGCATTTTTGTTTAGCATATCAAATAGAGGTATGTGTGCTGGGTGTAGCTTAAAAAGAGAACCACTTCTATATTTGCTTCTGTGAGCAGTGTTATACTGTAAGGAGGCTGAGTGGTGTTTTTGTGCTGCAGGTAAAACATTGTAACATTGTCCCAGGGACCTTACTCTTTAAGAGTTTACTACTTCCATGTGGTGCCAGAGGCTGCTGTTCAATAAATTCCTTTTGTCACACCCATCTCAGTGAAATGAGCACACCAAATTTAAAAGCACTCTTCAGTCAGTATGCATATGTATATATAGAGAGAGAGAGAGAGAGAGAGAGAGATAAAGAGAGAGGCCCTCATTCAGAGGCGTTTGCAAGAAGCAAGCGCTCGCTCTGAATGAGGGCGGCCACTTTACTTTTCAAGTGCGGCCTCCTGGTCTCTAGCTAAGCTGTGGGTTACCACCCACAGCTTTAGCGACCGACCAGGTTGATGGTCGCGATGGTCTTGACCATTTTGGCTTGCAATGAGACCCTAAGGTTGGGTCTCAGCAACCGCAAGCCCCAGGGAGCTTCCTGCTCTGATCAAGCAGGAAGCTCCCCACTGACATTACTGCTGATGTCAGTGCAGCCGCCCACAAAATGGCAGGCGTTCCTTAAGGAACGCCTCCATTTGTGAAACCACCCCCCCACCACACCTACAAAAAGGGCGAGCTGTCGATCAACATCGACAGCCGCCCCTTTTGTAGTGAGCTCCGGAGCAAGATAATTTCTCTCTCGCTCTGGGGCTTGCGCATGTGCGGTGCAGCTGCTTTGCGTGTGCAGGGCAGGACGTGTGCTCAGCGCTTGCAACCGGGTCTGAATGAGGTCCAGAGAGAGAGAGAGTTGTTACTGTTTTATATGCTAATACATTGTCATTCTGATTCAAGTTTCAGAGTTGCTAGCATCCTTGCATGATGGTCATACAGTAAGTGTTAATATTCACTTTTCATTAGTTTATGTTATTGATATGACATAAAGATGGCCGAAACTAGATTGTTGCTCCATACGCCATGTAGTGCGCCCTGCATCTCGCACAACATGGTATGCCTTGAGTTGCTCCTTACAGTATTAATTGCAAAGGACCGTATCATGCGCTGGAAAAAGTCATAGCGTGTAATACAAATTTTTGTCCACAGGTGTTGGTTTTCCAAAACTACACTGTGCATGCGTCCAATATCCAATGCATTTTCTGTATCACCGCCCGATGATTGGCTGACAGAACCTGTGATTTGGTTCACTATAGTACATTGTTTTCATCATGGAATCAGGGCTGTAGATGAATGTGTAATAAAGTTTTACAGAACAGTACAGTAGGTGTGTGAGTCCTGTACTTTTTTTTTTAAATATTTTTTTATATTTTTTTCTCGGGCTCATACAGGGGTCTGAGTATTAGTACTATTTACATGTACTAATATAATATTTTGAAAAAAAGACACATTTTTATTATCATTATTATTATGCTTCCCTCACTGTGCCCTCCCTAATGGCAGCGAATGGGTGGAGTGCACAAGGATTTAGTAGATGGATGTGACATCCTTCTTGGCCTAGTGGTTACAGTAGTCAGTTTACAAGGCCATGGTACAGGGTTCAAATCCCAGCACAGCCCAATATTATTTCGTAATCAGAATTACTTTAGATTAATTACTGCATATATTTTTTTCCATCCGCACAATTTAAGATGCACTCACAGATGTTGGGGTTCAGGGATTCTAATGCACCCATAGCTTTCAATGAGATGGGATGATTCAATGTTCACTTATTATGGGAACTGTATTTAAGGCACTACATTGCTCCACAACTCCCCCGCACCATGCAATGACACCCATGCAATTATGGGGTGCAGGGGCTCAAGTGTTAGGCTTAAGATGCAACCTCAGCAGCAGGGGCTCAATCGCACCCACAGGTGTTGGGGTTCAGGGACACTAAAGCGACCTCAGTTTTAAATGAGACCACCTGATTTGCTGTTCAATAATGTTGCAGTAGTGTATTGAAGAGACTACCTTGCTCTACAACTCCCTCGCACCCTGCAATGACACCCATACAGTTATGGAGTGCAGGGGATTGAGATTCGGGCTTAAGACGCACCCTCAGTGGCAGGGGCTCAGATGCACCCACAGTGTGTTGAGGTTCAGGGGCTCAAAGAGGTCTCAGATGTACCCACAGGTGTTGGGGCCCAGGGAGTATGAGTGATTGTGAGTGTGAATGTGAGCGTGCATGTATGCTTTAATAACATGTTACCATAATGGTGTGTATAACCTGTGTTTATTGTAATATTTATTTTGCAAGTGAACAACATGTATCACTATGTACCAGCGGGTCTGTAATCCCTTGCATGCTGTTACTTGTGGTTCTCCAAGTACTAGCATGTGGGTGGCTTGCTGGTACCTGTATTGCAAAAGGCAATATTTTTGCTTCTTTCATTTGCACCACATTTTACATAATAAATCTGGCACCCACCACTCCAGGAGTTGCCGGAGATAGCCCCAGGCTGTGAGCGGTGCCCTGGACCCTCCCCAGGTATCCCTGGCCTGGATCGACTAGTGGTCAGGGGTAATGCTCTGGCCGGTGGACCCAGTGAAAGGGTTGGGCTTGTGGCATTACTCCCCCGCTGGAAAGGGCTTGGTGCTAGTTATGGATAATACAGGGGACACCTACACTTTTGATTGCAGGTCATGTAGTGTGAAGGCACCATAAGACAAGACTAATTCCTTTTTACTGCTGTTGGAGTACTATGTTGAACTCACTACATTATTCACAACAACCCCTACCCTGCAATGACAGATGCACATGGTGGGTCTTAGACGCACTTAAAGACTGAATAATTACATACAAATACCAATTTTCAAAATGAATGACAATGCTTTTACTTAATGAGGTAATACATAATGTACTATATGCATATGCAGTTAATCACACCTGCAGAGACAAGAACACATACTTTTTAATACATGCTTTCAGCTAAGATATGAAACAAAATGGCTGCTGCATCAGACACAAACTTGCCTACATCTACAGACAAAAGGGAAAGCCTTATGCTCTCTAGGCCTACGGCCATTCAACAAGTGTGGCCTTCTGCAAATACTGTGGCATAAAAAAATGATTTCACAGTAAACTGTTTTTTTACAAACTGAAAAAAAAATGGAAACATTAGCAATAGCTACAGTACTGTACAACACAGGTTAAGGTTTAAAAAATGTGAAATCTTATTGGTGAGAAACTGTATGGTCCAGAGTGCTGTAGTGTATGCAGATCAGGAAACTATACTTTGCGAATGGTCACTGCATGAGGGCGACTAGAAAAAGTAAACAAAAATGATGATTGTAAGTAGGTCAGACAACATATAGTAGTCTAAACTATAGCCATGCTTATGGCGCTGAAACATTTTAAGATTAGAAGGAAGGAAGATAGTTAAAACAAAGATAGTATAAGGAAGAAAGGTATAAAGAATGAGAGAATTCCCGCTCTGATTAAATGGCTAAAAAATATATGTATTTATTCTATAGCAAAGTAGTCATAAAATTGTTTCACAAATAACAATAAAAACCAGGTACCTGGAGAAGTGTAAACAACAATTTATAATAAAAAGCACAATTGCAATCAGTTATAAAAATAATATATAGTGTGTCTGTGTGTATATATTCACACAACACACAAGGTTCATCTGCTTGTGATGCAAAGAATTAAGCCTAACCAGCTTTTATTCACCAAACAACAAGTGCAGCAAAGCAGGAGTCCAAACAACATAGAGCCACGCTTAACGCGTTTCAGACTTGACAAGTCCTTCGTCTGACACTGCTATGTGACATTGTTAGTATATAGGGGTGAGGGAACAATACAGTAACATATGATGGGGAAAACACAGCCCCCAGCACACTGCTATGTGACATTTTTATTATATAGGGGAGAGGGAACAGTACAGTGACATATGAGAGGGAATAACACAGCCCCCCACACAGGGATTAGGTGAATGCCGGACCGGACTACATTCTGGAACGCTGGACTGTGACAGTTCCCTGCAGCGACCTCTGCTGCTGAGGAGCTGTCAGCTATTTAATGCACGTCCCCGACACCCTGTCCATAATCTCTCCCTCCCCTCTGGTGACAGGCTGTCACTACACAACCCCCGGACACAGCTTCTTAGCAGCAGAGCTGGTACATTCCGGCGTTCTGGCATCCGGTCCAGCAGGGAGCCACTATAATGAATGCTCCCTGCCTGTCGGATACTCGGGGACGCGCATTATACAGCTGACAGCTCCTCAGCAGCAGAGGTCGCTGCAGGGAGCTGTCCCAGTCCGGCGTTCCGGAATCTTGTCCGGTCCGGCTTTCACCGATACCCCCCAACACACTGATATGTGGTATTATATAGGGAAGAGGGGACTATAGAGCGACATATGAGGGGAAATAATACAGCTCCCAGCACACAGATATGTGGTATTATATAGGGGAGAGGGGACCATAAAGTTATATATGATGAGAGATAACACAGCCCCAGCACACACTCATATGTGGTATTATTATATAGGGGAGAGGGAACAGTACAGTGATATATGAGGGGGAATAACACAGCTCCCAGCACACTGATATGTGGTGGTATTATATAGGGGGAAGGGGACTGTACAGTGATATATGAGGGGGAATAATACAGCTTCTAGCACACTGATATGTGGTATTATTATTCTATAGGTGAGATGGGACAGTACAGTGATATAGAAGGGGGATTAACATAGCCACCAATCCACACTGATATGTGGTATTGTTATTCTATAGGGGAGAGAGGACAGTACAGTGATATATGAGGGGGAATAGTACAGCTCCCAGCACACTGATATGTGGTAGTGTTATTATATAGAGGAGAGGAGATCATACAGTGAAATATGAGGAGGATTACCAAAGCTCCCAGCACACACTTATATGTGGTATTATTATTATATCGAGGTGAAGGCACTATAGAGTGATATGAGCAGGAATAAAATGGCCCCCAGCACACACTGATATATTGCATTATTATTATTATTATTATTATTATTATTATTATATAGAGGAGATGGGATTGCACATTGATAAATGATGAAGAAAAAACAGTTTTCATCTCTCTAATATCTTTTTATCTCTCTAGTTTGTTTCTCTCTCTCCCCCATCTTTCTCTGACATTCTTGCTGTCTCTCCTCCACTTGCCACCTATATACCATCTGATCCTTTTAGATATGTCATTAGATCCTGCCACCTTCACAGACTTCACCTCCTCCCATTGAGGGCTGCTGCAGAAATTTCCCGGGCTGGTTTTCCATCCCAATCCGCCCCTGGTACAGTAAAATTACATGTACAGTATTATTTTTATATAAATCTTTATGTACAGCACTGTCGTTTTTTCATTAAGGCTTTATGTACAGCACATGTAAGTGTATTTGACTGACTCTGGGTCTCGTACCAAAGGGGGCGTGCTGTTGATGTTGAGTGACAGCACGCCCCCTTTAGTGGGCGGGCCGGGGGAGTGGCTGACCCAACGGAAGCGTTCCCATGAGAATGCCTACCATCTGGGGGCGGCCCCACTGACATCACAATTGATGTCAGTGGACGAGCTTTCGGCTCTGTTAGAGCCGAAAGCTCTCTGGGGCTTGCGGCAATGAGACCCTACCACAAGGGTCTCGTCACAAGCCCGATGGTCACGATAGTCTTGACCATTGCAACCACCTTCCTGGCCGCTCACTATAGCTGTGGGTGGTCACTCACAGCTATGCGAGTGGCCAGGAGGCCGCTGTAAAAAAATATCTCATCTAAGGAATCCATAAAGTGATTGCAATTAAAAACAATATAAACAACTTATAACTAACTTACACTAAAATAAAGACACGGACACAGACTGCTTTGGTTAAATGGTCATAACTTGTTTTTATTGAAGGCATGACCCTGAGCTTTTAATTTACTTTTGGGAGGCAAAGAAGGATGCTACAATATTAGGGAGCGACTGAAATGCCCCCACAGAATCTGCACGACGCCATTTTGCGAATGGCAACAAGACGCCATTTTGCAAATGGCCGAACAACGCAATTTAAGCTAATCCCACAATATCAGTACATACGGTGATGCTATTATTTAGCATCGTGCGATTCCCACACAAAAGAACAATGTTAAAAATCCTCATTATATAAATACATACATTTACTAAAACATATAATATGAACAACCCTGCAAAACACATACCACGGTGTACTCCACAAATACGTAGTCGCACAATGCTAACTAGCATCTTTCCTTAATATCCTTATACTTACACATTGCACACTTACATAGAAAGGTTCCCCAGCATTAAGGTTAATATCCAAGGTTATATTCATTATTAATTATGTAATAAAGCAACTGTATTTATGATCTCAGGTTTAGTACATGATAAACAGACCTTGTTTGGTGCCATTCTGAGCCACTGCTTATTTGCAGATTTCCGGCTCCATCGGCAAGGAAATCGCAACATGCGTCTGGGAATTATGGTTCATAGAGAGATAGGTATTGAAATGTACTCTGTTCATGTAATGTAATTACCCAGTTTAGACTTTTTCTTCGGCAGGAAAATGGACACAAAGAAGCTGTTGGAGGCTGAACTATTACAATACAAACTGACCTATGAACTGCATCATAACAGGAGAACCAGGAAGAAGAACCAATGGGATTATGCCAACTTGTTCTATTGTTTTGCCTATCTCTGGAAGGGTTTATATGCAAGCACCCTGAATCTGCTAGTCAGTCATCTTTTCTTTGCTGTTGACGGAGGTTTCATAGTTGATGCCGGGAATCTGGATTCAGAACGCATGTGTATGTAGTCAACTGTACCTAGTGATTGTATAATCTGTTAGCGCTAATTGTATTTTCATCACAGCATGTAACTATCTGCTTTTTGGTGAATAATATCTTTTTGTGCTTTGGAAACACAATCAAAGTCTGGAAAGCAATTATTTCTAGTGCAACTTATAACACTAAATAGCGACATTTAGAGTGTATAGATAGGTAGGAATCAATAGATGGGGGCTCGTAGTGAGATCACGCTACCATTCACACGGTAACACATGGTTATCGATCTCTCAGCAAAAGGGTGGAGGTGCCATACGCAGGAAAGAATGCATTGTGCCTTCAAATACCTGCTACCACTTTGTTGCTGAGAGACCGCTATCCGTTATTGTGTGAGTTCAAGGAGCGCTGATTAGAATCCAGGGACAAGGGAGGAAAAAGTTTGTTTCCTTCGTTGATAAAATTTCATGTAAAAAGGGGAAGTCGCACAATAGTGTAAGGGTAATAATATGTTTTTTGTAGCTGTCGCATTATTGTGTATGCGACTAATCTCACAATAGCATATACGTATTTCCTGTATTGCTGCCGCGTGTTTAAACAAAGCCGTTGAGATTGCATTGTGATATTGATAGCGTGATAGCATTGTTTTAAAGATCTTAGTCGGTGCTGCTATATCTGGGAAAACATTTATTTTTCTGCGCAGGAAAAAGGTGTATAACAGTGAACGTGTGTTGGTAGGGGTAACATGTTCCCTAGCTAGGGGTATCATATGACCTTTAGGGGCTAGGCGCCTGGTGTTGACCTAGTGGCTCGGTAGTAGATACCAAAGTCTATACACACAGCAGGTGTAGTTGTTGTTTTGTGTTAGGTATCTGCTCTCAGTGTGATCGCAGCATCCAGTGATCAGTTAGGGTTATTGGGCATTGTGATTGAACCGCACAGTTGTGGCATATTGTGATTGTGAACTGAGTAGTGGTGGACAAAATCACTGAAAAGGGTAAGTGTTATTGGAATGCTTAAATTCTAGCAGTGCAAAGTACTCGAAAAGGGCTTAGGTGCATGAAAGCAGCCTGGTTATTATTCCATAGGTGTGTGGGCGCAGCCTGTTAATATCGTCCACAGGTAAGTGAAAGAAGCCTTGACATTCTTTCACCAATTTAAATAACTATTGAAAAGTTTACTGTTATTTTCCCAAGATGGGAGCCAAGCAAACGGTAGAGATGATGTGTTGCTCTTGGAAGCGCCGATTGGTTCGGCATGGCATATAATGCATAAAAAGTACGGTGCGTACGCAACTATGTACTGTGATGTATGGTTTAAAATGACGAGAATGAGTGTTAAACCATTTCCTAAAATTGGCAGCTTTGATAAGGAGGTATTGAACAATGTCCAGTTGTGGCAGCACGAGGGGGATACGTGGTTTAGGGGTGTGCATGCGATGGAAACCAGCATTGCATGTGTGATGCAGGGGAGTGCACATGCCACGCTAAGAAGCGTTGTGTGCACGCCAAAAAATATCGCGCATGCACAGCAAGGTAGCGTTGCAGAAGGTAATGTCAGTAGTTCTCGCGCACCACCACCGCCCTATGCAGATGGGGTGAAGGTACAGTCAATGTAAAAACCTATAAAATGTACCATGTAACCTGTACCTTCGGAGTGGTACATGATTTTGGTGCTATGGCGTTCTATGGCGTCTGAGAAATCTTATGACAGCAGCAGGCACACCAGTCGCACATTCCAGACATATAAAAGTACTACTGACAGCGATCCAATTGCCTAAGGCAGTGGCGGTAATTAAGTGTAAAGCCCATACATGCGGGGATGATCCAGTGTCACTGGGCAACAATAGGGCAGATGAAGCTGCCAAATGGGAAGCAGGGTTAAAAGTGAATGTGCCAATTAACCAAATGACGTTTCAAATGATTGACATGCAGAAATTAATTGAGTTGCAAAATTTGTGTTCCATTCAGGAAAAGGCAGTCTGGAGGTCTAAGGGATGTGGGAAGGAGTCCTCTGGACACTTGGGCATACTACCCAAGCCTGACTGAGGCAGCACACAGTCTGACTCTCTTGGGAAAGCAAGGTATGTGCAAATTGGTGAGAGCATAGTGGTGTGCACTTGGTTTTTCTTCCCAAGCGGAAAAGAGAGCAATGTCCTGTTTGACCTGCTTCAGGAAAAACATTGGGAAAACAATCCCCACAGAACCATCCCACATTCCTCTGACCGATGGACCTTTTCAGGTAATACAAATTGAGTTCATCCAATTACCACCCTGCAGGAATCTCAAGTATGTATTAGTGTGCACTGATGTGTTTTCTAATTGGGTTGAGGCATCCCTAGCTGCCACTAATACTGCTGCGTTTACTGCTAAGAATATAGTTCCGGAATTTGTATGCAGATATGCTATCTGTAGAATTATTGAAAGTGATAGGGGTACTCATTTCACAGGTGATGTCTTCCAAAACATGTGTAAGTTGATTGGTATTAATAGTAGACTTCATACCCCCTACCAACTGCAAGCCTGTGCTAAGGTGGAGAGGATGAATGGGACTATTAAAAATAAATTAAGTAAAATCATAGCGGAAACTGGACTGGGTTGGCCAGAAGTACTACCACATGTCTTTCATAGTAGTAGGACAACTCCTAGACCCCCTCTCAATCTGTCCCCTTTTGAAATACTGTTTGGTAGACAACCTCATTTGATTTTAAGCCCACAGGAAGATTTGAAAAGTAACAACGAGGTTACTGTTAACAATGAGTAAACAGTTGAAGCAGCAACAGCAGAAACTGAAGTTGTTGTCACATGATATGCCAGAAACAAACTGTCATGATGTTCAACCTGGAGAATTTGTTATGATCAGATATTTCTTGCATTCAGGTTGTTTGACAGATCGGTGGGAAGGTCCGTATCAGGTGTTGCTGATGAGTACAACTTCATTGAAAGTGGTGGAGAGAGATACCTGGGTCCATTCCACTCACTGTAAGAAGGTCAACCAACCAGTGGAGAGACAAGGCGGAATCAAGGCAGATAATGTAGAACTATCAATTGCAGGAAGGTTAAAGGTTACAGTGAGACACCTGAGCTAAATAAATTTGTAGATCATTGTTTTCAGCAATGGATTGGTCTGCTGTGGTTATCTTTGTATTTTCTCCAAGAGTTCTCATTATCTTGGGTTGTTTCGAGATCTCTGGTTTCTGTGACGGAGGACAGAGGATGGAGAGGGGAGCTGATGGTGATATCAATGGAGTGGAGTTGGGAGAAGGAGCAATACAGTCACAAGGGCGATACCTGACCAAACCCAGTACAGTAATTGTTAAGAGATCTGTTATTCTGGAAACTCAGAGACAGTGTGAAGGTCTGTCATCTGAGGATTATTGTATGTGTGAGTTTTGTGGGTCCGTAGTCAATGAGAGATGCATCCAACAGTGCCAGCCTAAGTATAACCAGTATTGGGGTGGGTATCCTTTAGAGGATTATCATACTATGGTGGGCAAACTTTTAAACCAGACTGACTATTGGGTGTGTTCTCATATGCCTCAGGGACAGCATAATGTAGGGTTAGTTCCATTCCCATTAAATGTCTCTGAGGTCTTAGAACTGCAAAGAGGGGATGCACTGGATGGAAAATGTCTTAAATCCAAACCACCTCATTTTAAACTCCACCAGTACCAAGTAGATAAATCACTTTTATGTTTAAACATCAAAACTTCAATAAACCAGGAAGTTGGGAGGTGATGGGGAATAACCAGATGATGACCTTCTCACTAAGAGCTGATAGTGAACCTATAAATCTTGAACTCTTACGCACAATTAGGCTAGGTGGAAGACACTTCCGGTATAAATATACACTAAGTTCCACCAAAGAAATGGTTGGTAGGGTACAAGAAGGGTATTGTGCCAAGGTATTACAGCCAGAAACTTGCATGAGTCAAATGGGAGAACCTGAAATCGAATCACTTGCTAGGGAAATGTGTGTGACGATAATGAGGTTTACTATCCCTTATGTTCTCCCCGATTATGTATATTTTATATGTGGTAGAAAAGCGTATAAGTGGCTCTATCCAATTTCCGAAGGTTTGTGTTATCTGGCAAGAGTACTCCCAGAGGTTATGACCCTTACACATGGTGAAATGCTTGGTATTCATAAAAACACACAATCACCATATCTTCACCCACAGTATGAACATAGAGACAAAATAAATATGATACCTGGTGATGTACATAAAGCCACACAATTGATTAGTGAAACAACTGGCTTTCAAGTTCTATTCGCATTGGATCCCATTGCTTTCCAGACTTTGATTGTGTTTCCAAAGCACAAAAAGATATTATTCACCAAAAAGCAGATAGTTACACACTGTGATCTAAATACAATTAGCGCAAACAGACTATACAATCACTAGGTACATGCGTTCTGAATCCAGATTCCTGGCATCAACTATGAAGCCTCCATCAACAGCAAAGAAAAGATGAAAAGATGACTGACTAGCAGATTCAGGTTGCTTGCATATAAAACCTTTACAGAGTGGCATAATCCCATTGGTTCTTCTTCCTGGTTCTCCTGTTACGATGCAGTTACACCCAATGCATACTATATGCACAATGCATACTAGCAAAATTACACAATTATCTCACTCTCATACATGCATTCCCTAGCATCAAGCGTAATATTAGAGGTTTTGTTAGCTATTAATTATGTTGCAAAATTTACTTATATGATATTTAAGGTATAGAAGATAGTAGACAAGTCATGTTTGGTACCATACTAAATCCCTGTTTATTTGCAGATCACCGTTTCTATCAACGAAGGATTCCCATCTTGTGTTCACAAGTTATGAAATATAGGGAGATAGTGGATAGAATGTGAATCTCTGTATGTAGTGTCTGATAGCCAGTTAAACCAGTTCTTCGGCTGGAAAACCACAAAAAGCAACTTCCGAGGAGCTGGGACATACCCCTAATGACACCATATGAACTGACCTATGACCTGCATCATACCAGAATGACAAAGCAAGAACCAATGAAATCATGTTTGCTAGTCTCTATTGTTGTACTTATGACCTGTAAGGTAAATAACTTGTGTACTTGAGCCAGTACTCAGTCATGCCCTTTTGACCACAGATATCAGGTTTGATAGCTGATTACTGGATCCAGTGCACATGCGTAAGTACCAACTATGCCTTTGTATTTAATTGTCTTTTGCACTAATTGTGTTAGATCAAACAGTGTAACTTTCTTTTTATTGCAATAAGAACTTTTGTGCTTTGGAACCACAATATAAGTCTGGAAAGCAATTATTTCTGTTTAGCAATTATTGGGTATTCATAATACCCACACTAATAGGCAGACACTCCCCCAACCAGTCCTCAAAGTGTGCGCTGCTTCCCAGCGTATTCCACAGGCAGAAGTGACATCATCTCATTGTGACCGGAAGCCGGAAGTAGTTCATCATGTATTCCTCAGAAATTGATAAACTAAAACTACAGTTCCACTTATTTTAAGAATTCCTTGGTCCCTTCATCGACATACTTAGTTGTTCCAAGTCCATTTAAGTCCATTGATATAAAATATAATAAATAGATAAAATATAATTAATAATATATATAAGACATCAAAAAGGAAAGTTAAAATCATAATATGGAGTAACAGAAAAATACAAAAGAAACATAAAAATGAAAAATCTATAAAAAACATTTTAATTCGAAATCACTGTTTAACCCATTGGGGGTCAGAGTCCCTAATCTATAAATCCATTGCATTTTGGTTTTCGATAATCTGACCTCCAAATCTCTATTCTTCCATGTTGGTTTAACGGTTTGGATCCCCCAAAAAGATTTAATTTGACAAGGGTTTGCTTTATGAACTATTTTAAAGTGCGTGGATACAGTATGTGTCTTTGATACCTTTTAATATTATAAACATGTTCTGCTAGACGTGTCTTAAGATTTCTGCTCGTTTTGCCTACATAAACCAGGCCACATTGACACTCTGAAGCATAACTGACATTTTTCGAATTGCAGGTAATAAAATCTTTTATTTGATACATATCTCCCTTTACCTGAAATTCTTTAATTTTACTCTGACCTTTAACAGTCTGACACATACAACATAAACCACATCTGTGGTACCCATGACTTCTAGCACTAGTTTTCAGTTTTTCTTCAATTGCACTATGTACCAATTTGTCTTATAAATTGGTCGCTCATCAATATATAAATAATGTTTTTTCTGGTATAAGATCACCCATAGAACAGGATCCTCGTTTAAAATCCTCCAATGTTTTTTAAAAACTAATTCAATCTTTTTAAAATTAGAATTAAAATTACTTATAAAGGACCACTTGTGATCCTTCTCAATTTTATCTTTCTTTTTTATCTCTAATAAAGTTTTTATTTCTATTTGTTTTACATTCTCATAGACTTTGGTTATTTTATCATTATCATAACCTTTGTCTAAAAATCTATTGCCCATTTCCATTAATTGTTCATCACAAACATCTTTTTCTGTACAATTACATGATGTTGACTAGTAATATCAATATAGCTGTTGGAGTCCATACTTTTTCTATAGGTTTTAGTATGCAAATCACCCTCTTTGACATATAAACATAAATCCAAAAAAGTGATCTCCGTTTGGCTAAATGAGAATGTAAACTTAATATTAAAATCATTGGAGTTCAAGGATTCACAAAATGTTTGAAGCTCATCCAAATAAATAATATATTGTCAATAAAACATTTCCATGTGTCCAGGCCCATCCCCAGAACATCATTAAGCCAAATATTTTGATCCTCCCAATAAGCCATGTAGAGGTTGGCATAGCTGGGGGCAAACCTGGTTCCCATGGCAGTACCCACACTCTGGATAAAATAGGATCCATTAAAATAAAATTAGTTGTTTTTTAAAATAAATAATATAGTTTTTAAAACAAAATCTTTAATATCCACGGAGATATCTGATGTATCTAATAAGTAGGATACAGCTGTTATACCCATTTCTGTATCAATGATGGTATATAGGTTGGATACATCCCCACTAACTAAAAAATAATAATTTTGCCATTCAATCGTTTCTAAAAGGTTTAAAACATCACTGGTATCTTTTAAAAAAGCTTTCGTTTGTTTGACCAAAGGCTGAAGATAAAAATCAATCACCACTGACAGGTTTGATGTGATACTATTTGAACCAGCAATGATTGGTCTACCTGGTGGGTGGAGGAATTCCTTATGAATCTTAGTCAGGATATAAATTGTAGGTACAGTCAGGAACTTAATATTAATAAAATAATATTCTGATTTACTGAATACACCTTTAATTAGTACTTCTCCTGTAAGTACCTCATGATTCTCCATAATTCTTGTAGTGGGTTCACATTTGAATTTTGTATAAGTTTCCCCATTCTCTAACTGTTTAAAAATCTCTACCATATAAAAATCTTTATCCATAAGGACCACACCTCCACCCTTATCTGCTGATTTTATGATCATGTCGTTATATTCTCTAAAAGATTTCAGAGCCGTAAATTCTTTTTTAGTAAGGTTACATTTCTTTTTTTATTATCCTTTAAAATTTTATTTCCTTCACCATTAACTAATCTACTAAAGCAATCAATAAAACTACCTTTCAAATAGGTAGGATAAAAAGTATATTTTGGTCTAAACTTTGAACCGTAAGATATATCTCCCTCTTCGATAGAGTCTTCAATTTTATCTTTACTAAAAAATATTTTTTTACTGTCAATTTACGAATGAATTTATTAAGATCAATAAAAAATTCAAAAGGGTCAATTTGACTTGTCGGGGAAAATTTTAACCCCTTTTTCAATACTGACTCCTCCTCTAGAGTGAGAACTCTCTTACTTAAATTAAACACTTTAGCAGTCTCTTTTGCCAATTCATGTTCAATAGAGGTGATTTCCTTATTAATCCTTTTCTTTGATTTCTTTCACCCTCTAGCACCCCTTTTTACTTTTATTCTATTTTGGAGTATTATCATTACCTTATTGGTTAATATATATTCCTTAGTTTGTGTCCCCAGTCTAAATAAGGTGAAGATATATCATCCTCCCTGTCTGACACTTCATATCTATTCCCTTTTGATATCTCAAAATCTCTTCTTGCAATGTATTATTTTGTCATCCTTTATTTCTATAATTCCAATTATTTATCTGTGGAGAATAAGGATCATCCTGTCTCCAATTTCTCTGATATCTATTTAAATGGCCTTTTCTCTCCACTCTTGCCTAATCCAAATCTTTATTATAATTTCTCTGTATTCCAAAATTATTCCGTTGTGTTTTATACTGATTTCTTTCTACCATACCACTATTTTTGTTATCTATTATTATATTTAATATCAATGGACTTAAATGGACTTGGAACAACTAAGTATGTCGATGAAGGGACCAAGGAATTCTTAAAATAAGTGGAACTCGAGTTTTTGTTTATAAATTTCTGATGGAAATTATAGTGGAGCTTTTTGAACTTCCTGTTTACTAACCTGATGGAATGCAAGGTGGAATGCATAGCCCATTTCTGGTTTTGTTTTCCGGAATCGGAGGAATACATGACAAACTACTTCCGGCTTCTGGTCACAATGAGATGATGTCACTTCTGCCCGCAGCAAGCGCTGGGAAGCAGTGCGTGGTTTGAGGACTGATTGGGGGAGTGTCTGCCTATAAGTGTGGGTATTTATGTGTATTTTTGGAGCTAAGTCACCATGCTTTTAAGGAAGGACATTAAGTCCGTAAAGCTTTAAGTGTGGTGACTGTTTGCTTATGTGGAACCGCTGCCATCATCCAGGACTGTTGCCTTTAGGAGGAAAGAGGATCCTGGAACTCTGAGCCCCCAAACCCTATTCCATCTGGGAGGGTAACTGATTGATGAAAGGAGCCAGTGTTCACCATATATATACCCTTTGTGGCTATATGCTTTATTTTACCTATTGAATGTGAGTGTGATGTCAAATAAAATTTGTTAAATTTTTGGCTGTTTTGTGTTTCTCTTTTTCATTGAGCTATTGAGGAATTATTTGGAGAAGTGGAATTCCTTTTTTACGTGGAGAAGAGTATATGTCCTTAAAAACCATTGGACTTTCATATCCAGTTTCAAAGAATTTTAAGGTTCATGTGATTATACAGTATGTGTTTTTGTGCCATCTAAGAGGAATATATTATTGTATAATTGTAACCTTTTCAGGATTTGTGAAGAGTTTTCCATTCCCCTTGGGGGCTGCATTACACTGGTTTGCGCTGTCATTATTATTGTTTGTTAATGATACTACTGTGGTTGACCCATTTAGAGCAATCAGCAATTTGGTAGGGAAGCCCCACCGGTAAGAGATATTAGCTTGTTGAAGAGCCCTTGTAACAGGGTAGAAAGATCTGCAGTTAGCTAATGTGGATGCTGATAGATCTCCATAAATTTGAAGGTCACCCAGAATAGGGCCTGCGGTGTCGGAGGATCTAGCTGCCCGTAGCACGACTTCTTTTATATGAAAGTAATGCATTTGCAAGAGTGTATCTCTGGATGAGCCCTCTGGGGCACTTCTAGATTTAGGAAATCGATGGATCCGGTCTATCAGAAAGTCAGTTATGGTAACTGTAGGGCATAACTTCATAAATAGACTGGTGGCATATTCTTTGAGATCTGAGTATGATACAGACTCTGGGATACCCCTGATTTTAACATTGTTATGCTGGGATCTGTCTTCCAAGTCTCCGACTTTATCTCTCAGGAAGGTGAACTCTGTTTGGAGTTGTTCGTGTAATTTTATCAGATCGTTGTGAGATTTGACCACTTCTTCAAATTTATTTTCTAAATGATTTGTCTGATCTCCTAGAATGTCCACTGACTGTTGGCAGGGCCGGAGTGCTGATTTAATTTCCAAGATATGTCCAATGTGAAGGAGGCCAGGAGAAGCTTCATGGAATCCACTGTTAGGGGTGCATCATCACCCAATGTGTCCCCTGAATCAGAAGGCATTACAGAGGATTTTATGGCCATTTCAGTGGTAGGAGCAACTTTAGCTCCCTTGTCACCAGATTGAAGAAGCTCATGGGTTGGACTTTTGCAGGGTCTTTCTGGCATTTAGAACCATTGCTACTACTTCTATCCTTTCTTTTTTTTCTTTAACCACAGAAGAATTGGGATTAATTATAGGTGGTAATCATAAAGCTATGATATACATTAGAACATCAAGGAGCGGTGGGGGAATATATGCATTGAAGAGAACTACATCTGAGGATTTTTTGAGAAAGTATTACCCACCACTGAGTGAGATAATCAGCTCATACAGCATACAGTTGAATCCAAGAACACAAAATGAAGATAGTGGATATGTGACAGAGGTAGTAAACAGTGTAGTAATAGGGAACTGCCACAAGGTAGAGCTTGGATATCAGAAATGGTAGTATTAGCAGAAATAGGGTATTGGGGATAGAATCAATGATAGTAGAGATGAATTACCCAAAGAAATAATTATATCAGTATACCAAGGTGCTGGATGGTTAGTAGTGGTATGTGATCTGAGTTTAAGCAGGAATGGCACTTGTCAGTGGTTTTCTGAATTATACTCTCACTGCTTCCTCTCACTGCAGCATGTCATGGATTGATATCGGGTGATACAGTGCCCCCTCCGGTACTCACTTAAGGTCTCCGGTGTGTGAAGCAGCTACTCAGCCCAGGTTATATCCCCGTGATGATGTCACCTGTCATGGTCCCGTGATTTAGTCCCCGGCTTCCTGGTGAGGGGGAAGCTGTGGATCGCAGAATCAGTGGTAGACTGTTGGGGGCCTGAATGGGAGGTGAGTAGGCGTAAGAGTGGACCCGGTACTCTCTGTTAATGATCCTGAGGGTCCCGATGGTAAGGGGCTGTCTCTGGCGTGTGCGCAATACTCCGGCACGAGCACTGCCTTCCAAATTGAGGTCCGAGCTTCTGCTCAGGTGGTAGGCCACAACCTGTGGCAATGTGATATCACCCCACCCGGCTCCATGCACCTCACTGCCAGTTACAGACAAATATCAGGCAGGTAATGGGGTGATAATAATTTGCCAATCTGGGTAAATACTACTGTTATTCAGTAGACACAGTGGGAGCTCATATCAAACACCTGCAGCTCCGACTGCTACCAGGCCATGCCCCCCCCCGTAGTGGATATTTTTTTGTGTTACACCACACCATAGAGGCCTCTATTCATGTTACAGATGATAAAGCATTCACCTCATGGACAATCTGTGACAAGGTATTGCAGGCAAGGGCTATCTGACTTCACACAGTTGTGCCCCTTATTCAGGATTCATCACAGTAGTGTACTTATTCACATCTTGGCAGTAACTACAGTAGGTCATACCCACCCTCCCAATTTGGTCGGGAGCCTCCTGAAAATCGAGTGCCGCTCCTGACCTCCCGGGAAGGCAGGCAATCCTCCCAGCTACCGCCCACCCCTCCTATCCTCCCACAATTACCTCAGAATCCCCTGCAGCATGGGGGGCGTTGATGCGATTCACGCTAAATTTGAGTCATTTTGGCTCCGCCACCTGCTTCACAATGCCTGTAATATCGGCATTCTGTAGTGCAAATACACAAAGCTTGGCTGGCCCTGCCTCCTTGAGCTGGCCATGCCCCCTGTCATGCCGATCTGGCTACTCCAGAGGGGGGCAGCCAGAAAGTCAGCAAGCCTGCAGTAGGTATGCCCAAGCGGTGCCACGCAGAGGTTCTGTGGGTTGCACTATAGCCACCTCACAGTCTGTGCTTCTGGCTTGCAGGGTGCCAGGAACATCACCCTGCAGTCAGAATGCAGTAGTGCCGCCCTTTGCATACTTTGGACACCCTGCCATTTAAAATTTTTAAGACTCTCTGGGCACTGCAGTAGTTTTGAGGGAAGGTGAACCCACCACCTATGCTTGACATCATAATGTCACACGTAAAGCGGGCAGGGCCGGCACAGGGCACTGTGAGCCCTAACCATGGCACTGATTCACATTACTCTATGTCACACAGTAGTGTCCCTTATGCAGGGTACTGTAGAGCTTATTCATGTCATGTCACAAGTTACTGTAGTGCACTTCATTCACATTACATTTTATCTCATAGTTTCGGGCTATAGATAAACAGTGTCTAAGTTGACATTGATCAAGTCAACACCACAGGGCCAACAGGCATTAGGTTGACTGCGGCAAAAGGTTGACTGGGACTCATGGTCCACACAGTATGTGCCAACATGAAAATAGATTGCAATAGATGAAATGTCAACAATATACAGTCATTATTTGCACACATATGGTGGGTCATTTTGCCTTTTGTTAGGTTTCCTGTAGGTTTGTTAGATTAAGCACTTACCAGATGGCTAGGGTTAGGCACTAGAAGGGACCGTTAGGGTTAGTTACCCAGGGGAAGGTTAGGGTCCTGCAGAGAGTCATACTGTATCTCAAATTTTGACCATGTCAATCATTTTGTGTTGACCGTTACTACTGCAATCCGACCTTATGAATGTAAATGTGGCCATGGCAAACAAGCTTCATATCGACCAATAGTGTGTCTGCTATGAGTCCATGTTGACCTAATGACTCTGTCAATGTAAATGTCAATGGACCATGTGGGTACAACGTAACGACTGTCAGTCATTGTCTGTCACTTATCCCACACCATACAGTATAGTATGTGTCGAAGCTGGATAAATGGCTGAGACAAGATCAGTTTAAAATTGAATTGCAGAGACGCCATCTTGCGACTGGCCGCAAGATGCCATCTTGGAAATGAAATCGCAAGACGCCATTTTGCGAATGGCCGCCCAAGCGCCATTTTAGATAAACTCACACTTAAGTACATGTGGCGATATTACTATTAGCATCATGCGACTGTAGCTTTCACCATTTCTCATACACACATTAATTCGCACAATTGCGCTGTTAACCAGTCACATATTAGCAAATGCATAAGGTCCTGTATGAAAACGCTGAATATTAGCTTCATGCACATGCATCTGCCCTAAGTTAACTAGCATCATTACATCAAACCTCGCATATTCACACATTACATATTCACATACAAGGTTCCATAAGCTTTAAGGTATAAGATTCAAGTATGCTCATTTATTATAATTGCTTTGAAATAAAGATTATTTGGTAACTAAGGTTTTATATGTGATAAGTAAGCCATGTTTGGTATTGTACTGATGCGTACTCTTTCAACAGTATTCCAGTAACATCGATGTAGAGATCGCAACATGCATTCTCAACTTATGGACCGCAGAGACTTCAAGCAACAAAATGTACATTATATGACCAACTGTTAGGATCTGCATGAGGCGGGGAACCAGAGACCACCTGTTGTTAGAGGCTGGACTGTGTCTATTTAAACCAACCTGTTAGATGCCTTGAAACATATGCCCTCTCCTTTAGCAACAAACTTCTCTATTGTGTTGTCTATTTCTGCGGGGGTATAAATATGTGTGCTCTGACCCTGGGTTTCTAGTCTTCATGCTGAATGCTGATTGACGGGGGTTTCTTGCTGATGCCTACATCTGGTCAAGAGCGCTGCGTATGTATAACTGTATAATTCCTTTGCGCTAAATTGTACTTAGATCATAGCATGTAACTGACTGTACTTTTACTGGAATAATACTTTGTGCTTTGGAAACACAAGTTCTAGGTCTTGAGTCTTTATTTACTGTATGACTGCATACGCAAAATAGCGTCATCCTTAGAGGGTTATAGGCAGGATATCAGAAGGTATAGGCAGGAGTGTATTGAGGTTCTAAAGCAGTATCGTTAGTTGGGGGCTCATAGTGAAGTCACTTACCTACTCACACGGCACATACGGTTATCGATATCTCACCAAAGGGTGGAGTGGCCACATGCAGGGTTTACCTGCAACCACTCAGTGCTGGGAAATCGCTACCTGTTTTCGTGTGAGCCAGGGATGCTGACTAGAATCCAGGGACAAGAGAGGAAAAAGTTTGTTTTCCTTTGTTGATGGAACCTAACATTTAAAGGGGTGCCACAGTATTGAACATGCGGCTGAGTCGCAGTTTTGAGCACAGTAAAGATGCACTTTTGTGTACGCAGCTAAAGGTTGTCATACGGTTGTGTGGTAGTTGCATTATTGTGTATGCGACTGGTCGCACAATAGCGTATACGTACTTCTGATTGTGCTGCCACATGTTTAAACAAAGCTGTTGAGGTTTACATTCTGTTCAATTGTTGTCAATATCTGGGTTAACGTGTATTTTTCTGCAAAGGAAAAAAGTGTGTAACAGTGAGTATTTGTTGGTAGGGGTAACTTGTTCCCTAAAGTTAGAGGTACCGTATGACCTTTAAGGGCTAAGTGCTAGCCGCTCGGTAAGCAGCTTACCGTTCTATACACAGTAGCAGGTGTACGTGTTGTCTTTGTTGTAGAGAGGTGCGTGGAAGTAGCCGACTTAAACTTCCATAGGTGTGGAAGTAGCCTTCTTAAATCTTATCCGGGTGTGTGGAGCTGCCTTCTTCAAATCTCCACAGATGTGTGGGCGCGGCCGTTTAAATCATCCACAGGTAAGTGAAAGTATCTTGACTGTCTTTCACCAGTTTAAATCTTTATTGAAAAACGTAGGAGTTGTCTCGGAATGGGAGCCACGCAAACAATAGAGATGTTAGACAATGATGTGCTGCTAATGGAAGCGCTGCTTGGATCGGCCTGTCGTATTATGCATACTAAGGCCCTCATTCAGAGCCGCTCGTTAACAGCAGTACGCTCGTTGCATTCCGATGTTGACAAACCGCGCATGCGTCGGTGTAACACTGCGCATGTGCGTACGGCAGATTGCGAGCTTTTTTTCACTCGTTCGGCAAATTGCGAACAGGAAGTGACATGTCAAATGTGATTGACAGAACAGGCCGTTTTTGGGCGTTGACGGGGGTGGAGATGGAAAACGCAGGCGTGGTGAGGCGTTTTTGGGGCGTACATAAATTAGCTCATGCGAACGTCCAATGTGTTCGTACCAACTCATACGTCACTGGCTGATCCTCTTTTCGTTCAAACTGCTCGCACAGCTTAGGGTCTGGATTACTCGACCACAATGGCGATGGCCTTGTCCTTTGGCCCGGGCCTCCTCGATGTTTCATCGATTTATCATGGCTTGTCAGATAGACAATCAACTTTGGATTGAAAACCAGCTTGTAATGTTTTGGTTTTTTTTTTCATTTGGAATAGCACAAAACCGTACGCAGCTGAAAATCTCGGCTGCTAATTTCAGGATTACACAATCAATTAGCGTTTTTTTGTAGGAATGTATTTTACAATTTTGTTAGTATTTTTGGATTTTGTAACAATATTGTAATCATGTTTGTTTGTATTGTAACCTTTTGCATTGGACTGGTTTTTTTTTTCCAAAGTGTTCCTTAAAGTAAAATTTTTTTTTAACCCTTGATTTTTGGGAACTCCCAAACTCAGATTTCGTTTTTTCCTTGTGGAACAGGATTAACTAGAAACCAATTTTCAATTAATGTCACAATACAGTTGAGAACAATTTGTAGGTTTTATTTTCAAAACACATTTTAAAACAAATCATGTGCATTGTCACGTACATTTTTGAGGTCATTGTTACCCACTAATCTTTGGAACATTTTTTTTTGTAATATTATATTTTTGGTTCAAACAAGACAAAAATAAAAAAAACAATTCACAAGAAAGGAGAGGGAAGTTTTGGCCAGAAAGGAATATGGGGCAAGCACAGAAGGAGTGTGGGAAAAGTAGCCAGTGCTGTCATCGTTTCTTTCCCCGTTTGGCTGGGGTAGGGTGGGCGCCAGACCGGCTCCGGGATGTCCTCTGGCTGGCCTGTCCAGAGGCAGATATTGTGGCCTCTGGACTAGGCACAGGGCTAGGCACATTTGGAGGAATGGCTGTTGTTGTGCCAGAGGTGGAGGATCCTGATGTTTTGGCAGGAAGGGAGGTCGGCTCCACCATGTGCTGGCGAATGAGCTGCTCCAGGGCATTGGCGATTCTGATATTGGCCCTGGTATTTTCAGCCAGGGCCTGACCAATGGTCACGTTGGCCGCAGCATTTTGCTCCAGGGCCTCAGCCACCCATAGCAGACTGGCGTCCATCCTCTGCAGAATCTCTGTATGGGAATCCGATTTAAAATTGAGTTCTGTGAGGAGTGCCACTGCAAGCGAGGGGGATTGCCCAGGACTGGCTTCTGCAGGGTCCTCAGCCGGATGTACAGGTTCCTCCCCTGCAGAGCCAGCAGAAATTCTGCGGCCAAGGCTCCCCTCTGGAGCAGACTCATCCGCCTGTGTTTCTGTGAGAAAAAAGAGAAAAGAGGAACATTACAATCTACATATTGTCAGATTAACATTTCAGAGTTGGTTACATCACAACATTTACCTGGGACAACATGAGGAGCCGCAAAGTCTGGCATGTCCGTATCCATGTTGGACACGCCAAACACCTCTACATCCTGCACACACCCCTGTGCCAGCTCTTCCAAATCATTAAACTCCAATGATACAGGGGTGGGACTCCCCCTTGCATGCCTAGCCCTGTCAGCCATTTTTTGCTTCCGGCGATATTTGAAGTCTTGCCATCTGTGGGTGAAAAAGTAGCCATTATTCCTGCATTATTTGACCGGTTTTTTTGGGTGGTCAAGTTTTTACTTACCGCCATTTGACATCCCGGGCTAGACGGACATAATCACCCACCCTATTGACAGCACTGGCTATCTCCTCCCACATTCTCCACTTCTGGCTTGCACCCATATTCCTGTCTGCCTATGGCAGGATGTCCACACACTTCTGAACCAAAACCTCCATCTCCTTTCTTGTGAATTGTGGCTGCCTTTTCTTTTTCCCTGCTTTGCCCGGAATACTGGGCCCAGCAGCCTCTTCCATGTCATCCTCAACACCTATTTTCAATAAAATTGTGAAATTTTAGCTGGCCAACTTTCACTATATTCTGCCTCAAAATAATCCTTGATGGGAAATGCCAGAAAAACTTACCGGCCGCCTCTTGGCCATTGTTTGGCTGGTCTGTAGCCATTTCTCATACCAAAACAAGAAATACACCAGACCGTTTTTTTTTGGTCGTGACGTATTTATACATGCGTCCTTATTATTCGTCTGCATCATTGATTGTGCGTTCCTATGATCCCTCCTTAATTTGAGCGGGAAAATAAACACTATTTATGGCTTTGGCCGACTCGAGTCTAGGTGGCGGGTGTAGTTTGTTGGAGGTTACGTTGGTCGGAGTGGATTGTTGGCGGGAATTGTATTTGGCGGTGTTTGGCGATTTTTTCTGTGCATTTTTTTTGTGTTTATCTTTCCGTTCGCTTTTTTTGGTGTGGTTCTTTTAGTTTTTTGGTAAGTTTTTTTCCGTCTTCCTTTTGTTAAATTTTGCTATCCTTTTTTTTTTTGTTTGGCTCCAGAAATTTTAAAAATTTCTCCTTTTGTAGGTTTCTTTTGGCTCTGCCCCAACGACCTTTTTGTTCGGTGACTTCTATATCCTGTATTGGTAAGTTTGGATTTTCACTTGTTTGTTAAATGTTCATGTCTTTTTTTACGCATCTTTTGTGGACCTTACAGTTTTATTCTTTGTTTTTGTGTTTCCTAAATGTCTGAACTAATTAGCGCATTTTTGTCTGCTTATTTTCTCTAGTTAAATTGCGAACTAATTAGCGCATTTTTGTCTGCTTATTTTCTCTTGTTAAATTGCGAACTAATTAGCGCATTTTTGTCTGCTTATTTTCTCTAGTTAAATTGCGAACTAATTAGCGCATTTTTGTCTGCTTATTTTCTCTTGTTAAATTGCGAACTAATTAGCGCATTTTTGTCTGCTTATTTTCTCTTGTTAAATTGCGAACTAATTTACACATTTTTGTCTGCTTATTTTCTCTAGTTAAATTGCGAACTAATTAGCGCATTTTTGTCTGCTTATTTTCTCTAGTTAAATTGGGTGATATTTACCGTTCACAATCGTGGTTGTTGTTTGGGCCTAATATTGTGGAAGTGTGCACACTGTCAGTTTGCTCTTTGGAGAAATGTGTGTTTATCCCCTTTTATGTTTTGTCTTTTACCCAATTAAGAATCCTAAATGGCCACCAAACATTTTGTCCTTGTTCTGGTATTTTGATTTTTAGGCTTTGTAAATCATGACAATACCCCGGCATGCAAGCATCATTGGATTGTATCGTAAAGATAAGTATTTTTTGTTTTTTTGGGGGGGCAAACAAACCTTAAATTCAATTCTTGCCATTTCAGGTTGATCTTGGTCGGATTGTTGTGGCCATGCTCCCGGAAGCCGACCAACCTCAATCTCGTCCCATGCGTAGGCATCGTAGGTGTGCAAGGGCCCAGATATATAGAACACGTGTCACCCTTTTTGGAATGCCCGATGATGAGGTGTTAAGGCGCTACCGTCCTCTGCCCCAAATCATCATAGACACTCTCTCATTAATAGAGAGTGATCTTGAGCGGCAAATTGACAGTCCTACAGCAATACCACCACTTACGCAATTTATGGCGGTGTTACATTTCTGTGCCTCAGGATCCTTTCAAACCACCATGGGAATAGTTGCGGGAATATCCCAATCCTCCTTTTCAAGGATCCTGAGGGCAGTGATGGAGGCCCTTTTCAAGCACCTCCATCATTGTATTAAAATGCCTTTGGATATGGGTGCTCTTAGTGCGGCCAAGGCCAATTTTTACCAAATAGCTGGCTTCCCACACATCATAGGGGTTGTGGATGGTACTCACATACCACTTCAGCCACCAGCACGGCTGGAAGCCATTTTTAGGAACCGCAAACACTATCACTCACTGAATGTAATGGTGGTATGTGATGCCTCCCTCCAGATCCTGTCCCTGAATGCAAAATTACCCGGGAGTGCACATGACTCATTCGTCATCCGGCAATCAGGGATATGGCAAAAATTAGACAACCTACAAGCTGGTGATGCGTGGCTTCTGGGTAAGTGGAGACCTTTAGTACATACCAATGCTAAGCTTGATACACAGTGTTCCTGATGTTGTCACTTCTTTTTCACAGGAGACAGTGGCTACCCTTGCACGCCCTGGCTGCTCACTCCTTATTTGGCTCCCACACCAGGGCCACAAAGTAATTTTAATTCCACACTTACAGCCACCAGGCAAGTGGTGGAGCTCTGTATTGGCCTTTTAAAAGGCCGATTCAGATGCCTCCACCGCTCTGGTGGCGAACTCATGTATTTGCCGGATATGGTTTCGATAATTGTGGTCCTGTGTGGGATATTTCATAACATCACCATAAGGAGTGGTGTCCCAATGCAGCCAGAGGATGCCTTGCCTGAGGATGCCTCCCCCCGAGGTTGGTCGGAGGTCAGTATGTTGGGGGGCCATACGCGATGATGTGGTGGGCAGATTGTTTAGGTAATTATTGGCACAAAAGAAATTATTTGACACAATGTCGAAAGGAATTTTTTGGACCATCAAATTAATTGTTTTTTTATTTCCCATCTTGTGTTTTATTTCATAATCTTTTGGACTGAAATGATGACTACTTCCTGCTCCCAAAAAATGACTTCATGTCACCACATTGGATATATATTCTGGACCCAATTTGGAAATGCAACATTTGTGGAATCATGTTGGCATGCTCATTCGTCAACCAGTTCTTGATTTTTATTGTAATTTTTATTATGGTGTTTGCTGGTTTTTAAATTTTTTTATCACTGTGTATTGTTTGTGAACCAACACTTTGTGTTTTTTTTATGTGTTGATTAAATTTATTGATTTTGGAATCCCAAAAATTTTTTGGTACATTACAAGCAAGTGTAAGCAGGTTCACCCACGTAAAATTTACTTAATGGTTAATCCTGTAATGTGGCAATTTGCACATTATTTAACTATGCTTTGTGGGTCAAAACCAACACCAAAAGGTATTATGTAGAATCAGTATGCTTTGGAATCTCGGCCTAAGCAGGTTTCCCAAAAAATTGTTACATGTAAATTTAAAAAAAATATATATATATATGGAAACTCGCAAAACCTATTGTTAGTGTTAGCTGTTTCATGTGCCTGCTTTAAACAAACAACATAACACAATCTTAGTGACATTAGTTGCAAATACTTGCTGCAAGAGTCTACTTATGTAAGTTTAAACAATCTAAGATTTTGAGACAAGGAATGAGACTGAATTCAAAATTTAACTTTTTATATTTGAAAAATAATTTGAGCGTTAAAACAAAAAAATTAGGGATGCAGGATCCCTGCCATACAATCCAGGACCACCAGCAGGCCGATCACGTGCCCCCGCATAACTTGGACGCACCCGGCTAGGTTCGCCAAATGCCTCTGGTCCACTGTGGGTTCGAAAATTGTGGTGCTTACTACAATGAATCCATAATTTATGAATCTCAAAAAAAACAACCAAAAGAGAGTGAGCAAAAAGTGACAATAGTGTTGCAAAAACAACATTAAAGAAAAAACACAGAACCAAAAAAAAATGTACAAACAAAAAACCATAAAAAAATAGCAACCGTAAGCCAGACATACAAGTTTGACTGTTTTGCCATGTGGGATATGTGTATGGGGAAATCAGCTGTGAAATGTAAATGCAAACAGATATATAACCAAACTTTTTGAAACCAAAAAAAAGGAAAAGGCACAGACAAAGGATTAGATCAACACATTTTCATCAACAAAAAAGGATAAAAGGGAAACATACCATTATGAATGACGGCTGGCCCCGAAACCACTCCCTCGCCCTCCTCGGAGGTGGTCAAATTTCCCAAGGAGGTGGGAGGGGTTATCACCGATTCAGGAGATGGGGTGGTCAAGAGAGGGGTGGGTTGAGGGGAGGGGGAATTGGGATGGAGGGGAAATAGCAAAGAGGGATGGGCGACAGGGTCTGGGCAGGCTGGGGAGGAGGGGGAATTTTGGGTATTTTGGGGAGAGGAGGTTTGGCTGGGGGTTGGGGAGAGGGGACGAGAGCGCCGTCTTTGCCGGCAATGACGCCGTAGTCTTCGCTCGGCCCCTAAATGATGGAAAACAAATTGAGGTTAGTTTAGAACATCACCTTGTTAAACGCTAATTGTTTAACCCAAAAAAAGGAAAACATGCACACACAGATATGAGTGCAAAGAATAAACAGGCCAAACCAGAAAACGTGCACACGCAGATATGAGTACAAAGAATAAACAGGCCAAACCAGAAAACAGGCACACGCAGATATGAGTGCAAAGAATAAACAGGCCAAACCAGAAAACAGGCACACGCAGATATGAGTGCAAAGAATAAACAGGCCAAACCAGAAAACAGGCACAAGCAGATATGAGTGCAAAGAATAAACAGGCCAAACCAGAAAACAGGCACACGCAGATATGAGTGCAAAGAATAAACAGGTCAAACAAGAAAACATGCACACGCAGATAGGGCCACAAAGATAAACATGAAAACCAAAGGAAAAAAAACTTACTTTCCGCTATACGCATGTGAAAGCATGCCAGCAAGCGGGGCGTCTGCCGTTGAAGGTCGGACCACCTGCGCTCCAGCTGGCCGATCTGTCGGCATGAGCCGAAGGAACGCAGGCGGTGGCGAACCTCCGCATAGGCGGCACGCTTCTCCCGATTGCTGATGGGGGGAGGCTGGCTGGTGATACGCCGGTCCATCACCTCTGTTAAAACCAGAAGCTCTCGCTTGGTGAATGCAGAGGCTCTCATGATGGCAATGGTGTATTTTTAATAAAACAGTTTTAATAAAGACCAGAAAATAATATTGATTGGCTAATGTAGTTGGGAAATTAACAGGAACCATTCTATTGGTTAGTGTATGAGTCATGTGTTCGACAGGGCCAAAAATCTATTGTGAGTTATGATAGGCTTGATGCAGTGACATGCGTAAGCTAATTTAAATAAAGAAATGAACCCAGTAAAAAATGCGTGGGTAAAAACACGGAAAACAAATGGATAATTGGCTCAAACATGTATTTTGGCAAAAGAAAGCTATTGTTTAAACCATACGTATTCTGCGGGTAAACACAAACACGGATAAGAGTAAAGTTTATTGCAATTACAAAAACAAAACAAAAACGAACACATGTGAAGAGCAATTAAGCTAATTGATATATTGATTGGCATGATACGATTGAAGGAGGTAGGCAGAATAAACGAGCAGGTAATCGGAATCTGACAGGCCCACTTCTGGTTTGTACTTGTGCGTGCGTTCCCTGCAAGCCACATTGTGGATGTACGCTCACTATTTGGCTCACTCGTTAGCTAGAGGAGGGGTCGGTCGACAATGGGGTGGAATTTTAGGTGCGTTCGAAATTACGTGCGAGCGCTTAAATTTACATATTTCGGCACGTACGCCGAACGTACGTTCGGCCACTTGCGTCCGGGTATGAATCAGGCCCTAAGTATGGTACTTATGCAATAAGGTATTGTGATGTATGGTTTAAAATGATGATGAAGAGTGTTAGACCGTTTCCCAGAATTGGTAGTTTTGATAAAGATGTATTAGATAATGTCCGGGATCACATCAGTCTGATGCGCTCCCGAGAGAAAAAGGTTAAATATTATGAATGTTCAAAGTTGTGGCAGCATGAAGGGGATGCGTGGCTTAAAACTGCGCAAGCGACGGAAACTAGCGTTGCGAGCGTATTGCCAGAGAATACATCCGCGACGCTGAATTGCAATGTGGGCAAGCCGCAGAATGGTGCGCACATGCAGCAAGGTAGCATTGCGGAAGGTATTGCCAGCAGTTCACACGCACCACCCCCACCTTATGTGGATGGAAGTGCAAGTACAGTTATCAAAAATACCCATAAAAATTTAACAAGCAATTTGTACCCTCTCTTAAGCAACTTTAAAGAAAATGTTCTTGATGTGGATGATGAGCCTATTGTAATGTCTGCCATTTCCCATGCTGTACAAATGATAGATGCTACGCCACGACAATCACGAGTGGTGCCACCATCTCCATTGGTAACAGCAAGGGAAGTGCTAACACCCTCTGCACCCGTAGAGGAAGTTGTTAATACCATATGTAGCAGCAACAGGTTAAACCCCCAGCCAGGTAACAAGGTCAAAGGTAGCAGCGCTACTGGTCTGCATAACCTTCGGACAATAACTGTTCCGAATAGAAATGCAGATGCGAACGGTGTAGTGCCTATGAGGGAAGTGGTAATGCATTGTCCTTGGACAAGAGCAGAACTAAATTCCATCATAAATGATTTCCCCGATCCCAAAAAGGAACTAGCCAAATGTCAAAGATGTTTGAGGAATTTGGGTAGTTCTCATGAGCCAACTAATAAAGATTGGCGTGTGGTGTTAAGGGCCTGTCTGCCACGCAATACCGATGTGACAAAATTTATCACGGATTGTGCATTTAATGGTGACATTCCCTTAACAGACCAAGTAAACCAAGGTAACATTTCCCGCATTGTAACTCAATTGGGTATATATTTTCTGGTAGTAGTTAACTGGAACAAAATTTTCACCATAAAGCAAAAGGAGAGTGAATCTGCAGAAGAGTATTGCAACTGGGCTCTGCAGGCTATCACCCAGTACACTGGGAGAGAAGATATTAAAGATAGCACTCACCACAGGGGAATGATAGTCATGGTTTTCATGGACGGTCTTAAAGAAAACTTTAAGACTCGGGTTCAGATCTCACAACCTGGCTGGAGGGGAGTCACAATAGATACACTCATAGGATCTGCCATAGAACATGATAAGAACATCTCAAAGAAGAGAGAGACCCAGATTGAAAAACTAATGGCTGTCAGTATTCAAGCTCTGTAAGGAATGACGGTAACATCACAGCCAACAGACACACTTGCATCTACACACACACCTACACCTGAACAGTTATATGCCCTCACTAATCCCACGCAACAGCAAACAAAGCTCTGTTCTACTAACCCTACACAACCACAGGTCCCACACTACTCACAAACTTCATATCCCCCACAATGCCCTTATCCTCCATATCCCTACCCATATCCACCACCTTTTAACCCTGCTCAAACCTCACAACAACCCATGTCTTCATCCGATCCACAAATGTTTTAATTGTAACCAGCCAGGACATTTAATTAGAAACTGCAGAGTAAAAAGAGTAGGACCCCCAAACCAGAGAGTACCTGGATATCCCCATAAGGGATATGCACAGAGAACAGCAAATATGCAGCAGGCACCAGCTAAAATTTTGTGGCCATTAATGCTTTATTGGAGAATGGTAGCCAACACTAGGGGTCAGGTCATACCTGTAGTCTACAGATAGTCAGGTTAACGAGAAGTACTAGGGAAGAACCGGTCATGATGGTTGATGTAGCTGGTACTGAATAGCCTTTTCTTGTAGACACAGGGGTGACCAGGTCAGTGATAAAATCTCCTGTTAATTTACAGGTAACCAACGAGACAGTATCAACAATGGGTGTAACAGGTAAAGTGGAACATTATCCTTTAACAAAGTCCACAGAGGTTACTATTGGGCCGTTGCATACCAGGCATTCTTTTCTTTTGGCTGCTGCGGTTCCTACTAACCTGCTGGGTAGAGACTTGTTATGTTAGATGGGATGTGTTATATATTGCACCCCTGATGGTGTATTTTTAGATACCCCTGAGAGAGTTGCGCACGAGGTGCGGGATATGTTGGACACTCCCCAAAGGATAATGTATCACTCTACCAGTTTAAATGAAAATCCATCCCAGATAGATCAAATGTTGTCCCAAATTCCAGATTCCCTTTGGACTAAGGATGGACAGGACACTGGATTAATGGCAAAAATAAGCCCCATAATGGTAAATTTAAAAAGTGGTAGGCAAGCTCCAAAAATTCCCCAGTACCCACTAAAACAAGAGGTAGAATTAGGGGTTTTACCAATAATTGAACGATTATTGCAACAGGGAATTTTAGTCCGTACAGCTAGTGTAGCCAACAGTCCCATCTTTCCAGTGAAAAAGAGTGGTGGGAGGGGTTATAGGCTGGTACAAGACCTTAGAGGTGTTAATAAGGTCGTAGAGAGCCAATTCCCCATAGTGCCAAATCCAGCTGTCATCCCGATGCAGATCTCACCAAATGCAACCCATTTCACTGTCATTGACCTCTGTACTGCTTTCTTCCCTGTGCCTCTCCACCCTGACTGTCAGTATCTATTCGCATTTACATACAGAGGTGTACAATATACATGGACACGGTTGCCCCAAGGTTTCATAGACAGCCCCAGTATCTTTTCCCAGGCATTGCACGACTGTTTACAATAATGGATCTGGCTCTATTTACTACAATCCGCATTTGTAATGGAGATTGTAGTGTGATATTACCGACTGAATTCGCATTGCGAATTCACGCAATATGACAGGGATTTACTACAAATCCCTTGCAGGGACAGAGCTTGCGATAAAGCTCTGTCCCTGCGAATCCCCTTCGGAGCCTTATCACGGTATTTTCGCAAAAAATACCGTGATTAAGTGCCCGCATATGCGCCGACCGGTCGCCGCTGCTACCCCCCCTCCAATGCTAAGCCCCACCCCCCGGCACTAAGCCCTGCCCCCCATGATCGCAGACCCCCGTGACCCCCCTCCCCCCCATGACCCCCCCTCTCCCCCCACAAACCCCCTTCCTTACTTACACTTACCTGCATGCTCCGGGCCTCCGGTGATGTTCTCCATTCCTCCGGTCAGGTGATCTCCCATACTGCATGGGGCCCCGATCACCTGATGACCAGGCAGCAGTGCACTGTGGGAGACCAGCTGGCCGGAGGGGAGTCATCACCAGAGGCCCGATCACCGGTCCCTGGAGTCAGGTAAGTACATTTTTTTTTACTATTTTTTTTTCTTTTTTTTACAGTGATCAGCGTGCGGTCTGTTTAGACCACACAGCTGATTACAGAGACCGGCTCCGGGCTCTGCTCTCCCCGTTAGAGCAGGGCAGGAGGCCAGTAACTGGGGGAGACCCTGGATAACGCCACCTCCAGGTGGCGTTATTATCACAGGGATTTCCCCGGTATTTGTTTCACATTTATTTTTAGTACCTCTGCTCAGATCACATTTCCCATTACAGTTATGGGAAATGCGATCCACTTACTATAAATAAGTGATACTTAGGGGTTGGAGTAGAATTTTATGAATTCTACTCCAATTGCCCTATAGTAACTATAGGTGATACTAAAATAATGTGAAAAGGGTGTGAAAACACCCTTTCTCACTTTATTTTAGTAAAAATAATGTTAATAAATAGAGCCCAATATGTGGACGATTTATTGCTATGTTCTGATTAGTTTATTTTGTGTTTGAATGATACTAAACTGTTGTTGCTTCATCTCTCGCATACCGGACACAAGGTGACTAAGGACAAACTACAGCCATGCCAATCCAGAGTAAAATATTTGAGACACTGCCTAACCCAGGGGTTAAGACATCTCACAAATGATAGAATCCAGGCCATACAGAACATGACACTGCCGCAGAATCAACAGCAAATTTGTACCTTCTTGGGAATGTGTGGATACTGTAGAATGTGGATCCCAGGTTTTTCTATTTTGGCCTTGCCTTTACAGGACTTAGGACCTCATTCAGAGTCAGTCGTTGCGGCCGCACGGTCATAGAGGAAAGGGGCCGGATATGCAAATTAAGTGATCACAAGTTGCGGTCCTAAGATGAGATCGTTAGCTGAACGACCTAGGGTAAGAAGCGGCCGTAAGACTAAAGCATGCCCCCTTCTCGTTCACAACACATGTCATCTCCTGGGATATAATGATTAATCGCGAGCATCGGGAACCATCGGAGCTGGTCGTAGAGCTTAAGGTTGAACATACCCTCTCTTAAGCACTACGATCAAGTCAGTGTAAAATCCTTCCATGTCACGTGTGCCATGACACTACTTTGTTAATTATGCACTCCCATAAAACGCCGTTCGCATAATTAGGCACGTCTGCATTCGGATCTCCACTCCCCCGTTTTCAAGCACCTTCCCCTATTACCACCCATAAACGGTTTAATCTGTCACTCAAACTAACGACCTGTCTGTGTTCAAGGAGAGAGAAATTTCTGATCGTAACAGCTAGTTTGCGCACGCGCATTGCGAACTTTATGCATGCGCAGTTTAGCAAACATCGGTGGTGTACGACCGTGCGGCCGCAACCACCAACTCTGAATGAGGTCCTTAATCTCTTCCTCAAAGCCCGATCATGTCATACACACAGAGGAATCAGAGCAGGCTTTCCTTAATCTTAAGGATAGTCTGACAAAAGCACCTGCATTGGGAATACCTGATTATGAAAAACCTTTTGATTTGTATTGTACGGAAGCCGATGGTTGTGCTGCAGGTGTCCTTACACAAAAACATGGTGATACCAGTAGGCCCGTAGCATACTACAGTGCCCAGTTGGACACTGTGGCGAGATCACTCCTCACCTGTTTGACAAGGGTAGCAGCTACCACTCTATTGGTGAGTAAAAGTGAGGACGTAGTATTGGGTCATGATATGATTGTATACACTCCCCACGCTGTATCTGCTCTGCTGAATTCTGCTCAAACCAGACACGTCTCTTCGGCTAGGTTTACCAAATGGGAATTAGCTCTAATTGCACCTGCAAACATCACTGTTAAATGTTGCAGCACGGTGAATCCAGCAACGTATTTACCATATGTACAACATGATGTACAAAGTGTGGGTGGAGACGAGTTGCTGGCGGGAGGTGAGTTCAGTGGACATAATGATACACACGATTGTATGGAATATCTGAATCAGACCTTTACTGCTAGACCTGACATACACAACACACCTTTAGAGAATGTAGATGTGACTTTTTACACGGATGGGAGTTGTCATAGACAAACAGACACAGGTGAATTATGTACAGGTTATGCTGTTGTAAATGACAGAGACATCATAGAAGCTAAACCTCTTTGTCCTCCTCACTCAGCCCAGGTGGCAGAGTTAGTAGCACTAACTAGAGCGTGTGAACTGGCACAGGCAAATCTGCTAAAATTTACACTCACTCGAAGTACGCGTTCGGGGTGGTGCATGATTTCGGGGCTCTATGGCGTCTGAGAAATTTTATGACAGCAGCAGGCACACAAATTGCACATTCACGACACTGCAGTGGCAGTAATCAAGTGTAAAGCCCATACATGTGAGGATGATCCGGTGTCACTGGGCAACAACATAGCCGATGAAGCTGCAAAATGGGCAGCAGGGTTAAAAATGATTTCTCCCACTGAAAAAATTATGTCATTCCAAACAATTGATATGCTGAAATTAATTGAGATGCAAAATTTGTGTTCAATTCAGGAAAAGTCCATTTGGAAATCCAAGGGATGTGGGCAAGAGTCCTCTGGGCTATGGACAAGGTAAGCCAATAGCCCCCAAGGCATATTACCCCAGCCTGGCTGAGGCAGCACACGGTCTGACTCATCTGGGAAAGCAAGGTATATGCAAGTTGGTGAGAGCATACTGGTGCGCACCAGGTTTTTCTTCACAAGCAGAAAAGATAGCAATGTCCAGTCTGACCTGCTTGAGGAAGAACATAGGGAAAGCGATCCCTACCGAACCGTCCCACATTCCACTAACCGATGGACCTTTCCAGGTGATACAAATTGATTTCATCCAATTACCACCCTACAGGAATCTTAAGTATGTATTAGTGTGCACTGATGTATTTTCTAATTGGGTTTAGGCCTGCCCAGCGGCCATTAATCCTGCTGTGTTTACTGCCAAGAAAATAGTTCAGGAATTTGTATGCAGATACGGTATCCCTAAAATCATTGCGAGTGTTAGGGGTACTCATTTCATAGGTGATGTTTTTCAAAATATGTGTAAGCTGATGGGTATTAATAGCCAACTTCACACCCCCTACCGACTGCAAGCCAGTGCCAAGGTGGAGAGGATGAACGGGACTATTAAAAATAAGTTGAGTAAAATCATGGCAGAGACTGGACTAGGATGGCCAGAAGCGTTACCTTTGGTCCTACGTAGTATAAGGACCACTCCTAGACCCCCTCTAAATCTGTCCCCATTTTAAATACTGTTCGGTAGACAACCTCATTTGATTATAAGTCCACAGGAAGACTTGAAGGGTAACAACGAGGTAACTGTAAAGTATCTTATATCAATGAGTAAGCAGTTAATGCAACAGCAGCAGAAACTGAAATTGTTGTCCAATGATATGACTAAAACTAACTGTCATGATGTTGAACCAGGAGAATGTTATGATCAGAAATTTCTTGTGTTCAGGTTGTTTGACTGATCGGTGGGAAGGTCCGTACCAGGTGCTGCTGACAAGTACTACATCTTTGAAGGTGGCTGAGAGAGATACCTGGGTCCATTCCACTCACTGTGAAAAGGTCAATCAACCGGTGGAGAACAAGTCAGAGACAAGGCTGATAGCGTGGACCTGTCACTCGCGAACGTGTTCCGGGAGGATTGAAAAGGTCGTAGTGAGATACCTGAACTAAAAGAAATCTGCAGGTCTTGTTGTGGCAATGGACGGGCCTGCTGTGTTCATTTTCATGTTCTCTTTTAGAGTGTTCACCATCCTGGTCGGTTCGGGAATGTCCGGTTTCTGTGAAGGGGGACTGATTGTGGAGAGGGGAGTTGATGGCAGTGCAATGCCAATCAGGGGAGTGTCTGACCAATCTTAGTACTGTTATTGTTAAGAGAGCTGTTATTCCGGATACTCGGGGATGGTGTGGAGGTTTATCATCTGAAGATTCCTGTATTTGTGAGCTTTGTGGGTCCCTAGTTGTTGAGAACTGTATCCAACGGTGCCAGCCTAAATATAACCCGTACTGGGGTGGGTATCCTTTAGAGGATTATCATAGCATGGTAGGCAAAGTGTTAAATCAAACTGATTGCTGGGTGTGTTCACATGTGCCACAGGGACAACATAATGTAGGGTTGGTGCCATTTCTGCTGAATATCACGGAAATTTTAGAATTACAAAAAGGGAAAACATTGGATGGAAAATTCCTCTCATCCAAACCACCTCATTTCAAACTCTATCAATTCCAAGTAGATAGATAACTTTTGTGTTTAAACATAACCAACCCCAACAAACCCGGGAGTTGGGAAGTAACAGGGAATAATCAGACGATGATCTTCTCACAAAGAGCTGATAATGAGTCCATAAACCATGATCTGTTAAGCTCAATTAAATCTAGTGGGAGACATTTTAGGTACCGGTATACATTGAGTTCCACCAAAGAAATTATTGGTAAGTTGCCAGATGGTTATTGTGCTAAAATAATACAGCCAGAGACTTGGATGTACCAGATGGAAGACCCAGAAATAGGATTGTTTGCAAGGGAAATGTGCTTAATGATAATGATGCATACCATTCCTTATGTTCTCCCTGATAATGTATATTTTATATGTGGAAGAAAAGCGTATAAATGGCTCTCCCCGAGTTCCGAAGGTTTGTGTTACCTGGGAAGAGTAGTCCCAGAAGTTATGACCCTCACACATATTGAAATGCTTGGTATACATAAAAACACACTGTCACCATATCTTCACACACAATATGAACACAGAGGCAAAAGAAATATGATACATGGTGATGTGCATAAAGCCGCTCAGTTAATTAGTGAGACAACTTGCTTTGAAGTTTTAGTCGCATTGGATCCCACCAGACTTGCTCGGGATACATTAAATTTAGATATATTCAGGAACTGGCTAAATTGATAGATAATATCACCGAGATGTACAATGACACATTCAGGTATACAGGGAGAGAATTGCAAGCGTACAAGAAAGAACTGGTGCAACACAGGCTAGTGTTGAATTATTTAACTGCTGTTACTGGAGGGTATTGCATAGCGTTAGCCACCCAATTTGGAGTAAAATGTTGCACTTATGTCACCAATGATACCAGCGATCCCAAGGAGGTGATAGACCAGAAGATGGATGAGATTCTGCAGCTAAAGTGGGAATTTCGTAAGAACCATAACGCTTCAGTGGCTGAAGTAGGGGAAAAGATAGAAGGATGGGTGTCATGGCTGAACCCAGTGAAATGGTTCTCAGGTCTAGGGGAATGGGTCCAGGAAGTGATCACCAGCATAGGTAAAATACTTGATCCTTATACTAAGTGTCATCATAATAATTGGCATAAGCGTCCGGTGTATTCCTATTGTGTTGAAGTGTGGAAAATGTAAAAATAGAGTAAAACGAAAGAATGAAATTATGATAGTGGCCAGTATGAATACCGAGGTAAATACAGAACTGCATTACAACCCTGAGCTAGGAAATACCATCATTTAATGTATTATATTTAGCCATGTATAAAAAATGTATTATTGAAATGTTATTTTTAAAAAACACCCCAAATAATGTAAAGTCTAAATTCCCCTTGAAGACTGCTTTTATAAGACTGGTGCATCCCCACACCTTTCACATGATCTTCCAAGATCCGCGGTGTGCGTATAATAGTAGTTTTATGTCCCCACTCAGAGACACATTATTGATGGATTAAGAACCACCTTGTGCCATCCCATGATAACACTAAATAATAGGTAAATGTAAGCCTAAATTAAATTCTAATAGCAGATTGTGATAGCATGTTGTTCGCTATCAAAGGGTGGACTGTCAAAACTGGATTATTGGCTGAGACAAGATCAGTTTAAAATAGAAGCGTGCGCGATGCCATCTTGCAAATGGCAGCTAGACTCCATTTTAGAAACAAGAATCTGCAAGACGCCATTTTGCAACCAGCATCACTTTAAGTTACAACTCAGGAGCTAAGAACAGATGGCAATGTTTTTGATAATCTACAAGGGCAACTGGAAGAACAAGCTTCCTGAGTAAAAGTAAATAGAATAGACAATGGGTATTTTTACATACAAATTGGGAATCCCTGGATGCAAAGTATAGTTG
Source organism: Taudactylus pleione (assembly GCA_031769625.1). Classification (NCBI taxonomy): domain Eukaryota; kingdom Metazoa; phylum Chordata; class Amphibia; order Anura; family Myobatrachidae; genus Taudactylus; species Taudactylus pleione. The sequence goes on from JAUIMM010000334.1 coordinate 928,715, forward strand.
TGGCAATTGTAATATAATCCAGGCATTGATCTACACAATTTGATTTGTCTGAATCCTAAACAGGTCTTAGCCCCACACACAGACAGGATGGCCCCAACTTCACAGCTTGAGGTGGTAACACAGTTGCATTCACACAAGAGTCTGGGAGAACAAAGGAGCTTTTTCCTTTGAACACAGGAAAGGTGGGGGTCTGCTGACAGAGGGCATGTGGAACTACCATGCTCAGCAATCCACACTGCTAGATGTTCACTTCGTGTATGAGAAATGATGCACTTAAATCTCACTCATTAATAACTAGCGTCCTTATATCAAACCCCGAATACTCACACATTACATATTCACACATAAGGTTTAATAAGCTTTAAAGTATATGATTTAAGTTGGTTCAGTTAGTTTAAATGCTGTGAAATAAAGATATTTAATAACTAAGGTTCTATACATGTTAAGACAGCAGTGTTTGGGTTCGTACTGATGCATACTCTTTCAACAGAATTCCGGTACTATCGGTGTGGAGATCGCATCATGCATTTGCAACTTATGGACCGCAGAGACTAACAAGCAACAAAATTTATATTTTAGGAACAACTGTTAGGATGCAGCATGGGGAGGCGGGAGGGAAAAGACCCTCAGTTGTTAGAGGCTGGGTGAGTCTTTTTGAACCAGCCTGTTAAATGCACTGTAACATATGCTTCTCCCCTGGGAACCAATGGCATAAGCAAGAAACTTCTCTATTGTCCTGTCTATTCTGGGGGGGTATAAACATGTGTGCTCAAACACTGGGTCTTTAGTCTTCTTGCTGAATGCTGAATGACGACAGGGTCTCTTGTCACCGGTTCCGGAAGCGCGGCGTATGTATACTGTACTTGGGGGTCTGTATAATTCCTTTGCATCTAATTGTGTCTGGATCAATAGCGAGTAACTGACTGTACATTTTTTTTGAATAATACTTTGTGCTTTGGAACCACATGTTCTAAGTCTGGAGTCTCTATTTACTGTATGACTGCATACGCAAATTAAGCGTCATCCCTAGAGGTTTATAGGTAGGATTTTAGAAGGTACAGACAGGGGTATATAGAGGTTCAATTTTAATAACAACAGTGCGTTTGAGTCCCTGAACCCCAACACCTGTGGGTGCATCTTAAACTTGATTAGTGAGGATGGAAAAAATATATGATTATAAAATAATATTGGGCTGTGGTGGGATTTGAACCCTGGCCTTGTAAAATGACCGCTGTAACCACTAGGCCAAGAAGGATGTCACATACATCTACTGAATCCTTGCACCAGTAACGGAATTTGTGAGTGGTGGGCCAAGGTGCAAAAATTAGCTTTGGGCCGCCCTCCTCCACCCTACTCCAAGTTCAAAGTGCAGTGGGTGACAGAGAGTGGTAGAGGGTGACAGGGAGAGGAAAGAGGTAGACAAAGAGAGGAAAGAAGGTGACAAGGAGAGGGTGACAGGGAGAATCAGTGTGTGACAGAGAGATAAAAGGCAGTGGGTGATAGGGAGAGGGAAGAGGCAGTGGGTGACAGGGAGAGGGTGATAGGGAGAGGTAACAGGCAGTTGGTGACAGGGAGAAGCAGTGGGTGACAGGGAGAGGCAGGGCCGGACTGGCCATCGGGCACTTCTGGCAAATGCCAGAAGGGCCGATGGGCCGATTTGGCTGAGGCGCTGAGCGCAGGCTTACCCAGCTGTCACTGCAGTGTTCAGCGTTTCCCCTATTATTTCCATGCGCCGCAGCTGCATCATTGCGTAATGACGTCATGACACGGTCGCGTCATGACATCATTGCGCAGGCGGTGGCCGTGTAAATGTGGGCTATTTTATCCAGCTCCTGAGAGCTGGCAACTTGCAGGAATATGGGCGGCGTCATGACGTGGCTGGGTTTGATGCACGGCAGGGGCGGGGCCCAGGGTGAATGACATCATTAGCTCCCGCCTTCTGTTAGCTGACTTGTAGGGGGGCCGACTGGTGCACAAGCAGCGTGGCAGCCACTGGGGTGTCACGTGTGGCTGTCATGTGTGGCCACTGCCGCGTTGATGTCATGACGTGGCCAGTCCAGCTCAGGGTTAAAAAAGCACGGCGCCGCACGAGGAGCTGAGGGAGAATACATGCCATTCTGAGGAGCCGAACTTTCGGGTTCTAATGCTGCTAATGAAACCCGGGTATTGCAACGGGAAGCTGCTTCACTCTCCAAAACTACATCAGGTATGTCTCTCTGCCATTAATTTCCTTCTGTCTCTCTCATCTCACCTTATTCCTCCTACTCTTACTCTCTCTTCCATCTCCCCTGATATTTTCTCTCTCTCTTTTCTGTTTCCCCATATTCTCCTCTCATCTCCCCCTATTTCTAAACTCTGCTGCCTGCCCTTATTTCTCCTGTCTCCATTCTCCCCCTATTCCTACCCTCTATCTCCCATCTTCCCCTATTCCTCCTCTCTCTCCCAACTCCCCCTCTTTCTCCTATGGGCTTGATTCAGTTCAATGTCAAGTGAATAGCGCCGGGAATGAGCTCCCGGACCTATACAATTCTGCGCATTGTTAGGTTGGAGAATGCCCTTCTCCCACCCCTCGCGCTATAAAGAGGGTGCTTAGATGCGATAACGGGCATTCTCCAACTATACTTCCCGGCGCGATGCTTTTTTCCGCCGCACTAAGGGCAGAAAACAGCAGTGCGCCTGAACTTTTGTCGGATTTTTGCTTGCATCCCAGGAGGGATGCGAGAAGAAATCCTTAGTCAGGCTTAGCAGCGCACTGAATTGAATAGCTCCAGGAACTCATTCCCAGCGCTATTCAATTCGCGTTCAACTGAATCGAGCAAAATGTCTCTCCTGGTTTGATTTATTCCTTCTCTCTCTTCCAGCTTCCCCTCTTTCTCCTATGTCTCTCCCATCTGCCCCTATTCCTACCCTCTCTCTCCCAGTTTCCCCTCTTTCTCCTATGTTTCTCCCATCTGCCCCTATTCCTAACCTCTATCTCCCAGCTTTCCCTCTTTCTCCTATGTCTCTCCCGTCTCCCCGTATTCCTTTTCTCTCTTCCATGGTCCACTTTATCTCCTATGTCTCTACATGCTTCCCCTATTGCTTCTCTCTCTCTCCCAGCTCCCCTATTTCTCCTATGTCTCTCCTGGCTTCTCCTATTCCTCCTCTCTCTCCCAGCTTCCCCTCTTTCTTCTATGTCTCTCCAGTCTCCCCCTATTCCTCCTTCTCTCCCAGATTCCCCTCTTTCTCCTATGTCTCTCTCGACTCCCCTTATTCCTCCTTCTCTCCCAGATTCCCCTCTTTCTCCTATGTCTCTCCCGTCTCCCCCTATTCCTCCTTCTCTCTCCCAGATTTCCCTCTTTCTCCTATTCCTCCTCTCTCTCCCAGACTCCCCTCTTTCTCCTATGTCTCTACCGTCTCCCCCTATTCCTCCTTCTCTCCCAGATTCCCCTCTTTCTCCTATGTCTCTCCCGTCTCCCCCTATTCCTCCTTCACTCCCAGATTCCCCTCTTTCTCCTATGTCTCTCCCGTCTGCCCCTATTCTTACCCTCTCTCTCCCAGTTTCCCATCTTTCTCCTATGTCTCTCCCATCTGCCCCTATTCCTACCCTCTCTTTCTCAGTTTCCCCTCTTTCTCCTATGTCTCTCCTGTCTGCCCCTATTTCTACCCTCTCTCTCCCAGCTCCCCCTATTTCTCCTATGTCTCTCCCATCTCCACCTATTCCTCCTTCTCTCCCAGATTCCCCTCTTTCTCCTATGTCTCTCCCGTCTCCCCCTATTCCTCATTCTCTCCCACATTCCCCTCTTTCTCCTATGGTTCTCCCGTCTCCCCTTATTCCTCCTTCTCTCCCAGATTCCCCTCTTTCTCCTATGTCTCTCCCGTCTCCCCCTATTCCTCCTTCTCTCCCAGATTCCCCTCTTTCTCCTATGTCTCTCCCATCTGCCCCTATTCCTACCCTCTCTCTCCCAGTTTCCCCTCTTTCTCGTTTGTCTCTCCCGTCTGCCCCTATTACTATCCTCTATCTCCCAGCTTCCCCTCTTTCTCCTATGTCTCTCCCGTCTGCCCCTATTCCTACCCTCTATCTCCCATCTCCCCCTATTTCTCCTATGTCTCTCCCGGCTTCTCCTATTCCTCCTCTCTCTACCAGCTTCCCCTCTTTCTATGACTCTCCCGTCTCCCCCTATTCCTCCTTCTCTCCCAGATTCCCCTCTTTCTCCTTTGTCTCTCCCGTCTCCCCCTGTTCCTCCTTCTCTCCAAGATTCCCCTCTTTCTCCTATGTCTCTCCCGTCTCCACCTATTCCTCCTTCTCTCCCAGATTCCCCTCTTTCTCCTATGTCTCTCCCATCTCCCCCTATTCTTCCTTCTCTCCCAGATTCCCCTCTTTCTCCTATGTCTCTCCCGTCTGCCCCTATTTCTCCTTCTCTCCCAGATTCCCCTCTTTCTCCTATGTCTCTATCGTTTGCCCCTATTCCTACCCTCTCTCTCCCAGTTTCCCCTCTTTCTCCTATGTCTCTCCCGTCTGCCCCTATTCTTACCCTCTATCTCCCAGCTTCCCCTTTCTCCAATGTCTCTCCCGTCTGCCCCTATTCCTACCCTCTATCTTCCATCTCCCCCTATTTCTCCTATGTCTCTCCCGGCTTCTCCTATTCCTCCTCTCTCCCAGATTCCCCTCTTTCTCCTATGACTCTCCCGTCTCCCCCTATTCCTCCTTCTCTCCCAGATTCCCCTCTTTCTCCTATGTCTCTCCCGTCTCCCCCTATTCCTCCTTCTCTCTCCCAGATTCCCCTCTTTCTCCTATGTCTCTCCCGGCTTCTCCTCTTCCTCCTCTTTCTGCCAGACTCCCCTCTTTCTCCTATGTCTCTACCGTCTCCCCCTATTCCTCCTTCTCTCCCAGATTCCCCTCTTTCTCCTATGTTTCTCCCGTGTCCCCCTATTCCTCCCTCTCTCGCAGATTCCCCTCTTTCTACTATATCTCTCCCATCTGCGCCTAGTCCTCCTTCTCTCCCAGATTCCCCTCTTTCTCCTATGTCTCTCCCGTCTCCCACTATTCCTCCTTCTCTCCCAGATTCCCCTCTTTCTCCTATGTCTCTCCCATATGCCCCTATTCCTACCCTCTCTCTCTCCCAGTTTCCCCTCTTTCTCCTATGTCTCTCCCATCTGCCCCTATTCCTACCCTCTCTTTCCCAGTTTCCCCTCTTTCTCCTATGTCTCTCCTGTCTGCCCCTATTCCTACCCTCTCTCTCCCAGCTCCACCTATTTCTCCTATGTTTCTCCCGTCTCCCCTTATTCCTCCTTCTCTCCCAGATTCCCCTCTTTCTCCTATGTCTCTCCCGTCTCCCCCTATTCCTCCTTCTCTCCCAGATTCCCCTCTTTCTCCTATGTCTCTCCTGTCTCCCCCTATTCCTCCTTCTCTCCCTGATTCCCCTCTTTCTCCTATGTCTCTCCCATCTGTCCCTATTCCTACCCTCTCTCTCCCAGTTTCCCCTCTTTCTCCTTTGTCTCTCCCGTCTGCCCCTATTCCTACCCTCTATCTCCCAGCTTCCCCTCTTTCTCCTATGTCTCTCCTGTCTGCCCCTATTCCTACGCTCTATCTCCCATCTCCCCCTATTTCTCCTATGTCTCTCCCGGCTCTCCTATTCATCCTCTCTCTCCCAGTTTCCCCTCTTTCTCCTATGTCTCTCCCATCTGCCCCTATTCCTACCCTCTCTTTCCCAGTTTCCCCTCTTTCTCCTATGTCTCTCCTGTCTGCCCCTATTCCTACCCTCTCTCTCCCAGCTCCCCCTATTTCTCCTATGTCTCTCCCATCTCCCCCTATTCCTCCTTCTCTCCCAGATTCCCCTCTTTCTCCTATGTCTCCCCCTATTCCTCCTTCTCTCCCAGATTCCCCTCTTTCTCCTATGTCTCTCCTGTCTCCCACTATTCCTCCTTCTCTCCCAGATTCCCCTCTTTCTCCTATGTCTCTCCCATCTCCCCCTATTCCTCCTTCTCTCCCAGATTCCCCTATTTCTCCTATGTCTCTCCCGTCTGTCCCTATTCCTACCCTCTCTCTCCCAGTTTCCCCTCTTTCTCCTTTGTCTCCCGTCTGCCCCTATTCCTACCCTCTATCTCCCAGCTTCCCCTCTTTCTCCTATGTCTCTCCTGTCTGCCCCTATTCCTACTCTCTCTACCTGCTTCCCCTCTTTCTCCTATGACTCTCCCGTCTCCCCCTATTCCTCCTTCTCTCCCAGATTCCCCTCTTTCTCTTATGTCTCTCCCGTCCCCCCCTATTCCTCCTACTCTCCCAGATTCCCCTCTTTCTCCTATGTCTCTCCCGGCTTCCCGTATTCCTCTTCTCTCTCCCAGGTTCCCTTTTATCTCCTATGAGCTATTTCACACATGCTGGTTTTGGCCGGTCAGGCAAGAACCGGGTGGTAGCCGGCCGGCATTTTTTCAGGCTTTTTATGTTTTTTTTTCCTATTGAGCATGTGCAGCAGCACCTGCTGCTGCACAAGCCCAGCCGGCAGAAGCCAGTGTGTGTGAAAGGAAACATTGTTTCCTTCACACTACTGATGTGCAGGGACGGCACGGCCACGGCACGGCACCGTCCTGCACAGTAGTTTTTTCCGGCTGTAACATGGCGACCGTGCTGTGGCCATACCATGTGAAAAGAGCCAGCTGTTTCCCTGCATTTCTATATTTCACTGCCGGTTAAAAAACGGGCGGCTTTTTGCAGCCCGGCCAAAACCGGCATGTTTGAAATAGCTCTATGTCTCTCCCGGCTTCCCCTATTCCTTCTTTCTCCCTCCTCCTCTCCCTATTTCTTCTATGTCTCTCCCGGCTTCCCCAATTCCTCCTCTCTCTCTCATCTTTCCCTGTTCCTTCCTACTCTCTCCCAGCTCCCTTCTCCTATGTCTTTCCCGCCTCCCCAATTCCTTCTCTCCCGACTTCCCCAATTCCTTCTCTCTCTCCCTGCCTCCCCAATTCCTTCTCTCTCTCCCGACTTCCCTTATTCCTTCTTTCTCTCCCAGCTCATCCTATGTCTATCTAGCTTGCCCAATTCATCCTCTCTTTCTCTCAGCTCAACCTGTTCCTTCACTGTCTCTTGCGGCTCTCCCTATTTCTGCTCTCTCGGGTTAACCTATACCTTCTCTTTCTCTCCTGGCTCTCCCTATTTCTTCTCTCTCTCTTACCACTCCACATATTTCTCCTATGTCTCTCCTGGCTCCCCATATTCTCTCTCTCTCTACCCCAGTTCCTCCTATTCCTTCTCTCTCTCTCCTCGCTCTCTCTAATTCTCCTATGTTGGGTCCCCTCTAACCTTCTCTCTCCCCAGCTACCCAAATTACTCCTCTCTTTTTCTCCTGGCTCCCCCTTTTCCTCCTCATTTTCTGTCTCCCCCCTATTCCTTTTAGTATGTTACTATTTCAAATCTGCAGATCCATGCAGTATTAATATTAATTGTATACAATATATTGTTTATAATATTTCTATTTTATAATAATGTGCAAATATTCATGTTTGTGTATGTGAATAAGGGACACTATTGTTCGACATAACATGAAAAAGGGACACTACTATGTGACGTAACGTGACTATGGGGCACTACTGTGTGACGTAATGTGAAAGAGACACTACTGTGTTGTAACGTGATAAAGGGACACTACTGTCTGATGAAAGGTGAAAAAGGGCACTACTGTGTGTTGTAACATGAATAAGGGACACTATTGTGCAGTGTAGTATGATGAAGGGACACTACTGTGTGGTGTAGTGTGCCTAAGGGACACTACTGTGTGACATAACATGACTATGGGGCACTATCGTGTGATGTAATGTGAAAGAGACAATACTGTGTGACATAATGTGAAAAAGAGACACTACTGTGTGATGCAACGTGAATAAATAGGTGGCTACGCCCCTTCACAGCAAGACCACACCTGAATTTTTTTTGCGCGTACCTGCTTCACCTATTGATGACTGCACAAACTCTCTTTTGTCAAAAAGTGTAGTTGCGGCTCTGCTTTGGTGTGCACAGATATGTCCTCTGCTTTCAGCACCCCTGTCCTAAAGTCCTACAGTGACACTATCTAAACTGCTTAACTAGGGCTTGGGAAAATGCCTTCCCCTTTCTTTGTGTATGACCTACACCAGTGAAGTGCCAGCTTTACCTATAGATATATGTGCAATCTGTCTGGTGGGAAAGAAAATCTGGTCCATTTTCCAACATCTGGGAGCAAATTTCTATTGTTATTTGCTCCCATACATTCCCAGATTTTCTGTCCCACCACATGATTTGGACAGATATATCTATAGGTGTGTAGACAGCTTAACAGAACCAACACAATACCAAATGTTTGACTCCCCTGTAGGATGTGCTCTGTTGTATGCATTTTAATAGAGAATGATGTGTACTTGTCTGTTGTTCGAATATTAATTATATATGAAAGAGCATAGACTAAGAAGTGGGAGGGGTCAGGAATAGTAAGGAGAGGAGTCTATGCCAGGAGCCAGGTGCTGACGCAAGGTGGGCCTGTGTGCTGCTTAAATGCCAGGGCCTATTTTTAGTCCCAGTCCGGGAATGGGGAGAGGTGATAGGCAGTGGGTGACAGGTAGAGGGAAGAGGCAGTGGGTGACAGCGGAGAGGGTGAGAGGTTACAGGGAGAAGCTGTGGGTGACAGAGAGGGAGAGGGTGTCAGGGGTAGTTGACAGGCAATGGGTGAAAGGGAGAGGGGATAGGCAGTGGGTGACAGGGAGAGAGTGATAGGGAGAAATGACAGGGAAAAGCAGAGGGTGAGAGGGATAGGGTGACAGGGAGAGGTGATAGAGAGAGGTGACAGGCAGTAGGTGACAGGGAGATGGTGATAGGGAGAGGTGATAGGCAGTTGCTGACAGGGAGAGGGTGATAAGGAGAGGTGACAGGGAGAGGGAGAAGGTGACAGGGAGAGGGAAGAGGCATTAGATGATAGTCAGTGAGTGACAGGGAGATGCAGTGGATAGAAGCCCCCACATTATATCACATTGTAGTACCTCACACATTATGCTACACTGTAGTACTCCCACATTGACAAAAAGGGGGGAGTGTGGCAGGGATAGTTGACAGGCAATGGGTGATAGGAAGAGGTGACAGGCAGTGGGTGACAGGGAGAGGATGACAGGGAGAGGGGAGAGGCAGTGGGTGACAGGGAGATGCAGTGGGTGCCTGACACACTGTAGTACCCCCTACATTATGCCACACTGTAGTACCCCCCACATTATGCTACCTGTAGTTCCCACACATAATGCTGCACTGTAGTGCCCCCACATTATGCCATCTGTAGTCCCCACACATTGTTATACTGTAGTCCCCACACATTATGCTAACTCTAGAGCTCACACATTATGCTACACTTTACTCTCCACACATTATGTCACCTATAGTCCCCGTACATTATGCCACCTCTAGTGCCCACACATTATGTTACAGTGTAGCCCCATACATTATGCCACCTGTAGTGCCCACACATTATGGCACCTCTAGTGTCCACACATTATGCTACACTGTAGTCCCCACACATTATGACACCTATAGTGTCCACACAGTGTACTCACGAGCAGCATCCTCAGACAGCCAGCAGAGCAGCAGTCACAGCCTCACAATGAGTCACACCCAGGCTGCGCTGCTGCTGGGTCAAAGCAGCATGTGATGAGCTCCTCCAATCAGAGCTCAGCACATGCTTCTCTGACACCACTGCAGAGACTACTGGGAGTTATTACCCAGTAGTGCACTTCAATGTTGAGCCTGACTGCTCTGTGCCCTGGTCACATGTATGTAGCTGCCTGCTGGGTCAGTCAGAGTCATGATTGCTGCCCGGCAAGCAGCTCCACTGCACCTGCCATACTGGCAGTGTGGACCCCTTTATTGTGGCGGGACCCTGCCTTGCACACTCCACCCACCTGCTGACTTTAGGGAGGGTGCAGTGAGGGAAGCATAATAATAATGATAATAATAATAAAAATGTGTCTTATACTAGTACATGTAAACATAGTACCCCACCATTAGTGAATAATAATTAATCCCGTTTCACTGAAAAGCTGTGCGTGCATCTCATTAATGTACCGGTTATACCATCATATCAACACGGTAATCATGAAATTTAGTTGTGTGGTGTTGTTGGGGAAGTGCATAGCCAGCACCGAAGTTAAAAGTTACAGTATACCGTACATAAAAGTCTGTAATTGAATCAGCGTTTTGCAGTATGCGATGCACTATTGTGAACTCATTAGCAGCTAATGTATTGGTTATATCGTCATAACATCATGGTAATTACACTGCTGTCCAGTACTGTATGTATGCAGATCTGCATCCGGTTCATCGAGCTTCTACGAAATTGTTAAAAAGATTGGTTATGCGAACATGCAAATACACTGCAGTGGCATACCTCCCAACTGTCCTGCATTCAGCGGGACAGTCCCATTTTTCTGGGACAGTCCCGCTGTCCCACCCGCGGGCCACAGTGTCCCGTGGTGGGGGGAAGTTGGGGAGAGCACACACCGCTGCTCTGCATGGCAGAGCAGCGGGTGTGCAGAAGGTGAACAGATACCATGCGCATGCCATCTGTTCACTAGTGTAGGTAGGGAGAGCTTGGGGGCTGCCCAGCATCTCGGAGAGTCCTGGGCACGCCCCCTATAGTGACATAAACGGGGGTTGTCACAAGGCTCCGCTCCATTTTCTAGATGCCCCTTTCGTGAAGCCTTGCCCCATTTTTGGATGGGAGGTATGCAGTAGTGTCCTGAATGTGATTGGCCCACTTGTCAGGGATATCCATCCACTTCTACAGTATGGTATTCAATAGTATCAATTTCATCAATGGTGCACTCGCCACCCAGCGTTTAACTGGTGTATTACATGCCATGGATTCTCTTTTGTTGTAGAATGCCACGGTGCACCACAGTACAGTCATCACACAACATTCCAAGGCACTACTCAGAAGCCTGAATGTCACGCTATGAACAACAAACTAGCTCTGCCCATCTGTATCATCATCAATTTAAGTATGTTTAAAAAGCTCCCAAGAATTATATACTCCATCATGTTCTCTTATTAGGTTAGTATTATTAGTCAGCAGTTTTCCTCTCCACTACTCTAGCGTTAACAGAGGAAGAAATCATATTATAGTCATTGTTTAATTGTCTGGCTTATATTTTGATTCAGCCTGCTGATTGATACAGTACTTCAGGCTAGGCTGCCTGTTAACTACTAAGCACATTTTTTTTATAATTATCTTAGTGATTTTTTCCCTCTAGGCTACAATTTAGAATGAGTAAAAAATTAGCCTTTAAGCTTGTTTCTGATTCTAAAAGTAGTTATGGCCAGAATCCTATATTTAGATAACAGTGCTAAGCTTACAGTAGCTCTATTGATGTGATTAGTGCCACTTCCTCTTCTCAATGAGCGCCAGGTGGGTCAGCAAGTATATCTGTTGAAAAAATTGAACCAATACAGTTTTAGTTCAAAAACATCTATAAAGTTATAAAAATTACCACAAATATAAAAAAGCAAGGGGTAAATATACCAGATACAACATGCAGTGTAGCAATCGTAAGCATATCTGCAAACTTGGACTAGCCCACCGGGGAGTTGGTGAGGTCCTTGATGGGTCCATTGATTTATAGCCACACTGTCTATCATGAGAGGATGAGGCCTACAGCAAATGCACTGTTCAATATTGCCAGACAGTTATTAACTGTTCTAACTGACCTGGTGGCAGCTGCAGGTAGATGAGCAGGTTAATGGGAACCAACAAGTAGTGGGGCACTGCACTACTGGCTAAATCTAATGAGACTTTGCAAAAGGGTCAGAGGAGTTAAATACATACTCTTCTGACCCGTGGAGATCAGCAGTAGCACAACATCATGGGAGTGACATTGTGAGGTTGTACCTGCTCTGCCGACTGCTTGAAGCTGTGGCCTCCTGTGAGTACAATACATACAGGGAGCGACTGGGAACTCCTCCTTTTTCTTTTCAACCAACAGGTCAGATATGTCTTTTGTGGGGCACTGGGGCAATAATTGTGTTTGTTTACTGTCTGTGAGGAACAGTATGTTTTTTTTTTTACTGTGGGAGCCAGTATGATTATTTTTTTTAATGTACAAGCAAATGAGTATTACTTTTTTCTGTGGGGGGCAATTTCTTTGTTTTTTTTCTTTGGGGGTCAGTATGTTTTATATTTTTACTGTGAAGCCTGTGTGTTCTTTTTTTCTTGTAGGAGCCAGTGTGTTTATTTTTTTCCTTTGTGTGCCAGTGCATGTGTTTTAATAGCTGGTCACTCCTCTCTGGTCAGATGGCCACACCCCTTCAAGCAACTGGCCATGCCCCGTCGTGGACCTCTGTGATTGCATTCCCCTGGTGGACCCTTCATGCCCCAGTCTTACACTGCATGTCTGTATCCACTTTACCACCTTATTCTCCTCTATAACCCACAGTGACAGTGGTTCCAAAGGGGTGTATTTCAAGGATTGAGGGAACGGCCCCCACCAGTTCCTCTTGTATGATGCCAATGGTTCCTCATTTTCAGCTTCAGCCTGCAGCAGAAGTGAGCCCATCTGAAATATAATGTACATATATTTAAAATGTTCCATTGCCAAAGTCTACTTATTTGTACAAGTAACTCATTGTAAAATAGATTTTTAAAGGCTTGAAAATGTAATGTTTACAATCAGAAATTGTTTGTTGTGAAAAAATTATGAATTATTCAATAAAACCAAACTAAAGAACACTGCATCATTTTTAATCTTAAAAACAATGATCAATAATGATAATCCCCACATCTAAGCCTGAAAACCATCTACCTTCTATGTTATGTTCCTGCCCCAAAAAGCAAAACCAGCCCCGGGCTCCTGAGACAGTCCTGGTTCTAAAAATATGGGAAAAATTAATAGGATTCCCCCGTATTTTCATAACTAATACTGGGTTCCTAGAGCCAGTCCTGGTTTTAAAAATAGGGGAAAAAATGCATGGGGTTCCCCTTATTTTTAAAACCAGCATCGGACTCAATTCTAGCCGGGGTGTAATGCCACAACCATGAGACCCTTTCACCGGTCATCCCGGCTAAAGTTGCCAAAACCCCATGACACTACTTGGCAAGGATACCGACCTGCACCAGAAGGTAGATGAGTATTGGAAATTTTTTCACAGGTAAACCCATGGGAATTCTACTTGGACAAGGGGACGTAAACATCTGGCAGAAGGTAAGTATGTGTGAGTGTGTTTGGTGTGTAATAAATTTGTAAAATTTATGGTGTGTGTGTACTGTGTTTTTTTTAATCTTTTTTTTTGCAGTTGGATTACGGTTACTGACTGCCTGCTGGTACTTCTTGTTACACAAGTGCTAAAGGGCAGGCATGGTGGCAGTTGCAGTTCCACTGTAAAAAACAATAGTATTCATCTATTCTTTACACTATTAACCCTGCACCCACTGGCAAGGGGTGCATGGAAGAGCCCAGGCTTCAGCATTAACCTGGAGATCTTGGGAGAGGGGGTACCCCTTTATTGGGGGTTCTCTCCTCCCCTGAGATCCCCAGCTTGTGCTGACTAGCTTGAGGTGTTAATGCTTTGGCCGGTGTGACCCAGTGATAGGGTCCCCTGGATGTGGCATTACACCCCGGCTAGAATTGATTCCGGTGCCGTTTTTAAAAATAGGGGGTACCCCACGCATTTTATTCCCCTATTTTTAAAATCAGGACTGACTTTGGGAGCCCAGAGCTAGTTCCGAAAATACAGAGGAACCCTACTCATTTTTTCCCCATATTTTTTGAACCAGGACTGTCGCAGGAGCCTGGGGCTGGTTATGGCAGAACTCAATTCACTTAAACTCGATCCACATAATGCGGACTTCATTATTGAAATCTCTCCCAAGTCCCAGCGAAGCTCAGAGAGTTTTCTTGCCAGCAAAATCAGGACAAACTCGATTGTTTGTAAATTTACCCCTAAGACTTTTGAAATGTGCTTTTTGTCTTTGTATAACTGGATGATTGGATCTTCCAAGGTTTCTTCCAGCATTGCTTGATGTTTTGTGGGGGGCCCAGTGTGCACATTTTTATTTTAGATTTTTTTACAAGGTTATAGTGTTGTTGTGTGTTTCTCTATCTTTTCCCCTTGCACTGTGTTTGCATATCAGCTTGACAAGATTCTCTTTTGTGGTTTTTCACAACATTTTCTTCAGTTTAAGGCCCTCATTCAGAGCCGCTCATGAGCAGCAGTACGCTCGCTGCGTTCCGATGTTGAGAAACCGCGCATGCGTCGGTGTAACACTGCGCATGTGCGTACGGCAGTTTGCGAGCTTTTTTTCACTCGTTCGGCAAATTGCGAGCAGGAAGTGACATGTCAAATGTGATTGACAGAACAGGCCGTTTTTGGGCGTTGACGGGGGTGGAGATGGGAAAACGCAGGCGTGGCGAGGCGCTTTTGGGGCGCACATAAATTAGCTCATGCGAACGTCAAATGTGTTTGTACCAAGTCATACGTCACTGGCTGATCCTCTTTCTGTTCAAACTGCTCGCACAGCTTGGGGTCTGGATTACTCGACCACAATGGCGATGGCCTTGTCCTCTGGTCTGGGCCTCCTTGATGTTTCATCGATTTATCATGGCTTCTCAGAAAAACAATCAACTTTGGATTGCAAACCAGCTTGTAATGTGTTTTTTTTTTTTTTCTTTGGGATAGCACAAAACCGTACGCAGCTGAAAATCTCAGCTGCTAATTTCAGGATTACACAATCAATTAGCATATTTTTGAAGGAATGTTGTTTACAATTTTGTTAGTGTTTTGTGATATTGTAACAATATTGTCATCATGTTTGTGTGTATTGTAACCTTTTGCATTGGGCTGGAGTTTTTTTTTTTTTTTTTTAACAAAGTGTTCCTTAAAGAAACATTTTTTTTAACCCTTTTTTGGGGGGGGGGTTTAAAGCTAAGATTTCATTTTTGCCTTGTGGTACAGGATTAACTAGAAACCATTTTCAAATAATGTCACAATACAGTTGAGAACATTTTTTTTTTTTTATTTTCTCCACACATTTTTGTACAAATCATGTGCATTTTGACTTAAAACTTTGAGGGCATTGTTACCCACTAATATTTTGTACATTTGTCTTTTAAAAAAAACAATTTTGGACCAAAAAAAAAAAAAACAATTCACAAGAAAGGAGAGGGAAGTTTTGGCCCTTAAGGAATATGGGGCAAGCACAGAAGGAGTGAGGGAAAAGTAGCCAGTGCTGTCATCGTTTCTTTCCCCGTTTGGCTGGGGTAGGGTGGGCGCCAGACCGGGTCCGGGATGTCCTCTGGCTGGCCTGTCCAGAGGCAGATGTTGTGGCCTCTGGATTAGGCACAGGGCTAGGCACATTTGGAGGGATGGCTGTTGTTGTGCCAGAGGTGGAGGATCCAGATGTTCCGGCAAGAAGGGAGGTCGGCTCCACCATGTGTTGGCGAACGAGCTGCTCCAGGGCATTGGTGATTCGGATGTTGGCCCTGGTATTTTCAGCCAGGGCCTGACCAATGGTAACGTTGGCCGCAGCATTTTGCTCCAGGGCCTCAGCCACCCATAGCAGACTGGTGTCCATCCTCTGCAGAATCTCTGTATGGGAATCCGATTTAAAATTGAGTTCTGTGAGGAGTGCCACTGCCTGCGAGGGGGATTGCCCAGGACTGGCTTCTGCAGTGTCCTCAGCCGGATGTACTGGTTCCTCCCCTGCAGAGCCAGCAGAAATTCTGCGGCCAAGGCTCCCCTCTGGAGCAGACTCATCCGCCTGTGTCTCTGTGAGAAAAAAGATAAAAGAGGAACATTACAATCTACATATTGTCACAATAACATTTCATAGTTGGTTACATCACAACATTTACCTGGGACGACATGAGGAGCCGCAAAGTCTGGCATGTTCGTATCCATGTTGGACACGCCAAACACCTCCACATCCTGCACACACCCCTGTGCCAGCTCTTCCAAATCATTAAACTCCAATGACACAGGGGTGAGACCCCCACCTGTCCCACTTGCATGCCTAGCCCTGTCAGCCATTTTTTGCTTCAGGCGATATTTGAAGTCTTGCCATCTGTGGGTGAAAAAGTATGCATTATTCCTGCATTATTTGACCCTTTTTATTTGTGTTGGTCAAGTTTTTACTTACCGGCGTTTGACATCCCGGGCTAGACGGACATAATCACCCACCCTATTGACAGCACTGGCTATCTCCTCCCACATTCTCCACTTCTGGCTTACACCCATATTCCTGTCTGCCTGTGGCAGGATGTCCACACACTTTTGAACCAAAACCTCCATCTCCTTTCTTGTGAATTGTGGCTGCCTTTTCTTTTTGCCAGCTTTGGCCGGAATACTGTGCCCAGCAGCCTCTTCCATGTCATCCTCAACACCTATTTACATTAAATTATTGTTAAGTTAGATGTCAATCTTTCACTATATTCTGCTTCTAAATAAGCCTTGATTTGAAATGTGAGAAATACTTATCAGCCGCCTGATGGCCATTGTTTGGCTGGTCTGTAGCCATTTTTCAAGCCAAAACAAGAAATACACCAGACCGTTTGTTTTTTGTCATGACGTATTTATACATGCGTCCTTATTATTCGGCCGCATCATTGATTGTGCGTTCCTATGATCCGTCCTTAATTTGAGCGTGAAAAGAAACACTATTTATGGCTTTTGGCGACTCAAGTCGAGGTGGCGGGTGTTGTTTGTTGGAGGTTACATTGGTCGGAGTGGATTGTTGGCGGGAGTTGTATTTGGTGGTGTTTTTGAATTTGTTAGAGGCGTTTTTTTGGGGTTTAACTTTCCGTTCGCATATTTTGGTGTGGTTCTTTTAGTTGTGGAGTATTTTTTGGGTAAGTTTTTTCCCGTCATCCTTTTGTAAAATATGGCTCTCCTTTTTGTTTGGTTTTGGACCAAAAATAATTTTTTCTTTTTTTTTTTCTTTTGTAGGTTTATTTTGGCTCTGCCCCAATGACCTTTTTGTTCTGTGACTTCTATATCGTGTATTGGTAAGTTTGGATTTTAACTTGTTTGTTAAATGTTCATGACTTGTTTTTCGCATCTTTTGGGGACATTACTGATTTCTTCTGGGTTTTTGGGGATGTGAAAACTGCGAACTATTTAGCGCACTTTTGTAGGCTTGATTCCCCTTGTTAAAATGCGAACTATTTAGCGCACTTTTGTAGGCTTGATTCCCCTTGTTAAATTGCGAACTATTTAGCGCACTTTTGTAGGCTTGATTTCTCTTGTTAAAATGTGAACTATTTAGCGCACTTTTGTAGGCTTGATTCCCTTTGTTAAAAAGCGAACTTTTTAGTGCACTTTTGTAGGCTTGATTCCCCTTGTTAAATTGCGAACTATTTAGCGCACTTTTGTAGGCTAGATTTCTCTTGTTAAAATGCAAACTATTTAGCGTTCACAATCTGGGTTGTTTTTTGGGGGCCAAATTGTGGAAGTCATCGCAATGTTGGTTTGCTCTTTGTAGAAATGTGTGTTTACCCCCTTTATTTTTGTGCCTTTTCAAAAATCAAGCTTACAAAATGGACACCCCAAAATCTGTCCTTTTTATGGTCTGTTGAAATGTAGGTTTTGGAAATCATGACAATACCCCGGCATGTAAGCATCTTTGGATTGTATCGTAAAGATACGTTTTTTTCAGTCTGTTTTTGGGGCAACATACCTTAACTTCAATTCTTACCATTTCAGGTTGATGTTGGTCGTATTATTGTGGCCATGCTACCGGAAGCCGACCAACCTCAATCTCGTCCCAGGCGTAGGCATCGTAGGCGTGCAAGGCCCCAGATATATAGAACACGTGTCACCCTTTTTGGAATGCCCGATGATGAGGTGTTAAGGCGATACCGTCTTCCACCCCAAATCATCATAGACACTCTCTCATTAATAGAGAGTGATCTGGAGCGGCAAATTGACAGTCCTACAGCAATACCACCACTTACGCAATTTATGGCGGTGTTACATTTCTGTGCATCAGGATCCTTTCAAACCACGGTGGGAATAGTTTCGGGAATCTCCCAATCCTCCTTTTAAAGGATCCTGAGGGCAGTGATGGAGGCCCTTTTCAAGCACCTCCATCATTTTATTAAAATGCCTTTGGATATGGGTTCCCTTAGTGTGGCCAAGGCCAATTTTTACCAAATAGCTGGCTTCCCACACATCATAGGGGTTGTGGATGGTACTCACATTCCACTTCTGGAGGCCATTTTAGGAACCGAAAACACTATCACTCACTGAATGTAATGGTGGTATGTGATGCCTCCCTCCAGATCCTGTCCCTGAATGCAAAATTACCCAGGAGTGCACATGACTCATTCGTCATATGGCAATCAGGGATTTGGCAAAAATTAAACAACCTACAAGCTGGTGATGCGTGGCTTCTGGGTAAGTGGATACCTTTAGTAGATACCAATGCAAAGCTTGATACACAGTGATCCTGATGTTGTCACTTCTTTTTCACAGGAGACAGTGGCTACCCTTGCACGCCCTGGCTGCTCACTCCTTATTTGGCTCCCACACCAGGCCCACAAAGTGATTTTAATTCTGCACTTACAGCCACCAGGCTTGATGCCTCCACCGTTCTGGTGGCGAGCTCATGTATTTGCCAGATATGGTTTCGAAAATTGTGGTCCTGTGTGGGATATTTCACAACATCGCCATAAGGAGTGGTGTCCCAATGCAGCCAGAGGATGCTTGCCTGAGGATGGCCCCCCCGAGGTTTGTCAAGGGTCAGTATGTGGGGGGGGGCCATACGCGATGATGTGGTGGCCAGATTCTTTAGGTAATTTTTTACACAAAATAAGTTATTTGACACAATGTAGAAAGGTTATTATTTTGAAATCAAATTAATCGGTTTTTATTTTCCCATCTTGTTTTTTTTTTTAAATATTTTGGAATGAAATGATGACTACTTCCTGCTCCCAAAAAATGACTTCATGTCACCACATTGGATATATCTTCTGGACCCAATTTTGCAATGCAACATTTGTGGAATCATGTTGGCATGCTCATTCGTCAACCAGTTCTTGATTGTTTTTTTGCTTTTTTATTATGGTGTTGGCTGGATTTTTGAGTTTGTTATCACTGTGTGTATTGATTGTGACCCAACACTTTGTGTTTATTATTTATTTTTAATAAATTTTTGGTTATTTTAAAAACATCATTTCTTTTCGACATTACAAGCAAGTGTAAGCAGGTTCACCCAAGGAAAAGTTGCTTAATGGCTAATCCTGTAATGTGTCAAATTGCTCATTATTTTACTATGCTTTGTGGGTTAAAACCAACACCAAAAGGTATTATGTAGAATCAGTATGTTTTAGAATCTCGGCCTAAGCAGATTTAAAAAAAAATTTACAAAAGCCAAAAAAATTGAAAAAAAACAAATGCTGGTAACTCTACAAACCTATTGTTAGTGTTAGGTGTTTCATGTGCCTGCTTAAAAAAATCAGCTTTACACAATCTTAGTTTCAAATACTTGCTGCAATAGTCTACTTATGTAAGTTTAAACAATCTAAGATTTTCAGACTAGGAAGGAGACTGTATTCAAAATTTAAATGTTTATTGTTTTAAAATATTTGGAAAAAAAAAATAATAAAAAAAATTTGTGGCGCAGGATCCCCGACATTCTATCCAGGA
Organism: Taudactylus pleione; assembly: GCA_031769625.1. Classification (NCBI taxonomy): domain Eukaryota; kingdom Metazoa; phylum Chordata; class Amphibia; order Anura; family Myobatrachidae; genus Taudactylus; species Taudactylus pleione. Next base: position 948,336 of record JAUIMM010000334.1, read on the forward strand.
CCACCAGCTGGCCGATCACATGCCCCCTCAACATTTGGACACACCCGGCTAGCTCCGCCAAACGCCTCTGGTCCTCTGTGGGTTATAAAATTGTGGTGCTTACTAAAGTGAATCCTTAATTTATGATTCTAAAAAACTTCAAAAGCAAAATCGACTTAGCAAAAGTGACAATTGTTTTACAATATCCAAAAAAGCAACAATTCATTTTTCAAACCAAAAACTTAAAAAAACCCAGCCAAAATAATAAATAAAAAAAAAAAAACATTCTTGCTACCGTAAACAAGAGATACAAGTATGAGTGTTTTGACATGTGTGATATGTGTATGGGGAAATCAGCTGAGAAATTTATAAACAAACAGATATATAACCAACCTTTTAAAATACTAAAAAAAGGAAAAGGCACAGACAAAGGATTACATCAACACATAAAAAAAAAAAAGGATAAAAGGGAAACAAACCGTTCAGAATGACGCCTGGACCAGGAACCACACCATCATCCTCCTCGGAGGTGGGACAATTTCCTAAGGAGGTCGGCGGGGTGATTTCTGACTGTGGTGATGGGGTGGTCAAGAGAGGGGTGGGTTAAGGGGAGGGGGAATTTGGATGGATGGGAAATCTCCAAGAGGGAGGGGCGTCAGGGTCTGGGCAGGCTGGGGTGGAGGGGGAATTTTGGGAATTTTGGGGAGAGGAGGTTTGGCTCGGAGTTGGGGAGAGGGGACGAGGGCAACGTCTTCGCAGGCGATGCCGCCGTAGTCTTCGCTCGGCCCCTAAATGATGGATAACAAATTGAGGTTAGTTTTGAACAACACCTTTCTAAACGCTAATTGGTTAACAAACAAAAAGGAAAACATGCACACGCAGATATGTGTGAAAAAAAGAAACAGGCCAAACAAGAAAACATGCACACGCAGATATGTGTGAAAAAAAGAAACAGGCCAAACAAGAAAACATGCACATGCAGATATGTGTGAAAAAAAGAAACAGGCCAAACAAGAAAACATGCACATGCAGATATGTGTGAAAAAAAGAAACAGGCCAAACAAGAAAACATGTACACGCAGATATGTGTGAAAAAAAGAAACAGGCCAAACAAGAAAACATGCACATGCAGATATGTGTGTACAAAAGAAACAGGCCAAACAAGAAAACATGCACACGCAGATAGGGCAGCAATTAAAAACATGAAAACCAAACAAAACATAACTTACTTTCCACTATACGCTGGCGAATACATGCCAGCAAGCGGGGCGTCCGCCGTTGAAGGTCGGACCACCTGCGCTCAAGCTGGCCGATCTGTCGGCGTGAGCCGAAGGAACGCAGGCGGCGGCGAACCTCCGCATAGGCGGCACGCTTCTCCCGATTGCTGATGGGGGAGGCTGGCTGGTGATACGCCGGTCCATCACCTCTGTCAGGACAATAAGCTCCCACTTGGTGAATGCAGAGGCTCTCATGATGGCAATGGTGTATTTTTAATAAAACAGTTTTAATAAAGACCAGAAAAAAATTTTGATTGGCTAATGTAGTTGGGAAATTAACAGGAAATATTCTATTGGTTAGTGTATGAGTCATGTGTTCTACAGGCCAAAAAATCTATTGTGAGTTATGATAGGTTTGATGCAGTGACATGCGTAAGCTAATTTAAATAAAGAAATGAAACCAGTAAAATATGCGTGGGTAAAAACACGGAAAACAATTAGATAATTGGATCAAACATGTATTTTGGATAAAGAAAACCATTGTTTAAACCGTACGTATTCTGCGGGTAAATAAAAACACGGACAAGAGTAAAGTTTATTGAAAAAGAAAAAAAAACGTTTTGAAAACATGTGAAGAGCAATTAAGCTAATTGATATATTGATTGGCATGATACGATTGAAGTAGGTAGGCAGAATGAACGAGCAGGTAATCGAAATCTGACAGGCCCACTTCCGGTTTGTACTTGTGCAAGCGTTCCCTGCAAGCCACATTGGGGATGTACGCTCGCTATTTGGCTCGCTCGTTAGCTAGAGGAGGGGTTGGGAGACTTTGGGAAGGAAGTTTAGCTGCGTACGAAATTACAAGCGAGCGCTTAAATTAACATATTTCGGCACGTACGCCGAACGTACGAATGGCCACTTGCGTCGTCGTCTGAATCAGGGCCTAAGTTGTTGCTCTTCTATTAACTGATTGTGATCCATATTGGCTCACAGCGCTTCTAGTAATGGTGGTACTGCACCTACTGAATGTTATTGTTTGACACAGTGCATTGCCTGAACACACACAAGTATTAGAACAAAAAAAGTTTTCTTTTTTTTTAACAAATGACACAAGTTTACACTCGGCTCACAACACTTATATTAACGGTGGCACGGCACCTACTGAACATTATATGCACTTCCTATACATACAAGTTTTAGAAGAAATTTTTTTTTTTTTTTAACAAATAACAAGTTCATACTGTGACTCGCATCGCTTATATTAATGGTGGCACAGCACCTACAGAAAATTATTTTTTAACGCAGAGCACTGACTGAACACGCACAAATTTTTAGAAAAAAATAGTTTTCTTTTAATTTTAACAAATGGCACAAGTTCACACTGTGACTTACAGCGCCTATATTAACGGTTGCATGGCACCTACCGAACATTATTTACAACACAATGGGACGGAAAGTTTTTGCCTGTCCAACTTTAAAGCCTCATTCGCCTGTTTCAGAGGCGAATTCATTCCGTGCACGTCCCCGCTTTTTGCCTAATTCAATTGCAAAACATGCGAAAACTGAAATAGGCAAGTGCGGAACAGGCGAAAAGTACTGAAAGAATTGGGGAAATCAGTCTGTACCCCAGAAAAAGATGCACTAACATAGGAAATCAATATAGATGTGTACTAACCCTAAAAAAACTATTTTGTGTAAATTGCTTGCTATTAGCATCTTTGTAAAAGTGGTGAAGAATGGCATAAAGCTGTAGTTTTTGGTGAAAATAAGTAGTCCAGTCAAATTTGGGATACTTGAAAATGTGTCCTAGCATATTTTTATTAGAGATGTGCACTAGATCATTTTTGCCTAATTTGGATTTGGTTCTAATTCGTCATCCGGTTTTGGATTTGGATTTGAAATGTTTACAAAAATTTACAAAAAAGCTAAAATCACATAAATTGGGCTTTTTTTCTTCCTAGAGTATTATTAACCTCAATAACATTAATTTCCAGACATTTACAGTCAATTTATACCACCTCACAGCTTATAATATTGTTTTCACCATTATTGGCCAAAGGTTGCAGTGAGCTGACTGGTTACTAAGAGACAGAGCAGCGGCGCAGAAGCACATCTATGAAACAATGCCACACAGCAGTGGCAGGAATGAAAGGTAGTGCAAGATGGAATGGTCCTTGAGCCCTCACACCCACCCAGTGGGGTACGGCCAGCAAAGTCACAGTACTTGTTTACACAGTGGGCTATGGCCCAAGGAGTACTAGTGCACAATCGTATTCACATTACACCGCACATAGTGCCCCTGATTCACATTACACCATAAAGTAGTGTCTCTTATTTATGTTACGACACACAGTAGTGCCCCTTTTACACAATGTTCACTTTAGTAACCCTTATACACAAAGCTCACAGCAGTAATGCCCCTTATACAATGCTCACAGTAGTAGTGCCCGTTATACAATGCCCCCAGCAGTGGTGTCCTTTACACAATGCCCCCAGCAGTAGTAGTGCCCTCAGTAGTATGCCCCCATTAGTAGTTCTCCTAGTAGTATGCACCCAATAGTAGTATCCCTAGTAGTATGCCCCCAATAGTAGTATCCCTAGTAGTATGCCCCCAGTTGTAGTGTCCCTAGTAGTATGCCCACAGTAGTAGTGTCCCTAGTAGTACCTCCTGTAGTAGTGCCCCTACTAGTATGCTTCCAGTAGTATGCCCCCACTATTAGTGCCCCCAGTAGTATGCCCCCATTACAAGTGCCCCTAGTAGTATGCCCCCATTAGAAGTGCCCCCATTAGTAGTGCCCCCAGTAGCGCCACCTTACAAAGAAAAAAAAACGTACCTAAATCCCCACTCCTGCTGTGACCGCATCTGTCCACTCTTCTCTGCTCTATGGGAGAGATGTCACGACATCTCTCGCATCACTCACAGTGCGGGGAACCGGAAGGCAGAGCTAATGAGTGAGCTCCAGCCAGCTCCCTCCGGGGATGCAGCAGCCAATGAGAGTCTGTCTGACTCTCATTGGCTGCTATAACAAACACACAGCCGCCGCTGGCAGCTGAGTGTTTATTTCTGTGTAGGGCAGCCCGCTATCACTGCGTTCTGCCCTACACTAGTGGGGCCCTGACGTCGGATTCTCTCACAAGGATCTAACATCAGGAGGCCGCCGTTCGGCCTCGAAGTGGGATCCGAGTCAGGTGGGAAACACCCGAAGAGTGTTTGGGTGGACTCGGATCCCCGATGTTCAGAGGGGTTCGGATTCCCCAGAATCCGAACCGCTCATCTCTAATTTTTATGTCTCTAAAGTGAACTTTGCAAAAACATGAAAAATGCACCTGTTGCCTGCACCTGCAATCCTAAAAACACCTTACCCATACTTGCACCCCCCTAAGAAGACTATTTAGCTAGTTTTTATGCTTGTCCCTCAACTTTTTACTTTTTCCCCCTAGTGAATCAGGCCTACTGTCCTTAGTGCTGCACCTCACAGCCTTTCACTCAGTCACAGCCACAGCATTAGTGCCACAGTAGTGCTTGTACCCCACAGCTCTTCATTAATACAGTATTCTTAGTGTTGCATGCCCTTCACAGTCTGCCACAGCAGTTCTTAGTTGCACCCCACAGCTTTTCACTGACACTGACATAGGGCCTGATTCAGCAAGGACCGCAACTGCAATTATGCATGCAGATGGCCGATTGTTGCATTTTGTGCATGCATATACATCTCAATGCGCATTTGCGAACCAGTCACTGTGATCGGGACTGCGATCTTAGTGAGAGTGATTGACAGGAAGTAACGTTTGGGGAAAATTATTGGAGGGTGGTCGGCAAAACACAGGCATGCCAGTGCGTTTGAATGCCTTTGCATGCATAAATTAGGCACTGCGATGGCATGCGCAGCCTGAGCTGTCACTGCGTACAGGAAGGTTAGCAATTTCTGAGTAAGGTCTGACCTTGTGCAAATGTGCATGAGGCTCTGATTGTACTCAAAGTTACCGGTGGTTTCGCAGTCTTGCTAAGTATTATGGATGTGTGTAAGGTAAGGTGGGCATCCTTATGTTGTGCTGCAATGGCTTAGCGATCGCAGTGGATTAGCATATCTTCTTAGTGAGACTGCATGCGTAATATGCAGACACAAACACAGCTGCGGTCCGTACAGAATCAGACCCTTAGTGCTGCAGTCCATAGCCCACCTTAACCCTCCAGCATCCTGTGTGAAATGGCCCCCGCAAATCATGAGTTAGGGACTTTTATTAATTTCAAAACACACGAGATCCGATGCCGGGAAGATGATGTCTTGCCTCTTTTTGGATTCCAAGTCTGGTGGGAAAACCCTAGTCTGGGCCTGGAAGTACTTGGATATGTAAAATTCAGGTGAGTTTGGTTTTCAAAAAACCGAACTAGCTCATCTCTAGTTAGAACATGTAACTAAAAACCTGACAGAATGTCATTGAGTTGTAAGGTTGCCAAAGCTACTGTTAAGGTGCCTACACACTAGACAATATTGCACGATTTGGTTGATTTCGACACATCTGAATGACAAATTGTGTAGCTCACATGAACAATAACGATGCACGTTCCCGTGCGTCGTCCATCGTATCCTCAGATCTTCCCTACATGCAGTCAGATCTGTCAATCTCATACACAATTTTGGCACTAAGAATCTATCGAACAATCTATCGTCCGATCGGTGTCAATTGACTAACATATCGCTGGACACTCCCCGTCTCCATTTGGGCATCATCGTACATGTGAAGAAGCAGGATGTGGAGCAGCTGGCCCACCCGATCGCCTTTTCTTTGTAAGTCAGTAAGTATATACAAAAGTACTGCTGGCCACCAATGTGTACCCACCCCTCTTGTATACACCCCTGACTACAAATGTGTACAAAAACATGTAGAATTCACTGACCACCACTATGTGCCTAACAATGTGTGTATCCACTGCCCACCAATGTGTACCCACCCCTTTGTATATAACCCTGACCACCAACGTGTACAAAAACATGTGTATGGTCCACTGACCACCATTGTGTGCCCACCCATATGTATAAATCCCTGACCACAAATGTGTGCCAACATATATGTACAGTATATACCCCTGACCACCAATGTGTGACCATCAATATGTATATACCCATCACCACCACTGTGTGCCCACCCATATGTATATAACCCTGACCACCAAATGCGTATTGTTGACTACTGACCCCAAAATGTGTATTTTAATATTTTATTTTAACTAAACATAAAGAAATTTTATACATATTAAAAAGACAGACGTAAACATGTTAAACTTATATTAATATATTATAAAAAAAGAAAATATAATTCAACTTTAAAAACACCATAACCAAGGACTCTGGATCTCCACCTCATCGAGAAAGAGAGAGGGGGAAGTCTCACTGCCACCATGCCCACCACCACAGCCCAAAAGAAGGCGCCAGCAGGGAAGGAACCAGCCGCAGACCACCCAGTCAGAAGGCTGCTTGAGGCAGGCTGAGGAAGTGCTAAAAAAAAACATGACCAGTTAGATCATCTGGCTACCCACATAAGCACCTCCATGCGGCAGATGGAGCCAAAAAATACAAATTGAATCTGAGCGCCTGCTTTACGTCCTCATCATCTGGGGTAAAAAATGCCAACTGTCATCCCACACATATTGCTGACCCTCATTCCTACCCACCTGCCCCTCCCACCTCTGTGATGGCTCCCACCCTATCACACCCTACTCTCCCACCAACTTACCCCTCTCCACCTCATCCCAGGCAATTTACTGTACACTACCGTATTAGAGGAGACTCCAGATTTTTATAATTTATAAAAAAAGATTTATTACTGTTGCACAATTATCAACTATTTTTTTATATTTTATCTTTCTCAATAGCTACTCTATGATATGGTGTTTCTGACGCAGATTGAACACGGTCAATAAACACATGACATAAGGGCAGATTGCTGGGGCCAGCACCACAATTTGCAGTTATGGAATGTGTTTCTTGACCTATTCAAATCAGCTTCAGACCCACCATATATCATAGAGCACCATAGATATTGGGACTGATTAAACTTATTGATAATTGACGTTTACATATAAAGTGCAAAAATTAAAAGGGGAATCGGTATGTAATGCTGGCTGCTGGGATGCCTCCTGTCAAAATACCGACAGTGGCATCCCAACAGCTGGCATTACATACCGATTCCCCTGTCAGGATACCCAACAGTTGGTATCCTGACAGGGGTCTGGTAAGTATTCTTACCCTCCCCCATTCTCCCTCTAACCCTCCCTTCTTGTAGCCTAACCCTCCCCACCTCACACCCTAACCATCCCCGTTAGTGCCTAAACCTAAGTCTATCCCCTTCATGCTTAAACCTAACCCGCTATGCTGCCTAAGCCTAACACTCCCCCCACAGCCAAGTGTGCCCCGGACTTACCTAATTTTGGCTGGCATCCTTCTGCATTCCGGCATCGGGATTAAGATAGGCGTCAGTATTTTGACACCTATCTTATGTCCCTTGTCGGGTTTCCCCCATCGGGATTTAGACTGGGACATCGCAGCTGCCGGTCTCATAAATACATTCCCTTTTCATAGTTGTATTACATGCAGCCATGTTGGCAGCACATTTACTACTGTTGTCATAAAGACATTTTTATTGCATGCAGCCATGTTGGCAACAAATATTAAACTGTTTTAAAGTGTTTTTACACATTAAAATAAAAAGTTTAATAATATTTTTTTTTCTCTCTCTTAGGGCTCTATTTATTAACATTATTTTTACTAAATAAAGTGAAAAAGGGTGTTTTCACACCCTTTTCACATTATTTTAGTTTCACCAGTATTTATTACAGGGCAATTGGAGTAGAATTAGTAAAATTCTACTCCAACCCCCAGTATCAATTATTTTTAGTAAAGCAGATCGCATTTCCCATAATTGTAATGGGAAATGTGATCTGTGTGCAAGTTACTAAAAGTAAATTGTAAAAAAATACCGGGGGAAGCCCTGTGATAATAACGCCACCTGGAGGTGGCGTTATCCAGGGTCTCCCCCGGTTACCGGGCTCCCACTCTGCTCTAACAGGGAGAGCAGAGGCGGGAGCCGGTACCAGTAATCAGCTGTGTGGTCTAAATAGACCGCAAGCTGATTGCTGTAAAAAAAAGAAAAAAAAAAGAAAACATTTTTTTTTTACTTACCTGAATCCAGGGACCGGTGATCGGGCCTCCGGTGATGGCTCCTCTCCGGTCATCTGGTCTCCCACAGTGCACTGGGGCCCGGTCATCAGGTGATCAGGCCCCAGTGCAGTATGGGAGATCACCTGATCGGGAAGCCCGGAGAAGACCACCGGAGGCCAGGAGGATGCAGGTAAGTGTAATGAAGGGAGGGGGGGGTCGCGGGGGGGGAGGGGGGGGTCGCGGGGGTCTGCGATCACGGGGGCGGGGCTTAGCACCAGGGGGCGGGGCTTAGCGTCGGTGGGGGGGTAGTAGCGGTGGTCGGTCGGCGCATGCGCGGGCTCTTAGTCGTGGTATTTTTTCCGAAAATACCGCGACTAGAGTGCGGATGGAATCCGCAGGGACAGAGCTTTATCGCAAGCTCTGGCCCTGCAAGGGATTTATAGTAAATCCCTGTGATATTACCTGAATTCGCAATGCGAATTCACTCGGTAATATCACACTACAATCCGCATTCAATATGCGGATTGTAATAAATAGAGCCCTTAATAGTCTTGTTATTTCTTACCTTGCAAAACTGGTACTGCAGCACTTTCACAATAGCTATGCAGGTCTCAGGGATGGTGATGCTCAAAGCTTGAGAGGAGATGAGGGACCCAAACTTCAGGTCAGCCAGGGACCTTCCTATAGCCAGGAACCTCAGGGTAGCCACTAGCCTCTCCTTAGCAGCAATGGCCATCCACATCTTGGTATTCTGCCCCTGGATGTAGAGAGTTACCAGACACAGCAACTCCTGGAAGGTGGCATCATCCATGCACAGTAAGTTGCTGTATACATGCCTACTCTCCCAGAAGTTACAGGAGGCTCCGTTTTTTCAGGTAACCACCCGCACCCCCGGTAGAGTAGACATTTATTCTGCATTCCTGCACACTTCCTAGTGAAGTGGGCAGAATGGGGAGAATTTCTGCTGTGATAGCGGGTCTATGTGTAGGGGACAGGGCTTAATGATACGATTCTTTGTTAACTGCGTCATTTGGCCCTGCCTCCTATTTAAATTTGAGCCAATCATGGCAAGTTGCTGTGAGGGAGCAGGGCTTAATGATGTGAATCATCAGGCCCCGCCCTCCGTCGCCACCCTCCTGCTTCTCTTACCTGGGCGTCTCCCGGGAAGAAAAAAAAAGGTAGGCAAGTAAGAGTTGCTGTAGTCATCCGGATTGTTCTCCTGAATCTCCATCAGCAGGGACATGTGAGAGCGAGTATCCCTCTGCAGCAGCCACTCCTTCGTCCAGCATGTTCTCCTCCTTTTCTGGGTCCTCTCCTTCAACCACCTTAGCCTCAGCATAGGATAGCAGAACTCTAAGGATCCATCACCACAGAATGCAGGATAGAAGCACTTTGTTAAGCCAGGCAAAACAAAACACAGCACAATAGCAATGTACAGCAGGTACACACCAAGCCTCACTAGCAGGGCCGGATTAACAATGGGGCGGATGGAGCTTCAGCTCCAGGCAATACATGACAATAGGCCCATAGGAATAGGATTCATTGCAATGCAGTGTTGACAGGAAAAATATTTATTTCCTACAACTACCAACAGCCTTGCTCATTCATCCTGAGTCCCGGCCGCCCGAAGTATTGACCTTTCACTTTCACACTCCCTAGCCAAACAGCTGAAGCCACGCCGACCGTGGGGCTGTTTGCAGCCCCGCCCCTCCCATCTGAAGCCCTGCCCACATGCTGACCGAAGCTCAGTCTCTGGTTATGTTAAGCTCCGCCCCCTGGATCACCAAGAGCTGTCCCTGTGTTCCCTGGTCATCCAAAGCTCCGCCTCCTGGGTTATCCTATGAAGCCCTCTGGGTTAGCTGAAGACCCCGACCTGGCCAACACACATTCAACAATTAACAGGTAGGCGTCGTGTCTGGTACCTGTGTATAAACATATTTACATATATAAGTATATACTGTGTGTGTATGTATATGTGTGTATATAATATATATATATATATATATATATATATGTGTTAGGGATGAGCGGGTTCGGATTTCTGAAATCCGAACCCCCCCGAGCCCCCTCGATCCGAGTCGGGAACCGAGTCCGACTCAGGTTTTCCCACTTGACTCGGAACTGAGGCCCTGATTCAGAGCCAGACGCTCTGAATCAGGGCCATCCATCTTGATTTTTAGAGCGGCCTCCTGGCCGCTCGTATAGCTGTGGGTGACCACCCACAGCTATAGCGAGCGGCCAGGAAGATGGTCGCAATGGTCAAGACCATCGCGACCATCGGGCTTGCGACGAGACCCTTGTGATAGGGTCTCATTACCGCAAGCCCTGGAGTGCTTTCGGCTCAAACAGAGCCGAAAGCACTCCCACTGACATCACTTGTGATGTCAGTGGGGCCGGCCCCAGACAGTAGGCGTTCCCATGGGAACGCCTCCATCTGGGCAGCCACGCCCCCGGCATGCCCACCAAAGGGGGCGTGCTGTCACTCACCATCGACAGCACGCCCCCTTTGGTACGAGACCCGGAGCGACGGATTGCCCGTCGCTATCAGGGTCTCATGCATGCGCACGACGAGGTCATGCGCATGTGCACAGGGCCACCATCGACCCGCTTGCGAGCACTTGCGAGCGGGTCTGAATCAGGCCCTGAAATTGAGGTAAAACGTCATCATCCTGCCTTCCGGATTTCGCGGGTTTTGGATTCTATAAAAGGTCCCTGTGCCGGCACCATTTCTCACTCCGGTTGTGGGCAGTGAAGAGGGAGGGTGGGAGTTAGGGCTGGCTGGGCTGTATTGTGTTGTGCTGTGCATCTGTTGTCTATAGGGGCTGTGGCCCTGATTCAGAACCGGACGCTCTGACAGAGTGCTCGCTCTGAATCAGGGCTGTCCCTCTGAATTTAAGAGCGGCCTCCTGGCCGCTCGCATAGCTGTGGGTAACCACCCACAGCTGTAGCGACCGGCCAAAATGATGGCCGTGATGGTCAAGATCATTGCGACCATCGTGCTTGTGAGGAGACCCTTGTGGTAGGGTCTCATTGCCGCAAGCCCTGGAGTGCTTTTGGCTCTATCAGAGCCAAAAGCACTCCCACTGACATCACTAGTGATGTCAGTGGGGTCGGCCCCAGACGGTAGGCGTTCCCATAGGAACGTCTCCATCTGGGCAGCCATGCCCCCGGCACGCCCACCAAAGGGGGCGTGCTGTCACTCACCATCGACAGCACGCCCCCTTTGGTGCGAGACCCATAATGACGGCTTGGCCGTCGTTATTCTGGCATTGCGCATGCCGCCTCCATCGTGCGCATGCGCACTTGGCCAACATCGACCCACTTGTGAGCGCTCAGCACTTGCGAGTGGGTCTGAATTTGGCCCTGTGTCCACTCCTCCAAAGTCCATAGGGGCTGGCTGGGCTGTGTTGTGCTGCTGTTGTCCATAGGGGCTGGCTGGACTGTGTTGTGCTGCTGTTGTCCATAGGGGCTGGCTGGGCTGTGTTGTGCAGTCAGTTGTCCATAGGGGCTGTGTCCACTCCAAAAGTCTATAGGGGCTGGCTGGGCTATGTTGTGCAGTGTCCCATAAAGGCTGTAGTCCTCAAGGGGTGCTGTAGTGTTGTCCAGGGGGTGATATATCCATCAGGGGTGCTCCCCCCAAGTGTCATAAGTAAAGGGCCAGCTGGCTCATCTCTTAAAGTGTGGTGTAACCCCCAAAGTGCACTTAAAAAAAATTATTATTTTCTGTGTTGTGAATTGTGTGCGCTGTAGCCGCACGTCCATCAACAAAGGAGCAGCTCCAAGCATGTACCTGTGTCATAAGTCTGTTAAATGGTGGTGTAACCCCCAAAGTGCACTCCAAAAAAACAAAAAAATTCTTCTTTTCTGTGTTGTGAATTGTGGGCCTGATTCAGAGCCGCTCGCTCTGACAGAGCGCTTGCTCTGAATCAGGGTCGGGCTTTTTTTTAAGGAGAGGCCTCTTGGCCGCTCGCATAGCTGTGGGTAACCACCCACAGCTAATGCGAGTGGCCAGGATGATGGTCGTGATGGTCAAGACCATCACGACCATCGGGATTGCGACGAGACCCTTGTGGTAGGGTCTCATTCTTCGCAAGCCCCAGAGAGCTTTCGGCTCTAACAGAGCCGGAAGCTCTCCACTGACATCACTCATGATGTCAGTGGGGCCGCCACCAAATGGCAAGCATTTCCTCGGGATCGCCTCCATTTGGGCAGCCACCCCCCAGCCCGCCCACCAAAGGGGGTGAGCTGTCACTCAACATCGACAGCTCGCCCCCTTTGGTGCGAGTCCCGGAGCGACGGATTGCCCGTCGCTACCTGGGTCTCGCACATGCGCACGATGGAGCCGGCTCCATCGTGCGCATGCGCTGTGGGCCACCATCGACCCGGTTGCGAGCACTCAGCACTTGTGACCGGGTCTGAATCAGGCCCTGTGTGCGCTGTAGCCGCACGTGCATCAACAAAGGAGCAGCGCCAAGCGTGCACCTGTGTCATAAGTCTGTTAAAGGGTGGTGTAACCCCCAAACTGCTCTCCACAAAAAATAAACAATTCTTCTTTTTTCTCTGTGTTTATGTGTGAAATGTATGCGCAGTAGCCGCACGTGCATCAACAAAGGAGCAGCGCCAAGCATGCACCTGTGTCATAAGTAAAGGGCCGGCTGGCTCATCTGTTAAAGGGTGATGTAACCCACAAAGTGCACTCCAAAAGAAAATTTTTCTTTTCTGTGTTTGTGAATTGTGTGCGCTGTAGCCGCACGTGCATCAACAAAGTAGCAGCACCAAGCGTGCACCTGTGTCAAAAGTCAAGGTCCGGCTGGTCTGTTGAAAGGTGGTGTAACCCCCAAAGTGTACAAAAGAATAAAAATATATATCATTCTGTTTGTTTGCACCTTAGCCACACATGCATCAACAAAGTAGCAGCGCCAAGTGTGCACCTGTGTCCTAAGTCAAGGGCCGGTTTGGACATCTGGTCCGGACTGAAGGACCTGCCAACAATTTCTGACATGTCTACTGTCACTGCATATGATACTGTCACCATTGACAGAATGGTAGAGGATTACATCGGTGACAGCACATCCAAGTAGGCATGTCAGACAGTCTCTACCTGTACTGGCAGGAAAAAGAGGCAATTTGGAGGCCCCTGTGCAAACTGGCTCTATTTTACCTGAGTTGCCCCCCCTCCAGTGTGTACTCCGAAAGAGTGTTTAGTGCAGCCGGGAACCTTGTCAGTGAAAGGCGTAGGAGGTTGCTTTCACAAAATGTGGAGATGATGTTCATCAAAATGAATTGTCAATTCTTCCAGGGAGACCAGCCTCCAGAAAGTACAGAGGGACCTGTGGTGGTGGATTCCAGCAGGGACAAATTAATACTCTGTGAGAATGAGGATATACACAACACTGAAGAGGGTGAGGAATCACTGGATGAGGAGGATGAGGACGACAACTTGCATAAGTAGAGCCAGTTTGTGCAGGGACAGATTAATTGCCAGCTTGTTTTGTGGGGGCCCAAACGAATCAATCATTTCAGCCACAGTCATGTGGCAGACCCAGGGCTGGATTAACAATGGGGCAGATGGAGCTTCAGCTCCAGGCCCCCCAATTAAAATAGGCCCACACCACAAGGATCCGCTGGGAGACAGTGCTGGCAGGGGAAAAAAAATTCCAGTCACTACCAGCGGCCATGTGAGACTCTGCTCATTCCATCTCTTGCGCCCCACCCCCCCATTTGGACCTCTCCATCCTTCGGTAATCTCATATGCCATTGCAACAAGCTTCACATGGCCCCCTTGCACTGCATACTGTCGCAGCCCCGGCACGTCCTCTGCGCTGGGACGTTGAGTGACGTCACTAAAGGGGCGGAACTAACTCCGATGCGCCAGATACTGGAATTGAATATGTGCCGCCCACAATTAGCGATGTGTGATCCAGGCAACTGGCTCAAGAGGTGCATGGGTCCCTGCTCCTTGACAACACCTGACCTCATCTCTGCTATGATGAGGTCCAACACTGCTGCTGCCTATCGGCCCTTTCATTGAGGAGAGAAGACAATACAGTGTAAGTTAAGCTACCTACTGGAGTTCTGTGGGACCATAGATAGAGAAGGAGAGGTGGGGAAGGGGGCGGGTATAAACAGCACAGTAGGGAAAATACATACACTGGGGCACAATACATTACATATGGGCAGGGGCGCCGAGAGGGGGGAGGAGCGGGTACAGATTACCGGGGCCCGGGCTTCCTGAGGGGCCCGGGTCCAGCGCCGCTCCCCCTCCCTCACAGCAGCCCAGCACACAGCGTGTGCTGAGCTGCAGTAGAGACTGCTCGTGGCTGCTGAGCAGCAGCCACAGCAGTCTCCTATGCCTGTGGGGGGGAGCGATCACACTGATCGTGCCCCCCCTGGCTTTGAGCAGGGCTGAGGGGGCACAGAGTGCCCCACTCCCCAGCGCACAGCGCTGCGAAGCAGCACTGCATATCTTTTTTTTTCCCGGACAGGGGGCATGGCCATGCCGCCTGCGATTAGGCCATGCCCCCCTATTACCCGGGCCCGCCGCGGCTCTCAGAGGGCCTGCATATGGGTGGCTCAGAGTTACTAATAAATTATATTAAGATGGGGATGCAGAGCACTGTAAGGGAATAAAGAGTTCAAAAAGGAACATACAAGGGGAGATAAGGAGTTCATTTAAAAAAATACAGATGGGGAACAATGAAGAACTCAGAAAAGGAAAGCACAATGCAGAACATGGAACAGAAGGTAGCAAAATAAAGACCATATACTGTAGGTGCTGGAGGGGGTGGGGTGGGATGCAATACAGGACATACTGTAGAGGGTCACATACAGACATAGAGGCAATTACAGACATACAGGGTCACATCCGGACATACTGTAGAGGGACACATGGACATAGAGGGGCACATACGGACATAAAGGGGCACATAAGAGGCACTTACAGACATACAGGGTCACATACAGACATAGGGCCTGATTCAGAGCCGGACGCTATTTGCAGACGGTCGTTCTGAAAAAGGGGCCGGATATTTAAATGAAGCACTCGCTCTTTGCGGTCTGTGGACACCTCTAAGTCTGAACAAGCGAACGAAACATGCGCTCACTATTTTGAAAAAATGCCCCCTGGCTGCTCGCATCATACGTCATCTCCACTATTTATTAGATTAATCGAGTACATCGAATGGCGTATGAACTGCTCGCTATTCTTGTGGTAGCATTTTCCTACCGCAATCATGCGAGCAGTTCAGGCTAAAAGACAACCAAGTGACGTGGTCGATGACGCTGCTTTGTTAATTATGCACTCCCATTAAATGTTTGGAGTGCACTTTGGGGGTTACAGCACCTTTTAACGGTCAAGCCAGCCGGCCCTTTACTTATGACACAGGCGCACGCTTGGCACTACTTTGTTGATGCACGTGCGGCTACTGCGCACACAATTCACAAACACAGAAAAAATATTTTTTTTAGCACTTGGGGTGAGCACCCCTGATGGACAGAGCACCCCCTGGACAACACTACAGCACCCCTTTAGGACTGGGACACTGCACAGGACTTTGGAGTGGACACAGCCCCTATGGACAACTGACTGCACAACACAGTCCAGCCAGCCCCTATGGACTTTGGAGGAGTGGACACAGCCCCTATGGACAACAGCAGCACAGCACAACACAGCCAGCCCCTATGGACAACAGCAGCACACCACAACACAGCCAGCCCCTAGGGACTTTGGAGGAGTGGACACAGCCCCTATGGACAACAGCTGCACAGCGCAGCACAGCACAGCACAACACTACACTACACAGCCCAGCCAGCCCTAACTCCCACCCTCCCTCTTCACTGTCCACAGCCGAGTGAGAAAATGGCGCCGACGTGGGTACCTTATATAGAATCCAATACCCGCGAGACCCGGAAGGCGGGATGATGACGTTTTGCCTCGATTTCAGATCCGAGTCAGGTGGGAAAAGTTGAGCCTGACTCGGATCGGGGGGGCTCAGGGGGGTTCGGATTTCAGAAATCCGAACCCGCTCACCCCTAATATATATATATATATATATATATATATATATATATATATATCCCCAAACAGGCGGCACTCCCTGGTCATGCAATCAGGTAATTAGGATGCAATATCCAATACCAATTCAATTTGAATTGGATATTGCATCCTTATTACCTGATTGCATGACCTGTGAGTGCCGCCTGTTTGGGGAGATACATTTGGGCTTGGAACTTGGTCCGTGGATGGCACCTGGGCAAGTAACACCATTTAAATTGGAGTGCCGGCCTGTCTTTTCTCTCTCTCTCTTTCTCTCTCTTTTATATTTAATTTTTTCATCATTGCTCTTTTGAAGCCGTCCTCTACCTACCCGTGTTTTTTGCAAGGCCGGTTCTGGATAGAACAACAGCCTCAGAGAAATGAACACGGGATATGGAATAGATAGCAGTAAGTTCCATTAGGAGGAAGGACAATTTAATGAAAGAAATAAAAACATTTTATGTAAGTTTGTGTGTGTGTGGGGGGGAGCAGCTCTATGAAGGCGACATCCTTGTGACTTGGTATGTATTTCATCATGGTAATTCCTGGGATCTATGGGTATTGTATTACATTAGGGCTATCAGTCGACTCTCTCAGGTCCTGTGAAAGTCAGGGGATAGTCGTAATGTAATACATGCAGCGCTCATAATAGGCCATTTATAAATTTCAGCTCCAGGGCTATGTGGACCTTAATCTGGTACTGGGCAGACCCTGGCGCTGAAATGATTGGTTTGTTAAAATGTGCATGTCCTGTTTATACAACATATGGGTGGTTGGGAGGGCCCAAGAACAATTCCATATTGCACCTCTTTTTTTTCTTTGCATTATGTATTGTTTGGGGCCTAGTTTTTCAAACTGCCATCCTGTCTGCCACTGCAGTGTCACTCCTAGATGGGCCATGTGTTTGTGCCGCCCACTTGTGTTGCTTAGCATAGATATCCAGCTACCTCGGTACAACCTTTTAGCCTTAAAAACAATATTGTGAGGTGTGAGGTGTTCAGAATAGACTGGAAATGAGTGGAAATTAATGTTATTGAGGTTAATAATAGCAAAGGAGCAGAAAAACCCACAAATTCTGTGATTTTAGCTGTTTTTATGCTTTTTTTCAAAAAAATACAGATCCAAAACACAAAACCAAGAACCCAAAACACGGAAGGGTGGTTTTGGCAAAACCAACCCAGATCCAAAACACGAAGAAAGATCCAGATCCAAAACCAAAACACAAAACACGAAACGTGGCCGGTGCACACCCCTGATATGTGTTCAATGTGAGAATGGAAGGCACTCACCAGACCTCAAGTAAATCAGTACAGTAGCCACTCCATAGGTACAACATGACAACAAAGACCCACCATATCAGGCACAGATTACATCGCTATATCCCCGAGCCCCATATGTACCTATGAAGAAGTAGTCAAAAAATATTTTAAAAAAAGAATTCAAAAATATAGGGCCCGATTCAGACCCGAATGCAACGCTGCATTCGCACGCTGCCAAAAGAGCTAAATTATGCAAATCCAGTGATCGCACGGCCTGGCTTAAGGATGCCCTCTATGTCTTAGCATGTGGCGGCAGTGCAGCCACACGCCACTCTAATGCCGCCCCCTTTCCCTTTGCAGGAAACGTCATCTCCAGGAAGTGTATTAAACAATCAGTAACATCGAGAACCATCAGAAGCATACACAGTGCTTGTGGTAGACCCTACCCTACTGCAAGCACTGCGAGTGCTTCAGCCAAAAAAAACAGCAGGTGACGTGTACAATGATGCTCCACTTTAATTATGCACGCCCAAATAACGCTGCTCAGACATGCCTGCGTTCGCACCACCACTCCCCCATTTTCAAGGGCCTTCCCCTGTTACCACCCACAAACAGCACATTCTGTCACTCAAACTAGCGGGCCATCTATGTTTTCTGAGCAATCACTTCCCGATCACTATGAGAGGCTCGCACATGTGCATATTGCTGCATGCGTAGATGGGCGACAATCGCCCATAGCATGCGAACGCAGCCTAGCGACTGGGTCTGAATCGGGCCCATAGTGCCAAAGTGTGTTCCAGCATAGAATGCATAGCAGAAGTCAGGTTTTATTCCTCTGTTTTATTAGTATAAAGTCTGAAAATAGGCTATCAAACAGCAGCATGTTAACATGTCAATGAATGCATAATACCATTAGTTACTAAAGGTCACTATAGATAAAACAACAAGCCACGCAAAAAAACTTACAGAAATGGCTGCTCCTGCACAGGCCCTTGCGTTCCACCTTGCAACGCAAGGCTAGACTTGCTTACTCCAACTACGTGCACTAGACAAAACTCAATTCAAGATGGGTACCAAGCATAAATCCATCATCTGCATCCTACAGTGAAATGCAGGTCGGGCATGGGCACCCCTTTAGTATCTAATGGTGTTATGCATACATTCATATGTTAACACACTGCCATATTTGATAGCTTATTTGCAGACTTAATATGAATAAAACAGAGCTTGTGATGTCACTTCTGGTATGTTTCACGGTGGAACGCAATTTGTTTGGCTCTACTTTTGACTACATTTTCATGGATATAAATAAGGGACACAGAGAAATAGTAATGTAATCTCTGCCTGATATGTTGTGTATTTGTTGTCACACTGCATCTACTGACAGAACAGAAATGTCGATGACCAGAGATGGTATGGATTGGTTCTACTTCTAATAAATGCTGATGTACTGATTTATTTCAGGTCTGGTGAGGGCTTTCCATCCTCATTTTGGAACTATTACTATATGAATGGGTTATCTTTGGAGGTGCACCCCAGCATTTGTCCCTGAACTGAGATGGGAGTGCAGAACTTTTGGAAAGATAAATAGATAGGATAAATATATAGACAGATGATAGATAGACTAGATTGCACATGAGTGGTGTGGTCACTCGAAACGGGGCTGTGTCAGCTTAATATGCCCCTTTTTCTCATCATTCTGGGGGCATGTCCAACACTCCGGCAGCTGGAGGCTACTCCCTGTCACTGATTGTGGTGAGGCAGACCCCAGGCAGAGTGCTGTGATGTGACTCACTCAGCAGCGCAGCTAATGGTGCCGGCAGTAATGTTGTAGGGGGTATCACGTACCGGCTGCTTATTCTTAATTGTATATCATACCAACTTATTTGCACCACTAAATGCTGTGACAAATATTAGAAATGCACATAGTACATGTGTTGGAGTTTTGGCTGTGCAGAATTGATTGGGAACTTATAAGCAAGAGTCATTTTTCTTGTGTATGGGATCGCAGGTGCAGGATGTGACACGCCCCTGAAATGGTTGCGGCACTCGTGTTATTTGCCCCCACTGCCTGTTACCTCCCCAAAACACTCACCAACTGTTAATCACAATGCAAGTAAAAAGTACCATGATGCAGCTTAGATGCATACACAGTTTATTGACAATTTCTCAAATGCAAAATATTGGCATTGCTTACAACTCTGGGGGTTGAAGGTAGATGCTAGCTATGCCCTCCATGGAAAAAGCCACATCTTCGACACAGGGCACACCCCCAATGTAGACCACACCCACACCATACTTGACATGCCCCCACATCACTAATCACACCGCCACAGCACTCGTCACACCCCATGCAGTGGCATACAATAGGCCCTTCATGAACTTTAGCTCCAGGCCCATGTGGACATTAATCTGGCACTGCTGACTAGTCACAGAGCAGAAGTGCAAAGACCTAAAATGGCGCCTGCTTTGTATGTAATACCCTGTGTGCCTTGCAGCTGGAACCAGGGGCGTAGCTAGAACTTTTTGGGCCCCATAGCAACATTTTTAAGGGGACCCCCTAACTTAGGTCTTACACAATAACCACAGTAGTTCCCCTAAAACATTAAATGTCCACTGTAATGGGGCCCCTTATGCAATGCCCACTGTAATGGTGCCCCTTACGGAGTGCCCCCAGTAGTAAGCCCCCTGTAGTTGCCCCCATAAGTGAGCCCATTGTAGTTGCCCCCTGTAGTGAGCCCCCTGCAATGCCCCCAGTAGTGGGCCCCTTGTAGCTGCCCCCAGTAGTGAGCCCCCTGTAATGCCCCCAGTAGTGAGCCCCCTGTAATGCCCCCAGTAGTGAGCCCCCTGTAGCTGCCCCCAGTAGTGAACCCCCTTTAGCTGCCCCTGTAATGACCCCCCTGTAGCTGCCCCCTGTAGTGAGCCCCCTTTAATGCCCACAGTAGTGAGCCCCCTGCAATGCCCCCAGTAGTGGGCCCTTTGTAGCTGCCCCCAGTAGTGAGCCCCCTGTAGCTGCCCCTGTAATGACCCCCCTGTAGCTGCCCCCAGTAGTGAGCCCCCTGTAATGCCCCCAGTAGTGAGCCCCCTGTAATGCCCCAGTAGTGAGCCCCCTTTAATGCCCACAGTAGTGAGCCCCCTGCAATGCCCCCAGTAGTGGGCCCCTTGTAGCTGCCCCCAGTAGTGAGCCCCCTGTAGCTGCCCCTGTAATGACCCCCCTGTAGCTGCCCCCAGTAGTGAGCCCCCTGTAATGCCCCCAGTAGTGAGCCCCCTGTAATGCCCCCAGTAGTGAGCCCCCTGAAGCTGCCCCCAGTAGTGAGCCCCCTGTAGCAGCCCCCAGTAGTGAGCCCCCTTTAATGCCCACAGTAGTGAGCCCCCTGCAATGCCCCCAGTAGTGGGCCCCTTGTAGCTGCCCCCAGTAGTGAGCCCCCTGTAGCTGCCCCTGTAATGACCCCCCTGTAGCTGCCCCCAGTAGTGAGCCCCCTGTAATGCCCCCAGTAGTGAGCCCCCTGTAATGCCCCCAGTAGTGAGCCCCCTTTAATGCCCACAGTAGTGAGCCCCCTGCAATGCCCCCAGTAGTGGGCCCCTTGTAGCTGCCCCCAGTAGTGAGCCCCCTGTAGCTGCCCCTGTAATGACCCCCCTGTAGCTGCCCCCAGTAGTGAGCCCCCTGTAATGCCCCCAGTAGTGAGCCCCCTGTAATGCCCCCAGTAGTGAGCCCCCTGAAGCTGCCCCCAGTAGTGAGCCCCCTGTAGCAGCCCCCAGTAGTGATCCCCCTGTAATGCCCCCAGTAGTTGCCCCCAGTAGTGACCCCCCTGTAGCTGCCCCCAGTAGTGAGCACCCTGTAGCTGCCCCCAGTAGTGAGCCCTCTGTAGCTGCCCCTGTAATGAGCCCCCTGTAGCTGCCTCCAGTAGTGAGATCCCAGTAGCTGCCTCCCTCCCCTCCTACCCCCGCACGCGCACACACACACAAAAACCATTTACATTATCCCTGCTCCTGTGACGCCACCGTCTGCCCTGGCGCCAGCTCCCGGCACTAAGGGAGTGACGTCATGACGTTACTCCCATAGTGCTCTGCGGGACCCAGAAGACGGAGCTCACTCCTGAGGTCCGTCCCCGGTGCCCGCTCCTCGGCACTATGGGAGTGACGTCATGACATCACTCCCATAGTGCACTGCAGGACCCGGAAGACGGAGTGAGCGCCGTCCTCCGGCTGCCGTCGGGGGTTTGAATAGGAGCCGGGCGTCCGCTGGTAACACAATCTCAGCGGGCGCCCGGTATATGGAGGGTGCAGGGGGTACGAACGCTGGGCCGGTGGGCCCCTTAAGCTGCCAGGCCCCATAGCAACCGCACCCCCTGCACCCTCCATAGTTACGCCACTGACTGGAACTCTAATATAGGGTAATATTGCCCTATTGTGATGTATAGCACTGCAACTAACATTAGTGCACAATGATATTAGAGGTAGAGTTATTTTATTTATTGTAACAGAGACTATGTAAATGATATTGGGGCAAGTTGTTCCTGTATGCCCCATTCTATTACACTATAAGGTGACTGACTCATCTGCCCTGCAACTGCTATGAATTTCCCTGCCAGTTACAAGCAGGGGAGTCAGGGTGCTCTCTCCATTCAGATCAGGAGCTACAAGCTAGTAAAAGGTGTCCACATTCAGCAACCCCTTTCTCCAACCTACACTGGACTTGGTCTCTGCCAAGGGGGAAGGCAAGTGGCATGAGCCAGGTTATAAATAGGACTGCAGCAGTAACTGACGGTTGGTTAACTGATGGAGAGGGTAAGCAGAGCAGCAGAGGAGGAACTCCCGGAGACAATGGAGTCATTTGCCGCCGGGCACCAGCCCTGAAGGGGGCACCAGGTTCCATTGTCACCCGGCCATTCCGGGCACTGCTGTGGAGCTGCATGGAGAAGGAGCGCTCCACAGCACCTCCAGTGGCGTAACTATGGATGGTGCAGGGGGTGCGGTCACACCCCCTGCATCCTCCATTTGCCGGGCGTCCGCTGAGTGTGTTACCAGCGGCCGCCCGCTCCTTCTTTCCTCCCTCCCCCTGGCACCAGCAGCAGCCGGAGCTCACTCATGAGCTCCGACTTCTGTGTACCACAATGCACTATGGGTTTGTTGTCATGACATCACTCCCATAGTGGGCGCCGGGGATGGACGGCAGCAGCACTGGAGCGGGATTTAAGGTAAATATTGTTTTTTTTTTCTTTGTATGTGTGTGCGCGTGTGGGGGGGCTCACTACAGGGGGCATTACTGGGGGCACTACAGGGGGCATTACTGGGGGCACTACAGGGGGCTTACTACTGGGGGCTTACTACTGGGAGTACTACAGGGGTCTTACTACTGGGGGCACTACAAGGGCTTACTACTGGGGGCATTACAAGGGGCACTACAGGGGGCTTACTACTGGGGGCACTACAGGGGACTTACTACAGGGGGCATTACAGGGGGCTTACTACTGGGGGCACTACAGGGGCTTACTACTGGGGGCACTAAAGGGGGCACTACAGGGGCTTACTACTGGGGGCCCTACAGGGAGCTTACTACTGGGGGCACTACAGCACTACAGGGACCTTACTACTTGGGGCATTATTGGGAGCACTACAACTGGGGGCACTACAGGGGCCCTTACTACTGGAGGCACTTCAAGAGGCATTACTACTGGGGCACTGCAGGGAGCATTACTACCGGGGGCACTACTGGAAGTACTGCATAGGGGGACCATTAATAGGGAGCACTACATATGTGGGCACTGCATAGGGGGACCTCTACAGAGGGCACTGCACAGAGGGACCACTATTGGGGGAACTGCATAGGGGGGTGGTGACAGCTGGGGCTGGCATAGGTGCTGGGGGGTGGTACATTTTAATTTGGGGGGGCACCAACATTTATCTTGCCTCTAGGCACCTGGGATGAAGTTACACCACTGCAGAGCAGGATCCGGCCAGTGTGAGAGCCACCACAGAGCAAAGCAGTGGTCCCTGAATGCCGACTGACTCTACAAAAAGGCAGGAAAAGTTATCACAGGGCTTCTAAGAGAAGTCAGGATGGCTTAGTACACTCATAGGACTGCTGATTTGGTGGATAGGCTGCCTGTCATCATCTTGCCTCACCCAGTGACAGAGGATCAGCCCTACAGCAGGAGACAATGTAATGGTTTGTCCAACAGGTACTGAACCAGCTCTCCCAGCACAGCTCCTCCACACTGCACCTCTCAGCTGTAGGATCATAAGGATTAGAAATAAACCTTTACAGTTTCCATCAGCTAGTAATAGAGCTATTAACAAACAGTGGGCAGGCAGCTAGCTATAACAGACATTGGACCTCATTGAGAGTCGGTCGAAGCGGCCGCACGGTCGTACGGGAAAAGGAGCCCGGATATGTAAATGATTCCCTCGCAAGTTGCGTCCCTAAGTTCAGATCGTTAGTTGGCCGACCAAGGGGTGGATGTGGTCGGATCACTAAAAATACGCCCACTTCTCGTACGCATAACACGTCATCTCCGGCTACATAAGGATTAATCGCGAGCATCGTATGCCATC
The DNA here is from genome assembly GCA_031769625.1 of Taudactylus pleione. Taxonomy (NCBI): domain Eukaryota; kingdom Metazoa; phylum Chordata; class Amphibia; order Anura; family Myobatrachidae; genus Taudactylus; species Taudactylus pleione. The sequence goes on from JAUIMM010000334.1 coordinate 972,541, forward strand.
GGAACTGGTCATACAGCTAAAGGTTGACCTGACCCTCTCTTAAGCTCTACGATCATGTCAGTGTAAAAACCTCCCTTGTCACATGTGCCATGACGCTACTTTGCTAATTATGCACTTCTATAAACCGTATGCACTCCCATAAAACGCCGTTCGCATAATGAGGCACGCCTGCCTTCCGATCTCCACTCCCCCATTTTCAAGCACCTTCCCCTGTTACCACTCACAAACGCCTCAATCTGTCACTAAAACTACCGACCTGGCTGTGTTCAAGGAGAGAGAAATTTCTGATCGTAGCGGCTAGTTTGTGCACGCGCACTGCGAACTGTACGCATGCGCAGCATAGCGAACATCGGTGGCGTACGACCGAGCGGCCGCTTCGACCGACTCAGAATGAGGTCCATTATCCTCACAATAATCAAATGCAGGGAACCAACCCACACAGTCAGCATAGAGACCTGAGGTACTGAATAACCAAGCGCAAGAAGCCTGCTCATATGTTCAACATTGTTACTGGACATACTGCAAAAGTCTTATTCAGGGAACCAGTTCACATGTCCAGAGTAGTACAGTAACGTTATCCTGGAAACCAGCCCATACTCACAGTTGGATCTGTCAACTAAATGGCCGCAACAGGTAGCTGGTAATTTAAATCCCCTAAGAGAAAGGGATTATCACAGGGACAAAGGACAGATAATAGACTGTCATTTTTTTGTGTGACCCGGGTCAATTAGTTTAAAGGTAATATACCTACATTATAGTATTGCAGTCAATCTGAATGTTAAATGTTTGTGCATATAGTTATGTAAAGTAATGTTGTAGTGTATCTGTTAGTAAAACATTGTAAAGAGAGAATTGTCCTGCGCTTGACTTGTTCCTCGAAGGGATATTGTTAGTTTGAGGTGGGAAGTTCTGACATACAAAACTGCTTGTGATAAGTTTAAAAATATTTTAAGTGTTTACAGAGGAGTGTAAACTTTTTCAGTTTCAAGAAGTATCCAGTAAAATAAAACTATTAGGGGCCTGTTCATCATACCTTAAAATTCGATGGAGGTAATTAGGTTTAGAACTCGCATGGAGTTCTACCTAATTACAGGAGGAATTCATCATTCCTCTTCTCCATAACTATCTATTCCGAAAAGCTGTCATTTTTGCGATGACAGCTTTTCTGGAAATATATCATTTTCCCACTCTACACTAACTTACCGCAGCTGGAATCCATGCTGCCCATGTGCTGTTAAATTTTAAACCCAGCGCATGCTCAGCACTACGTACAGCTGCAGTAATTTTGTGTACCCCACAATGTTTCAGCTCTACTCAGAGGCGCCGAGAGGTGGGGGAGCGGGTACAGTTTACCCGGGCCCGGGCTTCCAGAGGGCCCGGCGGGGGCCCGGGTCTGGCGCCGCCCCCCCCTCACTTCCTCCCTGCGTGTGCTGGGCTGCAGTGGGAGATTGCTTGCGGCTGCTAAGCAGCAGCCACAGCAATCTTCTATGCCTGAAAGGGGGAGCGATCACACTGATCTCGCCCCCAACTGGATTTGCGCCAGGCTGAGGGGCTCACAGCTTCGCGGCGCTGCAAAACACAATTTATTTTCAAGGGGGCATGGCCACGACTTCTAAAATTAGGCCATGCCCCCTCTTTACCGGGGCCCCGCGTGGTTCTCTACGCCCCTGGCTCTACTCACTGACTGAGTCACAGAAGGTGGAAGTTCTCTTGGGACAACTGAAGGGCTCGGCATTAAGAGAGGTTAATTCCTGACCTAACCAAGAGATGGCTATGGTGGAGCAGGTTTTAGATAAACTGACTGTCATCTTCGAGACAAAAACAGTCTCTGAACTAAAAATTTGTTTTTATGCCAGAAAACAACAATATGGAGAAACTGTTCAGGACTTTGCCCTAAGTCTTCAAGAGGCTCTACAGGCCATTCAGAATATTGACAAAGATGAATTTCATCAAGCAGATAAGACTTTGATAGATCAATTTACTGAAGGGGTACGAGGGGAGTCATTAAAAGCTCCTCCACCTACATACTCCAGATGACTTTCCTAAAGTTTAAGGAGACAGCCATTTGAGTAGTTCGAGCGAATCAAACTCCAGAGTCACAGAATGATGAAGTCGTATCAAGTCATCTTACACAGTTTACCCAGAAGCCTACTTCCAACCCTTTGGAAACCATTAGACACCAACTGGCTGATCTCACAAAAGATTTTCGAAATTGGAGGGAGGAACATCGTGAAAACAGGAGCTATTGGAGAACACCCGGGGAACCTGGTAGAATCCACAAAGGTCAGGAAGGAGGGAGACTGACCAATTTGATCCACAGGGCAGGCCCATCTGCCGAAGATGCCAACACAGTGGTCACATCGAGCATAACTGCTATCAAGAAGAACCTTTAAACCCCAGCAGCAGCCATGGACCAACCCTCGGGAGACACAACAGGAATCATAAGGAGTCGTGGCCACGGTATATTGGTCAATGTCTCATGCTGGAAATTAAGAAAAATGGCATTACAGTACCTGCCTTACTTGACACTGGTTCTCGGGTCATCACCATTCAATTTGTATGTTTTGACCAATATTGGAGAGGAGAAGAAATTGTTTCACAGCCCCCAAACTGGATACAGCTCCTTGCAAGTGATGGGATGAGTATTTCCTGCTGAGGGTATTGAGAGTCGAGTATTTAGATAGGAGAGGCCCTGCTCCCATGTCAATGGTGTATAATCACCAACGTTGAAGAAAAGCATGTTCCACCTATGATTCTGGGGATGAATGTCTTGCAACATTGCCCGGAAGAACTGATTCCTGCTCTAAAAAATAAAGCCTAAACTATGATATGTCCTGCTAAGCAAATGTTACAAAGAGCTATCAGAATACTCCAGTCTTACCAAAATTTTTCAGATTCTCAAGGGAGAGTAGGGAAGGTTAGAGTGGCAGATTGCTATCCAATAGTCTTACAACCCAACATGGAAACAATTGTGATATGTAAAGCCAGAGTAGGACTGAACGGGCAAGATTACAAAGCCCTGGTGGAGACCAAAATAAACACAGGAATTTCCATAGCCGTCATCGCCCGAAGCGTGGTCAAAGTGAGAAATGGACGTCTGCCATTGTAGATTATGAACCCACATGACCATCCCATTCAACTTTATCGCAATCAAACACTGGCAAAACTCACTAGGGTGACTTTTGAGGATATTACCCCTCTTCCAACACTCTTCAACAGACTGCATTTCCAACCGATTATTCAAAAGAATCAAAAGTTCCACTGTGGTGGGAGGAAATTCAAATCAGTGATTATAAAAGTCCAGAAGAGCAGAAGCTTGGAGTGTTGGCCAAAGTGAAAAAGAATCAGTTAGCTTTCAGTCAAAATGCAAGCGACTTTGGTTGTGTTAGTGAAATACAGCATCAAATACCCACTAGACACCATTGCCCAATTAGGGAAACACATCGGCCTCTTGCACCTGCACTTTATCAACCAGGGAAATGCATGTTGGAAGAGATGAAGTCGGCTGGTGTGATCCGGGACAGCCATAGGCCTTGGGCTGCACCTATAGTACTGGTTAAGAAGAAAGATGGAAGCCTGAGATTCTGTGTGAACTATCAGAAGCTCATCCAGGGATGCATATCCATTGCCTCGAATAGAGGAATACTTGACAGCTCTTAAATCCGCCACCTTCTTCTCCACTCTAGATCTTATGAGCGGATATTGGCAAAGTGCAAGTAGCCCCTGATGATCGGGAAAAAACAGCCTTCACAATGCCTATGGGACTCTATGAGTTTGATTGTATGCCCTTTGGGCTTACTAATGCACCTGCAACCTTCCATTGCATTATGGAACATTGTTTGGGACACAAGAATTATGATATTGTGCTTCTATACCTAGATGACATCATCATACTCTCGAAAACATATCAAGAACACCTGCAGCACCTCGAAGATGTATTTCAACAGCTGATCAAATATGGATTGAAGATTAAACCATCAAAATGCCACCTACTTAAGCCTTTAGTAAGATACCTTGGACACATTGTGAGTGCTCAAGGAATAGCGCCTGACCCAGAGAAGGTAAGAGCTGTAAGAAAATGGCTAGCTCCTTCGACTGTAAAAGAGGTGCAGATGTTCCTTGGATTTGTGGGGTATTACTGCCGATTTGTGAAGGATTATGCCAAGATTGCTGCTCCCATTCATGAATTGTTGTGAGGGGTACCAAAGTGTCAATGGAGCAAAAATTCCCCAATCGAATTGAAAAGCATACAGCAAGAAGCATTTGATCATTTAAAGCAATAACTTATCAAAGCACCACTAGTGGCATATCCAGATTACCAACAACCTTTCCTGCTATACACAGACAATAATCCTTTGGCTCATCTGCAAACTGCAAAGCTTAGGGCACTGGAGCAGAGATGGTCATCTAGATTGGCTAATTTTAACTACTCCATCAAATACCGAAGTGGACATGTGAACAGTAACGCTGATGCCCTCTCTCGTCTGCCCAATCAAGAAGAGGATGAACAGGAGGATGCTTGGGAAACTGTAGAGTTGCCCTCCTTTCTATCTGTGCCAGTACAGCAATGCGCTACCATAATCCAAATTACACCATCCTCAGACTCTGAATCAAGAAGTCCCTAACAAAACAGCAAAACAGGAGATTGGCTGGAAAGTCAAATAGAAAGTCCTATTATCTCCCATCTCACAAGATTATTACAGAATGAAGAGTCACTGACTAACAGCTGAACTGGAACTAATTTAGTTATGGCACCAGAAAGACTGCCTATGAGTAGAGAAAGGGATGGTAGTCAGCTACATACAACCAAAGACCCATATGAAAAGCAAGCAGTTGGTCATTCCCATGCAACACATTAGGAAATAGCTAGAGGTCTATCATGATCAGTCTGGGCACTTTGGGGTTTTCAAAACTGAAAGTACCATTCAGAAGAGGTACTATTGGATTGGTATGAGAGCAAACGTAGAAAAATGGTGTGAGGAATGTAATGTCTGCAGCATCAAGAGAAATGCCAGGCCACAGCAGAAAGCACCACTATATCCCATCACAAGTAGCAGACCATTGGAGCTAGTCTCTCTTGATCATCTCAAATTAGAGTGCAGGCAAACAGATTTACATATTAACCATAATTGACCACTACTCAAAGTATGTTGTAGCTGTTTTGTTACCAGATCTTACAGCTAAAATGACAACTAAAACATTTTGGAGAAGTTTTGTGAGGCCTTATGCATATCATGAGAGGATCTTAACGGATCAAGGGGCAGCATTTGAATCTCTGCTCTTCACCAAACTGTGTAAACTATATGTCACAAGCCGTGGCAGCGGCTTGTTTCCCACCGGCTCGGGACCTACACTGACTCAAAATCCGGTTCCGCTGATTACCAAGCACCGGGGATGCTGCAGAGAGTGACTCATACTCCATATGCTGCTGATTGGCTGCTCCTCCTATTTGTAGCTTCCAGATTCATTCCCCCTCGCTGGTTATAGAGTTTCCTCCTACAGCTCGGTCTGGTTGTTCCAGCTATCCTCCGTGATTGTCTACACTTCAGCCGCTGCTTCTATTTACCACTGCTTCTATTTACCACTCTCCGTCTCCCTCCATGCTGCCTTCCAGGCTTCAGCAGGTAGCTCAATTATTCAAGACTGTTGTTCCACTCTGCTCTGAATGCTGTTAGCTTGCTGTCTGTTTTCACCATCCACATGCTGTGCTCAGTGTATGCAGGCTCAAGCCTTTGGGTCCATGCTTCCTCTGTATAATCAGCAGCTACAGCTTTCTCAGCCCTACTGTGTGTAATCAAACTGTACATTTACACCTGAACTATTTTCAGCCTGTGTTATCCTGCCCTCCTGACAGGCAACTCATCTAGCCAAGAAATCCTGCCCTCCTGGAAGGCAACTCATCTAGCCAAGAAATCTTGCCCTCCTGGCAGGCAACTCATCTAGCCAAGTTATCCTGTCCTCCTGGCAGACAACTCATCTAGTCAAGAAATCCTGCCCTCCTGGCAGGCAACTCATCTAGCCAAGAAATCCTGCCCTCCTGGCAGGCAACTGATCTAGCCAAGAAATCCTGCCCTCCTGGCAGGCAACTCATCTAACCAAGTTATCCTGCCCTCCTCGCAGGATGCTCTACAAACCAAGTTTTCCTGCCTTATCTGGAGAGACACTTTTCCATAACATTGTAACCGGCCAACTTTGTATTTAAGTCTGTGCGTTCCATGTCCTTCATTATGGAGCAGGCTCAAAACCCTGCACAAATCCTTGCCACACAGATCCAAGTGCTTGAACCTAAAATGAATCTCCCTGATAGGTTTTCTGGAGACCGTACTCAGTTCCTGAACTTCTGTGAGAGTTGTAAACTCTATTTTCGTCTCCGACCTTTATCTTCTGGATCCGAGACTCAGCGGGTAGGATTAGTGATCTCGCTCCACAGACTTGGGCATTTAGTCTCGCTTCAACACATTCTGCGCTTTTATCAGTAGATGCCTTTTTTAATGGTCTTGGATTATTATATGCAGATCCTGACCGTAGTTCTTTGGCTGAATCCAAGCTGCGGGCTCTTCGGCAGGGAAAGAATCCCGCAGAGGATTATTCCTCAGAGTTTTGGAGATGGGCAGTGGATTCAGGATGGAACGACCCGGCATTGCATAGCCAATTCAACTTGGGTCTTTCGGATGCCATCAAGGACATTTTGGTCCAACATCCATCACCTGAGTCGCTTGACGGCTTAATCTCTTCAGCCATCCATATTGACCGTCGCCTCCGAGAATGCAAACGAGAACGCAGTCTTTCTGTACAGTCACCTCAGTCACCTTCCTGGCTGCTGGCAGAGGACTCTGAGGAACCCATGCAACTGGGAGCTTTCCGGCTATCACCCAGGGAGAGACAAAGACGATGATCTCAAGGCCTCTGCCTATATTGTGGAGCTAGAGGTCATCTGCTGAAATCTTGCCCACATAGGCCAGTAAAAGATTGGGTCTGAATGTAAAAGAGGAGTTACATTTAGGCCTGGCATGTGTTTCCTCCAAAAATTCATTGCTAGTTCCTTCGGTGGTACATCTGTCGCAATCCGTCCATTCCGTATCGGCATTTGTGGACAGCGGTGCTGCTGGGAACTTCATGGACTTATCATTTTTTCATTCCTTAGGTTTAGCTGCAGTTCCTTTACCTCAAGAGGTTCCTATTTGTGGGTTAGATGGTGGTCTGGTGGCTAATGGTCTTATCAAAATCAAGACACCACCTCTTCATCTCTCAGTTGGAATTTTGCATTCGGAGATGATTTCTTTTTTGCTACTCCAGTGTCCTTTTGCTCCCGTTATTTTGGGATTTCCATGGTTAATGACCCATAATCCCGTCATTGATTGGATTATGGGGGATATTGTCAAATGGAGTTCAGCATGTCTAAATTGCTGTTTATCTACACCCATCCGGACGGTTATCTCTGCTGTCTCAGAGTCTCTTCCAGGACTTCCTGCTCAATACCATCTTTTTGCAGATGTTTTTTCTAAATCAAAGGCCAATTCTCTACCACCTCATCGTCCGTATGATTGCGCCATACAGCTGTTACCAGGAGCCAAGTTACCAAGGGTCATCTCTATTCTCTTTCTATACCTGAGAATAAGGCCATGGAGGAGTATATTGCGGATGCCTTGGCTAAAGGATTCATCCAAACTTCTAAATCTCCGGTTGGGGCTGGTTTCTTCTTCGTCCAGAAGAAGGATGGGTTATTACGTCCTTGCATTGACTTTAGGGCATTGAGCGAAATCACCATCAAAAACTCGTACCCTTTGCCCTTGATCTCTGTACTTTTTGATCAGTTTCGGCAAGCTTCCATTTTTTCCAAGATTGATCTCCGTGGAGCTTATAATTTGATCCGGATCAAGACCGGAGATGAATGGAAAACAGCGTTCAATACGCATACGGGGCACTATGAAAATGTAGTTATGCCGTTTGGATTGGCTCATGCTCCAGCAGTCTTTCAAGACTTTATCAACGATGTACTCTGGGAGTTTCTTGGCATTTTTGTGGTTGTTTATCTCGATGACATACTCATTTACTCTCACTCCATGCACCAGCATGTCCAGCATGTCAGTCAGGTCCTATCTAAATTGAGAGAGAATTTGTTATTTGCCAAGTTGGAAAAGTGTGAGTTTCATGTGGAGCAATTATCTTTTCTTGGAAAAATTATTTCTCCTCATGGCTTCTCCATGGATCCTGGAAAGGTTAAAGCAGTACTGGGCTGGGTTCAGCCTACTACATTGAAAGGCATTCAACGTTTCCTTGGTTTTTCCAATTACTATCGGAGATTTATTGGCTCATTTTCCTCCATTGTTCCCCCCGTAGTACAGTTACCCAAGAAAGGTGTGGCTGCTTCTAACTGGCCTAGTCAGGCAGTTTGGGCCTTTGAACATCTCAAACTTACTTTCACCAGTGCCCCTGTTCTCAAACATCCGGATCCAGATCTGCCTTTTGTGGTTGAGGTGAATGCCTCAGAATAATCCGTTGGATGGCAAACTCCATCCATGTGCATTTTTTTCACGTAAATTTTCTTCAGCTGAGTGTAATTATGATGTTGGGTACAGGGAGCTGCTTGCCATTAAGTTAGCTTTTGAGGATTGGAGACATTGGCTTGAAGGAGCCAAACACCGAATCTCTGTCCTCACCGACCACAAAAATTTGGCATACATTGAATCGGCCAAGAGGCTTAACTCCAGGCAAGCACAATGGGCACTATTTTTTACCAGATTTAATTTTCTAATTTCTTTTTGACCCGGATCTACTAACATCAAGGCTGATGCATTGTCCAGGAGTTTCACTCCTGTCCAACAGGATACTGTGATCAAAGAATCCATCATTCCCAGATCTTGTATCCAGGTGGCTTTATCTACGAAATTTGGCTGAGGATCTGTCTGTGTTTCAAGAGGATTCGCCACCTGGTAGACCATCCAATCGCCTGTTTGTTCCTGTAAATTTGAGAAAAGCTGTCCTACAGGACTTCCATGTGAGATGGGCTTTTGGACATCCAGGCATCACTAAGACCATTGAATTAATGTCTCGTGCGGTTTGGTGGCCGTCTTTGGCTTTGGACGTTCGGGAGTTTGTTTTAGCATGTGAGGTTTGTGCTCATAACAAGACTCGTACCCCACCATCAGGATTACTGCTTCCTCTTTCCACACCAAAAAGACCCTGGACACACATTGCAATGGACTTCATTGTGGACCTTCCTCGCTCTGCTGGCTGTTCAGTTATTTGGACTATCGTGGACCGCTTTAGCAAAATGATGCACTTTATTCCTCTGCCCAAATTGCCATCTGCCAAAGAACTTTCTGTCCTCTTCTTATTCATATTTTTCATTTGCATGGTCTTCCCTGTGACATTGTTTCCGACCGTGGGACACAATTTGTTGCACGGTTTTGGAGATGTTTCTGCACTGCACTGGGTATCAGTCTCAGCTTGTCTTCAGGATATCACCCACAGTCTAATGGGCAGACAGAACGTGCTAATCAAACCCTGGAGTAATATTTACAGTGTTACATCTCAAAATTCCAGAATGATTGGGTGTCTCATCTTCCCATGGCTGAATTTGTTTTTAACAATTCCTGTCACTCTGCATATTCAGTTTCACCCTTCTATTGTGTGACGGGCCAACATCCTCGGGCCACTTCATTTGATTTATCATTCTCCAGATCCTCTGATGCAGGGACTGTTTCCAGACTCTGTGGTATTTGGGCCAAGGTGCATCATAATCTCCTCAAGGCATCTCTCCATTCTAAGAAATTGGCAGATAGACATCGGAGGCCTTGCACGTTCAAAAGGGGGGACTTAGTGTGGCTGTCCACTAGAAATATCAAACTCTGGCAACCCTCTCACAATTTGGGTCCTCGGTTTATTGGTCCTTTCCGCATTTCTCAAGTTAACCCAGTTTCTTTCAAACTCCAACTACCAAATTTGTTAAAGATTAACAACACTTTTCATGCCTCTTTATTAAAGCCAGTCCATAAGTCAGATAGATTTGGGAACTGGAGTTCTTTCAGGCCTGCTCCGGTGGTGGTCCACGGTCTACAGGAGTTTGTGGTTGAGAAAGTGCTGGATTCTAGAGTATCTAGAGGTCGGTTGCAGTTTCTGGTCCATTGGAAGGGCTATGGTCTGGAAGAATGTTCCTGGATTCCAGAAGAACATGCTCCCAGGTTGAAGAGGATGTTTTTTCAGGAATTTCCATTAAAACCAGGCTCTGGGGGTTCTTCAACCCCACGTCAAGGGGGGGTACTGTCACAAACCGTGGCAGTGGCTTGTTTCCCACCGGCTCGGGACCTACACTGACTCAGAATCTGGTACCGCTGATTACCGAAGCACCGGGGATGCTGCAGAGAGTGACTCATACTCCATATGCTGCTGATTGGCTGCTCCTCCTATTTGTAGCTTCCAGATTCATTCCCCCTTCCCGGTTATAGAGTCTCCTCCTACAGCTCGATCTGGTTGTTCCAGCTATCCTCCGTGATTGTCTACACTTCAGACACTGCTTCTATTTACCACTCTCCATCTCCTTCCACGCTGCCTTCCAGGCTTCAGCAGGTAGCTCAATTATTCAAGACTGCTGTTCCACTCTGCTCTGAATGCTGTTACCTTGCTGTCTGTTTTCACCATCCACATGCTGTGCTCAGTGTATGCAGGCCCAAGCCTTTGGGTCCATGCTTCCTCTGTATAATCAGCAGCTACAGCTTTCTGAGCCCTACTGTGTATAATCAAACTGTACATTTACACCTGAACTATTCACCATCCACATGCTGTGCTCAGTGTATGCAGACCCAAGCCTTTGGGTCTGTGCTTCATCTGTATGATCAGCAGCTACAGTTTTCTCAGCCCTACTGTGTGTAATCAAACTGTACATTTACACCTGAACTATTTTCAGCCTGTGTTATCTAGCCAAGAAATCCTGCCCTCCTGGAAGGCAACTCATCTAGCCAAGAAATCTTGCCCTCCTGGCAGGCAACTCATCTAGCCAAGAAATTCTGCCCTCCTGGCAGGCAACTCATCTAACCAAGAAATCCTGCCCTCCTGGCAGGCAACTCATCTAGCCAAGTTATCCTGCCCTCCTGGCAGGCAACTCATTTAGCCAAGAAATCCTGCCCTCCTGGCAGACAACTCATCTAGCCAAGAAATCCTGCCCTCCTGGCAGGCAACTCATCTAGCCAAGTTATCCTGCCCTCCTGGCAGGCAACTCATCTAGCCAAGAAATCCTGCCCTCCTGGCAGACAACTCATCTAGCCAAGAAATCCTGCCCTCCTGACAGGCAACTCATCTAGTCAAGAAATCCTGCCCTCCTGGCAGGCAACTCATCTAGCCAAGAAATCCTGCCCTCCTGGCAGGCTACTCTACAAACCAAGTTTTCCTGCCTTATCTGGTGAGACACTTTTCCATAACACTATATAAATGTCGGAAACTGCAAACTACTGCTTACCATCCCCGTGGTAATGGACTTTGTGAAAAAATGAACAAGACCATCATTGACCTGCTTCGAACACTTCCATTACCACAACGGTTGGACTGGCCTAAGTTATTGCCGGAACTAATCTTCATTTAGATCAACACTGAACACTGCTCCACAGGCTGTACACCATTCTATCTTCTCTTTGGATAGCAGGGACGACTTCCAGTTGATTTACAATTATAGGTATCACTGGAGCAGCCTGGGAAAATTGCACCACAAGCGAATGGGTGACAGAACACCAAAGAAGAATATATGAAGCACGAACTATCATAGAGAGGAATATGGAGGAGGCTCATCTTCAGCAGGAGCGTTACTATAATAAACAATCCGAGGCAATCCCACTGGAGATTGGAGACAGAGTGTGGTTAAGGAGGAACCACCGTCAAAGCAAGTTAGATACCCAATGGAAATCCATTCCTTATCAAATAGTTAAAACCTTCCAATGGGATACACCAAATTATCTGATGCAGCGCAAAGATGGCAGTGGCCAAAGGTTGGTACACAGAAACCAGCTTAAGCTATGCATCTCCAAGTCTCTAGAAGGAACACCAATTGATTTTACTGTATCGAACAAAGAGAACTCATGCTCTACTGGTGTCTTCTATAATCCCATGGAGATGATTATGTTCTCAAGTTGGCCAGTTGTTGCAGGTGTAAATGACTCACAAAGGCAACTTTATTCCAACAGAAGTTCTGACAGACCTGAAGTGACTATAAAAAGGTCAGAAAGAAGCACCAAGGGTATTCCCTCAGCTTGATACCAACAATAAATAACAATTCAACTGTATGCAAATAATTGTTAATAATATATAGAATATGATATGAATCATTAGCAATGTTTTAAAAGGTTGAAGTTAGAAACCTACGATGATAAGACATGAGAACATGTATTGTTCTAGAGGGGAAGAAAATGTAATATCCTATAGTGTGCCTTGCTGCTGGAACTCTAATACAGGGTAATATTGCCCAATTGGGATGTATAGCACTGCAACTAACATTATTAGTTCACAATGATATTAGAGGTAGAGTTATTTTATTTATTGTAACAGAGACTATGTAAATGACATTGGGGCAAATTGTTCCTGTATGCCCCATTCTTTTACACTATAAGGTGACTGGCTCATCTGCCCTGCAACTGCTATGAATTTCCCTGCCAGTTACAAGCAGGGGAGACAGGGTGCTCTCTCCCTTTAGATTAGGAGCTACAAGCTAGTAAAAGGTGCACACATGCAGCAGCCCCTATCTCCGGTCTCTGCCAAGGGGGAAGGCAAGTGGCATGAGCCACAGGTTATAAATAGGACTGCAGCAGTAACTGACGGTTGGTTAACTGATGTAGAGGGTAAGCAGTGGAGGATCTGGCCAGTGTGACTGACTCTACAAAAAGGCAAGAAAAGTTATCAGAGGGCTTCTAAGAGAAGTCAGGAGGGCTTAGCCCACCCATAGGACTGCTGATTTGGTGGATAGGCTGCCTGTCATCATCTCGCCTCACCCAGTGACAGAGGATCAGTCCTGCAGCAGGAGACAATGTAACGGTTCGTCCGACAGGTACTGAACCGGCTCTTCCAGCACAGCTCCTCCACACTGCACCTCTCAGCTGTAGGATCATAAGGACTAGAAATAAACCTTTACAGTTTTCATCAGCAAGTAATAGAGCTGATAACTAACAGTGGGAAGGCAGCTAGCTATAAGCAGACATTATCCTCACAATAATCAAATGCAGGGAACCAGCCCACACAGTCATCATAGAGACCTGAGGTACTGAATACCCAAGCGCAATGACTCTGCTCATATTTTCAGCATTGTTATTGGACATACTGCAATAGTCTTATTCAGGGAACCAGTTCACATGTACAATAAGGTCACATGTAGTACAATAACGTTATCCTGGAAACCAGCCCATACTCACAGTAAGGATCTGTCAACTAAACGGCTGCAACAAGTAGCTGGTAAACTAATTCCCCTAAGAGAAAGGGGATTATCACAGGGACAAAGGATAATAGACTGTCATTTTTTTTGTGTGTCCCGGGTCAATTAATTTAAAGTTAATATACCTACAGTACAGTATTTCAGTCAATCTGAATGTTAAATGTTTGTGCATATAGATATGTAAAGTAATGTTGTAGTGTATCTGTTAGTAAAACATTGTAAAGAGAGAATTATCCTGTGCTTGACTTGTTCCTCGAAGAGCAAAGTTACTGAAAGGGATATTGTTAATTTGAGGTGGGAAGTTCTGACATACAAAACTGCTTGTGATCAGTTTAAAATTATTTTAAGTGTTTACAGAGGAGTGTAAACTTTTTACGTTTCAAGAAGTATCCAGTAAAATTAAACTATTAGTCTTTTTCAGATTGTCAGTTATTGTGTTGAGGAAAAGGTTTCTGAAAGTCCTTGCCTCTCTGAGATTCAGAAAGTGAAAAGGGGAAATCCTTAGAAGAAGAGACCTATACCTACCTTCTGGGAAGAGTAAGTCCTTGAAGTTGAATTTGTTAAATTACTTACCTGAGTATTACATTTATACCTTCTAGTTAGGTTCACCCAATATTTAAAGTTTGCTGAGATTTTTAAGATTATCCCATTACATATATTTTCAGGGTGTGCAGTCTAGGGCCCCCCTTTTCCACATATTATATTGAGTGTGTTCTTATGCACACTTGAAGGTATGAGACACCTTCAGTCTAGGCTAGCACCCCTTCCCACCTGTCCCTAATTGGTGTTAAGCAGGGATCTGGCATTTTGACAGCACTTTAACAAGAGGCACAATCTAGGTAAGTCCTAAAAATGTTTATACTGTAGTGCAGCTAAGGGTTGATTTTTGGGGTGTGGGTCCCCTGGATTGCTTTGGTTGGGCTGCTTCAGGGCATCGCATTATATACACATTTTTCTTTTCTTTCCCTTTTAGCACTTCCATTGTTTGTTTAATATATATGTATTATTTTCACATCTTTATTTCTCACCTCCCTACATGCAGCAGCAGCTGCTCTTATCTATCTCCACCTTTTTACACTTCACCTTTCCTTATTGGAGTGATGCCCTGGGGTGGCTCAGCTGGGCTGGTTTGGGGGTGTCCTGCACTCTGGATTTCAACCCCAGTATGTTAGGGACCTACCCTCAGAGGTTACCTGGGCGCGGTGGGTAGGCCCATAGCCATGGCCATGATTATACCAAAACCTCTTTTATTATTTGCAAAATGTTATTGCAAAATGTATTATATATAATGAGTAATGTTGGAGTTGTGCATCTGTAAATCTTTTTTGTATGTTTGCAACAATAGTCTCCACAGGTAGCACCTCGCATTACATATATTTTCAGGGTGTGCAGTCTAGGGCTCCCCTTTTCCACATCTTTAAGATTATCATCAGGTGTAAGCAAACGATATATTGTGCACGATCTAATGATTTGGAAATCGTTAACAACGCACGATATATAGTTAGATCGTTGGTCAGATTGTACGGTTTTATACACCATATGGTGTCCTGGAGTGCAGGGAAGCTGCCAGGAAGTGTTCAAGGGAAATTGTTCATGACATTGCATCATTTGCGAGTTGTTTAGTGTGCAGGCACCTTCAATTAATTTCTTCACTTAGCCACACCAATAAATCTGCCACTTGTTTTTTCCCTCAGAGCCTAGGTTTGTATAGGCAGTGTTAAGACAAGGGTTTGTGTAAGCACTTTGAGGTCTAGTTTAAAAGTGTAAAATGCTTACAGTGTCGAATGTTCTATACATAAACGTGTGTGTAGAATGTTGTGTGGTTTTGCATAGGTCCCAGTGTAATCAACCTTGTAGTTCTGTGGGATGGGTGTTCTTGAAAGGTATAATGTTAAATATATGTTTGGAAGGACTGGTTTGCAAAAACTTTAGGCATTGTATTCTTATAGAGTCCCAAAATGAGTTAATATGGTAAAAGTCACTGTTGATGCGTTCCAATAAAAAGTCTTTTCCCTTCTCCACTGGTATATGCTTATCATAGTCACGTCTCCACCGCAAATGTTACACAAAAATAGAAAAAAACTAAGAAATGTACAGTAGCATCAGGTGCTGGTGAGCACTAGTGTGCAGTGCAATAGGTAAGTTATGCAGACTTACCCGGATCTTGCCGCTTGCCTGCTGGTCCACCAGACATCCTTGCTCCACGGGGTTAATGTGTGTGAGTATGAGGGGTTTGTATAGGTCCGGCTAGACCATGATTGATACACTATCACATGGAGAGTATGGGATAAAATTGATTTATTGCCTGTCCACATACCTATCCGGTCCTTGTGGTACAGGTATATCTCACAGGTGATTGCAATAATAAAAGTACAGATAACATAAGCAATGTACAGGTACAAAAAGTCAATAGGGTAGGATGAATAGAAGAGTCACAAAAGAGTCGCCAATGCGTTTTGTCCCCTGTAGGGACTTTTTTAAGGGTAGGTGATATGGTGGGCACAGGTACAGGCTTTATATATCTTACCCACACCTCCATGTCATCATGCTCCCGTTACTTCCAGGTTTGCGGTCTCTGGTGCTGCGCTGGTCCTGTCGCTAGAGTGTGCCCAGACTTCTGGCTTCTGTAATGTACTGTGCATGTTCAGTGCGCTACACGGGAACATATCATAGTAATGGCAGTCAGTTTTTTGTTTCCCAGGCTTGTGCTTTGTCCTTATGGTATATTGAAGTAGCCTGTGATTTTTATGTCTCCATAATGCGGGTGGCCATTTTGGGTGAGATTCTGTGTAAATTGTGCAGTATAAAGCAGGGTAAAGCGCTGTATCTGTGCGTTACATATGTTCCCAGTATAATTTTTATTGATCCCATATCCATTGGCCTGATGGCTATTTGTTGTTCTCATATTATAACAAATTGTAAAGGTATGTTAATACATTAATTAGGGAACTTTTAGATAATATCTGATTTAAAGACCATTATTGTTATCTCAGGTGTCAGTTCATCTTCTACTTGCCTCATTCTAATTGTTTTAAATAAAAAGAGTGTGATGAATCATTTGGGTATGATATTTCAAGTATGAGGGGTAATGGTAATTATCTTCATCACCATTCAAGTTTTTTTATAATAATTGTTACATAGTATATAGTATTTATGACCATATATATTGTATATACTTGGTGATAAGTTTCAAAAGAGTGTATTTATAGGATGTCAGGTGCATCCTGGTCTTCCTATAATGGTTAGTGGCCAATTTGTTACTTTATTCCCTAAAATTGGTAATTGAGCCAAGTGTCATGGTATACATTGACTATATTAATGCTAACTAATCACCTACTTAGGTCTGGTGTCCTTGTCTCTCAAACCAGCTCTAAGTGATGCACTGTGGGTACCTACTCAAAAATGAGGATTAATAATACACTGGTTTATTGGTTTCTAATTCTAATATGACATGTTTGATGGATTGGTGATACAGTCCAGATTTGGATTGCATCGTTCTCCCTTTCCAGTATAGATGTTTCTTAAGGGTCTATGTTCAGGCCCTCTGGTTGGAGAGTTTTCATTTCGAATATCCACCAACTCTCTATTTGGTCAATTCTAGTCAAATGGTCCACACCTCTCCAGTTAGGTTCAACCTTCTCTAGTCCGGTAAATCTAAGACCCTTCGGATAACAAGCATGTACCATCCTAAAGTGGTCTGAGACGCTATGTCCTGCAAATCCTTTTCTAATATTTGCAATATGTTCATTAATTCTAGTTTTAAGACTACGTATAGGTCTCCCAATGTATTGAAGTTGACAGGGGCACTTTAACACATATATGATGTTATGGCTATCACAAGTGATGGTGTCCTTGATCTTATATTTCTTACTGGTTCTGACCGATGTTACTTCTATTGTTGGTGTGGTGCTTCTATAACTTAATTGTTTACAGGCCCGGCATCGGCCACAATGGTAGAAACCTACTTTCATGTTATGGCCGTCCAGTGTTTGTTGTCTGGGGGGAATTTTTGGGGATTTAATGTGATTGGTCACTAGTTTTCTACCAAGATCCGATGCTTTTCGGAAGACTATGGGCCTGATTCAGACCCACTCGCGAGCGGCTGTCCGCTCGCAAGTGGGTCGATGTTATGGACTGAGCATGCACACGACGGAGGGAGCTCCGTCGTGCGCATGCACCAGACGCGACGAGCGAAGGAAAGTCCTTCGCTCGTTGTGTCCGATCAAAGGGGGCGTGCTGTCAATGTTGATTGACAGCACGCCCCCTTTGGTGGGCGTGCCGGGGGCGTGCCTCCCTGACGGGGGCGTTCCCACGGGAACGCCTCCCGTCAGAAGCCGGCCCACTGACATCACTAGTGATGTCAGTGGGAGTGATTTTGGCTCTGATAGAGCCAAAATCACTCCGGAGCTTGCGGTTGAAAACCTCAACCGCAGGCTCCGGCTCGCAATTTCGATGGTCGCGATGGTCTCGACCATCGCGACCATCACAATGCACGCTCGTATAGCCTGTGGGTGGTGACCCACAGCTATACGAGCGTCCAGGAGGACGCTCCATGAAAATGGAGCCCGGCCCTCATTCAGAGCGTGCGCTCTGCTCAGAGCGTACGGCTCTGAATGAGGGCCTATGTCCAGTGGATGGGTAGTAGGGAGTGCAGTTTCTCATCCATGTGGAGTAATCCCCAATGTTTTTTTAGGATGTTTCTCACTTTGTATGCAGCCCCCGTGTAGTTTGTTATAAAATAAACCTTGCTATGATCTTCCTGTGATTTTTTGTCATGGTATTCTAGAAGTGGTGCTCTAGGACTTGTGAGTGATTTTTTGTAAGCCTCCTCGACCTGGTCCATCTCGTAGTGTTTTTCTTTAAATTAATCTTTCAGATTGTTACCTTGCCTCACATAATCTTTGATGTTGGAACAATTCCTCCTAACTCGAGTAAACTGACTCATGGGGATGCTATTTATCCAATTGGGATTATGATTGCTGTCGGCCCTGATATAACTATTAACATCAACCTGTTTGTGGGGCATTTTTGTATGCATCTTATTATCTTGGACAAATATGTCCAGGTCTAAAAATTGGTCTTGTTCCTTGCTGTACATGGTGGTAAAAACAAGGTTTCGGTCGTTCGTATTAATGTGTGTTAAAATATTGTCCAGTGATGTTTTGCTGCCTTGCCAGATGAAAAGTACATTGTCTATATACCGTTGCCACAGAACCAAGCCTGCCCCAAGCTCGCTGGAGGACCAGATGTTTTTCTCCTCCCAATGAATCATGAAGAGGTTTGCGTAGCTTGGGGCAAACTTGGTTCCCATGGATGTCCCACACCACTGCAGGTAGAATTCATCACCAAACCACATGTAGTTGTGGGTGAGGATGAACTCTATACCTTGCAGAATGAATGTAATTTGTTGCTGGTCTGGTTCTATATTCTGTTCCAGGAAGTACCTGGTGCTTTCCAGGCCCTGAGTGTGGTTAATGACCATATATAGCGATGTGATGTCATAATAGCTGATGGTAAAAACAGGAGTTTAGTGCAGGTGTGTGATAGAATATTTAGGCTGTAAACTCAATATGACTGGACTCATGTGAATGATCCTATATTCTCATTATATATTGGTGCTATTTAAAAATAATGGTGCTAATAAATATATAGATGCAGTCTGACAGAAATCATGATTTATGTAATTGTCTCCCAAACATCTTTATTCTTAAGCACCTGTATCAAATTTCTTAATCTATTTGACTTTTTTGCCTATGAATTGAATTACGTTGCTCATTTTAAATAAACTATACATGAAAACCAAAATGAGCATAACTTGCCCCTTTTTTATTTATACATCATATGACACAATAATTCTATTGTCTCTCCATCTCTGCATCCCATACTGCCATGCTACACAAATGTGTCCAGCTCTCTGCATACCCTGAGCTCTGCCTTCTGTGGAAAAGCATCTGTAGGGAAGCTGCTTGGATGCTCAGTGTTCAGGTCACGTGAACAGAGCAGCAGCATCCTTGTTTAAACTAGAGAGGAGGGGAAGGTAGCAGGGGAGGGAAAAGAACTCAAAGCAGGGAAAGAAAGAAGCATCCAGCATCAGCACTGACCACACAGGATTGATGTTTAAAGGTAAGGGCCTGTGTGTATCATTTAATGTAATGAGCACATCAAAATGAGGGACATAAAAGAGATCCTTACAAGAGGGTTAGACATAGGTTATGGAGAAGGGAGGAGAGAAAACAGAAAGGATAACATGAAGGAAAAAGAGACTGAAGAGGGAAGGTTTGGGATGTTTATTGCATTACTAACACATAAACATTTAGATGCATGTAGAGAAAAATAAGAGCGTAAAGGGAAAGTGTGGCAGTGGAAAAGGTTCAGACTAAAAACAGCACAGGGAGGAAAGAAATGTGTTTTGAAGGAATTAAAAGAAATTTTGTATAGCAAATTTTGTATTGCTGATCACAATAAATAACTAGATAAAATGAAGGCATAAATCTAACCACAACAATGACAAGGAGATAGATTGTAGCATGTGCTACTAACAATGTGTCAGAGTCAGACAGGCCAAGATCAGCTTTGTACAGATGAATTCCAGGATGTAATGTGACAGTGTCATAGACATGCTGCAAAAAGAAGATTCTGTATAGACTTGAGCCCGACTGCATTAATGTCTGAATGATTATAACAATAGTGGTCACAATGTAACATAGAGTTGCATCATGCAAATAGAAAAGGGACGTTTCAAGTAATGACTGATAGTAACACAAAGCAGTATCGTCAGTAGTCAGTAATCCTGGAGATGTGATGCAACAAAGGAAGCCTAACTGAAATTATGCTGCTTCCTACAGTCCCCCTATAATTATATGTACATGGCCTTGGCAAAGTAAATAAACATGTAGTAAGAAATGAATCCTGAGGTTTGTACAAAACACAGTGAAAAAACCTATAGTTATATCCAAGCTATAGACAAATAAAAGCCATATTTGAATAGAGAATGCATGATAGAGTCTGCATAGCTTGAAAATAGCGAATAGTCTTATTGGGTGCAAACAAAGCAGATATGTTTGATGATTATTTTGTGTGTAATATGTTCGAAATTCGATGTGTGGTATTGTAGGGTGTGCATCTAGTCTAGTGTTTTGTTTTGTTTGTATTTGGCTGTGTCTGTCACAGAATCAGTTTAAATAAGTGGATGTTACAAACTAAAAAAAGAAGTACATACAGTAGCACTAAAAGCAACTGTTCAAATATTTTTTTTTTACTTTGGATTAAAAGTATAGGAAAATACACATAATATTTGCAGTCTCATAAAGAGCAGTAAACTCTCACACATTTTAAACTCGGGCAATGTAATAGAGTCCGAGAATGTACAAACTCGCATGTTTTTAGCCTCAAAAAACTCTCACGATTTAAAATCTCATCCAGATGTTTCCCTATTTTGAAGATAAAATTCTCACCCTATTACATTTGGCCCAAAATGTAAATCATAGACTATGAGATTGACAATACTAGGCAGATAAATGATACACTGATATAAAACAGTTACTGTTTGGATAATGATAAAGTCTATAGGAACCTGTTCGAAATGTTGGCAATTGTAACAAATTCGCTGAGCAACAATATAGTTTCAATTAAAAGATAAATTACATTATCAGTTCAAAGTTCCGAGGTCTTTGGCCCCCATTTATTAATGATCACACTTGTGATGCGATCTGGGCATGCCAGTACCGCCCATGGTCGCATTGCAAGATGCGATCATAGCACCTGGGATGTATTTTCTGGCACATGCAGGGAGAGGGGCTTCCAAACACTTTTCAGGAGGCACATCTCTTGCAAGTGCTGATGAGATGCAATGATAATTATAATGACAATCAACAGCACTAACAGATTGCCCCCTCTAGCTGATGGTACATTAGGGGTGATTCAAGGTTCCACTCTATTGCCTTTGCAGCTGCTACCATGGTAGCAGCTGCAACAGCACTGTTATGGTAATGCAGCAGGAGGCATCACGCCTCCTGCATGTATCACTGTTCCAAGCTGCGTCCATGGATACAGCTTCAGAACATCTGCATGATCCTTTGCCGGCTTAAGTGACCATGGGGTCACTCAAGCTGGCAAACGCAGATGCTCAAAACAGGCCAGGAAATCTCTGGCAACCAACGGAGATCCTGGCTTCTTCCCTCCTCCCAACAGTGATGACATGCCTCTGTTTTGGGAAATGGATGCTGTTGCTGCCCCCTCCTCGCCCTGATATGGCATCAGACTGTCAATCACTAACACTTGCGCAGTACGGGTCTTGTGCCGGCGCAGCCCGGCACAATTGGAGATGTGTGCTAACCATCAGGTTAGCACACATCACTGAATTAGCTCCATTATTAATTAATGGGGCTGCCAATTTAAATGAAGCCACAGCCAATATTTGTATTACTTATTATTTCCATTTGGACTGTGGCAGGAAAAAAAAGATTCCCATTCAATTTTAAAGAGAAAAAGAACAGATGTACTGTATTTATATGATCAACTTGCATTTCCAAATACAGTAATGCAACCTTTGCCTTTTCATTCTAAAGCTTGGTACACACTGACAGATACATTGGTTGATCAATTGATCGGCCAATGTATCTGCTGACCATCGGGCAGTGTTTAGCCGCGATATGTTGGTGAACGTAGGCGTTCACCGACATATCGCATTGGCTGTGCTGCACAGCCGATGGACAGATATGTCTGCAGACATATTTGTCCATCAGCAGGTGGGTACGAGCAGACACAGATGAGGGACGTTCAGTGTGTACAAACAACCATCATCTGCAGATATATCTGCAGATCACTCGATCTGCAGATATATCTGTATAGTGTGTACCCACCTTTATTCTGTAAAGCCATACCTGTAGTCAAGAAATTCTATAAATAATGGAGCATCACATGATGGCAGGTGATGGTACTGGATATAAAAAAATAAAGTTTATCTAACCATTTGGTTAGAGCAAAGAATTTCAAATCCATACAGTGTATGGTCAATTTTGTTCTACTCATCCTACAATGAACATGAAGTTTTAAAAATAGTAGCTCTGCCAATGGGCGTAAGGAGTGTAATTGCTATGGAGCCCAGAGATTTTTAAGGCTCTGGTCCCAGCTCATATACGGCCTTAATCAGCAAAGATCGCTATTATGATTATGCATGCAATTGTTGCGTTATGTGCATGCATATGCATCATGGTGCGCATACATGAACACTCCACTGTGATCGGGACTGTGATCGCAGTGACTATGCTGACCCATCACAGAATGATTGATCGGAAGCACCATTTGGGGGTGGTGACTGGGGGATGGTCGGCAAAATGCAGGTGTGCCAGTGCATTTGAACGTCATTGCTTGGGCTTTCACTGCGTGTGATGAGGTTAGCAATTCCTGAATAAGGTCAGACCTTGTGCATGAGGCTCCAATTTTATTGATGTTCCTGATTGTTTTGCAGTCTTGCTAAGTATTACGGATGTGTGTAAGGTAAGGTGGGCGTCCTTATGTTAGGCTGCATATGGCATTGCAATTGCAATCATTAGCATATCTTCACAATGAGACTAGGTGCGTAATCGCTATTGCGATCGCAATAGCGATTATTGCTTAATCAGGCCCATAGTTGTCTACCAAAGTCTTAAAATTGAATGCTAAGAAATTGGGTCAGGCCCATTACTCGGGCCTGAAGAGCGGGACTTGTCAATGGCGATCTCTATCTCAGTAAAGCTCCACACTGATATGATCCATCTCCATTAATCCTGTTTCATGCTAAGAGACAAAGCTGAACTCATCAGTAAGCCCAGCACTGTCAGAGAGTAGGCTTATCCTTGGTACAACCTTAGTGAAGTTGGGGGTGGGTATTGAACTCTGAGATTAGTGGCCTAAATGTCCTGCATTAGGAGCTGGTTGGTCCCTGTCCTCTTTGTGGTATAATGTGAACTGGAGGCAGTGTGTGGCATAATGTGCACTGGCAGCACTATAATGTGGCATATTGTAGACTGGGTGGAATACAATGTTGCATAATATGAACTGGTTGCAAGGTATGGTTTAATGTGAACTAGGGCTCTACTAAGGGGCATAAAATTAATTAGGGCACTAATACTGTATGGTACTGTACATAAACTGATCTAGGGCAACAATATGGGACATAAAATGAACTAGAGCACTATTACTGTATGGTGCATAAAATAACTAGGTAAATACTATGTGCATACTTACCTACTCTCCCATAAGTTGCAGGAGGCTCACGATTTTTTCAGGTAGTCCTCTGTACCCCTGGAAGACTGGCTGGTTCTCCCAAATCCTCCACACTTCCTAGTGAAGTGGGCAGAATGGAGGCAATAAAAATGGGACTCACGGTCCGTATAGAATGGTTGGGCCTAAAATGTCTCAAAAATGCATGATGTGAGAGGTTTTTTTTTCTCAATCCAAACAGTGATAAGGGTATAGAGACCTAAAGAGATATAAATTTAGTAAAGGTCGATTTGTGATTGATTTTAAAATTGATCAAGATGTCTAAAAATATAGTATTAAGCATCTGTCGAGTTTCAGTTTAAATTGAAACCCAACATCTATATTAGTCAGTTTTTGCCATTCTAAGTGGTAAATTTACTAAGAATCGTGTCTGGCCGAAGATAGCCTGAATTTAAACATGCACAGCATCGCAGAAACACAGGTGACTTGTGTCAGCTAAAACACTCAAATTTACTAAGAATTGTGTTTAGCTCAATTGTGTTTTTTGATGGTGTATGTGATCGTGTTTCCTACCAATGTCCCCCATAGCCCAATACTCCCAAACATGCAGCCTGCACATATCAGTAAGATACATGACGGCTGCTTGTGTATATTTAAAAAAAAATAAAAATGTTGCGGGGTTCCCCCCAACAGCATAACCAGCCCTGGGCTATCACAACCCGGGGTCTGTTTCCCCTGCTGCCAGGTTACTTACCAATTCTGCCAGCATTTTCTATTACATCCCAGACGCACAGGCTTTAGTGTTTCTTGGCCTGCTAGGTCTCAAGCAAGATCTAAGCCTGCTACAGAGTACTGCAGTGACAAGTCTCGATCACCTGTATGCAACAGCCAATCAAGTGATAGCCTGAGCCTCACCGTACCACTTATCCCTGCTCAGCCTATCCCAGGTAACCGAGGGGTATATATCCCAGCTCCTGACTCTACCTTTTTGCCAGTACAATGTTTAATCTCAGTTCCTACTGAGAGAGCTATACTTAGCTCCTGTTGCTTACTTGTATCCTGTTTGTGCAATTTTGCTTCCTTTTGCTACACGGACTACTACAATGATCTACACCTGGTATAGCTATTCCACTGGCTGCACAGATAATCTCAGCCTGTTCCTAATATCCAAACCTGCCACTCACCTGTGTATACCATTCTCATTGCATGGTGAGCATTCCTGGTTCCTGCACCATTGATGCCGTCCCTGGCAGTGGCAGGCTGGGCCAGGGGGCAGGGTGACACAGACTGCACCTCGCGTGTAGCGCTGACTGGACAGCAGGGCCGGACTGGCCATCGGGCACTACTGGCAAATGTCAGAAGGGCCGATGGCCAAATGGGCCGCTTTGGCTGAGCACAGGCTCACCCGGCAGTACAACCTCCCGGGCGGCGCCTTGCTCAGTAAACAGATTGCACGAATGCGCGGCCGCATCATGACGCAGTGACGTCATCACGCTGCGTCATGACGTGGCCGTGCATTCCTGAAATCTTACTGAGCAAGGCGAGGTACGGGAGGTTGTACTGCCACGACCAGAACAGCCGCACTGAAGAGTCCGGACACCGGCTGAGACTGGCCTCCGCGTCCTGCTGCTGGCTGCACTTGTCAGTCTGTCCGGGCTGTTCTCTCTCTAGATGGTGGTTGGGGCCAGGCTGTCCACTCCAATCTGCCGTGCCCGCCCTCCGTACTGGGCACTGACTGGGCAGGATCATGAGGCAAGCGCACAGCAGGGATATGCACTGCGCATGTGCTTGTTGCAGCTTCATCAGGTAACTACACCTCCACGGGGGAAGCAGGGGGAAGGGGCGTGTGAGCAGCATGTGTAAATAATGTCAGTTGTGCGGGGTGCAGTGCAGCCTGCAGCAGGATGTTGGGGCCTGGGGGGGTGCACGCGCAGCATGTGCTATGTCATTTGGGGGTGTGTGCAGCAAATGCTATGTCATTTGGGGAGGGATGCAGCATGTGCTATGTCAGTTGGGGGGTGTGCAGCATGTGCTATGTCAGTTGGGGGGGGTGCAGTGTGTGCTATGTCAGTTGGGGAGTGTACAGCATGTGCTATGTCAGTTGGCAGATGTACAGCGTGTGCTATGTCAGTTGGGGGGTGTGCAGCATGTGCTATGTCAGTGGGGGGTGTACAGCGTGTGCTATGTCAGTTGGGGGGTATACAGCATGTGCTATGTCAGTTGGGGGGTGTGCAGCATGTGCTATGTCAGTTAGGGGTGTGCAGCTTGTGCTATGTCAGTTGGGGGGTGTGCAGCGTGTGCTATGTCAGTTGGGGTGTGTGCAGCGTGTGCTATGTCAGTTGGGGGGTGTGCAGCATGTGCTATGTCAGTTGGGGTGTGTGCAGCGTGTGCTATGTCAGTTGGGGGGTGTGCAGTGTGTGCTATGTCAGTTGGGGGGTGTGCAGCATGTGCTATGTCAGTTGGGGGGTGTGCAGTTGGGGGGTGTACAGCATGTGCTATGTCAGTTGGGGTGTGTGCAGCATGTGCTATGTCAGTTGGGGGTGTGCAGCATGTGCTATGTCAGTAGGGGGTTGCAGCATGTGCTATGTCAGTTGGGAGTGTGCAGCATGTGCTATGTCAGTTGGGGGGTGTGCAGCATATGCTATGTCAGTTGGGGGTGTGCAGCATGTGCTATGTCAGTTGGGGTGTGTGCAGCGTGTGCTATGTCAGTTGGGGGGTGTGCAGCATGTGCTATGTCAGTTGGGGGTGTGCAGCGTGTGCTATGTCAGTTGGGGTGTGTGCAGCGTGTGCTATGTCAGTTGGGGTGTGTGCAGCGTGTGCTATGTCAGTTGGGGGGTGTGCAGCGTGTGCTATGTCAGTTGGGGTGTGTGCAGCGTGTGCTATGTCAGTTGGGGGGTGTGCAGCGTGTGCTATGTCAGTTGGGGGGTGTGCAGCATGTGCTATGTCAGTTGGGGGTTTGCAGCATGTGCTATGTCATTTGGGGGGTGTGCAGCATGTGCTATGTCAGTTGGGGGTGTGCAGCATGTGCTTTGTCAGTTGAGGGGTGTGCAGCGTGTGCTATGTCAGTTGGGGGGTGTGCAGCGTGTGCTATGTCAGTTGGGGGGTGTGCAGCATGTGCTATGTCAGTTGGGGGGTGTACAGCATGTGCTATGTCAGTTGAGGGGTGTGCAGTTGGGGGGTGTACAGCATGTGCTAGGTCAGTTGGGGTGTGTGCAGCATGTGTTATGTCAGTTGGGGGTGTGCAGCATGTGCTATGTCAGTTGGGGTGTGTGCAGCATATGCTATGTCAGTTGGGGGTGTGCAGCATGTGCTATGTCAGTTGGGGTGTGTGCAGCGTGTGCTATGTCAGATGGGGGGTGTGCAGCATGTGCTATGTCAGTTGGCAGATGTACAGCGTGTGCTATGTCAGTTGGGGGGTGTGCAGAATGTGCTATGTCAGTTGGGGGGTGTACAGCGTGTGCTATGTCAGTTGGGGGGTATACAGCATGTGCTATGTCAGTTGGGGGGTGTGCAGCATGTGCTATGTCAGTTGGGGGTGTGCAGCTTGTGCTATGTCAGTTGGAGGGTGTGCAGCGTGTGCTATGTCAGTTGGGGTGTGTGCAGCGTGTGCTATGTCAGTTGGGGGGTGTGCAGCATGTGCTATGTCAGTTGGGGTGTGTGCAGCGTGTGCTATGTCAGTTGGGGAGTGTGCAGTGTGTGCTATGTCAGTTGGGGGGTGTGCAGCATGTGCTATGTCAGTTGGGGGGTGTGCAGTTGGGGGGTGTACAGCATGTGCTATGTCAGTTGGGGTGTGTGCAGCATGTGCTATGTCAGTTGGGGGTGTGCAGCATGTGCTATGTCAGTTGGGGGTTGCAGCTTGTGCTATGTCAGTTGGGAGTGTGCAGCATGTGCTATGTCAGTTGGGGGGTGTGCAGCATATGCTATGTCAGTTGGGAGTGTGCAGCATGTGCTATGTCAGTTGGGGTGTGTGCAGCGTGTGCTATGTCAGTTGGGGGGTGTGCAGCATGTGCTATGTCAGTTGGGGGTGTGCAGCGTGTGCTATGTCAGTTGGGGTGTGTGCAGCGTGTTGGGGTGTGTGCAGCGTGTGCTATGTCAGTTGGGGTGTGTGCAGCGTGTGCTATGTCAGTTGGGGTGTGTGCAGCGTGTGCTATGTCAGTTGGGGGGTGTGCAGCGTGTGCTATGTCAGTTGGGGGGTGTGCAGCATGTGCTATGTCAGTTGGGGGTGTGCAGCATGTGCTTTGTCAGTTGGGGGGTGTGCAGCGTGTGCTATGTCAGTTGGGGGGTGTGCAGCATGTGCTATGTCAGTTGGGGGGTGTACAGCATGTGCTATGTCAGTTGAGGGGTGTGCAGTTGGGGGGTGTACAGCATGTGCTATGTCAGTTGGGGTGTGTGCAGCATGTGTTATGTCAGTTGGGGGTGTGCAGCATGTGCTATGTCAGTTGGGGGTGTGCAATGTGTGCTATGTCAGTTGGGGGTGTGCAGCATGTGCTATGTCAGTTGGGGTGTGTGCAGCATATGCTATGTCAGTTGGGGGTGTGCAGCGTGTGCTATGTCAGTTGGGGGGTGTGCAGCATGTGCTATGTCAGTTGGGGGGTGTACAGCATGTGCTATGTCAGTTGAGGGGTGTGCAGTTGGGGGGTGTACAGCATGTGCTATGTCAGTTGGGGTGTGTGCAGCATGTGTTATGTCAGTTGGGGGTGTGCAGCATGTGCTATGTCAGTTGGGGGTGTGCAATGTGTGCTATGTCAGTTGGGGGTGTGCAGCATGTGCTATGTCAGTTGGGGTGTGTGCAGCATATGCTATGTCAGTTGGGGGTGTGCAGCATGTGCTATGTCAGTTGGGGTTTGTGCAGCGTGTGCTATGTCAGATGGGGGGTGTGCAGCATGTGCTATGTCAGTTGGGGGTGTGCAGCATGTGCTATGTCAGTTTGGGGGGTGTGCAGCATGTGCTATGTCAGTTGGGGTATGCAGTGGCTGACATTCTGTCTTCTTAGAGATCATGCTCCCTTACTGTGATACCACACTCCCTCACGATGAGGCCACGCCCACTCCGCAATATTACCGCTTCTTGCCCCCCCTCCTGTCTCTGTCTCCCCCTTTCCCGTCTGTCTCCCCCTCTCCTGTCTCCCCCCCTTCCTCTCCCCCCCTTCCTCTTCCCCCTCTCCCCCCCTCCCCCCTCTCTCCCCCCCTCTCCCATCTCTGTCTCCCTCTTCCCCTCTCCCGTCTGTCTCCCTCTCCATCTCTCCCATCTCCCCCTCTCCCGTCCCCCTCCCCCCCTACATCTCTCCCGTCTCCCCCTCTCCTATGTCTCCCACTATTCCTCTTCTCTCTCCCAGCTTCCCCTTTCTTCTATGTCTCTCTCGTCTCCCCCTATTCCTCTTCTCTCTCCCAGCTTCCCCTTTCTTCTCTGTCTTTCTCGTCTCCCCCTATTCCTCTTCTCTCTCCCAGCTTCCCCTTTCTTCTATGTCTCTCCTGTCTCCCCCTATTCCTCTTCTCTCTCTCATCTTTCCCTATTCCTTCCTACTCTCACCCAGCTCCCTTCTCCTATGTCTTTCCCGGCCTCCCCAATTCCTTCTCTCTCTCTCCCAGCTTCCCCTATTCCTTCTCTCTCTCCCAGCTCACCCTATTTCTCCTATGTCTGTCTAGTTTCCCCAGTTCCTCCTCCCTTTCTCTCGACTCAACCTTTTCCTTCACTCTCTTGCGGCTCTCCCTATTTCTTCTCTCTATTCCTACTCCCCATATTTCTCCTATGTCTCTCCTGGCTCCCCATATTCTCTCTCTCTACCCCAGTTCCTCCTATTCCTCCTCTCTCTCTCCTGGCTCTCCCTAATTCTCCTATGTTGGGTCCCCTCTTTCCTTCTCCCCAGCTGCCCAAATTCATCCTCTCTTTTTCTCCTGGCTCCCCCCTTTCCTCCTCTCTTTTTCCTGTCTCTCTTTTCCTTTTAGTATGTTGCTATTTCAAACCTGCAGATCCATGTAGTATTAATATTAATTATATACAATATATTGTTTATTATATTTCTATTTTATAATATGTGCAAATATTCATATATGTGTATGTGAATAAGGGACACTATTGTGTGACATAACGTGTAAAAGGGACACTACTGTGTGACGTAACATGACTATGGGGCACTACCGTGTGACGTAATGTGAAAAAGGGACACTACTCTATGACGTAACATGAAATATTAGGGGGCTACGCCCCTTCCCAGCAAAACTACGCCTGAATTTTTGGACGCATGCCTTCGGCACGCACTCTCCCTGCTTCCCCTATAGTTGGCAGCACAAATGCTCTTTTGTTAAAATGTGTAGTTGTGGCTCTGCTTTTGTGTGCACAGAGGTGTCCTCTGCATTCAGCACCCCTGCCTTCAAAAAGTCCTACAGTGAACACTATCTAATCTTCTACAACTGCTAAACTATTGCTTGGGAAAATGCTTTCCCCTTTCTTGTGTATGACCTACACCAGTGAAGTGCCAGCTTTACCTATAGATATCCATCCAATCTGTCTGGTGGGAAAGAAAATCTGGTCCAGTTTCCAGCATCTGGGAGCAAATTTCTATTGTTATTTGCTCCCAGACATTCCCAGATTTTCTGTCCCACCACACGAATTGGACAGATATATCTATAGGTGTCTGCACAACTTAACAGAACCAACACAATACCAAATGTTTGACTCCCATGCAGGATGTGCTCTGTTGTATGTATTTTAATAGATAATGATGTGTACTTGTCTGTTGTTCTAATAGTAATTACATTTGTAGGAGCATAGACTAAGAAGTGGGAGGGGTCAGGAATAGTTAGGGGAGGAGTCTATGCCAGGAGACAGATGCTGACGAGAGGTGGACCCATGTGTTCTTTAAATGCCAGGGCCTATTTTTAGTCCCAGTCCGGCCCTGATGGACGGAGTTCGGTCAGTGCTACACAGTGACTGACAAACACACAGCCGCCGGTGACAGCAGCTGTGTGTTTCTTTTAAGTTGCAGCCAATGAGAGTCTGTCAGACTATCACTGACTGCTGCTGCACCCACTGATGGCTCCTGCAGTGGGTAATGGTAGAGACGTCATGATGTCTCTCCCATAATGCAGAGCGGGCCGGCCTGGGAGGACAGATGGAGGAGCGAATGGTGGCGGGAGCGGGGATTCAGGTAAGTGTTTTTTTTTTATTACTTGTGTCTACTGGGTGGGGCACTGCAACCACTACTGGGGGCCCTATAAGAGGGGAGACCACTACTGGGGGCACTACAAGGGTGGGGGACTACTACTGGGGACACTACAAGGGGGAGATCACTACTGCGGCACTACAAGGGGGGCTACTACTGGGGGCACTACAAGGGGGAGATCACTACTGGGGCCACTACTAGGGGGGGCTACTACTGGGGGCCCTACAAGAGGGGAGACCACTACTGGGGGCACTACAAGGTCAGGGACTACTACTGGGGGCACTACAAGGGGCAGATCACTACTGGGGGCACTACAAGGGTAGGGGACTACTACTGGGGGCACTACAAGGGGGAGATCACTACTGGGGGCACTACAAGGGTGGGGGACTACTACTGGGGGCACTACAAGGGGGATATCACTACTGGGGCACTACAAGGGGTGGCTACTACTGGAGGCACTACAAGGGGGAGATCATTACTGGGGGCACTACAAGGGGGGGCTACTACTGGGGGCACTAAAAGAGGGGGGACTACTGCTACTGGGGGCACTACAAGGGGGGATTACTGCTAGGGGCACTACAAGGGAAGGAGACTACTACTAGGGGCACTGCATAGGGGGGAGGGGACTACTACTAGGGGCACTGCATAGGAGGAAGGGACTACCACTGGGGGCACTGCATCAGGGGACCACTGCTGGGGGCTCTATATAAAGGGCAATACTGGGGGTACTGCATAGGGGGGAGAGTACAACTTGGGCCACTATTTAAGGGGCACTGCATAAGGGTTACCACTATTGGAGGCACTGCATAGGGGGTGGACTGCTACTGGGGGCACTATATAAGGGGCACTGCATAGGGGGTACCACTACTAGGGGCACTGCATAGGGGGTATTGCTACTGGGGGCACTATATAAGGGGCTTACTACTGGGGGCACAAGGGGCACTGCACAGGGGGGACCATTACTGGGGGCACTATATAAGGGGCTTACTACTGGGGGCACTGCATAGGGGGTACCACTAATGGGAGCACTGCATAGGGGGTACCACTACTGGGGGCACTATATAAGGGGTTTACTTCTGGGGGCACAAGGGGCACTGCACAGGGGGGACCACTACTGGGGGCACTATATATGTGGCTTACTACTGGGGGTACAAGGGGCACTGCATAGGGGTACCACTACTGGGGCACTGCATAGGGGGTACCACCACTGGGGGCACTATATAAGGGGTTTACTTTTTACTTCTGGGGGCACAAGGGGCACTGCACAGGGGGCCACTACTGGGGGCACTGTATAAGGGGCACTGTATAGGGGGGATCACTACTGGAGGCCTGCATAAGGGGGTCCTCTCCTGGGGCACAGGGGGACACTGCATCTGGGCACCACTACAGAGGGCTGCCCCTAATCTTTATTCTTACTTTACATTAATCCCATATGGACCTGCCTCCTCCCTGGAACACTTGAGGGGGGGGTTTGCACCATAGCATGCATGTGCTCCAGGCACCCTGGCTACACGCTACTCCACTGCCAGGGCCTCCTGCATGCATTTGCCCCCCAGGCTAAAAGTTGCCAGCCAGCCCCTGGTCCCTGGTATCTTCATCCACTATCCATTCTGGTGTCCGGTATGAATCCGGTTCTGTCTATGCCTGAGGCAGCTATCCCACTAGTTGCACAGTGAATACCTACCTGTTCCTGTTATCTAAACCTACAACTTGCCTGTGTATACCAATCTCACTATATGGTGAGAGTTCCTGGTTCCTGCTCCAATTGATGCCATTCCTAGTATCATTACCTACTACCCATGTAGTTTTGTACTGGTGTTTTGTCTGCATCTGATCCTGCTATCATCTGAGTGCTCCTGGATCCTGGACTACAGCGACCCAGTTTCAGCCTGGTCAATACGTTACCAAGATCTACCACTCCAGCATTTCGGTTACAGTAAGTTTATTATATCTACAGTACTAATCCAGTATTAACCTGGTCAAACTACTGCCACACTCTCCTATGATTGCACATAACAACTTGTCTTCAACACTGATGTTGCTGGTGGTCTAGTGGGTATGATCCGGCATCTCTCTGCCAAGACCCGGGTTCGATTCCTAAATTGTACCGCAGGACCTGGTGTTACTGCCCCTCCTGCATCTATTGTTTCTCCAACACCCAGACTTCACCATCAAACCAATGTGATGTGCACTTTACCTTGCAACTTGCCAATTTTTCATCGGACAAAATCAAGATTGCTTATATTGTATCCCTGCTCCTGGGTCCAGCTCTGAATTGGGTATCCCCGTTATGGTAAGGATCTGACCCACTACTGTCTGTTTATACTGACTTTATTACCACCTTCCGCAAGATATTTGTTGAGCCTGGAAGATCTATGTCAGCATCCAGAGACCTAACACAGTTACACCGGGGTTGTAAATCTATGGGTCAATACGTCATTCAGTTTCAGATTTTAGCATCAGAATTGCAATGGAATAAGGAAGCTCTTATAGCCACATTCTGGAATGGAGTTTCTGACCGAATTAAGGATGAATTGGCAACCTGTGATCTTCCATCCAAATTGGAGGGTCTTATTTCCTTGTGCATTCAAATTGACTTATGCCTCCAAGAGTGTTCTGGTGTAAGAAGCAAGAAAATCAAAGACGACATCAGTTGAAATTATGTTTATATTGTGGTGAAGTTGGACATATGATTTCTTTCTGTGCCAAACAGCTGGAAAACAGTCGCTCCTAATGTCTCAGAGAGGGAAAAGATTAGGAGAAATACATCCCTCTTCTCAACCTTTTGACTCTGTGATTCCTGTGACTCTTCTTGACAACAAGCGTTATTCTCTTTCTGCGCTCCTGGATTCCGGTTCTGCTTAGAATTTGTAACACACAGCTAAGTCATCAAGCACCATATACCCACTGTGACTTTGTCCCATCATATTTCACTGTCAGCTATGGACGGCAGTCTGATTCCTCATGGCTCCATCACTGACTGTACATTAACTGTTAAACTCCAGGTAGGAGCATTGCACTCTGAAGAAATGTAATTTCTTGTAATTCCTAAGGCTACCCATGCTATTGTACTTGGACTTCCTTTGCTAAAGAAGCACAACCCTCAGGTTGAGTGGTCTACCATGCATATCCTGTCTTGGGGTAAGAACTGTGCTAAAGCATGTCTGGAAAAAGTAGTCCCCATCTGGGTCTCTGATATCACCCTGGCTGAGAAACTAACATCCCAAGATCATTCTTATCTGGATGTTTTCAGCAAACAGGGAGCTGACATTCTGACTCCCCACAGGGAATGGGATTGTCTAATAGAGTTAATACCTGGAAAAATGCCTCCCTGGGGTCAGACTTAAACATTATGCGAGCCAGAGATTAAATCAATGATGAGTACATCCAAGAGAATCTTGCCAAAGCATTCATTCGACCTTCATCTTCTCCTGCTGGTGCAGGGTTTTTCTTTGTTAAGAAAAAAAGTGGCGGACTTTGACCCTGTATTGATTATAGTGGACTCAATGAAATCACCATCAAGAATCGCTACCCATTACCATAGATCGCAGAGCTCTTTGATAAGGTGAAGGATTCTACTGTCTTCATGAAATTGGATCTAATGGGTGCATACAATTTAATCCGTATTCACTTGGGTGACAAATGGAAAATGGCATTCAACACTAGAGATGGGCACTATGAATACCTCATCATGCCCTTTGATCTGAGCAATACCCCAGCCATATTTCAACATTTTGTGAAAGAAATTTGTCGAGACCTCCTGTATCACTCAGTGGTTGTATAATTGGATGATATCCTTATATTTTCCAGTGACCTTGCTACTCATCATGACCAAGTGAAAGAAGTCCTCTGAAGACTTCATACTAACCAGCTTTTTTATAAAATCAAAAAATTTGTTTTCAAAGTACGAATCATTCCTTTTTTTAGGATACATCATTTCAGGTACCGGCCTCAAGATGGATCCTGAAAAGGTTCAAGCAGTACTTTCCTGGGCTGAACCCAATTCCTTAAAAGCCATTCAAAGATTCCTGGATTTCGCCAACTACTATAGAAAATGTATCAATGGATTTTCTACCTTGGCAGCTCCTATCTCTGCATTAACCTGTAAGGGTGCCAACCCAATGCGATGGTCTTCAGAAGCAAAGTCAGCCTTCCAGCTATTAAAACAGTCTTTTATTTCTGCTCTGGTACTCTGCCAACCTCATGTCACTCAACCTTTTATTCTTGAAGTGTACGCATCCTCTGAAGGTGTAGGGGCAGTGTTATCTCAGAGATCTGAAGAAAAACTACATCCATGTAGCTTTTTCTCCAAAAAGTTCTTGCCTGCCATAAAATAAACTACCCCATTGGTGAGAAAGAACTCTTAGCCATCAAATTGGCCTTTGAAGAATGGCGTTACCTGCTGGAAGGTGACAGTTTCCCAATATCGGTATTCACCAAGCACAAAAATCTGCTGTTTCTAAAGACTGTCCAATGCCTCACACCCAGACAAGCCCAGTAGGCATTGTTCTTCTCCTGATTTGATTGAAAAATTTCCTTCTGTCCTGGCTCTCACAACTGTAAGGCAGATTCCTTAACTCGGTCCATGAACCCCGAGGATGAAGTAGAAGCTCCTGAACAATATCCAATGTTAAACCCTACTGTGTTTGCTGCTACTGATTTGGTTACACCTCTTCTAGGGAAAACGATTGTGTCCCCTGAGCTTTGTAATCTACTACTACTATGGGCTCATGCCTCCAAGTTCTCCAGCCATACAGGCGTCAAAAAGACTCTGGAACTTATCAAAATATATTATTGGAGGCCTTCTATGTGATCTGATGTAGAAGAGTTTGTATCCTCATGCTCTCAGCGTGCCCAACATAAGATTTCTCACCAGCTGCCTGTTGGACCATTACAGTCTCTGCCCATTCCACTACAACCATGGACCCATATATCCATGGATTTTATTACCGACCTTCTGGTCCCCAAGGGATTTACCACCATATGTGTTGTAGTCGACAGGTTTGTGAAGTTGGCACACTTCATACCTCTATCAGGATTATCATCTGCTCCACGTCTCTCAGCTCTTCATTGTTGAAGTATTTTGTCCCCATGGTTTACCCAAAGAAATAGTTTTGGAAAGGGGGTCACAGTTCATTGCTCATTTCTGGTGGGCTCTCTGTTCTACCTTACATATTCAATTAAAATTTTCCACAGTGTATCACCTGTATTCCAGTGGGCAAACTGAGAGGGTCAACCAGGATCTTGAGACCTTCCTTTGCATGTATATTACTTCCTCTCAGGATTATTGGATTGATTTTCTGCCATGGGCTGAATTCGCCCATAACAACTCATACCACACTTCATCTGGAACCACTCCCTTACAGTCTATGGGCAACATCCTCATATTCCTGGGTTTCAGTCTATTCCAATATTTGCTGTACCAGTGGCCAAAGCATCTCTGCAATATTTTTCAAGCATCTGGAAGGAAGTTCATGCAACTTTTAAAAAATCTTCAGCTTTTTACAAGATCTTTGCTGACAGAAAGAGGAGATACATTCCATATCTTAAAGTGGGCGATCGTGTCTGGCTATCCACACATAACCTCAGACTTCAAGTTCCATCTATGAAGTTTGCTCCTCAATTTATCGGTCCATTCCCTATTATCAAGATAATCAATCCAGTGGCATATCGTTTACAGCTTCCACCATCACTCAAGATCCTCAATTCCTTTCATGTGTATCTCCTTAAATCTCTTATTCTCAACAGGTTTGAATCTTCTCCACCAAAACCTCCTCCAGTCAAGACCCAATTTGAGATTGAGAACATTGTCAATGCTTGATGTCGTTATGGGAAACTCCAATATCTGGTCCATTGGAAAGGATATGGTACTGAGGAGAGATCCTGGGTGAGTTCTGAAGATGTTAATGCTCCCCGTCTTGTTTCCAGCTTTCACGCAAAGTTTCTTGAAAGGCCACAGAGATGAGTCCACTCCTCAAAGAGGGGGTACTGTCACAACCCAGGTCTGTTTCCCCTTCCGCCGGGTTACTGCAGTGACAAGTCCCGATCTCTTGTCTGCAACAGCCAATCAAATGATAACCTGAGCCTCACCGTACCACCTGATATGCCTATACCAGGTAACCCAAGGGTATATATTCCAGCTGCTGGCTCTATCTAATTGCCAGTACAATGTTTAATCTCAGTTCCTACTGAGAGAGCTATACTGAGCTCTTGTTGCTTGCAGTTTTGCTTTCTTCTGCTACACGGACTCCTGCAAGTGATCTACACATGGTGCAGCTATTCCACTGGCTGCATAGAGAATCTCAGCATTTTCCTGATATCCAAACCTGCCACTCACCTGTGTATACCATTCTCATTGCATGGGGAGCATTCCTGGTTCCTGCACCATTGATGCCATCCCTGGTATCATCATCCACTATCCATTCCAGTGTCCAGTCTGAATCCAGTTCTGAGGCAGTATTCCCACTAGTTACACAGTAAATACCTACCTGACTCTGCTATCCGAACCTACAACTCGCCTGTGTATACCATTCTCACTACTTGATGAGTGTTCCTGATTCCTGCTCTATTTGATGCCTTTCCTGGTATCATCACCTAGTACCCATTCCAGTGTTTTGTCTGCACCCGATCCTGTTACCATCTAAGTGCAGGGGCAAATGCAGGATTTTTATGGGGGGGTTCTATATATATATATATATATATATATATAGCAGCACATCAACGGCACTCCGGAGTGCCGCTGATGTGCTGCTGTTTACATTGGGGGAGTGATCTCCATTTTTGAGAGCACCTGGAGCAAGGTATAGACCCTCATTGTGGTCTGCAGAGTGCTGGGCTTTCAGTGCATTATATATATATTATAAGGGCACAATCGTGCCCTTATATTAAGGCTGCATCTAAAAAAAATGGATTTCACCATAGAGAATTCTGAAAGGGGGGCAGGGTGTTCAAGGAGCTACACCTCAAAAGCTATAAGAGTTATGGATCTGAAATTTGGCATGGCTGGGTAGAACTGTCACTGGGTGCTGCATGCCAAATTTCAGGGCATAAACATAAAAAATGAGGACATGGGAGTAATCTAAAGCTCCAAATGTCACTTTTTTCTAGGGGTGAGCGGGTTCAGATTTCTGAAATCCGAACCCCCCCGAGCCCCCCGATCCGAGGCCGAACCGAGTCAGGCTCGACTTTTCCCGCCTGACTCGTATCTGAAATCGAGGCAAAACGTCATCATCCTGCCTTCCGTGTCTCGCAGGTTTTGGATCCTATATAAGGTACACGCGTCGGCGCCATTTTCTCACTCGGCTGTGGACAGTGAAGAGGGAGGGTGGGCGTTAGGGCTGGCTGGGCTGTGTAGTGTAGTGTAGTGTAGTGCAGTGTAGTGTTGCGCTGTGCTGCGCTGTGCTGCTGTTGTCCATAGGGGCTGTGCCCACTACTTTAAAGTCCATAGGGGCTGGCTGAACTGTGTTGTGCAGTCAGTTGTCCATAGGGGCTGTGTCCACGCCAAAGTCCTGTGCAGTGTCCCTTTCCTAAAGGGGTGCTGTAGTGTTGTCCAGAGGGTGCTCCCCCCAAGTGCAAAAAAACCTAAATTTTTTCTGTGTTTGTCAATTGTGTGCACTGTGGCTGCACGTTCTTCAACAAAGGAGCAGCGCCAAGCATGCACCTGTGTCCCATAAGTAAAAGGCCAGCTGGCTTGTCCATTAAAGGGTGCTGTAACCCCCAAAGGGCACTCCAAACAAAATAAAAATATATATTTTTTTGTGTTTGTGAATTGTGTGCGCAGTAGCCGCACGTGCATCAACAAAGTAGTGCCAAGCGTGCACCTGTGTCCCATAAATAAAGGGCCGGCTGGATTGACCGCTAAAGGGTGCTGTAACCCCCAAAGGGCACTCCAAACAAATTTTTTAAAAAAAATTCTGTGTTTGTGAATTGTGTGCACTGTGGCTGCACGTGCATCAACAAAGGAGCAGCGCCAAGCGTGCACCTGTGTCCCATAAGTAAAAGGCCGGCTGGCTTGTCCGTTAAAGGGTGCTGTAACCCCCAAAGGGCACTCCAAACAAAATAAAAAAATATATTTTTTTGTGTTTGCGAATTGTGTGCGCAGTAGCCGCACCTGCATCAACAAAGTAGTGCCAAGCGTGTGCCTGTGTCCCATAAATAAAGGGCCGGCTGGATTGACCGCTAAAGGGTGCTGTAACCCCCAAAGGGTACTCCAAACAAAATAAAAAAAAATTTTCTGTGTTTGTGAATTGTGTGCACTGTGGCTGCACGTGCATCAATGAAGGAGCAGCGCCAAGCGTGCGCCTGTGTCCCATAAGTAAAAGGCCGGCTGGCTTGTCCGTTAAAGGGTGCTATAACCCCCAAAGGGCACTCCAAACAAAATAAAAAAATATATTTTTTTGTGTTTGTGAATTTTGTGCGCAGTAGCCGCACGTGCATCAACAAAGTAGTGCCAAGCATGCGCCTGTGTCCCATAAATAAAGGGCCAGCAGGATTGACCGCTAAAGGGTGCTGTAACCCCCAAAGGGCACTCCAAACAAAATTTTTTAAAAAATTCTGTGTTTGTGAATTGTGTGCACTGTGGCTGCACGTGCATCAACAAAGGAGCAGCGCCAAGCGTGCGCCTGTGTCCCATAAGTAAAAGGCCGGCTGGCTTGTCCATTAAAGGGTGCTGTAACCCCCAAAGGGCACTCCAAACAAAATAAAAAAATATATTTTTTTGTGTTTGTGAATTGTGTGCGCAGTAGCCGCACGTGCATCAACAAAGTAGTGCCAAGCGTGTGCCTGTGTCCCATAAATAAAGGGCCGGCTGGATTGACCGCTAAAGGGTGCTGTAACCCCCAAAGGGCACTCCAAACAAAATAAAAAAAAAATTTCT
The DNA here is from genome assembly GCA_031769625.1 of Taudactylus pleione. NCBI lineage: Eukaryota > Metazoa > Chordata > Amphibia > Anura > Myobatrachidae > Taudactylus > Taudactylus pleione. The sequence continues at coordinate 1,012,192 of JAUIMM010000334.1, forward strand.
GTGTTTGCGAATTGTGTGCACTGTGGCTGCACGTGCATCAACGAAGGAGCAGCGCCAAGCGTGCACCTGTGTTCCATAAGTAAAAGGCCGGCTGGCTTGTCCGTTAAAGGGTGCTGTAACCCCCAAAAGGCACTCCAAACAAAATAAAAATATATATTTTTTTGTGTTTGTGAATTGTGTGCGCAGTAGCCACACGTGCATCAACAAAGAAGTGCCAAGCGTGCGCCTGTGTCCCATAAATAAAGGGCCGGCTGGATTGACCGCTAAAGGGTGCTGTAACCCCCAAAGGGCACTCCAAACAGAATAAAAAAAAAATTCTGTGTTTGTGAATTGTGTGCACTGTGGTTGCACGTGCATCAGCAAAGGAGCAGCGCCAAGTGTGCGCCTGTGTCCCATAAGTAAAAGGCCGGCTGGCTTGTCCGTTAAAGGGTGCTGTGACCCCCAAAGGGCACTCCAAACAAAACAAAAAAATATTTTCTGTGTTTGTGAATTGTGTGGGCTGTAGCTGCACGTGCATCAACAAAGGAGCAGCGCCAAGCGTGCGCCTGTCTCCCATAAGTAAAAGGCCAGCTGGCTCATTTCTTAAAGGGTGGTGTAACCCACAAAGTGCACTAGTCTCCAACACAAATAAAAAATTGTTTTCTGTGTTTGTGTTCACCTTAGCCGCACGTATATATCAATATAACATAAATGGAGGAACAAACTTTCTCCAATAAAAATAAAATAGGGAACGATCAAGAACCACTTCCTCCTAGTGCTGAAGCTGCTGCCACTAGTCATGACATAGACGATAACATGCCATCAACGTCGTCTGCCAAGGCCGATGCCCAATGTCATAGTAGAGGGCACATACAATCCCAAATGACAAAATTCAGGAAAATGACCTTGAAAAAAACATTTAAATCATCTGAAGAGAAACGTAAACTTGCCAATATGCCATTTACGACACGGAGTGGCAAGGAACGGCTAAGGTCTTTCCCTATGTTCATGATTAGTGGTTCAGCTTCACATGATGATGGAAGCCCTCCTCCCGCTAAAAAAATCAAATGAGTTAAGCTTGCAAAAGCACAGCGAAAAACTGTGCGTTCTAAGAAGATATCACAAATCCACAAGGAGAGTCCAAGTGTGGTGGCGGTTGCGATGCCTGACCTTCCCAGCACTGGACGGGAAGAGGTGGCTCTTTCCACCATTTGCACGCCCCCTGCAGTGCTGAAAGGAGCACCCACAGTCCACTTGCTGATATGCAAATTGAAGATGTCACTGTTGAAGTACAACAGGATGAGGATACTGGTGTAGCTGGCACTGAGGAGGAAGTTGGCGAGGAGGATTCTGATGGTGATGTGGTTTGTTTAAATCAGGGTCCAGGGGGAGACAGTTGTTGTCCGTGGGATGAAAAAGCCCATCACGGTCAAGCCTGGGCAGAGGACCAAACATTCCACCTCTTTGGTCTGGCAATATTTCTATCCAAATCCGGACAACAACTGTCTTGCCATATGTACCATATGTAAAGGTGAAATAAGTAGGGGTAGGGACGTTAACCACCTTGGAACATCCTCCCTTATACGGCACCTGCAGCGCGTTCATAAAAAGTTACTGTCAAGTTCTGAAACTTTGGCTAAGACCGTAAGCAGTCCAGGGACACCCTTTTTTCTGTTTTATCCAAGGAATCGGTGGATGAGGAGGATGAGGACGACATCTTGCCTCCGTAGAGCCAGTTTGTGCAGGGACACAATAATTGCCAGCGTGTTTTGTGGGGGCCCAAACGAACCAATCATTTCAGCCACAGTCGTGTGGCAGACCCTGGTGCTGAAATGATTGGTTTGTTAAAGTGTGCATGTCCTATTTATACAACATAAGGGTGGGTGGGAGGGCCCAAGGACAATTCCATCTTGCACCTCTTTTTTTTCTTTGCAGTATGTACTGTTTGGGGCCTAGTTTTTCAAACTGCCATCCTGTCTGTCACTCCTAGATGGGCCACGTGTTTGTGCCGCCAACTCGTGTCGCTTAGCATAGTCATCCAGCTACCTCGGTGCAATCTTTTGGCCATAAAAACAATATTGTGAGGTGTGAGGTGTTCAGAATAGACTGGAAATTAGTGGAAATGAAGGTTATTGAGGTTAATAATTGCATAGGAGCAGAAAAACCCACAAATTCTGCGATTTAAGCTGTTTTTATGCTTTTTTTCAATACAGATCCAAAACACAAAACCCAGAACCCAAAACACGGAAGGGTGGTTTTGGCAAAACCAATCCAGATCCAAAACTCGAAGAAAGATCCAGATCCAAAACCAAAACACAAAACACGAAAAGTGGCCGGTGCACACCCCCACTTTTTTCTGACATTCTCAATTAGGACAACTTTTCTGCTGTAGTCTATGGGGTTTTTTTGGAAAGGCAAAACTGAGGGTAGGGGTGGAATTTAGACTTGGGGTTTGTTTCATTAGGTAGCTATTGTGCCAGGGTACGTGCTTTTGGGGTTCAGGTAAATTATAAAGTGACAGTTTTTAAACTATTTCCTCAAGAATGCGCCATTATAAAGATAGGACTTTTCAACTTGCTGGGCAGCTACAGTAAGAGCTTCCAGCAGGTGTAGTCATAGTGGCTTCACTTTTGTGCAGCAAGATGGCCATCGTTTGCGGGCAGTAGCAGGCAAAGCAGCGGCGGGGACATGGATGCTGTGGTGCGGACCTCAGTGGTGGCGACAGGTCGCGGTTGTTAGCGGGGGACGCAGGGTGGCCAGCGGCGGCGGAGGGTCCAACGGCAGTGAGGGCATTGGCAGCGGCCCTGGAGAGGATTCAGACCCCACCAGCCATTATACCAAATACGGCAGCGGTGCCCATTTCAAAAATGGCGCCTCAGCACTATTTTTGAAATTCAAAGATGGCTGCCGCTAGCCATCTTTCAATTTTAAAATGGGCACCACTGCCGTACTCGGTAGAATGGCTGGCGGGGACTAGATCCTCTAGGATCCAGGCCCGCCGCCGACACCCGAACAGGCACCGTTCCCACAGCTGCTGCCGACGATGACATCGCGAGCCGTGATTGGCTCGCTGCGGCCATCTTTGATTTTCAAAGATGGCCGCCGCAAGCCAATCACGACTCGTGACGTCATTGGAGGTGGTGGCACCTGCAGAGGACCATAGAAGCCCTGGGGAGGTGGCAGCCACCCCAGGTGAAGACGCCGGAAGCCATGGCAGGTTGGTGCCCACCGGGCAAAGACACCAGAAGTCCTAGTGGGTGGCGGCCATGCAAAAGAGCTGACACAGGCTGCCACCCACTAGGGGAAGATGCCAGAAGCCCTGGTGGGTGGGCACCCACCAGGCAAAGATGCTGGAGCCATGGCGGGCACCCGCCAAGTGAAGACGCCGGAGCCCTGGCTGGTTGGTGCCTGCCGGGTGAAGACACCAGACGTCCTAGTGGGCAGCGGCCATGCAAAAGAGCTGACACAGGCTGCCACGCACTAGGTGAAGAGGCCGAAGCCTGGCTGGTTGGCACCCGAGGCAAAAACGCCAAAGCTCAGGTGGGTTGGCACCCGCCGGGCAAAGACACTGGAAGTCCTAGTGGACGATGGCCATGCAAAAGAGCTGACACAGGCTGCTGCCCACTAGGCAAAGACAACGAAGCCCTGGCAGGTTGGCGCCCACCAAGCGAAGACGTCGGAAGTCCTAGTGAGCAGCAGCCATGAAAAAGGGCTATCACAGGCTGCTGCCCAATTGGTGAAGTTGTCGAAGCCCTGGCGGGTTGGTGCTCACCAGGTGAATACACCAAAGCCCTGGCAGGTTGGCATACGCCAGGCAAAGACACCAAAGCCCTGGCAGGTTGGCGCCCACCAGGCAAAAACGCCGAAGCCCTGGTGGGCTTGCGCCCACCAGGTGAAGATGCCTGAGTCCTGGGGTGGCGGTCACCATGCAAAAGGGCTTAAAGGCCACTATCCCGCAGGTGAAGACCTGTAAATTAAAATATTACAATATTAAAGTGTGTTGTGTTATTTTAATATTTTTTTTGCAGGTGGCAGTGGGCCCTAATGCCCAGCATGCTGGTACTTGTGGTTTTCAGAGTACCAGCATGCAGGGAGACATGCTGGGACCTATAATTCACCTGCAAAGAAAAATATTCTTTAAAATGCACCACACAACACAATCAACCCAGCACCCACCGCCCAGGGGTGCTGGGGATAGCCCCGGGCTATCAGCCTGGGCCTGGGGTGCCCTGAGGAGGGGGACCACTTAATTGGGGGGGTCCTCAGCTCCTCAGGGATCCCTGGCCTGGACTGACTAGTGGTCAGGGGTGATGCTGTGGCTGGGTGGCCCGGTGAAAGGGCTTCCCTGGCTATGGCATCAGCCCCCCGTTAGAAATAGTCCGGTGCTGGTCCTGGAGAATACAGGGGGACCCTACTAAATTTTCCCCCTGTATTTCCAGAACCAGGACTGGATCAGAGCCCAGTGCTGGTTGCATAACTTACGTCATTTGTCTCCTATATTTTGGCAACCGGGACTGGTTCTGACTAGCCCGGTGCTGGTTGTGCTTAATTATGGGGGAACCCCATGTCATTAGTTCCCTGCATTTAAGCACAACCATGACTGGCTGCCTGTGTTTAAAAAACAAATGTTGTGGTCCCACCCCCCAGAAAGCAACCAGCCCCATGCTTTGGAGCCCCAGTATTGGTTGTGCTAAATACAGGGGACAAACGACGTAGAGGTCCCCTGTATTAAGCACAACCAGCACCAGGCTTTTGAGAACCTGTCCTGGTTGCCAAAATATGGGGGACAAATGACGTAGGTGTCCCCCGTATTTAGCGCAACCAGCACAGGGCTATGAGCCGGTCCTGGTTCTGGAAATACAGGGGGAAAAATGTATAGGGCTTCCCCTGTATTTCCCAGAACCAGCACCGGACTCCCTCTAGTGGGTGTGTGATGCCACAGCCAGGGCAGCCCATTCATCAGGTCCCCCAGCCACAGCATCACCCCTGACCACTAGTCAGCCAAGGCCAGGGATCCCTCTGGAGTTGGGGACCCCCCAATAAAGGGGTCCCCCTCCTTAGGGCACCCCAAGCCAAGGCTGATAGCCCAGGGCTATCCCCGGCACCCCTGGGTGGTGGGTGCTGGGTTGATTATGTATAGTGTGGTGCATAAGAAAATATAAATATTGTCTTTTGCAATAGTACTACAGGTCCCAGCAGGTATCCCCCACATGCTGGTACTTGGAGAACCACAAGTACCAGCAGGCGGGGTATTAAGGGCCTGCTGGCACCTATAGTACCCCTGCAAAAGAAATATGCAAATAAAATACACAGACACAGTCTTCTAAATCTTTTATTTACCAGGACCTTCACCTGGAGTGCAGCGACCAGTAAGCCCTTTTGCGCGGCTGCCGCACATCCAGGGCTTCTGCAGTGTCTTCACCTGGAGCACAGCGGCCAGTAAGCTCTTTTGTGTGGCCGCCGCACATCCAGGGCTTCTGCGGCATCTTCACCTGGAGGGCGGCGACCAGTAAGCTCTTATGCGCGGCCGACGCACATCCAGGGCTTCCCGTCATCTTCATTTTTCAGCTGGTCTCTCCAGCTCCCGGTAAAGTGTGGTGCATTTGAAAATATAAATAAATTCCATACTCACCTCCTCCTATGCGTGGATCAGGTCCTCTTCACACAATCCAGGGTCTTGGCAAAAAAAAAAAAGGAGATAACTGGAGCTGCCCGATTGACAGCTCCGCCCGGGATTTCAGTACAGAAATCCTGATGCGGAGCACTCATTGGCAGAGAGAGGCAAGCCTTCCGCCTCTCAGCCAATGAGCGGTTCTCACCATTGAATTCAATGGTGAGAACCGAGCGTGCCCTTTTCAAAAATAGCGCCTCAGCACCATTTTTGAAATTCAAAGATGGCCGCCACGAGCCAATCAAGGATCGCAATGTCATCGCCCCACCCCACTTAAATACAGCCAGCAGCGCGAGCTCCGTCCATTCAGTCTGCCGGCCGGGGAGCTGGAGAGACCAGCTGAAGAATGAAGATGACGGGAAGCCCTGGATGAGCAGCGGCCATGCAAAAGAGCTTACTGGCCGCCGCGCTCCAGGTGAAGATGCCGCAGAAGTCCTGAATGTGCGGCGACCACGCTCCAGGTGAAGACGCCGCAGAAGCCCTGGATATGCGGTGGCCGCGCAAAAGAGCTTACTGGCCACCGCGCTCCAGGTGAAGGTCCCGGTAAATAAAAGATTTAGAAGACTGTGTGTGTGTGATTTATTTGAATATTTCTTTTGCAGGGGTACTATAGGTGCCAGCAGGCCCTTAATACCCCACCTGCTGGTACTTGTGGTTATCCAAGTACCAGCATGCGGGGGATGCCTTCTGGGACCTGTAGTACTATTTCAAAAGACAATATTTATATTTTCTTATGCACCACACTATACATCCACCGCCCAGGGGTGCCGGGGATAGCACCGGGCTATTAGCCTGGGCCTGGGGTGCCCTGAGGAGGGGGACCCCTTTATTGGGGGGATCCCCAACTCCCCAGGGATCCCCGGCCTGGGCTGAATAGCGGTCAGGGGTGATGCTGCGGCTGGGGGGCCCTGTGAAAGGGCTCCCCTGGCTGTGGCATCACCCCCCTGCTAGACGGAGTCCGGTGCTGGTTTTGGGAAATACAGGGGGAGCACTTGCATTTTTTTCCCCCTGTATTTCCAGGACCGGCTCAGAGATCTGTGCTGGTTGCACTAAATACAGGGGACCCCTACGTCATTTGTTCCCCATATTTTAGCAACCAGGACAGGTTCTCAAAAGCCTGGTGCTGGTTGTGCTTAATACAGGGCACCCCTACGTCGTTTGTCCCCTGTATTTAGCACAACCAGTACTGGGGCTTTTTTTTTTTTTTTTTACACATTCAACTTTTGTCATAGATGCATAGATCTCACTGCTGCATTTGTCCATCTGTGACTTATTGATTTGATTTTCTCAGGTGTATATGCACTACCAGTGAGCCCTCTGTCTCCCACTGATGCCCCCTTTGCACTGCACCGCTGCCAATGCTCTGCACCACTGCTGCTGCTGCTACCCCACACGCCTACATCCATCTCGCACTCTGCACCTCCCAAACCAACCTCCTGTGTGCTGTCCCCTCTTCTACCTGCATTAGAGTACCATTTTGTTGCCCTTCTCCCCTGCAGGTGGCCTGGTTTGCTCATCCAAACCCTGATAGTTAATACATTTTAAAAAAGCTATCTGCATTACTTTGGCAACCCCCCTCCCTCTGTACTGCTTAACCTTCCCTCCTTTACATGCCTTTTTGTCTCATCTATCCACGCTGCTGCGTCTCCTCCCCCCATCCACACCACTTTTATCCCATCTGCACAGCTCTATTTTCTGCTTTGACCTCAGTTGCATAGACTGCATGTGTGTATTCCAATGAGCACACAATTCTGTGAATTAGCAGCTCCGCCATTTTGTGAGTGACAGCAATCTTACTCTGTGAGAGTTCTGAATCTGCAGTTAACCACAGGGTGTGATGGCATACCATATCTGTATTGCGCAAGGAACACGTCCATTAATGATTGTAATTTCATTGCTTTTTGAAGTTTGAGTGGCAGAAAATCAAGTGAATGAAATTTTCAGATCATGTCTAAGCAGCCTTAATGGGACATATGAAACCGTAAGGTTTTTTGTCTATGGAATCATATATATCAATCACATCAGGATTATATACTCTGCATTATCACGGAGGAAGGCACCCTTAACTTAAACTCATCATTCTTGAGTGCCAGACCACATACTGCAAGGGGGCAGGGCTTAAGAACATGTTGCCTGCACTCTAGTCTGTCATGGGGGTTCTGGATACTCAGAAACCCCCCCTGCATGTGCTACTGATATGCTCCTGGATCCTAGACTACATCAACAACCCAGTATTATCCTAGTCAATACATTGCCAAGATCTACCACTCCAGCATTCCGGTTACAGTAAGAAGAGTGTTTTTATTATTATATCTACAGTACTAATCCAGTATCAGTCTGGCCAATCTACTGCCACACTCTCCTATGATTGCACGTAACAACTTGTCTTCAACACCGACGTCCCTGGTGGTCTAGTGGGTATGATTCGGCATCTCTCCATCGAGACCTGGGTTCGATTTGTGGTTAGGGAAGTGTTCTTCAAACAAATACTAGTCTGACATGGGCTCTGTGAGCCAGTCCTGGTTCTAAATATATAGGGGACAAAATGTGTAGGGGTCCTCCGTATTTTATGAACCAGCACTGGGCTCTGTGAGCAGGTACTGGTTTTAAAACCATGGGTAAAAAATGGTGTGGGGTTCCCCAAAATTTTAAAGCTAGCACTAGGACCCTTTCACCGGCCAAGCATTAGCACCCCAAAAAATCTGCCCAGACTGGGGATCCCAGCAGAGGTAGGGACCGCCCAATAAAGGGGTCCCCCCAATTAAATAAAAAAAAATTAAAACAAAAAAACGAGGATCCCAAACAATTTTGGCCACTAAAAAGATGTATTTGTTTCCACATACATCTCTTCCCCAGCAAGTGACAGAACCCACAAGGTTTCCTGCAATTGCCAGGCCACTACCCATTTAAAGGCCGCTCTAGCGTAAGCGGCTGCTGATTGGCTAACAGATAGGCCACCCTGATCTGTGTATGTTTCTGCTAAACACACAGCTCAAGGAGGTAGTCTATTAAAATGTCTGTTTTGGACAGAGTTTGCTTAAATTACACCCATTATTATAATCACAAATTTTGGTAAATTCCCATGTTGTATTCCCGTCTATGGAAAGTACCTGCAAATTTTATTGATTCTATTTGTGTTTTCACCTGTATTTTGCAGAGAGTTTAAAGATTTCTCACATGAGTTTGCCTGTAATAAATTAGCAAATTGTAAAATTGGACAAACACACCTGTAACTGAGATCTCAACCAAACATGATTCTTAGTAAGTTTACCCTAAGTGCCAACAATTTTGATCAGTTGAAGACCAACGGCAAATAGAAGTGCAAACCCAATGGCAGTATGGAGCTGATTCAGAGCCGCTCGTTAGATGTGATTGTTGGCACAATGTGTATGCAAATTGCATAGGCAGTACAATTGCACAGCAATGCATTAACACACTCAGGGCCTGATTCAGAGCTGGACGCTCTGACCAGAGCTCTCGCTCTGAATCAGGGCCCTCCTCCTTGCAAATGGAGCGGCCTCCTGGCCGCTCGCATAGCTGTGGGTAACCACCCACAGCATATGCGAGCGTCCATGATGATGGTCGCGATGGTCTTGACCATCGCGACCATCGGGCTTGCGACGGAGACCCTGCGGTAGGGTCTCGCTGCCGTAAGCCCTGGAGTGATTTTGGCTCAATCACTCCCACTGACATCACTAGTGATGTCAGTGGGGCCGGCTTCAGATGGTAGGCGTTCCCATGGGAACGCCTCCATCTGGCAGGCACGCCCCTGGCACGCCCACCAAAGGGGGCGTGCTGTCAATCAACATCGACAGCGCGCCCCCTTTGGTGCGAGACCCGGAGCAATGGAGAGCCCGTCGCTCGCCGGGTCTCGCGCGTGCGCATGACGGAGCTCCCTCCATTGTGCGCATGCGCAGTGGGGGAACATCGACCCCTTGCAAGCGTCCTGCCGCTTGCAAGCGGGTCTGAATGACCCCCTCAGTATATTAGAGTCTGTGTTTGTTGTGGACCGGGGGTGGTAACAGGAGAAAACACCAGAACAGGTTTAAACTGAAAGGTGGGTTGTTTAATGTGAATGTTGGTAGACATGAACAATAAGATAAACTAAAGTCCAGTAATAAACAAACTAATATATGTGGCTGGAGGGAACTGTAGTGAGTGGGAATAAACGAATGTCCAGATCAGTGACAGAGATGAATGAGGTGAATCCACATAAACTGCCAGAGTGAAGTGGAAATCCTGGTATGCTGAATAGTGGCTGAGAGGGATATCTGGTAATGCTGTGATGATGGATGAAAGGGAAATCCGGTAATGCTGTGATGATGGCTGAAAGGAGAATCTGGTAATGCTGTGATGAGGGCTGCGTAGGAATGGGTTAACTGAGCAGGCAGGAGTAGGTCTGGTGGAAGGTGCAGGCTGATCCCAGTGGAGTGCAAGGCAAGGCAGTGCGGTGCGGTGCAGGCTATGCAGAGAGCCAGAGGTTGACAAGGAGTACAAGTCTAAGGTTCAGGAGTGCAGATAACTCTCTCACAGCTGATGCTGTGAACACATTGTGCTGCCAACTACAGGGCACTCCAACACCCTTAAGTACCCAGTAACAGAGCGTGATAGGCCAGAGAGAGCAGGTGACCCACAGATGATTGGCCTGCTATGTCACATGGCCAAAGACAACATGGTGGAGCCCAGACAGTCATGACGTTGAGACACCACAAGACTTACCTGGCAGACCTATGGGTACATGCAATGCCAGTCTCCACAAGCCAGGTCCCACACCAGAAGGACCGCGCCACAGCGCCCTCACTGGTAAGAACCGCACCCTCCACGCTACGAAACCCGGGTCGTGACACAGTATTTCTTAGAGAGCGATTACATAGTGTATGCAGACACCCGCCAGCCTGTCATAAGACGCCCACTTGTGCATGTCATTTGCAGGAAGTGTATGCAACCATCGGTACATCGGGTAACATCGGATGCGATCACAGCACTTGAGGTTGACCATACCCTGCCGCAAGCACTGCGAGCACTTCAGTGTAAAAACTAGCCAGGTGACATGTACTATGATGCTGTCTCTTAATTATGCACACCTCTAAAATGCCGTTGAGATGCTCAGGCACGCCTGCGCTTGCACCTCCACTCCCCCATTTTAATAAGGGTATTAAATAAGGTATGCGCATGCGCACAATGCATTTACATTGAATACCATCGGCAGCAGTGATCATTTGCATCTTAGCGAGCAGGTCTGAATGAGCTCCTATGATCAATGCAGGCTTCATTCAGATAAAAGTAAATAAAGAGAGTGAAAAATAAATAAAATATTTGGGTTCCCCCAAAACTATAACTAGCCCCTGACCTCTCAGCCTGGACTGGTACAGGAAAATAGGGGAAATATTGGTCCCACATATTTTCCTATAATCAGAACCAGGCTGAACCAACCAGGGTAGTAATGCCATAGCAGGGGGACATACAGTGTTTGGGGTCACCAAAAATAAAATGGGGACCCCCTCAAGAGAAATACAGCCCAGGGCTCTTTCCCCTTATCCCTGGAGACATTAGATGTGGGGTTAATGTGGTAAAAAATAGAAAATAATATTGGGCCTGATTCATCACGGATCGCAATTGCAACAGCATACGCAGATCGGTCGATGGTGCGTACTGTGCATGCACCGCAGTGCCATACTTGCCAACTCTCCCTCATTGTCAGGGAGACTCCCTGAAATAGTAGCAATCTCCCTGTCTCCCTGAAGAGTCTAGCAATCTCCCTCATTTCATCCTTACCTCCATTATGAAGCTGCTATATTAAAAAACAGAGATATATACATTCAAATGGGATCTTTAGTGTCATTTCCTTGCATTGGTTATTATAAGGCACAATGGCCCTCATTCAGAGCCGCTCGTTAGCGGCAGTACGCTCGTTCCGAGCGATGTTTGCACATCTGCGCATGCGTACGGTTTTTAGTACGCATGCGCGAACCAGTCAGTGCGGCCGAAAATCGTTGGTACGCAATATAGCGAGTGCCTGCTATTTTGAGTGACAGAATGAGGCGTATGTGGGTGGTAACAGGGGAAGGTGCTTGAAAATGGGGAGTGGAGATCCGAACGCAGGCGTGCTTAAAGGTCAAAACGGGCGTTTTATGGGTGTGCATATTTAAAACAGCAGCGTTAGTGACCACGTCACTGGGTTATTTTATAGCCAGAACTGCTCGCAAATTTGTGGTAGCAAACACCAACCACAAGAATAGCGAGCAGTTCATACGCTGGTCGATGTACTCGATTAATCTAATAAATAGCGGACATGACGTAGGATGCGAGCGGCCAGGGGGCGTTTTTAACAAATAAACGAGCGTATGTTTTGCTCGCTCGTTCAGACTTAGAGGTGTGAACAGACTGCAATGTGCGTACGGATCATTTGAATAGCCACCCCTTGTTTTTAAACGAGCGACCACAAATAGCGAACGGCTCTGAATGAGGGCCAATGATCCCTATGAATTTCTGCAAAGTATCAGTGTGTTTTCATCAACAAACAGATCTTACTAACTGCTTTTGGGCTGGGTTTACATTTGCATGTAAGTCAGGTTTAGGACACGCCCAGGGCCGGATTAATAATGGGGCGGGCGGAGCTGCTGCTCCAAGCCCACCATGGAAATTGGCCCACAGGATCCACTACAGACAATACTGACAGGGAAAATAAAAATCCCTGTAAACACTGTCTACACTGCACTGAATCCTGACAACATGACTGTCTGTATTACAATGCAGACAGTGAACTAGGATACGAATCCCGGACCATTCACACCCTCCCCCCCCTCTGCCGTCCAAAGCCGCGCCCCTGGACAGACAAGCTCCGCAGCTGGCTTTCCAAATATCCTCTGTGCAGTTCAAACCTCCGCCCCCATGCTCCCTAAGCTCCGCCCCCAGGTCCTGCTTAACCAACCCACCATAGTTGTGCCCCCCAGTTGACCAGAAGCATGGGTATCGACTCCCCGGGTCATCTAAAGCTCCCCCGCCTTCCTCTGCAACTGGGCTGACACAGCTGGTCCTGGAAATTATGAGGCTGAGGTGGAGCGCAGAGGCTGAGCTGTCTTGCCTTGCACTTACTGAAAAACTGCGCATGTGCAGAACATATTCTGCAATATCGCTCTCAGATCCTCCAAGCCACAGCATGATTGACATGCTGTGGTGTTTGGGTGGATGGAGCGTGGGCATGCCTGGGCACCTTTGCCGGAAATGGAGATGGGTCACCCCTGTTTTCCGGGAGCACCGAGGCCAGGGTCTGTGCCTGTGGACGCATATTTTCTGGCCTCACAGGCTGCCAGCCTGAATAAGCTGGAGCTTACTTAGTTTGGCCAGTGCTGCCGCCATCGAGACCGATAGTCGCGATGGGTATCCGAGGCAGCATCTACAGTCACTGTACTCGGATTGCTCATGCTGTCAGGAGGCGTCTGTTTCCTGTAGACGCCTACTGCAGTATACAAATATTTGCTATACAGTGTTGCACAGCCACTTCCTTACAGCTGCCCAATACCGTCTGACCATGATCAGGCCCATACATCTGCCAGCAGCTTGCTATCTAATTTATCCCATTTCATGGGCCATAATCGGTGGGTGTGATGTCCCCTGTATTTTGTGGTGGTCTTTGGAGTTCTCTGTATTATATGGCACTATCTGCAGTGTTCCTTGTAGTGTATGGTGGCCACTTGGATGCTTAGTGTATTATACTGTATGGTGGGCACTGATGGTCTATATGATGGTCAGTATTATATGGCACTCACTACTCTTTACATGGCAGTCACTTAATGCTCTCTGTATTATATGGCACACACTGTGATGCTCTCTCTATTATATGACACTCACTGCGATGCTCTCTGTATTATATGGCACTCACTGCGATGCTCTCTGTATTATACGGCACTCACTGCGATGCTCTCTTTATTATGTGGCACTCACTGCGATGCTCTGTATTATACGGCACTCACTGCAATGCTCTCTGTATTATACGCCACTCACTGCAATGCTCTGTATTATACAGCACTCATTGCGATGCTCTCTGTATTATATGGCACTCACTGCGATGCTCTCTGTATTATATAGCACTCACTGCGATGCTCTCTGTATTATATGGCACTCACTGCGATGCTCTCTCTATTATATGGCACTCACTGGGATGCTCTCTCTATTATATGGCACTCACTGCGATGCTCTCTGTATTATACAGCACTCACTGCGATGCTCTCTGTATTATATGGCACTCACCGCGATGTTCTCTGTATTATATGGCATGCCCTCTGTATTTTGAGGTGGTCTTTGGAGTTCTCTGTATTATATGGCACTATTTGCAGTGTTCTTTGTAGTGTATGGTGGCCATTTGGATGCTTAGTGTATTATACTGTATGGTGGGCACTGATGGTCTATATGATGATCAGTATTATGTGGCACTCACTACTCTTTACATGGCAGTCACTTAACGCTCTCTCTGTATTATATGGCACTCACTGCAATGCTCTCTCTATTATACGGCACTCACTGCGATGCTCTGTATTATACGGCACTCACTGCAATGCTCTCTCTATTATACACCACTCACTGCAATGCTCTGTATTATACGGGACTCATTGCGATGCTCTCTGTATTATACGGCACTCACTGCAATGCTCTCTGTATTATATAGCACTCACTGCGATGCTCTCTGTATTATGTGGCACTCACTGCGATGCTCTCTCTATTATACGGCACTCACTGCCATGCTCTGTATTATACGGCACTCACTGCGATGCTCTCTATTATATGACACTCACTGCGATGCTCTCTCTATTATACTGCACTCACTGCGATGCTCTCTATTATACGGCACTCACTGCGATGCTCTGTATTATACGGTACTCACTGCGATGCTCTCTGTATTATATGGCACTCACTGCAATGCTCTCTGTATTATATGACACTCACTGCGATGCTCTTTCTGTTATATGGCACTCACTGCCATGCTCTGTATTATACGGCACACACTGTGATGCTCTCTGTATTATATGGCACTCACTGCAATGCTCTCTGTATTATATGGCACTCACTGCGATGCTCTTTCTGTTATATGGCACTCACTGTGATGCTCTTTCTGTTATATGGCACTCACTGCGATGCTCTCTGTATTATATGGCACTCACTGCGATGCTCTCTCTATTATACGGCACTCACTGCCATGCTCTGTATTATACGGCACACACTGCGATGCTCTCTCTATTATATGACACTCACTGCGATGCTCTCTATTATACGGCACTCACTGCGAAGCTCTGTATTATACGGTACTCACTGCGATGCTCTCTGTATTATATGGAACTCACTGCAATGCTCTCTGTATTATATGGCACTCACCGCGATGCTCTCTGTATTATATGGCACTCACCGCGATGTTCTCTGTATTATATGGCACTCACCGCGATGATCTCTGTATTATATGGCATGCCCTCTGTAATATATGGCAGTGTGTTGCACTCCATTTTATATGGAAGTCCCTGTGATGCTCTCTGAGATATATATATATATATATATATATATATATATTACACACACATATATTTTCTCTCTCTCTCTCTACTAATAAAATAGATTACATAACTGGTACTGCATGATAGAAAGTTTGTATTCTACAACCCCTTCCGGGAGGAGATATTTTTATGGACCACCACATCACCATTATTTTGACTGCGTCTGTAACAAGGTAAGAGCCACAAATCTACCAGGTTGTTACCTTGCTACAGGCGCAGTCAAAGTTAGCCATTGCTGCCATGGTCCAGCATTGCCATTATTTGTTTTAAGACAACAGCAGCAAAAAAGACAGTTCATTTATTAATTTACTGCAGTGGTTAGGGATGTGGGATGGACGCTTATAGAAATATGCCAAAATCCGTGAACAATTTTGGATTTTTTCTTATCTTATTAATGTAAAGGAAAGGCAAACCATACAGTTCTCACTCACAATTTTTTTTCTTGTTATCGCTCCACTATAAAGTGGTTGAAGGTAGATGTCACATATGCCTTCCATGGAGATAGCCACACATTCTGTGTAGACCACACCCACACACTAGGCATGCCCCCACACAGGGGCGTTTTAAGAGAGGAGGGGGCCCGTGTGCAGCCTCTGTTTGGGCCCCCTCGTCTCTGATGGCGGCTCAGCGGCACTGAGCGCTGTAGATCCTGGCTTCATGCCAGAATCTACAGCACATGTGTGAGTCTCCGGGAAAATGGTGCCCGCGCCTACTTTCCCAGTGACATCTTTTCTGTGCATGTGCAGATCACTGGGAAAATGGCTGTCGCTCATTTTCTCAGTGAGTGTGTGCTGCTCTACAGCGCCAGTCTGGCACTGCAGAGCAGCACTTCGGGAATCGGCGGAGAGATAAGTATAATTACCTATGGGTGCAGGGTGTGCAGTGTGGGCGCCCCTGGACCCGGGGGCCCGTGTGCCCTGCATACCCTGCACCCATTATAGATACGCCCCTGCCCCCACATCACTAGTCACATCACCACAGTGCTTATCAAACTCCCCTGCGGTGACACACAATAGGCCCTTCATAAATTTCAGCTCCAGGCCCATGTGGACCTTAATCTGGCACTGGACACGCCTCTCAGATTTATCAGTACACGCCCACTGTAACACGCGCTCATAGGTGCTGCTTTCACAATCTCCATGAAATGCTTTTTCAAAAGTAGGCAAGTATGCGCAA
This sequence comes from Taudactylus pleione, assembly GCA_031769625.1. Taxonomy (NCBI): domain Eukaryota; kingdom Metazoa; phylum Chordata; class Amphibia; order Anura; family Myobatrachidae; genus Taudactylus; species Taudactylus pleione. The sequence continues at coordinate 1,028,560 of JAUIMM010000334.1, forward strand.
TGCGCATGCGCAAGTTAGCATTGTGATCACGCACGCAGATAGAAACCCATTGCAGAGTGAGTGATGGGATGTCAGTGTTTGGGGGTGGTGACGGGGGAGTGGTTGGAGAAGCGCCGGTGTGCCGGTCAGTTTGAATGCCTTACATGGGCATGCATAAATTAGTCACTGCGGCGGCATACACAGCTTGAGTACTCACTGCGTGCAATGAGACTTGCAATTTCTGAGACAGGTTAGACCTGCTGTAATTCTGTGTTACTCGATGTTACCGATGTATATGCAGGACTGTGAGGCCTTACTGGTGTGAGAAAGCGGTAATGGGCATCTCTATGCTAGCTGAGCAGTTGCTAACATTAGCAAATTTTTGCAGTAGAACTGGATGCGCAATCGCAGCTGCCATCACAATAGCGATCTATAATGAATCAGACCCATTGTTCTTTACAGTGGTTCTACGGGTATAGTGAGGACAGAAACCTCCCGTGGAACAGAAGGGCAAATAGCAGCTGCAATAGAACAACAAGTGCCAGCATGCCTGGACATTCATTGCCAGCTGGCACCTATAGTCCCACTGTAAAGAAAATTAGTACCTGCTTCCCTCCCTCTCAGCACCCCTGTACGCGGGTATACACAATTTTCATGTGCATGTGTAGTTCGAAAATGTGTATCGTAAAGAAAAGCTGGTCTTGTGTACAATTCAAAATGACCCATATTTATTTATAGCAAAATTATTTACTAACTCTGTTCTGCATAGTTCCATATATTTTCCATCAATAATTATAAAAGCAGGCTTGTTCATCATAATTCTTAACCAAGGGACGGTGATAAAACTGATAATGGTAAATTCATTAGTTGTACGAGAAAGTGGGTTAGATGCCTTTTATTAATATTACAATTGATTATTGGAGTTATTGATCCAGAGACTTTATCCTTTTTGTATATACTTTAAAAATAATTTCTCTAAGAAGTGGGTGGGACGTTAGTAGGCAACTATGCAATATGATGCTAATGAGAAAAAAGCATTGGGAAGGTATTGAATCATGACATGGGCCTGGTCTCCTTGTCATTGTTGTTACAACTACAGTACTGTACACTTTTTAATACTATTAATTAACTGTTTAAAATTGGCGATTGAAAATAAGGAATCTGGATTCCCATTACATAAATATAACATAAAAATCTTTATCTATAGGGTCAACAGACAACTCAGAGAACGTCATGTCAGAACTTGTTCCAGAACCACGACCAAAACCAACAGTGCCTATGAAGCCAGCAGGGATGAACCCAAACCTCCTGGGATATATTGGTATTGACACCATTATTGAGCAGATGCGCAAGAAAACAATGAAAACTGGTTTTGACTTTAATATCATGGTTGTAGGTAAGAGTTATTTTACAAAGAAAGTGTAAAGAAACTTTAAGTTGAAATGTTTAATAGTCCTCCAGGGTCTACATTATTATATATTCCATTATGTGAGATTTAATGGGTAATTGAAACTATCAATGCCAGGTCACTTCTAACTCACTTCTCTATAATTTATGGTCAGTTACTATGAAGCTCGGTATATAACCATACTGTTTCACGCAGCTTTTCTAAAAAATGCCTCCTGAATGTTCCACATCTTACCATTTTCTATGCTGATTGGTGTGAATAAATTATGGATGTACATGAGAAGGACTAACCACATAATACCCTTACTAAATAAAACAGCTACATTACAGTTACTGACAGATGGTCTAGAGACTCTGACCATCGCCCCTCCCCACACCTCCAGCCATGCATGCCTACTCTCCCGGGAGTCGCGGGAGGCTCACGATTTTTTGGGTAACCCCCCACACCCCTGGAAAGTAGGCATATCTCCTGCATCCCACCCACTTCCTAGTGAAGTGGGCAGGATGGGGAGATTTTACGTGGAATTTTCGGGTCCATAGGGAAGGGGCAGGGCTAAATGGTGCAAATCATGTAATTTAGCCCCGCTCCATCCTCACAGACTTGCAAATTGCGGGGGTTTTCTGTAAAGGGGGCTTGGCCTAATGACGTCTAAAGTCCGGACCCCCCTCCCCCCCCTAAGAGGAGAGCAGCAGGTCCCCTCCGGCTGCTCCCGGAAAGGTGTCCAAGAATGTCGGTAGGTGTGCCTCCAGCAGTATCAGTGATGTCAGCACCAGAGAGTTCCAGCATAACAATTATAACTTTAAAGTCAATAAATATGTTATGGAGCCACATGCAGCTGTTATTTATCCAACAGAATTTTGACATTCGTTTGAATTTACTGGTTTTGAATGTCTAATGTTAACCCTTACAATTGGATGTCCTTTTATAGTTCTTCGAAAACTTGACAACCCCCCCTAGTCGGAGCTACATTATAGTACATATTACAAAATTACATACAATTTCATAAAGGCGGCTATACTATCTGCTTATGCAAAGGAGAAGCTATGTCCGCAGATCTGATCTTCCATTCCAAAAGAATACAATTACCTGTATGTTTAGCTTTTGCATGGACAATAAACAGATCACAAGGACAAACCATCAAAATCACAGCTGTAGACCTGTGTAAGAGCTGCTCCGCCCATGGCCAACTCTGTGTGGCAATTTCCAGGATTGGTTCAAGAAACAATTCATACCTTTTTGCACCAAACCAAGAATATGTTGATAAACAAGCCCTTTCTTGAATTTCTTAACTTTTGTGGCTTTCAAACTTTCTGATTGCGTGCCACAAAAAGTTCCTAATAAGTGCCTTCATCAGAATTTCTAAGTGCAGAAACAATTGGTTGTTTCAAAGGCAATAACTCTTCAGATTACAATATGTTGTAACCATATAATACTCAATATCTGATGCCGGTAACTGCATATTGTTTCAGTTTTTTCTTAATTTATACTTTTAGCTTAGAATAATTGTTTTAGCCTTAAGTCTTCCTATAAATTCTTCATAATTACATTTTTGACAGTAAGACCTTTTTTTTGTTTTTTTTTAAATTTCATTGTTCAATTCTCACCTTTCTTAAAAACTGCCAAACATCATAAGAAATACAACAATGCTTGATTAGGTATAACTTGTGCCAAGGTATCTAAATCTGCAAGACCATAAGAATGCAGCCTGGAGCCAAGAAACTGCTCAACAACAATTCAAGAAACAGCAAATGTGGCTGGGGGTTAATGTTCTATCACTTTTAATGTCTGGTATTCCTCAAATCTTGATTTGTAGTCTCAGGGCAATGGATGAAAAGAAAAAAAATCTAGTGCACACTGTATGTATCTCATATATTTCAGAGCAAGATATGATTATACTCACCTCTTAATAGTAGAGATGTGCGCCGACCCCTGTGTTTTGGTTTGGTTCTAGTTCATCATTGTATTTTGTTTTGCCAAAACCACCATCACGTGTTTTGGTTTTGGATCTTTAGTTTATCAAAAAATGATAAAAACAGCTAAAATCACAATTTGAGCCTGTCTTTGGGCCTGATTCAGAGCCGTTCGCTATTTGTGGTCGTTCGTTTAAAAACAAGGGGTGGCTATTCAAATGATCCGTACGCACATTGCAGTCTGTTCACACCTCTAAGTCTGAACGAGCGTGCAAAACATACGCTCGTTTATTTGTTAAAAACGCCCCCTGGCCGCTCGCACCATACGTCATGTCCGCTATTTATTAGATTAATCGAGTACATCGACCAGCGTATGAACTGCTCGCTATTCTTGTGGTTGGTGTTTGCTACCACAAATTTGCGAGCAGTTCTGGCTATAAAATAACCCCGTGACGTGGTCAATGACGCTGCTGTTTTAAATATGCACACCCATAAAACGCCCGTTTTGACCTTTAAGCACGCCTGCGTTCGGATCTCCACTCCCCATTTTCAAGCACCTTTCCCTGTTACCACCCACATACGCCTCATTCTGTCACTCAAAATAGCAGGCCCTCGCTATATTGCGTACCAACGATTTTCGGCCGCACTGACTGGTTCGCGCATGCGTACTAAAAACCGTACGCATGCGCAGATGTGCAAACATCGCTCAGAACGAGCGTACTGCCGCTAACGAGCGGCTCTGAATGAGGGCCTTTGTTCCTGTAGTATTATTAACCTTAATAATTTCTAGTAATTTCCAGTCTATTTTGACCATCTCACAGTTCACGATATTGTTTTCACCAATATAGGCCAAAGGCTACAACGAGCTGGCTGGCTAAACTAGAATGTTTGTTGTCTATGCAAAAAGACAGTCACCAATGCCCCAAGCAGTGCATAATGCAAAGAAAAAACGTACAAGATGGAATTGTACTTCGATCCTCCCATCCATATCCAAAAGGACATGCACAGTTTATCAAACCAATCACTTCAGCGACAGGGACTGCCACTTTTGTGGCTGAAGTGGATGCTTTGTTTGGACCCTCACAAAACAAGCTCCCAATGGGCTTAAGACAGCTAACAATGTTGTTAATGATCGGCTTGAGGCAGCTGACAGTGCAGTTAATGATCTGTTCTCTACAGTAGCAAGATGTCGTCATTGTCATCCTCTTCCTCACCATAATCAGAAGTCTCTGTACTTTGATGTAATTGACAGTAAAGGTCTTCCTTGTGTAATGTATAGTTAATTTTGATGAACATCATCTTTTCCCCATTTTGAGGAAGTAGCCTCCTACGCTGATTGCTGACAAGATTCCCGGCTGTGCTGAAAACTCTTTCCGAGTACACACTGGAGGGTGCGCAACTAAAGTAAAGCAAAATAGATTTGTACTAGGGGTGAGCGGGTTCGGATTTCTGAAATCTGAACCCCCCCGAGCCCCCCCAATCCAAGGCCGATCCGAGTCAGGCTCGACTTTTCCCGCCTGACTCGGATCTGAAATCGAGGCAAAATGTCATCATCCAGCCTTTCGGGTCTTGCGGGTTTTGGATTCTATATAAGGTACCCGTGTCGGCGCCATTATCTCACTCGGCAGTGGACAATGAAGAGGGAGGGTGGGAGTTAGGGCTGGCTGGGCTGTGTAGTGTAGTATAGTGCAGTGTAGAGCTGTGCTGTGCTGTGCTGCTGTTGTCCATAGGGGCTGTGTCCACTCCTCCAAAGTCCATAGGGGCTGGCTGTGTTGTGTTGTGCTGCTGTTGTCCATAGGCGCTGTGTCCACTCCTCCAAAGTCCATAGGGGCAGGCTGGACTGTGTTGTGCAGTCAGTTGTCCATAGGGGCTGTGTCCACTCCAAAGCCCTGTGCAGTGTCCCAGTCCTAAAGTTGTGCTGTAGTGTTGTCCAGGGGGTGCTCTGTCCTTCAGGGGTGCTCCCCCAAGTGCAAAAAAAATATATTTTTTCTGTGTTTGTGAATTGTGTGCGCTGTAGCCGCACGTGCATCAACAAAGTAGCGCCAAGCGTGCGCCTGTGTCATACATAAAGGGCCGGCTGGCTTGACCGTTAAAGGGTGCTGTAACCCCCAAAGTGTACTCCAAACAAAATAAAAAATTATTTTCTGTGTTTGTGAATTGTGTGCACTGTGGCTGCACGTGCATCAACAAAGGAGCAGCGCCAAGCGTGCACCTGTGTCCCATAAGTAAAGGGCCAGCTGGCTTGTCCGTTAAAGGGTGCTGTAACTCCCAAAGTGCACTCTAAAAAAATAAAAAATATATTTTTTTGTGTTTGTGAATTGTGTGCACAGTAGCCGCACGTGCATCAACAAAGTAGCGCCAAGCGCGCGCCTGTATCATAGGTAAAGGGCCGGTTGGCTTGACCGTTAAAGGGTGCTGTAACCCCCAAAGTGCACTCCAAACCAAATAAAAAAATATTTTCTTTCTTTGTGAATTGTGTGGGCTGTAGCTGCACCTGCATCCTCAAAGCAGCAGTGACAAGCATGCGTCTGTCTGTTAAAGGGTGGTGTAACCCTCAAAGTGCGCTCCACAAAGAATAAAAAATTTTTATTTTTCTGTCTTTGTGAATTGTGTGCACTGTAGCTGCACGTGCATCAACAAAGGAGCAGCGCCAAGCGTGCGCCTGTGTCCCATAAGTAAAGAGCTGGCTGGCTCATTTCTTAAAGGGTGGTGTAACCCACAAAGTGCACTAGTCTCCAACAAAAATAAAAAATTATTTTCTGTGTTTGTGTGCGCCTTAGCCGCACATATATATCAATATAACATAAATAGAGGACCAAACTTTCTCCGATAAAAATAAAATAGGGAAATATCAAGAACCACTTCCTCCTAGTGCTGAAGCTGCTGCCACTAGTCATGACATAGACGATAACATGCCATCAACATCATCTGCCAAGGCCGATGCCCAATGTCATAGTAGAGGGCACATACAATCCCAAATGACAAAGTTCAGGAAAATGACCTTAAAAAAAACATTTAAATCATCTGAAGAGAAACGTAAACTTGCCAATATGCCATTTATGACACGGAGTGGCAAGGAACGGCTAAGGTCTTTCCCTATGTTCATGACTAGTGGTTCAGCTTCACATGACGATGGAAGCCCTCCTCCCGCTAAAAAAATCAAATGAGTTAAGCTGGCAAAAGCCCAGCAAAGAACTGTGCGTTCTAAGAAGATATCACAAATCCCCAAGGAGAGTCCAAGTGTGGTGGCGGTTGCGATGCCTGACCTTCTCAGCACTGGACGGGAAGAGGTGGCTCTTTCCACCAATTGCACGCCCCCTGCAAGTGCTGAAAGGAGCACCCACAGTCCACTTGCTGATATGCAAATTGAAGATGTCACTGTTGAAGTACAACAAGATGAGGATACTGGTGTAGCTGGCGCTGAGGAGGAAGTTGGCGAGGAGGATTCTGATGGTGATGTGGTTTATTTAAATCAGGCTCCAGGGGAGACAGTTGATGTCTGTGGGATGAAAAAGCCCATCACGGTCATGCCTGGGCAGAAGACCAAACATTCCACCTCTTTGGTCTGGCAATATTTCTATCCAAATCTGGACAACAACTGTCTTGCCATATGTACCATATGTAAAGATGAAATAAGAAGGGGTAGGGACGTTAACCACGTAGGAACACCCTCCCTTATATGGCACCTGCAGCGCGTTCATAAAAAGTTACTGTCAAGTTCTGAAACTTTGGCTAAGACCGTAAGCAGTCCAGGGACACCTAAATCCCGTTGTCTTGTTGTATCCAAGCGCCTGCAAAACACCGTCAACTCCCTCCTCGTCTATTTCCTCCTTAGTCAGGATCGGAAGTAGACCTGCAGGCCATGTCACTGGCATGACTGACTCTCCTAACCGGGATTCCTCCGGATGATCCTGCATTGTTACGCCTCCTGCTGCCGCTACTGCTGTTGCTGCTGCTGGGAGTCGTTCACCATCCCAGAGAGGAAGTAGGAACACCATTACTTTTACTAAACAATTGACCCTCCAACCAGTCCTTAGCGAGGAGGATGAAGTACGACAGTAGTCATCCTGAAGCAAAACGTATAACTGAGGCCTTGACTGCTATGTTGGTGTTAGATGTGTGTCTGGTATCCGCCATTAATGCAGTGGGATTTAGACAATTGATGGAGGTAGTATGTCCCCGGTTCCAAATCCCATCTAGATTCCACTTCACTAGCCAGGCGATACCGAGACTGTACAGAAACGTCACAAAAAGTGTCCTCAGTGTCCTGAAAAATGTGGTTGTACCCAATGTCCACTTAACCACGGACATGTGGACAAGTGGAACAGGGCAGACTAAGGACTATATGACTGTGACAGCCCACTGGGTAGATGTATCACCTTATGCAGCAACAACAGCAGTGTCACCAGTAGCAGCATCTCAGAAATGCCAGCTTGTTCCAAGGCAGGCTACGCTGTGTATCACCGGTTTCAGTAAGAGGCACACCGCCGACAACCTCTTAGAGAAACTGAGGGAAATCATCGCCCAGTGACTTACCCCACTTAGACTCTCCTGGGGATTTGTGATATCTGACAACGCCACCAATATTGTGCGGGCATTACATCTGGGCAAATTCCAGCACATCCCATATTTTGCTCACACAATAAACTTGGTGGTGCAGAATTTTCTGAAAAGTGACAGGGGTGTGCAGGAGACGCTTTGGGTGGCCCGAAAAATTTCTGGCCACTTTTGCCATTCAGCAACTGCGTGCCGAAGACTGGAGCACCAGCAAACACTCTTGAACCTGCCCCACCATCACCTGAAGCAAGAGGTTGTGACGCGGTGGAACTCAACCCTCTATATGCTTCAGAGGATGGAGGAGCAGAAAAAGGCCATTCAAGCCTATACATCCACCTATGACATAGGCAAAGGAGGGGGTATGCACCTGACTCAAGCGCAGTGGAGAATGATTTCCGTGTTGTGCAATGTTCTTCAGCCCTTCGAACTTGCCACACGTGAAGTCAGTTCAGACATTGCCAGCTTGAGTCAGGTCATTCCCCTCATCAGGCTTTTGCAGAAGCAGCTGGAGAAAGTGAAGGATGGGCTAAGATGGAGCGATTCCGCTTGGCATGTGGGACTTGTGGATGAAGCCCTTCATTCGCTTTGCCAGGATTCCAGGGTGGTCAATCTGTTGAAATCAGACCACTACATTTTGGCCACCGTGCTCGATCCTTGGTTTAAAGCCTATGTGGTGTCTCTCTTTCCGGCCGACACAAGCCTGCAGAGGTGCAAAGACCTGCTGGTGAAAACACTGTCAGCTGAAGTGGAACGTGACACGTCAACAGCTCCTTCTTCATTTTCTCCTGCAACTGGGGCTGCCAGGAAAAAACTTAGGTATCCTAAGCAACCCGCTGGCGGTGATGCAGGGCAGGCAGGACCAAGTTTGGACATCTGGTCCGGACTGAAGGACCTGGCAACAATTTCTGACATGTCAACTGTCACTGCATATGATACTGTCACCATTGACAGAATGGTGGAGGATTACATCGGTGACAGCATCCAAGTAGGCATGTCAGACAGTCTCTACCTGTACTGGCAGGAAAAAGAGGCAATTTGGAGGCCCCTGTACAAACTGGCACTATTTTACCTGAGTTGCCCCCCCTCCAGTGTATACTCCGAAAGAGTGTTTAGTGCAGCCGGGAACCTTGTCAGCGAAAGGCGTAGGAGGTTGCTTCCACAAAATGTGGAGAAGATGATGTTCATAAAAATGAATGATCAACTCTTCCAGGGAGACCAGCCTCCAGAACGTACAGAGGGACCTGTGGTGGTGGATTCCAGCGGGGACGAATTAATACTCTGTGAGGATGAGGATGTACACAACACCGAAGAGGGTGAGGAATTGGTGGATGAGGAGGATGAGGATGACATCTTGCCTCCGTAGAGCCAGTTTGTGCAGATTAATTTCCAGCTTGTTTTGTGGGGGCCCAAACGAACCAATCATTTCAGCCACAGTTGTGTGGCAGACCCTGGCGCTGAAATGATTGGTTTGTTAGAGTGTGCATGTCCTGTTTATACAACATAAGGGTGGGTGTGAGGGCCGAAGGACAACTCCATCTTGCACCTCTTTTTATTCTTTGCATTATGTACAGTTTGGGGCCTAGTTTTTGAAACTGCCATCCTGTCTGCCACTGCAGTATCACTCCTAGATGGGTCACGTGTTTGTGCCACCCACTCGTGTCGCTTAGCATAGTCATCCAGCTACCTCGGTGCAACCTTTTGGACATAAAAACACTATTGTGAGGTGTTCAGAATAGACTGGAAATGAGTGCAATTAAGGTTATTGAGGTTAATAATAGCATAGGAGCAGAAAAACCCAAAAATTCTGTGATTTTAGCTGTTTTTATGCTTTTTTTAAAAAAAAAATACAGATCTAAAACACAAAACCCAGAACCCAAAACACGGAAGGGTGGTTTTGGCAAAACCAATCCAAATCCAAAACACGAAGAAAGATCCAGATCCAAAACCAAAACACAAAACACGAAAAGTGGCCGGTGCACACCCCTAGTTTGAACAAAGGTCTTCTATGTTGGTTTGCAGAGTGATTTCAGTGGCTGATTCAGGTGCAGATGTAGTGACAGGGATCATGCAGATTATTGGGAATCTGCGCATGCGCCTGACCCATACTGCATATGTGCAGTATGGGCCTGCGATCCTGCACGCAATATGGCAGCAGACTGTCAGTGATAGACAGTGTGCTGCAATTTCTGGCCAGGGAGGGAACTGCTCCCTGCCACAGGCCCCCCAGACCTACCGGTAGGTAAGCATCCCTGCTCACCAGTACGGGACATTAACACTAAGGTCATCCCGGTTTCTAAGTCTGTAGACCATAGATCCAGCTGGAGAATGTGTTGTAGTAAAGACCGCATGGTAAGGGGCCCCCTGATAGGGTCTGCCCACTTCCCAACTGAGGATTAGACCTGACCACCCCTTCTATGAGGACTGACCTACCACATGCCTATCCAACCAGCCAGGAATACCCAAAATCCCCACCAACACCACTAGTCCTAGAGGAGCACTGTGTCTCCCTCAATAAAAACAGGATTGGAATCCATATGTTTACCTTGTTTTTGTTCAGACATAATCATCCCATCCAACCTACTGATCCACTCACAATCCACACTGACTCTGATATTCGACCAAGCACACCTACACAAAGACAATCACTTACCACCAGATATAACTCAGCACATAGCCAATTTCACCACAACATACATACCCTACACCACCCCCACCCATCCCAATCTGCACCCACAACCCAGGAGCGCACGTGATTTATGTTCTGTAATTCAGTCTGTTCCTGATATATATCCCATTCCAAATGTTATAAGAATATGCCTGTCAGCACTTTCTTTACTCCTAATTTGCATAGTTATCCAAGTTGTAGGTGAGGACATCTACAAAAAAATTAAGCCTGCAGGTGTACTTCAGGGTCAAGTCTTCAACCCAGACAATGCTGGGTATCTCAGCTAGTATTTAATAAACCCCCACACATCAGATGTCTATGCAAATAATGCAGAGTAAAATGGCACCCGAATCACCATGGAGGGACTTATATCAGATCCAATACATGCGAGATCCAACGCTGGGAAGATGATGTTTTGCCTCGTTTTTGGAGTCTGAAAATGGCGTAGAGATCCGAGTCCAGACTCGGATCCACCCAGATTGAGTAAGTTCGGGCGGGCTCTTGTTTCTGAAAACCGAACCCGCACATCTCTACTTTAATATTGAAATTGCTCTGTCTACAATCCTACACCAGTCACACAAATAACTTTTTATTGAGTGATGTGGTTATTTACATTATTTTTATTATGTTGCCAGACACATCGGTTTAGTAAATAATAAAATGTAAATTTGTACTCACAAATTTGGCTGAGGTGGATGTACAATGCACAATCCTATATAGAGTTCTAAAGGAGAGAATAGTTGGCCTGATTCATTACGGATCACAACTGTAACAGCGTATGAGTATCGGCCAATGGTGCGTACTGCGCATGTGTATGCACCACAGTGCACATGCGTGAGTTGGCACTGCAATCACCTATGCAGATACAAGGCCATTGCAGAATAAGGGCCATGACATCAGTGTTTGGGGGTGGTGATGGGGGAGTGGTAGGAGAAATGCAGATGTGCCTGTCCGTTTGAATACCGTTGCATGGGTGTGTATAAATTAGCCACTGCGATGGCATATGCAGCTTGAGTATTCGCTGCGTGTGACGAGGTTAGCAATTTCTGAGTAAGGTCAGACCTGTTGTAATTGTGTGTGAGGGGCCGATGTTACTCGATGTTCCAAATATATACGTAGGACTGCAATGTGTTACGGATGTGCAAAAGCGGTAGCGGGCGTTTCTATACTGATTTTGTGATTGCAGACATTAGCATATTTTTCCAGCAGGTCTGCGTGTGTAATCGCAATAGTGATCCATAAGTGAATCAGGCCCAGTGTTCTCTAAATATACACTATAGTAGTGTTAAAATAGTGCTGGTCAGTATGTATGTACTATGGGCCTGATTCATTATGGATCGCTATTGCGATTCCGCACGCAGATGGATGATTGTTGTGTATTGTGCATGCATTGCAGTATGCATGCACAAAGGCACCACTGCAATTGTACTGCGATCAGAGACCACGCAGACCCATCACAGCGTGACGGGAAGTGAGCATTTGGGGGTGTTGATAAAACGCAAGTGTGTCAGTACGTTTGAACGCTGTGACAGGGGCGTGCATAAATTAGCCTCTGCATCGGCATACGCAGCCTAAGTACTTCGTGCAACGAGGTTAGCAAGGTCAGACCTGTTATAAATGTGCGTAAGGGGCCGATGTTACTCGATGTTCCCATTGTAAATGCAGGATTGCAATGTATTACAGATGTGCGAAAGCGGTAGTGGGCATCTCTATGCTGGCTTTTGGTGTCTCTATAATATCTTTCCGATTGCAGTCATTAGCATATTTTCAGAATAGACCTGCGTGGGTAATCGCAGCTGCGATTGCAATAGCAATCCATAATGAATCAGGCCCAATATGCAGTATGGCCGATAAATATCTGTAATGTATACATGTTCTAGTATGCCACAATAATTGTCCGGCACTAAATGTGTGCCAAGTGTAAAAACTGTATAAATATGTATATTATGCATTGCATTGCACTGTATAAATATGTTTAATTGTGTAGATGCTTAATTGAAGTTAATAAGTACCTTTGCATATTAAGGGCCTGATTCAGAGATTTGCGCAATCGCCAGACCCGTAACTAGACTTTTTGGTGCCCTGTGCCAGAAAGAGCATTGACACCCCCCCAAATAGGGACATACGTTTTCAAATAGGGACATAAGTTGCGCGCCTGATAAAAGGATGTGGCCTCATGAGGAAGGGCCATGACAAATCTGCTTTGTCCTGTACGATGGTAAAAGGGTACCAATTTATTTGTACCACTATTATCCGGGTGTAAATCCAATGCCTGCAGTGGTGACACACAATAATTATGCAGTATAATTCTCCATCTCTAGATGTAGGAGAGCGCTAGTGAAGCTGCACCTGCAGCAGGATTTGTCCATCCGAACAGCTTTGCACAAGCCTGGAGCTGGCAGTGTAAATCTCTGACTAAAGGTGTGCTGCTTGTAGTGCAAATATCCCAGGTATGACAGTATTTTGTTTCTATTAACCACTTAACTGACGAATTCTTGTCGTAAAAACTGCACAGAAATTGTTGTTTATTACATTTAATTAAGTTTACAAAGTATTTTTCTCCCCTGTCCATAGGCCCCCATTGTAATTTAACAGTCCACCCCTATCAAAAATAGCCCCGCCCAGCGTCAAAAGATCCCCAGCAATAACAAAACCCACCCACCCTAGGTATATTAGGTACCTGTGGCACAGCCCCCACCCTCACCCCCATGTAAAATGGGTGCCCAATTTAGCCCCCCCCTTCCTCCCCATATGTCACTATATATATATATATATATATATATATATATATAGTAAAATAAAATCTTTAGATAACCCCACTCTTGCCAGCCAAAATATTGTTTAGTGGCCTGCATAAGCCCCCCTCTACCCCCCCAGGCCCAAAGATGCCAACCCCCCATTAACCCCCCCAGATCTAGCCCCGCCCCCTTACATTTGCAGAGTGCAGTGGGGCAGGGGGGACCGATCATCAGTCCCCCCTGCTGCAGCTGATATCTGCACATGGAGGTCAGCAAACTGGCACCCTGTCTGATACTAATTATCTCCTATTTACTATTTGAGCTGTTCATTGATGTTTGTTTGGACTTCTTCAAGGCATATTAAAGTTTACTACTATTTTTTGCATTATGATGGAGTGCTGGTCTGTCTCTATTTTTGGAGAATACATCTACATATTTAACATTTGACCTGGCACCCGGTTATTATTTTTGAAGCGGGTGCGGTCCCCCCCTATTTATTTATATATAGGGATGTGCGCCGGACCATTTTTGCCAGATTTGGATTTGGTTCTAATTCGTCATCCGGCTTTGGATTTGGATTTGCCAAACTGCGGTGACTGGCTTTGGACTTGGATTTGGATTTGGATTTGGATTTTTTTTCAAAAATTGACAAAAAAAGCTAAAATCACATAAATTAAAGTGACCCTTTATGCCCACAGTAGTGCCCATTTTACACAATGCCCACAGTAGTGGTGTCCCTTACACAATGCCCCCAGCAGTGGTGCCCCCTATGCAGTCCCCTTAGTAGTAGGGTCCCCTATGCAGTGCCCCCAGTAGAATGCCCCCCAGTAGTATGCCCCCCATTAGCAGGCCCCACCAGTAGTATGCCCACCATTAGCATGCCCACCCATTAGCATCCCCCCCAGCAGTAGGCCCCAGTAGTATGGCCCCCCCAGTAGTAGGCTGCCCCAGTAGCAGGCCCCCCCAGTAGTAGGCTGCCCCAGTAGTAGCCCCCCTATAGTATGGCCCCCCAGTAATATGGCCCCCCAGTAGTATGGCCCCCCCAGTAGCAGGCCCCCCCCAGTAGCAGGCTCCCCCAGTAGCAGCCCCCCCAAGTAGTATGGCCCCCCCAGTAGTATGCCCCCCCCCAGTAGTAGCCCCCAAAGTAGCAGGCTCCCCCAGTAGCAGCCTCCCCCCAGTAGTATGCCCCCCCAGTAGTATGGCCCCCCCAGTAGCAGGCCCCTCAGTAGTATGGCCCCCCCAGTAGCAGACCCCCCAGTAGCAGGCCCCCCCCAGTAGTATGGCCCCCCGCACCCCCAGTAGCAGACCCCCCCAGTAGCAGACCCCCCCAGTAGTGCCCCCGACCCTTACACAAGTAAAAAAAAAACTTACCTGAATCCCCGCTCCCGCGCCGTCTGCTCTGCTGTCACATGCTGAGGAGGGAGCCGGAAGACAGAGCTCATGTGTGAGCTCCAGCCGGCTCCCTCCGTGCAGCAGTCAATGAGAGTCTGTGTGACTCTCATTGGCTGCTGTAACAAACACACAGCTGCCGCTGGCGGCTGTGTGTTTGTGTCTGTGTAGGGCAGACCGCTATCACAGCGGTCTGCCCTACACAATAGGAGCCCTGATGTCGGATTCTCTAGTGAGAATCCGACATCAGGCGGACGCCGTTCGGCCCCGAACGGGGATTCATGTCAGGCGGTGAACACCTGAACAGGGTTCGGGTGGACTCGGATCCCCAATGTTCGGAGCGGTTCGGATTACACAGAATCCAAACCGCTCATCTCTAATATATATATATATATATATACATACACATATATGCACACAAACGCTGCCCCTGTACTTCCTGTAGCCGTGCAGTGGCTACTGCTGTACTAGCGTGTGAGGGTGTCCCGCCGGCTGCCCGGTACATAGCAGTAGCTGCGGCTACCAGAGCCATGGCCACTGCTTCAGTGATCAAGCCAGTAACAGGAGCTGAAGGGGGTTATGCCAGCTGCCCGATCACTGGCCACAGTGATCGGGACACAGGGCACAGCAGCAGGCGCTGCTTCTTCACAGTAATACACGCCGCGGTGGGAGGGGGATGCAGCCGGGTCCCGCACACTGTGTCCAGCAGTGATCGGGACATGCAGGAGAGGGAGCGGTGGGTGTAGAGGGAATAAAGGAGGCTGTGGGAAGATTAGCTTCCCGCAGCCATTTAGTGGGCTTTTCTGACTGGTTGTATCAGATATGACCATGTCAGGGAAAGCCCAGTCTAGTGTGGTCGTATCTCAGGCTTGCCTACCCTCCCGATTTGGCCGGGAGCCTCCCGATTTTCGGGTGCAAGCCTCCCGGAAGTCCCGGAAGTCTCTGACCCTCCCTACCTCCCCCCAGAAAAAACTAGAAACCCCCGCAGCAGGGGGGGGGGGGCGGTGACGCGATTCGCGCTGAATTGCGTCATCGTGGCCCCGCCCCCTGCTTCACAACACCGAAAATAACGGCATTGTGAAGAGGGGGCGGAGCCACGATGACGCAATCATGCGGCCCCACCCCCGGCTCCACCCCCAATGAGAAACAACCTGACCGGCCCCACCCCCGGCTCCGCCCCCAATGGCCGCCCCCGCTGTTAGCCGACAATCAGCTCCCTCCCGGAAGGCTGGAGCTGAATGTCGTATCTGATACGACCATGCCAGGCAAGTGATTAAATGTGTGTGTTAAATAAAAGAGGATGTGAATGAAGGTGCTTGGGGAGATGGCCAGGTGGAGGAGGAGTCAGTCATGGAGTAGATAGGGGTGGCCAGAAGATGCCAAGGATAAAAAAAGAGGAAGGCACAAGTAAGAATAATTATAAACAGAACATTGACAGGCCCGAACAGCACATATTGCACAACCCTAGTTACAGCTCTGGCAATCGCAACTGTGATCTCTCATGAATCACAATTGCTAGAATATGCTAATGACTTCCAAAGCTTTCTTGAGCATAGGGACACCCAAATGCTGCTTTCTCATATCTGTCTGATGACGTGCAACAGCATAAACTTCTGGAACATCGACACAGATTGGGCAGCCACGCAGCTTCTGAGTGAAGTCCCACCTGTCTGAAACACTGCTTCTCGCTTGACATGCTGAGAGATCTTATGCTGTAAAGGATATCGCAATGGCTATTTTATGCATGCCCATGAACAGAGTTTAAATGGTCCCAACATGCCTGCGTTTGCCTAGCATCCTCTTTATCTCCTCCAAATGCTGACTACCTGTCACTCACTTGATGAATGAATGCCCTGAGAGAGCGTAATCACAAACCAAATGCTGCGTGTGAAAAGTACAGCTTTTATGCATGTGCAATGGCTAAAAATAGCATGATCTACGAAAATACAGGCATGGTGTAAATCTCTGAATTAGGCTCTTAGGCCCTCATTCAGAGCCGTACGCTCTGAGCAGAGCGCACGCTCTGAATGAGGGCCGCCCTCCATAATTATGGAGCGTCTTCCTGGACGCTCGTATAGCTGTGGGTCTCCACCCACAGCCTATACGAGCATGCAGTTTGATGGCCGCGATGGTCTTGACCATCGCGACCATCGCCACTGTGAGCCAGAGCCTGCGGTTGAGGTTTTCAACCGCAAGGCCCGGAGTGGTTTTGGCTCTATCAGAGCCAAAATCACTCCCACTGACATCACTAGTGATGTCAGTGGGCCGGCTTCTGACGGTAGGCGTTCCCTTGGGAACGCCCCCGTCAGGGAGGCACGCCCACGGCACGCCCACCAAAGGAGGCGTGCTGTCAATCAACATCGACAATACGCCCCCTTTGATCAGACACAACGAGCGAAGGAAAGTCCTTCGCTCGTCGCGTCTGGCGCATGCGCACGACGGAGCTCCCGCCGTCGTGCGCATGCACAGTGCACAACAATGACCCACTTGCGAGCGGACAGCCGCTTGCGAGTGGGTCTGAATCAGGCCCTTAGTCCTGGAACTGTGCACTCGGTGTAGGAATATATTTGGTATATGTATGTATAAAAGTGTATTATTTTAAAGCTAAAATACAGATGTGTTGCAACCGCTGCTTTTTCTCACACCAAGTTGCATTGTGCTTCATCTACAACTTCGTACATGTGTAAAACAAAATTCCTGAGTTGTTAAAGTAGCAGTACAACGTCTCTAGTACATTTTGGACCTCATTCAGACCCGGTCGCAAGCGCTGAGCGCTCGCAGCCGGGTCGATATTTAGGCCCTGTGCACACGCAGTGGCCACACTGCGCGTGTGCAAGCCTCGGAGCGAGAGAGAAATTCTCTCGCTCCAGAGCGCACTACAAAAGGGGCGGCTGTCGATGTTGGACAGACCGGCTGGTATAGGTAAGTATGTATGAGTGGGTAGGTGTATACAATAAACTTTTACTTGTCACGGTGTGTGTGTTTTGTCTTTCTTTAACTATTTATTTTACAGTGGGGGTACAGGTGCCGCCCATCTGCTGGCACTTGTAGTTCCACAAGTGCCAAAGGGCAGGCATGCTGGCACCTGTAGTCCCACTGTAAAATACAATAGTTTTATTCTATTTTTCACTTTATTACCCCTGTATCTAATGCTCCAGTTGTGTGGGGAAGAGCCCCAGGCTTCAGTCCAAGCCTGGGGTTAAGGGAGAGGGGGTACCCCTTTTTTGTGGGGTCCCCACCTCCCCCTGAGATGCCCAGCTTGGCCTGACTGGCTTGGGCTGATAATGCTTTGGCCCCGGTGAAAGGGTCTCCGGGCTGTAGCATTACAGCCCGGCTGTTTTGGGTCCGGTGCAAGTTTTAAATATAGGGGGTATCCTACGCAATTTTTTCCCCCCTATATTTAAAACCAGGACTGGCCCTGCAGCCTGGTGTTGGTTTCTAAATTATGGTGGAACCCTACTCATTTTGTTCCCCATAATTTTAGAAACCAGAACAGGCTGGCAAGTTCGGGGCTAGTTAAGCTTTAGGGGTTGGGCCCTATGTCTTTTTTTTTTTAAACTTTTATCCTGTTTTTTTTACAGGCTAGAACACAAGCAGCCTTCACATATTTCACTGATATGAGAAGGCTGCTTGCTCGGTAGAAATTTGCAGAGAGAAGACACTGCAATCTCGGGTGAATAATCTCCTGCAAAACCTGCTACTCAAGGGAGAAATCTCGTTCTGCTTCACCATCGGACTTCTCACTCTCAGCTAAACTCACATCTTGGTAAATGTAAGAGTCTCAGGAGCCACAAATCACCCGAGTTTTGGCGTAGCTAATCGAGTTTAAAAAAATGCAAATTCTCCCAGACTCGATTCTTAGTAAATTTACCCCTAAGTCTAATATTGTGTCTTTTTGATTGGGCTCCTTCACCAATTGCTTGGGGGATGCTCCCTCCAAGGAATTCAGAATATTCCTACTTCTAGTGGAACTTGCAAAATACTCCTTCCAGTTTACATCAGGTAGATTAAAGTATTTCATGATTATTACCTCTTCTTTTAATGCCATTTTAGTGATGTCCTGCAATAGGTTCCTGTCCAGTTCCTCTTCCTGATCTGCTGGTCTATAGATCACCCCAGTACAAAGATAACCTTCTCCCCTGTTTCTTTGGTCATATAAAAGGGACTCAGTTTTTTCTTCAATACTTTGTATTAAAGTAGTTTTTGTTTTCCTCACTTACATTGCTACCCCTCCTCCGATTCTTCTTACTCTGTCCTTCCTAAATAAAGTATATCCCGGTATACAATAGCTATGTCTCAGTCATGATTTTCATTGCACCATGACTCTGTAATACCCACATTATTCAGATCATCCTTTGTCATTATCACAATTACAGTAGCTCTGGGATTTTATTTCCTAAGCCCCTAGCATTTGCACATATAGGGCCTGATTCAGAGATTTACGCAAAGCTGATATTTTTGCAGATCGATTGTTTACATATGTGCCTACGCAAAAGTCGCACTGCGCACGTATAGCAATTGCTTTGCATTTACTCTCATACTCTTCAGAGAGCTCATGATCGGATCTGCTGTCTCCGCGCTGAAGCAATGATGAATTGTTCCAGGCACTCGCCTAGCCTTAGTATGTTAATTATCGGGGTCCGCTCAGACCATGATAATTAACATAATGAATAGACCCCTTAGTTTTCTGGTTCCCTTGAAGATGGGTGCAGGCTGTCTATTTAGTAGAAGTACCTATCTTGTCGGGAGGCATGACTATGGTCTATTAATCCAAATATCTCCTCATTATACAACTTATTTAGCCACACTCTGAGTACTGGCAATACTTCTTAAAAAAATACAGTGATTACCATCTGCTTTTGAGCAGTCCTTAACTTTCTAAATTTATATTTTATGGCTGTGACTTCAGCATTAGTCAGGTCATTTGTCCCTAAGTGGACAATGACATCCACCTCCCCATCTTTTCTTGCTGCCTTTACGATTGTTAACATGCACTCTTTATCCCATGGAGCTGTGGCTCCAGATAAGCATCTTACTTGTTTCTATGCTTCAGTACTATAGCTTTTCCGAGATGTGTTCCTCTTGCCTTGTACGTGGTTTTTGTTCATATATATTGTTCATATATCATTGTATTGTTTGATTCTATGTTTGATACTACTTATTTTCTATTAGCTGTAGACCAATTGTACCATGTATACCCTTTTATCTTCTTGTGTTTGTTAAGCTAGATGCACACTAGATCAACTGTGGTTGAATTTGGCTGAAATATCAGACACATCGTCTAGTGCATATGTACTATTGTTCACTCCCATGGACGTTCATTGCATCTTCTGCAGTGCAGGCCAATCAGAAGATATCTTGCAGGCAAATCAGAAGATATCTTGAACGACATCTGGATGTGGCCAATGAACAATATATTGTGCAGGCGCTCAATATATTGTTGATAAACTCACTAACTTGTATTATTATGTCCGCAATAGTGAGTGGTGGGTCAGCCCTCTTAAAGGGGGTAACTAATTTGCAGACCCAAAATGCTACATGAAGTGTCATGGCAAAAACTTAATTGACACAGCAAGCATTCAAAGCTGAAAAATAAAAACAAACTGAAGGGACCGCAGCCATCAAGTAAAGCAACATGGACATATCAATGGGACACCTGCAGTCAACTGCTTTATTGGTCGACCTGGACCAACCCCTGCAGGCCCCTGAAATTATGAAGGACCCTAAGGGGCTGGGCCTGTCATATAACGCAGAGAAAATAGACATGCCTGCTAAAATATGCCATACCACAGCAAGCAATCGCCCTTGGAAATACAGGTCCCAAATAAATGTCAGTATGACTCTCTGCAAGCTCTTACATGCCTGAGTCACAGAAACCAGAATAAATGCTTCCATTCCAGCCAAGCTGCCTGATAACACCACAAAGTCCTGGGGGGCAATGGCCCTCAAAGCTAATTCCTTAATGCCGGCCTGATGATCTGCCAAACATAAGGACATGGGTCACCTGCCAGAGAGGTAATTCCTCAATTTTTACTGGAAACAAGAGGCATTGGCCCTTGGATTTTATATTGTGTACACATATATGCACATATTATAACATGTATGGCGTATTGTGTATTGCGCTTATGAATAAGTTTATGTGGTGCACTATGGAAGTTGCACCAGTTGTTCATTCATTTTTATTGTTCAATAAATTGATTACTTTAATGCACTATGTCTATTTGATATTTATGTTTTACATGTAAATGAGAGTACCATCGACTGGGACCGACTGACATATACAGGACCCCAATAATAATTGGGAAGTATTCCATAATTCTTATTTTGGCACCGTGCGCATGTCACAGTAATATTTTCGCTACATATATTTAGAGTGTCTTGGGGTGGTACTTTTTTGACATTTTATCTGCAGTCATATCCAATTGCCATAGGCGCCCAGGATCACTGCTAATCATATTTTGTGTTCCCACCAGCCAGAGCGGCCTGAAGGGCTAATTCCTTGAACGGCAACAGTGCATTCGCAATCCTAAATTGTATACCGGGCACATGCCTGGACACAACTTGGACATTAAGCAGCAGGCAACACAGAACAATTCATGCTAGCAAACGAACAAACGGAAGAAAGGATGAATTCCGAGGTCAAACGCCTGCAACACACCCAGGTTGTCGCAATAAAATAATACTCACGTTACCAAAGTGGTCACCCAAGAGTTCTAGAGCAACCACAATGGGGAACAGCTCAAGCAATAGCATGTTCTTAGTGAACCCCTACACAACCCACGTCAACGGACAAAGTGAAGTGCACCACGAACCACTGAGGTAAACTTAAAAAGCCAGTTGCGACAGCAGCGTCGGTAAAATTGGAGCTAAGTGTTACTGCAGGAGTACTCAGATACTTCCCTATGGGGATATAGCCATAGCCAGCACCACATACGACCGAGCATACAGGGGATGCCGTCTTACAGATATCTGCTGGGAGCGGTACCAGATTCGGCATGGAGGCAAGCCTTTTCAGGGTGAGGCCTTCTTTTTTTTTTTTTCGTTGATATTCAATGATATTCAAATGTTACTGAGGGTGGGTTACAGGGTAGCAGACTGCAAATATAAAGTAAAACTGCCTGCCAATTATGGTAGGAGTAATAGGCCTCCTCACCTGTGTCCCCCTTCCCCAGAGCAGCAAGACGCTGGCCAGCCAATGGGTCCAGCTGCGTCTGAACATGAGAAGGCAATGGGGAAGCAGCAACTGCTGATGACTGATCAATTGATGACCCAGGCATGGAAGACTAGGATGCTAGCAAAGGGGTCAAAAAACGCTGGCCCAAGTGACTGCGTATGGAGGGTATCAATAGCAGGAGCTGGGTCAGAGGGGGGCGCCACAGGAGACAATGCACCCGGTGCAGGTGTAACAACCAGGGGAGTAGCAAGGGTGGTTCCAGAGGAGCATGAAAGGGCACCATCCAGAGTTCCACAATTCATGGGGCACTACATAGTATGATGGCCGCCTGTTATTTTTATCTCGGTTAGTTTATACTATACCCTAAATAAGTTACGGATAATTTTTTTTTTTTTTAATTATTAGGAGACCTGGAATAATAATAATGGTGGTAGACAGAACATGGTTAGTAATACATTAATATAGGTGCAATGTATTTTTGCAAAGTAGGAGCATAGCTGAGCAGGGAGCTTCCCATAGGTGTCCCCACTCCAGCGACAGCTGCTTGGGGCAGTGATTGCAATAATAAGCTGTGCATCCTTTAGAAATTCACTGCAGCACATGTATTCTGTAAATTTTTCAGTTAATTGCTCAGAATACAGTATATAATTCAATCTCCTCTATTGACTGATAACAATGATTCAAAGGAGATAAAAGCTAGATCTTAGGTGCTATACATAAATAAAGCAGTGTCAAAGACATTACCTCTTGCTGTCAGTGCATCACTAAAGCATTCTATTCCCCCAATGGGACCTCAATGCCCAGCATAAAAACTGCCACAGTTTGCTGCAACTGTTTTCTATCATTAAGAGGCCATAACCAGCTATAATATACTGTACATAATACAAATGTAATGAATTAAATAATTCTGGCATATACAGGACCAGAAAACACAGTAAGCAATTACATGTAAAAGTATAGCCATCCTGTCTGAGCTGAATCTTTTCATTTCATATGTGGGCTCCATTACAGATCATTTGAGCAAGTTGGGGAATCTGGGGGAGGGCAGAAAATGAAACAGTGCTCTACCCTGGACATAGATGTACAGATTGGTCCCCTTATGTACTGGATGGTGTATTATTCACTATTAATAATTGATCCTAAAGATGGTCTATATCAGTGCACCCCGAACAGTGCATGTTTTCCAGATCTCCTAGTTGGTGCACAACTGTTTTCATTACTGGCTTTTCAATTTTTTACTACTGGCTGACACATTTTTTAAGATCAACAGGGACTGTAGTGCTAGTTATTTCATTGTGACACTAAGGGGATCCTAAAAAACATGCAACTTTAGTATTACAGTATATGCTATTTCTATTGTGGTCATCATGGTGGGGGAGGGGGTTTAAGACAAGGCAACCATAAATCTCTTCTGAGTTTGCCTATGGTGCTGGCCACTGCATGTCCACCCCCAGCAGAACAATAAACCAGTGATAGGACAATGATTGAGGACAGAAAGGAAAGGTAAAAGCAATGACAGGAAGGAAGTAAATGAAAAGAATAACTAAAAACAATAAAGAACAGGAGGAGAGAAGGAGAAGAAGGAGGAGAGCACTAAGAGAGTTTTATTAAGGAAAATGACAACTGACAAAATGCACTTCCCTGTCCTGGGAAAAAGCTGGACCAAAGAGGCAGATTTCCATACATCACTCCATTATATACTCTTAGACCACACCCCATGAAACATTCATTGGCTGCATAAGACCAGCTAATCTTAAAGGGGCAATAGCCAACACGTTATTAAGCTGGCGACACTCAAAACACTTGTGGTTTAATGTCCCTCATGTTTTCATGTCATCCTTCGGGCTTACTTCTGTACTGCTGACCGACATGTTGTTCCACGATCCAGGCTCGTCTAGTGTATACCCAGCATTAGATTCACATCACATATTGCTCCTTTTCTTCTCCACCCCCCTTCTTTTCCTCCTGACTAGTTCCCTCATTATACCTTTCTTTTTTTTCTGTAAAAGTAATATTGTTTAGGCATTTACATTACAGTGTCTTTTTTTTGGATGTTGCATAGCCTGTTTGTGTCTTTCTCCATATTCGATTTTACTCATTTCTGATATTTTTCTATTGTATCATCATTGTTTTACTATGTATTTTTCTCTTGAAATATCTTAGTAAAACTATATATGAAAAAAAACTTAAAGCATTATAAAGTTAAGTCACACACAGGACTGCGTACATGTTTATACGCTAACGAAACTGGATCAGAACCTCTATATACCCCTGCCTGTACCTTCTAAAATCCTTCCTATAAACCTCTAAGAATAACGCTAATTTGCATACGCAGTCATACAATAAATAGAGACTCCAGACTCAGAACATGTGTTTCCGAAGCACAAAGTATTATTCAAGTAAAAGTACAGTCAGTTACATGCTATGATCTGTGTACAATAAGCGCAAATAAATACAATGAGAGAGAGAGAGACACACAGAGAGAGAGGCACACACACAGAGAGAGAGGCACACACACAGAGAGAGAGAGGCACACAGAGAGAGAGAGAGAGAGAGAGGCACACACACAGAGAGAGGCACACACACAGAGAGAGAGAGGCACACACACAGAGAGAGAGAGACACACACAGAGAGAGAGAGGCACACACACACAGAGAGTCACACACAGAGAGAGAGAGGCACACACACGGAGAAAGGCACACGCAGAGAGAGAGAGGCACACACAGAGAGAGGCACACGCAGAGAGAGAGGCACATGCAGAGAGAGAGAGGCACATGCACAGAGAGAGAGGCACACACACAGAGAGAGAGGCACACGCAGAGAGAGAAAGGCACACACACAGAGAGAGAGGCACACGCAGAGAGAGAAAGGCACACACAGAGAGAGAGAGGCACACACACAGAGAGAGAGGCACACGCACAGAGAGAAAGGCACACGCAGAGAGAGAAAAGCACACACAGAGAGAGAGAGGCACACACACACAGAGAGAAAGGCACACATAGAGAGAGAGAGAGGCACACACACAGAGAGAGAGGCACACACACAGAGAGAGAGGCACACACACCGAGAGAGAGAGGCACACAGAGAGAGAGAGACACAATTTAGGCGCAAAAGGAAATTATACAGACCCCAATTACAGTATACATACGCAGGCGCTTCAGGACCCGGAGATAGGCATCAGCAAGAGACCCTTAGTCATACAGCGTTCAGCATGAAGACTGAAAACTAGCCTTCGTGCACTCATATTTATACCCCCCCAGAATAAAAGGACAATAGGGAAGTCTGTTGCTGATATCATTGGTTCCCAGAGGAGAAGCATATGTTACAGCACATTTAACAGGCTGGTTCAAATAGACTCTCCCTGCCTTTAACAGCTGGGGATCTTTCTAATCACGCCCTCTGTAACATCCTTGTAGGTTCTGTGATCCATAACTTGAGTTTGCATTATGCGTTCTCTCCACTGATAACACCGTAATGCTGTTAAAAATATACGCATCAGAACAAAACCAAACACAACTTGCTTATCGTATATAATACCTTAGTTATCAAATATCTTTATTTCTCAGCATTTAAACTAGCTGAACCAACTTAAATCATATTCTTTAAAGCTTATTAAACCTTATGTGTGAATATGTAATGTGTGAGTATTCGGGGTTTGATATAAAGCCGTATTAATGTGTGTATGGAGATGGGTGCACTTGACACTAACATCTTAGCATGCTGGGCCAGATAGTTCTACATGTCCTCTGTCAGCAGGCCCCCACATTTCCTGTGTTCAAAGGAAACTTTATTCTGTCGGTCTCTTGTGTGAAAATGCAAACTATCCCAGCTACAAGAGACAGACCTAAGGTGACACTCTAGCCTTTGAAATCATGTAATTGCAGGAAGCTTGCTAATGTATTCTAGCCAGACCACCCGTAGTGGGCAAACACTATGCAGGAAGCTTATCTACACAAGCCAGTTGTCACCTGGCCACTTGCTTAATGCAATACTGTAAAGCCATTTCTGGAATATATTCTTTATAATACGTAAAGTAATGAAATAGGCTTTTAGTGAATCGCGATAACATATGGTGATGGTCACAGATGCATTCGCATGATGCTAATGGTATTATCGCCAGATGTACTAAAATGTGAGTTTATCTAAAATGGCTCTTAGGCGGCCATTTTGCAAATTGGCGTCTTGCGGCCAGTTGCAAGATGGTGTCGCTGCGATTCAATTTTAAACTGATCTTGTCTCAGCCAATAATCCAGCTACGACAGCGCAATTTCATTAACAATCACGATTTAATTAGGAATCGGAATTGCTAATCTTAGCAAGTGAAGTTGACACCCATAAAAGAAGATAGACGCCCACCGGAGCCATCACAAGCTCATTCGCAACTACGTATGAGTGAGGACCATCGACTGCTAGGGTAGCCCTATGACTACGCAGACTGGTTGAGGCATTAGCGATGCAGGTGCCATTATTTATTACCAGTTATTTATATAGCGCACACATATTCTGCAGCGCTTTTACAGAGAATATTTTGCCATTCACATCATTCCCTGCCCCAGTGGAGCTTAAAATCATGATCACACAAATACACACTAGGGTTAATTTTTGTTGGGGGCCAATTAACCTACTAGTATATTTTTGGAGTGTGGGAGGAAACCAGAGTACCCAAAGAAAACCCATGCAAGCACAGGGAGAATATACAAACTCCACACAGTTAGGGCCAT
Source organism: Taudactylus pleione (assembly GCA_031769625.1). Taxonomy (NCBI): domain Eukaryota; kingdom Metazoa; phylum Chordata; class Amphibia; order Anura; family Myobatrachidae; genus Taudactylus; species Taudactylus pleione. Next base: position 1,055,101 of record JAUIMM010000334.1, read on the forward strand.
AGTGGGAATAAAACCCACGACTGTGAGGCAGTAATGCTAACCATTACATCATCTGTGCTTCACTACATACACAGCTGACGGCAGATACTCGCCCCAAAAATGGCCATGACATGCCGGCATTTTTTAACCACTCCCTGTTGACACCTCCAAACAGTCCCTTTCTGTCAATCACTTTGAGATTACATCCTCACTTCGAGTGAGAACACAAATGTACCTTGACGCATTTGCAGTGCAATAGTGGAGCATGCACAGTCGGCCGATAATGACTCAGTTACGTGAATATCAGCATGACATACAAACCTAAATCATGCCCAGGGTTCCAAGTTGCCAAATATCTTGTGATCCTTTATACAATAATGACACCACCCTCTTATGAAGGTAGCAAGTGAAACAATGAGCTGCATGACAGTTTTTCCTGCTCACCAAACATCTCACTTTCACTCTGCCTGGAGCAGCATTACTATGTTCAGAGCCATTTCTGTGCTGGAAGCTATATTGTTCAGTGGCAAAGGCAGGATTTCTAGAGGGGGGTTTCCAAATGCTTGATTTTATAGTGAGCGTGGCCAGTCCGTGCAAAGGGCATAATTACCACTTATCCAGCTTTAATATGTTACATACAAAGTATATTGTGTGTCATAATTCCAACATATACATGACCAGTGATCACAGTAACCCATTAGATGCGGCAGTACTGGCTGATACATTTTAAAAGATCCACAGATGGTGCTAATCATTTAATTTGTGATACTGAGAAGAACATGCAGCACTAGTAACATTCTATTATATTACTATTTTTATTGTGGTCATGGTGTAGGCTGGGGACGGGGGTTTCCAGGCAGACGGAAACCCCCCTGTATTTGCCTATGTTGTTGAAGGCTATACGGTCTAGCACACTGCTCACCTGGATCAGGTGTTCCTCCCAGGCCTGGTTTAATACTGCAATATCATCCAGTAAGACAATAGCATGTCTTTCCTGACCCACTAGTAGATCATTGACCAAGAGCTGGAAGAAGGCAGGGGCATTTTTTGCCCCAAAGAGCATGACTAGAATCTTATATAGCCCAAATGTGGTGATAAAGACTGACCCCTCCAGAGCCTCAGGTGTCAGTGGGATCTACAGTACCAGTGCATACCTCCCAACTGTCCTACATTCAGTGAGACAGTCCCATTTTTTGGGGCCCTGTCCTGCTGTCCCACCCACTCTGCTTACCTGCATAGCAGAACAGCAGGTAAGCAGAGTGATAATAGATGCTGTGCTTAGCACGGCATCTATTCACACTGCAGGGAGGAAGCCCGTGGGCAGCCCAGCATCTCAGAGATGCTGGACACGCACATTAGTGATGTAATCTGGTGCCTGCCGCTAGGCCACACCCCCTTTATGAATAGACCATGCCCCCTTTTTCAGGAGCGTGCACCGAAGTCCCGACCTATGAAACTCAAATGTTGGGAGGTATGCCAGTACCCCTTACTAAGATCCATAATAATGATATAGCATACCCTGGCAATTCAATCCAGCAGTTCAGCTATCCTGGGAATAGGCTAGGCATCAAAGATAGTGGCATCATTTAACCATCCATAGTCCACACAGAATCATGTGCCTCCACGTTTCTTTGGAATTAGCACCACTGATGCAGTCCAGGAGTGATTACTTTTGAATTACTCCTAGCAGCAGCATTTTCTAATTTTCCCTCTTCATATTTTCCAGCATTTCCAGTGATATACAATATGCTGATAGGGGATGTAGTTGGTATACCGGCCCTCAGAATGCCGGCACCGGAAACCCGACACCAGTCAGATTCCGGCACCAGCATCCCGACCGCTGACAACTTGACAGTAAGGTATTGAGGTTACGGGGAGGGTAAGGGCTATGGGTTAGGGTTAGGCACTAGGGGGAAGGTTAGTGTTAGGCTGCGGGGGGAGGCTTAGGTTTAGGCTGTGGGGAGGCTAGGGTTAGGGCTAGAGTTAGGGTAATAGTTACACAACTTACCTTCAGTTGTCGGCATTGTAACCCAGTAAGGATGCCAGAATCTGGATTCTGACCGCAGGGATCCTGAGTGCTGGCATCCTGTGCTCAACCCACCGATAATGGTCTGGTTACTTGTGTCTACATGATGTGTATGTAACCCTTTTTTATGGGGTAGTAATTTAAGTGCCACCACCCTGGCCAAAAAATTCATGGTATTTCAAACCTAGGGCTTGCCTGGATAAGTCCCACTATAACATATAACTAATGTAAATGTTTTAATAGGGAGCTAGTCAAACCATATAATGTGACACCAGATATTACAGTGTACATTAAGTAAAACCGTTCCCCTTTCCCTGAGGTCCTCCATGCTTTCTAAAATCCTTCAGGCAAATAATACCCTTTAAATATAGCAAAATACACAGTTTAATATATATATATATATATATATATATATATATATATATATATATATATATACACACACACACACACGGAATTCAGAGAAGCGGCACTACTCAATAAGTGCAAGTGCAGCAATAAATACCTAAAATCCGGTGCCTTCCAGTCTGCTTTACACAAGGTGCAGAGAAATTATATACCCATGATGGTGGCACTGAGGAAAGAAGACAGACTCGCAGGATGAGTGACCAACATTTCAATGCTGTATTGGGTCATGCATTTTCGTCAGGGTGCAAGATACAAGTGAATACAAAATACCTTACCTAAGTACCTGTAGGATCATCCGTGTTGCCGCCCACCAGTCATAGCAGCGCCAAAAGATGACATCATAGTGATGCGTCTGGCCGGGACATGGAGAAAACCGCACCATGTGGCAAGGCTGGCCAATGGTGGGGATGCTAGTAGCTAGGTAACAGCTGGGTAAACAAACAAAGGAACAGCAAGACAGATCACATGTGATGAAAGGTAATATTGATTGCTGAGTCACCAAATCAGCTGCATAAATAAACAAAGGAATAACAGAGCTGATCACATGTAATGGTACTAGTTACTAAGCAACCAAATTGTTTGTTTGTACAGCATATTTGTTCACAGCCAAACAAACAAACAAACAAACAAACAAACAGAGACCACAGTACTGGTCACAAATGGTGGAAATTGTGTAAGGCCAACTGCACTAGTCAGATTCATATCACAAGAAAATCACTGTACTGTAAATTGTAAAATGTAAAAATGTGGAAAAATGTGATGTAGGTATGTAAAGTGAAGGATATGTTTTCTTAAATAATTTTTGAAAACAAAGGTAAATATACTGTTACTTTTTATAGAAAACAAGATAAACCAGAGTGTTCATTAAGTCCTTTGGGGGACAATGTGTCGAGGCGATGTATCCACCGACATTCTGCTTGTAATAACAAGAGGGAGGAGTCCCCCCCTCTAGATAGAATAGGAATGTGTTCAATAATTCGGTATCAGAGGGTTGCCAAGCTGTGTTTGGCTTCACCGAAATGCCTGGCTGTTCACTTGTTCCTGAAGACAGGGCTGCCTTGATTGTAGACCGGTGGACAGCCATGTGTTCTTTGAACATCCTCTTCATTTTGCCAACATAATGTCAGCCGTACAGACAACTAATGAGGTACACTACAAATTTTGTAGTGCACGTTACTCTTTGTCGGATCTTGAATTTCTTGCCAGAAAATGGGTGAAAGAAAGAATCACAGGTGACCATATATCTGCACGTAGTGCAGTTGACACACTTATAACAGCCAGGTTGTTTTGACCCCAAAAGGTTTCTGGTGGACGATTATTGTTGCTTAATGAAATGTCATTTTGTACCAAGTAATCTCTCAAATTTCTGCCACGTTTGTATGCTGGCATGATCTTTTTATTATTCAAAGATTTGAGTGCTGGATCAGAGTTAATCAGCGACCAATGTTGTTTGACGCTTCTATTGATATCAGTGCTGGCTTCATTGAATGTATTAACCCAAATTAATTTATCTTGTGATTTATCTTGTGTACCAGAACCTTGTAAGATCTTCTCTTTCGGAAGCTGTAGAACTTTGTTTGACATCAGATGTTCTAAATTGTACCCATGTGTTTGAAACTTTGTTACCATGTCAGAGAGTGCGCCATCAAGTTTAGACGGGTCACTGGTGATTCTGTGAACCCACAACATTTGTGAGTATGGAAGGCCTTGTTATAATAGTACAGGGTGATGGCTATGTGCCAATAGAAGATTGTTGCAATCTGTGGGTATTACATACAGCAAAGTAGTTATTTGTCTATTTTTGATCTCAATGTATATGTCCAAATAATGCACTTAATGTAGATCTGCATCAAAGGCAAGTTTAGCCGGAGACATAGGGGTAAATTTACTAAGATGGGAGTTCTATTTAAGAAGTGATGTTGCCCATAGCAACCAATCAGATTCTACTTCTCATTTATCTAGCACCTTCCGGAAGATAATACGTGGAATCTGATTGGTTGCTAAAGGCAACATCACTTCTTAATAGAATTCCCATCTTAGTAAATTTACCCCATAGATTAATTGTTGTGCTTTCCAATTATTGACGAAAACTTGTCCAAAGAATCTGTCCACAGAAGGAGCAGGTCATCTATGTAACGAGTGTACATTAAAATGTAGGATTGATCTCAGTGTCATCAGTAACCACATAAGAAGATAAACACTATTTATTGCACAAGCACTTTTAGCCATGGTGGAGACAAACACAAGTTCTAGACATCATGCTGCATGAAGCTGAAAACTGCAGTTGTGGTTTACAGACTAGAGTCCAGCTAACATTTCGAGCAATGTACAGCTTTTCTGATTCTGACCGTGATAACATTCTTTTCAAAGATAACTTAACAACTTCTGCTTCTAAACCTGACAGCTTAAACCTCTATCATGAGTTAATGAAACTAAAGCACTGTGAAACTGACTATTATTATCACGGGGTAACTCTAACGGATTACTTTAGAGATAAAAAAATACAGAGGGGATTTTTGGATCAAAAATATTCCCACCATCGGCCGTTTCAATATACCTATCCACAAACAGTGGACATCTATATTGAACAAGTGTTCATTCGATTTAATGTTAGCAGTCATTGAAGAAGATACACGTGAATTAACTGACATTGGATCTAAAATTTAATCTTTTGAGCTCCTACAGACACCTACACTTATTGCTGACACCACTGTTAACTGGCAAGACAAACTCCTGCAGCAAATTGAAAAATATAAAAAAGATCTGATCACATATAAAAGAAATAAAATGGACAAAGTCAACATTAATTATGAACGACATCTAGTGTACCCGTGGTTAATAGGCGGTGAACAAACATGCCCAATTTTCAGAAAACGCCCATTTTCCAAATTCAATCGATCTGGCTTGGAAACTGAAACCTCCAAAGATGAAACATCATCAGCCAGTGAAACAGAAAATGTATATTGTTCCCGCATTCAGATCCCTTTAGGCACAAAAACATGTGCCCAAACAGCACATACTGCAGGGGATACAACAGCTGTGGTGGGCAATGGAAGAGATCGAGGTGGCAGGCGCCTGCCGTTATCGAGGCGCAAATAGGTGATCACATTTTTAATTTATCATCTAGACAACTTTCGGATATGGAAAAGAAGGTTCTCTCTAAGGGCTTAAATTTTGTCCCCACTTCCAGATTTGACTCATTCCAATGGAAAGTTGAACACTATAAGCTACGCAGACAGTTACGTCTGAGAGAATTTTTCCACGATAAAGTGATGGCACCCTCTGAAACAACAGGATCCTCATTACCGGCCATACTGCGCAAATAGTCTAAATTCAACCCTCCATCTATAAATGAATCCATTAAAACATATTGTCGGGTGGTTAACATGGACACTCAGACATCTGTCAAAAATAAACAGGACTCAAATTAAAATTTTTCTCAACGTGAGTGGCAGGCACTAAAAACTTTGAGTCATGCTTCCGATATCATCACCAGACCCGCCGACAAGGGCAGCGGGATTGTAGTTCAAGATCGTAATGACTATATCTCAGAAATCAATAGACAACTCAGTGATGTGGCAACTTATAGGAGTCTGGAGACTGACCCTATCAACGTATTCAAGGGTAAATTGGACACTATTCTCAAAACTGCCCTGCAAGAAAACGTCATTACTGTACCTCTGAAGTACAGGCACAGGTGAGTTACTTAAAAGATACCAACATGCTGCTGTGCAAATTGAAAGATATCCAAGCAATTCCAGATGATTGTTTGTTATGTACCATCGTTGTCAAGGATTTATATACCTGGATACCTCATTATCATGACTTATTTGCAGTTCATCAACTTGTTACAGGTAATCATTTATACAAAGGTCCTGACATAGAATTTTTTCTAACCTTATTAACACTAACTTTGAAACGCAATTATTTTTTATTTAGTGGTACATATTACATACAATTAAGGGGCTGTGCAATGGGGTCATCAGTGGCTCCTTCATTTGCCAATTATTTTATGTTCACTTTGGAGAACGATTTATTTTTCAGTAAGCCAGATATCAGTCCAAAAATGTTAAAAGCCATCACACTGTATCATTAAAACAATGCCTTCCATACTCACAAATGTTGCGGGTTAACAGAATCACCAGTGACCCATCTAAACTTGATGGTGCACTCTCTGACATGGTAACAAAGTTTCAAACATGTGGGTACAATTTAGAACATCTGATAGCTGTCAAAATAAAGTTCTACAGCTTTCGAGAGAGAAGATCTTACAGTACACAAGATAAATTAATTTGGGTTAATACATTCAATGAAGCCAGCACCGATATCAGTAGAAGCATCAAACAACATTGGTCGCTGATTAACTCTGATCCAGCACTCATATCTTTGAATAATAAAAAGATCATGCCAGCATACAAACGTGGCAGAAATTTGAGAGATTACTTAGTACAAAATGACATTTCATTAAGCAACAATAATCATTCACCAGAAACCTTTTTGGGGTCAACACATCCTGGCTGTTATAAGTGTGTCAACTGCACTACGTGCAGATATATGGTCACCTGTGATTCCTTCTTTCACCCATTTTCTGGCAAGAAGTTCAAGATTCGACAAAGAGTAATGTGCACTACAAAATTTATAGTGTACCTCATTAGTTGTCCATGCAGCTGACATGTCGTGTAAAATGAAGAGGATGTTCAAAGAACGCATCGCTGTCCACTGGTCTACAATCAAGGCAGCCCTGTCTTCAGGAACTAGTGAACAGCCAGTTGCCATGCATTTCGGTGAAGCCAAACACAGCTTGGCAACCCTCCAATACCGAATTATTGAACACATTCCTATTCCATCTAGAGGGGGGGGACTGCTCTCTCTTGTTATTACAAGCAGAATGTTGGTGGATACATTGCCTTGACACATTGTCCCCCAAAGGACTTAATGAACACTCTGGTTTATCTTGTTTTCTATAAAAATAAACAGTATATTTACCTTTGTTTTAAAAAATTATTTAAGAAAACATATCCTTCACTTTACACACCTACATCACATTTTTCCACATTTTTTCTGTTTTTATCACTATAACATTTCTTGTAGACATTTTTCATAGATTATATAAACAGTTTTTTATAATATATATTTTTCTAATTTTTATACATATTTATTACATATTTCTCATGTTTATTTCTAACACACTCCACATATCCATGTCAGCTACATTTCACACACATTTATTACTATGATTATACACTCATGATAGAGAGAGACAAATACACTTTATTGCACAACCAGTTTTTCCAATAATTTGTTTACTTTCAATTAAATTTTTGACACTTGCCATGTTGTTTGAGGCATTTATGCACTTTTAGTTATTCAAAACATTGGTTCATCATTCATTAATTATTGGTTACCGGTAGATTCATAAATTTACAGTACAGCGATTTTCTTGTGATATGTGTCTGACTAGTGCAGTTGTCCTGATACAATTTCCACCATTTGTGACCAGTCCTGTGGTCTCTTTGTTTGTACAGAGTATTTGTTCACACAGTCAATTTGGTTGCTTAGTAACTAGGGGTGTGCACCGCCCACTTTTCGTGTTTTGGTTTTGGATCTGGATCTTTTTTCGTGTTTTGGATCTGGATTGGTTTTGCCAAAACCACCCTTCCGTGTTTTGGGTTCTGGGTTTTGTGTTTTGGATCTGTATTTTTTTGAAAAAAAGCATAAAAACAGCTAAAATCACAGAATTTGTGGGTTTTTCTGCTCCTATGCTATTATTAACCTCAATAACCTTAATTTCCACTCATTTCCAGTCTATTCTGAACACCTCACACCTCACAATAGTGTTTTTATGTCCAAAAGGTTGCACCGAGGTAGCTGGATGACTATGCTAAGAGATACGAGTGGGCGGCACAAACACGTGGTCCATCTAGGAGTGGCACTGCAGTGGCAGACAGGATGGCAGTTTGAAAAACTAGGCCCCAAACTGTACATAATGCAAAGAAAAAAAAGAGGTGCAAGACGGAATTGTCCTTGGGCCCTCCCACCCACCCTTATGTTGTATAAACAGGACATGCACACTTTAACAAACCAAACATTTCAGCGCCAGGGTCTGCCACATGACTGTGGCTGAAATGATTGGTTCGTTTGGGCCCCCACAAAACAAGCTGGCAATTAATCTGTCCCTGCACAAACTGGCTCTATGGAGGCAAGATGTCGTCCTCATCCTCCTCACCCTCTTCAGTGTTGTGTACATCCTCATCCTCACAGAGTAGTAATTCGTCCCCGCTGGAATCCACAACCACAGGTCCCTCTGTACGTTCTGGAGGCTGGTCTCCCTGGAAGAGTTGATAATTCATTTTATGAACATCATCTTCTCCACAGTTTGTGGAAGCAACCTCCTATGCCTTTCGCTGACAAGGTTCCCGGCTGCACTAAACACTCTTTCGGAGTACACACTGGAGGGGGGGCAACTCAGGTAAAATAGAGCCAGTTTGTACTAGGGATGTGCAGGCTCGGTTCTACTCTGTTCCGTTCGGTTCTTTTTACCGAATCTTATTGGCTATCCAAAACTCGTGACAGCTGAAACCCAATAAGATCCGGTAAAAAGAACCGAACGGAACCGAGTAGAACCGAGCATGCACATCCCTAGTTTGTACAGGGACCTCCAAATTGCTTCTTTTTCCTGCCAGTACAGGTACGGACTGTCTGACATGCCTACTTGGATGTCACCGATGTAATCCTTTAACAGACAGACGCACGCTTGTCGCTGCTGCTTTGAGGATGCAAGTGCGGCTACAGCCCACACAATTCACAAAGACAGAAAAAAGAAGAAGAATATTTTTATTGTTTGTGTAGCACACTTTGAGGGTGTCACCACCCTTTAACAGACAGACGCACGCTTGTCGCTACTGCTTTGAGGACAGTATCATATGCAGTGACAGTGGACTTGTCAGAAATTGTTGGCATGTCCTTCAGTCCGGACCATATGTCCAAACCAGCCCTTGACTTATGAGACAGGCGAACGCTTGGCGCTGCTACTATGTTGATGCACGTGCGGCTACATCGCACACAAGTCACAAACACATTAAAAAAATAGTTTTTTATTTTTTGGAGCACTTTGAGGGTTACACCACCCTTTAACAGACAGACGCACGCTTGTCGCTGCTGCTTTGAGGATGCAAGTGCAGTTACAGCCCACACAATTCACAAAGACAGAAAAAAAAAGAAGAATATTTTTATTGTTTGTGTAGCACACTTTGAGGGTGTCACCACCCTTTAATAGACAGACGCACGCTTGTCGCTGCTGCTTTGAGGATGCAGGTGGAATCTAGACGGGATTTGGAACTGGGGACACACTACCTCCATCAATTGTCTAAATCCCACTGCACTAATGGCGGATACCGGACGCACGTCTAACACCAACATAGCAGTCAAGGCCTCAGTTATACGTTTTGCTTCAGGATGACTGCTGTCGTACTTCATCCTCATCGCTAGGGACTGTTGGAGGGTCAATTGTTTAGTAAAAGTAGTGATGTTCCTACTTCCTCTCTGGGATGATGAACAACTCCCAGCAGCAGCAACAGCACTAGGAGGAAGTGGTTCTTGATCTTTCCCTATTTTATTTTTATCGGAGAAAGTTTGGTCCTCCATTTATGTTATATTGATATATATATGCGGCTAAAGCGCACACAAACACAGAAAATATTTTTTTATTTTTGCTGTAGAGTAGTGCACTTTGTGGATTACACCAGCCTTTAAGAAATGAGCCAGCCGGCTCTTTACTTATGGGACACAGGCGCACGCTTGGCGCTGCTCCTTTGTTGATGCACGTGCAGCCACAGTGCACACAATTCTCAAACACAGAAAATATATATTTTTTTGGTTTGGAGTGTACTTTGGGGGTTACAGCACCCTTTAACGGTCAAGCCAGCCGGCCCTTTACATATGACACAGGCGCACGCTTGGCACTACTTTGTTGATGCACGTGCGGCTACTGCGCACACAATTCACAAACACAGAAAATAATTTTTTTTTTGGTTTGGACTGGAGTGTACTTTGGGGGTTACAGCACCCTTTAACAGTCAAGCCAGCCGGCCCTTTACTTATGACACAGGCACACGCTTGGCACTACTTTGTTGATGCACGTGCGGCTACTGCGCACACAATTCACAAACACAGAAAATAATATTTTTTTTGGTTTGGACTGGAGTGTAATTTGGGGGTAACCGCACCCTTTACCGGTCAAGCCAGCCGGCCCTTTACTTATGACACAGGCACACGCTTGGCACTACTTTGTTGATGCACGTGCAGCTACTGCGCACACAATTCACAAACACAGAAAATATATATTTTTTTGGTTTGGAGTGTACTTTGGGGGTTACAGCACCCTTTAACGGTCAAGCCAGCTGGCCCTTTACTTATGACACAGGCGCATGCTTGGCACTACTTTGTTGATGCACGTGCGGCTACTGCGCACACAATTCACAAACACAGAAAATATATATTTTTTTGGTTTGGAGTGTACTTTGGGGGTTACAGCACCCTTTAACGGTCAAGCCAGCCGGCCCTTTACTTATGACACAGGCGCACGCTTGGCACTACTTACTTGATGCACGTGCGGCTACTGCGCACACAATTCACAAACACAGAAAATATTTTTTTTTTTGGTTTGGACTGGAGTGTACTTTGGGGGTTACAGCACCCTTTAACAGTCAAGCCAGCCGGCCCTTTACTTATGACACAGGCACACGCTTGGCACTACTTTGTTGATGCACGTGCGGCTACTGCGCACACAATTCACAAACACAGAAAATAATTTTTTTTTTGGTATGGACTGGAGTGTACTTTGGGGGTTACAGCACCCTTTAACGGTCAAGCCAGCAGGCCCTTTACTTATGACACAGGCGCACGCTTGGCACTACTTCATTGATGCACGTGCGGCTACTGCGCACACAATTCACAAACACCGAAAATAATTTTTTTTTTAGCACTTGGGGGGAGCACCCCTGATGGACAGAGCACCCCCTGGACAACACTACAGCACCTCTTTAGGACTAGGACACTGCACAGGACTTTGGACTTTTGGTTTGGACTGGAGTGTACTTTGGGGGTTACAGCACCCTTTACCGGTCAAGCCAGCCGGCCCTTTACTTATGACACAGGCACACGCTTGGCACTACTTTGTTGATGCACGTGCAGCTACTGCGCACACAATTCACAAACACAGAAAATATATATTTTTTTGGTTTGGAGTGTACTTTGGGGGTTACAGCACCCTTTAACGGTCAAGCCAGCCGGCCCTTTACATATGACACAGGCGCACGCTTGGCACTACTTTGTTGATGCACGTGCGGCTACTGCGCACACAATTCACAAACACAGAAAATAATTTTTTTTTTGGTTTGGACTGGAGTGTACTTTGGGGGTTACAGCACCCTTTAACAGTCAAGCCAGCCGGCCCTTTACTTATGACACAGGCACACGCTTGGCACTACTTTGTTGATGCACGTGCGGCTACTGCGCACACAATTCACAAACACAGAAAATAATATTTTTTTTGGTTTGGACTGGAGTGTAATTTGGGGGTTACAGCACCCTTTACCGGTCAAGCCAGCCGGCCCTTTACTTATGACACAGGCACACGCTTGGCACTACTTTGTTGATGCACGTGCAGCTACTGCGCACACAATTCACAAACACAGAAAATATATATTTTTTTGGTTTGGAGTCTACTTTGGGGGTTACAGCACCCTTTAACGGTCAAGCCAGCCGGCCCTTTACTTATGACACAGGCGCATGCTTGGCACTACTTTGTTGATGCACGTGCGGCTACTGCGCACACAATTCACAAACACAGAAAATATATATTTTTTTGGTTTGGAGTGTACTTTGGGGGTTACAGCACCCTTTAACGGTCAAGCCAGCCGGCCCTTTACTTATGACACAGGCGCACGCTTGGCACTACTTACTTGATGCACGTGCGGCTACTGCGCACACAATTCACAAACACAGAAAATATTTTTTTTTTTGGTTTGGACTGGAGTGTACTTTGGGGGTTACAGCACCCTTTAACAGTCAAGCCAGCCGGCCCTTTACTTATGACACAGGCACACGCTTGGCACTACTTTGTTGATGCACGTGCGGCTACTGTGCACACAATTCACAAACACAGAAAATAATTTTTTTTTTGGTATGGACTGGAGTGTACTTTGGGGGTTACAGCACCCTTTAACGGTCAAGCCAGCAGGCCCTTTACTTATGACACAGGCGCACGCTTGGCACTACTTCGTTGATGCACGTGCGGCTACTGCGCACACAATTCACAAACACCGAAAATAATTTTTTTTTTAGCACTTGGGGGGAGCACCCCTGATGGACAGAGCACCCCCTGGACAACACTACAGCACCTCTTTAGGACTAGGACACTGCACAGGACTTTGGACTTTTGGTTTGGACTGGAGTGTACTTTGGGGGTTACAGCACCCTTTACCGGTCAAGCCAGCCGGCCCTTTACTTATGACACAGGCACACGCTTGGCACTACTTTGTTGATGCACGTGCAGCTACTGCGCACACAATTCACAAACTCAGAAAATATATATTTTTTTGGTTTGGAGTGTTCTTTGGGGGTTACAGCACCCTTTAACGGTCAAGCCAGCCGGCCCTTTACTTATGACACAGGCGCATGCTTGGCATTACTTTGTTGATGCACGTGCGGCTACTGCGCACACAATTCACAAACACAGAAAATATATATTTTTTTGGTTTGGAGTGTACTTTGGGGGTTACAGCACCCTTTAACGGTCAAGCCAGCCGGCCCTTTACTTATGACACAGGCGCACGCTTGGCACTACTTACTTGATGCACGTGCGGCTACTGCGCACACAATTCACAAACACAGAAAATATTTTTTTTTTTGGTTTGGACTGGAGTGTACTTTGGGGGTTACAGCACCCTTTAACAGTCAAGCCAGCCGGCCCTTTACTTATGACACAGGCACACGCTTGGCACTACTTTGTTGATGCACGTGCGGCTACTGCGCACACAATTCACAAACACAGAAAATAATTTTTTTTTTGGTATGGACTGGAGTGTACTTTGGGGGTTACAGCACCCTTTAACGGTCAAGCCAGCCGGCCCTTTACTTATGACACAGCGCACGCTTGGCACTACTTTGTTGATGCACGTGCGGCTACTGCGCACACAATTCACAAACACAGAAAATAATTTTTTTTTGGTTTGGACTGGAGTGTACTTTGGGGGTTACAGCACCCTTTAACGGTCAAGCCAGCCGGCCCTTTACTTATGACACAGGCGCACGCTTGGCACTACTTCATTGATGCACGTGCGGCTACTGCGCACACAATTCACAAACACAGAAAATAATTTTTTTTTTGGTATGGACTGGAGTGTACTTTGGGGGTTACAGCACCCTTTAATGGTCAAGCCAGCAGGCCCTTTACTTATGACACAGGCGCACGCTTGGCACTACTTCGTTGATGCACGTGCGGCTACTGCGCACACAATTCACAAACACCGAAAATAATTTTTTTTTTAGCACTTGGGGGGAGCACCCCTGATGGACAGAGCACCCCCTGGACAACACTACAGCACCTCTTTAGGACTAGGACACTGCACAGGACTTTGGAGTGGACACAGCCCCTATGGAGAACTGACTGCACAACACAGTCCAGCCAGCCCCTATGGACTTTGAAGTAGTGAACACAGCCCCTATTAACAACAGCAGCACAGCACAACACAGCCGGCCCCTATGGACTTTGAAGTAGTGGACAACAGCAGCACAGCGCAGCACAGCACAGCACAACATTACTCTGCACTACACTACACTACACAGCCCAGCCAGCCCTAACTCCCACCCTCCCTCTTCACTGTCCACAGCCGAGTGAGAAAATGGCGCCGACGCGGGTAGCTTATATAGGTTCCAAAACCCGCGAGACTCGGAAGGCGGGATGATGACGTTTTGCCTCGATTTCAGATCCGAGTCAGGCGGGAAAAGTCGAGCCTGACTCGGATCTGCCTCGGATCGGGGGGGCTCTGGGGGTTCGGATTTCAGAAATCCGAACCCGCTCACCCCTATTAGTAACTAGTACCATTACATGTGATCAGCTCTGTTATTCCTTTGTGTATTTATGCAGATGATTTGGTGGCTCAGCAATCAGTGTTGCCTTTCATCGTATGTGATCTGTGTTGCTGTTCCTTTGTTTGTTTACCCAGCTGTTATGGTTACCTAGCTACTAGCATCCCCACCATTGGCCAGCCTTGTCACAAGGTGCGGTTCTCTCCATGTCCCGGCCAGACGTATCACTATGACGTCATCTTCTAGTGCCGCGGTGGGCGGCGACACAGACGGTGCTACAGGTATTTAGGTAAGTAATTTTGTATTCACTTGTATCTTGCATCCTACGAAAATGCATGACTCAATACAGCACTGAAACATTGGTCACTCATCCTGCGAGTCTGTCTTCTTTCCTGAGTGCCACCATCATGGGTATATAGGTAGGTAGGTAGATTGATAGATGGATAAATAGATATATGTATCTATCCAAAAACTTGTTTGCACTCCTCTTAATTTTTTACAACTTGTGAGGTGCTCACTCCCAAAATGCCAGCTTAATATCCATCTGGCCAAAAAATAGTTCCACAATAAGGAGGGCACTCCCATTCACAAAAATAGAAAATATGTTTTTATTTATTCATTCACATGGAAAAAGCACCATAAGATGTCACCACAATATTAGTCCATAACACAAAAAAAAGAAAGAAAAATAATTCTTCATCACCACCCAGTTGAAAGGTATAGCAGTAAGCTCCTGGTTCAATATAATATGCCTTTGACAGCCATCAGGCTGATGTGCAAAACAGCATTTGAATGATGTCAAATCTGATCACATGAAAATACTTATTTTGTCTGTTGACTTCAGTCTCCTTACGTCGGGACCGTTAAAGACAAGCATCATCCCAACACATGAAAATGCTGCTCTCAAAATGAGGCAATACCATACAGACAAAATCTTGCGACTCTCAAGCTTTCATCTCTATGTATCTAAGGGACCATGTGGGGGCCGCGATTTCAATCCAGCTGTGGAGACTGAACAGGGACGGTGGGTAGTGTAGGGCTGGGAGAGGTAGTACTTACCTGTGCTGGTGCTATGCTGTGCTGTCTGCTGTGTCCATGGCTGGTGCACTGCTGATCCATCTGGTGCTATCACTGCTGTGCTATCTGCTGTGTCCATCTGGGCTGGTGCTGTGCTGTCTGCTGCTTCCATCTGGGCTGGTGGTGATCCATCTGGGCTGGTGCTGTCTGCTGCATCTATCTGGGCCCAAGTTCTGGACCCGAAAAAAAAATGTGTCTGTGTGTATATATATATATATTAGGGGTGTGCACCGGCCACTTTTCGTGTTTTGTGTTTTGGTTTTGGATCTGGATCTTTCTTCGTGTTTTGGATCTGGATTGGTTTTGCCAAAACCACCCTTCCGTGTTTTGGGTTCTGGGTTTTGTGTTTTGGATCTGTATTTTTTTGAAAAAAAGCATAAAAACAGCTAAAATCACAGAATTTGTAGGTTTTTCTGCTCCTATGCTATTATTAACCTCAATAACCTTAATTTCCACTCATTTCCAGTCTATTCTGAACACCTCACACCTCACAATAGTGTTTTTATGTCCAAAAGGTTGCACCGAGGTAGCTGGATGACTATGCTAAGCGACACGAGTGGGCGGCACAAACACGTGACCCATCTAGGAGTGACACTGCAGTGGCAGGCAGGATGGCAGTTAGAAAAACTAGGCCCCAAACTGTACATAATGCAAAGAAAAAAAGAGGTGCAAGATGGAATTGTCCTTGGGCCCTCCCACCCACCCTTATGTTGTATAAACAGGACATGCACACTTTAACAAATCAATCATTTCAGCGCCAGGGTCTGCCACACAACTGTGGCTGAAATGATTGGTTCGTTTGGGCCCCCACAAAACAAGCTGGCAATTAATGTGTCCCTGCACAAACTGGCTCTACGGAGGCAAGATGTCATCCTCATCCTCCTCATCCACCGATTCCTCACCCTCTTCAGTGTGTACATCCTCATCCTCACAAAGTATTAACTCGTCCCCACTTGAATCCACCACCACAGGTCCCTCTGTACCTTCTGGAGGCTGGTCTCCCTGGAAGAGCTGATAATTCATTTTGATGAACATCATCTTCTCCACATTCTGTGGAAGCAACCTCCTACGCCTTTCGCTGACAAGGTTCCCGGCTGCACTAAACACTCTTTCGGAGTACACACTGGAGGGGGGGCAACTCAGGTAAAATAGAGCCAGTTTGTACAGGGGCCTCCAAATTGCCTCTTTTTCCTGCCAGTACAGGTATGGACTGTCTGACATGCCTACTTGGATGCTGTCACCGATGTAATCCTCCACCATTCTGTCAATGGTGACAGTATCATATGCAGTGACAGTAGACATGTCAGAAATTGTTGCCAGGTCCTTCAGTCCGGACCAGATGTCCAAACTTGGTCCTGCCTGCCCTGCATCACCGCCAGCGGGTTGCTTAGGATACCTAAGTTTTTTCCTGGCAGCCCCAGTTGCGGGAGAAAATGAAGAAGGAGCCGTTGACGTGTCACGTTCCGCTTCAGCTGACAGTGTGTTCACCAGCAGGTCTTTGCACCTCTGCAGGCTTGTGTCGGCCGGAAAGAGAGACACCACATAGGCTTTAAACCTAGGATCGAGCACGGTGGCCAAAATGTAGTGGTCTGATTTCAACAGATTGACCACCCTGGAATCCTGGCAAAGCGAATGAAGGGCTTCATCCACAAGTCCCACATGCCGAGCGGAATCGCTCCGTCTTAGCTCCTCCTTCACTTTCTCCAGCTGCTTCTGCAAAAGCCTGATGAGGGGAATGACCTGACTCAAGCTGGCAGTGTCTGAACTGACTTCACGTGTGGCAAGTTCGAAGGGCTGAAGAACCTTGCACAACACGGAAATCATTCTCCACTGCGCTTGAGTCAGGTGCATACCCCCTCCTTTGCCTATGTCATAGGTGGATGTATAGGCTTGTATGGCCTTTTGCTGCTCCTCCATCCTCTGAAGCATATAGAGGGTTGAGTTCCACCGCGTCACAACCTCTTGCTTCAGGTGATGGCGGGGCAGGTTCAAGAGTGTTTGCTGGCGCTCCAGTCTTCGGCACGCAGTCGCTGAATGGCGAAAGTGGCCAGAAATTTTTCGGGCCACCCAAAGCGTCTCCTGCACGCCCCTGTCGCTTTTCAGAAAATTCTGCACCACCAAGTTTATTGTGTGAGCAAAACATGGGACGTGCTGGAATTTGCCCAGATGTAATGCCCGCACAATATTGGTGGCGTTGTCAGATATCACAAATCCCCAGGAGAGTCTAAGTGGGGTAAGCCACTGGGCGATGATTTCCCTCAGTTTCTCTAAGAGGTTGTCGGCGGTGTGCCTCTTACTGAAACCGGTGATACACAGCGTAGCCTGCCTTGTAACGAGCTGGCGTTTCTGAGATGCTGCTACTGGTGACGCTGCTGCTGTTGCTGCGTAAGGTGATACATCTACCCAGTGGGCTGTCACAGTCATATAGTCCTTAGTCTGCCCTGTTCCACTTGTCCACATGTCCGTGGTTAAGTGGACATTGTGTACAACGGCATTTTTCAGGACACTGAGGACACTTTTTCTGACGTTTCTGTACAGTCTCGGTATCGCCTGCCTAGTGAAGTGGAATCTAGACGGGATTTGGAACCGGGGACACACTACCTCCATCAATTGTCTAAATCCCACTGCACTAATGGCGGATACCGGACGCACGTCTAACACCAACATAGCAGTCAAGGCCTCAGTTATACGTTTTGCTTCAGGATGACTGCTGTCGTACTTCATCCTCCTCGCTAAGGACTGTTGGAGGGTCAATTGTTTAGTAAAAGTAGTGGTGTTCCTACTTCCTCTCTGGGATGATGAACGACTCCCAGCAGCAGCAGCAACAGCAGCAGCGGCAGCAGTAGGCGTAGCAATGCAGGATCCTCCGGAGGAATCCCGGATAGGAGAGTCAGTCATGCCAGTGATATGGCCTGCAGGACTACTTCCGATCCTGACTAAGGAGGAAATTGACGAGGAGGGAGTTGACGGTGTGGTTTGCAGGCGCTTGGATACAACAGGACAACGGGATTTAGGTGTCCCTGGACTGCTTACGGTCTGAGCCAAAGTTTCTGAACTTGACAGTAACTTTTTATGAACGCGCTGCAGGTGCCGTATAAGGGAGGATGTTCCTAGGTGGTTGACGTCCCTACCCCTACTTATTTCACCTTTACATATGGTACATATGGCAAGACAGTTGTTGTCCGGATTTGGATAGAAATATTGCCAGACCAAAGAGGTGGAATGTTTGGTCTTCTGCCCAGGCATGACCGTGATGGGCTTTTTCATCCCACGGACAACAACTGTCTCCCCCGGAGCCTGATTTAAACAAACCACATCACCATCAGAATCCTCCTCGCCAACTTCCTCCTCAGCGCCAGCTACACCAGTATCCTCATCCTGTTGTACTTCAACAGTGACATCTTCAATTTGCATATCAGCAAGTGGACTGTGGGTGCTCCTTTCAGCACTTGCAGGGGGCGTGCAAATGGTGGAAAGAGCCACCTCTTCCCGTCCAGTGCTGGGAAGGTCAGGCATCGCAACCACCACCACACTTGGACTCTCTTTGGGGATTTGTGATATCTTCTTAGAAAGCACAGTTCTTCGCTGTGCTTTTGCCAGCTTAACTCTTTTGATTTTTTTAGTGGGAGGAGGGCTTCCATCGTCATGTGAAGCTGAACCACTAGTCATGAACATACTAGGGATCGACCTTAGCCGTTCCTTGCCACTCCGTGTCGTAAATGGCATATTGGCAAGTTTACGTTTCTCTTCAGCTGATTTAAATGTCTTTTTCAAGGTCATTTTCCTGAACTTTGCCATTTGGGATTGTATGTGCCCTCTACTATGACATTGGGCATCGGCCTTGGCAGACGACGTTGATGGCATGTTATCGTCTATGTCATGACTAGTGGCAGCAGCTTCAGCACTAGGAGGAAGTGGTTCTTGATCTTTCTCTATTTTATTTTTATCGGAGAAAGTTTGGTCCTCCATTTATGTTATATCGATTTGATATATACGTGCGGCTAAACACAGAAAATAAATTTTTTTTTGGTTCGGACTGGAGTGTACTTTGTGGGTTACAGCACCCTTTAACGGTCAAGCCAGCCGGCCCTTTACTTATGACACAGGCGCACTCTTGGCACTACTTTGTTGATGCACGTGCGGCTACTGCGCACACAATTCACAAACACAGAAAATAATTTTTTTTTGGTTTGGCTTTGGACTGGAGTGTACTTTCGGGGGTTACAGCACCCTTAACGGTCAAGCCAGCCGGCCCTTTACTTATGACACAGGCGCACTCTTGGCACTACTTTGTTGATGCACGTGCGGCTACTGCGCACACAATTCACAAACACAGAAAATAATTTTTTTTTGGTTAGGACTGGAGTGTACTTTCGGGGGTTACAGCACCCTTTAACGGTCAAGCCAGCCGGCCCTTTACTTATGACACAGGCGCACGCTTGGCACTACTTTGTTGATGCACGTGCGGCTACTGCGCACACAATTCACAAACACAGAAAATAATTTTTTTTTTGGTTTGGACTGGAGTGTACTTTCGGGGGTTACAGCACCCTTAACGGTCAAGCCAGCCGGCCCTTTACTTATGACACAGGCGCACGCTTGGCACTACTTTGTTGATGCACGTGCGGCTACTGCGCACACAATTCACAAACACAGAAAATAATTTTTTTTTTGGTTTGGACTGGAGTGTACTTTGGGGGTTACAGCACCCTTTAACGGTCAAGCCAGCCGGCCCTTTACTTATGACACAGGCGCACGCTTGGCACTACTTTGTTGATGCACGTGCGACTACTGCGCACACAATTCACAAACACAGAAAATAATATTTTTTTTGGTTTGGACTGGAGTGTACTTTCGGGGGTTACAGCACCCTTAACGGTCAAGCCAGCCGGCCCTTTACTTATGACACAGGCGCACGCTTGGCACTACTTTGTTGATGCACGTGCGGCTACTGCGCACACAATTCACAAACACAGAAAATAATTTTTTTTTTGGTTTGGACTGGAGTGTACTTTCGGGGGTTACAGCACCCTTAACGGTCAAGCCAGCCGGCCCTTTACTTATGACACAGGCGCACGCTTGGCACTACTTTGTTGATGCACGTGCGGCTACTGCGCACACAATTCACAAACACAGAAAATAATTTTTTTTTTGGTTTGGACTGGAGTGTACTTTGGGGGTTACAGCACCCTTTAACGGTCAAGCCAGCCGGCCCTTTACTTATGACACAGGCGCACGCTTGGCACTACTTTGTTGATGCACGTGCGACTACTGCGCACACAATTCACAAACACAGAAAATAATATTTTTTTTGGTTTGGACTGGAGTGTACTTTCGGGGGTTACAGCACCCTTAACGGTCAAGCCAGCCGGCCCTTTACTTATGACACAGGCGCACGCTTGGCACTACTTTGTTGATGCACGTGCGGCTACTGCGCACACAATTCACAAACACAGAAAATAATTTTTTTTTTGGTTTGGACTGGAGTGTACTTTCGGGGGTTACAGCACCCTTAACGGTCAAGCCAGCCGGCCCTTTACTTATGACACAGGCGCACGCTTGGCACTACTTTGTTGATGCACGTGCGGCTACTGCGCACACAATTCACAAACACAGAAATAATTTTTTTTTGGTTTGGACTGGAGTGTACTTTCGGGGGTTACAGCACCCTTAACGGTCAAGCCAGCCGGCCCTTTACTTATGACACAGGCGCACGCTTGGCACTACTTTGTTGATGCACGTGCGGCTACTGCGCACACAATTCACAAACACAGAAAATATATTATTTTTTTAGCACTTGGGGGGAGCACCCCTGATGGACAGAGCACCCCCTGGACAACACTACAGCACTCCTTTAGGACTGGGACACTGCACAGGACTTTGGAGTGGACACAGCCCCTATGGAGAACTGACTGCACAACACAGTCCAGCCAGCCCCTATGGACTTTGAAGTAGTGGACACAGCCCCTATTAACAACAGCAGCACAGCACAACACAGCCAGCCCCTATGGACTTTGAAGTAGTGGACAACAGCAGCACTACACTACACTACACTACACAGCCCTAACTCCCACCCTCCCTCTTCACTGTCCACAGCCGAGTGAGAAAATGGCGCCGACGTGTGTACCTTATATAGGATCCAAAACCCGCGAGACTCGGAAGGCGGGAAGATGACGTTTTGCCTCGATTTCAGATCCGAGTCAGGCGGGAAAAGTCGAGCCTGACTCGGATCGGACTCGGATCGGGGGGGCTCGGGGGGGTTCGGATTTCAGAAATCCGAACCCGCTCACCCCTAATATATATATATATATATATATACTAGGGATGAGCGGGTTCGGTTCCCTGAGAACCGAACCCACCCGAACTTCGGGGATCCGGGGCGATCCGAGCCCAAGCTCGGATCTCCCTGTCTGCCCCGGATCCCTCTCCCGAGGCAAAACCTCGAGATCTGCTGTCGGATCTCGAGGTTTTGCCTCGAGCGGCCATTTAAAAAAAAATGCCTTTGCCTTTAATGGGCAAAGTGCTGATTGGCTGACAGAGCCGTCTGTCACGGCTCTCAGCCAATCAGCATTATGGTGCTCATTTGCATGTAGCACGGACTCGTGAGATCCGTGCTACATGCATCTGTGTGATTGACAGTGACACAGAGCACAGATGGGTCAGTGAGACCCGTCTGTGCTGCTGTGTATTTCAATGACACAGATGCACGCACGGACCAGGAGATCCGTGCTACTTGCATCTGTGTCATTGACACAGAGCACTAACGGGTCCGTGAGACCCGTCTGTGCTGCTGTGGTAAATAAAAAAAAAAAAACCTGTGTAAAAAGAGAAAAAAATGGCGTGCCCCCCCCCCAAAAAAAGAGCAACCAGCCCCGGGCATTAGTGACCCAGTGCTGGGTGTGCTTAAATACAGGGGACAAACGACATAGGGGTCCCCTGTACTTAAACACAACCAGCACCGGGCTAGTCAGAACCAGAGCTGGTTGCCAAAATACGGGGGACAAACGACGTAGGGGTCCCCCGTATTCTGCGCAACCAGCTCTGGGCTCTGATCCGGTCCTGGTTCTGGAAATACAGGGGAAAAAAATGAGTAGGGTTCCCCTGTATGTTCCAGAACCAGCACTGGACTTTTTCTAGCGGGGGGCTGATGCCACAGCCAGGGGAGCCCTTTCACCGGGCCCCCCAGCCGCAGCATCAGCCCTGACCGCTAGTCAGCCCAGGCCGGGGATCCCTGGAGAGCTGGGGACCCCCCCAATAAAGGGGTCACCCTCTCCAGGGCACCCCAGGCCCAGGCTGATAGCCCGGGGCTATCCCCGCCACCCCTGGTGGTGGTGGGTGGCGGGTTGATTGTGTGGTGTGGTGTAAATAAAGAATATCAAACATTGTCTTTACAAGTAGAACTGCAAGTCCCAGCAAGCCTGCCCCGCATGCTGGTACTTGGAGAACCACAAGTACCAGCATGCAGGGCATTAAGGGCCCACTAGTACCTGTAGTTCACCTGTAAAAAAATGTTTAAAAAAAACACAGGACACACACACCGTGACAGTATAAGTTTATTAAACATACATACACACACACACATGTACACATACTCACCTATGTAACCTGTAGCATCGGTCCACTTGTCCGGTAAAGTATCCCTAGGGGACCTGTGAAAAAAAACATACTCACCATCTCCTATGCGAGGTTCTGTCCTCTTCGTTCCAAAGTAGGCATCCCCGGACTTGGCAAAAAAAAAAAACGAAAACGCGATCCACGAACTTAGTACCGTTCTATAGAACGGTACTTCCCGAATGAGAGCTTAGCGGCGGGGTATCACCATGGAAACCCCGCTGCTAAGCGTTCATTGGCTGAGAGAGGCCATCTCCCGTCTCTCAGCCAATGAACGGCTCCCTCCATTGTAGTCAATGCTGGGAGCCGCAAGGTTACTAAAGTTTACCCTGCGGTTCCCACCATTGACTACAATGGAGGGAGCCGTTCATTGGCTGAGAGACGGGAGATGACCTCTCTCAGCCAATGAACGCTTAGCAGCGGGGTTTCCATGGTGATACCCCGCCGCTAAGCTCTCATTCGGGAAGTACCGTTCTATAGAACGGTACTAAGTTCGTGGATCGCGTTTTCGTTTTTTTTTTTTGCCAAGTCCGGGGATGCCTACTTTGGAACGAAGAGGACAGAACCTCGCATAGGAGATGGTGAGTATGTTTTTTTTCACAGGTCCCCTAGGGATACTTTACCGGACAAGTGGACCGATGCTACAGGTTACATAGGTGAGTATGTGTACATGTGTGTGTGTGTATGTATGTTTAATAAACTTATACTGTCACGGTGTGTGTGTCCTGTGTTTTTTTAAACATTTTTTTTACAGGTGAACTACAGGTACTAGTGGGCCCTTAATGCCCTGCATGCTGGTACTTGTGGTTCTCCAAGTACCAGCATGCGGGGCAGGCTAGCTGGGACTTGCAGTTCTACTTGTAAAGACAATGTTTGATATTCTTTATTTACACCACACCACACAATCAACCCGCCACCCACCGCCACCAGGGGTGGCGGGGATAGCCCCGGGCTATCAGCCTGGGCCTGGGGTGCCCTGGAGAGGGTGACCCCTTTATTGGGGGGGTCCCCAGCTCTCCAGGGATCCCCGGCCTGGGCTGACTAGCGGTCAGGGTTGATGCTGCGGCTGGGGGGCCCGGTGAAAGGGCTCCCCTGGCTGTGGCATCAGCCCCCCGCTAGAAAAAGTCCAGTGCTGGTTCTGGAACATACAGGGGAACCCTACTCATTTTTTGTCCCCTATATTTCCAGAACCAGGACCGGATCAGAGCCCAGAGCTGGTTGCGCAGAATACAGGGGACCCCTACGTCGTTTGTCCCCCGTATTTTGGCAACCAGCGCTGGTTCTGACTAGCCCGGTGCTGGTTGTGCTTAAGTACAGGGGACCCCTACGTCATTTGTCCCCTGTATTTAAGCACACCCAGCACTGGGTTACTAATGCCCGGGGCTGGTTGCTCTTTTTTGGGGGGGTGCACGCCATTTTTTTCTTTTTTTACACAGGTTTTTTTTTTTTTTTTTTACCACAGCAGCACAGACGGGTCTCACGGACCTGTCATTGCTCTGTGCCAATCACACAGATGCATGTAGCACGGATCTCCCGGGTTCGTGCTACATGCAAATGGGCACCATAACGCTGATTGGCTTCCTGTCTGCCACTGCAGTGCCACTCCTAGATGGGCCACGTGTTTGTGCCGCCCCCTTGTGTCGCTTAGCATAGTCATCCAGCTTCCTCGGTACAACCTTTTGGCCTAAAAACAATATTGTGAGGTGTGAGGTGTTCAGAATAGAGTGGAAATGAGTGGAAATTAATGTTATTGGGGTTATTAATAGCGTAGGAACAAAAAAAGGCCCATTTATGTGATTTTAGCGTTTTTTTTTTATTTTTTAAGAAAAAATCCAGATCCAAAACACAAAACCCAGAACCCAAAACACGGAAGGGTGGTTTTGGCAAAACCAATCCAGATCCAAAACACGAAGAAAGATCCAGATCCAAAACCAAAACACAAAACACGAAAAGTGTCCGGTGCACACCCCTAATATATACACACAATTATAGTCAAAAGGAAAAAAGCACTCACCACTTGTTGTACAAAAGTATAAATCCACTGTTTTAATCCATAATACACAGTCTGTCGACGTTTCGGTCCCTAAGGACCTTTATCAAGACTCACCACCCAAGACAGTAAAGCAACCACCAAAGAGTAATAACACCCATGGTATCCAAACGGGAAGCCGACTGCCTAAATACCGGCAGTCGGATTCCCGACTGTCATATCCCTGCAAGGGTGAAATGCCGGGCGTCTAGATGTAGATGCCCCTGCATTTCCCCGATGCCGGGAGACCGGCGCCTGGCATACCGATCGTAGTGATGCCGGGTGCCGCGAGTGGACAGCTGCGGGGGGGAGGGTTAGGTTTAGGGCTCCTGGGGGGGAATTAGGGTTAGGCACCCCCTCGGGAGGGTTAGGGTTAGGCTAGGGGGAGGGAGGGTTAGGGTTAGGTACCCCCGGTGGGGACTTAGGGTTAGGCACCCCCCCGGGGGACTTAGGTTTAGGCAGAGGGGAAGGGGGTGGTTAGGGTTAGGCACTTAGAGGGGGGATTAGGGTTAGGCACTTGGGGGGGAGGTTAGGGTTAGGCACCCATAAGGAGGGTTAGGGTTAGGGGGTTAGGTTAGGTTAGTAAACACTCATCTATCCACGATCGGGATTACCAGCGCTGTCGGGCTTCCGCTGCTCGGAACTCTGCTGATGTCGGCCTGCCGCTGCCGGGAATCGAACCATGTGGCCGGCGGTATTTCTTACCAATTCCACACCCATATATCTGAGCCTGATTATATAGTCCCCACAATTAGTAATGCACAACACCTGTGCCTCATAAGCACAGAACCGGAAGTAGCTTTAGAAATAGCAGAAAATATAATATAGTGTACCCATACAGGCATAGTATTCTATAATATCTCACTCACCTAAATGGATACACATCGCATATGCATACACAAATGTGACAGCATCAAAAATGGCAATGTTCACGAACAAACAGGAAGTAACATGCGTTCCAAACCGTGGAACGCGTGAAAACCGGAAGTGCATAGTCACATGGTCAGCAGTGCGTCAGTGAAAGCAAATGAATCTGTATTAAAAAACCATCTATAACAAACAATGTGCATTCCAAATGATGGAACACACAAAGACCGTAGGCAGCACACTAATCGCATGTCAGAACACCTGACTAAATCGCCATGGTAACTACTCGGGGCTTGCGCTCCAAAATACAGAAAAAAATGGCAACCATGGCAACAAAGTTAGATAGCCAAATCAGATTTGGTGCTCAAAACTGTTGACTAATATAGGGCACAAGTCGGTGCAAACCAATAGGGAGGACAACGAGCAGGCTCAAGCAGTGTGTAACAAATACAATATTAAACAAAACCACACTTAAATACATAAACATATCAGTATATAAAGAATATAAAAAACTAAACAGAGATGGTAGTCCATATTGAGCACGCAACATGCCACAGGTTAATAACAACATTGGCGAGTCACATGAGCAACAGTTGACACCCAACTCGGCACTAGACAAAAACTCACTTTACCAAATATCATACACATCAAATAAACAAAAAACACTAATAAATCTGAAAGTAAAAAATAATTACGCAATAACACCAACGCGATACAGGCTGAGAGACAACTTGAAGAAATGAAAGAATGGTTCCTTGAGAGGGGATATACATTGAAAACGGTTGTCAGGTGTCTTGACAAGGCTAGACGTGGACATACACACGAGACCACCAAGACAGTACTCGACCCTACTCGGATGAATCATACTTCCACATATGACCTGTCTTCAGCACAGCCTAAAAAAGCAATATATAAGCATTGGGATATAACATCCACAGACAAGGCTTTCACCAATGTGAGTAATCAACCCCCATTGATGGCTTTCAGGAGAGGCCCAAGTCTGCGACAATTATTGATGAGACCTATGCAGCATCCTACAACACAACGGACTCAGTGGCTTGCGAGCCTTAAGCATGGTTGCTTTAAATGTGCTAATTGCACTACCTGTAGGTCCATGATTGCTGATTCCAGTTTTCCGCATCCCCATAGCGGTAGGAAGATTAATATTAAGCATAAATTATTATGCACAATAGATCATGTAGTCTATATCCTGATCTGCCCCTGTGGGCTCTACGACGTGGGTATGACTACCGGAGGATGTTGTGAAAGGATGGCGAACCACAGGTCATCTATATGTTTGGCGCTATTGACGCATTCGACCGATAAACCTGTAGCACAACATTTTTTGGATGCAAAGCACCAGTTGGCATTGTTAAGGTGCATGCTAATTGACCATATTCCCAAATTGCTAAGAGGTGGCAACAGGGAATTGTTGAGAAAACGCGAGGCAAGGTGGATTTTCAATCTTGATACGGTTGCCCCACGTGTACTGAACGAAAATCATCCGTACAACATATTCCTGCGATGATTCGGTGCTAATTCTTAGTTTGGCAGCACTGGCATTAATTTATTTATTTGTTATTCATTTATTCATATATTATTTTTTTTTTGTCTATTCACCATTTTTCATTCTTTAATTTTTATTTTTTACTTTCAGATTTATTAGTGTTTTTTGTTTATTTGATGTGTATGATATTTGGTAAAGTGAGTTTTTGTCTAGTGCCGAGTTGGGTGTCAAGTGTCAACTGTTGCTCATGTGACTTGCCAGGGTTGTTATTAACCTGTGGCGTGTTGCGTGCTCAATATGGACTACCATCTCTGTTTAGTATTTTATATTCTTTATATACTGATATGTTTATGTATTTAAGTGTGGTTTTGTTTAATATTGTATTTGTTACACACTGCTTGAGCCTGCTTGTTGTCCTCCCTATTGGTTTGCACCGACTTGTGCCCTATATTAGTCAACAGTTTTGAGCACCAAGTCTGATTTGGCTATCTAACTTTGTTGGCATGGTTACCTTTTTTTTCTGTATTTTGGAGCGCAAGCCCCGAGTAGTTACCATGGTGATTTAGTCAGGTGTTCTGACATGCGATTAGTGTGCTGCATCCGGTCTTTGGCCCTCATTCAGACCCACTCGCAAGCGGGCGCACGTACGTTAGGCGTACGTACAAAAATATTTAAATTCAATGGCTCGCTCGTATTTTCGTTCGCATCTAAAATTCCTCCCTAAACTCTGACGACCCCTCCTCTAACTAACGAGCGTACGAAATAGCGAGCGTACATCCCCAAAATGGCTTGAAAGGAACGCACGCACAAGTATAAACAGGAAGTGGCCTTGTCAGATGTCGATTACCTGCTCCTTTATTCTGCCTACCTCCATCAATCGTATCATGCCAATCAATGTATCAATTAGCTTAATTGTTTGTTTTTTTTCAACACAATGCAAGAAACTTTACTCTTGTCCGTGTTTGTGTTTACCCGCAGAATACGTACGGATGAAACATTCGCTTTTATTGTTCAAAAAACATGTGAACCACAATTAAACAATTGTTCTATTGCTGTGGATCCCCGCATATTTCCCTGGGTTCATTTCTTTATTTAAATTTGCTTACGCATGTCACTGCATCAAGCCTATCATAACTCTCCAGAGATTTCTGGCCCTGTCGAACACATGACTCATACACTAACCAATAAAATTGCTCCTGTTAATTTCCAAAATACATTAGCCAATCAGAAAATTTTTACACACTTTATCAAAAATGATTTTTAAGAAAAACACCATTGCCATCATGAGAGCCTCCGCATTCACCAGGCGCGAGCTGCTGGTGCTTACGGAGGTCATGGATCGCCGGATCACCAGCCAACCTCAACCCATCACCAACCGGCAGAAGCGCTCCGCGTATGCGGAGGCACGGTCCCGCCTGCGGTCCTTCGGCTCACGCCGCAACATCGGGCAGCTGGAGCGCAGGTGGTCCGACCTGCAACGGCGAACGCCCCGCTTGCTGGCATGCTTTCGCATGCAGATCCTGGAAAGTAAGTGTTATGTATTGTGGTTTTAATGTTTGTGTTTGTGGGGCAAACTGCGTGTGCATGTTTTCCTGTCTGTCCTATTTATTATTTGTACTCATATCTGCGTGTGCATGTTTTCCTGTCTGTCCTATTTATTATTTGTACTCATATCTGCGTGTGCATGTTTTCCTGTCTGTCCTATTTATTATTTGTACTCATATCTGCGTGTGCATGTTTTCCTGTCTGTCCTATTTATTATTTGTACTCATATCTGCGTGTGCATGTTTTCCTGTCTGTCCTATTTATTATTTGTACTCATATCTGCGTGTGCATGTTTTCCCTCTATTTCTGATTTATTCATTCTACTCCTATTTGGCTTATTTTTTGGGTTTTTTTTTTTTTTTAGTTCTGGTCCCCGGATTTGTCCATAAACTAACCGCAATTTCTTTGACATATTTTAGGGGGACAGCCAAGACTCCGCCGTCACCGTCCGTCCAGACGGCGTTCCCGGCCACTATCCCCAACCCCCAGCCAACACTCCACCCCAAATCTTTCCCCTATTCCCCACTCCTCCCCATCCTTCCCAGACCCTCTCCCGGAAATGTCGGGCCTCCTTCCCCTCCGTCCCACTTCCCCCTCTCCTCCACCCACCCCTCTTCCAATTACCCCCTCCCCGGAGTCCATCATAACTCCTCCCCATTCTTTGGGGAATGACGGATCCTCCGAGGAGGATCATGGAGGCATTTCCGGAGCTCCCGTTTTGGCTCCCGGTATGTTTTTATTTTGTTTTTTTTTAAAGCACAAACTGTTTGTATGTAATCATGTGTCGTGCCTTTCTTCGTGTTTTTGTGGCTTGACTTTTGGTGATTTTGCAGTTTGCCTTTACCTCTTCCTGGTGATTTCAACATACACATATCACACCTGTGGGAATTTGTACATAGGCCAAGTATTTTTGGCAGCACCCCCTTTTTTTATTTTTTTTTAGGTTTAGGAGTGATTTCGTTGTGTTTTTGTTTTTTTAATGTGGATTCCCTATTGTTGTATTAACCCACACACTTTTCTCACCCACAGAGGAACAGAGGCGTCGGCAAGAGGTGGCGGATTGTGTTGGCCAGATGCGCCAACATGTAATTGGCATTCTGGTGGCCCTCGACCGGCTGTCTGGCCTCCTTCGCCAGTAGTTTTTTTATTTTTGTTAACTTTTCAAAATAAATTTTTTCAGACAAATATACGTTCTGGCTCATTTTTTAAATCCAAAACCAAGATAGTTTAGCATGACATAAGTAGACTGTTCCTGCAAGGATTTCCCTTTTTTAAAAGTTAGATTGTGTTTTGTCTTTGTATGTCAAACAGACACAAGAAACACATAACAGTAACAATGTCATTTCCCTTTTTGGGTGTAGTGCCAATCTTACAAATCCCAAGGTTGGGCCAGGCTTCCTTTTGGTGTGGGTTTGGAAGCTGAAAACATATTTCAGTTTAGCTCAACTGGCGTCAGTACTGGATTACCCCTTAGTCAAATGTAACTTGTGTTAACCTGGTTACACTTGCTGTTAACGTCCCAAAAAAGGAAGACCATTTCACTCTCCAAACATTTATTCACAACATAACAGAGAAAACAAAGTGGTCACTCCCAAAAAAAGAACACAGTGATAAATTCAAATACAACACATACCAAGAAATAATTAAATAAAAACAAAAAATCAAGAACTGGTTGACGAAGGACCATGCCAACATGATTCCACAAACATGGCGTTGCGATATGGGTTCCAGAATATATGCCCAAAAGGACCAGATCCAGGTTTGGTAAGGGTAGCAGGAAGTAGTGAGCGTTGGAGTGCCAAAGATTATGTGAACAAACAGAAGATGGTGAGAAAAAAAACACAAAATTAGATGTTCGCAAACAAACACAAACACATTAGGTATAAACACTGTAGTTTTGTTACAACTTACCTAAAAAATCTGCCCACCACATCATCGCGTATGGCCCCCCCACATACTGACCTCCGACCAACCTCGGGGGGGCCATCCTCAGGTAAGGCATCCTCTGGCTGCATTGGGACACCACTCCTTATGGCAATGTTGTGAAATATCCCACACAGGACCACAATTTTAGACACCATATCCGGCACATACATGAGCTCGCCACCAGAGCGGTGGAGGCATCTGAATCGGCCTTTTAAAAGGCCGATACAGCGCTCCACCACTTGCCTGGTGGCTGTAAGTGCGGAATTATACGCACTTTGTGGCCCTGGTGTGGGAGCCAAATAAGGAGTGAGCAGCCAGGACATGCAAGGGTATCCACTGTCTCCTGTGAAAAAAATAGACATCAGGAACACTGTGTATCAAGCTTAACATTGTTATGTACTAAAGGTCTCCACTTACCCAGAAGCCACGCATCACCAGCTTGTAGGTTGGTTAATTTCTGACATATCCCTGATTGCCGGATGACGAAGGAGTCATGAGCACTTCCTGGTAATTTAGCATTCAGGGACAGGATCTGGAGGGAGGCATCACATACCACCATTACATTCAGGGAGTGATAGTGTTTACGGTTTCTAAATATTGCCTCCAGCCGTGCTGGAGGCTGAAGTGGTATGAGAGTACCATCCACAACCCCTATGATGTGTGGGAAGCCAGCTATTTGGTAAAAATTGGCCTTGGCCACACTAAGGG
The DNA here is from genome assembly GCA_031769625.1 of Taudactylus pleione. Lineage (NCBI taxonomy): Eukaryota > Metazoa > Chordata > Amphibia > Anura > Myobatrachidae > Taudactylus > Taudactylus pleione. Next base: position 1,086,874 of record JAUIMM010000334.1, read on the forward strand.
CACCCATATCCAAAGGCATTTTAATAAAATGATGGAGGTGCTTGAAAAGTGCCTCCATCACTGCCCTCAGGATCCGGGAAAAGGAGGATTGGGAGATGCCCGCCACTATTCCCACCGTTGTTTGAAATGATCCTGAGGCACAGAAATGTAACACCGCCATAAATTGCGTCAGTGGTGGTATTGCTGTTGGACTGTCAATTTGCCGCTCAAGATCACTTTCTATTAATGAGAGAGTGTCTATGATGATTTTGGGAGGTAGATGGTAGCGTCTTAAAACCTCATCATCGGGCATTCCAAAAAGGGTGACACGTGTTCGAAATATCTGGGGCCTTGCATGCCTACGATGCCTACGCCTGGGACGAGTTTGAGGTTGGTCGTCTTCCGGGAGCAGGGCCAGAACAATTCGCCCCAGATCTACCTGAAATTCAAAGTTTACAATGTAAGGCTTTTGAGCCACCCCAAAAGTAACATAAAACAACTTAGCTTTATGATACCATCCATAGCTGCTTACATGCCGGGGTATTGTCATGATACGTATAAACTGTAAAAAAGCCAAAAATGAGACATCAAAAATTTAGAGGGTGATTTTATGTTTGTCAAATTGGTGCAAGCCAACACATAAAATAGGCGAAACACACATTTGGCCATCGATGAAAACGACATTGCACACCGTACGTCAAATAGGGGTCAAATGGCCCCCAAAAATGGAAAAGGGAAAAGCAAAACTGGTTTACATGATGAATAAGCCTCGAAAAATGCGTTAATTATTTCGCAAATGCAAGTCACTACACCAACAGTCAAAAATGCGTTAATTATTTCGCAAATGCAAGTCACTACACCAACAGTCAAAAATGCGTTAATTAGTTCGCAAATGCAAGTCACTACACCAACAGTCAAAAATGCGTTAATTAGTTCGCAAATGCAAGTCACTACACCAACAGTCAAAATGCGTTAATTAGTTCGCAAATGCAAGTCACTACACCAACAGTCAAAAATGCGTAAATTAGTTCGCAAATGCAAGTCACTACACCAACAGTCAAAAATGCGTTAATTAGTTCGCAAATGCAAGAAAAATAATGGACTTACCAAAATCGAATATATAAGATTTCCCTCAAAAAGGTCTTTGGGTCCGAAAGCCAAAACAAACTAAAATAGATGAAATTAGTGTTAAAAAAAAAAAATCAAACAAAAAACCAGAAGTAGACACCAATTGGCCACAAATTAGACTGCACAAAACTTAACAAATCAGGAAACGATGGCAAAAAATAAACCAAAAAAATGCGAACGGAAAACCAAAACAACTGTAGCAAAACAAAAAAAATACAAACACCGCCAAATCCTCCAACCGCAAACAACCAAATCCAACCAACTTAACCGCCAACAATCCAACAACGCAACCTCGACTCCACACACACCAAGCCATAAATAGTGTTTATTTTCCCGCACAAATTAAGGATGAATCATAGGGACGCACAATCAATGATGCGGCCGCAAACTAAGGACGCATGTATAAATACGTCACGAAATCACATTTAATTTCTGGTTGATTTCATTCTGGAAGCAGAGACATGGCTTCAGACCAGGGAAACAATGGCCAAAATTCCGGCGGTAAGGCCTTCATGCATTTTGTCTCAATGATTCTTTTAAAACATAATATTGTGCAAGTTGTGAAGTGGCTAAATCTGCATATTTACCCAAATAGGTGAGGAGGATGACATGGAAGAGACTGCTGGCCCCAGTCAACCCACCAAAGCTGCCAAAAAAAAAAGGCAGCCACATTTCACAAGCAAGGAGATGGAGGTTTTGATCCAGAAGTGCGTTGACATCCTGCCCCAGGCAGCCAGGAATATGAGCCAAAGCCAGAAGTGGAGAATGTGGGAGGAGGTCGCCGTTGCTGTCAATAGGGTGGGTGATTATGTCCGTCTAGCCCGGGATGTCAAACGGCGGTAAGTAAACACTTTCCCATCCTATAAACAAACCCCATTGTAAAAAAAAGGATAATGGTTCCAATTTCATTCCACAGATGGGCTGACTTCAAATATCGTCTCAAGCAAAAACTTGCCGACAGGGCTAGGCATGCAAGGGGGACAGGTGGGGGTCCCACCCCTGTGTCATTGGAGTTGACAGACTTAGAAGAGCTGGCACAGGGGTGTGTGCAGGCTGTGGAGGTGTTTGGCGTGTCCAACATGGATACGGACATGCCAGACTTTGCGGCTCCTCATGTTGGCCAAGGTAAGTCTTGTGATGTCACCAACTCTGAAATGCTATTGTGCCAATATGTAGATTCTAATGTGAGTCTTTTCGCATTTTTCCTAACAGAGACAGAGGCGGATGAGTCTGCTCCAGAGGGGAGCCTTGGCCGCAGAATTTCTGCTGGCTCTGCAGGGGAGGAACCAGTACATCCGGCTGAGGACCCTGCAGAAGCCAGTCCAGGGCGTGCCCCCTCGCAGGCAGTGGGCCTCCTCACAGAACTCAATTTTAAATCGGATTTCCATACGGAGATTCTGCAGAGGATGGACGCCAGTCTGATACGGGTGGCTGAGGCCCTGGAGCAAAATGCTGCGGCCAACGTGACCATTGCTCAGGCCCTGGCGGAAAATACCAGGGCCAACATCCGCATCGCCGATGCCCTGGAGCAGCTCGTTCGCCAGCACATGGTGGAGCCGACCTCCCTTCCTGCCGGAACATCCGGATCCTCCACCTCTGGCACAACATCAGCCAATCCTCCAAATGTGCCTAGCCCTGTGCCTAGTCCAGAGGCCACAACATCTGCCTCTGGACAGGCCAGCCTGATGGCATCCCGGACCCGGTCTGGCGCCCACCCTCACCCAGCCAAACGGGCGAGAAAACGGTGACAGCAATGGCGACTTTTCCCACACTCCTTCTGTGCTTGGCTCATATTCCTTTCTGGTCAAAACTTCCCTCTCCTTTCTTGTGAAATGTTTTTAATTTTGGTATTTACGTTTATGTTACCAGTTATGGCTTTTTTTTTTTTTTTTACAAATATCTTTGCCACAAAAAAAAGGCAACAAAATATTAGGCCAATTTGTTTGTGTTTAAACAATAAATTTAAAACAAAAAACTGACATTGTATTGTGACATTATTGTACAAATGGGTTACATTTAATCCTGGCCCTAAAGGCAAAAACTGACCCTCTTAAAAAAAAAAAAAAGGCCTCTTTAAGGAACGTTTAAAAAATCACATAGCGATGCAAATTCCACAGTAAACCAAAAAAAAGGGGAGCTAATTAAAACATGATGACATTATTGTTACAATAGGCCATAACCAACAAATTGTGGCCAAAATAAAACACCCAAAATGTACGCTAATTGATTGTGTAATCATGACATTAGCAGCTCTGATTTCCACCTGCGTACGCTTTTGTGCGATCCCAATAAACTGCTTTCCAAACACATACCAAGCCGGTTTTCAATCCAACACTAATTACTTTACTGACCAGCCGCAGCACCATCGTTGAGTCCCGGGACGGAGGAGAAGGCCATCGCCAATGTGGTCGAGTAATCCTGACCCTAAGCTGTGCGAGCATTTTGAAGGGAAAGCGGATGTTCCAGTGACGTATGAGACGGTCCGAACACATTTGACGTTCGCATCTGCTAATGTATGTACGCCCCAAAAACGCCTCGCCACGCCTGCGTTTTTTCATCTCCACCCCCGTCAACACCCAAAAACGCCCTGTTCTGTCAATCACATTTGACATGTCACTTCCTGTACGCTATTTTAGGAACGAGAGAAAAAAAGCTCGCAATCTGCCGTACGCACATGCGCAGTGTAACACCGACGCATGCGCGGTTAGTCAACATCGGAACGCAACGAGCGTACTGTTGTTAACGTGCGGCTCTGAATGAGGGCCTTTGTGCGTTCCATCATTTGGACACACATTGGGCCTGATTCAGAGCCGTTCGCTATTTGTGGTCGCTCGTTTAAAAACAAGGGGTGGCTATTCAAATGATCCGTACGCACATTGCAGTCTGTTCACACCTCTAAGTCTGAACGAGCGAGCAAAACATACGCTCGTTTATTTGTTAAAAACGCCCCCTGGCCGCTCGCATCCTACGTCATGTCCGCTATTTATTAGATTAATCGAGTACATCGACCAGCGTATGAACTGCTCGCTATTCTTGTGGTTGGTGTTTGCTACCACAAATTTGCGAGCAGTTCTGGCTATAAAATAACCCAGTGACGTGGTCAATGACGCTGCTGTTTTAAATATGCACACCCATAAAACGCCCGTTTTGACCTTTAAGCACGCCTGCGTTCGGATCTCCACTCCCCATTTTCAAGCACCTTCCCCTGTTACCACCCACATACGCCTCATTCTGTCACTCAAAATAGCAGGCCCTCGCTATATTGCGTACCAACGATTTTCGGCCGCACTGACTGGTTCGCGCATGCGCACTAAAAACCGTACGCATGCGCAGATGTGCAAACATCGCTCGGAACGAGCGTACTGCCGCTAACGAGCGGCTCTGAATGAGGGCCATTGTTTGTTATAGATGGTTTTAATACAGATTCATTTGCTTTCACTGACACGCTGCTGACCATGTGACAATGCACTTCTGGTTTTCATTCGTTTCACGGTTTGGAACGCATGTTACTACCTGTTTGTTCGTGAACATTGCCGTTTTTGATGCTGTCACATTTGTGTATGCACATGCGATGTGTATCAGTTTTGGTGAGTGAGGTATTATAGAATACTATGCCTCCTAGCATGTATGGGTACACTATATTATATTTTCTGCTATTTCTAAAGCTACTTCCGGTTCTGTGCTTATGAGGCACAGGTGTTGTGCATTACTAATTGTGGGGACTATATAATCAGGCTCAGATATATGGGTGTTATTACTCTTTGGTGGTTGCTGTACTGTCTTGGGTGGTGAGTCTTGATAAAGCTTCTTAGGGACCGAAACATCGACAGACTGTGTATTATGGATTAAAACAGTGGATTTTTACTTTTGTACAACAAGTGGTGAGTGCTTTTTTCCTTTTGACTGTATACAAATGGGCCTTTGAGCCTTTAGAGGAGCACCCTTCTGATGTAATTCCATCTGGATTTCAGTGCAGTCTTTTTGGAGAAGTATGTGTATATATGTATGTGTATATAGTAATTAACCCTAGTGTGTATGTGTGTGCGCATGTGATAGGGAATATAGATTGTAAGCTCCACTGGGGCAAGGGACAGATGTGAATGGTAAGATATTCTCTGTAAAGCGCTGCGGAATATGTGTGCGCTATATACATAACTGGTAATAACAATAATAATAATAATAATAATAATAATATATGGCTAGAGAGATTACAAACACAGGTGGAGACATATAAAAGTAATTTAACATCATTTAAGCGGAAGAAATTAGATGCAGTGACATCTGATTATCAGAAACATACTGTGTACCGCTGATTATTAGGTCATAATTCACAATCCAGATCCAGACAATTAAGGAATACTTCCAGGCGCAGACAACCTCTGCAGATCCCTTTGGAATCAGGGTCGTCATATTCTACCTCCGATACTGAGGCTAATTATGGGACACAGAAACCTAGTAGTCATTTTTTAGAGGTTGGACCCAATCAGGATCAGATCCCCTCCGAGTTCAACGAAGAAAGAGTCGGAGACCACACTCGAGGCAGGGCAGGTATAAGGAGATGACGTTGGGGAAGGCGGATTTGAATGTCGTTTTCAATCTTTCAAGCAGTAACCTTGATGAAGTACAGCTAAAAGTACTAGCCAAGGGCCTTTAATTCGTGCCCACCTATAGACATAGTGAGTTTAAGAGTTCCATCGATGTATATAAATTTGGTAGATCACTTAGATTGAAGGAATTCTTCTCTAATAAAAGTAATACAGTCGACACTAAAAAATTGAAAAGATCATCTACTTTCGATCCACCCACCAGCAATGCCAGTCTCAAAACATTTTATAGGCTTGTCAATCAGGATATCAGGTCAACTGTTGCACCTAGGATATTTAACAATCTGAGTGCCTTGGAAGATAAGGCATTACAGTCCTTGGTTAAGAACCCTAATTTAGTTATTAGACCTGCCGACAAGGGAGGAGCAGTGGTTGTGCAGGATTGGGTCGACTATGATGCAGAAATTATGGCACAGTTGGCTGATAACAACACCTATGTCAATGTGGCTTTGAGACCAGTGGATGAGATTAAAGATCAGGTTGATGTTGTACTGAGTAATGCCAGGATACAGGGATGGATTGATGAAGATGAATTCAAATTTTTGACGGTTGACAACCCACAATGCCCTATTCTGTATACATTGCCAAAAATTCATAAAACAACAATTAAACCACCCGGCAGACCAATTATCTCTGCACAGGAGTCTGTTTTACAACCACTAGCGATCTTCATTGCTAATGAATTACAACCACTAGTACAACAGCATGATACCTACCTGAGAGATACTGGACACTTGTTGCAATTGTTGAGTGACATCTGAGACCTTAATGATGATTTTTTAGCTACCTTGGATGTGAAATCACTTTATACTGTTATGCCCCACCATAAAGGCCTAGAATCTTTGAGAGTGGCTTTAATGACTAAGGAGTCTAAGTGCATTCCTACAGAGTTTTTGATTGAATTGGCGACACTGGTACTTTCTAAAAACCATTTCCAATACAAAAATAAGTTTTATCTTCAAGTATCAGGTACAGCAATGGGATCGAATTTGGCACCTTCGTATGCCAATCTGTTCATGGCCGGAAATGAGAAGGAACATATTATCTCTAAGTATGCCAACAACATCAGGTTCTATAGCTGGTTCATAGATGACATTTTTTTGATATGGCAGGGTACGATGGAAGGCTTCAAATAAATGGTTATCAATTTGAATACACTGGATAGTCCAATAGGTTTCACATATGAGATTGATAGTAGATCTATCAATTTTCTTGATGTATCTATTTCTTTATCTGAAGGTAAACTAGCTACCTCACTATTTAGGAAGCCGACTGATAGGAATTTGGCATTGTCACCAACAAGCCACCATCCAGTGGCGTTGAAAGAAAATTTGCCGGTATCACAATACCTGAGGGTTATGCGAATCAACACTACAACTGAAATGAGGGAAATCCAGTTGAAAGACATGACAACAAGATTCCTTGAAAGGGGTTATCAGCGATCCACCTTATTTAGATGCCTTCAGAAGGCGAAACAAATCTTTACGACCCCTCCAGATGAAGTGACTAGAAAGAAGAACCAGCGTCTGATTTATACCACTACATATGATGGAAAAGCAAAGTACATCCAGAAATCGATACAAAAACATTGGCCGATTCTACAAAGTGACAAAACGTTACCTTTTCAACATATGTCACCCCCTATGATGGCATACCGTAGAGGTCCCAATTTAAAACAGATGCTAATGAGACCCACACTGTATCCAAATAAGAAGAGTGAATTATTGGATTTGTTTTTATCAAGACCAGGTAGTCACTCATGTGGAAGTTGCATAACTTGCACCTCCTTGATAGTGGGTCCGTCTTTACCCCATCCCCATTCAGGTAATAAGATTGCCATTAAATACTAGTTGCACTAGATCATTTGATCTATATTCTTATTTGCCCTTGTGGCTTATATTATGTTGGCCTTACGACACGTCGCTTTAGAGACAGGATGGCAAACCACCAAGCTTCGATTAGGGCTGCCCTACTCACTGGTAAAAGTGATAAACCGGTCGCCAGGCACTTTTTTGAAAAACTCATAAGGCGGCAGCCCTAATATGTAAACTAAGTGAGTGGATTCCTCCAAAACCAGGCTGTGATAGGCTCTTAAGTCTAAAAAGATGAGAGAGCTTTTGGATTCATAAACTTGATACAGTTACATCAAGAGGTCTAAATGAACACAACCCTTGGAGTTTGTTCTTGTGAGTCCCTCTAGGAATGTTAATTGTACTGTGTCCTACAATATTACAGAGTAAGTTTTTCCATAATACATCTCTGCTGATTAGTTATATAGTAAGATTTGTGAGATTGAAAGGTATTTTTCATTATATGTACAAATAGGTAGTTCTCTGATACACTTAGACACATGGGGTTTCATTACTTAATGCATTATTGTTATTTAGCATTATATGTTTAAAATCGGTGTATTTTATACATGATCTACTTAATCTGATTGCCATGTCATTTGTATCTTTTTGCATTAATAGAAACTAGTCCTATCAGGTTCCTATAACATCAATAATCCAATATATCTTGGTCTATTGAACAGGCTTAGATACGCTGCTGGCACATATTTTCGTTTTTGTGCTCCATTTCATCACGTGAGTGCGTTGCCTAGATACCCCCTGCCAGCCCAACATTGTCAATTGCAAAGGTGCGTTGCCTGGATACCTCCTTGTGCTTGCGTGTCTCTGTGACATGCAGAAGCGGATCTTATTAAGATGCAGTGTATACAATAATGTTATAACTGGAGTGTTATCTCCGCTGGTGGTTGTGAGCCTTAATAATAAATTATATGTATTTAATAGATTATCTTCGATTTGTCTATGCCTTGGTTTCAGTGGAACACAGGTATGCAGTCTTTTCACATGTCATAACATGTGGTGTCATGTTGCATGCTGTGGGTGCACTCATATATTTTTATTTTTATATATATATATATATATATATATATATATATTTTGTTCACATATTGGTGGTCAATGGTTTGGCTGATATTAGTAGTGATTAATAATGATTTAGCCACATTTGATGTTTAGGAACCTGATAGATGGATTATTGTATGTTTTTGTTCATGTTTCACAGATACTGTTATATCCGGTTTCCAGTGTCTATCATATATGATTTTGTTGAATTGAGGTCTTGAGAAAGGTACATAATTGTACCGAAACGTCGACCATGAATACAGAAATCTCTTCGCTTCACTGAGATGTCTAAAAGATAAATAAACTTTAATGTTTTAAATAACCAGTGAGTGCATCCTTCCATTCAGGAAATCCAACTTTATATATATATATATATATATATATATATATATAATATTAGGGATGAGCGGGTTCGGATTTCTGAAATCTGAACACCCTCGATCCGAGTCGGGAACCGAGTCCGGCTCAGGTTTTCCCGCCTAACTCGGAACTGAAATCGAGGCAAAACGTCATCATCCCGCCTTCTGGATCTCACGGGTTTTGGATTGTATAACAGGTCCCCGCATCGGCGCCATTTCTCACTCCGGCTGTGGACAGTGAAGAGGGAGGGTGGGAGTTAGGGTTGGCTGGGCTGTATTGTGTTGTGCTGCTGTTGTCCACAGGGGCTGTGTCTACTCCTCCAAAGTACATAGGAGCTGGCTGGGCTGTGTTGTGCTGCTGTTGTCCATAGAGTCTGACTGGACTGTGTTGTGCTGCTGTTGTCCATAGGGGCTGGCTGGGCTGTGTTGTGCAGTCAGTTGTCCATAGGGGCTGTGTCCACTCCAAAAATCTATAGGGGCTGGCAGTGTCCCATAAAGGCTGTAGTCCTAAAGGGGTGCAAAAAAAACATTTATTTCTGTGTTTGTTAATTGTGTGCACTGTAGCTTCACGTGCATCAACAAAGGAGCAGTGCCAAGCATGCGCCTGTGTCATAAGACTGTTAAAGGGTGGTGTAACCCCCAAAGTGCACTCCAAAAAATTTTTTAAATTCTTCTTTTCTGTGTTTGTGTGTGAATTGTATGCGTAGTAGCCGCACGTGCATCAACAAAGGGGCAGCGCCAAGTGTGCACCTGTGTCATAAGTAAAGGGCTGGCTGGCTCATCTGTTAAAGGGTGGTGTAACCCCCAAAGTACACTCCAAAAAAAAATGTAAAATTCTTCTTTTCTGTGTTTGTGTGCGCCTTAGCCGCACGTATATATCAATATAACATAAATGGAGGACCAAACTTTGTCCAAAAAATTAAAATATGGAAAGATCAAGAACCACTTTCTCCTAGTGCTGAAGCTGCTGCCACTAGTCATAACATAGACAATAAAATGCCATCAACGTCGTCTGCCAAGGTCGATGCCCAATATAATAGTAGAGGGCATATAAAATCCCAAATGACAAAGTTCAGGAAAATGACCTTAAAAAAAAACCATTTAAATCATCTGAGGAGAAACGTAAACTTGCCAATATGCCATTTACTACACAGAGTGGCAAGGAACGGCTAAGGTCTTTCCCTATGTTCATGACTAGTGGTTCAGCTTCACATGACGATGGAAGCCCTCCTACTGCTACAAAAATCAAATGAGTTAAGCTGTCAAAAGCACAGCGAAGAACTGTGCATTCTAAGAAGATATCACAAATCCCCAAGGAGAGTCCAAGTGTGGTGGCGGTTGCGATGCCTGGCCATCCCAGCACTGGATGGGAAGAGGTGGCTCTCTCCACCATTTGCATGCCCACTGCAAGTGCTGGAAGGAGCACCCACAATCCACTTGCTGATATTCAAATTGAAGATGTCACTGTTGAAGTACAACAGGATGAGAATATTGGTGTAGCTGGCAATGAGAAGGAAGTTGACGAAGATTCTGATGGTGCTATGGTTTGTTTAAATCAGGCTCCGGGGGAGACAGTTGTTGTCCGTGGGGTGAAAAAGCCCATCACGGTCATGCCTGGGCAGAAGACCAAACATTCCACCTCTTTGGTCTGGCAATATTTCTATCCAAATCCGGACAACAACTGTCTTGCCATATGTACCATATGTAAAGTTGAAATAAGTAGGGGTAGGGACATTAACCACCTAGGAACATCCTCCCGTATACGTCACCTGCAGCACGTTCATAAAAAGTTACTGTCAAGTTCAGAAACTTTGGCTAAAACAGTAAGCAGTCCAGGGTCACCTAAATCCCTTTGTCCTGTTGTATCCAAGCGTCTGCAAACCACACCTTCAACTACCTCCTCGTCAATTTTCTCCTTAGTCAAGATCGGAAGTAGTCCTGCAGGCCATGTCACTGGCATGACTGACTCTCCTATCCGGGATTCCTCTGGAGGATCCTGCATTGCTACACCTACTGCTGTTGCTGCTGCTGGGAGTCATTCATCATCCCAGAGAGGAAGTAGGAACACCACTACTTTTATTAAACAATTGACCCTCCAACAGTCCTTAGCGAGGAGGATGAAGTATGACAGCAGTCATCCTGAAGCAAAACATATAACTGAGGCCTTGACTGCTATGTTGGTGTTAGACGTGCGTCTGGTATCCGCCATTAGTGCAGTGGGATTTAGACAATAGATAGAGGTAGTGTGTCCCCGGTTCCAAATCCCATCTAGATTCCACTTCACTAGGCAGGTGATACCGAGACTGTACAGAAACGTCAGAAAAAGTGTCCTCCGTGTCCTAAAAAATGTGGTTGTACCCAGTGTCCACTTAACCACGGACATGCAAGAGTGAGTAGAGGGAGGGACCTAAACCACCTTGGAACCTCCTCCTTGTTACGTCACTTAGAGCGCATTCAAATATCAAAGTGTATGTCGCCAAGTTCCAAAATCTAACAAGTCCAGTGTCACCTACTTGCTCCCTCTCTGTGGGATCCAAGTGCCTTCGATTTCCACCAATAACACCTGCATCATCAACATCCTCATTCGTTATCGGGAGTAGTCCTGCTGCATCCAATGGTTGTTATTCGCAGCATGATTGACTCCTCTCCTATCCGTGATTCCTCAGAAGGATCCTTGATGACTACACCTGTTGCTGTTGCTGTGAGTGTATCTTCATCCCAGAAGGGGACCAGGAGGAAGACTACTTGTAGCATATTCTCCAAAAAACTGTTAACTGTCAGACAATCATTTGCAAGAGCAAACAAGTATGACAGCAATCACCCAGTTGCACAGCGGATTACTGATGCCATAACAGCTATGCGTCCAGTATCCGCCATTACTGCAGTGGGTTTTAAACAGTTAATTGAGGTCCTATGTCCTGGCTACCAGATCCCTTTTACATTCCACTTTGCTAGAACAGCATTTCCAAGTCTGTACAAGGACAATAAAAAAAACCTTATTAATGTCCTCAGAAATGCTGTTGTACCCACAAAGACAGCTAATACAGAGGCAGGCTACTCTTTGTATAATTGGTTTCACTAAGAGACATACCACTGAGAACCTCTTAGAAAAACTCATGGAAATCATTGCTAAATGGCTTACCCTACTTGGACTCTCCTAGGGATTTGTGATTTCGGACAATGCCACCAAAATTGTGAGAGCATTACATGTGGGTGAATTCCAACATGTCCCATGTTTTGCTCACACAATTAATTTGGTGGTGCAACATATCCAGACATTTTAGACATTCGGCAACCGCTTGTCAAAGATTGCATGACCAGCAGGTACTGTTAAATTTGCCCTGCCATTAGCTGATGGAGGAGCAGCAAAAGACCATCCAGGGCTATACAATGGCCTATGACATAGGCCGTGGAGGGGGAATGCACCTTACTCAAGTGCAGTGGAGAATAATTTCCGTGTTGTGCAAGGTTCTCAAACCCTTTGAACTTGCCACACGTGAAGTTAGTTCAGACACTGCCAGCTTGAGTCAGGTCATTCCCCTCATCAGACTTTTGCAAATACAGCTGGAGAAACTGAAAGAGGAGCTGTATCGGAGTGATTGCGCAAGGTATGTCAGACTGGTGGGTTAAGCCCTTGATTCACTTCACCAGGATCCAAGAGTTGTCAATCTATTGAAATATGAAAAATATATATTGGTGACCATTCTGGATCCTAGGTTTAAGTCCTACCTTGTGAGTTTTTTCCAACAGACCGAAATCTAAAACTATGCAAAGAACTGTTGGTAAAAAATGTATCAGCTCCAGCTGCACGTGAAACGCCATCATCTCCTCCTTCAGTTTCTGCAGCTGCCAGGAAAAAAACTACATTTTCCTTACAGAATGCCTGCTGGTCATGCAGATCGTTCACCAAAAATTTACATCTGGTTGGACCTGAGAGAACTACCTACTAGTGACATGTCTACCGTGACTATGTGTAATACGGTCTCCATTCACAGAATGGTGGAGGACTATTTCAGAGATAACATCCTAATAGGCATGTCAGACAGTCCCATTCAGTACTTGCAGGAAAATAAGAGGCAATTTGGAGTTCCATACACAAACTGGCTTTGCATTACTTAAGTTGCCCACCCTCCAATGTGTACTCCGAAAGTGTTTTCAGTGCAGCTGGCAACCTTGTCAGTGATCAGCGTAGGAGGTTACTTCCTCAAAATGTGGAAAAGATGATGTTCATTAAAATGAATTACAAATTCCACAAGGAAGACCTCTACCAACAATTACATCAAAAAATTACAGAGGTGCCTATGGTGGATTCCAGCGGGGACAAATTAATATTGTGTGAAGAAGAGTATGTATGCACTGATGGGGAGGACGAGGACAATGGCTACTTGTAATGTAAAGCCAGTTTGTGTATGGGATCATTTTAATTTCCTTGTCCAGTGCACATTGGCACCTTGTTTTATGTGGGTCCAAACAAAACAATCATTTCAGCCACAATTGGCAGTCCTTGTCGCTGAAATGATTGGTTTGTTAAACTGTGAATGTCCTGTTTCATATACAACATAAGGGTGGGTGGGAGGGGCCAAGGACTATTCCATCTTGCACATTTTTCCTTTCCATTATGTGCTGGTTGGGGTATTGCTGCCTGACATTTTAAATTAATGTTATTGTTGGTTTAGGAACCAATGATTTGTTTTTAAATTAATTTATCATCAATTTTACAGCCAGGGGCTGCACCAATTAATTTATTTTTATTAATTATTCAGTCAGGGGCTGCACCCAATGAATTGTTTTTTAACTTTTTAAATTAAGTTATTAATTATTCAGCCTGGGGCTGCATCAATTAATTATTTTTTCATTAATTTATTATCAATTTTACAGCCAGGGGCTGCACCAACTATCAATTCTTCAATCCTCAAGCGTATCCCAACCATCATCTTTGCACAGTCCTCAACTCTATTAGTAATTATATCAATCAGTTTTGAGCCAGCAAGCTGGATGCAACCTTTTGGCCTTTTAACTAGATGAAAAAAAAATCAATATTGTGAGGTGGTCAAAATTGACTGGAAACTAGTGGAAATAAATGTTATTGAGGTTATTAATACTGTAGGAACAAAAAAAGGCCCATTTTATGTGATTTTAGCTGGTTTTTTTTATTTTTTAAGAAAAAAATCCAGATCCAAAACCCGAAAACAAAACACGGAGGTGAGGTATTTGGCAAAACCAATCCAGATCCAAAACCATGGGAGATCCAGATCCAAAACACGGGGGTCGGTGCACATCCCTATTCAAGATCCCTGAGGGAGTTGGAGTATGTATATAATAAAATTTTTTGATTTCGATGCAAATTTATGAGGGAGGAGGGGAGGCATTTACAAAAAAATTTTTTACTCATTCACATCAGTCCTTGCCCCCAGAAGAATCCTTGAACGCTCTGCTTGCTGTTGCTGCTGGGAGTGGATTTTCATCCCAGAAGGGGACCAGGAAGACTACTAGTAGTACTTTAAAAAATAATTGACTGTTAAGCAATCCTTTGCAAGGGGGAGCAAGTATGACAACAGTCACCCAGTTGAACAGCAGATCACTGATGCCATAACATCTATGCTGATCTATATGCTGGTTACCCCAGCCTATACCAGCACTCAAGCCTATATCGTCATCCCTTCCTGTGTTGTGTATAAGTTACAGCTGCAATCCCTGTTAGTTTGGGGATTCATTGTCCACTTTAGTGAATGTGAGCTCCATTGTCATCCATATCACCACAACCCCTACATATCTTCTGACCTGGGCTACAGGAGGAGCCTCTGACTTGCTGAAATTCAGGTAGAGGGGCGATGGGTAGGAACACTATATCAGAGAAAGCAGTATTAACAGCTTTATTCCTTTTTTAAACCATATCCTCTAATTTCACCTTTTTGAAAATGTTTATGTGATCTCAGCTAAGGCATTTGTGATGTCTTTATGTTTTATATATTACGCACATTATTTAGCACTTTGCTGTGGTCTTGTAGTCGGCATGTAGACTAATCATTTATTCACGATTGAGAAAAGAAGTGAAAAGTTGCATTTTTTATTGCTAATTTTGTGTTATCAAATTGTAAAATTGTTATTATTACACAGTGGTTCCACTTATAGTGTCACAAGATTATTTATGAATAAGAAAAGAATAGAACACTGCACTGCCACTTAGTGTCACAAGATTATTTATGAATAAAAATAACACACTGCACTACCACTTAAAGTGTCACAATAATTTTTTTACGAATACACTGCATTTCCACTAACAGTGTCACAATATTTTTAACAAATACATTACATTTCCGCTAAGTATCACAATATTTTTTACTAGTACATTGCATATCCACTAACAGTGTCAATGTTTTCCACTTTGTGTCACAATATTTTTAACAAATACACTGCGTTTTCCACATAGTATAGTGTCACAATATTATACACTGCCCTACCATTTACAGTGTCAAAAAAATAAGTCTATGAAAATTACACTGCAGTCTGACCAGCAGCATGACAGTAAAAAAAATATATATAATAATAATAATAATAATAATAATAATAATAAAATACACTGGGGTACAGCACAAAAAAAAGTTATTTTTTTATTAAATATATTATTAGTTTTTATATTTTTTTTTATACACTGGGCACCCTTGGATGGACAGAGCACCCCTGGTTGGACACAGCAACCCCTGCCCCTGGATGGACACAGAAACCCCTGGATGGACACAGCAACCCCTGGATGGACATAGCAGACCCTGTCCTTGATGGACACAGCAGACCCTGGATGGACATAGCAGCCACTGCCCCTGGATGACACAGCATCCCCTGCCCTGGATGGAAAGGATGGACACAGCAGCCCTTGGATGAACACAGCAGTCCCTGCCCTGGATTGATACAGCAGCTCTTGGATGGACACAGCACATCCATTCACTACACTCTCCACAGCCGGAGAGACATGGCGCCAATGACCGGGTACCTTTATAGTATCAAAAACCCGCGAGAATCTGACAGTGGGAGGATGACGGTTCTCGTCTTGGATCTGGAAGTTCGCTCATCTCTAAATAGGATGAAATATATTAGCAGCTGCTTAGTGTAAACTTGAATCCAGAACCTTCTAGGTTACATTATACTCTGAATCTGGAAGTATAAATGTCCCTTACACATAAACTTTACCTAGTAAAATGGTGTAACTGCTGTAACTCATGAAATTCAGCATACCGGAATTACCTCAAATAAAGTTGCTATCTATGTAATAAATGTGTCTGTCTGTTTGTCCTTTATTCAAGGCCAGAGCTTTGGACCTAGCTCTACCAAATTTGGCATGGTGGTGTAGTATGAACAGGATTAGGTATTTGCCTAGGTTTGAACTTCGTCAGGGCCACACACTTTCACACAATCCCTAAAAATAAGCTGACTCAAGTGGAAATTGGCAGTCTGCAAAAAACCTGTGTGAAAGCTCAAAAGTATCCTTTTAACCTCACAGTTTGTGCAAGTGTCAAACTTTATGCAAGTTCATATTAAATCCAGAATTAGACCTTTCTAAAGTGACCATATTAGTCAGCCTTCTGTGTTTGCATGCAAGGGCATAACTAGATATTTGTGGGTCACATAGCAAGATCCTTTTAAGAAACATACATTTGCCTCCACACAGAGCCCATTTGTGTTATGCCACACAGTAGTACCCCTAATACACATTATGCCACACAGTAGTAGTGCACCTTACACATTATACCCCCCCCAGCAACTCACCTCCCAGTGTCATTCCAGCAGCCTCTTTCCTCCACTTGTGTGCCATCAGCATCCAGCAGGAGTAGATTTGGTGCTGGCCAGCAGCTAATTCACTGGTCTACAAAAATAACTTATTTTCTTTCACAACTAAAAAAACTCAATCTAAATGCATTTTTCATGCATTTTTCATGCTGAATTTTAATATTCAACACAGATTTTTTCCATAAGGCAGTTTTTTTTTGTGACATACATTTAAAGTTTCACAAAATGAGTATTTACGCAAGTCTAAATGATAAATATACACCTCATTCTGGCTGACCTAAAAAGTTGTAGATGATGATTTTTCAGGCATATTTTTCCTTTGAGATGTCCCTCTTCATGGTCCAGCAATAGTCAGCCACCATACTGGAGCTCCATTTGTCCTGGTACCTCTTTTCCATCATAGAAATCTGCTGATGGAAATGCTCGCCATGCTCATCACTGACAGCCCCAAGATTTTCTGGGAAAAAGTCTAGGCGGGAGTCCAAGAAGTGAAGTTTTAAAGACATGTTGCATCCCATAGCTTTGTATGAATTCACTAGATCACTCCCTATATCATGACAGTTTTCTGCTTTATGATTTCCAAGAAAACTACTTTCATCTTCCATTACTGATCTTATTTGTGGCCCTATAAAATTATCTCTTCCAGTGTTGTATCACTCACATTTGGAAATTTAGATTTCAAATGCATAAATGCAGCAGAGTTTTCATCAATTGCTTTTACAAATTATTTAATCAGTCCTAGTTTAATATGCAGTGGAGATAAATACACTTTTTCAGAATCCACTAAAAGGGTATTTAACACTTTTTACTGCCCAGGAATAAGTGAATCAAATTTAGGCCATTATTTTCTAATGTAGCCCATGCTGTCCCATTCACACAAGAAACAGCAGAATTTAGTGTACCCAAGTTGTAAACCAAGCAATAATGCAGTGACCTCCAGATCACCACAGATATTCCAGTTACATTTTTCATACTGGATTTTTTCTAACAGCATATTTATATTTTCGTCTCTTTCATATCAGCGACATGCACTACAGGTATTGATGGGAATTTATGGGAAGTTATGTAGAAGCACAGCCTTCAAACACTCTGAGTCTATGAACAATCGTCACTCATCTGGCTGGTGTTGATGTTCAAGAGCCTCCATAACTGAACAAACATTCTTACTAAAAATTACACCTTTTTCTTCAGAGAAGTAGTATTTGAATTCACTATGGTGGGTACAATAATAACTGCATCTTTGATTCCATCCTTTGAGCCTGGAACTTAAAAGTTCAGTTTGTTGTTTAGACAAGCTTAAATTCCAAATAAGATCATTAAGTTCTCCTTAAGATAACAAGTGAGGTGTGGATGAACAGCTTGCTTCGAATGTAGGACCACTTCTTAGATTGCTGCTTGTTTCTTCTTCAGTACGAGTTAGATCAGAGTTATCACTGAAGGTTACAAAATTAAACTCTTCACTAATAAAGACAGGCCTCATTGCAAATGGCAAGTTAGGAGAGTTAACTGTATAATTTATTTAAGATGCAATTCCTCTAAAGTTAGTTAAGTAGAAATAGCAACCAATTCCCTCCAAATCATAGGAATTGCAAATGGCATATGATATGAACTATTTTCCAGCCTGTGAGAAGCCTAAACACATGATACACAGCATATATTGCAGGGCCCAATATTTAGCCAGATCACCAGCTTTATACCTACAGTAAAGTTCATAACACTTTTTACAAGTGACTTGAAATTCCGCCTCTAAGTTTTGAAGATTACTTCACCACACACATAACACAAATTGTCTGGATGATTGAAACACTTTCTTGGCATTATTGAAATTATTATTTTAACAAATACAACAAATACTTGTGCTAACAGGCTCCTCTATGTTGGCCATAAACAACACTAAAATATGAAAAAAGAAAAGTAACTATCACAAGCATACTATGCCTGATGGAAAACATGTAATCACATATTTGAATTCACAATTTAAAACTGCACTAAAGTCACTGTTCAACTTTTTTGTGAAAATAATCAGTTGACCAGTGTTACAGATGGTGCACCAGCAGGCAGTGGCAAACTTGGACAGACAGCACCAGTGCAATTTGAAAGTGGCACCAGTCATGAGACAATTGGAGCTCATAGAGCAGCAGCCAATCAGGAGCCACCACTGCTGATTGGATGCCGGTCCGCAAGCTCTGATTGCTTTGTGACCTCTGATGCTGTCTCTCTATGTCTGCCTGCCAGTGTGCCAGCTGTAATCATCTGACAGGCTGGCACCAGATTAACAATGCTGCCACCTGGTCCCCTCCTTAGCAGCACCGACTGGACCTTCCCACCTTGTGTGTATTGGCTGCAAGGGGAGTGGCGGGCCACAGAGGCAACTTGGGCACCATATCAGCCACACCTCCTCCACCCATGGTAGTTATGCCATTGTTTGCATGCATGTTAGCAAACAGTTGGGTCCTTTTCAGGATCAATGGAATGGGGTCATAGGTGAGGACAATGTAAACAAATAAAGGCTGTAGGTGTACTTAAGGATTGAATCTTCTACTTGTAATCCTCTGGCACTGTTAATACTATTAATATGCGCTCACAGCTCTCTCCTCAAGTTGAAGATTTCAAGTGAAGTGTTGAGTGTAACTATTTTGTGTTCTGATCACTCCCTGTCTGCTCTCCTGTAATAGAGCCACTTATAAGTTATAAGTAGAGATGTGCAGGCTCGGTTTTCTGAAAACTAAGCCCACCCAATCATCATGGATCCAAGCGAATCAGAGCGCCAGTTTGGGTTTTACCACCTTGCTCGGATTCCAAATCGAGGCAAAATCTCATCATCCTGGCATCAGATTCTTGCAGATTTTGGATTCTGTATACAGTAAGTCCCTCCCACAGTGATTCAGATGCCATTTCACACTCACTCCAGATTGTGCTGTGTTAATGTGTTCAGTAGCTGCTGTGCTGTGTCCATCCTCTCCACCTCCAGTGGCTGCTGCTGTGTCTACTCCAGTCCCTGTGTCCAGTGGCTGCTGCTGTGTCCATCCACTCCCTGTATCCAGTGGCTACTATGCTGTATCCATCCTCTCAACCGCCAGTGGCTGCTGCTTTGCTGTGTCCAGGGCTGTAGAGAGCACGGCCGGGCCCAGGCACAGGGTGGCGTGACCTAATCGTGGGAGGTGTGGCCATACCCCTTGACAATTTTTTTTAATTCAGTTTTGCAGCGCCGCGTAGTGGTGCTGCGCATTGGGGAGGGGGCGCTTTAATCACCCCCCAGTCTCACACTGCAGCCCAGCACAAGCTGCGTGCTGAGCTGCTGTGAGGGAGGGGAGGGGGGGCGACGCCAGATACAGGCCCCATGAGGTTTCTCTAGCAAGCCCGGGCCCGTGTAAACTGTACCTGCTCCCCCCCTCTCAACTCCCATGGCTGTGTCCATCTGATCCCTAATTGTCACACACAGTGTGCTGTACCCCACTGCGATATAAGCAGTGTGACTCCGCAGTTGTCATTTGATTTTAAAAAAAATTATAAAAAAGTTAAAAATAAATTTTATTTACACATGTGTGCGCTGTCCCCAAGCACATTTGTTCATGTACATATAAGCGCTGTGACTGTACAGTGCGAGCTGAGCTGCAAATAAAAAAAAAGTAGAAAAAAAAATATATATTTTCTATTGTTGTACTAAAATCTATGTGCTGTCCCACAGTGCTTTAGTTTGTTAACATACATATAAATGCACTGTGTCTCTATGAAGTGCAAGCTGAGCTGCGAATTAAAAAAAATAGAAAACAATATATATTTTCTATTGTTTGTTCTATGCTTGTGTGTTGTCCCCCAGTGCATTTGTTCACGTACATACAGTATAATAGCGATGGGTCTGCAAATTAAATTAAAGTTGGATAAATTAAAAATATGTATTATTTTCTATTGTTTGTATTACATCTGTGTGCTGACCCCAGTGCGTTTGTTCACATATACAGTATATAAAGTGTTATGTCTCCATGCATTGTGAGCTGAGTAGCAAATTAAAATAGTAGAAACAAAAATTCTATTGTTTGTACTACGTCTGTATATTCATCTATATGGACAATGATCAGTCGAGAGAAGAGCAGGGAACCAAATATTAGCGCTGCAGCTGCTGCCACCAGTCATGGCGAATCCGATACTAGTCCTTCAACATCATCTACTAAAGAGTCAGGGCACCCGAAATCCATAAGTCAATATTTTACAGTGGTAAGGAAAAAAACACCTGTAATAAAAAGAATGTTTAGTGCACAAAAACATAAAATTGCCAACATGCCATTCACCACATGCAATGGTAAGTAAAGGCTCAGGCCTTAGCCTTTATTTATGAGTGGTGGTATTGCAACTACTGTCAGTGAGGCATCTTTTTCTGCCTCTCATGATGATGCAAGCCCTTCTCACTCAGGGGTATACTTACTAAAGTGGGAGTTTATTAATGGAGATGTTGCTCATAGCAACCAATCAGATGCTACTTAACATTTTACTAGCATCTTCTAAAAGATAATAGCTAAAATATGATTGGTTGCTATGGGCAACATCTCCACTTCTATAAAGTTACTTTAGTAACTTTACACCTCAGAGTACAGAAGAGGTGTCAAAAAAACGAAAACCAGAAAATCACTGCTAAAAAAAAAAAAAAAAAAACACACTGAGCCAGTAGAACAAACTGTTCAGAAAAATCACAAATCCTTGAGGAGAGTCTATGGGGGTTTATTTACTAAAGTGAGAGTTTTTAGAAATGAGTTTTAAAAGTGATGTTGCTCATAGCAACCAATCAGATTCTACTTAACATTTAACTAGCACCTTCTAGAAGAGAATAGTTTGAATCTTTTTGGTTTTTCTATGGGCAGCATCACTTTTAAAACTCACTTCTAAAAACTCTCACTTTAGTAAATTTACCCCTAAGTGTGTCCGTGAGTGAAAATTTTATATATTTTTTTAGATCAAAACTTCAGGCCATGATACTGTGTCTGTTATATGTAACTGTCAGTAGGTCAAGGACCACCATCTTAATATTTGCACAGTGTGTTCAGGGTTGTCTTAACAGCAGTGTGGGCCCTGGGCAAAGCAATGCACTGGGGCCCCTACCCACCCATTCACAGGAAAAAATGTAGATGGTCAATAAAATTAAACCCTCCTGCATTCCCAGCAGACCTCCTACACATGCAGAGAGACTCTGTCTGACTAATCTGAAGCCGGTGGATGAATTGAAACTGGGACTGATGTGAGTACTCGTCATGGGGGAGGGGTTAGATTGGAATATAGTGCACTGGCTGCCGTCTTATAAAAATATCACAAAATTACCAACTGGCCGTGGCTGCGGGGGGGGGTTGGTGGGCCCCTACAAGCTTTGGTCCCTTGGTCAACTGCCCAGCAAGCCCAATGGAAGAGATGGCCCTCAGTGTGTTGCAGTTGGTGGCCAGTTTTTTGTTTTATTTGTTTTACTTTTATCAAAATCTAAATTTCTTGTGTGTTCTAAAAAAAATGTAGGTCTGGGGGGGGCGTGGCCTAGGAGCGCATGGAGTAGCACGTAAGTTTTAGTGATCTCCAGGTCTCAACTATCCGGCTGAATATCCTGCTCTCCCCCGGGACCCAAATACATACTGGCTGGCGGTGGAAGGTGAGGAGATCCTCCTGTGTGCTGCCTGTGCTGCGGTGCCACTGGTGCTGCCGAGACGCCCGCATCCTGAGGCGTGCTGTCGGGACTAGCCACGTGACACGCCGGCGGCGTCCTTGCCGGGCTGCCTCCTCTACGATATATCTGGCTGACAAGCCGTCCTCCCTGCTGCCTAGTCACACTGTCTGGACTCTGTTGAGAGCGGTGAGACAGGCGGGCGGCGTGAAAGTGGAGCCCCTGTTGTCTACATCACAGAGCCTGCTGGCCTGACCACATGACCAGCTGGCGCCATCTTCCCTTAATTCAGGGGACTGAGCTATCTGCCATATCTCCTCTAAATGCTCTGTGGAGAGACCAGTGACAGGTGAGCTACCCAGAGTGGCTCTTTTTTATATCAGTATATCCTGGGTGATCTATTAATGCTCCTTGTCCTGCAGTATCCTACAATCAGTCTTCTCATCATAGCCCTGCAGGTGTCATATAAATCCCCACCAAAAACCCTGAGTTTTCTCTGTGCGAAAGTGCATATTTGCACGGACTATACTATCTGCATATATAAACATGGTAAAGCATCAGCATCACTCAGCCGCAGCTGCAAAGTTAGTACAATATGCCAGAGGCTCTGATGCTCAACCTAAAACTGCTGATCATGGGAGTGATTCCCCGCCTGTTTCCTGCTGATTCTGCAGCCTCAACTTCAGACCTTGCAATGCAGCGTGTTATTGATGCAGTCACGGCATGTGAAACCAGACTCTCTGATAAAATTGGTAAAGTCCAATCGGATCTATTGTTAATACATCACGATCTCCAATGTGTCAGAGAATGAGTGGGCGAGCTTGAAACCCGTACGTCCACCTTAGAAGATCAAATAACACCTTTAGGTGTCAGAGTTGGATCCCTAGATGCACAGCTGTCAGCGGTCCAGAGAAAGCTTTCAGACAAGGAGGGTCGGTTGAGAAGAAATAATGTGAGATTCGTGGGACTGCCGGAGAAAGAAGAAGGCAGTAATCCAGAAAATTTATTGAAAAATGGCTGACCGATACTCTTGGTAAATATTCGTTTTCATCATACTTCTCAGTGGAGAGAGCCCATCGTATTGCCTTTAGGCCTCTGCAACCCGGGGCCCCGCTTCATATGCTTATTGCGAAGCTTCTTCACTACAAAGATTGAGATGTTATCCTTCGACTGGCCCGTGAGAGTGGCCCCCTGCAGTGGAATGGGTCCCGAATTTCTGTGTTTCCGACTTTGCCATTGAGATCCAGAAGGAGAGGACACAGTTCTCAACTATAAAAAGGCGCCTGAGAGATCTCAACATATCATATGCCATGATTTATCCGTCCAAATTGAGGGTGATCGCTGATGGAGAGACAAAATTCTTTGCCACCCCGCGCGATGCAGCCTTGTGGATGGAGCGGCGCAGGCCAGCAAGGCTCCCGATAGCCAAAGATTGAACCTTGCATATTTCCTTTCTGTTGGTGTGAATTTTTAATTGCTACAATTACTGAAAGTCCATATGTATACGAATACTTGAACGTGACCTATCTTGTTTGTTTTAACAATATATGTAATTAGCTAATTCCAAATTTTGTATGCTAAGGTACAAACATATTGTTAGTGCGAAGTTAATTTTATGTCTTCCTTTATGGTGTCCTGGGTACGCATTTATAGACCTGGAGACCTTGAGACCTTATGTGTGTTATGCCTTAGGGCCATTATATTTTTTGCCCTTTTTATATTGTGTATGTTGTGGGGTAGTGGTATAATTGTACTGTCTTAGTTGACTAATAGAAGTCGTAGGAATAAGAGGGGGAGAGGTTTCTGTTTGGTTTAGGGATGAAGTATGCCATAGTTCAGGTTGGTATGCAGGGTCGGGGGTGGGCGTGGTGGGCAACTTGTTGGGAGGTTTTAGTGCTGTTTTGGTTTTGTATCCTTCAGAATTGGCAATGGTTCTATTATTTGAGGGCTGGACGTTTGGCCTCCCTAATATATAAATAACATAGTATATTAAGATGGCATCACTAAATGTTAATTTCTTATTCTGGAATGTCAGAGGATTAAATGACAAAATTAAGCGTTCGCTGGTCATTAGGCAGATTAAACAATATGCAGCAGATGTTATATGTCTACTGGAGACACACCTAGTTGGTGGGCGTCTGATGTCATTAAAGAAACCCTGGGTGGGCTGGGCGTATCATTCAACACACACATCAATGTCCAGGGGGGTCTCGATACTAGTACGGAAATCAGTTCCCTTTGTGTTGGATCAGATACAAACTGATGTGGGGGGTTTGATATATTTTTGTAAAATGCAAAATACATTCTTTGTCTTTATTGCTCCTTGTAGTTACGTACCTCCCCCATATTCACACGAAATTCTTAAAAAGGCGGCTGAGTTTATTGCTTTGTTCCCAGGATTACCAATAGTATGTGCCGGTGACTTCAATAATGTGATGAACTTGTCACTGGATAGACATACTGGCACAGACCAAGCCGGTATCGATCGGGCAACTGGGTTTGCGAACATGGTGACTGGGATGGGTTTATTAGATGCATGGAGACTTAGGCACCCACGGGAAAGGCAATACTCATATTTCTCCCCTACTTACAAATCATTCTCTAAAATTGACCTGGCCCTGGTAACACCTAATGTGATGCCTCGTATACAGATGATCCATTATCAAACTAGGGGCATTTCTGAGCACTCCCCTACTTCACTGATCATTGATTTAGAGGCCCATAGAGGACAGTCTTTCTGGAAACTAAGGGCCTGATTCAGAGCTGGACGCTATTTGTGGACGCTCGTTCTGAAAAAAGGGGCTGGCTATTTAAATTGAGCGCTCGCTCTTTGCATTCTGTTGACGCCTCTATGTCTGAGCAAGCGAACAAAACATGCGCTCGCTATTTTGTAAAGACGCCCCTTGGCCGCTCGCATCATACGTCATCTCCGCTATTTATTTGATTAATCGAGTACATCGAAAGGCATATAAACTGCTCACTATTCTTGTGGTAGCATTTTCCTACCGCAATCATGCGAACAGTTCAGGCTAAGGGACAACCAAGTGACGTGGCCGATGACGCTGCTTTGTTAATTATGCACACCCATTAAACTCCCGTTTTGACCGTTTGGCACGCCTGCGTTCGGATCTCCACTCTCCGTTTTCAAGCACCTTCCCCTGTTACCACCCACAAATGCCTCATCCTGTCACTCAAATTAGCAGGCACTCGCTATTTTGCGAACACAAGATTTCCGACCGCACTGACTGGTTGGCGCATGCGCATTACGACCCATACGCATGCGCAGATGTGCGAACATCGCTTGGAGTGAACGAGCGGCCACTTACGAGCGGCTCTGAATCAGGCACTAAATCCATTTTGGCTAACACGCATGGGTCCTGGTCTTGACTTGGAAGCTGCAGGGTTGGAATTTTTTGACCTAAATAGTGAACTGTCTTTTCAACCCAGTTTGTGGGATGCCTTTAAGGCGTTCCTTAGGGGTACGTTGATACAAAGGGTGGCCAGCCTAAAATCATTCATTAAAAACAGGAGTCTGAGCTGGAGACAATGTGTAGAACGCTGGAGCTGACATACCTATCAGATAATACTGAATCTAATAGACAGGACTGGGTAGATGAGCAAAATGCTTGGAGGATAAGGCAAATTTTAAACTGCTTTTCTCTTCCCACCACCAATATGCCTCAGGGGAGAGACCCGGATCATATCTGGCTAATTTAGAGATCGTCTATAAATGTTGCCCAGATTATTGACCATGATGGAGTGGTATATAATAAGGTTCCTGATATTGCCATGGAATTTGCAAAATACTACTCTCAGTTATATAGCTCACGTTTGAAAGATGGGATACAGGATATTCGTAACTACTTGGCAGATATATCTCTTACAAAACTTAGTCCAGGAGGACGTGATCTTTTAGACTCCCCCATAACCATAGAAGAGATTGAGTTGGCCATTAACTCCTTCCCCACCGGCAAAGCTCCAGGGGTGGACGGGATCCCTCTTGAGCTGTACAAGAAACATAAAGCCTTTTATTTGCCTTGCCTGCTTAAACTCTTCAATCAAATATATGAACATAATAAACTCCCTGACTCTATGTCAGAAGCTCTTATAATTGTTATACCCAA
The DNA here is from genome assembly GCA_031769625.1 of Taudactylus pleione. Classification (NCBI taxonomy): domain Eukaryota; kingdom Metazoa; phylum Chordata; class Amphibia; order Anura; family Myobatrachidae; genus Taudactylus; species Taudactylus pleione. Next base: position 1,113,397 of record JAUIMM010000334.1, read on the forward strand.
GCCTGACAAAGATGTTTCCTCTACTGACTCATATAGGCCCTTATCATTACTACCCACTGATGTTAAGATACTAGCAAAAATTTTGGCTACTAGAATTAACCAGGTTATACTACAATTAATTCACCCAGATCAAATGGGCTTTATGCCTGGCAAATCAACTGCTATTAATCTCAGACGCCTGTTTACACATTTACAAGTGCCCCGCAGTGATGACTCAACATCCGTTATAATGTCTCTTGATGCCACTAAGGCGTTTGATTCAGTGGAGTGGGAGTACTTGTTGGAGACACTGGAAGGATTTGGAATTGGTCTGGGATATATAAAATGGGTTAAATTACTATATTCTGCTCCTGTGGCAAGAGTTGCTGTAAATGGATTTATTTCCCCCCAGTTTCCACTGTTCCGAGGTACCAGGCAGGGCTGTCCCGTCTCCTATTTTGTTCGCCCTTGCCATTGAGCCCTTAGCATGCAAAATTAGAGCCTGCCCCCATATACTAGGACTTATCGTCGGAACCAAAGTAGATAAGATTGTGCTATACGCAGATGATATTTTATTATTTATTTCAAACTATACAATTTCCATCCCATATGTTTTAAGTACTATAGATACATTTGGTAGATACTCCGGCCTATGTGTGAATTGGGATAAGTCCTACGTGCTTCCTTTTGTGGGCTCTGGCCCAACTGATTCTTTGCTACGTTACTCGTTGTATTGGGTAAACTCTTTTAAATACCTCGGGATTTGGATTACAAAATTATATCTAGATATCTGCCCCTTAATATTAACCCCCAGCTGGAGTTTCTTAAAACTCGAGTTTCTGTCTGGGGCAAATTGCCGCTTACTATGACAGGCAGGGTAAACATAGTTAAAATAGTCGTACAGCCCAAAATACTATACGTTCTTCATCACTCCCCAATATATATTCCACAGCGAATATTTAAACAGATTGATGGTCTGCTTTCCTCTTTAATTTGGTCTAGTGGGAGATTTCAAATTAAAACTGATACGTTGACTAGGCATAGAGTACCAGGTGGTTTGGCACTGCCCTCATTTAAATTATATTACTATGCCACGCAACTGGCTCATATATGGGAGTGGTTCCAAGTACTACAGGTAGACTCAATGATTATTCATATCATAGTGGATAGCGACACGGGTTTGTCTCCGGTTCAACTACTCCTTAGCGATAGCTTGGTAACTATCAAAATCCGCCTGGTTAAACAAGCTGTATTAATTTGGAGATTGGCCTCGCGAATCTTAAAGGTCGAGGTATTAGATCCAGATGCCCCGTTAGCTCATACAAGGGCACTTTGAGCTTTCAGAGTTGCAAGTTGGGGAAGTATGGGGAAGATGGGGAGTGACATCCATTGGGCAATTATATCAGGAAGGTTTTTTGAAATGTTTTCAGCAAATTCAAGCAGAGTTTAAAGTCCCTGGGGAATACTTTTACAGATTTCTTCAACTAAGACATGCACTTAATGCTCAAATCAGAGGGGCTCCACTGCTTCTTCAGGACTGACTGCTTAAAAAAATGATGACAACACTGGGTTCTGGCCGCCTGATCTCTATTTTATATAATAAATTACTGAATGGACATCATGCATCTGACCTAGCGCATATTAGACAAAAATGGGTAAACAATGTTGGTGTACTTTCTGATGAGACATAGCAATTGGCCTTGAATAGTCTGCGCTACACCACAGTGTCTTGATACAGAAGTGTTTAAGAATGGTCAATAGGTCAAGGATCACCACCTTAATATCTGCAGTGTGTTGCAGTTGGTGTCCAGTTTTACTTTTATCAAAAAATGTTGTGTTCTAAAAAAATTCAGGTTGTGATACAGAAGTGTTGAAGAACACTAATGGTCAGTAGGTCAAGAGCCACCACCTTAATATCTGCACAGTGGGTTACAGTTTGTGGGCAGATATTTATTTTCTTTGGGTTATTTTTATCGAAATCAATGTAAAACATTTTTGTGTATTCTAAAAAATTCAAGCTGTGATATAGCTGTTTTTAGGAAAACTAATACCCTTTTTACACCAGAGCTAAAACCCGGGTTATTGCAGGGTTAACCCGGGTAGCTCCTTGGTGTAAAAGGGGAAAGGGTTGGATTGCTGGGTCGAGTGACCCGGCAATCCAAACCAGGTAACTTGCAGGGTTTAACACGGGAAATAGCCATTGAAACCCTGCAGTGTAAACGGCACGATCCGGGTCACAGTGACCTGGATCGTGCCACATGCCTGCTGACTGGCCGGCTTCAGTGGCACTTGGAGATGACATCATCTTCAGTGCCGGAAAAGCAGGTCTTTGCAGACTTGGCTTCGGTGTGGACGGCGCCAACTGAGGAATATCCTGGGTCAACACCAGGGAAATTCTGAGTCTGATCCGGATTGGATCCCTGTTCCAACCTTTGGGTCAGACCCAGAATTTTGGTATAAAAGCAGTATAATGGTCAGTAGGTCAATGGTCGCAGTTGGACATTTTTTTTAAATTTTGTTTTAAAATCTATTTTTTGTGTGTATTATCCCTCATACTCAGACTCTCTTGTATACCTCATAAATGCACTACAGGGTGTGTTACCCAATTAGGAGTGGGCTAGTATTGCCAGCAGGTCAGCCTCCTACTATTTGATTAGGCTGATTTGGAGTTTGCTTCTCAGCAGTGCAACGATTGATTTATTTTTGTTTCTCTTTCAACCCTTGTGAGGAATCCTTGGCTATTAACAATGCAATGGTCTTACATTTTATTTTCTTAATCAATTATAAATAAAAACAATTAATGCACTTTCATTCATTTTGGGTGCTTGTTTTTCAATAGCATTTTCCACTTCTCATTTGTTTTTTAGAGCAGTTATACAATAATGGTTAAAAATTCAATCAATTACTCAATCAATCTCTCTTCCACTACACACTCCATCTCCCTATACTGCCCTCAGGCCTCTGATCTAGTTCATGATTAATGAAAACATTCTATAGCACTGTATAGTTTATATTAAACTGCCATCCTGCCACTCTGTTTCCTACAGTAGGTGTGCCATGTTTGAAGCCCACTGCTGTCACTTAGCTTAGTCAGCCAGCTAGCTCGGGCTAAACTGAACGAAAACAATATTGTGAGCTGTGAGTTGGTCAAAATTGCCTGGAAATGACTGAAAATGAATGTTATTAAGTAGGGATGGGCAGATCGATTCACTGTACTGAATTGAGCCTCATGGCTCAACTCAGTGAAGTGTCTCGAGACACAGCTCTTTAGATAGAGCAAGCGCTGGAGCTAGCAGGGGAGCCAGCGACTCAGGGTGAGTCGCTGACAGCTCCGCCCCCCCGCAGCCCAGCACTACAGCTCAGGGTTCTCACTGACTCTCTTGAGTCAGTGAACTCCCCTGAGCCCTGGCTGTAACTGTGCGACTCAGTGAGTCGCTGACAGCTCCATCCCCCAGGCCAGCTCAAGCCTCTGCACTGACTCAGGAGTGTCAGTGCACTGCCCTGAGCCCTGGCAGTAGCTGCACGACTCAGAGTGAGTTGCTGACAGCTCCGCCCCCTACACTGCCGAACTGACACAGTGGAGAAGTATGATCAGGTCGGATCAGCAGTGTAGGGGGCGGAGCTGCCACTCACTAGCTCCCACTGACAGAGAGGCTAGGGAGCTGGGTGTCTCGACTCACCAAACACTGAGTGACTCGAATCATTCTCTCATCTGAATGATTCGAGTCAGTGTGTTGAGACACTCACTCACTAGCCATTTCTATTATTAAGGTTAATAATACTAATTAATAATATGTGATTTTAGCAGATTTTATAAAAATACAGATCCAAAACCAATTCACGCAAGGGTGGTTTTGACAAAACCAATGACAAATACCTGACAATGAATTTAGAACCAAAACACTGGGGTTGGCGCACATCTCTACTTATAAGCAAGGAGCTCTTTTCAGCATTGAAACTTCCCAGCTTTGGAGGGTATTCAATATGGGAGCGAAAAGTCTGTGCTGGACTTTTCGCTCCAAATCGCAGGTTTTCCAGGGATAAAGGGCCATATTCAATTTGGAGTGATGGCATCATTTTCACCTATTCCACTTATTCCCGTATTCAATTTCAAAGACTTTTCACAGGTTCGAAAAGTCTTTGAAAAAAAACGGGGATAACTTTTCACCACTGAAATAGGTGGCAAAAAAAAAATGCGGATTTGGGGTTTTGGGGGGTGCAAGCTTAAAAAAAATAGCCTGCACCCCTGGGAATGTCATTTAAAAATAAACTGTAAAAAAAAGTTAAAAAATAAAAATTGCTACATCCCAAAAAATTTACTTTAAATTTGGGGGTAAAAAAAATAAATAAAAAACACTTCTAAAATAGCCAAATTAAATTCAGAGGAATTCCCAAGTATGCGGCAGGTGTTTTCTTCATTGCAGGAGTAGCTGCAGGTGCATTTTTGCAGAACTTTGAAAAATCATTTTAGGGACTTAAGAAATGCCTACCCCCATATTCATGTACCCCAAATTTGATAGCAATAGTTATTTTTACCCGCCAAAAAATCTATCAAATTTGGGGTATATGAAAATGGGCACCCCCCCCCCGTCGGAGGGTTAGGTACCACTGGGGGTGGTTGGTGTTAGGCACCATGAAGGAATGCTTACACAGCTACTTAGATCAATGTTTCAGAGTGTGACCTCTTTTAACTAGGGGTTCCTGAGTGCCATACAATTTTACACCTTACATTCATTTTATAGTAAAGGCACCTGAAAATGCTGCATAATTTGAATCCAGAAAGTGCTGGGTAGTTAGGTTATGTTAAAGATATATTATCCAATCAGTAGGTTTTTGAATTGTGGGAAAATAGAGCACCTGGAAGAAACCCATGCAGACACAGGAAGCACATATAAACTCCACCCAGAGTTGGCCCTGGTGGGAATCAAACCCATGATAGCAATGCTGTGAGGCAGCACAACTAACTACTGTGCTTCCCATTATTGAAGAGTAAAGACAAAAGAAAAAAATATATTATACCAGAAGACACCAATGCAGAATGACTGGCGAGGGTTAGAAGTAAGTAGCAAGCCACAACATAGAGCAATTCTTAAATATATAAATATATATATATCAAAATGTCAAAGTCCCCAGCCCTCATGTCAATAGTTATTCTATTTGTTCACGTGCCCTCCGAGGAGCATATAGCACCAACAACAAGCTGCAGTAAATTGAGGCACTCAGCGTCTCCAGTGAAAAAAGTTACTGTTTAATATCCTTGATAAAGGGCGGATGCCCGAAAAAGTCGGAAATAAACAGTAACTTCTTCCACTGGAGACGCTGAGTGCCGCCATTTGCTGCAGAGATATATATATATATTCTAACAAACATGTAGAAGGGCACTCTAAGTAAAACAGAAAGCCGGGGTGCTTTCCTAATTGATCATGTACCAAACAGAGTCTTCCATAGAAAGGAACAGGCGGCACTCCTCCGGTCTTATATAAATGAAATTAGTGCATTTTTAATGAGGCCGATGTTTCAAGGCCGGAGAGGTTTTGTCATCAGGGTATGCATACAAAACACAAAGTGCGTCAGTGCTTACCTTAAATAACTTACATACTGGGGTGAGGAGGATGGCCATTCGTGTCTGCATTCACCGGGTGTTGCTTGCTGATGTCATCATCAATCTGAGTCTTGACACAGGGCCTTCTGGGGTGGTAACCATGGACGCTGATAGTCCCGTCTAGGCTTCAGAGGGGGTTTGCAACCCAGTGCGGCACCACGGCAATCAGGCACTAGAATGGACAAATCAAATGTGTAAAACAATTTTGTGATAATAAGAGAAGCACTATATAACATTAAAATCATACAAAAAAATACTAAAAAAAAAGGTACAATCAGTACATATATAAACAAAGTATTGAGGGTGTGAAGGCGAGTCAGCACAGCAGAAAAATGATTAGATAACCATTATACTCCTAAGTAGCAAATGTATATACACTAAAAATACATACTAATAAAGACAATTTGGGAGATGACATCTATTAACCCTCCATGGTCACGTCCTATACAGCATATATATATATATATATATATGTATATATATATATATATATATATATATTAGGGGTGTGCACCGGCCACTTTTCGTGTTTTGTGTTTTGGTTTTGGATCTGGATCTTTCTTCGTGTTTTGGATCTGGATTGGTTTTGCCAAAACCACCCTTCCGTGTTTTGGGTTCTGGGTTTTGTGTTTTGGATCTGTATTTTTTTTAAAAAAAGCATAAAAACAGCTAAAATCACAGAATTTGTGGGTTTCTCTGCTCCTATGCTATTATTAACCTCAATAACCTTAATTTCCACTCATTTACAGTCTATTCTGAACACCTCACACCTCACAATAGTGTTTTTATGTCCAAAAGGTTGCACCGAGGTAGCTGGATGACTATGCTAAGCGACACGAGTGGGCGGCACAAACACGTGACCCATCTAGGAGTGACACTGCAGTGGCAGACAGGATGGCAGTTAGAAAAACTAGGCCCCACACTGTACATAATACAAAGAAAAAAAAGAAGTGCAAGATGGAATTGTCCTTGGGCCCTCCCACCCACCCTTATGTTGTATAAACAGGACATGCACACTTTAACAAATCAATCATTTCAGCGCCAGGGTCTGCCACACAACTGTGGCTGAAATGATTGGTTCGTTTGGGCCCCCACAAAACAAGCTGGCAATTAATGTGTCCCTGCACAAACTGGCTCTACGGAGGCAAGATGTCATCCTCATCCTCCTCATCCACCGATTCCTCACCCTCTTCAGTGTGTACATCCTCATCCTCACAAAGTATTAACTCGTCCCCACTTGAATCCACCACCACAGGTCCCTCTGTACCTTCTGGAGGCTGGTCTCCCTGGAAGAGCTGATAATTCATTTTGATGAACATCATCTTCTCCACATTCTGTGGAAGCAACCTCCTACGCCTTTCGCTGACAAGGTTCCCGGCTGCACTAAACACTCTTTCGGAGTACACACTGGAGGGGGGGCAACTCAGGTAAAATAGAGCCAGCTTGTACAGGGGCCTCCAAATTGCCTCTTTTTCCTGCCAGTACAGGTATGGACTGTCTGACATGCCTACTTGGATGCTGTCACCGATGTAATCCTCCACCATTCTGTCAATGGTGACAGTATCATATGCAGTGACAGTAGACATGTCAGAAATTGTTGCCAGGTCCTTCAGTCCGGACCAGATGTCCAAACTTGGTCCTGCCTGCCCTGCATCACCGCCAGCGGGTTGCTTAGGATACCTAAGTTTTTTCCTGGCAGCCCCAGTTGCGGGAGAAAATGAAGAAGGAGCCGTTGACGTGTCACGTTCCGCTTCAGCTGACAGTGTGTTCACCAGCAGGTCTTTGCACCTCTGCAGGCTTGTGTCGGCCGGAAAGAGAGACACCACATAGGCTTTAAACCTAGGATCAAGCACGGTGGCCAAAATGTAGTGGTCTGATTTCAACAGATTGACCACCCTGGAATCCTGGCAAAGCGAATGAAGGGCTTCATCCACAAGTCCCACATGCCGAGCGGAATCGCTCCGTCTTAGCTCCTCCTTCACTTTCTCCAGCTGCTTCTGCAAAAGCCTGATGAGGGGAATGACCTGACTCAAGCTGGCTGTGTCTGAACTGACTTCACGTGTGGCAAGTTCGAAGGGCTGGAGAACCTTGCACAACACGGAAATCATTCTCCACTGCGCTTGAGTCAGGTGCATACCCCCTCCTTTGCCTATATCATAGGTGGATGTATAGGCTTGTATGGCCTTTTGCTGCTCCTCCATCCTCTGAAGCATATAGAGGGTTGAGTTCCACCGCGTCACAACCTCTTGCTTCAGGTGATGGCGGGGCAGGTTCAAGAGTGTTTGCTGGCGCTCCAGTCTTCGGCACGCAGTCGCTGAATGGCGAAAGTGGCCAGAAATTTTTCGGGCCACCCAAAGCGTCTCCTGCACGCCCCTGTCGCTTTTCAGAAAATTCTGCACCACCAAGTTTATTGTGTGAGCAAAACATGGGACGTGCTGGAATTTGCCCAGATGTAATGCCCGCACAATATTGGTGGCGTTGTCAGATATCACAAATCCCCAGGAGAGTCTAAGTGGGGTAAGCCACTGGGTGATGATTTCCCGCAGTTTCTCTAAGAGGTTGTCGGCGGTGTGCCTCTTACTGAAACCGGTGATACACAGCGTAGCCTGCCTTGTAACGAGCTGGCGTTTCTGAGATGCTGCTACTGGTGACGCTGCTGCTGTTGCTGCGTAAGGTGATACATCTACCCAGTGGGCTGTCACAGTCATATAGTCCTTAGTCTGCCCTGTTCCACTTGTCCACATGTCCGTGGTTAAGTGGACATTGTGTACAACGGCATTTTTCAGGACACTGAGGACACTTTTTCTGACGTTTCTGTACAGTCTCGGTATCGCCTGCCTAGTGAAGTGGAATCTAGACGGGATTTGGAACCGGGGACACACTACCTCCATCAATTGTCTAAATCCCACTGCACTAATGGCGGATACTGGACGCACGTCTAACACCAACATAGCAGTCAAGGCCTCAGTTATACGTTTTGCTTCAGGATGACTGCTGTCGTACTTCATCCTCCTCGCTAAGGACTGTTGGAGGGTCAATTGTTTAGTAAAAGTAGTGGTGTTTCTACTTCCTCTCTGGGATGATGAACGACTCCCAGCAGCAGCAACAGCAGCAGCGGCAGCAGTAGGCGTAGCAATGCAGGATCCTCCAGAGGAATCCCGGATAGGAGAGTCAGTCATGCCAGTGACATGGCCTGCAGGACTACTTCCGATCCTGACTAAGGAGGAAATTGATGAGGAGGGAGTTGACGGTGTGGTTTGCAGGCGCTTGGATACAACAGGACAACGGGATTTAGGTGTCCCTGGACTGCTTACGGTCTTAGCCAAAGTTTCTGAACTTGACAGTAACTTTTTATGAACGCGCTGCAGGTGCCGTATAAGGGAGGATGTTCCTAGGTGGTTGACGTCCTTACCCCTACTTATTTCACCTTTACATATGGTACATATGGCAAGACAGTTGTTGTCCGGATTTGGATAGAAATATTGCCAGACCAAAGAGGTGGAATGTTTGGTCTTCTGCCCAGGCATGACCGTGATGGGCTTTTTCATCCCACGGACAACAACTGTCTCCCCCGGAGCCTGATTTAAACAAACCACATCACCATCAGAATCCTCCTCGCCAACTTCCTCCTCAGCGCCAGCTACACCAGTATCCTCATCCTGTTGTACTTCAACAGTGACATCTTCAATTTGCATATCAGCAAGTGGACTGTGGGTGCTCCTTTCAGCACTTGCAGGGGGTGTGCAAATGGTGGAAAGAGCCACCTCTTCCCGTCCAGTGCTGGGAAGGTCAGGCATCGCAACCACCACCACACTTGGACTCTCCTTGGGGATTTGTGATATCTTCTTAGAAAGCACAGTTCTTCGCTGTGCTTTTGCCAGCTTAACTCTTTTGATTTTTTTAGTGGGAGGAGGGCTTCCATCGTCATGTGAAGCTGAACCACTAGTCATGAACATACTAGGGATCGACCTTAGCCGTTCCTTGCCACTCCGTGTCGTAAATGGCATATTGGCAAGTTTACGTTTCTCTTCAGCTGATTTAAATGTCTTTTTCAAGGTCATTTTCCTGAACTTTGCCATTTGGGATTGTATGTGCCCTCTACTATGACATTGGGCATCGGCCTTGGCAGACGACGTTGATGGCATGTTATCGTCTATGTCATGACTAGTGGCAGCAGCTTCAGCACTAGGAGGAAGTGGTTCTTGATCTTTCTCTATTTTATTTTTATCGGAGAAAGTTTGGTCCTCCATTTATGTTATATCGATTTGATATATACGTGTGGCAAAACACAGAAAATAATTTTTTTTTTGGTTTGGACTGGAGTGTACTTTCGGGGGTTACAGCACCCTTTAACGGTCAAGCCAGCCGGCCCTTTACTTATGACACAGGCACACGCTTGGCACTACTTTGTTGATGCACGTGCGGCTACTGCGCACACAATTCACAAACACAGAAAATAATTTTTTTTTTGGTTTGGACTGGAGTGTACTTTCGGGGGTTACAGCACCCTTAACGGTCAAGCCAGCCGGCCCTTTACTTATGACACAGGCGCACGCTTGGCACTACTTTGTTGATGCACGTGCGGCTACTGCGCACACAATTCACAAACACAGAAAATAATTTTTTTTTTGGTTTGGACTGGAGTGTACTTTCGGGGGTTACAGCACCCTTAACGGTCAAGCCAGCCGGCCCTTTACTTATGACACAGGCGCACGCTTGGCACTACTTTGTTGATGCACGTGCTGCTACTGCGCACACAATTCACAAACACAGAAAATAATTTTTTTTTTGGTTTGGACTGGAGTGTACTTTCGGGGGTTACAGCACCCTTAACGGTCAAGCCAGCCGGCCCTTTACTTATGACACAGGCGCACACTTGGCACTACTTTGTTGATGCACGTGCGGCTACTGCGCACACAATTCACAAACACAGAAAATAATTTTTTTTTTGGTTTGGACTGGAGTGTACTTTCGGGGGTTACAGCACCCTTAACGGTCAAGCCAGCCGGCCCTTTACTTATGACACAGGCGCACGCTTGGCACTACTTTGTTGATGCACGTGCGGCTACTGCGCACACAATTCACAAACACAGAAAATAATTTTTTTTTTGGTTTGGACTGGAGTGTACTTTCGGGGGTTACAGCACCCTTAACGGTCAAGCCAGCCGGCCCTTTACTTATGACACAGGCGCACGCTTGGCACTACTTTGTTGATGCACGTGCGGCTACTGCGCACACAATTCACAAACACAGAAAATAATTTTTTTTTTGGTTTGGACTGGAGTGTACTTTCGGGGGTTACAGCACCCTTAACGGTCAAGCCAGCCGGCCCTTTACTTATGACACAGGCGCACGCTTGGCACTACTTTGTTGATGCACGTGCGGCTACTGCGCACACAATTCACAAACACAGAAAATAATTTTTTTTTTGGTTTGGACTGGAGTGTACTTTCGGGGGTTACAGCACCCTTAACGGTCAAGCCAGCCGGCCCTTTACTTATGACACAGGCGCACGCTTGGCACTACTTTGTTGATGCACGTGCGGCTACTGCGCACACAATTCACAAACACAGAAAATAATTTTTTTTTTGGTTTGGACTGGAGTGTACTTTCGGGGGTTACAGCACCCTTAACGGTCAAGCCAGCCGGCCCTTTACTTATGACACAGGCGCACGCTTGGCACTACTTTGTTGATGCACGTGCGGCTACTGCGCACACAATTCACAAACACAGAAAATAATTTTTTTTTTGGTTTGGACTGGAGTGTACTTTCGGGGGTTACAGCACCCTTAACGGTCAAGCCAGCCGGCCCTTTACTTATGACACAGGCGCACACTTGGCACTACTTTGTTGATGCACGTGCGGCTACTGCGCACACAATTCACAAACACAGAAAATAATTTTTTTTTTGGTTTGGACTGGAGTGTACTTTCGGGGGTTACAGCACCCTTAACGGTCAAGCCAGCCGGCCCTTTACTTATGACACAGGCGCACGCTTGGCACTACTTTGTTGATGCACGTGCGGCTACTGCGCACACAATTCACAAACACAGAAAATAATTTTTTTTTTGGTTTGGACTGGAGTGTACTTTCGGGGGTTACAGCACCCTTAACGGTCAAGCCAGCCGGCCCTTTACTTATGACACAGGCGCACGCTTGGCACTACTTTGTTGATGCACGTGCGGCTACTGCGCACACAATTCACAAACACAGAAAATAATTTTTTTTTTGGTTTGGACTGGAGTGTACTTTTGGGGGTTACAGCACCCTTAACAGTCAAGCCAGCCGGCCCTTTTCTTATGACACAGGCGCACGCTTGGCACTACTTTGTTGATGCACGTGCGGCTACTGCGCACACAATTCACAAACACAGAAAATAATTTTTTTTTTGGTTTGGACTGGAGTGTACTTTCGGGGGTTACAGCACCCTTAACGGTCAAGCCAGCCGGCCCTTTACTTATGACACAGGCGCACGCTTGGCACTACTTTGTTGATGCACGTGCGGCTACTGCGCACACAATTCACAAACACAGAAAATAATTTTTTTTTTTGGTTTGGACTGGAGTGTACTTTCGGGGGTTACAGCACCCTTAACGGTCAAGCCAGCCGGCCCTTTACTTATGACACAGGCGCACGCTTGGCACTACTTTGTTGATGCACGTGCGGCTACTGCGCACACAATTCACAAACACAGAAAATAATTTTTTTTTTGGTTTGGACTGGAGTGTACTTTCGGGGGTTACAGCACCCTTAACGGTCAAGCCAGCCGGCCCTTTACTTATGACACAGGCGCACGCTTGGCACTACTTTGTTGATGCACGTGCGGCTACTGCGCACACAATTCACAAACACAGAAAATAATTTTTTTTTTGGTTTGGACTGGAGTGTACTTTCGGGGGTTACAGCACCCTTAACGGTCAAGCCAGCCGGCCCTTTACTTATGACACAGGCGCACGCTTGGCACTACTTTGTTGATGCACGTGCGGCTACTGCGCACACAATTCACAAACACAGAAAATAATTTTTTTTTTGGTTTGGACTGGAGTGTACTTTCGGGGGTTACAGCACCCTTAACGGTCAAGCCAGCCGGCCCTTTACTTATGACACAGGCGCACGCTTGGCACTACTTTGTTGATGCACGTGCGGCTACTGCGCACACAATTCACAAACACAGAAAATAATTTTTTTTTTTGGTTTGGACTGGAGTGTACTTTCGGGGGTTACAGCACCCTTAACGGTCAAGCCAGCCGGCCCTTTACTTATGACACAGGCGCACGCTTGGCACTACTTTGTTGATGCACGTGCGGCTACTGCGCACACAATTCACAAACACAGAAAATAATTTTTTTTTTGGTTTGGACTGGAGTGTACTTTCGGGGGTTACAGCACCCTTAACGGTCAAGCCAGCCGGCCCTTTACTTATGACACAGGCGCACGCTTGGCACTACTTTGTTGATGCACGTGCGGCTACTGCGCACACAATTCACAAACACAGAAAATAATTTTTTTTTTGGTTTGGACTGGAGTGTACTTTCGGGGGTTACAGCACCCTTAATGGTCAAGCCAGCCGGCCCTTTACTTATGACACAGGCGCACGCTTGGCACTACTTTGTTGATGCACGTGCGGCTACTGCGCACACAATTCACAAACACAGAAAATAATTTTTTTTTTGGTTTGGACTGGAGTGTACTTTCGGGGGTTACAGCACCCTTAACGGTCAAGCCAGCCGGCCCTTTACTTATGACACAGGCGCACGCTTGGCACTACTTTGTTGATGCAGGTGCGGCTACTGCGCACACAATTCACAAACACAGAAAATAATTTTTTTTTTTGGTTTGGACTGGAGTGTACTTTCGGGGGTTACAGCACCCTTAACGGTCAAGCCAGCCGGCCCTTTACTTATGACACAGGCGCACGCTTGGCACTACTTTGTTGATGCACGTGCGGCTACTGCGCACACAATTCACAAACACAGAAAATAATTTTTTTTTTGGTTTGGACTGGAGTGTACTTTCGGGGGTTACAGCACCCTTAACGGTCAAGCCAGCCGGCCCTTTACTTATGACACAGGCGCACGCTTGGCACTACTTTGTTGATGCACGTGCGGCTACTGCGCACACAATTCACAAACACAGAAAATAATTTTTTTTTTGGTTTGGACTGGAGTGTACTTTCGGGGGTTACAGCACCCTTAATGGTCAAGCCAGCCGGCCCTTTACTTATGACACAGGCGCACGCTTGGCACTACTTTGTTGATGCACGTGCGGCTACTGCGCACACAATTCACAAACACAGAAAATATATTATTTTTTTAGCACTTGGGGGGAGCACCCCTGATGGACAGAGCACCCCCTGGACAACACTGCAGCACTCCTTTAGGACTGGGACACTGCACAGGACTTTGGAGTGGACACAGCCCCTATGGAGAACTGACTGCACAACACAGTCCAGCCAGCCGCTATGGACTTTGAAGTAGTGGACACAGCCCCTATTAACAACAGCAGCACAGCACAACACAGCCAGCCCCTATGGACTTTGAAGTAGTGGACAACAGCAGCACTACACTACACTACACTACACTACACTACACAGCCCTAACTCCCACCCTCCCTCTTCACTGTCCACAGCCGAGTGAGAAAATGGCGCCGACGTGGGTACCTTATATAGGATCCAAAACCCGCGAGACTCGGAAGGCGGGATGATGACGTTTTGCCTCGATTTCAGATCCGAGTCAGGCGGGAAAAGTCGAGCCTGATTCGGATCGGACTCGGATCGGGGGGGCTCGGGGGGGTTCGGATTTCAGAAATCCGAACCCGCTCACCCCTAATATATATATATATTAGGGGTGAGCGGGTTCGGATTTCTGAAATCCGAACCCCCCGAGCCCCCCCGATCCGAGTCCGATCCGAGTCAGGCTCGACTTTTCCCGCCTGACTCGGATTCTGAAATCGAGGCAAAACGTCATCATCCCGCCTTCCGAGTCTCGCGGGTTTTGGATCCTATATAAGGTACCCGCGTCGGCGCCATTTTCTCACTCGGCTGTGGACAGTGAAGAGGGACGGTGGGAGTTAGGGCTGGCTGGGCTGTGTAGTGTAGTGTAGTGCAGAGTAGTGTTGTGCTGTGCTGTGCTGCGCTGTGCTGCTGTTGTCCATAGGGGCTGTGTCCACTACTTCAAAGTCCATAGGGGCTGGCTGTGTTGTGCTGTGCTGCTGTTGTTAATAGGGGCTGTGTCCACTACTTCAAAGTCCAAAGGGGCTGGCTGGACTGTGTTGAGCAGTCAGTTGTCCATAGGGGCTGTGTCCATGCCAAAGTCCTGTGCAGTGTCCCAGTCCTAAAGGGGTGCTGTAGTGTTATCCAGGGGGTGCTCTGTCCATCAGGGGTGCTCCCCCCAAGTGCTAAAAAAAAAATATTTTTTCTGTGTTTGTGAATTGTGTGCGCAGTAGCCGCACTTGCATCAACAAAGTAGTGCCAAGCGTGCGCCTGTGTCATAAGTATAGGGCCGGCTGGCTTGACCGTCAAAGGGTGCTGTAACCCCCAAAGTACACTCCAAACCAAATAAAAAATTTTTTTCTGTGTTAGTGAATTGTGTGCGCAGTAGCCGCACGTGCATCAACAAAGTAGTGCCAAGCGTGCGCCTGTGTCATAAGTAAAGGGCTGGCTGGCTTGACCGTTAAAGGGTGCTGTAACCCCCAAAGTACACTCAAACCAAATAAAAATATATTTTCTGTGTTTGTGAATTGTGTGCGCAGTATCCGCACGTGCATCAACAAAGTAGTGCCAAGCGTGCGCCTGTGTCATAAGTAAAGGGCCGGCTGGCTTGACCGTTAAAGGGTGCTGTAACCCCCAAAGTACACTCCAAACCAAATAAAAAATGTTTTTCTGTGTTTGTGAATTGTGTGCGCAGCAGCCGCACGTGCATCATCAAAGTAGTGCCAAGCGTGCGCCTGTGTCATAAGTAAAGGGCCGGCTGGCTTGACCGTTAAAGGGTGCTGTAACCCCCAAAGTACACTCCAAACCAAATAAAACATTTTTTTCTGTGTTTGTGAATTGTGTGCGCAGTAGCCGCACGTGCATCATCAAAGTAGTGCCAAGCGTGCACCTGTGTCATAAGTAAAGGGCCGGCTGTCTTGACCGTTAAAGGGTGCTGTAACCCCCAAAGTACATTCCAAACCAAATAAAAAAATATTTTCTGTATTTGTGAATTGTGTGCACAGTAGCCGCACGTGCATCAACAAAGTAGTGCCAAGCGTGCGCCTGTGTCATAAGTAAAGGGCTGGCTGGCTTGACCGTTAAAGGGTGCTGTAACCCCCAAAGTACACTCCAAACCAAATAAAAACATTTTTTCTGTGTTTGTGAATTGTGTGCGCAGTAGCAGCACGTGCATCAACAAAGTAGTGCCAAGTGTGCGCCTGTGTCATAAGTAAAGGGCCGCCTGGCTTGACCATTAAAGGGTGCTGTAACCCCCAAAGTACACTCCTGTCCAAACCAAATAAAAAAATATTTTCTGTTTGTGAATTGTGTGCGCAGTAGCCGCACTTGCATCAACAAAGTAGTGCCAAGCGTGCGCCTGTGTCATAAGTAAAGGGCCGGCTGGCTTGACCATTAAAGGGTGCTGTAACCCCCAAAGTACATTCCAAACCAAATAAAAAAATATTTTCTGTATTTGTGAATTGTGTGCACAGTAGCCGCACGTGCATCAACAAAGTAGTGCCAAGCGTGCGCCTGTGTCATAAGTAAAGGGCCGGCTGGCTTGACCGTTAAAGGGTGCTGTAACCCCCAAAGTACACTCCAAACCAAATAAAAACATTTTTTCTGTGTTTGTGAATTGTGTGCGCAGTAGCCGCACGTGCATCAACAAAGTAGTGCCAAGTGTGCGCCTGTGTCATAAGTAAAGGGCCGCCTGGCTTGACCGTTAAAGGGTGCTGTAACCCCCAAAGTACACTCCAGTCCAAACCAAATAAAAAAATATTTTCTGTATTTGTGAATTGTGTGCGCAGTAGCCGCACGTGCATCAACAAAGTAGTGCCAAGCGTGCGCCTGTGTCATAAGTAAAGGGCCGGCTGGCTTGACCGTTAAAGGGTGCTGTAACCCCTAAAGTACACTCCAAACCAAATAAAAATTTTTTTTCTGTGTTTGTGAATTGTGTGCGCAGTAGCCGCACGTGCATCAACAAAGTAGTGCCAAGTGTGCGCCTGTGTCATAAATAAAGAGCCGCCTGGCTTGACCATTAAAGGGTGCTGTAACCCCCAAAGTACACTCCAGTCCAAACCAAATAAAAAAATATTTTCTGTGTTTGTGAATTGTGTGCGCAGTAGCCGCACGTGCATCAACAAAGTAGTGCCAAGCGTGCGCCTGTGTCCCATAAGTAAAGGGCCGGCTTGCTCATTTCTTAAAGGGTGGTGTAACCCACAAAGTGCACTAGTCTCCAACAAAAATAAAAAATTATTTTCTGTGCTTTTGTGCGCCTTAGCCGCACGTATATATCAATATAACGTAAATGGAGGACCAAACTTTCTCCGATAAAAATAAAATAGGGAAATATCAAGAACCACTTCCTCCTAGTGCTGAAGCTGCTGCCACTAGTCATGACATAGACGATAACATGCCATCAACGTCGTCTGCCAAGGCCGATGCCCAATGTCATAGTAGAGGGCACATACAATCCCAAATGACAAAGTTCAGGAAAATGACCTTGAAAAAAACATTTAAATCATCTGAAGTGAAACGTAAACTTGCCAATAAGCCATTTACAACACGGAGTGGCAAGGAACGGCTAAGGTCTTTCCCTATGTTCATGACTAGTGGTTCAGCTTCACATGACGATGGAAGCCCTCCTCCCGCTAAAAAAATCAAACGAGTTAAGCTGGCAAAAGCACAGCGAAGAACTGTGCGTTCTAAGAAGATATCACAAATCCCCAAGGAGAGTCCAAGTGTGGTGGCGGTTGCGATGCCTGACCTTCCCAGCACTGGACGGGAAGAGGTGGCTCTTTCCACCATTTGCACGCCCCTGTAAGTGCTGAAAGGAGCACCCACAGTCCACTTGCTGATATGCAAATTGAAGATGTCACTGTTGAAGTACAACAGGATGAGGATACTGGTGTAGCTGGCACTGAGGAGGAAGTTGGCGAGGAGGATTCTGATGGTGATGTGGTTTGTTTAAATCAGGCTCCGGGGGAGACAGTTGTTGTCCGTGGGATGAAAAAGCCCATCACGGTCATGCCTGGGCAGAAGACCAAACATTCCACCTTTTTGGTCTGGCAATATTTCTATCCAAATCCGGACAACAACTGTCTTGCCATATGTACCATATGTAAAGGTGAAATAAGTAGGGGTAGGGACGTTAATCACCTAGGAACATCCTCCCTTATACGGCACCTGCAGCGCGTTCATAAAAAGTTACTGTCAAGTTCAGAAACTTTGGCTAAGACTGTAAGCAGTCCAGGGTCACCTAAATCCCTTTTTCCTGTTTTATCCAAGGAATCGGTGGATGAGGAGGATGAGGACGACATCTTGCCTCCATAGAACCAGCTTGTTTTGTGGGGGCCCAAACGAACCAATCATTTCAGCCACAGTCATGTGGCAGACCCTGGTGCTGAAATTATTGGTTTGTTAAGTGTACATGTCCTATTTATACAACATAAGGGTGGGTGGGAGGGCCCAAGGACAATTCCATCTTGCACCTCTTTTTTTTCTTTGCAGTATGTATTGTTTGGGGCCTAGTTTTTCAAACTGCCATCCTGTCTGCCACTGCAGTGTCACTCCAAGATGGGCCACGTGTTTGTGCCGCCCACTCGTGTCGTTTAGCATAGTCATCCAGCTACCTCGGTGCAACCTTTTGGCCATAAAAACAATATTGTGAGGTGTGAGGTGTTCAGAATAGACTGGAAATTAGTGGAAATGAAGGTTATTGAGGTTAATAATAGAATAGGAGCAGAAAAACCCAAAAATTCTGTGATTTTAGCTGTTTTTATGCTTTTTAAAAAAAAAATACAGATCCAAAACACAAAACCCAGAACCCAAAACACGGAAGGGTGGTTTTGGCAAAACCAATCCAGATCCAAAACACGAAGAAAGATCCAGATCCAAAACCAAAACACAAAACACGAAAAGTGGCCGGTGCACACCCCTAATATATATACTTATACACATAGGACCCAGTGCCTTCTGATTTAAATTTAATTAATAAACAACAACTATACTGCCGGTTTTACTTTTCCTACCTGACAGACTGCACGTTCCTCTATGTTTAGGGGTTGGGCTGTGGCTGTGTCCTTCCTCCCTCCCACCTCCTCCTTTCCTGCAGCCTGTGCACCAGCCAGTCACTGAGCCACAGGCTGCAGCTTCACAAACTATTGGACAGTTGAGCCGTCGCTCTGCTGCCCAGCACTTCAATGTGGCGCCGGACAGCTGTCAGCGTGGTGCGTGAGGCAGCGCTGCAGATCAGATCAGTGATAGAGATCCGATCTGTGGTGGGGTGGCCCGGGGGTACTTATCACCAGTGCTCCTCCCTTAATCTGGCCCTGGGGGGGCAGCATTGCAGAGGGGGAGGGGCAGCGGCAGAGCCCTGGAATGCCCCTAGGTCATTCCAGTTGCCCTAGGCATTTGCTTAGAATGCCTATGACTAGGGCAGGCTCTGCTCAGACCTCACACAGTTCACATTTTCCTGGTCATCTAGCAGGTGCACAGATGAAATCATTACTCACTAAAACAATTTAAAAGACCCACAGGTGGATCTAATTATTTCACTTGAATTTCTGTGAGGAGACCTGAGGACAGAGGGCCTGATTCAGAACTGAACGCTCTGAACAGAGCGCTCGCTCTGAATCAGGGCCCTCCTACATGAAAATGGAGCGGCCTTATGGACGCTCGCATAGCTGTGGGTTACCACCCACAGCTAATGCGAGCGTCCATGATGATGGTCGCGATGGTCAAGACCATCGCGACCATCAGACTTGCGACGGAGACCCTGCGGTAGGGTCTCGCTGCCGCAAGGCCTGGAGTGATTTTGGCTCTATCAGAGCCAAAATCACTCCCACTGACATCACTAGTGATGTCAGTGGGGCTGGCTTCAGACGGTAGGCATTCCCATGGGAAAGCCTCCGTCTGGCAGCCACGCCCCCGGCACGCCCACCAAAGGGGGCGTGCTGTCAATCAACATCGACAGCACACCCCCTTTGGTGTGAGACCCGGAGCGACGGAGAGCCCGTCGCTCTCCGGGTCTCGCGCATTCGCACGACAGAGCTCCCTCCATCGTGCGCATGCGCAGTGGGGCAACATCGACCCGCATGCGAGCATCCTTTGCTCGCGAGCGGGTCTGAATGACCCCCAGAGTTTGAGAACCGGAGGTTTAGTGCATTATGACCATATGCATTTTGAATAATACTTAAGCAATAAATTATATTATACACTTATCACATATCTTAATATAATTACTAATTATGCAACTGTTGGTGTTTCTATTCCCATGCCATTAGATTTCTTCAGGGTTATCAACCACGGTCCTCAAGGCACACTAAAGATGCGTACACAAGGGACGACTTTTGGCAATGATATGAACGATAACTATATCGTTTATTGTTAGCATTGACTTTTTTAGCACTGAACAGCCAACAATGCGCGTGGCCGTATGAACAATAACGATATCTGAGGTCGACTGGCCAACTTGCTCGATATCTATGAATTCTTCATCATTTAAACTCTGTCAGAAATCATTCATCGTTCATGTTCAATGATGAAACCATTCAACTAAATCGTTAAATTTTAAAATAGGGAAAATCGTTCAATGATATCGTTGATTGAGCAACTCATCCCGTGTGTATCTGTCCAACCAGCCAACTAGAAATAAGTGTTCGAAAAAACAGATACAGTAGACAACCGTGCACGGGGAGCTGCAAAGTAGGAACTGACCGGGGGGTGGTCACCGCCCTCCAGAAATGGATGAACTAATAAAAAAACAATGGACAGACCCAAACTCTGCGCGCTCCTATTATAATGCCATTAGTAATATATGGTACACCGTGAGTAAATAAAAAGGTAGGAACATGCACTAATTAGAAATAAACTTCTATACATTTAAGGTAGAGTGATACAATACCCAATGACAATGGAAATCGATATCCTGTTGTGGATGAGGCAATATTCAATACGGCACATAGGGTAGTGTCCCTCTCAGTATCTTACAAAAAAGACAAAAACAACACAATGGTGTAGTAGTTCACGGCAAAGTCTCTTATACACCAGGCTAGAGCATAACTTCTTCCCCAGATGGTGAGAAATGTTCATATCGCACTCACGTCAAGGTAAGGTGTATTCCTCATATAAAGGTATCTTTAATGGAAGGGTCTAATAACCACTGTGCAGTACTTCCAAACATAGTGCCCAGCCATGCAGTGTCTGATGTAATAAACGGGCGTACCCAAACTCACACTGGTGAAGGTCTCAAATGCTCATAAAGGTATCTTTCAAGCCAGTGGTCCCATCCTTCTGTGATGCAAGATATCTTGTCCTCAAACCCGAAAGGATGGGGGAAAATGGTAATATAGAATGGAATGGACACTGACTATTAGTACTATACAAAAACATATATTTATTCTTATTATGTTAAAAACATAAAGTAGGGTAACCCATGGAAATCGGAAAGATGGAATAACGACAAAAATGACCTGGAGTAGATAGTAAGTCCGGACTCACTCCGCTACAAGTCACTGATCCAAAATCCAGAGGGCCCCTTTTCAGTTCTGCTGCCACCAACGCGTTTCGACGGGAAAGTCTTTATCAAGGTGAATGTGGCATGGTGACTAAAACAGCTTTATATACATATTCAGTATTTGTAGAAATTCCCAATCGCATGTTTTATGTTGTATAACTTATGTACACTGTCTGTATATTATTTTCTTCTGCAAATGGTATTGATGATTAATTGAGACCCCTGCCCCCCTCCCCCCCTGATAAGAGGAGGGGTGTTTTAGGGGTATATAAAGCTGTTTTAGTCACCCTGCCACATTCACCTTGATAAAGACTTTCCCATCGAAACGTGTTTGCGTAATTGTGCAGTCATTGATGTGTCTGTTATGTGCCTTCACTTAACGAGCAGCCATTCAGTGTAGGCACATCTATCATCTGCAATCGTGTTGAACCTGACGATATTGTCAAGTTTATGGGAAAGATTTCTGGACTGCACACCCTGAATATATATATATAATAATGTCAAGTTGTAAAAGATATTTGTACGATGATAGATGTCTAAATGACCAACAAGTTTCAAATGATTTAACGATTATCGAACGATTAAACAATATCGTTATTGTTCAATTTAATTGTCTAGTGGATGTGTGCCTTTAGTGTGCCTTGATGACAGAGGTTGGGAAACACTGGATTACATGTGACTAATTAGAACATTTGTAATTATAGATTACAGGTGTAAATAAATTAAATTATTTATTACAGACATTCTTCATTTATAGTGTAAATGTATGAATTATACCTATATATATTTCTCATAAATTAGAACAATCCCTAGTTAGACTTACATTGTGTTACATGTACGGTAACTAGGTCTTTTTTCCTCGCTTTCCTGTAAAACTGAGCTACTTTAAATGCTACACAAAGCTGACCCTGCTGCACTTCTATTAACTCCTCATTCTGGAGAGATCCCTCATTCTTTGTAGCAGCTACTAAATCCAACAAGGGGTCTGGTTTAGGGATGTGCGCCGGACCATTTTTGCCGGATTTGGATTTGGATCTAATTCGTCGTCCGCCTTTGGATTTGGATTTGCCAAACTGCGGTGACTGGCTTTGGATTTGGATTTTTTTACAAAAATTGACAAAAAAAGCTAAAATCACATAAATTGAGCTTTTTTTCTCTTCTTAGAGTGTTATTAACCTCAATAACATTAATTTCCAGTAATTTACAGTCAATTTAGACCACTTCACAGCTTAAATTATACTTTTCACCATTATTGGCCAAAGGTTGCAGTGAGCTTACTGGTTACCAAGCATCAGAGCAGCGTCGCAGTGGCACAGACACCACAGTTTAAAGCACATCTATGAAACCTTGCCACACAGCAGTGGCAGAAATGAAAGGTAGTGCAAGATGGAATTGACCTTGGGCCCTGCCACCCACCCTTATGTTGGATATTAAAAAGGACATGCACATTTTAACAAACCAAGAATTTCAGTGACAGGGACTGCAACTTTACAGTCACGGAGCTTGTATACACACAGTGGGCTTATGCCCAGTCACAGAGCTTGTATACACACACTGGGCTTATGCCCAGTCACAGAGCTTGTATAGTATATACACACAGTGGGATTATGCCCAGTCACAGAGCTTGTATACACACAGCGGGCTAATGCCCTATTATGGAGCTTGTATATAGCCCAGTCACAGATCACACACAGTGGGCTTATGCCCAGTAAAGTTAAGTCAGGTTAGAAGTAACGAAACTGGATCAGAATCTCTATATACCCCTGCCTATACCTTTCTAAAATCCTTCCTATAAACCTCTAAGAATAACGCCAATTTGCGTACGCAGTCTGACCTCAAATAAAGACAGGAGTGGAATCTGTGGTTCCAAAGCACAAGTATTATTCAGGTAAAAGTTCAGTCAGTTACACGCAATTGATACATACACAATTTAGGTGTAAAAGGAAATAATACAGACCCAAGTACAGTATACATACGCTGCGCCTCCGGACACGGAGATAGGCATCAGTAAGAGACCCTCAGTTCATACATCATTCAGCATGGACTAAAAAAACAGTATCCAGGCACACATATTTATCCCCCCCAGACTAAAACAGCACACTGGGGAAGTTTCTTGCTGATGTCATTGGTTCCCAGAGGAGAAGCATATGTTACAGCACATTTAACAGGCTGGTTCAAATACACTCTCCCTGCCTCTAACAGCAGGGGAATCTTTCTAGTAACGCCCTCTGTAATATTCTAACATTTAAACATTTTGTTGTTTGAAAGTTCTGCGATCCATAACTTGAGTTTGCATGATGCGATCTCTCCACCGATAACACCAGGATGCTGTAAAAAGCGTACGCATCAGAACAAAACCAAACACAACTTGCTTATCATGTATAATACCTTAGTTATCAAATACCTTTATTTCTCAGCATTTAAACTAACTTAACCAACTTAAATCATACATTTTGATGCTTATTGAACCTTTTGAGTGAATATGAAATGTGTGGGTATTCAGGGTTTGGTATAAAGACTTATTAATATGTGTATGAAGAAGGGTGCAGTTAACTCTCACTGAGTGAACATTTTAGCAGTGTGACATGCTGGGCTAGATAGTTCTACATGCCTTCTGTCAGCAGCCCCCATTTGTCCTGTGTTCAAAGGGAAAAACCCATTTTGTTCTCCTAGACTCTTGTGTGAAATGCAAATGTATTATCACCTCAAGCTGTGAAGTTTGGGGCCATCCTGTCTAGGATTCAGACAAATCCAATTGTGTATATCAATGCCTGGATTATATTACAATTGCTACAATTTTACTTTATCTGCATCCAGGGATTCCCAATTTGTATGTAAAAATACCCATTGTCTATTTCTATTTACTTTTACTCAGAAAGCTTGTTTTTTTCAGTTGCCCTTGGTAGATTAACATTGCCATCTGTTCTTAGCTCCTGAGTTGTAACTTGAAATGATGCTGGTCATAAAATGGTGTCTTGCAGATTCTTGTTTCTAAAATGGAGTCTAGCTGCCATTTGCAAGATGGCATCGCGCACGCTTCAATTTTAAACTGATCTTGTCTCAGCTAATAATCCAGTTTTGACAGTCCACCCTTTGATAGCGAACAACATGCTATCACAATCTGCTATTTAATTTTAATTTATGCTTACATTTACATATTATTTAGTGTTATTCTGGGATGGCACTAGATGGTTCTTAATCCATCAATAATGTGTCTCTGGGTGGGGACATAAAACTACTATTATACGCACACCGCGGATCTTGGAAGATCACGCGACAGGTGTGGGAATGCACTAGTCTTATAATAGCAGTCTTGAAGGGGAATTGAGACTTTACATCATCTGAGGTGAATAACATTTCAATAATATATTCTATGCATGTCTAAATATTATACATTTAAATGATGGTACTTCCTAGCTCAGGGTTGTAATGCAGTTCTGTATCTACCTCGGTATACATATTATCATTTCTGACCACCATCATAGTTTCATTCCTTCGTTTCACTCTGTTTTTACATTTTCCACACTTCAACACAATAGGAACACACCAGACGCATATGCCAATTACTATGATGACAATCAGTATAAGGATCAAGAATTTGCCTATGCTGGCGATCACTTCCTGGACCCATTCCCCTAGACCTAAGAACCATTATACTGGGTTCAGCCATGACACACATTCTTCTATCTTTTCCCCTGCTTCAGCCACTGAAGCGTTATGGTTCTTACGAAATTCCCACTTTAGCTGCAGAATCTCATCCATCTTCTGCTCTATCACCTCCTTAGGGTCGCTGGTATCATTGGTGACATAAGTGGAACATTTTACTCCAAATTGGGTGGCTAACGTTACGCAATACCCTCCAGTAACAGCAGTTAAATAATTCAACACTAGCCTGTGTTGCACTAGTTCTTTCTTGTACGCTTGCAATTCTCTCCCTGTGTACCTGAATGTGTCATCGTACATCTCGGTGATATTATCTATTAATTTAGCAAGTTCCTGGATATATCTAAAATTTAATGTACCCCTAGCAATCTTGGTGGGATCCAGGGTGACTAAAACTTGGAAGCCAGTTGTCTCACTGATTAACTGAGCGGCTTTATGCATATCACCAGGTATCATATTTCTCTTGCCTCTGTGTTCAAATTGTGTGTGAAGATAGGGTGACGGTGTGTTTTTATGTATACCCAGCATTTCAACATTTGTGAGGGTCATAACTTCTGGAAGTATTTTTCCCAAATAACAACAATTACAATACTAAAATTGGTCAGAAACTCCCCTGATTGGCATTGCACTCCTCCTGACTCCACTCCATCAGCTCCGCCATCAGCTCACATCTCCTTTATCGGTCCCCCATCACAGACACTGAGTATCCCCAAACAGATCATCATGACAAAAACTCTGGAAAGAGAAAGAACTAGGATGACCACAGCAGACCACTCCATTGCTGGAAGCACTGATCTTCTCATTTCTTTAGCTCAGATATCTCACCGTCACCTTTTTAATCCTTCCGGCACAAGCTCGCAATCGACAGGTCCACGTTATCGGCCTTGTCTCTGCCTTTTATCTCCACCGGCTGGTTAACCTCCCCATAGTGAGTGGAATGGACCCACGTATCTTCCCCGGCCACCCTTTGAGGATGCTGTATTGTCAGATACGGACCTTTCCACCGATCAGTCAAACGACCTGAGCTAAAAAAAAAATTGGATCATAACAAATTCTTCCAGATTTGACATCATGACAGTTTGCATTAGACATGTTAGTTAATAACACTTTCAATTTTGGTTGTTCTCATTCATCTTCGTGAGACCCTGCACAGTAACCTCACTATCATATTTTCACATGAGGCTGCCTGTTTGAACAGTATCTCAAAGGGGGGGCAAATAAAGGAAAAGACAGTCTGGGATAATCTCAGTGTTGTTACCCATCATCTTACACATGTTCTTGGAAATGTCACCTGTAAAATAAGTCCACCTATCATTTTTAATAATTCTAGGGATATAGTATCTGCATACAGGTTCCTGCAATTAAATCTTGTTATTAATAGCTACTGTTCTAAATAATGCCTGTGCCACTGTTTTGGATAGTATTCCGAGTAGTCGACCTCAGCCTTGCATGGCTGCCGTTTATCCTCAGCAACCTTGTGTCCTATGAGTGGGAGATACAGCACAACCGTTTAATATCATTTAAACATGACCTAAAATACAACAATAAATCAACCACATTTTACATTAGAACAGATCCATTGATAGGTTGAAAAGATTATAAACAGTCATATAAGGCCTGGGAGAAGATACTGGGGTTACCTATGAACCCATGGGAAACTCGGGTTCCTGTGTGGTGTTCTTCATTTTGCAGTTCTTACTTATGTGTCCCACTTGGTGACAGTTAAAACATAATTTTGAATGGGGTGGATGAAAAGATTGCTGTGGGATTTGAGCAAGAGGGAAAGGTGGTGGGTATGGGTAAGGATAGGGAGGGTAAGGATATTGTGGGGGATATGAGTATGGGACCTGTGGTTGTGTATGATATGTGGGGTAAGGATGTGTTTGCTGTGGTGTGGGATTGGTGAGGACGTGTAATTGTTCAGGTGCAGGTGTGTGTGTGGGTGCAGGTGTGTCGGTTGGCTGTTATGTTATTGTCATTCCTTCCAGAGCTTGGATACTGACAGCCATTAGTTTTTCGCTCTGGGTCTCTCTCTTCTTTGTGATATTTTTAACATGTTCTATGGCAGACTGTATGAGGTTATGTATTGTGAGCTCCAGCCAGGTTGTGAGGTCTGAACCCGAATCTTTAAATCATCTTTTAGACCGTCCATGAGTACCGTGACTATCATTCCCCTGTGGTGAGTGCTATCTTTAATATCTTCTATCCCAGTGTACTAGGTGATAGCCTGCAGAGCCCGGTCACAATAGTCTTCTGCAGTTTCACTCTCCTTTTGTTTGATTGTGAAGATTTTGTTCCAGTTAACTACTACTGGAAAATATACACCCAATTGAGTCACAATGCGGGAAATGTTACCTTGGTTTACTTGGTCTGTTAAGGGAACGTCACCATCCAATACACAATCCGTGTTAAATTTTGTCACGTCGGTATTGCGTGGCAGACAGGCCCTTAACACCACATGCCAATCTTTATTAGTGGGCTCATGAGAACTACCCAAATTTCTCAAAAATCTTTGACATTTGGCTAGTTCCTTTTTGGAATCGGAGAAATCATTTATGATGGAATTTAGCTCTGCTCTTGTCCATGGACAATGCATTACCACTTCCCTCGTGGGCACTACACCGTTCACATCTGCATTTCCATTCGGAACAGTTATTGTCCGAATGGGATGCAGACCGGCAGCATTGCTACCTCTGACCTGGTTACCTGGCTGGGGGTTTAATCTGCTGCTGTTACGTATGGTATTAACAACTTCCTCTATGGGTGCAGAGTGTGTTAACACTTCCCTTGCTGTTACCGATGGAGATGACCGGCACCACCCGTGATTGTGGTGATGCAGCATCTATCATCTGCACAGCATGGGAAATGGCAGACATTACAATAGGCTCATCATCCACATCATAAACATTTTCTTTATAGTTGCTTAAGAGAGGGTACAAATTGCTTGTTACATTTTTATGGGTATTTTTGGTAACTGTACTTGCACCTCCATCCACGACGCTACCTTGCCACACGTGCGCGCCAATTTGCGGCTCGCCCGTATTGCAACTCAGTGTCGTGGATTTATTTTCTGGCAATGCGCTCGCAATGCTGGTTTGCGTCGTTTGCACATTTTTAAGCCAAGCATCCCCTTCATGCTGCCATAGTTTTAAACATTCAAAATATTTAACCTTTTTCTCTCGGGAGCGCATCAAACTGATGTGATCCCGGACATTGTCTAAAACATTTTTATCAAAACTACCAATTCTGAGAAACGGTCTAACACACTTCCTCATCATATTAAACCATAAATCACAATACCTTATTGCATAAGTACCGTACTTAGTATGCATAATACGACGGGCTGATCCAATCGGAGCCTCCATTAGCAGCACATCATTGCCTAACATTTCTACTGTTTGCATGGCTCCCATTTGGAGACAACTCCTACGCTTTTCAATAAAGATTTAAGCCGGTGAAAGACAATCAAGACACTTTCACTTACCTGTGGACGATTTAAGTCGGCGGCGCCCACACACCAGGATAAGATTTAGTAAGGCAACTTCCACACCTGGATAAGATTTGAAAAAGACAACTTCCACACCCGGATAAGATTTAGTAAGGTAACTTCCAAACCTATGAGAGTTTATATATCGGCTACTCTCATGCACCTCTATACAACAAAGACAACATGTACACCTGCTACTGTGTATAGAACGGTAAAGCTGCTTACCGAGCGGCTAGGCTAACCCTTGCACCTAGCCCTTAAGGATCATACGATACCCTTAACTTTGTTCAACAAGTATTCACTGTTACACACTTTTTTTTCCTGCGCAGAAAAATACACGTTTAACCCAGATATTGGTAATAGAAAAAAATGTAAACCTCAATGGCTTTGTTCAAACATGTGGCAGCAGAACCGGAAGTGCGTATACGCTATTGTGCGACCAGCCGCATACACATTAATGCGACTACCACACAACGGTATAATGACTTTTTAACTGCGTACGCAAAAATCGTTTAGTCCGCGAACGCAATACTGCGGCACCCCTCTAAACTCAAGCTTCTATCAACAGAGGAAAACAAACTTTTTCCTCTCTTGTCCCTGGATTCTAGTCAGCTTCCTTAATTCACACGGAAACGGATAGCGATCTTTCAGCACAAAGCGGTTGCAGGCAAACCCTGCATGTGGCCACTCCACCCTTTGCTGAAATATCGATGACCGTATGTACCATGTGAGCAGGTAAGTGACTTCTTTATGAGCCCCCAACTAACGAAACTGGATCAAAACCTCTATATACCCCAGCCTATACCTTTCTAAAATCCTTCCTATAAACCTCTAAGAATAACGCCAATTTGCGTACGCAGTCTGACCTCAACTAAAGACAAGAGTGGAATCTGTGGCTCCAAAGCACAAGTATTATTCAGGTAAAAGTTCAGTCAGTTACACGCAATTGATACATACACAATTTAGGCGTAAAAGGAAATAATACAGACCCAAGTACAGTATACATACGCTGCGCCTCCGGACACGGAGATAGGCATCAGTAAGAGACCCTCAGTTCATACATCATTCAGCATGGACTAAAAAAACAGTATCTGGGCACACATATTTATCCCCCCCAGACTAAAACAGGACAATGGGGAAGTTTCTTGCTGATGTCATTGGTTCCCAGAGGAGAAGCATATGTTACAGCACATTTAACAGGCTGGTTCAAATAGACTCTCCCTGCCTCTAACAGCAGGGGAATCTTTCTGGCAATGCCCTTTGTAACATTCTAACATTTAAACATTTTGTTGCTTGTAAGTTCTGCGATCCATAACTTGAGTTTGCGTGATGCGATCTCTCCACCGATAACACCAGGATGCTGTAAAAAGCGTACGCATCAGAACAAAACCAAACACAACTTGCTTATCATGTATAATACCTTAGTTATCAAATACCTTTATTTCTCAGCATTTAAACTAACTTAACCAACTTAAATCATACATTTTGATGCTTATTGAACCTTATGGGCGGAATTCAATTGATTTCGTGGCCCGCATCTCCCGTCTAAAGTGACAGGAGATCGCGGGCAGCTATTCAATTGTGCCAGCTTTTCACGCTGATCACGCCCATAGAGGTCAGGTTTAGCCGCGTAAAGCAGCTAAACCCGACCAAAGTGCTGGGCGCGATCGCGAAAAGTGATGTTTGGGCACCCAAACATGTCACTTTTCGCACATTTCAGCTCTCATCCCCCAGGGGCTGCGAGCTGAAATGTAGCGCTTGGCAGCTGATTGCGCCTGACAGGAGCAAGAATAGAATAGCTCCGTCGGGCGCGATAGGGGCTGGAAAGAATTGAATTCTGCCCTATGAGTGAATATGAAATGTGTGGGTATTCAGGGTTTGGTATAAAGATGTATTAATATGTGTATGAAGAAGGGTGCAGTTAACTCTCACTGAGTGAACATTTTAGCAGTGTGACATGCTGGGCTAGATAGTTCTACATGCCGTCTGTCAGAAGCCCCCATTTGTCCTGTGTTCAAAGGGAAAAACCTATTTTGTTCTCCTAGACTCTTGTGTGAAATGCTGTGAAGTTTGGGGCCATCCTGTCTAGGATTCAGACAAATCCAATTGTGTATATCAATGCCTGGATTATATTACAATTGCTACAACTTTACTTTATCTGCATCCAGGGATTCCCAATTTGTATGTAAAACTACCCATTGTCTATTTCTATTTACTTTTACTCAGAAAGCTTGTTTTTTTCAGTTACCCTTGGTAGATTAACATTGCCATCTGTTCTTAGCTCCTGAGTTGTAACTTGAAATGACGCTGGTCATAAAATGGTGTCTTGCAGATTCTTGTTTCTAAAATGGAGTCTAGCTGCCATTTGCAAGATGGCGTCGCGCACGCTTCAATTTTAAACTGATCTTGTCTCAGCTAATAATCCAGTTTTGACAGAAGATTGCACTAGTCTAGCACTACTACACTGTACACAGTAACAATACACTACACACTAACTCGTCCTCTCAAAATGGCGCCGAGACCCAGGCGCCGCACCTTTTTATAGTTGCCAAATGTCAGCCGGGTCTTGTGAGAATCAGATGTCGGCCGGGTGACGTTCGGGCCTCAAGGTCGAATCGGAGTCAGGCGGGAACATTCAGGTTACACCTGTTCTGAGCGGTTAGGATTCCTCAGAATCCGAACTGCTCATCTCTAGTCTGGTTCCTATATGTTCTCAGGTAAGGTACATACAGCTAACACACAAGTTCAACATTCATGATAAGCTTTAGGGCCATACAGTTGATATATAAAGTTGATTTTTTACATAAAATTATACAGAAACTGTATTTTCTGAATAAGTTTATGTATTGATCCTATGTACAGAAATCTTTCACAGAAATCTGTGGCAAAGTGCTAATTAGCAGATTGCAGTCCCCATAATTATCAATGGGGAGTACGATTTGACTCCTATGTACTAAACTCCAAAAAGCTAAGCTTTTCTGAGTTTAGCACCGGTAGTTTACACCATCTTAGGATGGTGTAAACTACTGTTTGTCTATGGGGTCTCCAGGAGCAGTAAAGAGAGCTTTTGATCTCTCCCCCACAGTCCTCGGCCGGCCCCGGAAGTGGACACTGTGCGCATGCGTAGTGTCAGCTTCCCCCTGGGAAGTATTTCACTTCTGTAAATTAAAGCTATACTCTGCAGGCATAAGATGATGCTTTAAATGATGAATATGACAATTTATCCATATCATGCAGGAACATTTTAGAGTGGTAACAATTGTACCGTTCTAATCGCAGCTGTCTCAGTTGTTTTCATTATATAAAACATTTTAACATTTAGTTTCTGTGGAACAATATTGTAAAAGGTGGTTCATTTCTTCCTTCTTTGTAAATATGGCCACCACCATGTGGTTTACACAAACTGCAGCCTCCATTCCACACATGGTTATTAATTATAACAAGCCTATTTGAACTATAATTGACCACTACAGGAATTCACAATAAACAGCATATCTTGCTGTTTATTCACAAACCACCATAGTGCTGTCTCACAGAATAAACATCACTCTTAACTAAAGCATTACAGCTTCATAACCTTTCTGTGTATACGAACAAAGATTCCACTATGAATTCCTTTCCTGCATGCTGCCCACAAAACACTACTCTATTTACAAATACAAGAACTATAAAACAGACTAGAGTACACTAGAGCATCTACTGCATGCAAAGTCCAATCCTTATAGGCTTACACATATAAACTAACTATTTTACATATCACTACATTATAAAAAAAAAATAATTAACCATTTCATTATCGAGGTCCATGTAAGCCAAATTACACATATTTACTATGCTATTAATCCATTTGTATGTTTCTATATACTTTGATACTTACTGTAGCATCTCTTCTGGTGTATTCAGGCACATCCTTGCGCTGGTCTCACTGTAGCAGAGTGAGTGAGTGTGCTCAGCTCTGTGTTCCTGTGAGAGTGTCCTCTGTGCCCCCGAGTACCTGAGTGAGATTAAATTTTCCCCATCCTCCTATCACCTGTGAGAAGTGGCTATTTCTTAGTCAACTGAAACTAGTGAGAGTGATTCTAACTTTTGTGTGTGTGAACATGGCAAGGTCTGTTGATATGGTAATCAATAGCTTGGTTTGTGAGATGGCTACATCTGAAGAAATATGTTAATTGACTAACCAAACTAGTTTCTGGACTCTGACTATAATGCCCATATTCTGTGACTATGTCTGTATAAGAATCTAATATTTAATATTAGATTCTTATCTGAGAATCAGTGTAGGGACTGGCTAGATGGGAATGACCATGAAGCGGTGGTCAGCTTAACAAATGATTGCAATATTTTGGAACCAACATTCCCTGTATTCAGAGGAGTTGCAGTTTGAAAACCATGTGAGTGGCGAGTTTGTATGATATTTTTTATGTAGATGGTGTGGTCACATACCAAGGGCACCCCAGATGGTTGAGTGCCGTGGATTAAGCCTGTTGTTTATTTAAATTTTGTGGTCACACTTGCTAGGGCACCCTGTTTTTCAAATGTAAGACAAACTTTTTTTTCTTTTTCCAGGTGCTTATTAACTGATATCCCTGGGTGTGGTCCTGTCTATTTAAGGCAGGACCCAGTTTCATGTTTAAAATGTATGCAAGCTTGAGCCAAAGGTGGCAGACCAAGATCATTTATCTGAGAATCAGTATAGGGACTGGCCAGATGGGAAGTTATATTTTATTTCTAAATTTAAAGAAGTGCACCAGAAAAAAGACAATCCTTTTCTTTCGTGTTTATAAGAACTTATTGTCTTTGGCAGCACCTCCACATAAAGAGATGAATTGTACATTGTGAATGAGAATCTGGGGTTTTTGTATCATTAATTGAGAAATACCTTTTTTTTATGGGATTTTATATGGGATTGGTGTACTGTAGTTAAGGGAGACTGTTTTAATCATCACCTCCCTGCACACACTGATATGTTGTATTATTTTTTTCAGGAGAGGGGACTGCACAGTGATATATGAGGAGGGTATAATATAGCTCCCAGCACCACTGTTATGTGGTATTATTATATAGAGGAGAGGGGTCTGCAGTGATATATGAGGAGGTACTATGCTGGGAGCTCCTCAAATGTGCCTTTGATTTGTGGGAATAAGTTTTGTTTTGAGTATTCTGTCACAACTTCCAGAAAGTTTTTTTTAAATCTGCTTTGTCTTCTTATAACATTTATTGATGTATGATCTGATGGGCCTGACTATATGTTCATTGCATAAATATAATGCCATCATATTTGTGCTTGATGCAGTGGTGTAACTAGGGTCTTCGGAGCCTAGGGCAAATTTAAGATTGGAGCGCTCCCCCTTCTACAAGTTTAGCGTGCAAATGGGCATGGTCAAACAAAAGGGGCATGGCTACTGAAAATGGGGTGGGCCAACATGACATGCCACCAATTTCTTGTCAGTCTGGGAACATTCCTTTCCATTCCATATTCACCTAACCTATACGGTGGTTTCTCACAATGTGGAACCTCTGAAGTAAATCCTCCCTGTGACAATGGCGTCTTCAGTCGGTATTCAATATTCATGTAGGTCACATCATCCGGAAGATGCCCGTTTATGTAGGAATTTTAACAAGGTCATCATTATACGATAGCGGTTCAACCAGACTCCTTCCCCTTGTGTAACTTCCTTCCCCCTGCGTCTCTCAGCCATACCATCATCTCACTGCATGATCTCTTAGCCACACCATCATCTCCCTCCATGTCGTCTCTTCTTAGCCGACACCATCGCCCCCCCTTCATCAACTCTCAGCACACCATCACTCCCCCCCACGTTGTCTCTCAACACACACACACTGACACAGATACACACAGACATATACACACACTACCATAGATACACACTGACACATACACACGCACACTGATAATACACATACATACACACTGACACATATACATACTTACACATATACACACACACTATATATAACACACACTATATATATATATATATATATACACACACAAACACTGACACACATATACACACACACACTGATACATACACCATGACATATATGCACACACAAAGCCTATACAGAGACACTTACACACACACAAAGCCTATACAGAGACACTTACACACACACTGAAATCCTATACAGACACACTTACACACACGCACGCATATACATACACACAAACACTGACACATACACCTTGACACATATACACACACACAAAACCCATACAGACACACACACAAAGCCTATACAGACACACTTACACACACAAAGCCTATACAGACACACTTACACACACTGAAAACCTATATAGACACACTTACACACACAAAGCCTAAACAGACACCCTTACACACACACAAAGCTTATACAGAGACACACACACAAAGCCGATACAGACACCCTTACACACACCCACAAAGCCTATACAGACACCCTTACACACACTGAAGCCTATTAACAGACACCCTTACACACACACTGAAAGCCTATACAGACACCCTTACACACACACAAAGCCTATACAGACACCCTTACACACACACAAAGCTTATACAGAGTCACACACACAAAGCCTATACAGACACCCTTACACACACCCACAAAGCCTATACAGACACCCTTACACACACTGAAGCCTATACAGACACCCTTACACACACACTGAAAGCCTATACAGACACCCTTACACACACAAAGCCTATACAGACACCCTTACACACACAAAGCCTATACAGACAGACTTACACACTTACACACACAAATGCAGCCAGCAGCCCCCCACATAAAAAAATGAACACCCCCTCCCCTCCCGCAGCAGCTTAGCCATCCAATACACCCCCCCTGCGGCAACTGAGTTTTGCCATACAATTCCCCCCTACACAACCCATGGCAGTCTAGCCATCTAATACACCCCCCCAGCAGCAGTTTAGCCATTAGCCACCCCCCCTCTCCCCAAGAACTTACCTGTGGTGAGCGGGCAGTGGCAATGGAGAGCGCCGGGGAGGGAAGATTCACTCCTCACCTGGCGCAGATGGCAGCTCTAGTCCAGGACTCCAGCAGGTCAGGAGGAGGATAGAGCTGGTAGGAAGGCTGCCTTGGAGGGGCTGCGAGCCTCTGCTGCAGTTCTACAGGCAGCTAAGCCAACAGCAGGCTAGCAGGCACACTTGCCTGCTCGTTGAAAAGCAGATTCAGGACACAATGGTGGTGGGGGGAGGGCGTGCGGGTACGATGCCCTGGCTGGTAGCGCCCCCCTTTGCAGAGCTTGCCATGGCACCCAGGGCACGTGCCCCACTCACCCTGGCCTAGTTACGCCACTGGCTTGATGCTCTGGGACAGAAAAGTGTGTGTGGAGGGATGGAGCAGAGAAGTGAGAGGCAGATAGAGCAGAGCACAGGGGGAGGATGGTGGGCAGAGCACTTTTACTAATAAATATAATATAAAAAGGGAGGGGTTAATGGCATCTCCAAGGGTGGGGGGGTAGAGTGGCTAGGGGGTGAGTTCCATAACCTCTCTAGGACCACTTTAAGCACTGCGGTTAGGGGCAGGGACAGACAAACCAGCACCTTCCTCCACCTTCCTGTCTCCTCTCTCTCCCCTCCCCCTCTCCTTACTTCAGTTTGGGCCAAAGGTAAGGCAGGTGGGTGAGGTTTTATGCTCTGTACTGTGCAGGGTGCCTGGTGCCCTACATGCCTGTGTGCCATGCTTAATGGTTGGATAGGGGGAGGGATAGGGTTAGACACTAGGGGGAGGGTCTGGGTTAACCTGCGGGGTGGGAGGGTTAGGATAAGAAGGAGGGTTAGGATAAGGGTTATAATGCTTACAGAAATTTGTCAGGATTTTGACTGTCAGGATGTCGCTGTCGGTATTCTGACCATGCATTCCCAACCCTCCTGCAGAACGTTCCTGCATCAAAGAGAAGTTACATAAAAAATTTCTCATTCTCTTCCCTGGAACTCCGCAAATGTTATAAGCATTTGTGTTAGGGTGCTATTAAAATGCTGGCATAGAACATTTGTTTGGGAATGATAAGGGCTAATATTAATTTTTTTTTACAGAGATTTTACATTAGGGCAAACTGGGTACCCTGATCAGTTAACATTTTCTTTGGGAATCCTACACTGGAAAACATTGTTAGAAGGGCTTCAGCTACCATATCTGCTTGTATGGAAAAGAAAGCCACACTTTTTGGGTACCTGGTGGCATAGGGGAAGCATTAGGGTTAGTATACTTACCTATTGGGTCGGGATTGTGACTGTCAGGATGCTGCTGTCGGTATTCTGACTGCTGGCATCCAACCACTGGGATCCCATACCCAACCCATAAAAGCTATTAGCACTGTATGCATTTAAAATATTTTAAGCATTGAATTTGGTCTCTAGTGAATTAGGGCCTGATTTACTACCATTCACAACTTCGATTACATACACAATCGGTGGATTGTTGCATTCTGCGCATATGTACATACACAGTGCGCGTGCATGAACAAGCCACTATGATCAAGACTGCGATCACAGTGACTACACAGATCCATCGCAGAATGATAGACAGGAAGTGCTGTTTGTGGGTGGTGATGGTTGGAAGAACGCAGGCTGGTCAAGTCAGGGCCATCGAGAGGGGCCCGGATGTCAGCGATGTTGATGTCAATGGAGAGACAGCACCGCCGGTCACGTGGCAATCAGAGCTTGCAGACCAGTGGCCAATCAGCAGTGGCTGCTCCTGATTGGCTGCCGGTCCATGAGCTCCGATTGACTCATGTCCGACACCAGATTCAAGTTGCGCTGGCGATTTCTGTCTATGTCCACCGCTGCCTGCCAGTGTTCCAGCTGTAATTAGTTGGTGGCCTGGCCCCAAATCCACACCTGCTGGCTGCTGATGGCACTCAGGAGGAGGCGAGAGGCTGCTGGAGGGACATGGGGAGGTGAATTGCTGGGGGGAGCATAATGTGTAAGGGGCACTACTATTGTTTCGAATAAAGTGTTATATGGGGCACTACTATTATGTGGCATATTCAATTCCAGTCGAAAGGTCCCGTCCTTTTTGCATGTCAAACTTTTCGCCTCCATCGCTGGTTTTCAATGCGAAAATTTATTGTGCGCTTGTTTGTTTTTCCCCATATTCAATTCGAAATTGGCAAAAATGGGACGCGGCGAAACTCTTAACATGTGAAAAGTACTGTAAGTTTTGGTGAAATAAGGCTGACACTCCCCAAAAGATGCACTGACATTGGGGATCTGCTGAAGGTATTTTGGGTAGTTAAATGCTCTCAATAGCTGCTATTTCACGTATTTGCATAAGTGGTGAAGAATAGCATTTAGCAGTGTTTTTTGTTGAAAATAAGTAGTCCCAGCAAATTTGGGGTACCTGAAAATGGGTGCAAGCATATTTTTACGTTTCTAAAGTGAAGTTTAAAATTTTTTTAAATAACCACCTGCCGCAAGCACCTGCAAACTTAAAAACACCTGGGGCATACTTGGGTACCCCCCTGGAGTCTATTTTGCTAGTTTTTATTTTTTGTCCCCCAACTTTGAACTATTTTGACCCCAAAATGAAAATACTTTTTTGGGGTGATCTAAAGAATTTTTTTAACTTTTTTTGACGCAGTTTATCTTTGGAGGACTGTTCCAAGGCTGCAGGGTGGTTTCTGCAGCTTTGCACCCCAAAACCCAAATTCTACACTTTTTTTCGGCACCTACTGTATTCTTAGGCCAAACTTTTTTGCAGGTCCCATTGCATTGAGTTTCCGCACCGGCGAAAAGTCTTCAGAATTGAATACGGAGGAAACTTTTTGCATAGCAAAATTACGTCACCCGATATACTTTTCCATGGAAAATGGCTTTTCATGTCTAATTGAATATGACCCATAATCTGTAAAGGGCATTACTGTGTGATTGGCTGCATTGGGGGCATTTTTTTACTGTGTAGTGTAAGGGTTACTTCTGTGTGGCATAACATGAATGTGCTCTGTGTGGAGGCAAATGTATGTGATTTTTGGCCTCTGGGGGTCGCTATGTGGCCCACAAACTTCTAACTACACCCTTACATGCAAACACAGAGGCTCTGGATTTAATAGGAATTTATATGAGTCTACAAGTTTGCTCAGACTGAGGTTAAAAGGATACTTTTGTAGCTTTCTGACAGACTGCCAATTTCCACTGGAGCCAGCTCCCGAACCTGTGTAATGTAAGTGTGTCTCCATTTTTAGGGATTGTGTGACAGTGTGTGGTCCTGACGAAGTTCAAACCTAGGCAAAAACCTAATCCTGGTCAAACTACACCACTAAGCCAAATTTAGTGGAGCTAAGTCCAAAACGCTGGCCTGATGGACAGACAGACATGCTTTTTCACTTATTATATAGATTATAGAATGAATAAATATAAAACAGCTCTGCAGCAATAAAAAGGAATTGGGGGTGAGGTATGACTGCAACACCACCAATATATAAACAAATAAAAAACAAATGCACTGACATGAATATATTTTTTAATCACTGTTCAGATTTGATCACATAAAATGAGACTGGCATATATCTATTAATAAAAAAGCTAGATTTTATTGAACAGACAAATGAAACATGCTACAATATTAAATACAGCAACCTTAGATAACAATGTTTTAATTTTAGTAGCTGCTATTTGATTCTTTATGGTAGCAGTCATGTCTGAAATTAAAAAATAGCTGTGTGCTTAAGAATATTTTATAATCACTTGTATTTGCATACCAGTCAATTGTGGATCACACAAATAATCCCAATAAATTGGAAACAGTGTCTATATTATAAATATACCTGCACCGGATTTACTCCGGAACAAATTATTATCCAAACATTGGGATAAATTAAGGGATAAATTTACTATGCTGCGGATTTATATTCAATGTCATCCGAGATCAATCTCAGATGATATCATCAGTATTCATGTGTTTCATGAATCCATTATGTATGCATCTGTGTGTCAAAAAATAAACACAGATACATGGATGGATCGGTAAGATCCATCTGTGCTTCTGTGTTTAAAAAGATGATCAAGGCTTTGGAGGCCAAGTACCGGATTGTGCTAAATACAGGGACAGATGATGTAGGGGTCCCCTGTATTAAGCACAACCAGCACCAGGCTATTCATAATCAGCCCTGCTTGCCAAAATACAAGGGACAAATTATGTAGGGGTCCACTGTATTTAACACAACCAGCACTGGGCTCTGATTCGGTCCTGGTTATGTACATACAGGGGACACAAAATGTAGGGGTCCCCTGTAATTTCCATAACCAGCACCAAAGCATTACCCCTGACCGCTAGTCAGCCCACCCAGACCTGGGGAGCTGGGTACCCTTCCCAATAAAGGGGTCCCCCTATCCAGGTCACCCAGGCCTAGGCTGTTAGGCCGGGGCTATCTCCGACACCCCTGGAGTGGTGGGTGCTGGGTTGATTATGTAAAGTGTGGTGCGACTGAAAAAGTTAAAAATATTATATTTGAAGTAGAACTACAGGTCCCAGCTAGCCTCCCCCACATGCTGGTACTTGGAGAACCACAAATACCAGCATGGGGGGGCATTACGGGCCAGCTGGTACCTGTAGTTCCACTGCAAAATAAAAACGTAAAAAGAAACAGAGCTCACACACCGTGAAAGTAAAATTTTAGTAAAACTTACATGCACACAAATGCACACTCACTATCTAAAATACTCACTCACCTCTCCCTATGCGTGGATCATATTTAGGCATGCATAGGGTTTGGCAAAACAACAAGGCAAAAATACTTATTCTTATTTAATGCTATTTAGAATTATGCCAATATCTTATTTAATGCTATTTAGTGATATTTAGAATAATGCTGCTGATAGTGATATGTATATGCGGTTTGTATTTTGTAATGGAGTGTTACTTATAGATGTGGCTTTTATTATATAGATCATCATCATATCATGTAAATATATATATATATATATATATATATATAATTATGCAATCATCTCCCGACGACGCAGAAACACTCTCCAGACTTAGTTTGTAGTTGCAATATTAATCAGCTTTATTATGCATACCAAATGAATTTGCAGACATTTCGGTTCTTACTGAACCTTTATCAGGGCATCAGTATTCTTAACATAAGGGTTTAGTTAACTAAAGTATAAGTAAATACAATAACATCAGCTGATGGTCTAACAGGTCCTCTCTTGTGGACTCAATATTTAGGAAATCAAATATCAATAGATGATAAACAACAATAGTTAATTATACACAGAAAAAGTACCTAGTCTGTGATCCATACTAGTGTATGGATATCAATCTATTGTACATTTATTGCATATCTGCACTCATTGTATAATGCCCAACATAACTATTTCTACTAGTGGATTCCTAAATGGGTTATAGTGACTGGCTGTGCAGTTTGTCAATAGATATCTGGCATGGTTACACTCAGACAGTAGCTTGATACATATAAGTGATATTAGCCAATGGCAGTACAGGTAATGTAATAACCATATCTTTTTAATGTGTACTAGCAATAGATGGCTAATGGTAATATACCCACAGCTGACTGTCTCAATGCGCAGCTTAATGTCAGCTGCTGCTGTGCGTAGTAAAGGTATGTCTTACCTGCTTGTCATGACTCTCTATGGTGGTATGCCGTCCTGCTGCTGGATCAGTATGGGGCTCTGCTGCCGGTATAAATACCCGCCTACCGGAAGTGCATCACTCGTGCCTGGCCGAAACCGGAAGTGCACGCGCACTCAGTAGTTGGCTTACTAAGTTGCTGGTTATTACTCAGCGGGGGGTGCGGATGAATAGATGTATGTGTGTGGTCTTAGGAACAGCGCCGTAGTTGGGTTTCTATTAATATACAAGAAAATACTCTGTATACCCGGAAGTGGGGCATATAATCCCGATAACCGGAAGTGGGGCATATCACCTTTTCAGCAGGAAGTGGGGGCATGCCTATTGAGAGTGTGCTCAGCCTTAGTATAATAGGTTTATTATACATACAAGTAAATAGTATGTAGTGTAATAATGGTAAGTAACATATATATACTAATGTGTGGTTGTTTATACATAAGAAGGCACATATAATACCATATGTTGGTGGTAACAAGTGATAATGTGCTAGTATGATTAATATGCTGGGTGAGGACCTGTGGCCAGTTTTAGCTTTAGTGATAGACTTCAAACACATTATTGTAAAGAGGGTACTTCAGTGTAATCAATATATATTAGAGATTGAAAAATAAGAAATAAAGATGATATATATACTTAAAGGAAAATATTAAGAGGGCAGTACTCATTAAGTCCATGAGGGGCAGCAGTGTCCATCTTATAGATCCAAAGACTTTCTTTTTTTCTTTAGGCTGGATATTCTGTCCCCTCCAAATTCAGATGGTGGTACCCAATCTATTAGTTTACACTTGAGTGATGATACTTGGTGTCCCCTGTAGAGGAAGTGACGTGCTACTGGTTTATCTGATTGACCTGTAGATAATGCTGCTCTGATAGATGCTCTATGGTTGGCCATCCTTTCTCTGAGGTTTCTGGAGGTTAGTCCCACATAATATAGGCCACAAAGGCATATTAGTACATAGATCAGTATTCCACCAATTATTAAGAATGAGGAGGAGAGAAATAGATCTCACACTACATGGGCAGTTCCTATCTGAATACCATAGGAATAAACAGATACCAAGAGGTTTTAGAATCAATAACATGCCAACTATCGCAGGAATAATCCGGTCTTCTGCAGTAGGTGGTGTAGTGTCCTAAACAAGTGTTCTCTTGACCTCATCATCCTAGTAGTGGAATAGGTAGGACAAGAACTAAAGAAAGTTAAAACTGAGTTGGAACAATTCCCCATGTTCAGCATTAACATCCTGAAGGAAGATAAAACAACAAATTGGCTGGAACGCCTAAATACCCAGGTAGAATCCTATAGAAGAGAACTTACAGCATTTAAAAGAAAGAAACTAACTATAGTATCTACAGACTACTAAAACCACACAGTATATAGGTGGCTACTTGGAGATACATCAGGAGCAACATGAAACCAAAAATCCAACAGACCCCCCCTCAGGAGGAGTAAACAAGTATACCCCACTTGATACAGCATCCTCGGGGACCACCTCTGACATGGATAATCTAGAGACAAGACCACCACACACTTTTTTAGGGAGAAGTATGACAAGAGACGAAAATCCAGTAATTTTACCAAACGCAGACCCTATCCAAGGAGAGGCAGTTACTCACGCAATGAGAAAAGGAAAAGGCAGAAGGCTATAAATGTAGTCTTTAACCTTTCAGACTACAAATTAACAGATACAGAATACACACTGCTCGCCAGAGGCTTAACGTTTGTACCAACTAATAGACATGATGCATTTAAATGGACAATAGAACATTACAAGTTTGGCAGAAAACTTTGCCTCAAGGAACACTTTAAAGACACCAACCCGGGCAGGGATCAAAATACCAATCCTTTCAAGAAACCATGGAAATTTGACCCCCCCCTCAAGTAACGCCAGCATCAAAACTTATCTTCGACTTATTACCCAAGAAGTAACAGAAAATAAATCATCCAAATATTTCAATAATTTGACCAATAGTGAGATACAAGCACTAAATAATCTTTGCAGGAATGAACAAGTAGTCATAAGGCCTGCAGACAAAGGGGGTGCAGTAGTGGTCCAGAATTGGAAGGATTATGATGAGGAGATAACAAAACAACTTAGTGACACAACTGTATATCAGCGCATTGGGTACAACCCAATGGCAGAAATACAATCAAAGGTCGAAGGGATATTAAAATAAGCATTATCAGCAAGATGGCTGGATGAAGATACATACGCCTACCTCCTTCAAAGTAACCCTAGATGTCCCATCATATACACTACACCCAAGATCCACAAAACCCTTGACAAACCACCAGGGAGACCGATAATTTCGTCCCAAGGATCAATTTTACAGCCTTTGGTGGTGTACATAGACTACTTCCTACAACCCCTCGTCCAACAAACAGCCAGTTACATCAGGGACATGGGAGATCTCATAACGAAACTCGCAGGTATCAATATTGATGGTGATGTGTTCCTAGCAACTATGGATGTATGTTCCCTTTATACTATTATTCCACACTCTGAAGGGCTTGCAGCCATGGAACAGGTAATACAAGGGACCCAAATCCACCAAGCCCCCACAAAATTC
Source organism: Taudactylus pleione (assembly GCA_031769625.1). NCBI lineage: Eukaryota > Metazoa > Chordata > Amphibia > Anura > Myobatrachidae > Taudactylus > Taudactylus pleione. The sequence continues at coordinate 1,157,036 of JAUIMM010000334.1, forward strand.
CTACTGGATTTAGCAGAATTGGTCCTCCGTAACAACCACTTCAAGTACAAAGAAGAATACTACCTCCAAAGTTCAGGCACAGCAATGGGGTCAAACCTAGCACCAGCCTATGCAAATCTGTATATGGCTAAATATGAAAACGAAGTGATACTGCCTAAATACAGTGAGTGCATATTATTATTTTTGAGATTCATCGATGATATCTTCCTAATATGGAATGGGTCAGAAACCACCTTCGTAGAAATGGTTACACAACTCAACCAACTTGAACATCCTGTAAAATTTACCTACCACATTGATGCCAACAAAGTGGACTTTCTAGATGTAACGATATTCCGTGTGGGCAAAAAACTAGGTCACACCCTTTACCGAAAACCTACAGACAGAAACTTGTTCCTAATGTCTTCGAGTCATAGCTTACCTATTTCTCAATACCTCAGAGTATTACGTAATAACACAGACATGAATAATACGAACACGCAAATATTAGAGATGACAGCAAGACTTCAAGAAAGAGGATACTCGAAATCCCTTTTGGACAAATGCCTGAACAAAGCTAAGCAAAAGATAACCAATCCCACACAGAGGCCAACAAATAATGGGTGACTTACATATGTGACTGAATATAACAACACCACTTCACAGATAGAAAAAGCGGTCAAACGACATTGGCCCATCATTAAAACAGATCTGAAACTACCATTTCGTGACATACAAGCACCAATGATGGCCTACAAGAGAGGAACCAATCTCAAGCAACTCCTATTATGGCCAACACTTAATCCGGAAGCGGGAGAATCCGTCATCAAGACAATGCAGAAAAAAACAGGGAGCTACCGGTGTGGGGGCTGCACCACATGCTGCTCCATGATCACTGGTCCCACTGTGGCCCACCCCTACACAGGGAAAGCAATAAAAATCAAGTGGAAATTACATTACAGAATGGACCATCTGATCTATGTACAAATATGCCCTTGTGGCCTATATTATGTGGGACTAATCTCCAGAAACTTCAGAGAAAGGATGGCCAACCATAGAGCATCTATCAGAGCAGCATTATCTACAGGTCAATCAGATAAACCAGTAGCACGTCACTTCCTCCACAGGGGACACCAAGTATCATCACTCAAGTGTAAACTAATAGATTGGGTACCACCACCTGAATTTGGAGGGGACAGAATATCCAGCCTAAAGAAAAAAGAAAGTCTTTGGATCCATAAGATGGACACTGTTGCCCCTCGTGGACTTAATGAGTACTGCCCACTTAATATATTCCTTTAAGTATATGTATAATCTTTATTTCTTATTTTTCAATCTCTAATATATATTGATTACACTGAAGTACCCTCTTTACAATAATGTGTTTGAAGTATATCACTAAAGCTAAAACTGGCCACAGGTCCTCACCCAGCATATTAATCATACTAGCACATTATCACTTGTTACCACCAACATATGGTATTATATGTGCCTTCTTGTGTATAAACAACCACACATTAATATATATATATGTTACTTACCATTATTACACTACATACTATTTACTTGTATGTATAATAAACCTATTATACTAAGGCTGAGCACGCTCTCAATAGGCATGCCACACTTCCGGTGGACATGTAAACATGCCCCACTTCCTGCTGAAAAGGTGATATGCCCCACTTCCGGTTATCGGGATTATATGCCCCACTTCCGGGTATACGGAGTATATTCATGTATATTAATAGAAACCCAGCTACGGCGCTGTTCCTAAGACCACACACATACATCTATTCATCTGCACCCCCCGCTGAGTAATAACCAGCAACTTAGTAAGCCAACTACTGAGTGCGCGTGCACTTCCGGTTTCGGCCAGGCACGAGTGATGCACTTCCGGTAGGCGGGTATTTATACCAGCAGCAGAGCCCCATACTGATCCAGCAGCAGGACAGCACACCACCATAGAGAGTTATGACAAGCTGGTAAGACATACCTTTACTACGCACAGCAGCAGCTGACATTAAGCTGCGCATTGAGACAGTCAGCTGTGGGTATATTACCATTAGCCATCTATTGCTAGTACACATTAAAAAGATATGGTTATTACATTACCTGTACTGCCATCGGCTAATATCACTTATATGTATCAAGCTACTGTCTGAGTGTAACCATGCCAGATATCTATTGACAAACTGCACAGCCAGTCACTATAACCCATTTAGGAATCCACTAGTAGAAATAGTTATGTTGGGCATTATACAATGAGTGCAGATATGCAATAAATGTACAATAGATTGATATCCATACACTAGTATGGATCACAGACTAGGTACTTTTTCTGTGTATAATTAACTATTGTTGTTTATCATCTATTGATATTTGATTTCCTAAATATTGAGTCCACAAGAGAGGACCTGTTAGACCATCAGCTGATGTTATTGTATTTACTTATACTTTAGTTAACTAAACCCTGATGTTAAGAATACTGATGCCCTGATAAAGGTTCAGTAAGAACCGAAACGTCGGCAAATTCATTTGGTATGCATAATAAAGCTGATTAATATTGCAACTACAAACTAAGTCTGGAGAGTGTTTCCGCGTCGTTGGGAGATGATTGCATAATTATATATATATATATATATATATATATATATATTTACAGTGTATCTGTAAAGTATTCACAGCGCGTCACTTTTTCCACATTTTGTTATGTTACAGCCTTATTCCAAAACTGAATAAATTCATTTTTGTCCTCAAAATTCTACACACAATACCCCATAATGACAAAGTGTAAAAAAATTTTTTGAGATTTTTGCAAATTTAATAAAAAAAACGAAGACATCACATGTACATAAGTATTCACAGCCTTTGCCATGAAGCTCAAAATTTGGCTCAGGTGCATTCTGTTTCCACTGATCATCCTTGAAATGTTCCTACAGCTTAATTGGAGTCCACCTGTGGTAAATTCAGTTGGTTGGACATGATTTTGAAAGGCATACACCTGTCTATATAAGGACCCACACTTGACAGTGCATGTCAGAGCACAAACCAAGCATGAAGTCCAAGAAATTGTCTGTAGACCCTCGAGACAGGATTGCCTCGAGGCACAAATGTGGGAAAGGGTACAGAAAAATATCTGCTGCTTTGAAGGTCCCACTGAGCACAGTGGCCTCCATCATCCATAAATGGAAGAAGTTCAGAACCACCAGGACTCTTCCTAGAGTTGGCTGGCCATCTAAACTGAGCTATCGGGGTAGAAGGGCCCTAGTCAGGGAGGTGACCAAGATCCAGATGGTCACTCTGTCAGAGCTACAGCATTCCTCTGTGGAGAGAGGAGAACCTTCCAGAAGGACAACCATCTCTGCAGCAATCCACCAATCAGGCCTGTATGAAAGAGTGGCCAGACAGAAGCCACTCCTTAGTAAAAAGCACATGGCAGCTCACCTGGAGTTTGCCAAAATGCACCTGAAGGACTCTCAGACCATTATGAGACAAAGATTGAACTCTTTGGCATAAATGCCAGGCATTCTGTTTGGAGGAAGCCAGGCACCGCTCATCACCAGGCCAATACCATCCCTTTAGGGAAGCATGGTGGTGGCAGCATCATGCTATGGGGATGTTTTTCAGTGGCAGGAACTGAGAGACTAGTCAGGATTGAGGGAAAGATGAATGCACCAATGTACAGACACATCCTGGATGAAAACCTGCTCAAGAGCGCTCTTGACCTCAGACTGGGGCGACAGTTCATCTTTTAGCAGGACAACGAACCTAAGTACAGAGCCAAGATATCAAAGGAGTGGCTTCAGGACAACTCTGTGAAAGTTCTTGAGTGGCCCAGCCAGAGCCCAGACTTGAATCCAATTGAACATCTCTGGAGAGATCTGAAAATGGCTGTGCACCGATGCTTCCCATCCAACCTAATGGAGCTTGAGAGGTGCTGTAAAGAGGAATGGTTGAAACTGCCCAAAGATAGGTGTGCCAAGCTTGTGGCATCATAATCAGAAAGACTTGAGGCTGTAATTGCTGCCAAAGGTGCATCAACAAAGTAAGGAGCAAAGGCTGTGAATACTTATGTACATGTGATTTCTTAGTTTTTTTTTTTCTTATTAAATTTACAAAAATCTCAAAAGACCGTATTACAGGTTGTCATTATAGGGTATGGTGTGTAGAATTTTGAGGACAAAAATCAACTTGTTCCATACTGTGAATACTTACTGGATGCACTGTGTATGTGTGTGTGTGTGTGTGTGTGTGTATGTGTGTGTATATAATATATATATATATATATATATATATATATATATTTCTTTTTTTTTCCTCTCTCTCTCTCTCTCTCTCTCTCTCTCTCTCACACACACATATATGTAAACAATAATGGTGATCAGTGCTGATCTGAGTGTCAGTCCAGACATACCTAAAGTCTTTCTTTGTCCCACACATACAAAGAAAGACACACTCCTCGTATATTTGAGTGGCAGCTTCAAAGTTTCCAGCAGGGGACCGTTGCTCAAAAAGTACAATAAATGCATGTTCAAAAAAAGATGAAACAATAGCGCCCTCTAGTGAGTCAGCTTGTAACAACCAGTGTTCGATTCCAGAGTAACACCAGAATGTTTTCAGAATCATAAAATAATACATAAAATGCATTAGTAGTATGAATACAAAGAAGACTTGCGCTGCTGATGTATAATAGATCACTGTTTATTAATAGATTCCAAAGTGGAATATCAAAGTATAAAATGCACAATAAATTATATGTGGTAAAAATTAGTTATAAAGTAAGAGAAGATCTATAAAAATAAATAAGTAGGAACACGTATTGAGAATGAATCCAAATAAACAGATATACAGATTCAAAATGAAACCATGACATGAAACAATGTATTGTTTCTTTAAAAAAGAAAAAAAAAAAAAAACAGCTGGTGACTAAAAAAAAAAAAATAAATAAAAAAAAAAATGATGGAAGTTCCTTATAATTAAGAAGTATGCCTCCTTGGCACAACAGAGTCTATTAGGATATGAAGATAATCCCTAAATAAGGGTGCAAATCCTCAATATGCACACTGTAAGTTTACCTCTGTATATGAGTACAAAAATGCAAATAATGGAGGATATTTTAGAAGGTAATAGGCCCCCTTAGCACAACATAGTCAGTTGAAAGTTAGAATATATTCCCTTTAATTGGGCACAGTTCCTCAATTGGTACACAGAATGTTCACCTTAATGTAAAAATGGTGAGTATATACTCACAGTGAGAAAGATGGAACTTAAATAGTACCTACATCAGGCACAAACTTCAATGTATATGGTCCCGTAGATAATGGACAGGAAACAACTCACAGTTAGATGAATAAGTCCTGGAGTGTAGGTATAGCTGTGTATCCCCGGTATACAGCACGGACTTGTAAATTCTGCGCTGTAGATGAAGCGCGTGTAGTAGCAAACGACTGTAGAATGAAGCACTAGATCTATCCGAGCATCCTCGGAGATCAGTGAAGGTTGGATCAACCGTGCTGGAGTCCGGTGTAGGTCCAGAAGGGACAGATAGATGACGTGGTTCCAAGTATACCACTAACTATGAAAAATCTATTTCATGCAAAGAACACCTTATATACTGTAGGTGCAAATAATATAATAAGAATAGTGCAGTGGCACGTCCCACAAATTAATATATAGATAGTGCAAAAACAATCAATAGTGTACTAGTGTTTATTCACAACAAACATATAAAGTGCACAGTGCTTGTGCAATATTTCAATGTAAACATCCAGGCAAGTATAACCAAAAACCATAAATAAAACAAAAGATATGGTAAGAACTTACCTTTGTTATCTCTGTTTATACGAAGTCCTTAAAGTCCCCAGGGATACCTTGGGGTATAGGCTTGGCTCCGCCATGGGCACCACACAGTTAAGTCTTTCATCCCAGGATGCACCGGGCCCCCTCCTATACCCCGCACCCTGGCCAAAGCACCTCAGTTGTGGTATCAAACCCCAGGCCAGAGGAGAGGAAAAAGAAGAAGAAAGTCTGGAACACACAAGATTCACATTCTCTCAGAAAAAAAGGAACAGAGATAACAAAGGTAAGTTCTTACCATATCTCTTGTTTTCTACTCCAGGGTCCTTAGGGATCCACAGGGATACCTTGGGGATACCCAAAGCAGTATACTTCAAGGGAAGGGACGCTCCTGTGCCAAAAGGAAAACCTGCCACCTGAAGAAAGCATCCTGAGAAGCAAAAGTGTCAAATGCGTAATGCCTGACAAAAGTATGGACAGAGGACCACGTAGCCACCTTGCAAAGCTGAACAGCCGAGGAGCCACGTCGAGCTGCCCACAAAGGACCCACAGACCTCGTAGAATGAGCCTTCACAGAGGGTGGCACTGGAAGACCCTCATGAGTGTAAGCCTCAGAGATCACCATGCAAATTCACCGTGCCAAAGTTTGCTTTATTGGCAGACCAACCCCTCTTATGAAATCCATATAAGACAAACAAAGAGTCAGATTTTCTTAAAGAACTGGTATGGTCCACAAATTCGCAGAGCCCATACCATATCCAAAGAAGCCTCACCAGCTGAGAGGCCCGATGAATTAAAGGCTGGGACCACAATTTCCTCATTAATGTGGAAACTAGACACCACCTTAGGAAGGAAGTCAGGACGGGTACGAAGTACCGCCCTGTCCGAATGAAAAATCAGAAAGGGGATGACAGGAGAGAGCCCCCAAATCCAACACCCTTCTGGCCGAAGCAATAGCCAGAAGGAACACTGTTTTTGTTGTAAGCCAGTTCAAATCCACGGAACCCAAATGTTCAAATGGAGGACCTTGGAGCGCCCTCAGGATCACAGCCAGATCCCAAGGAGCCACCAGAGGGACAAAGGGAGGCTGGATGCAAAGGACACCCCGCATAAAGGTGCGGATATCAGACAGCGTAGCAATCCTATGTTGCAACCAAACTGACAGGGCAGAAACATGCACCTTCAGAGATGCGAGGCGTAGACCTAGATCCAAGCCTGCCTGTAGGAAAGTCAACACTCTTGATATCCAAAATTCCTGAGGATCATACCCTCTAGGGTGACATAACTCAATATAAGTATGGCACACCCTGTGGTAAATTCTAGCTAAAGCAGGTTTCCGAGATCGTAGCATGGCATTCACCACCACTCTGGAGAAACCCTTAGATCTCAAGAGCCACGCCATCAAAACAGATGACTGAGGTCTGGGTAGAGGTAAGGACCATCAGACAACAGGTCCTGACGTTGAGGTAACAGCAATGGAGTGTCGATGGACAGACACTAAAGATCTGAGTACCAATGCCATCTGGGCCACGCAGGAGCCACAAGCAGGATCTTGCCTCCTTCCTGCCTGAAATTTCGAAGTACTCAAGGAAGAAGGGAGAATGGAGGAAACAGGCACGCGAACTGGAAGTTTCACCGTACTGACAGAATGTCCACCAGAAGAGCCCCTGCGTCTCTTGTTCAGGATTTGTACACCCACAGCTTGCGGTTGTGCCTGGAGGCCATGAAGTCTGTTTTGGGAAGGCCCCACTTGTCCACCAGGAGTTGGAACACCTCCTGGTAAACAGATCATTCCCCTGGGTGTACTTTGTGGTGGCTGAGGTAGTCAGCTTCCCAGTTGAGCACACCCGGAATGAAAATGGCCGAAATGGCTTTTCAGATTGCCTTCTGCCCAAGTCAGAATGCGGGACACCTCCCTTAGAGCCGCCTGATTTCGAGTTCCTCCTTGACGGTTTAGGTAAGTCACCATGGTGGCGTTGTATGACTGAACCTGCACAGGTTTCCCTTGCAGGAAAGGTCTTGCTTGTTGCAGCGCTCTGAACACTGACTGGAGCTCCAATATATTGATCAGCAGGACCGATTCCTCTGACGTCCACTGGCCCTAGAAGACGTGTGGGCCAGTCACAGTGCCCCAACCCCGAAGGCAGGCATCCATTGTTAGATGGACCCAATCCGAAATCCAAAACGGATGTCCCCTGTTGAGATGGTACTTCTGTAACCACCAAGTCAGGGACAGGCGCACCTCCGGAGTGAGCCTGATCATCTGCATCTTTATTCGACAGGGAATTCCGTCCCATCTGCAGAGGTCTGGAATGGAACTGGGCATACTCCACCATGTCAAACATTGACACCATGGAACCCAGTAACTTCATTGCCGAGAGAATAGACACTCAGCGACTCTTTAGAACATTGCGTATCTTGGACTGCAACAGGGCTACCTTTTCTTCCATCAAGAAGATCCTCTGCTGCTGTGAGTCCAACAATGGTCCGAGATGGTCCATCCTCTGAGAAGGAATTAGAGAGGACTTCTTCCAGTTCAGTAGCCAGCCATGAGCCTGCAATGCTGATATTGTCAGTTGCAGATGGTTGCAAAGGACCTGTGGCGACCCTGCCAACAACAGAAGGTCGTCCAAGTAAGGTAACAGGTGAACCCCCTGCAATCACATGTGTGCCGCCATGACTGGCATTACTTTTGTGAACACTCGAGGGGCCGTGGAAAGGCCAAACAGTAGAACCTGGAACTGGTAATGGTGGTCTGACACCGCAAATCTGAGGTAACGCTGAAGAACTGTGGCAATGGGGATATGCAGGAAAGCATCCTGAATATCCAGGGACACCATAAAACTGCAGGCTGCATAGCTAAAACAATAGAATGCAGGGTTTCCATTCAGAACCGAGGGACCCTTAAAAACTTGTTCAGGGACTTGAGGTTGAGGATAGGTCGGAATGATCCATTTGGTTTTTGGACCAGAAAGAGGTTGGAGTAATATCCTTTCCCCCTTAGGGATAACGGAACAGGCTCTATGACTCCCATCTGGAGCACAGAGCGCACCACCTCCTGGATTGCTAGAGCCTTCACTAGATCTGAAGGAAGGCCTGCTGCAAAGAACTGATGAGGAGGTCTTCTGCAGAAGGGGAGGTCATAACTCTGAGATACCACTTCCCTTACCCAAGTGTCTGTGGTGGTCTGGAACCAACACTGGGCGTATTGCAGAAGTCGGCCTCCCACCTTGGGGTCCCACAAGAGGAGGTCCAGCCCGTCAGGCTGAGGGTTTGTCGTCCGGCTTGGTGGCTGGACATCTGGTACTACAAGCTTGTTTCTTGGGCTTAGTGGTCTTTTTGGGACCTGAAGGTCTCGGAAAGGACTGCACCTTAGGTTTGCCCGGAGGGTGATAGGTCCGAAAGGATGGGTTTTTGGACCCAGACGAAGTTGGGGCCGAAGATAGACATGCAGGTTTGGCAGCCGCCAGCATATCCACTATCATATCCAAAGCTGGCCCAAACATGACCTGGCCATTATAAGGTAAGCATTCCAAGCCCTTTTTGGATTCAGCGTCTGCCCTCTAAGAACGTAACCACAAGGAGCGTTGAGTTGCCACGGCCACCGTGGAAATCCTAGAAGTAAGAAGGCTCAAATCCAAGGCCGCTTTGTTAATGTACGTAGCGGAATCCCGGATGTTACCCACTAACGCAACCTGTTCACTGGTACCTTCTGAAGCAAATGACGCTTTCAAAGCATCAGCCCATCTTTCCATAGCCTGGGCCACCCAGCAGACTGCCATAGATGGTCAGGATGCTCCTCCAGTGGGGGAATAGATAGACTTAAGGCACACCTCCACCTTACGGTCTGTAGCAACCATCAGAGAAGACATTGATGGCACAGGAAGAGTTGCACTCTTTACTAAGTATGTCACATGAGAATCCACCTGAGGAGGAAACTCCCATTTAGTGAAATAATCTTCTGCAAAGGGGTATGCATGGGCCAAATGTTTGTGAGGTTGAAGTCTTTTTCCTGGAGATTTCCACGCCTCCTCCAGGTGATCTACTAGCTGACCAGATAGAGGAAAAACTGCTGCAGTACCTCTAACCTCCTTAAAATAAGCATGGGTAAGTGCTGCAGGTAGGTTGTCATCTGTAATCACCATAGCCACACAGACCACCCATATGAGACCTGGAATATAATTTCTAGATTTAACCTCTGCCCCTGATTGAGGAGTGTCAGTGTCAGACAAATCTAGAATCTCGCCCTCATCAGACGACCAGTCCTCCTCATCATATTGTGTGGATGGATATGACAATAATGGTCTTTTAGCAGGTCTAGACTGATCCTGCTGAGTATTCTGCACCCCAGAATTAGATCAAACAGGGTCTTTCGGAGTAAGAACCTGTTGCGGGGGGCACTGCACCATTACCATCTGCCCCGGTACCCCTAGTACGGGAGACGGGACTACCACCTGTTGTGCGAACCCCAATTGGGGAAACGCAGGAGGAACTGTCAACCTATTCACAAGGACAGTCAAGGCCTGTGCAAAATAAGCCCAAGGTGGTTCCTGGGAGGTGCTGGGTACAGCAGAGGTACCAGGAATGGCCAAGAATGTAGTATATAAACCATCCTGAAGTACCGCCCCCTCCCCCACACATACATTACATCTGGAGTAGGAAAATAGGAGAGGTACTTCCATAGCAGAATCCTCACTAGACATAGTGGTATGTTACTCTCCCACAGTAATAACACTTTAAACTGTGAGGCAGATTCCCCCCTGACAGTACTGCACTGAGAGAGCTGATCAGTAAGAAGAAATAGGGATAGTAAAATGTCTGACAGGAGAGTATCAGACACACAGTGCTAGCATAAAGTCACATACAAGGCAGAAATTCCTCAACTAGTTGCACTATCACTTACACAGACCAACAGTCTGGCAGTGATAGTGCTACATACACTGACCTTGTCTATGGAGGAGAGGTATGTAAGGGGCACCCAGGCTCTGCACCCTGCACTAGCGTCTGCACATCTAAGATGGCCACCGGAGGATGAAGGGAGGTGGGCCTGGGGAGGATCGCTGCCTCAGACGGCCAAAACCACAGTGGAAGGCGCTGAGAGCAGTGTGGGGAGGGGCCTCCTGTCCTACCTAATCTGACGACTTCCACCTGATCCGTCTACAGTCTTCAGATATCCTGCTATTGACTTGATTTGCCTACATGGATGAAAAACATATTCTTCAAGCGTTAGCAGTCCAACCCCCCCCAAACTGTGATAATTTAGAATTTTGTCGGCTCCATATTGGAGTTTCCAAAAAAGCACAAGTTATTGACATTGACGAGTGTTTACAGACTCAACTTTACCTCATTTTCTTCACTAGGTGGCAGTCAAGATCCTACAATGCCTTTTCCTTTCTCCCTTTTTATGAAAATCTCCAACCAATTATCCCTAATCTAGGAAATTCTAAATACACTTTGACCTGTATTCCGATGTTCCGGGGAACTAGAAAGAAATGTTAATATACATCATAATATGTAACTAATTCTTATCTATTCTAGACATACAAACTGTTAATAGATATACCCAGTTCATTTAGCAATAACAGAAAATTATCCTGTGAAACCTGTTTAAATATAAGACCAATATTGGAACAATCCTAAATGTATTTTTTTCCTTCTACTACTCCTCCTCCTAGGACCTGTGAGTGTCACTACTGGTCACAAGAGATAAAACATCAAAATTACTACAGGCATTTTTGAGAAAAACTTACATTCCGAGCGAGTTATTGTCACTACAACACTTTCAAAACAGTACAATCATATGCATATTTTTTTATGATCTATGACAATCCTCCTGTTCTGGAGGATGAAACCTCCACCCTTGGTTATCCATAATACTTACATTACAATTTAACTAGGTTTTACAGGGATATACATACATAAAGATATCATGTTTGTATCTGCTACCAACAATCACTGGAGATCTCTAAAACCATTCCGTATAAACTGTTACCACTTATAACAACTTCGGTGTCATTTAACACATACATTACGTCATGAGATATACACTTTATGTTTAGTTATTAATCTTTCCAATATCTTACAAACCAAACTTTGTATATCCTACTTCCAATTCCTATGAATTTGGTCAGGGGTTGCAATACTTACCTATCATCACTATTCAATTTTAGAATCCTCTTCTCTCCAATATACATTATACCTTTACCTGTACACAGTATTGAGAACAATGGCATATACCGTAAACATTGTAATAAGCATAAAAGTTAAAATCCATTATCACCTGTAATCAGGAAACATAAAGACATTTCCTTATGTATTGCAGAAATGACAAACCTAGATTTCCTTACCTCTGCTTTTCATATGATATCTCTACTTCTAAGGAATATCTCATGTCCAACATTACGCATATCACATTGTTTCCCACTATCTATAATATTACATAAATTGCTATTTTAACATCATGCTTCTCGCAGTCATTGGCCCTCATTCAGACCCACTCGCAAGCGGGCGCACGTACGTTAGGCGTACGTACAAAAATATTTAAATTCAATGGCTCGCTCGTATTTTCGTTCGCATCTAAAATTCCTCCCTAAACTCTGACGACCCCTCCTCTAACTAACGAGCGTACGAAATAGCGAGCGTACATCCCCGAAATGGCTTGAAAGGAACGCACGCACAAGTATAAACAGGAAGTGGCCTTGTCAGATGTCGATTACCTGCTCCTTTATTCTGCCTACCTCCCTCAATCGTATCATGCCAATCAATGTATCAATTAGCTTAATTGTTTGTTTTTTTTCAACACAATGCAAGAAACTTTACTCTTGTCCGTGTTTGTGTTTACCCGCAGAATACGTACGGATGAAACATTCGCTTTTATTGTTCAAAAAACATGTGAACCACAATTAAACAATTGTTCTATTGCTGTGGATCCCCGCATATTTCCCTGGGTTCATTTCTTTATTTAAATTTGCTTACGCATGTCACTGCATCAAGCCTATCATAACTCTCCAGAGATTTCTGGCCCTGTCGAACACATGACTCATACACTAACCAATAAAATTGCTCCTGTTAATTTCCAAAATACATTAGCCAATCAGAAAATTTTTACACACTTTATCAAAAATGATTTTTAAGAAAAACACCATTGCCATCATGAGAGCCTCCGCATTCACCAGGCGCGAGCTGCTGGTGCTTACGGAGGTCATGGATCGCCGGATCACCAGCCAACCTCAACCCATGACCAACCGGCAGAAGCGCTCCGCGTATGCGGAGGCACGGTCCCGCCTGCGGTCCTTCGGCTCACGCCGCAACATCGGGCAGCTGGAGCGCAGGTGGTCCGACCTGCAACGGCGAACGCCCCGCTTGCTGGCATGCTTTCGCATGCAGATCCTGGAAAGTAAGTGTTATGTATTGTGGTTTTAATGTTTGTGTTTGTGGGGCAAACTGCGTGTGCATGTTTTCCTGTCTGTCCTATTTATTATTTGTACTCATATCTGTGTGTGCATGTTTTCCTGTCTGTCCTATTTATTATTTGTACTCATATCTGCGTGTGCATGTTTTCCTGTCTGTCCTATTTATTATTTGTACTCATATCTGCGTGTGCATGTTTTCCTGTCTGTCCTATTTATTATTTGTACTCATATCTGCGTGTGCATGTTTTCCTGTCTGTCCTATTTATTATTTGTACTCATATCTGCGTGTGCATGTTTTCCCTCTATTTCTGATTTATTCATTCTACTCCTATTTGGCTTATTTTTTGGGTTGTTTTTTTTTTGTTAGTTTTGGTGCCCGGATTTGTCCATAAACTAACCGCAATTTCTTTGACATATTTTAGGGGGACAGCCAAGACTCCGCCGTCACCGTCCGTCCAGACGGCGTTCCCGGCCACTATCCCCAACCCCCAGCCAACACTCCACCCCAAATCTTTCCCCTATTCCCCACTCCTCCCCATCCTTCCCAGACCCTCTCCCGGAAATGTCGGGCCTCCTTCCCCTCCGTCCCACTTCCCCCTCTCCTCCACCCACCCCTCTTCCAATTACCCCCTCCCCGGAGTCCATCATAACTCCTCCCCATTCTTTGGGGAATGACGGATCCTCTGAGGAGGATCATGGAGGCATTTCCGGAGCTCCCGTTTTGGCTCCCGGTATGTTTTTATTTTGTTTTTTTTTTAAAGCACAAACTGTTTGTATGTAATCATGTGTCGTGCCTTTCTTCGTGTTTTTGTGGCTTGACTTTTGGTGATTTTGCAGTTTGCCTTTACCTCTTCCTGGTGATTTCAACATACACATATCACACCTGTGGGAATTTGTACATAGGCCTTGTATTTTTGGCAGCACCCCCTTTTTTTTTTTTTTTTTAGGTTTAGGAGTGATTTGGTTGTGTTTTTGTTTTTTTAATGTGGATTCCCTATTGTTGTATTAACCCACACACTTTTCTCACCCACAGAGGAACAGAGGCGTCGGCAAGAGGTGGCGGATTGTGTTGGCCAGATGCGGCAACATGTAATCGGCATTCTGGTGGCCCTCGACCGGCTGTCTGGCCTCCTTCGCCAGTATTTTTTTTATTTTTGTTAACGTTTCTAAATAAATTTATTCAGACAAATATACGTTCTGGCTCATTTTTTAAATCCAAAACCAAGATAGTTTAGCATGACATAAGTAGACTGTTCCTGCAAGGATTTCCCTTTTTTAAAAGTTAGATTGTGCTTTGTCTTTGTATGTCAAACAGACACAAGAAACACATAACAGTAACAATGTCATTTCCCTTTTTGGGTGTAGTGTCAATTACATATTTCTACATTTTACAGGTTCCTAGTTGGTGCGCAAGCTGCTTAGGCCAATCTTACAAATCCCAAGGTTGGGCCAGGCTTCCTTTTGGTGTGGGTTGGGAAGCTGAAAACATATTTCAGTTTAGCTCAACTGGCGTCAGTACTGGATTACCCCTTAGTCAAATGTAACTTGTGTTAACCTGGTTACACTTGCTGTTAACGTCCCAAAAAAGGAAGACCATTTCACTCTCCAAACATTTATTCACAACATAACAGAGAAAACAAAGTGGTCACTCCCAAAAAAAGAACACAGTGATAAATTCAAATACAACACATACCAAGAAATAATTAAATAAAAACAAAAAATCAAGAACTGGTTGACGAAGGACCATGCCAACATGATTCCACAAACATGGCGTTGCAATATGGGTTCCAGAATATATGCCCAAAAGGACAAGATCCAGGTTTGGTAAGGGTAGCAGGAAGTAGTGAGCGTTGGAGTGCCAAAGATTATGTGAACAAACAGAAGATGGTGAGAAAAAAAACACAAAATTAGATGTTCGCAAACAAACACAAACACATTAGGTATAAACACTGTAGTTTTGTTACAACTTACCTAAAAAATCTGGCCACCACATCATCGCGTATGGCCCCCCCACATACTGACCTCCGACCAACCTCGGGGGGGCCATCCTCAGGTAAGGCATCCTCTGGCTGCATTGGGACACCACTCCTTATGGCAATGTTGTGAAATATCCCACACAGGACCACAATTTTAGACACCATATCCGGCACATACATGAGCTCGCCACCAGAGCGGTGGAGGCATCTGAATCGGCCTTTTAAAAGGCCGATACAGCGCTCCACCACTTGCCTGGTGGCTGTAAGTGTGGAATTATACGCACTTTGTGGCCCTGGTGTGGGAGCCAAATAAGGAGTGAGCAGCCAGGACACGCAAGGGTATCCACTGTCTCCTGTGAAAAAAAATAGCCAACATCAGGAACACTGTGTATCAAGCTTAACATTGTTATGTACTAAAGGTCTCCACTTACCCAGAAGCCACGCATCACCAGCTTGTAGGTTGGTTAATTTCTGCCATATCCCTGATTGCCGGATGACGAAGGAGTCATGAGCACTTCCTGGTAATTTAGCATTCAGGGACAGGATCTGGAGGGAGGCAACACATACCACCATTACATTCAGGGAGTGATAGTGTTTACGGTTTCTAAATATTGCCTCCAGCCGTGCTGGAGGCTGAAGTGGTATGTGAGTACCATCCACAACCCCTATGATGTGTGGGAAGCCAGCTATTTGGTAAAAATTGGCCTGGGCCACACTAAGGGCACCCATATCCAAAGGCATTTGAATAAAATGATGGAGGTGCTTGAAAAGTGCCTCCATCACTGCCCTCAGGATCCGGGAAAAGGAGGATTGGGAGATGCCCGCCACTATTCCCACCGTTGTTTGAAACGATCCTGAGGCACAGAAATGTAACACCGCCATAAATTGCGTCAGTGGTGGTATTGCTGTTGGACTGTCAATTTGCCGCTCAAGATCACTTTCTATTAATGAGAGAGTGTCTATGATGATTTTGGGAGGTAGACGGTAGCGTCTTAAAACCTCATCATCGGGCATTCCAAAAAGGGTGACACGTGTTCGAAATATCTGGGGCCTTGCATGCCTACGATGCCTACGCCTGGGACGAGTTTGAGGTTGGTCGTCTTCCGGGAGCAGGGCCAGAACAATTCGCCCCAGATCTACCTGAAATTCAAAGTTTACAATGTAAGGCTTTTGAGCCACCCCAAAAGTAACATAAAACAACTTAGCTTTATGATACCATCCATAGCTGCATACATGACGGGGTATTGTCATGATACGTATAAACTGTAAAAAAGCCAAAAATGAGACATCAAAAATTTAGAGGGTGATTTTTTGTTTGTCAAATTGGTGCAAGCCAACACATAAAATAGGTGAAACACACATTTGGCCATCGATGAAAACGACATTGCACACCGTACATCAAATAGGGGTCAAATGGACCCCAAAAATGGAAAAGGGAAAAGCAAAACTGGTTTACATGATGAATAAGCCTCGAAAAATGCGTTAATTAGTTCGCAAATGCAAGTCACTACACCAACAGTCAAAAATGCGTTAATTAGTTCGCAAATGCAAGTCACTACACCAACAGTCAAAAATGCGTTAATTAGTTCGCAAATGCAAGTCACTACACCAACAGTCAAAAATGCGTTAATTAGTTCGCAAATGCAAGTCACTACACCAACAGTCAAAAATGCGTTAATTAGTTCGCAAATGCAAGTCACTACACCAACAGTCAAAAATGCGTTAATTAGTTCGCAAATGCAAGTCACTACACCAACAGTCAAAAATGCGTTAATTAGTTCGCAAATGCAAGAAAAAAAATGGACTTACCCAACTCGAATATATAAGATTTCCAACAAAAAGGTCTTTGGGTCCGAAAGCCAAAACAAACTAAAATAGATGAAATTAGTGTAAAAAAAAATATATAAAACCAAAAACCAGAAGTAGACACCAATTGGCCACAAATTAGACTGCACACAACTTACCAAATCAGGAAACGATGGAAAAAAATAAACCAAAAAAATGCGAACGGAAAACCAAAACAACTGTAGCAAAACAAAAAAAAAACAAACTCCGCCAAATCCTCCAACCGCAAACAACCAAATCCAACCAACTTAACCGCCAACAATCCAACAACGCAACCTCGACTCCACACACACCAAGCCATAAATAGTGTTTATTTTCCCGCACAAATTAAGGATGAATCATAGGGACGCACAATCAATGATGCGGCCGCAAACTAAGGACGCATGTATAAATACGTCACGAAATCACATTTAATTTCTGGTTGATTTCATTCTGGAAGCAGAGACATGACTTCAGACCAGGGAAACAATGGCCAAAAATCCGGCGGTAAGGCCTTCATGCATTTTGTCTCAATGATTCTTTTAAAACATAATATTGTGCAAGTTGTGAAGTGGCTAAATCTGCATATTTACCCAAATAGGTGAGGAGGATGACATGGAAGAGACTGCTGGCCCCAGTCAACCCGCCAAAGCTGCCAAAAAAAAAAGGCAGCCACATTTCACAAGCAAGGAGATGGAGGTTTTGATCCAGAAGTGCGTTGACATCCTGCCCCAGGCAGCCAGGAATATGAGCCAAAGCCAGAAGTGGAGAATGTGGGAGGAGGTCGCCGTTGCTGTCAATAGGGTGGGTGATTATGTCCGTCTAGCCCGGGATGTCAAACGGTGGTAAGTAAACACTTTCCCATCCTATAAACAAACCCCATTGTAAAACAAAGGATAATGGTTCCAATTTCATTCCACAGATGGGCAGACTTCAAATATCGTCTCAAGCAAAAACTTGCCGACAGGGCTAGGCATGCAAGGGGGACAGGTGGGGGTCCCACCCCTGTGTCATTGGAGTTGACAGACTTAGAAGAGCTGGCACAGGGGTGTGTGCAGGCTGTGGAGGTGTTTGGCGTGTCCAACATGGATACGGACATGCCAGACTTTGCGGCTCCTCATGTTGGCCAAGGTAAGTCTTGTGATGTCACCAACTCTGAAATGCTATTGTGCCAATATGTAGATTCTAATGTGAGTCTTTTCGCAATTTTCCTAACAGAGACAGAGGCGGATGAGTCTGCTCCAGAGGGGAGCCTTGGCCGCAGAATTTCTGCTGGCTCTGCAGGGGAGGAACCAGTACATCCGGCTGAGGACCCTGCAGAAGCCAGTCCAGGGCGTGCCCCCTCGCAGGCAGTGGGCCTCCTCACAGAACTCAATTTTAAATCGGATTTCCATACGGAGATTCTGCAGAGGATGGACGCCAGTCTGATACGGGTGGCTGAGGCCCTGGAGCAAAATGCTGCGGCCAACGTGACCATTGCTCAGGCCCTGGCGGAAAATACCAGGGCCAACATCCGCATCGCCGATGCCCTGGAGCAGCTCGTTCGCCAGCACATGGTGGAGCCGACCTCCCTTCCTGCCGGAACATCCGGATCCTCCACCTCTGGCACAACATCAGCCAATCCTCCAAATGTGCCTAGCCCTGTGCCTAGTCCAGAGGCCACAACATCTGCCTCTGGACAGGCCAGCCCGATGGCATCCCGGACCCGGTCTGGCGCCCACCCTCACCCAGCCAAACGGGCGAGAAAACGGTGACAGCAATGGCGACTTTGCCCACACTCCTTCTGTGCTTGGCTCATATTCCTTTCTGGTCAAAACTTCCCTCTCCTTTCTTGTGAAATTTTTTTAAATTTGGTATTTACGTTTGTTACCAGTTATGGCTTTTTTTTTTATTTTAACAAATATCTTTGCCACAAAAAAAAGGCCAAAAAATATTAGGCCAATTTGTTTGTGTTTAAACAATAAATTTAAAACAAAAAACTGACATTGTATTGTGACATTATTGTACAAATGGGTTACATTTAATCCTGGCCCTAAAGGCAAAAACTGACCCTCTTTAAAAAAAAAAAAGGCCTCTTTAAGGAACGTTTAAAAAATCACATAGCGATGCAAATTCCACAGTAAACCAAAAAAAAGGGGAGCTAATTAAAACATGATGACATTATTGTTACAATAGGCCATAACCAACAAATTGTGGCCAAAATAAAACACCCAAAATGTACGCTAATTGATTGTGTAATCATGACATTAGCAGCTCTGATTTCCACCTGCGTACGCTTTTGTGCTATCCCAATAAACTGCTTTCCAAACACATACCAAGCCGGTTTTCAATCCAACACTAATTACTTTACTGACCAGCCGCGATTAATCGCAGCACCATCGTTGAGTCCCGGGACGGAGGAGAAGGCCATCGCCAATGTGGTCGAGTAATCCTGACCCTAAGCTGTGCGAGCATTTTGAAGGGAAAGCGGATGTTCCAGTGACGTATGAGACGGTCCGAACACATTTGACGTTCGCATCTGCTAATGTATGTACGCCCCAAAAACGCCTCGCCACGCCTGCGTTTTTTCATCTCCACCCCCGTCAACACCCAAAAATGCCCTGTTCTGTCAATCACATTTGACATGTCACTTCCTGTACGCTATTTTAGGAACGAGAGAAAAAAAGCTCGCAATCTGCCGTACGCACATGCGCAGTGTAACACCGACGCATGCGCGGTTAGTCAACATCGGAACGCAACGAGCGTACTGTTGTTAACGTGCGGCTCTGAATGAGGGCCATAGTCTTCTATACTTACCACCTGACCGGTTTACCTGCGATTCAGTCTTTTCCAACTCCATTCTGCCGCCAGCATACACAGAACGACCACCACAGGACTCATTGCAGACCCGCCTCACGATCCAATCAATCACACCCTGCCCAGCAATACATCAACCTGATTTTAAGCTTCACACCGGTGTCACCTATATTTGTTACAGAACTGAACAAATGGGTTAAACACATATACCTCCTTTTGCAAGTTTTGTTAAACTAGGGAAAAATTCACATTTTAGTGTGACGTTATGATGTACATTGACTGTGTTAGTAATCTGTGTGATATCCCTCTGCCTGTTGCATGGAGATGTCCTCAAAGCTTTCAGGACTGGTGAACTCGTCTTACAGACCTGGTTTTATGACACCACCAAAATCACTACTTCCGGTGTTACCAGGCAACCATTGCGCATGGTCTGCTCATAGTTCCTAGTGCGTCACCAAAGAAAGTAACCCGCAAGACATCTTTTAAAGACATATTTAAATAACAGCATACCTTCAACGAGAAGAAAAAAAAATTGTCAATCACCACAATTCCAGACACCGGGTTGTTCCCATTGCACTACATGTGTACAGCAATCAAAGCCTCCCACAAACCAGACCAGACCTGTCAGCCTTCACAGTGCCCATAACCGCCCCCATTTCCCTGACAAGACATATCCAGCAACCGGATCATCCCAAACACTGCACCTTGCACATCTCCGCAACCCTTCGAATCATACTCAAAACTGAATTCCCTAACCTAAAACAAATCTACAAACTGCTGTATTTATGAGGAAACCCTCAGAAGTACATACAAACACCACACAGATGAGAACATACAATCACATACACAGAAAACCAATATCATGTTAGCACAAACAAACCACAAGCCTCTGCACTGCATGTGTGTGCCCCGAAACTCCACATATCACACAGATCCCTATCCTCCAAGACTGCATGCAAACCCATACACATCACAACGCACACCAGTGCCGCACTCCATCTCTGGCACAAACCATGGCCACTCACTACAAACATTCCAAAACTTGCCAACTATAATGTCCGTGACATCCCCAGAACACCCCACATCGGAACAATCCCTAAATATATATCACATTTTAATATGTAAAACGAAATAATTTTATCATCACTAAAAAAATTATTTCCAGCTATATTCATTTGCTTTAAAAAAAAAAAAAAAAAAAAAATATATATATATACATACATATATATATAAATACTGTGTGTATATATATATATATTAGTCATATCTGCATTGGCTGCCCCTGCTTATGAATTCCCCTGTGCTTTAGAACAAACATTGTACATGTGTGACTTTAATGCCCAATTTTCACTGTAGATATGCTGCCAGATGGCCTACACAGAATAAGTGTACATGCGTGAATGTATTCGAGATAAATACTGTATGTACATGTTTAAGGGACTGTAAATTATTAATTTGCACTTCCGGCCTGACTGTTAGTCTATAGATAAATTTTGGAGAAAAATCTATCAGAGAGAATAATTATTGGTGTATGGATTTGTGTTGTTTTGAATGGAATGGTAAGGCCCCATGGCAATGCAGCCATGAAGAGGTATAAAGAGGTCTATTGTACCAAGTGGGAGTGTGTTATTACAGATATGATTTATACAAATAGGGTTAATACAAGATACCTTTTGAATAACCAGGAATTACCATTTCTTCAACAATAGAACCAATTATCTTTTCGTGTGCCTCCAGTCCTGTAAAAACACTCCTTTTTGGAAGGAAGCTATTATCTTGTATAACCATAAAAAATTGAACATACGTAAGTTTATAATGAGTACAGTGAGAATTCAATGCTGGAGTGATATTCTTATTGAGACAGCCACCTTATAACTTAAGTTAACATTCTATCTATTGTAATTTAGAATCCCAATATTTACTGTAAACAAAGACATCTTACTATCCTGAAATGCGCACTGATGAAACCACTTAAGTATCTAAAATTTTAATAATTGCTCTTTTATAGCAATGATAAATTATTTTGCTTAACAACACACATTTTTCCTTTAAACAGTTTTTACATTAATCTCACCAATTTCAGTCATGGCTGATTTTATAGTGGGTTTACTTTCTTCCTTAGAAACATTACCTTAAAGTGCCTTACCACAGGAGAAAAAAAAAATTACTTGTTACATTTTTATTATTATTTTTATTATCGGCTTTTACCATTAACTTCAATCGCATATGGCGATAGAAGTTTGCTTGCGCCATCTTGCGTCAAACGCTACCTTAAACACGTGT
The DNA here is from genome assembly GCA_031769625.1 of Taudactylus pleione. Classification (NCBI taxonomy): domain Eukaryota; kingdom Metazoa; phylum Chordata; class Amphibia; order Anura; family Myobatrachidae; genus Taudactylus; species Taudactylus pleione. The sequence goes on from JAUIMM010000334.1 coordinate 1,179,102, forward strand.
TCCCCTCATGCTGCCACAACTTTAAACAATCATTAAACTTTATCCTTTTCTTCAGAGACTTCACTAAACATATACTGTCTCTGAGATTGTTCAGAACCTCCTTCTCAAAGCTGCCAATTTTGGTAAAAGGTTTCACATTCGTTCTCGTCATATTAACCCATACATCACAATATGCAGTTGCATTCGTACCATACTTAGTATGCATTTTATGCCGTGCTGAACCAATTAGCGCTTCCAAGAGCAGCACATCATCTAACATCTCTACCATTTGCTTGGCTCCCATCTTGGGAAAGAAAAACACTAAACTTTTCAATAGATATTTAAATCGGTGAAAGAACGTCAAGGCTAATTTCACTTACCTGTGGACGATATTAACAGGATGTGCCCACACACCTATGGAAAAATACCCAGGCAGCTTGTACACACCTAAGCCCTTTTTGAGTACTTTGCACTGCTAGAATTTAAGCATTCCAATAACAATTACCCTTTTCAGTCATTTCGTCCACTACAACTCAGTTCACAATCACGATATGCCACAACCATGCGGTTCAATCACAATGCCCAATAACCCTAACTGATCACTGTATGCTGCAATCACACTGAGAGATGATACCTAACACAAACAACAACAAATACACCTGCTATGTGTATAGACTCCAGTATCTACACCCGAGCCACTAGGCTGACACCAGGTGCCTAGCCCTAAGGGTCCTACGATACCCCTAGCTAGGGAACATGTTACCCCTACCAACACACATTCACTGTAACACACCTCTTTCTCTGCGCAGAAAAATAAATGTTTTCCTAGATATGGCAGCACCGATTAGGATATCTAAAACAATGCTATCACGCTATCAATATCACAATGCAATCTCAATGGCTTTGTTTAAACACGTGGCAACAATACAGAAAACACATATACGCTATTGTGCGACTTCCCCTTTTAACATGAAATTTTATCAACGAATGAAAACAAACGTTTTCCTCCCTTGTCCCTGGATTCTAATCAGCGCTTCTTGAACTCACACAGTAATGGGTAGCGGTCTCTCAGCAACAAAGTGGTAGCAGGTATTCGAAGGCAAAGCGTTCTTTTCTGTTTATGGCGCTGTCCAGCCTTTTGGTGAGAGACCGATAACTGTGTGTTACCGGGTGAGTGGTAGCGTGATTTCACTGGATGAGTCCCCATTTATGAATTCCTAATAAACCTTTATACCCAAAATGTTGCTATTTTAGCGTAACCTGTCGCACAATAAATAATTGCTTTCCAGCCCAACTGTGGTTCCAAAACACAAAAGTAATATTATTCACATAAAGGATAATACACGCTTTGATCTAAAACAATTAGAGCAAAGAAGCAAGTAAATACAGAGGGTACAAACCGATATAAACACTAGCTCTCTGGAATCCAGTACTCAGCCTTCAATCCTGAAGCCTGCAGTCATCTTGTAAGGGAATATGACTCCCTTACAGTTTACAGAGCCATAGCTCTGGCATAATTTAATTGGTTCTTGTTTCAGGTCACTCCGTTCATTTGGTTAGTTCATATGGTGTCATCAGCTTTCTAACTGCTTCTTTGTGTAGGTTTCCCTCCTGAAGAACTAATGAAGAAAAACTACATACAGAGATACATTCTAACCTATAATTCATATCTTGCAAATGCCTGCTTCGATCTCCTTGCCGATAGAACTGGAAACCTGCAAATAAACAGAGTTTCAGAATAGCACCAAACACGGTCTGCTTATCATGTACTAAACCTGAGATCTTAAATACAGTCGCTCCATTACATAATTAATAATGAATAAAACCTTGAATATTAACCTTAATGCTAGGGAACCTTTTTATGTAAGTGTGCAATGTGTAAGTGTAAGAATATTGCGTAGTTTCACTAATATGTGTAGTGTGTTTGTGTTTTGTATATTTATATATTTTATTTAATGTATGTATGCATGTAAGTCTATGTGTGTGTTATATATTAATCCATCACAAATACCCTAAATTACATATGATCCAATTCTAACATATTTTAACATCCAAGCATTGCTTGGACCAATTTTAAGGTGTAAATGGAAGTTTTATTTTTAAACAGGGGGGAGAGAGACCCACAGCTGCTTGTAGGTGGCACATAGTCTAGAATAGCCTGGGACAGGCTATTCTTCACTTAATTAAGATGTAGATGTCAGTTCCTATGAACAAAAACAGCACTGAACAATAGACATACAATTGCTAATGATTTGCAGGTCCATTACAGTACTTCATCATTTTATATTTAGACCACTTCTTTTGAGCATACTAGTCTCTGTGTACATTTTAATTAATTTGTTACAGGCATACTGTATTAGCATGCAGAGTCTCTGAAAACATATGCAAACACCCACACACATACACACCAAACCTGTTTTCCACACTAAATCTTGTATTTGTACGCATCGGAAATGCGCTGACACAGTGCAGCGTCCTTGCAATTAGTCATCAGACCATAGACGACTAAATCGTTCAGATAATAATTTGCACGATGGTCATAACCAATTATTTTATTTCAACATACAGCCCCCTTGTGCGGTAACCCAGCTCCGGTCGGGTACCTACTGAAACTGAGGTGCCTTGGCCTGGGGGTGGGGTATAGGAGGGGGCCCGGTGCATCCTGGGATGAAAGACTTAACTGTGTGGTGCCCATGGCAGAGCCAAGCCTATACCCCAAGGTATCCCTGTGGATCCCTAAGGACCCTGGAGTAGAAAATAAAATGCATGTGCTCATACCGAGCGACTACTTTGGCTTTGTCCTGACATCCACACTGTCACTCATAAAAGTTTTTATGGTAAAAGACAAGGAGGCATAGAAACCAAAAAAACAAATTTAATAAAAATCTAAAATGTACATCTTAGAACAGAATGTAGAGCTGGTTTAAGGTCATAATTTCAACAGAGTATGGACCACCAGCACCAGGATCTCAACACATTTTATCATGTTGCCGTATGGCTGGACTTCTTCAGGAGGATGTCTATATGTCACCCAGAGACCCCTTATATACCTATACTAATAAGGTCCAATAATTGACAATTTATAAAAAAACAGCATCCATAGCGCTCAATTGCGCATGTGCACACCATCTGGCCTATGGGAGGAAGGTCAGAACACTATACAGTTCTCAACAAACATGCCTGCGTCCGCTCACAGAGCCATAGAGACCTATGTGCTCTCCTAGAGCGGATCGCGTGTGTGGTTTGGAAAGAAGGTCACAGGTGCCTTCCTGTATCAAATGCGTATGTGTCCTATAGCACATTGATTGATGGGAGTAAGGTAAAAAAAAAATAACAACAACAATGCAATCCAGTACATGATTGTGATCCGGCCTGATAACAAACGGAGAATTGAAAAAAGGTGAGGGGGAGAAAGACACTCACCAATACCCTCAATATCTAGTTGCGATGGAAGTTTATTTAAAACCGAGTATATTGATACTCTGATGGCCATTTTCTAGGAGCCAGTCTTAGTATATGGAGGCGGATATTTTTCCTAAGACCCACTAATGTGCAAACAATACTGAACAGCATATACAGTGCATCCACAAGAAAATTGTTGCAAAAACCAGAACATAAACTTTAGAACCTTAATATGTATATATTTATAAAATATATAAAAAAGAGCTATGGTGACATCTAGTTGCAATAAAATACAACACTAATGTAAGACCAGCTAAAAGATGACCAAATTCATATTTTAATAAACCCACATAACAGATTACAATACAGTTCAGAAAGAGAAATCACAGTGAACTAGAAAAAGGGGGCAATCTCATAGTTTTCAATTAGACTTTTGTAGATCAGGGGATCCCCGTTATATATCCAGAACCTTTCCTACATGTTCTATCGCCCTAAACTTTAAACTACTGGGGTCCGCATTATGGTGCATTAGAAAATTTAAGGGCACAATCTTAAAATCTTCTTTGTTTTTAATACTCCTCACATGTTCCTGAATGCGAATCTTCAGAGGACATTTTGTTTTCCCCACATATTTTTTCCTGCAGCCACACTCTAAAAGATAAACTTCATTCGTAGTATTACAATTACTAAAATCCTTTATTTTAAAAGTTTTTGAATTATCTGAATTTGAGATGGTGCATGATGAGGGATGTGCAATTTTGCAAATATTACAATGTCCGCAAACACATGCACACTCACTATCTCTACTATGTATTCCTGAAGCCCATCATGTCCCCTTCTCCAGTAAGAATCCATAGGTACCTGTAAAAAAATCCATACTCACCTCTCCCTATGTTTGAATCATGTCCTCTTCATTCCAAAATAGGCATCCATAGGGTTTGGCAAAACAACAAACCAAAAATGCGTGGACCAATGGAAATTACTACTGTTCTCTAATGACAGTACTACGAATGACTGTACCTCCGCATGATTTCACTATGGAAATCCCAGTGCTGAATGCTCATTGGCTTACAGAGGCGCCTCTCAGCCAATAAGCGGTTCCCTCCATTGAAGTCAATGGTGAGAACCACAAAAGTAATCTTAAGTCACCTTTGCGGTTATCACCATTTAAGATAGATAGACCCATATCTATATATACAGTAGGCACAATAGCCAAAGGGTATAATAAGTGTGTGTGTGTGTGTGTATATATATATATATATATACACATATATATATATATATATATGTATATATATATATACAATCACGATGTTCCTCCTATGTGGGGTACAGCAACCCCCAGGGAAAAACAAAACACAGGAGGCACTCCCTTAGAAAATAGAAAAGATATATATATACTTATATCATATTGAAAAACAGTACAGCAGCATGTCAACGTTTCAAGGTCCGCAGACCTTTTCGTCAGGACTGTACAACTGGTATCAAACATAAGGTGACTGGTGCTTACCTTAAATATGAGGCTGTGTAAGTGAAAAGGTGCTGAAGGGATAGAGCGGCAGGCGTGGGTGTCCCTGCCACGAGATCCAGCCCGGCATCCGGCGGAAGCAGGGAACTCCGAAAGGGGTAACCTAGCAACACCGATGCTCGGCTGGTGATGTCATCGGGGGACCCCGGCGGCCGCAAACTGTGATAGACTGGTAAGCACCAGTCACCTTATGTTTGATACCAGTTGTACAGTCCTGACGAAAAGGTCTGGGGACCTTGAAACGTTGACATGCTGCTGTACTGTTTTTCAATATGATATAAGTATATATATATATCTTTTCTATTTTCTAAGGGAGTGCCTCCTGTGTTTTGTTTTTTCCTGGGGGTTGCTGTACCCCACATAGGAGGAACATTGTGATTGTATGCATTATTTAGGAAGGCACCCCGTCTCTCACAGTCTTTCCTGAGTGCCGAACTTTTGCAGTATATATATATATATATATATACATACACACACTTACTAACATGTTTGGACACCATAGATCACATACCTGTACATTACTTCCCCAACAACCACAGTATTCAGCTTAACCACACATCTGTGTGACTTCCAACTGTAAACGGAAGCGGTACGAAATACCGCCGGCCGCATGGCCGGGAGTTCAAATCCCGGTAGCATGAGTCAGACAGCTGGAGAGATGCCGGCAGCAGCAGCCTGACAGTGCCGGAAATCCCGATCGTCCCTAGGTAAGTACTTACTAACCTAACCTAACCCCCTTAACCCTAACCCTCCTTAGGGGTGCCTAACCCTAACCTCCCCCCCTGTGCCTAACCCTAATCCCCCTCTAAGTGTTTAAACCTAACCTCCCCCCTGGGGTGCCTAACCCTAACCCACCCTACCCCTAGCCTAGCCCTAAGACCCCCCGGGAGCCCTAAACCTAACCCTCCTCCCCCGCGGCTGTCCGCTCGCATCGCCCGGCATCCCTTCAATCAGGATGCCGGGCGCCAGTCTCCTGGCGTCGGTAAAATGCCCGGCGTCTACATCTAGATGCCGGGCATTTCACCCTCGCCGGGATAAAGCAGTCGGGAAGCTGGCAGTCGGGCTTACGTCAGCCGGCTTCCCGATTGCATCCCCTGTAAACAGATTCAACTGTAAGCACTAGCATCATTTATAGAGACACTACTGACAAAATAGCAGGACATCACTGCGTCACTGATGACAGTACATCACCGTCTCACTGACAGCAGCATATCACTGACAGCAGCACATCACCGTCTCACTGAGGGCATCATTTATCAAGGAGTGATATTCTTGGTATCACTCGTTACTAATCTTAAATGATGCTCCAACCAATCAGTTCTTAACTGTCATTTTTCAAACACATGACAGTTAGGAGCTGATTGGCTGGAGTACCATTTAAGATTAGTAACGAGTGATAATAAGAATATCACTCATTGATAAATATGGGCCTGACATACATACACATTTCTGAAAATTTGTATCTATTTTATTCACTTACACTGTTACATTTTTAAAATCAAACTGCCTATTCTAAACTATTTGTTCCCTTCTATTCTGTATTTGTTTCACTCTATTTTATATACACACACCTTAGGTGGTTGAATGCACTCGGCCAAGGAATGCATATATCTGAGTACAACCGCGCACCCAAGGTATATATACGGTAGAAATAAATAGCACTACCCAGCAATGCAGTGATATGAAAGAGTATATACAGATATTAAAATTAATACATATGTTTTTCAAATGTGACCTGCACCTCTGATTAGGAAAAACACATAATAAGCAATAATAATAAAGTCCCATTATAACTGGCACTCCACACTATAGATTTTGTGGGTGCCTGCACTAGAAGGTGTCTTTTACACTATACATATATACTCAGGGGTGCTGAGAGGGGGGGGGGGGCGGGTGCAGATTACCAAGGCTCTGGGCCCAGGCCACCGGAAGCACATTGCTGTGTTTTTAAAAATTTTTAATTAGCCACTTCAAGTTCTACCAAACCACTGCTGGCAGCGGCGGGTGGCAGTTCGGGGGTGGGGGTCTCCTTCACCGGCCGCATCACACTGTCTGTGTGTCAATGTGTCACATAGACAGTGTCACTTACTTACAGGTTGCAGCCGCAATGCTGTGGTGCTGATGCACTCGCGAGATGATGATGTCATCATCTCACGAGGCTCTCATCACCAGTAGGCAGTGCGGCACCAGTACCAGGATCTGGGAGGTGGGCAGGGACAGATTACACAGACAGAAGCAGGTGATTGTGGGCATGGGGTGGGCATCCTTGTTGTTTGTGTGGCGCAGCACTCAGCAGACAAGGGTGAGACTGGCTGCACTGAAGGTAAGAGCCCAAGCGCGCTACTGACTGACTGTTGTGCTGTCCATCAAGTGCATATTATTAGATATATCATATGTATATTTTTTACACATATAAATTACATGTTTAGGTATATACTCATTCTATAAATGTTATATAATATATCATATTCATATAATAAGTATATATCTAAACATGTAATATGTGTAATATATATATATATATATATATATATATATATTACACCATCTACATATATACTTATATAAATGATATATTTATATGTAAATGATGTATTATTTATAAATATATATATATATATATATATACATATAATATATATATTTTTTTTTACACATATTACACGTTTTGATATATATTTATTATATAAATATGATATATTTATATCGAAACATCTGTAATATATTACACACACACATATATATATATATATATATAAAATTGACTGACTGCAGAGTGACTAGTTTGCTAAAGTGCACAAATAATCTAAGTGTGACCTGAGTGAACTCTTAGGTTCAACTCAAATGATGTACTGCTTTAAAGTGCATATACACATTGTGTAAATCAAGGAAAATAAAGTGCTGGTGCCAATAAATATATATAAGAAATATTAGACAATTTATTCAGAGACACATAACAATAAGAAAAATATAAAATGAAAAATAAAAACAGTTAATAAGAATACAAAAAAGTTGGTCAGCTTTTTCAAAATGGTAAGAACATATGGATAAAATCAAGAGAAAGTATCTACAGCTGTCAGTATTTAATTACAATGAAAAATGTATTTCAACAAAATGTTTTATTGTAATTAAATACTGACAGCTGTAGATACTTTCTCTTGATTTTATCCATATGTTCTTACCCTTTTGAAAAAGCTGAACAACTTTTTTGTATTCTTTATTAACTTTTTATTTTATATTTTTCTTATTGTTATGTGTCTCTGAAAAAATTGTCTAATATTTTTTATATATATTTATTGGCACCAGCACTTTATTTTCCTTGATTTACACAATTTGTATATGCACTTTAAAGCAGTACTTCATTTGAGTTGAACCTAAGAGTTTACTCAGGTCACACTTAAATTATTTGTGCACTTTAGCAAACTAGTCGCTCAGCAGTCAATCAATTTTATCTAGTTGTTTACCTGTACCTCTACCAGTATTTTTATCATTGACATAGAGTTGACGCCTTTAAATATTAGTTATTATTGCTGCACTTCTTAATTAATTTTTACTCTTTAGAATGGTTGTTATTAAGTTACACACCTATCTCACTCCATAACACTAATAATGGCACCGTACCCACCTATTTTCTGATATTTTATATATAATTTGGCAGCATGGCATTGACGAACACGATATCATCTGATTGATTGTTCCGCACAGCCAATTAGAAGATTTTACATGCAACCAAGGGATTGCGCAAATCAATACACACTGCGCGATATGCCAGGTTTGTTCTGATATTGTGCAGATGTGTGCCCACAATAAAGCCCGGTACACACTAAGCAATATGTCGCCAAATCCAGCAGATCGGAGCGACATATCAGGCACATCGGCCACTGTGTACCCACTATGTTGCCGATGATTCATGCTCCGAATGCAGCATGGCCCCTGATGTCACTGCTGGCATCGGCAAATATATACGCACTTGTCAATGCCGGCACCCCGCCGGGTCCCATCACTAACTAGGTTGGTACACACTAGACATAGTCTAGTGTGTACCGGTCTTAATAGTGAATACTTTTAGACCAGCTGCTGGGAGCTATGTCATGCTCCTGTGAGTGGCTGCTTCTCACATGCTAGACACGCCCCCAAAGAGGTGCAACCCCCCTCCAGGGGAGCCCTGGAACTTGCTGTACCGAGGCCCAGGATTTCTCTTGGCAGCCCTGTATATACTGTAGCCATTATTAAAGTTATCTACAGAAAATACACTCATCTGACTTCATTAAAGATGAACACAAACAGTCCTGCTTTTCCAACATTTTGGATTCATTTTAATTTTGTCATGACATTGTTGAAAACGTGTTAATTTTTTGTGAAGTCCAATGATTGCCTTTTGTATGGATAACGGTTTATTAGTTGCTACATGTATATAGACGCACAGAATTCGCTGGTCCAGTAACCTAAATGATTAACAGTAGCTATGTCCATTGCCATCGTTGCCCTCTGTAGGTGGCGATGATGCAGAGCCCAAAATACAAATCTCAATGGCAGCGGCACTTAGTATAAAAACAGACTCAGATGCAGGTCATATTAAATACCAACATTTCGATACTATTTAATGCATAGTCATCTGGGTACAAAAACACAATAAAGGCAATATGCTCACCTTATATCATACCGCACCCACGACCCACCAACATTTAGAATCTGGCACTGTCTGCAAGCCAATTGGAGCTCGCAGACCGGCAGCTAAAGTCCAGAGTGCAGCACCTTAATATATATAAATATATATATTATTATACATACACATATATATATATATATATATATATATATATTCCTTGCTATAGACAGGCAGATATATAGCACTATAAGTATGGTTTACTGTTAAGAATCCCAAAGCCTGCTCCATGTGAACCCCCTAGAACACAGGCTAGCAAGGTCTTCCACTAATAACAACCCCCCGTTATTCCCTTAGGACTAAGACACGTTCACTGGCACTTAGGTGGCTGTCTGGGCTTATAACACAGGGTAGTAGTGATTCACATGAAGGTACAATGGGATTCAGTGGTGAGAAGAACAACAGGAACAGATACACGTTCAGGTAGGCTTAGGAGTCAATGGTATGAATTAGTGACCTGATGGTGTGTCTTTGAAGCCAATGGTGCACCTTGGAGCCAGTGGCAGAAGAAAGTACACAATTGATGTGGCTTTGAGAGCTGATGGTGCGGTTTGTTGCCAGTTGCTGAAGAGAGTAACAATTGATATGGCTTTGAGAGCTGAATGTGCGGCTTTGAGCCGATTACAGACAAAAATACACAATTGATATGGCTTTGAGAGCCAATAGTGTTGCTTGAAGCCGGTAACAGAAGAAAGTACACAATTAATGCGGCTTTGAGAGCCAATGGTGTGGCTTGGAGCCGGTAGCAGAAGGAAGTACACAATTGATGTGGCTTTGAGAGCCAATGGTGTGGCTTGGGACTGGTAGCAAGAAGTAAACAATTGATGCTGCTTTGAGAGCCGGTACACAAGTTTGAGTACTAGTTTGTGTACTGCGGCCTTAAGAGCCGGTACACAAGTCTGTGTTCTATGGTACGGCTTTGAGAGATGGCGGCAGCATGGAAGCTGCTGGAGAAGCTAGAGAACCATAGGAGTGGAAGGAGAGCCGGTGGCAGCATAGAAGCTACTGATGCAGCTAGGGAGCCATTGCAGAGGCTGGAGAGACAGTGGCAGCGTGGAAGCTGCTGGAACTGCTAGGGAGCCATTGGAGAGACTAAGAGCTGGGAGCAAGGTAATACCGCTGGAGTACCAGAGTACACTTCCAAGAGGTGATACAGAATGCTGATGGTATGGCTCAGCCAAGAGGCCCTACAGGAATGCTATAGTCGGCAAGGCGGCAAAAGGCCAGCATGTACAAATAGGAGGCCAAACCAATCATGCTGTGCTATGGATAACATGTAACCTACTGATGCGTGCAGATCGCCTAGCAATTGAGGGAACCAGAAAAAAATATCATGAGAAGGTAAACTGCTAGAGGGAGACTTAAGGATAGAGGTACCTCATAAACTCAGTCCAGCTACAACCTTGAGGGCTTTCTGCAGCTGTGTAGCAGTCTTGAGGGCTGATTATTCCTGGCAGGTAGTGGCCAGTGGGCCATAGAATAATTTGTGGCCTTTGGGCCATGTAGCAAACTTGTGGGCTGGAAGGCCTTGGCTGGTAGTGGCCTGAGGTCCAAAGGTAATGATGCAGCCTTTGGGCCGTGAAGCAGCCTTGAGGGCTGGTAACTCTTGGCTAGAAGTGGCCTGTCGGCCATAGAACAAGATGCAGCCTCTGGCCTATGAAGCAGCCTTGAGGGCTGGTAGTCACTGGATGTGCCTATGTCACCAAGTTGACACAAGTGATGGTACACAAGATTGCATACTTTGGATGCTAGAGTGTGGCCTGTGCTGCCAGGTTCACACAAGCTTGCGTACTAAGGATGCTGGAGTGCGGCCTGTGCTGCCGGATTGACACAAGTGGTGGTACACAGGACTGTGTACTCTGAACACTAGAGTGTGGCCTGTGCCACCAAGTTGACACAAGCAGCTAGATAGTGCACTCTGAACTCAGGAGTGCGATCCATGCACCTGAATGACACAAACAGCAGGTAATCAAAGTTTGGCAGGAGGATTGGGTACTCAACTGAACAAAGCAGGAGACTAAGCCAGAAACGGAAAAACAAAAAACAATGCTATCACCAGCATCGGAGCAGCTCTGGCACCTACAGGAAATAATCACAGAATCCAATCCGGACCAAACCAGGAATGATTGACAACTTGATGGGGAGGAGTTCAGCAAACTATCACCCCATGTTCGCGTTGCCCTGCATTCGTAGTGAGGCTGCTTGTGACAGTACCCCCCTATGATGAGGGGTTACGGAATCCCTAGAACCTGGTTTGTCTGGAAAGTTCTCAAATAATAATTTTTTTAAGAACATGAGCATGCAAAGATCTCACAGGAATCCTGGAGCGCTCCTCTGGTCCATACCCCTTCCAGTGGACCAGGAATTGAAGGCAACCAAGTGAAATTCATCTGATTCCGGGTGACCTTGAACCAACACTGGTTAAGGCCTGACAGGATGCCTCAGAGAAAACCTAGAGCAAAAGAAAACTGGTTTCAGAAGAGAACAATGGAACATGTTGTTGATTCTGAGAGACCAGGGTAGCTTCAGTCGAAATGTCACAGGATTGACTTGATAAATAATTCTAAACAGACCGATAAACTTGGGACTCAACTTCTGTGATCTCTGGTGAAGATTGATGTTTTTGGAAGATATCCAAACTAAGTCTCCAACTTTGAAATGACAGAGCCTGCGATGGTTGTCAGCCCAGACCTTAGAGCGACCAGATGCTTGAAGAAGACAATTCTGCACTTTCTTCCAGACTGATCATAACCTTGAAATGGATGAGGATGCAGGAATTGAGGTTGATGTCGTTACAAAGGAATTACGCCTAGGAAGAGCCCCAGAATTGCAGAAGAAAGGAGACATGGAAGAAGCAGAATGGCAGGAGTTATTGTATGCAAATTCAGCAAATGGTAAAAGAGTAACCCAGTTGTTTTGGCACTTGGAGATGAAGCAATGAAGGTACTGCTCCAGGGACTGATTGGCCTGCTCCGTCTGTCCATTAGACTATGGATGGTATCCAGTTGAGAGACTGACATTGATGCCTAAATCTGCACAAAAGCACCTCCAAAAGCGAACAACAAATTTGGAACCTCGATCTGAGACAATGTCTGACGGCAGTCCATGGAGTCTAAACACATGTTGGATAAAGAGTACAGACAACTCTTTAGCTGAAGGCAACTTGCAGATTAGAAAAAAATGTACTATCTTCGAAAAACCATCCACAATGGTCCAGATGACTGAACAGCGAAAAGATGAAGGAAGATCCACCATGAAATCCATGGCGATATGGGTCCAAGGTTTCAAAGGAGTAGGTGGTGGACACAAGAGACCAGATGGAGTAGTTTACAGAGTCTTGTTCCTAAAAAAGATGTCACAAGCTACTATAAATTTCCGAACATCCCGAGACATGGACTGCCACCAAACAGAACGGGACAGAAGTTCAAGAGTCCTGGTGACACCGGATGACCAACAGCTTTGGACGAGTGGAAGTCATTCAGTATAGCCTTACGAGACTTCTCAGGAACAAACAACAATTCAGGAGACTTGTCAGGAGGGGCTTCAGACTGATATTGCCTAAGACAATTAGCCAAAGTTCTAGTCAAGGCAAGATGAATCTGGAAGGTCGGAATAATGGTTTCTTCTGAAACACTAGGAGACTGAGCGATGCAAAAACTACAAGACAGGGTATCCGCTTTCAAATTTTTGGACCCAGGTCGGAAAGAAATAACAAAATTGAAGCAGGTGAAGGACAGGGCCCATTGTGCTTGCCAAGCATTCAGCCTCTTGGCAGATTCAATATAGGCGAGGTTCTTGTGGTCTATCAGAATGGAAACCACATGGTTAGTCCCCTCTAACCAATGTCTCCAATCCTTGAATGCCCATTTAATAGCCAAAAGCTCTCGGTTTCCCACGTCATAGTTCCTCTGCACAGAATCAAACTTCTGAGAAAAGAAAGTGCACGGATGCAACTTGCCATCCCTACTATCCTTCTGGGAAAGAATAGTGCCAACTCCAATCTCGGAAGCATCCACCTCAACCACGAATGGTTGGTCCGGATTGGGATGTCGAAGAACAGGTGCAGACACAAAGGGAGTCTTGTGATGCTTGAATGGCGCTAGAGGACCAATTAGCAACATGCACCCCCTTCTTTGTCAGTTCCACAATGGTCGAGACAATAGCTGAGAAAGACTTAAAGCAGCGATAATAATTCACAAATTCAAGAAAACACTGGATGGCCTTCAGCGAATTGTGTTGTTCCCAGTCAAAAAAGCCTTCACCTTGTTAGGATCCATGGAGAATTCACGGGAGGAAATAATGTAACCCAGGAAGGAAACCTCTTCCACCTCAAATTCACATTTTTCCAGCTTGGCATAAAGACGTGTTACAGAGACTTCTTGATAACAGAGTCTCACATTTTTTCAGTGTTGCTCCAATGACTTAGAAAATATGAGGATATCATCCAGATAGACAACTGCAAAAATTCCAAGAAAGTCTCTTAAGACCTCGTTGATAAAGTCTTGGAAGACAGCCGGGGTATTAGAGAGGTCAAAAGGCATGACAAGATACTTGAAATGCCCCGAGTGCATGTTGAAAGCCGACTTCCATTCATCTCCTTCTCTGATATGGATGAGATTATAAGCACCCTGAAGGTCGGTCTTAGAGAAAAGAGAGGCATCCCACAGCTGATCGAAGAGCACCGAGATGAGTGGCAGAGGATAGGCATTCTTAATGGTGATCTTATTCAGCCCTCGGAAGTCTATGCATGGTCGTAGTGATCCATCTTATTTCTCAATGAAAAAGAAACCTGCCCCCACCAGGGATTTAGATGGACATATAAATACCTTTTCCCGAGCCTCCTGGATATAATCCTGTATGGCTTTATTCTCAGGAACAGATAGTGCATATAACCTGCCTTTAGGAAGTCTGGTACCAGGTAGGAGGTCAATAGAGCAGTCAGAGGGTCGATGAGGCAGCAAGATATCATCAGCTTTTTTCTTAGAGAAAATTTCCATCAAATCACAATATGGAGAGGGAATGGACAATGACTCAGACGAAATAACTGCAACAAGATGAACAGGACGGGAAAGACAACAAGAAAAACAAGAAGATCCCCACTGGAGGATTTCACTAGTTTGCCACTGGATCACTGGGTTGTGTCTTTTCAGCCAAGGTAATCCCAATACCACAGGAACAAGTGGACAATAAAGCAATGACATGATAATTCTTGCAGACAGTTCTTGCACCGTTTGGGGAAGCACCTGAATCTGGGCTACCAGAGTCTGTTCAGGACTCTGTGCAGTCTCCATGAGAGCAGAAAGAGGAGTGCCTCTTTTACACAAGAAGAAAGTACTCTACCTGTATAAACGTAATGGCCGGTGATAATGTTAAGGATAGAGGTACCTCATAATCTCATTCCAGCTACAGCCTTGATAGCTGGGTAAATTGGCTTGCTGCAGCCATGTAGCAGACTTGAGGGCTGATTATTCCTGGCAGGTAGTGGCCAGTGCGCTGTAGAATAAGTTGCGGCCTTTGGGCGGTGTAGCAGCCTTGTTGCTGGTAGGCCTTGGCTGGTAGTGGCCTGTGGGCCAAAGGTAATGATGCAGCCTTTGGGCCGTGAAGCAGCCTTGAGGGCTGGTAAGTCTTGGCTAGAAGCAACCAGTGGGCTGTAGAACAAGATGAAGCCTTTGGGCTGTGAAGCAGCCTTGAGGGCTGATAACTCTTGGCTAGATGTGGCCTGTGGGCCATAGAACAAGATGCAGTCTTTGGGCTCTCAAGCAGCCTTGCGGGCTGGTAGTCACTGGATGTGCCTGTGTTGCCGGGTTGACAAGCGGTGGTACAAAGATTGCATACTCAGGACGCTGGAGTGCAGCCTGTGCCACTGGCTGGCACAAGTGGTGGTACACAGGCCTGTGTACTCTGGATGATAGAGTGCGGCCTGTGCCGTTGAGTTGACACAAGTAGTTGTACACAGGCCTGTGTACTCTGGATGATAGAGTGCGGCCTGTGCCACTGAGTTGACACAAGCAGCTAGACAGCGCACTCTGAACTCAGGAGTGCGATCAGTACCGCCTGGATGACACAAACAGTAGATAGTCTGTAGGCGGACCGTGCCGCCTGGATAACACAAACGGCAGGTAATCAAAGCTTGGCAGGAGGACTGGGTACTCAACTGAACAAACAGGAGACTAAGCCAGAACCAGAAACGCAAAAAAATAACGCTATCATCGGCATAGGAGCAGCTCTGGCACCTACAGGAAATAGTCAAAGGATTCAATCCGGACCAAACCAGGAATGATTGACAACTTGATGGGGAGGAGTTCAGCAAATGATTGCCCGGCGTTCGCCTTGCCCTGCATTCACAGAGCGGTGGCTTGTGACAGAGACAAGTCGTGACCACAACTTGTAACATTCACTTACTTACTGTCACAGAATTGGCAGCCCACTGACTCCTGTTCTAACCTTGCTGCTTTTTTTTGCTGCAGGCCGGGTGTCATGGGTAAATGGGGATGGCAACTAGAAATAAAGGCGGAGCCATGAGTGATTGACAGGGTGGAGGCGGAACCATAAGTGGTGACAGGCTCTGCAAAGGCTTATGGGAGGAGGTGCTGTGGCTGGGATATGCAGCAACTCCCCCTTTACCCATTTTCCTTTAGCTTCATTGTGCTTTTGTGCCATGTGCAGAAGCAGTCTCCTAACACTGCCTGATCAGAGCTGAGCTCCAGTCACAGCAGCTGGCCTGGCGAAGGAGTGACTAAAGGCCACTGAGGGGAGAACAGGACCAGACCAGAAGGAAACTGCTTGGCGTTCAGCAATGCAATCCACCCCTACCAATAACTCTAACCCTCCATCACCGCACCCTAAACCTAACACTCCCCTGCAGTCTAAACCTAACCCTCATCCAGTGCCTAACCCCTAACCCTAACCTTAACCCTCCCCCTAACCCCAATACTTACCATTGGGATGCTGGCAGTTGGCATGCTGGCACCGGGAATCTACAGCAATTGGTGTCAGGATTCCGACACCGGTATTCTGAGTGCCGGCATCCCAACCACTGAGATTATGACCACATTCCTGTTTAGCACTCACGCCGTTTGGTTGAATCCACGCTGTATTGTCATAGATTTCCGCAGCTTGCTGTGCACAAAACAAAGCTGCTAGGACATCAGGAGCAGTATTTCCAAATATCGGTGGCAGCAGTGCTTAAAGCGGTCCTAGGGATGTGTTGGAACTTACCCCCAGTCCCCCCTAGCCACTCTACCCCCTCTCCCTGGGTGCCAGAGGTGCACCATTCAGTTAAACATGGCATATCCCAATTCACCAGAGCCTAAAATCTTTTTGTAGCAAAAGTCTTAGAAATGTTTTAATTATTTCAGTACCAAATACACATATACAAACATACTAACACCAAATAACTATAAAATGTGCTCCAGCAGACCAAGAAAATAGAATAGCACAATAATAGTCACAAAACATTAGTAACAAATGCCCACTGTCTGGACTCCACAGCACAGTGAAAACAGGTGCACACTTAAAAAATTTTTAAATTATAGGCAAATAAGTTTAATGCCTCATCTTTAAAAAGATGTAAGTGTGTGTTTGTGTATATACAGTATACATATACTGTATACTGTAACACAGGCAGAGGTGTAGCATGTGGCCAGGGCACCCGGAGCACGAGCGTGCTATGGCACCCCCCCGTATATATATCTTAGAAGAAAAACTGCACACATTTTAAATTGCATTTGGGTGCTGCAAATAACATATACATAATTGATCATCCAACTTCCAGCTCACTCAAAGCAGCCAAAAAGACACCAGCACACCACCATATAAAAATATCAAAAACTGCTTATATAGAAAAAGATAGCAGCATATTGTTCACAGCGAGTATGATAACAAAACAGTGGATTATCATGATACTCATCATGTTCAAGGGGAGGCTTGGTATAGAAGCAGATACCCCCTTGTGTCCGACAGCTGTTTTGGTGGAATCCCACCTTCCTCAATACATACATACAGACATACATACATGGCAGGGTCACAAATAAAAAACATACAGGCAGAGTCACACATACATACATACATACAGGCAGGGTCACACATACATTCATACATGCATACACATATACTGTGACCATCGCCACGGGTTACGGCGATTCATCAAAGCCACATGTCATGACTGTATGCTTTTTGTGTGCCCTGGATAAAGTGTGTAGTATTATAAATCCCCTAAAGTATATATTTCAAATATCTGCTTGCTATGATTTGGCACCATATGTCAATTGCATCAACAACTGAGAAACAAATGGCCAAGTGCTACCTAGCCTTTGAAGACAAAGGAGTGCTTTTGCTCTTCACCCTAAGGGGACCTTGTTCCAGGCTCAGTTTGTAGGTTATAAGTTTTCCTGCCATAAACAGACCTTTCCAAGTCAAGGAGATATGCAACAGTTAAGTTCTGGTTTACATCTACACAGATCTGTGTAGAACAAAGGACAGTGCCTTTTGAGCCCAGAAATGGTGTGGGCTGCTGGGGGGAGAGGCTGTGGAACCATAAGAACCAGCCACCCCTGTTTCACTGTGTTCATTCTTCAGGGCATAGCTGAGAGCTAGGAGTGCTCCCCCATTGTGGTCCCTAGTGGTCTCGCTCCAGACAGATGGTCTTATTCAGACCCGGTCACAAGCACCGATGTGCTCGCAACTGGGTCGATGGACAGCCCTGCGCACGTGCAGCAGCCGCACTGCTCGTGCGCAAGCCCAGGAGTGAGAGAGAAACTCTCTCGCTTCGGAGCTCGCTACAAAAGGGGCGGCTGTCGATGTTGATTAACAGCTCACCCCGTTTTGTAGGTGGGCCGGGGGGGTGGTTTCCAAAATGGAGGCGTTCCTTCAGTAACACCTACCATTTTGTGGGTGGCCGCACTGACATCATCAATGATGTCAGTGGGGAGCTTCCTGCTCGAACAGAGCAGGAAGCTCCCTGGGGCTTGCGAGTGCCCAGACCCAATCTCGCCGCAAGCCTCGATGGTTGCGATGGTGATCACCATCGCAACCATCAACCTGGTCAGTCGTTAAGCTGTGGGTGGTAACCCACAGCTTAACTAACGACCAGGAGGCCGCACTTCAAAAAATGAAGCGGCCACCCTCATTCAGAGAGAACGATCGCTTCTAGCAACTGCCTCTGAATGGGGGCCAGATTCCCTAAGATTTCAGCGTAAGATAACTTAGGATTCTGATTCTTTATTGTTTTCTTTTACCTGAATCATTCTGTGCATTTATACATGTATGTCTTGTTTATTCACCTGTTTTTTTCTTGTAATTTAACCCTGGAGATATTTTCTCAATAAGTCCTAAAACTTTATCAGCGTTATCTCTGTGCTCTAACGAATTCATGTGCCTGGAGAGACCCATGCTACACTTGTGTAGTAATTGTGAGTTTAAGTGAGATTTAAGTGTCTGGCAAATGCAAGAGCCCTATTTTAATACTCTTTGTGGTGGCAGCTTTGGTAAAACCCATGTCACAACTGCCCACTTGCATCAGAAATATATATGTTGTCCACATATAATATTCAGGCACACATGAATAATAAATCTATGCAGAATACCTTTAAAAATTAGGTGCTCCTATAAGTGATGTACTTGTACTAAACACCTTAATCAATCAATTATAATACCTGGATATAGAGTCAATTTATAAGTTGTATATAACCTGTTTAAACAACAGTATATTTCAAACTTTTGACTAAACCAGGCAAGGAGCGGTATATATAAAACAATTTATTGCATGTAAATATGCGACATAAAAGATAAATTTCAAAATATACATATACTGAAATAAACCACACACAAGGAAATTTAAAACAAACATACAATACAGACAATAAAGTATAGATGCCTCTTAAAAAGACACAGGAGATACACCCCTGCAAAAGGTGTCTCCTATGTCATTGTATAGAGTATGCCAATGAATGAATATGGTTCCACACAGAGTCACTGACATCTGGGTAGGTGGTTGATATGGATCACCAATGGTACTATAGCTTGTTACCACACATTTGTATGTATAGATATAGAGTTGTTAGAATTAGTACTTAGGTAATCTAGTTGGATCTCCAATAGTACTATGGCTTATAGTCACACACTTGTATGGTATTATTGAAATTGGTACTTAGTGTCAATATGTCAATAGGCAGGTAATTAATATACTCCATTTAAGATTCTCTTTAGTGTGGACTTTGGCCCCGATGATATACAGCACTGTCCATGCAAAAATAAAATAGAGACTGGTTCTCATGAGTCAGTCTCAATGGTAATACCTTACTGCCCGCCAGCTTTTGTAAATGGGTGTACTGATTGGTCAGTTGGAATCCGATGGATTTTGCATGGGCGTCACTCCCAAAGTTGTTCTAGCTCTACAGGCTGATTATGGTAATCCCATACATGGACCTCCGATGTTTGGCTGAACCACTCATCAGTTACAGGACCACTTATCAGTTGGCATTACAGAGAACCAGCTGGTGATGTGTAAAAGGAGTCCTTACGCATTTCTCCACTACAAATCCTTGTGATTTCATCAGAGGGTGAATTTCCTGATGATCCTATCGGTGTTTTTAAACTTGAATCAACCAATCCACTGATGGTGATCAAGTTCATCAGGATCACCTGTGTGTGTGCGTGCATCCACACTGATGTATACATAGTTCCGTTTTTTTGTAGAGACATATTACATAAAAAATACATATATAAACTTATAAAAAATTCCATATATTGAGACCACTCTTTTGGAGAACATATATAGTTGCATTCTTATTTCAATATTCCAATAGTGGGATAATTAGCATTCAAGAGATATTATTATTAGAATTAGAGATTATGTTATTTAAAAGTTTAAATATACCACAATTTTACAACAAATGTGTGTCTAGAAATAGCGCAGAGGTAAGGCGCTAGTTCCACATTTGGGAGACCCAGGTTCAAATCCAACATTGACTGTTTGTTTATTTTATTTCATTTCATTTCATCTTATTTTATTCTATTCTATTTTATTTGGTTTTGTTTCTATAGCAATTTCAGAGACTCAATATTACTTTCATCTCCTTTTATTTAATATTATTCTCAAAAGGACTCTTTGTGAAAAAGAAATAAAGAGGCAACAGCATTTAGAGACATAAGAAAAGGTAATAAGATTGTAATAAATGAATAAAGTCCAATTAGTGATAACATTGATAGCAGTAGTAATACTACTCACCAACCAATTTAAATAATCCTAGTAATTGTGCCTGAGAAGTGACTCAGAGGTAGAGCGTCTGCCCAGATGACCCAGGTTCCAACACCTCAGCCATCTGTTATTAAATCACTATAATTATTTTTAATCTCATAAACAGCATTAGTAATTGTTTTTAATATATAATAAACTTTAGTTTGTTGTTAAATAATGATCATATAAGAGTATAGTTCATTTGTCGCTATTTGAAATACATATATAAATATACACATAACACTATTCTCAGGGAGAATGGCAGTCCCAGAGTCCAGTAATACATATCAGGCAATTTTACAAAGTCACTAATTGAGAAATTTAAATTCTAAATTTGAATTTAGAGATGCCTATGCACACATTTAAATAGGTATAGGTATAAACATATCCTAATCTACATGGAAATACTCACTATATTGGGCATAGGATTAAAGGTGGAAAACAAGTTTCTTAGTTCTAACCAAAGACATACAGCTGGTGTATTTACATAAGGTATCAGGCAAGATGGTTAAGAGGGACACTCAGCCTGGTATCAAAAACCATTTAGTTCTATACTTTAATTGAGCCCTTGTGGAAAAAGTGTCCCCAGAGCAAAAATCCAATAAGCTTCTCGTTTACAAAGCATTCCATATCTATCTCCTCCTCTATTAGTAGAGGATATGTGTTATATACCAGTTACTGTTAGAACTTTGTCATCTCCATTGTGTTTATTCCACATATGTCTAGAAAGACTGTGTATTAAAATTTTCCTCCTATTTCTAATAACCGGGTGTTTAACTTTGTGTGGTGCGACCCACATATTGCATGCTGCATGTACATGTTATCACATAAATAACATAATTTGATAGACAATTAATAAGATGTTCAATGTTATACTTCTGGTTCATAGAATGGGAGAAAAATGACTGTTTTCTATGGCTGATGTAACTGCAGGTGATACATTTGTTTTTACCACACATGTAGCTGCCTTTTATTCTTGTCGGTAGCCAAGTTGTAATGGGTTGACCAGATATAGTATTATCAATTTTATTTAGATTATCTTTTTTAGTATTCTGAAAAAAGCTTGGAGCTAACTTGTCCTTCATATTACTTGTTTTTCTGAAAATAGCTTTGGCTTGAGGTTCTAAATACGGTGTTAGGACTTTGTCCAGTTTAAGTAGAGGGAAGTTTTTACTTATAATCTTATGAATCTTGTCATCACTGCAAATATTATATTCTGTCATGAAGGGCAAGATAGGACTATCTATATCCCTTTCGGTTCCAGTCCTAATTTTGGTCAAGAGAAAAGACTATCTATATGGTCCACTTCCTCTCTAGATCTTTTCAGAAAGCCTCAGGGTAACCTTGCTCCAAGAAAGCTATTGTGAGTTCTTCTGCCTGCTTATAGTGTGTAGTGTTATCTGAACAGTTTTCTTTTGATTCTTATATATTGGCCCTTAGGAATATTCTCTTTCCACCTAGTGTGGTGGCAACTTGAGTAGTTTAGAAAGCTGTGTGTATCTACCGCTTTTTGATACATACTAGATCTAATATGACCCGCATCTATGGAGAGAGCAATATCCAAAAAATTTATATTTGAATTACTAACTGTGCTTGTAAATTTTAAACCAAATGAATTTGTTTTAATCTGAATAATGAAATCATTAATAGAATTCCCATCACCTTTCCATATAAAGAATAAATCATCTATATATCTGCCATATAGCACCAAGTTTGCCCCCCAAAAAAACATTCCAGATCATTAGATCTTCAAAACATCCCATATATAGGTTTGCAAAACTCAGGGCAAACTTGGTGCCCATAGCAGTCCCGTGCAGTTGTAAGTAAAACTGTGAATCAAACAAAAAATTATTATGTGACAAAATAAAACCCATGGTTTCCAAAATAAAGTCACGTCTCATCTCTCCTATGTTAGGGTCTTGTGATAAATAGAATCTAGAGGCTTCAATACCTTGTTGGTGTGGAATATTGGTATACAGTGACTCGACATCACAGGTGACTAAATAATAATCATCACACCATCTAATGTTTTTAATCATGTTCAAAAATTGTTTAGTGTTCCTAATATAGGAACATAGAGAGGTGACATGTGACTGAAGAAATTAATCTACAAACTCTGACAAATTCATAGTCATAGACCCTATGCCCGATATAATGGGTCAACCAGGTGGTGCAATTAGCGATTTATGTATCTTTGGAAGATGGTAATAGGTAGGAATAACTGGATGCATATTAAACAAATTTTGGAATTCTTTCTTGGATATTGCCTCTTTCCGGAGTGCTAGGTCCAATAGTTCCTTAAGTTCCAATAGATATCTCTGGGTGGGGTTTGCTAGTATTCGAGTATAGAATTTAGCATTATTTCTGGGTGGGGTTAGCTAGTATTTGAGTATAGAATTTAGCATTATCAAATATCATCGGAAATCATCCCTATTTTGTATAACTGTCCCTCCACCTTTATCGGCACTTTTATTTATAATGGAATCATCCTTTTTTAAACTATATAGAGCCTGTTTTTCTTGTCTACCAAGATTTTGTTTATACTTTTTATTCATTCTTTCCACAGAGCTTCCTAAAATCCTCCAAAGTTGCATTATAAAATGCCTCAATAAATGGGCTTCTATGTTGTAATGGGTAAAAGTCAGATTTTTTTTTAAAATACTTTTTCTCTTTCGGAAATATCAAAAACTTTTTGAAGTCCTTCTGACTCAGAGTTATTTTCACTCAAATAATTCAGCATATCTATGCCTTCCTGATCCATATCATCTAGCACTATTGGATTACCTTCAATATTGCTCTTTTTCAAGAGTCTGGTTGCAAAATATACTCCATTTAAGATTCTCTTTGACACAAATTCAATAGTGTGGACTTTGGCCCCAATGATATACAGCACTGTCCATGCAAAAATAAAATAGACACTGGTTCTCATGAGTAAGTCTCAATGGTAATACTTTTACCTTTTAGAAGCAGCTCATTTTTAAAGGTATTCTGCATATACAGTATAAAGATTCATTATTCATGTGTGCCTGAATATTATATGTGGACAACATACTGTATATATTTTTGTAATTATTAAGTATCTGTATTTTTGGGCAGCACTACTATGGCTTCATTTAGAAGTATAGGGGATAGAATGACATGAAGGAATCTTTTCATTAATAAAGAAACATGAGTTCTAGCAGAGTCAAATTCCCCACCAGAGCCTTTTAACTTGAAACATTGATTAAGGCAGAGACAAGACACTGGTGGGATCAGATCACTCTACAGAAGTATCTGGATAGTGATATGATACCCCACGGTCTCCATATTCTAAAATCATGTTCCTTTAAGGATGATGAGGATCTAACTAGGAAATTAAATAAGACCATGGATGGGTGCTCAAAATCATTAATTAAGTTGTTCATTGCATTCAGAGGAACTAAAATTGATAAAATTGCTACTGAAATTGAGAAAATACAAGAACAACTAAAAAAGTGTGAAAATAATGATGAATTTATAGAAAGGGATTCATTTGTTAACAAGAGAGTAGAGGAATATGAAGCACTACTTGTTAATAATAAAAATAGCAAATTCAAAAGAGACCAGTATGACTATGATCATGATACAGTCAGGACCTTTAATAGAGGCATGCAGAGACAATTTCAGAAGTGAGATTCCAGAACTAGGTTTAGAGATGCCCCTAAACTTGATTCACCAATAATCCAGTGACCCCGTATTCCATCCTAAACGAGGAAGAGAATGAACAGTACATCTCAGAATTATATACCTAAGTCTAATACAGTCAATATGAATTGGTCCCCTCGACACAGGAATACATCAGATGGTCATCCATCCACTGAATTATATTTCTGTAGAGAGAAGGACTATATCGATAAAAGAGCTAGACCGAAACAAATATCGAAAAACAACCATAGCTCTAGGAGTCCAGTCAAATACGACTGTCGTCTTTTTTTAGAAGAAGAATGACACAATATTCACAAACTTCCAAATCATTACAGCACATTAGATCCAGGCATAGGAAAAATATACAGAAAAGATTCAGGGGGAGAAGAGGTGGACATAAGAAATCCCACCAAAAACGTAAGACACAATTAAGAAATAAAGGTCTTTTCAATCTATCCTCAAGAGTTCTTACGGAACATGAAAAATCAGTTCTAAGTTGAGGGCTCAATTATGCCCCCTTCTCTAACCCTGATCTCTTTGGCCTATTTGTGGACCTTAACAAATTCCCGAGGGATCTATGCAGAAAGCACTATTTTGCAACTAAACTCTTGAAAAAGACCAATATTGAAGGTAATCCAATAGCGCTAGATGATATGGATCAGGAAGGCATAGATATGCTGAATGATTTATTGAGTGAGTCAGAAGGACTTCAAAAAGTTTTTGATATTTCCGAAAGAGAAAAAGTATTTAAAAAAAAATCTGACTTTTACCCATTACAACATAGAAGCCCGTTTATTGAGGCATTTTATAATGCAACTTTGGAGGATTTTAGGAAGCTGTGTGGAAATAATGGGAAGAATAAAAAGTATAAACAAAATCTTGGTAGACCAAGATGATTCCATTATAACTAAAAGTGCTGATAAAGGTGGAGGGACAGTTATACAAAATAGGGATGATTATCTTCTTGAAGCACATAGACTGTTGTCTAATGCTAAATTCTATACTCGATTACTAGCAAACCCCACCCAGAGATATCTATTAGAACTTAAGGAACTATTGGACCTAGCACTCTGGAGAGAGGCAATATCCAAGAAAGAATTCCAATATTTGTTTAATATGCATCCAGTTATTCCTACCTATTACCATCTTCCCAATGTACATAAATCGCTAATTGCACCACCTGGTTGACCCATTATATCGGGCATAGGGTCTATGACTATGAATTTGTCAGAGTTTGTAGATTAATTTCTTCAGTCACATGTCACCTCTTTATGTTCCTATATTAGGAACACTAAACAATTTTTGAACATGATTAAAAACATTAGATGGTGTGATGATTATTATTTAGTCACCTGTGATGTCTAGTCACTGTATACCAATATTCCACACCAACAAGGTATTGAAGCCACTAGATTCTATTTATCACAAGACCCTAACATCGGAGAGATGAAACGTGACTTTATTTTGGAATCCATGGGTTTTATTTTGTCACATAATTACTCTTTGTTTGATTCACAGTTTTACTTACAACTGCACAGGACTGCTATGGGCACCAAGTTTGCCCTGAGTTTTGTGAACCTATATATGGAACGTTTTAAAGATCTAATGATCTGGAATGGTTTTTTGGGGGCAAACTTGGCGCTATATGGCAGATATATAGATGATTTATTCTTTATATGGAAAGGTGATGGGAATTCTATTAATGATTTCATTATTCACCTTAACACAAATTCATCTGGTTTAAAATTTACAAGCACAGTAATTCAAATATAATTTTTTTGGATATTGCTCTCTCCATAGATGCGGGTCAAATTAGAGCTAGTACGTATCAAAAAGAGGTAGATACACACAGCTTTCTAAACTACTCAAGTTGCCACCACACTAGGTGAAAAGAGAATATTCCTAAGGGCCAATATATAAGAATCAAAAGAAACTGTTCAGATAACACTACATACTATAAGCAGGCAGAACTACTCACAATAGCTTTCTTGGTTCAAGTTTACCCTGAGGCTTTCTGAAAAGATGTAGAGAGGAAGTGGACCATATAGATAGTCTTCTCCTGACCAAAATTAGACTGGAACCGAAAGGAATATAGATAGTCCTATCTTGCCCTTCGTGACAGAATATAATATTTGCAGTGACAAGACTCATAAGATTATAAGTAAAAACTTCCCTCTACTTAAATTTGACAAAGTCCTAACACCGTATTTAGAACCTCAAGCCAAAGTTATTTTCAGAAAAACAAGTAATCTGAAGGACAAGTTAGCTCCAAGCTTTTTTCAGAATACTAAAAAAGATAATCTAAATAAAATTGATAATACTATATCTGGTCAACTCATTACAACTTGGCTACCGACAAAAATAAAAGGCAGCTACAAGTGTGATAAAAACAAATGTATCACCTGCAATTACATCAGCCATAGAAAACAGTCATTTTTCTCCCATTCTATGAACCAGAAGTATAACATTGAACATCTTATTAATTGTCTATTAAATTATGTTATTTATGTGATAACATGTACGTGCGGCATGCAATATATGGGTCGCACCATACAAAGCTTAAACACCCGGTTCTTAGAAAATAGGAGGAACATTTTAAAGGGTGTAATGAGACACAGTCTTTCTAGACATGTGTTTCATAAACATAATGGAGATGACAAGGTTCTAACAGTAACTGGTATCGAACACATTCCTTCTACTAATAGAGGAGGAGATAGATATGGAATGCTTTGTAAACGAGAAGCTTATTGGATTTTTGCTCTGGGGACACTATTTCCACAAGGGCTCAATTAAAGTATAGAACTAAATGGCTTTTGATACCAGGCTGAGTGTCTCTCTTAACCATCTTGCCTGATACCTTATGTAACTACACCAGCTGTATGTCTTTGGTTAGAAATAAGAATCTTATTTTCCACCTTTAATCCTATGCACAATATAGTGAGTATTTCCATGTAGATCAGTAATGTAAGCTCCTATGAGCAAGGCCCTCTATCCTCTTGTGCTGTTCCTTACTCTACCTTCTTCTACTTCTTACTCTCTACCATGGCACCTAACGCTTGATTGCTTTGCATTATTGCTTATCTGGGTGTTATGGTCGTGAATGTATCAATGTATATTATCCATTTCCTATAATGTATTGTATTGTATTGTATTGTACTGTACTGTAAGTCACTGTAAATCAATCTATTTGTTTATGTACTTTGTTAGGCGCTGCAGAACACTTGTGTTGCCATATAAATAAACGATAATAATAATAATAATAATAATAATAATAATAATAATAATAATAATCTGTTTATACCTATATAAATGTGTGCATAGGCATCTCTAAATTCAAATTTAGAATTTAAATTTCTCAATTAGTGACTTTGTAAAATTGCCTGATATGTATTACTGATCTCTGGGGCTGCCGTTCTCCCCAAGAATAGTGTTAAGTGTATATTATTTATATATGTATTTCAAATAGCGACAAATGAACTATACTCTTATATGATCATTATTTAATTACAAACTAAAGTATATTATATATCAAAAACAATTACTAATGGTGTTTATGAGATTAAAAACAATGAAAGTGATTTAATAACAGATGGCTGATGAGTTGTTGGAACCTGGGTCGTCTGGGCTCTGGGCAGACGCTCTACCTCTGAGCCACTTCTCAGGCACAATTGCTTGATTAAGAAAAGTACTACATTTGGATTTTATAAACAATATTGTAGAATATAAACATCAATGATCATATAGGATTATTTAAATTGGTTGGCGTGTAGTATTACTACTGCTATCAATGTTATCACTAATTGGACTTTATTCATTTATTACAATCTTATTACCTTTTCTTATGTCTCTAAATGCTGTTGCCTCTTTATTTCTTTTTCACAAAGAGTCCTTTTGAGAATAATATTAAACAAAAGGAGATGAAAGTAATATTGAGTCTCTGAAATTGCTATAGAAACAAAACCAAATAAAATAGAATAGAATAAAATATGATAAAATGAAATTAAATAAAATAATAAACAGTCAATGTGGGATTTGAATCTGGATCTCCCAAATGTGAAACTAGCGCCTTACCTATGCGCTATTTCTAGACACACATTTGTTGTAAAATTGTGGTATATTTAAACTTTTAAATAACATAATCTCTAATTCTAATAATAATATATCTTGAATGCTAATTATCCCACTATTGGAATATTGAAATAAAAATGCAACTATATATATTCTCCAAAAGAGTGGTCTCAATATATGGAATTTTTTATAAGTTTATATATTTATTTTTTATGTAATATATCTCTGCAAAAAAATGGAGATATGTATACATCAGTGTGGATGCACAAACACACACATAGGTGATCCTGATGAACTTGATCACCATCAGTGGATTGGTTGATTCAAGTTTAAAAACACCGATAGAATCATCAGGAAACTCACCCTCTGATGAAACAGCAAGGATTTGTAGTGGTGAAATGCGTAAGGGCTCCTTTTACACATCACCAGCTGGTTCTCTGTAATGCCAACTGATAAGTGGTCCTGTAACTGACGAGCGGTTCAGCCAAACATCGGAGGTCCATGTATGGGATTACCATAATCAGCCTGTAAAGCTAGAACAACTTTGTGAGTGACGCCCATGCAAATTCCATCTGATTCCAACTGACTGATCAGTACACCCATTTACAAAAGCCGGCGGGCAGTAAGGTATTACCATTGAGACTGACTCATGAGAACCAGTCTCTATTTTATTTTTGCATGGACAGTGCTGTATATCATCAGTGCCAAAGTCCACACTATTGAATTTGTGTCAAAGAGAATCTTAAACGGAGTATATTAATTACCTGTCTATTTGCATATTGACACTAAGTACCAATTTCAATAATACCATACAAGTGTGTGACTATAAGCCATAGTACTATTGGAGATCCAAATAGATTACCTAAGTACTAATTCTAACAATTCTATATCTATACATACAAATGTGTGGTAATTAGCTATAGTACCATTGGTGATCGATATCAACCACCTACCTGGATGTCAGTGACTCTGGGCCTGATTCAGACCCGCACGCTCGCTCTAAGCGATGGTCACACAACTGCGCATGCATATGGTTCGCAATGTGTATGCGCAAACCAGTCATTGTGGTCGGAAATCGTGCGCTCGTAAAACACAGAGGGGCTGCTATTTTGAGTGACAGAATGTGCCGTTTGTGGGTGGTAACAGGGGAAGGTGCTTGAAAATGGGGGAGTGGTTGTGCGAACGCAGGCGTGCCCAATGGTCAAAAGGGCATTTAATGGGAGTGCATAATCAGCAAAGGAGCGTCATCGATCATGTCACTTGGTTGTCTTTTAGCCTGAACTGCTCGCAGTGATTACGGGAAGTAATTCCTTCCTCAAGTGCTGCGAGCAGTTCAGATGCCTTTCGATGTAATAAATTATTTTATATTTATGCTCCTTGTCTGGTTTAGTCAAAAGTTTGAAATATACTGTTGGTTAAACAGGTTATATACAACTTATCAATTGACTCTAGATCCAGGTTTTATAAACCATCTGCGTCAGGTTGGCATATCTGAGTGCTGGCTGGGGTGCTGTGTCATGACACAAACACATACAGGTAGGATCACACATACATATACACACATAAAGGCAGGGTCACACATACATAGACACACACACATACAGGCAGGGTCACATACATACACACACACTGGCATGAAGGGTTACACATACATACAGGCAGGTAGGGTGATAGACATAACTGGGGTACCTCTCACCTTAATCTGGAGTTGGACCCCACAGCTTCTTCCTTGTCAACATGCTGCTGTAACCCTGCCCTCTGCTGGGGTCAGATGAACATGTGTTGAGCTCCACCAATCAGGGTTCAGCATAAGCTCCTCTGACCATGGAGTCACTCATTAGTGCAGCAGCAGGAAGGCAGGACAAGATGCTGCTGCTCTGTATCACAGCACCTGGCAGGCTGGACATGGACCTGGCAGGCAGGGCTGCCATCAGAAATTATAGGGCCTGGGACTACCAAAATAGGCAGGACCCCCCACCCCACAACCCTGGACACTTAACTTAGTTACCACACTCTTCTTATTATTCTGTTCTAGCTGCTCCCCAGTCCTCACATGCTGCGGCTCCTCGGGGAGAGACAGTGGCTGGCAGGAGAGATAGGTGACTGGTGGAGATAGTGTGAGATGGAGAGGCAGTGGGTGACAGGAAAGGGTGATGGGAAGAGGTGTGATGTGGAGGATGACGGGGAGAGACAGTGGCTGGCAGGAGAGATAGGTGACTGGTAGAGATTGTGAGATGGAGAGGTAGTGGGTGACAGGAAAGGGTGATGGGAAGAGGTGTGATGTGGAGGATGACAGGGAGAGGCAGTGGCTGGCAGGAGAGATAGGTGACTGTTGGAGATAGTTTGAGATGGAGAGGTAGTGGGTGACAGGAAAGGGTGATGGGAAGAGGTGTGATGTGGAGGATGACGGGGAGAGACAGTGGCTGGCAGGAGAGATAGGTGACTGGTAGAGATTGTGAGATGGAGAGGTAGTGGGTGACAGGAAAGGGTGATGAGAAGAGGCAGTGGGTGACAGGGAGAAGCAGAGAGTGACGGGGAGAGGGTGATTGGGAAAGGGTGATGGGGAAATGGTGATGCCTTGTACAAAGCAGAGGGTGACGGGAGACAGTGGGTGATAGGGAGATAGTGAAGCAGGGGAGAGGCAGAGAGTGATGGGGAGAGGCAATTGGTGATGCCAGGGAGAAGGTGACAGGGAGAGGCAGTGGATGATGCCAGGGATAGTGTCAGGGAGAGGTAGTGGGTGATGCCGGGGACAGGTTGACAGGCAGTGGGTGACAGGGAGAGGCAATGGGTGACACCAGGTAGAGGGAGAAAAGGAGAGGCAGTGGGTGATGCCAGGTAGAGGGTGAAAGGCAGTGGTTGACAGGTAGAGGATAATAGGGAGAGGCAGTGGGTGATATATAGGAGGCAATGGGCTGGATGGAAAGAGGGCAGTGAGATGGCGGTGGGAGGGGAGAACACTACACTGGAGAAGGGGAACCCTGGGTTGAATATTGGTGGGACACTAACTGGACTGGCTGGGGTTCTTGCTGAGGGGCAGTTCGATGGAGGCAGTGGGCTGGTTGTGGAGGGAAGGGGGTAGACACTCGGATGGGGGAGTCATTGAGATGGTGGGGACAGTGGGCTGGATGGGGGTCACAGGACAGGATGAGAAGGGGGATCACTGTGACTAGACTGTTTGCATAGTACCTGCGCCAAATAGAATTGCACATGGGACATGTGCTGGGGTTTTGGAATTGCAGAGAGAGAACAGAGCAATGATCTGCAACACAAAACATATTATCTGTAGAACAGCTTTTCCACATCTTTTGTTTTGCAGCTCATTGGACTCTCTCTGCAATTCCAAAATCCTGTCACATGTACTATGTGCAATTGTAATATATTTGGCACAGGCACAGCATGTGCATATGAAATAAAACAATACACCTGACCTTAACGATATGGAGGTTTCTTTGCGATGGGGAACCTCTGAAGAAATTTGATCCTCCCTGGGCAGACGGTGTCTTCACTCTGTATTCACTATTCATGTAGGAAATCCCATTGTCTGGAAAATTCCTGTTTGTGTAGGAATATAACTAAAATCATTATCATACAACAAAGGTTCAACCAGACTCACCACTCTTGTCCCCTCTGGCCTCCTGCTCCATGTCCCATCTATGCCCATGTCTTTCCAACTACAGTACATCCCCATGTCATCTCCAGCCTCCTGCTCCCTGTGTCACCTCCAGATCCCTGCAACATTCCAGCTTCCTGTCCCATCTCCCCTCCAGATCCCTCTGTCATTCCAGCCTCTCTGCCCTGTGTCATCTGAAGAACCCCTTGTCTTTCCAGCCTTCCACCCCCTTGTCTCTCTAGCCACCTGCCCCCTTGTCTTTCCAGCCATCTGCCCCCTTTCCACCCCCTTGTCTTTCCAGCCTTCTGCCTCCCTTTCCATCCCCTTGTCTTTCCAGCCTTCTGCACCCCTTTTCACCCTTCTATCCCCTTGTCTTTCCAGCCTATGTCCCCCTCTCTTACCTTTTGCATGATCCTCTGTTAACTGGTCCAGGTCTCAGTCCCACGTGGCTCCTCCCTTCGGCAGGGAGCGCGACGCGATGTCACGAGGTCAGCATCATGCTCCCAGCAGTCCTTCAAGTAGGAGGAACTGTGTCATAGCAGAAACTGCTGCTGCGCTGCCAAGCAAGACCATAGAGCTCGGTGGCGCAGTGGCAGTTCCTGCTGTGGCACAGTTAATAATGGTGATGGATGTACGGTGTGGGCGGGCTGGTGGCAGTACTAGGAGTGGGCAGGGCCCCCAGAGTGTCCGGCTGATGCCATGGCATGTGCAGCGGCAGGGGTTAGGAGCAGGCTGGCCCCCGGAGTGTCCGGCCGCGGCTGTGCAGAGCAGGAGGACTTACCTGGGCTTGGACTGCAGCAGGGGGTAGGAGGGGATGGGTGGGCCCCCCGAGTGTCTGGGCCCGGGACTCCAGTCCCGGCAGTGCCCCCCTGATGGCTACTTAACAGCTGCTTCTAGAGTCTGACTTCAGGGCACCCTTTGGTAACTAAGGGACCCTGAGCTCGCACTCCGGTGGAACCGCCCAGAGCCGTAACTAGACATTTTGGTGCCCTGTGCTAGAAGGAGCATTGGTGCCCCCCTATTTTTCAAATGGGGAAAAAACGCGCCCAAAAAAGGGGCATGGCCTCATGGGGAAGGGCCAGGGAAAAGATCGGGAGGCCAGGAGATGCTTGGGATAAAATAAGAGGAATCTCCAAATGAGAATAATTATAAACAGAAAATTGAAAGGCTCGAACAGCGCCCCCTGCCCTGCGCGGTGGCACAGGTCACACTACCCTATGTTACGGTCCTGGAACCACCCTCCCTACACCCCTGAAATGGGGTATTGAAATGAGGACTCCAGACAGGCAGGTACTTGGTAAAGCAGTGTCTTTTTTATAGTAGCAGACTCTGCACCTTAGCAAACATGAGCATAGGACTGGACACACACAGGCACATAACAAAAAAATAAGCAAACAACATAAAAGTAAAATGTCCCAGCACTCCTTGTGCTACTGTCTGTTGACCCTCAGGTCCTGGTACCCTAATACATTCCACCACCCCAGCCTATCGCCTGCCAAGTTTGCCTGGCTTAGGAGCAAAGAGCATCATGTGTGTGGGAGTTTTAAATCATTCCTGTACTCCAGTGATTATTCCAGCTGGGTCTGTGTAAATGTGAAAACCTGGAATTCCACACCTCCACTGCTAATGCAGAATGCACAGCTTCACTCCAGCCTCCCTTGGAGGGAGCTGATTCTACCAGAATGTG
Source organism: Taudactylus pleione (assembly GCA_031769625.1). NCBI lineage: Eukaryota > Metazoa > Chordata > Amphibia > Anura > Myobatrachidae > Taudactylus > Taudactylus pleione. The sequence goes on from JAUIMM010000334.1 coordinate 1,212,944, forward strand.
GGCAATTCAGGTGAGAGACAACCCCTCTTACCTCAATACACACACACTATGTATAATATCTTATTATCAGCATTTAATTTAAATATTAAATTGAGTCATTAAACTAATGATAGATGCCAGCCATTTTTAGTTACTAAAACACTTTATATATATATATGTATATGTATGCACCCCTCCCCCACAGGCTGCAATATCCTCCAAGCTCCAATGCAGTGATAGGCAGCCTGACAGGCAGGTGGCTGATCACTGCTCATCTTCACTTCCATTGCATGTCTGCATAGAAACAGGACACAAATAGAGAGAAGACAAGGGAGGCGGAGCTGGAGAGTTACAAGGCGGCCACTGTTCTCCTGTTCAGTAAATCCATTCCTGACCAGGCAGTGATTATGATGCAGTCTCCAAGTGCTTTGGCCGCGTAAGGTGGAACTTGTTCTGCCTCCAAATACAACTGACGGAATGCAGTTATGCCCTGTTAGGGCCCACTTTAACCCCTGGCTGGCAGGTGAAAATGAACTCTGCAGGAAGGCACCATTACAGCAGGTGATGGTAAATATACCAGTGAGAATCAGGAGCCGTATTTCCAAATATGGGCAGTAGATGAAAATTAACTCTGCAGGAATGCTCTGTTACAGTGGGTGATGGTAAGTATACCGGTGAGAGTTCATCAGAGGATTGTGGGTAAGAATCCAGAATCCAGAATCCATTTAAGTAGCATCCAAAGATTAATTAATTAGCAGCAGCTGTGATTATCCATTAACCCAATTTCTACTTCAGCAGTATAATTATTTAAACAAAATATATAATAAGCCTTGAAAAAGCTACTGACAGCGAAACGTGCATGGTCACGTCCGCTGTGTGTCTTATGATGTTATAAAATGTATTGAAATGTCTAATATTTTACAATGCTTGGCATGATTCTTATGTGTCAAATATAAACCAGCTAGTAGATTGTTCCTGTATTGAATAGAAATGCTCAGACTGTCCCCATACTTCAATCAAAAAATGATCAAGAGCAACACTGTTTTCAAGTAACACAGACAATACTGGCAAAAGCTCTGTGTGTTGCAAGAGAATTGACCAACAGCATGTGTATATATTGATTGTTAATGCTTGATGTTATCTATATACCCAAATAGACTACGAATATGAGAAACAATATTGTCTCTAACTAAAGGGGTATTTTCATAAACTGTGTGTGCTACATACTATAACAACTAATCAGCAGCATGGATTGTCCTCACACAGGGGTCTATTTACTACAATTCGCATATTGAATGCAGATTGTAGTGTGATATTAACGACTGAATTGCATTGCGAATTCAGGCAATATCACAGGGATTTGCTACAAATCCCTTGCAGGGACAGAGCTTGCGATAAAGCGCTGTCCCTGTGAATCCCATCCGCACACTAGTCACGGTATTTTCAGAAAAAATACCGTGACAAAGTGCCCGCGCGTGCGCTGACTGGCCGTCGCTGCTGCCCCCCTGGTGCTAAGCCCCACCCCCTAGCACTAAGCCCCGCCCCCTGCAATCATGGACCCCCTCCCTTAATTACACTTACCTGCATGATCTGGGTCTCCGGTGATGTCCTCCAGTCAGATGATATACCATACAGCACTGGGACCCGATCACCTGATGACCAAGCCGTAGTGCACTATGGGAGACCAGGTGACCAGAGGGAGGACATCACCCGGAGCCCCGATCACTGATCTCTGGAGTCAGGTAAGTAAATTTTTTTTTTACTATTTTTTTTTTTTTTTACAGTAATCAGCTTGCGGTCTGTTTAGACCACACAGCTGATTACTGGGACCGACTCCTGGCTCTGCTCTCCCCGTTAGAGCAGAGCAGGAGTCCAGTAACCAGGGGAGACCCTGGATAATGCCAACTCCAGGTGGCGTTATTATCACAGGGCCTCCCTAGGTATTTTTTTCACATTTTATTTTTAGTAACTTGGTCGGATCACATTTCCCATTACAATTATGGGAAATGCAATCTGCTTACTAAAAATAAGTGATACTTAGGGGTTGGAGTAGAATTTTACAAATTCTACTCCAATTACCCTGTAATAACTATAGGTGATACTAAAATAATGTGAAAAAGGTGTGAAAACACCCTTTTTCACTTTATTTTAGTCAAAATAATGTTAATAAATAGAGCCCACAGACTGCTAAACTCCCAGGTTTTTCTCTGCAATTGCTCCAGTTATTCTGGAGACATGAATAGCAACATTTGTTTCTAAATAATATCACAAATACCAGCAAGGATTCTGTGTGCCGGATGTGAACTAGTTAAGGCTGGGTACACACCTAAATGACCGGCAATCGTTTTAATGTCCAGGGCGATTTGTCTTCACCCTGGAAATCGCATGATTGCTGGTACACACTTAAAAGATTTAATGACAGATGAAACGATCACTGTTCTGTCCTTCATAATATATACAGCCTCACATGCGATATCGAGTGATTGGCCGTGCAGCAGGCCAATCACATGATATTGCATGCAACCGTGGGAGCGTGAAAATCGGGGCATACTGGGGAAGATGTATGAAGCCCAGAAACTGTATCAGCGCACGTTATGTGCGCTGATACCGCTTCTCCCCGAAGTATGATCGGGGGTCTGGGCGGTAAATGACAGGGGCGCTATGTGCCCCTGTCATTATCGGTGCTGCTATCTACAAGATAGCAGCGCTGATAGCCTGGGCTATGTACGAACGGTCAGATCGTCTGACTGTTCGGCCGGCTGTAGCTGTCGTTATCGACAGCTACAGCATGGCACTAGCCTATACCCACAGCAGGGACAGCGCTGTCCCTGCTGCCGGCTCCAGGCTGCATGCGGGGATCTCGCGATACTTGCGAGATTCCGCGCATGCTCAGTGGAGCCGGCCGGGACAGAGGCACAGCGCATCAGCACTAGGCTGATGCGCTGCTGTCTCTAGCGGGTAGCGCCGGAGGGGGGAGTTAACGCTGCCCCTCTCTGGCCCTCTCTGGCATCGGTAGTGCTTCCTGCATCACCTTGGTAAAGAGGCGAAGCGGGAAGCGTTATAGCGGCACGTTAAGTGCCGCTATAATACATCTACCCCACTGTGAGGTTCTGGTTTTGTTGTGGACCCAGGGTGGTATTAGGAGCAGACACTGAAGCAGGTTTAAAAGTAAATGTGAAGTTTTTAATGAGTGGTTTAACAGACATGAATGTGGTAAAACAGAAAGTCCGGGTATAGCACTAAAGTGCACTAGGGAGCTGTAGTGATGCAAATAGGAAAAAATCCAGTTAGTGATAGGCAATGGAAATGTCCAGAAAGTGACTGGTTAATAAAAAAATGCCCAGGTAGTGGCAGACAAGGGGAACTGTCCAGGTGGTGACTGATAAATGAAGAATGCAGACTGAGGAAGAAATATCCAGCAGAGTGTCAGTGGAGGCAAGATGCAGAGTGAACAGCAGGACTCAGGTACTCAGGCAAGGGTAAGGTAATGGAGGATGCAGGGTAGTCCAGCAGGGTTGGAGCAGGCATGCAGGCAGGCAGGTAGTGTTTCGCAGGTAACAGGTGGTGAGCACAGGGAACTCTCTCTCAGCTATGCTGAGAAACACATTGCACTGGCAATGAAGTGAGGCTCTGATCCTCCCTAAATACCTAGTGCTGTGCCATGACTGGCCAGAGAGAGCATGGGACAAACCAGGATTGGGCGAGCAAATCACATCATACCTCCCAACATGACCCTCTCCAGGAGGGACACAATGCTCTGGTCCTGGACTTCCCTGGTAATTTATGATTGGTGGAGGCTCCAGGGATGGAGCTGCAGTACAGTCCAAAATTCAAATAGGGGAGTCACACCAACTGCCAGTGAGTCCCAGCCAGTGAAGTTTGGCAGCGTGTGAAATGACAGTTGGTGTGGCTCCCCTATTTGACTTTTGAACTGCGCTGCAGCCCCGCCTCTTACCAGGGAAGTCCAGGACCAGAGCATTGTGTCCTTCCTGGAGAGGGTCATGTTGGGAGGTATGTCACATGGCCAGAGGCAAGATGGTGGCGCCCATGCCAAACGGAACGGAAGCACTGCCAGGCCTCACCAGCCCAATGTGACAGCATGCCCGTGCAGAGCCACGCACAGCCAATGCCCCTCACCACACACCAGCACCACCGCCAGATGCCCCCACCACAGTGACCTCACAGGTAATACCCGTCGACCACCATGCCAAGAAACCCTGGTCGTGACACATACACGATATGCCAGATTTGTCATTCCAATTTGGCCTAAATGGCTAAATCGTGCCGATATCGTCCTGGTGTGTATGCACCCTAAGGCATATGTTTGCACTATATATGAATTTCCAGACTCCTAGGGGTAAATTTACTAAGATGGGAGTTTTATTAAGAAGTGATGTTGTCCATAGTAACCAATCAGATTTTACTTCTCATTTATCTAGCACCTTCTAGAAGATAATACCTGGAATCTGATTGGTTGCTATGGGCAACATCACTTCTTAATAGAACTCCCATCTTAATAAATTTAACCGCAAGGGCCAAATGTAATAAGGTGAGAGTTTAGAAAATGTGAGAGTTTAGCAGGAAACTCTCACATTGTTCGAGTCTTATCTTTAAAATGGGAAAATATCTGGATGAGAGTTTAAATCGTGAGCATTTTTTGAGTCTAAAAACATGCGAGTTTGCATGTTCTCATACTCTATTACATAGGCTGGGTTTAAAAAGTGTGAGAGGTTACTGCTAAATTCTCACATTTTCTAAACTCTCACACTATTACATTTGGCCCCAAGTATTTAAACAAATGAGACAGAGAATAACAATATTATTATTATTACTAATACAAGCAAATGCTTTATATGCTGTAGGAGAACAAGCTAACAGCACACTCTTACATGGAATGTGAATGCCCAATCTCTCTCTTTGCAATTTAATATAATTACACTATCGGGGAGACTATTCATATTATCATAGCTATGCTAGTCACAGAGTATGTAGGGGATCGATTATGAATAATACATTTTAAAACAATAATAATATATCAATTTACTATCTAAAGTAGAATATTTACAGGGCGCCCACCTATTGTAGCTGAATATAGAGGCTGGCCGCTCTCCAAGGGGTCCACCAACACCCTAAAACCTGAAAAGGTATGTACATATGCTAAAAATTGGTAGCACCAAATAGCCTATACCGGACACAAGAGACACACAAGTCCATGCATAAAAAGTTAAAATTTATTTATTGTGTTAATATTTCTGATTGAAATGGTTTTTGTGTTAATACTACTGATTAAATAAGATTTGATTATTAACAGAATACACAACTCTTAAGCGACCCATACAAAGTGCGATATATCAGCCGATCCGACGGATTGGTACGATTTGGCTGCTATATCTCACCATGAATGGGCATGATATCAGACAGAGCTCACATCCGTGGGGTCGTACATTGTACCCGCAGATCTTACTGCAAGTTCAGTCGATCTGGGGATGCGATGTGTGATCCTATGCAGTGCTATGCGGGTGGGGGAGCCGACATATTGGGTGGTCAGCCACCAGATTGCACATGTGGGTGGACTGCCAGATATGTCGGATGTCGGATCCCCCGTCTCATTGACCGGTGCATATTGCACAGTGTATGGCCGGCTTTAGAACTGCACATAAAACATTATCTGTATACAAGTTGTAATAAATTAGATACAAGAAAGTAAATACATAAATGTGTCAACCTCCCCAACCGTATTACTTCAAAGGAGTCATGAGATACTTGTCCACGTTTGTCAGAACTGCATTAGCTGCAATTATCCAGTCCTGTATGTAGGACAATGAAATTTGCAGTGCAAGTCAATACTGTCTCAAAATGATGTTAGTTAAAGAGTAGCATATACATAAATCATTTATATCAGCAGATCAAACAAATGTTTTCAAACATTACTTATCCATGCTGGGGCTCCGTAGAGTTTATATTCTTTGTAAACGGCCGCTTCGTGATTAAAAGTTCTAATAAATGTGTATATAAATGAGGCTGGCAAATATATTTCTAATGTCTCCACAACACACTACTGTATGTTTTACAGGATAGACTCAGGGGCAAACGCAGGATTTTTAAGGGTGTTTCCATAATATATATATATATATATATATATATATATATATATATCAAATATATAGGAAGGGGCGCTAATAGTAATTTATAGTCTTTAGATGGTGAATAATCTCAGTCTATTCTTTTTTGTAAGAAGATACGGTGATGATCCAGAGATCTTGTTGTCTTCTCTGAGACTGTATGATCCACGTTGTAACCTTTCTCTTGAAGGAATTTTTTCCGTGGGTAACCTTTTACTAGAAATAAACCCTTGCACCAAGGGAAAACACCCAAAATATAATAAGTCAATAGTTCATATGAACATGAGTATATTTATTCCAGCATAAAATCTTTTTGGTAAAAAATCTTTACAAGAAATTTTTCATAACAAAACAATAAAATTCAGAATAAGAATAACGCACAGCATTTGTTTATAAATGTTTTGTAAAAGGTTTCCTAACCTTTAAATTCTTTGATTCGCAAATTGTGTGGTCCCAAAACAAACATGCTCAAACTAATAAGGGCTCCCTCAGGGGTAGTTTTAACACATAGGCATAATGTCTCACCAAACCAGTAGATGGAAATCAATTATATGACTAATAGGGGAATTCAATATGGGTGAGAAATCTTTTGCGTTAATATCGCACCTATGACGTCATTATCGCAGGTTTTAGTTTTACACTGTATTCAATTTCAAAGACTTTTCGCAGGTTCGAAAAGTCTTTGAAAAAAAATGGGGATAACTTTTCACCACTGAATAGGTGGCGAAAAAAAGTGCAGAATTGGGGTTTACGGGTGCAGGCTTAAAAAAATAGCCTGCACCCCTGGGAATGACATTTTAAAAATAACTGTGTCATAAAAAATAAAAATAGGGACACCCCAAAAGAATAATTTAAAAATTGGGGTGAAAAAAAAAAATGGGAAAAAATTGTTTAAAACTAGGGAAATAGGTTCAGGGCTATTCTGCAAGTATGCGGCAGGTGTATAGGCTATTAGCGGCAGGTGCATAGTTGCAGAATTTTTAAAAACTTACTTTAGGGACATAAAAATATGCTAGTACTGATTTTCATGTACCCCAAATTTGATGGGACCACTTAAAAAAATGAAAAAAATAACCTAAGTGCTCTTCTGCAACACTTCCTCAATGTCGGGAAAAAAAACCCTGCTGCGGCTATTTAAATCCCCGACTTTCATTTACAGGCTAAAACGGGGGTACCCATAGTGATCCCCCATGTTTTTACAACTTTAGGGGGGTCCTACAATTTTTTTAAGGAAAATTTCGTAACTTTACGCAAATCCCACTTCGCAGGCTCCCGTTTTCATTATTTTCATATTGAATACGGGGATAAGCGGGCGCGCGCCCGATACTTTATCCCAGGTAAAAGCTCCGATATGAAACGTATACTTCGACAGCAAAGTTTACGTTTCATATTGAATTCCCCTCTTTGTGGGTCAATGTACTTCAATTACAAAGATTGATGTAGTATTAATGGCTATTGCTGAGTCTAAATATTGTTTTGGTTATGTCAATATTGGAAGTTTTGGTAAAGACTGTGACTCAAACACACAACTGCCAAACAAGAAATGTCTACCAGGAACAGAAAGTCCTTAAGTGTCATATGTCTTTATTAGAGATGTGCGCTGAACCCCGTGTTTTGGTTTTCTTTTTGCATCTGGATCTCCCCTGGTTTTGGATCTGGACTGGTTTTGCCAAAACCTTACCTCCGGGTTCTGTTTTTCGGATTTGATTATGGATCTGGATTTTTTCTTGAAAATCATAAAAACTGCTAAAATCACATAAAATGGGCCTGTTTTTGTTCCTACAGTATTATTAACCTCAATAACATTTACTTCCACTCGTTTCCAGTCAATTTTGACTACCTCACAGCTAACTATATTGTTTTCATCCATTTTAGGCCCAAAATTTGCAACAAGCTAGCTGGTTGACTAAGTTATGCGGCAGCAGTGGGTGGCACAAAAACATGGCAGTTCAACTTCCAACATGGCACATCAGGAAACAAATGTTTTTATTATTCAAGAGAGACCTGAGGAGGTTGGAGTATGTATGTAGTTAAAGACAGGGACAGGAAGGGTTTGGTAGTAAATTTAATTTCATTTTTTTAAAGGGAGGAGAGGAGGCATTTACAAAAAAATATTTTACTCATTCACATCAGTCCTTGCCCCAGAAGAATCCTTGAGTGCCATGCCTGCTGCTGGGAGTGGATTTTCTCATCCCAGAGAAGGACCAGGAAGACTTCTAGTAGTGCATTTCACATGAAAAATCCTTCCCCAACCTGTACAGGTATATTAAAAAACATAATTAGTGACCTCAAAGTGCCACTTAACCAGCACAGATATGTGGACAAGCATAAGATCTATGATTTAAGGCAGGGGTAGCCTACCCTGGTTCTCGAGAGCTACCAACAGTGCATATTTTCCAGGTCTCCTCACAGAATCACAAGTATAATAATTAATTCCACCTGTGGATCTTTTCAAATGTGTTACTGAGTAATGAATGTGTGGACCAGCTAGGTGGTCAGGAAAGCATGAACTGTTAGTAGCTGCCCCTGATTCAAGGCCTTACATTGTGTCTTTCTTGAGAATCTTGCACCTGCTTCTGTGGCTAGGAGTGGATTTTCATCCCAGAAGGGGACTAGGAAGAGTGCTTTACAAAAACAATTGACTGTTAAATGATCCTTTGCAAACCTTCCGAGAAAACATTTCCCAACCTGTACAGGGACATTAAAATAAACACAGTTCGTTAGTGGACTTCAGTTCAAACTGCCATTGTACTTAACTGGATCAGATATTGTGGATAATCAGAACAGAGTAGCAAATGCAACATTTAAGATTTAAGGTTTAAGTATTACGTTGTATCTTTCTTGAGAATTCTTGAGCACCATGCCTGCTGCTGGGAGTGGATTTTTATCCCAGAAGGGATGAAGACATTGTTGTTTCTTCCCAATGGACACAGATCTGATCTGAGGAGATGTAAATAACGTGTATAGGAAAGATTCCTGGACTGCACACCCTGAATATATATAATGGGAGGTGCTACCTATTGAGACTTATTGTAGGCACAGAAACAGACAAATCACAGGTGCACAACTCCAAATTACTGATTATATATAAATACATTGCGCAATAAAATTTTGCAGTCAATATATGATTTAGCATAATCATGGCCAAGGTTATTGGCCTACCCACCATATCCAGGTAACCTCTGTAGGGTAGGTCCCTAACATACTAGCGTTCAAATCCAGAGCGCAGGACCCCCTAAATCGGCGCAGCCGAGCCACCCCAGTGCATCACTATAATGAGAAAAGTGAAATGCGAAGTAAGAAGGGTAAGCCGCTATGGCTGCATAGAAAGGTGAAAATACAAATACTGTATAATAAAAACAAACAGTAAAGTGTTAAAATAGTGCAAAAAAGAAAGAATGTGTTATAATGCGATGCCCTCGTCTGCTTCAGGGCATCGCATTATAACACATTCTTTCTTTTTTGCACTATTTTAATACTTTACTGTTTGTTTTTATTATATTTGTATTTTCACCTTTCTATGCAGCCATAGCTGCTTACCTTTCTTCACATTTCACTTTTCTCATTATAGCAGTGCCCTGGGGTGGCTTGGCTGCGATGATTTAGGGGTGTCCTGTACTCTGGATTTGAACCCTAGTATGTTAGGGACCTACCCTACAGAGGTTACCTGGATATGGTGGGTAGGTCCATAACCTTGGCCATGATTATGCTAAAAACCTCTATTGATTGCAAAATTGTATTGCACAGTGTATTTATATATAATCAGTAATTTGGAGTTGTGCACCTGTGATTTGTCTGTTTCTGAGATGTAAATAACTACTGACAGGAAAAAGAGGCAAATTGGAGACCCTTACACAAAACTGCCTTTGCTTTTCTTGAGCTGCCCACCTTCCAGTGTGTACTCAGAAAGCTTATTCAGCACAGCCCGTAACCTTGTCAGTGATCGGCCCGAGATTACTTCCCCAAAATGTGGAAAAGATGATGTCCATCAAAAAGAACTACAAATTCTATGAGAAAGACATTTACCATCAATTACGTGTAAAAATTACAGAGGCACCGGTAATAGTGGATTCCAGCGGGGACAAATTAATATTGTGTGAAAAAGATGATGTTTGCATCACCCCAGATTATACCATCATCCAAGCCTATATTGTAATCCCATCCTGTGTTGTGTATAAATTACAGCTGCGCTCCCTGTTAGATTGGGGATTCATTGTCCACTTTAGTGGATGTGAGCTTCATTTTAGTCCATATCATCACCACACCCCCTACACATCTTCTGACCTGGGATACAAGAGGAGCAGCTGCCCTTTGGAATACGGTTGCATGGAGTTGCCCCTCTGACTCACTGAAAGTCAAGTAGAGGGGCCATGGGTAGGGAGTAGGGACACTATATCAGAGAACACAGTTTTAGCTGCTTTATTCCATGTTTTAAACAATATCCTCTATTTTCACCTTTGAAAATGTTTATGAAAATCGCAGCAGAGCCGTTTGTGATGCCATGGCTAATGCTGTGTATATTAGCCATGGCATCACAAACCAAATTTCTAAAAACCAAATTGACTGATTATTTTTTGGGGGGCACTTGGGAGAGAGAGTCCCCAAACGAGGCACCAGTCTCTTGATAAATGACACAGGTAGCACCCCTGACACAAACACAAAAAAACCACATTCATTGATTATTTTTTGGGGCACTTGGGGGGGAGAGCACCCGAATGAGGCACCAGCCTGTTGATAAATGACACAGGCAGCTCCCCTGCACACCTACATTGCTGATAAGTGTGGCTAAAGTGCACACACACAGAAAAAATTGTTTTTATTTTTTCACTCTGGTGGTGAAGAGCACCCCTGAAAGAGGGCAGTAGCCCCTTGATAAATGACACAGGCAACACAGTGCCCCTGCACACCTACATTGCTGAAAAGTGTGGCTAACATGCACACACAAAACATTGTTTTTATTTTTTTCACACTGGGGGTGAAGATAACATGCACACACAAAAAATAGTTTTTATTTTTTTTACACTGGGGGAAGCACCCCTGAACGAGGCAGCAGCCCCTTGACAAATGAGACCCAGGCAGCACAGCACCCCTGCACACCTACGTTGCTGATAAGTGTGACTAACGAGCACACACAAATTTTATTTATTTTTCTTCACACTGGGGGTGTGGCTAACACACACAACCATGTTTTTTTTTACACTGGGGTTGAAGAGCACACCTGATGGACAGAGCACCCCCTGGACAAAAAAAAGAGCATTTAACTACCACCGAAGTAGAGCCCGTAGGTATGTCGAATGCTCATTTGGCATTCTAACTAACTAGTGGCAAAAACAAATGTGAGAAAATGCGCTCTATACCCCTTACAAATATATAAGTAAGTATAAATGAATATGGTGCATACAAGAATGACCCAAATGACTAAAAATATATTTACTGAAAGAAAAACATACATGAATGAATGAGCAAACAATATTAGCAAAGTAATGTGATAGATGGTAAATGAATCACCAGGATATACACATGCAGGTATATATGCAGTGTACAGCTGTATAGGGCAAGTCTCGAGGTACGTGCCTCTCTGTAAGGGAATCAGTCCCCCATTGTTAGAGAGTGGGATAATGATGTGACAAAACACCACACTGCTGGAATCTGGAGATAATTCGGCTGGGAAGAGTTAATGTGTGAGGGGGGAATATGTTGGTGCGGCGTCCCGCACAGTAAAGTCAGTGGACAGCGGTGTGTAGGAAGAGTATAGATGCCCGGGGTGATGTTCTGCGGTAAGCAGTATGGGTGAATACCTGGATAGCAGTGGGAGGCGTAAGACACTAGCACCGAGTCCGATCCATGGACCTCGCCGGAGAGCACCGGGCTGACCCTGTGACCACCGGCGCGTCTCGTCGGGTGGTACTGCATGGTGTAGCAGAGACGGATGAATGGAGATGGCTCTAGTGGGAACAGCCCATTCTCCAGACCCACTAAGAAACTCACCTCCTCCTGCCTCGACAGGACTCCGCTCTTACCCCTGCCGGCTCGATGATCTCTGGGATCCTCCTCTCTGGTCTGGTGTCCCTTGTTACGTGTCCTGGCATTTCGTGTCAGTTGACACTGTGGAAACGGTGTTTCTCTCCAGTCCTCACTTGTGGGTTAAATGGGATTATGGTTCTGGTGCCAACGCGTTTCGACCCACAAAGGGTCTTCTTCAAGGCAATGTGATTAATGTCCAGTCTCAAGGGTGTGTTTTTAAACATGCGGTCCCAGTCACAAGCTCCATTGATTGGTGCTGGTGTAGTGGGGCGTGGTAAATAGATTGCTGATTGAATCTGTTCTCTTAAGTGTGTATGAGCGTCACTTGGTAGAATTGACAACATACCATGATTGCAGAGCAAATCACAGACATGACGAATGTATAATATATATACATGGCCTGTGTCGCATGTGTAGTAATAAACACTGAGTAGGGGCTGAATAAAGAATAGCAGAGAGCAATCTAAGGTGAATCTACTACAGACACTAACTGACTACAATCTAAAAAATATAATATATTCAAGAGGCCCAGAGGATCTTGAATGATACCACAACATATAAAATATTACCTAAAGATCCCACAACGCAGTACCAACATGAACTCAAATCATTATTACAGGAAGGTTTAGAGAAAGGCATACTGACACAAAAGGAATACCAATACCTAGACATACCACATCCCATCATCCCAGTTTTTTACTATTTGCCTAAGGTACACAAGAATTCCAAGAAACCACCCGGCCGCCCCATTGTATCAGGTATCAACTCATTAACTTACAACCTTTCCCAATACCTAGATATTTATCTGCAACCCTTTGTCAAAAAACAAAGGTCTTATCTACAAGATACCACGAATATTCTAAACATACTAAATACAATACATTGGGATAAAGACCTTTGGCTAGCTACTAGCAACGTAACATCCCTCTATTCGGTTATAAGACACACACAAGGCCTGCAAAGCACTAAATACTTTTTGGAACATTACTCATTGATGCCTATGGAACAGACTGATTTCATTTTGAACAGTATTGCATTCATCTTATCACACAATTACCTGTGGTTTGCTGATCAATTTTATCTACAAACCACAGGGACAGCTATGGGAACGAGGTTTGTGCCTAGCTATGCCAACCTCTTTATGAGCCACTGGGAGGATAATAACATCTGGTCCGGGCATGACTTTGGCGCAAACCTCGTCCTCTGGAAACGATATATAGACGATATATTCTTCATTTGGAGGGGAGACGAAACATCACTTTTATCATTTATTGACCACATTAACATCAATGACTGCAACTTAGAATTTACCACCAAATACAGTAAAAGCAATGTGGAATTTCTCGACTTAAACATACTTATAGACAACAATTGTATCCACACAAACACCTATCACAAGCAGGTAGATGTTAATAGTTATATCTTAGCCACCAGCAACCACCACCCCAGCTGGCTTAACAGTATACCCACAGGACAATTTAAGCGATTGAGATGCAATTGCTCAAGAATTGCAGATTACGAAACACAAGGGCAACATTTAAAATCACAATTACTATCCAAGAAGTATAATACCAACTTAGTAGAAGCAGCCTTTACAAATGTCAAAGAAACTGATAGGGAACCCCTCCTAGAATACAGAAAACAAAGTACAAAACACAATAATGAGGATAAGGATATATACTTTATCACCCAGTATAGCAACCAAGCCAAACACATTAAACAATTAGTCTACAAACATTGGCCAATCCTCCTAGGAGATGAAACGCTGCAAAAGGCCTTACCATACAAACCGAAAGTAGTGTTCCGTAAAACACCCAACATTAGAAGCACTATCACTAGGAATCACATTCCCCCAAACAAGGAGGGAAATACGCAGAACACATTAACTAGAATGTGGAGCCAAAATATAGGGGCTAGTTTAGGGTTTTTTTTCCACTGTGGCACATGCAAAGCCTGCATTACGACCAAACAAAGGAGTACCCAACCCATCAGGACCATAAATTCAACAAGTAACAATATGGTCTGGCACATCAAAGATAACATAACATGCAACAGCAAAGGGGTTATTTATCTATTACAATGCCCTTGCCATAAGCAATATATTGGCAGAACAATTCGCTCATTAAAAATAAGGGTGAACGAACATCTTTACAACATAAAGAAAGGTTGTGAGGACCATCCCCTCTCGTTACATTTCAAGAGATTTCATAACTCAGATCCAACATGTCTGATGTTCACTGCACTTAACTCAGTCAAACACAACTGGCGGGGGGGTGATTATCTCAAAAAAATAAATAAGGAAGAATTTAGGACCATCATTAACATGGGCACTCTTCACACTAGGGGTCTTAATCTGGACAACGAAATCAGGTTGATTGTATGCGATAATTGACCAAGACTATTATTACCATCCCCTTATGTTGTAAGGGTCATGGTTTTCCATATGATTAAATAGTAAACATTAGATTTCTTCTTTCCATATATATTTATATATATATATATTAAGTTGTTTTATTTCCTAGGTAATATTGTATTAATCGCTTCATGCTGTGATAACCTTATATTTTTTAGATTATAGTCAGTTAGTGTCTGTAGTAGATTCACCTTAGATTGCTCTCTGCTATTCTTTATTCAGCCCCTACTCAGTGTTTATTACTACACATGCGACACAGGCCATGTATATATATTATGCATCCGTTATGTCTGTGATTTGCTCTGCAATCATGGTATGTTGTCAATTCTACCAAGTGATGCTCATACACACTTAAGAGAACAGATTCAATCAGCAATCTATTTACCACGCCCCACTACACCAGCACCAATCAATGGAGCTTGTGACTGGGACTGCATGTTTAAAAACACACCCTTGAGACTGGACATTAATCACATTGCCTTGAAGAAGACCCTCTGTGGGTCAAAACGCGTTGGCACCTGAACCATAATCCCATTTAACCCACAAGCGAGGACTGGAGAGAAACACCGTTTCCACAGTGTCAACTGACACGAACTGCCAGGACACGTAACAAGGGACACCAGACCAGAGAGGAGGATCCCAGAGATCATCGAGCCGGCAGGGGTAAGAGCGGAGTCCTGTCGAGGCAGGAGGAGGGGAGTTCCTTAGCGGGTCTGGAGAACGGGGACTGTTCCCACTAGAGCCGTCTCTGTTCATCCGTCTCTGCTACACCGCGCAGTCCCGCCCGACGAGATGCGCCGGTGGTCACAGGGTCAGCCCGGTGCTCTCCGGCGAGGTCCATGGGTCGGACTCGGTGCTAGTGTCTTACGTCTCCCACTGCTATCCAGGTATTCACCCATACTGCTTACCCCAGAACATAACCCCGGGCATCTATACTCTTCCTACATGCCGCTGTCCACTGATTTTACTGTGCGGGACGCCGCACCAACTTATTCCCCCCTCACACATTAACTCTTCCCAGCTGAATTATCTCCAGATTCCAGCAGTGTGGTGTTTTGTCACATCATTATCCCACTCTCTAACAGTGGGGGACTGATTCTCTTACAGAGAGGCACGTACCTCGAGACTTGCCCTATACAGCTGTACACTTCATATATACCTGCATGTGTATATCCTGGTGATTCATTTACCATCTATCACATTACTTTGCTAATATTGTTTGCTCATTTATTCATGTATGTTTTTCTTTCACTAAATATATTTTTAGTCATTTGGGTCATTCTTGTATGCACCATATTCATTTATACGTACTTATATATTTGTAAGGGGTATAGAGCGCATTTTCTCACATTTGTTTTTCTCTATATATTAGAAAGGCTGGACACCCTTTCATTAGTGGAGCCATACCTCTTATCTTGGCACTAGTCCAGTGCGCAATAGATCTCCATTTGCACTGTATAACTAGTGGCAAAGTTTCCATCGACAAATTAATGTAGATCCTGATTTTGCATTTGACATTGTCAAGGCTTGTATCATTCTGCATAATTTTGTACAGGATCAAGATGGAATACTGATTGAGGATACTACAACAATAACAGGCTTGGAAGATGTACCACGGGAACCGACAACATGAGGCTTATCAGCAAACAATGTCAGACAAATATTTACCAATTACTTTGTCATCAACACTGGAGCTGTGCCCTGGCAAATGTCAAAAATATGAATGTTGAAAGTTTCTGCAAAGTGCCACAAACATTGCAGAGTAATTTTGTTTTGCAAAAACCCTTCACATTAGATAAAGGCTGGAAAAGGGGCACACTTCATGGCCAAAGTGGCTCTATTATGTGGTATCATATTGTTAATATGTGTGGCCTCTATTTAATTGTGTTCATGACTAGCATTAAGAAGTAGGGCCTGCAGCTTTTGCAAATCAGCACGCTGTTATGTTGTGGAATGCCAGTTATTGCAGATTAAACATAACGCAAGAGCGGCATGCTCCAACTCAATGCTTCTACCTCTACGCTACTGGCAGAATACAGAATTGCGGAACTAGTTCTGTCAAAATGATGGTCGCATCTCAGGAGAAGTGCAAGGAAAAATCCTTTTGCCAGCCTTAACAGCGAACTGAATTGAATAGCTATGGGACCTATTTCCCAATGCAATTAAACATCATGCTGTATTGTATTGTGGCAAAATTACAAAAATAAATAAAAAATTGTGAATTCATGTGTTAGAATAAATGTGTTTAAAATTATTATGAAAATTAATCATTTTGCCAAATGAATATATATTAAAAACTGTGCTGCTATTAAAAGTACTAACCATAAATATCTTTATCCTTGTCTGCCAAGACATTAAAATCTTCTTTCAAGTCAAAACAAACCTCTTGCCACGCCTTTCTAGTGGCATTTCTATCTTTATAGATATCTAGGGTTTTGTCCCATAATACTGGTCTAGATTCTACCAAAGATATAAGCCTCTCAGTATCAATGTCAAAGCTGTCAGACATGTTGGCACTCTAGTACCAGATGGGAAAAGATGGAGTTGTGGGCAGGTACTAGCTTAAAAAAAATGGTCTGTGTGAAAGGCAAGATTGTAGACTGTGCTTCACTGCCTTGCAGGAACAGCACAGATACAGCACAGCAGCCATCCTTCTCAGTGGATATTCCTGGCTGTAACACGGCGACCATGCCCATGCCTGTGGCATCTGAAAGGACTCACCCATTTCTAAAAATAATTAAATTTTACACATGGCAAAAAAATGCCCGTTTTTTTGCCTGCCGGTGAAAACTGGCAGGTGTGAAATAGCTCTAAGCCACTCAACTGCATGAGGAAAAGTTACATAAGGCCTCCCAGCTTCTGCCCAGACCTCTCAGTCATCATTCCAGCCAGAACCCATAGTTCGGGTCCTCAAACAAACATATCCGTTACAGTAAGTACTGGCCACATGGATTCAGCAGGCAGTGCATGAATGAAAACAGACCTTTTGCAGACCATCGCAACTCATCTAGAAAGTCTAGAGGCAACCCAACAGCAGTTGGTTTAGGGTCTACAAGGTTTCTTAATATGCCAAGATGGCCTTCAATCCGCTATTTTGGGTCCTCAACCTTCTAATCCTCCAATTAACTCTGTCACAGCAGCTCCTCCTTCTACAACTCAACTTCATTTGCTGACACCAAACAAGTTTGATGGAACCCCAAAATTGCGCTGTGTGTTTCTCAACCAATCTGATGTGCACTTTACTCTACAGGTGGCCAGCTTCCCAACTGCCAAAACTGACGTCACCTACATTATCTCCTTACTGACTGGGCTTGCTTTGGATTGCGTATCCCCATTATAGGAAAGATCAGACCCATTACTTGATGACTACGCTGTGTTTATCACTTCCTTTCAGAAAATATTTGATTAGCCCGGTCGATCCACTTCTGCCTCTGGGGAAATTATGAGACTCTGACAGGGTAGCAAGTCTGTAGGCCAATATTTACTTGTGCATCTGAGTTTCATGGCAATGAAGAGGCTCTCACAGTCGCTTTCTGGAATGGCTTTTCAGAAAGAATTAAAGATGAATTTGTCTCACGAGACCAACCCACCAGATTAAATGACCTGCTGTTTTTATGCAACAAAGTCGACTTACATGTTTAGGTAACAGTCTTTGAAAAAATCTAGACGTGAGCATTTCAGACCTCAGCCTTCTACTCGCTCCAGTTCTCCATCATCAGAAGAGGAACCTACAATAGGTTTAAGCTTTCTGCTAAAGAACATCAGAGATGATGGCAACTCAAGCTCTGCATGTACTGTGGGGAGGCCAATCACACCCTAGACTCTTGTCCTAAATGTCTGGGGAAATGGGCACTTCTAATCTCCAAAGGAGAGATGAGGTAAGGAGTGATGAGTCACAGAAGAAGGATTCCCTCATCACTGTCTCTATAGTATTCCCCTCCAGTATCGATACCTTACCAGCTCTCTTGGATTCAGGAGCAGTGGAAAAAAAATTAATTTCAGACAATTATGTGGACAAGCATCAAATCCCTATCAAATCAAAGCCTTACTTCAAACTCTTTTCTTATCTGCAGTTATTGGCAGCTTAATTCCTCATGGTTCAGTCTCCTTACACACCAAACTCCTGACACTTCGGATAGGAGTTATGCATTCCAAGTGGATCTCTATTTTGGTAATTCCCAAGGCACCCTATCCACTTGTGCTAGGCCTTCCATGGCTTAGTATTCATAACCCACAGGTGGATTGGTCTACCATGCAAATTCATCCTTTTTACAAAAAGTAAATCCTCTTTGATCTTTAGACTCGTCTATTTCTGAGAAATTGCCTTCCCAATACCGCCAGTATCAGGATGTCTTGAGCAAAGGTGGCGCTGACAAATGACCACCTCATCCTGAATGGGATGGCTCTATCGATTAAGTTCACAGAAAGTCATCACCACGGGGCCGTACTTACCCGCTTTCTATTCCCAAAACTGCTGCAATGTCAGCCTATGTTAAAGAGAATCCTGAAAAGGGGTTCATTCGCCCATCCTCCTCACCTGCTGGAGCCAGATTCTTTGTCAACAAGAAGAAAGATGGTGGCCTTCATCTCTGCATTGACTACCATGGGATTAATGATATAACCATCAAAAATGGGTAATCCACTGCCTCTTATTACTGAATTATTCGATCGTGTCAAGGGATCCACTATTTTTAATAAACTTGACCTTCGAGGTGCCTACAATTTAATCCGCATCCATGAACGAGCTGAGTGGAAAACTGCTTTTAATACCAAGGATGGACACTACCTTTCGGCCTCAGAAATGCGGCAGCAGTGTCCAACACTTCCTCAATAAAAATTTTCGAGACCTACTCTATCATACTGTTGCGGTGTACCTCAATGATATTCTCATCTTTTTTTGCAACCTTCACACACATCGGAAGCAGGTTAAAGAAGTTCTTCAACGGTTGCAAACTAATCTATATTGCAGGCTTGAGAAGTGCATATTTGAAGTTCCTTCCATCACATTCTTGGGTTATATCATATCTGGAACAACTCTTCAATTGGACCCTGAGAAAGTAAAAGCAATCCAATCTTGGTCTGAACCTTTTTCACTAAAAGTGACTCAAAGATTATTATTGGAAGTTTATCCATGGGTTTTCCACCTTGGTAGCCCCATAACTACCCTCACTCAGAAGGGTGCAAACCTAACTCAATTGCCTCCAGAAGCAAAATCAGCCTTTCAACTCCTTAAGGAGGCATTCCTTACTGAACCTGTTCACTGACAACCAGATGTTACATGCCCATTTATCATGAAGGTAGATGCATCTGCCGAAGGGGTAAAAGTAATTCTTTCTCAAAAGCCCACAGATAACAAGCTCCATCCCTGCAGGTTATTTTCTAGAAAGTTCTTTCCAGCAGAAAGAAACTACACAAAAAGAACTCCTCACCATAAAATTGGCATTTGAAGAGTGGCACTATCTATTAGAGGGTGCTGAATTTACTAACACTATGGATAATAAGGATCTTATTTTACTAAAATACATGCAATGTCAGTATTCTAGGCAAGCCCATTATTCTTTTCTCGCTTCAATTTCAAGTTGAAGACGAGAAGTTGACAAGTTGATTTACTGTCCAGGATCCCAGAATGGGAAGGCGGACACTCTATCTCGCTTTTAAGAGAAAAATTCATAACCAGAAGAACTCTATCCAATAAATAACCCTAATTGAGTCCACCAAGGTATCTGAATCTCATCCACTTGGAAACACCTTCATGAAACCTGAACTACGGGAAAAACTCATCCAATGGGGACATACCTCTCAGTTCTCAGGGCATTTTGGTGTACAGAAAATTCTGGAATTCATCAAAAGATCATATTGTGGCCAACCATGACATCAGATATTCAAACTTTCAATGTCGCTATTGTAAAATGCGCTCTGCATAAAGTTCCACATCAAGCCCTTTGCAGGTCCTTTGCATCCTTTATCCATTCCAATTCAAACATGGTCCCATATTTCAATGGATTTTGTGACTGACCTTCCACCATCTAAAGGATTCAATACAATCTGGGTCATAGTTGACTGGTTCTCAAATGATGGCTCATTTTATTCCTTTGCCTGGTCTACCCTCAGCTCCATGTCTGGCCTAGTTGTTCATCTCAGAGATTTATTGTTTACATGGTCTTTAAGTTGAAATCATCTTGAACAGAGGGGTTCAATTTGTCACCAGATTTTGTAGATCCCTTTGTTCATCTCTTCAAATGAAACAAAAAATCTACATAGCCTATTACCCTCAAAGTAATGGCCAAACAAAGCGTGTGAACCAAGTCCTTGAAACCTTTCTACATCTGTATATTTCTTCAGCTCAAGATGACTGGGGAGAACGACTCCGTTGGGCCGAATTCTCCTATAATAAAACATATCATTCATCTTCTGGGCCCCACTCCATTCTTGACTGTTTAGAGCCTACATCCTAGAGTACCAGAGTTTCATTTGCTTCAAGCTTTTGTTCTACCTGCAGTAAAACTCATCCTTACAAAGATTTGCCCTGAAGAAATCTTCTGTTTGCTGTCACATTTTTGCTTATAGGAGAAGGAAGGTGATACCTCAATTGCAAATAGGTGACAAAGTATTGTTATCTACGTGGAATCTTCGATTATGAATAACTTCAATGACATTCCCACCTCATTACATTAGGCCATTTCCAATCATTTGTCATAAACCCAGTTGCTAAACAACTTCAATTACCTCCTTCACATTTTAATACCAAACACCTTCTATATATCATTGCTTAAGTCTCCTGTCCTGAATATCTTCCAAGCTACTTCCCCAAAGGGACCTAAAGTTCAAACCCAATGTGGAGAGGAATTCGAGATAGAAAGAATTCTGGATTCTCGCTTATGCTACAGACGTCTTCAATATTTAATTGACTGGAAAGAATACAATCATGAAGAGAGGTCCTGCTATCTTTTCAGAAGATATTCATGCTCCTCTTCTTATCAAGAAATTCCACATAAAGTTTCCACACAAAACTAAAAAGAGTCCAATGGCCGCTTCTAAAGGAGTGGGTACTGTCACAAAGCAGTGGCGACCAGGTCTTCCCAACTGCACTCTGTCTCATGTTTCCTGCAAGTTAAGGATATCCAGATTTGCCTGAGAGATCTGTGCAGGATGCAAGCTGCAGCATGTTTCTGTGTTACTGGATCCCCTTCCAGGATGATTATGCACCTGAGAGTCTCTGTCTGTTAGGTCTGCAGATTCTTTATTACAGCAGAGTTTGCAGTCCATCTGGTAGTGCTGGACCTGAACTGCAGAGTTCATGTGGAAGTATAGTTTTCATTCCTTAGTGCTTGCCTAAGTACTGTATATGATACTTAGGATCAGGTGATTAGCCAGACACCAACCAGAAACCAATATGCAATCACATGATACTCCCAGTAAATCCTTGGACAGCCTGGGGTATATAGGGAGCTTCCTGAACACTCCCAAGCTCCCAGTGCTTTTTTGTTATATCCTTCTGCAAGATGCTAGAGTATTTTCTCCAGATTCTTCAGCATAGTGATTTCCAGCACAATTTTCATCTCCAGGGCTCCTGGCTCCAGCTATTCCAATTCAATCACAGTGTTCAGCATTCCGGTTCAATCCTGGTGTCCAGTATTCCGGGTCAATCCCAGCGTCCAGTATTATTGTTCTCTCCCAGCACTCAGTATTCCAGAGTCCAGTATCAGTCATTACCACTCCTTTCTAAGTTACTCATGAAGAAAAGTTACATAAGACCTCATAAGTTACATAAGACCTCCTAGCTTCTGCCCAGACCTCTCAGACATCATTATTGTGTCCAGACCTCTGACATCATTCCATCCAAAACCCTTAGTCCGGGCCTCAACCAAACACATCCGTGACACATACCAGAATAAACTGTATACCGAATTAATTTCAGCAGCATAGGTAGAGATTGCTTTGGTAGAAACTATCAACAGCAGGGAAGCAAAGCTCTCCCTGTCTGTTTAAACCCACATAAATCAATGAGAATACTCCCAATAAGTGAACCCCAAGAGTTGTTATCATGTGACTGCTACAGATTTCAGCACATTCTAACAGAGACGAAATGCATTAGTTCAAAATGTTTGCAGTTGCTGATCACAAGGAGACAAAACCTGTCTGCAGGAGCCTGGATAACTAGTGACAATCAGAAGTCATCATCTTTGCTACTAAATTCATACCATTGAGAGAGTTGCCACTTATAAATCCCACATTGTGTTTCTAGACAACTTGCAATGTGCAAAGGATGCGATTGAATCATACTGTTCAGCACAGTAAATTCTATACAACTCCATCGCAATTGTACAGTATCTGGTGGATGACAAATCTTCATTAAAAGTGGGAACTGTATTAGTTTTTTATGGAAAACTGGCTATGCTGTTAGCTAACTGGTTTTGCCATCTCAGTGGCTGAAGATTAGTATTATTAATATTTTTCTAAATCCACTTTATTTCATGTTAATTGTTGATTACGTTGTAGTTTACTTAATTTTATATTAAAAAAAATATTTATATATCTGACCTTTTTCTGTAATGTCTCTAATAATAATATATAATAATAATATATCTAAATACCAATCAGTGCTCGTTCACATACAGTATCCAATTACTACCTTTAACTAAGCTGCTTTAAATACACCTAAAGCACAGATAATTCAATTAATTTTCTATCTATATATCTGCAAGTGGTACACTCATGGCTTTAAGAAAACTGTAATCATGGCAAGAAATAAAGTTTTCCAACGTTTCAGTACTTTGATAAAAGCACTGAAAAGTTGTGTAATATTCTACTGTGATTGCTGATTTCTTAAAGCCATGAGTTATGTTACAAATATATTGTGGAGGCTCTGGTTGTAATGTTTGTTCTGGAAAGTGGTAGTGCTGGACTTTTATGCAAATATAAATATTTATAAATAGATAATTTTTTTAAAAGTGACTTGCTTGATTATCCTATTTTTTTTTTTTCTGCAGGACAGAGTGGACTGGGCAAATCAACATTGGTAAATACACTCTTTAAGTCGCAAGTGAGTCGAAAATCAGCAGGGTGGAGCCGGGATGACAAAATACCCAAAACAATTGAGATAAAAGCTATTAGCCATGGTGAGATATGTTTTATTATCTGTGATATGATATTTAAGACTGTAAAAATAGGTCCTATGGCAGGGGTGTCAAACTCGTGGCCATCCAGATGCTGTTGGACTACATATTCCAGCATGCCCTGCCACAGTTTTAGCATGCCCTAAGAACAAAACTGTGGCAGACATGAATGTATATATTACTATCAGACTATCAGTGGCACAGCAAGAGGGGATTTTGCCAATCTAGATGCTTCTCAGACTAAGGGATATATCACTGGTGCAGCCCTCTACTCCACAGACACCAAGCTCACCTGCTAGCCTTTGCTTGGTCAGTGCTAGTATCATTCACTGCAGAGGGGAAAAAAACTACAACTCTTATCTGCCATTGCCACCTGGAGCTGAAAACTAATTACACCTACTGTATGTAGATCCCAGTAGGGGGGATATGTATCGAACATTGGAGAGAGATAAAGTGAAAAGAGATACAGTACCATCAAATCAGCTTCTAATACCCCTTTCAGACATACAACCCAGGAAATTTCCTGCACAGACACGGGAATTTCTCCTGTGCAAATTCCCGGGTATTTGGTCGAGACCACCCTTTCACTGTACAGTGTCTACCTAGGAAATTCCCAGGTAGACCCCTTTCAGACATAAGCCGGGTAAGCTGACATAAGCTGACTGACAGCAGCTGGAGAGGGCGGAGCCGAGATAAAATGAGCTGGGAGTGGGGATGATGATGATCTGTGTGTACAGCAGGGAAGGGGTTACTGGTCAATCAGTGCAGCGGTAGCAGAGAGCTTCTCCCGTCTGACCAATGAGAAAGTTGCTTCCATGAGGGCAGCGGCTGTTACCTGATCAGGACGAGGATCCGGGGATCAGCAGCCACTGTCACCTGCAGCATCATGGAGAAGAAGATCGCCCGGGAGTTCCAACACAAGGCGAGACCCTTCCCCACTGTGCCACCCCCTGCCCGCATCATCACATGACACAGCCACCGACACGAGGGGTGATGAGCGGCAGCGCTGAGCATCCTATAGGACGCTTTGCGCTGCTAACTCTATGCAAAAGCTGCTTGGTTCAGCCCAGGAGTAGTAAATTCCCGGGTAGGACCATTCAGACACGAACAGGGTAATTTTCCAGGACTTAAGTCCTGGGAAAAACCCTGGTCAACTGAAGGGGCGGTTACCCGGGAACGTGTGAGGCAGGCCAAATTCCTGGGATTCTCGAGATGTCTGAAAGGGGTATAACTGTCATTTTTCAGGTATTTCATCTCTCTCCACTTTATCTCTCTCCAAGGTTTGATACATATCCCCCTAGTACAGGATGAGAGCATGTCAGCGAGCCACTGGATAGTGAAAAAGGACTGAGGAGTTGAAGAGGCAGGTGAGAAAAAATGAGAGTGGATGGAGAACAGCTGTTTGAGGGACGGAGAGACAGAGAGGAAGAGAATGCCAGGAGAAGGGTTTCAGCTTTGAATGAGAGTTGTAAGGAGAGCTGACGAGAAGTGGGAAGAAGTGATTAATGAAATACTTGTTCCTGTTACTTTCACATAAGGTGATGCCATGTCTACCAACATTCTTTATTTCATATCCAAATTCCTGTCCCAAACATTTTGGGTAACTTTTTGTAGTGCACACTTTACTTTTGTACTGTATGGTGGTCACTGATGCACTCTGAATTATATGGTGGTCACTGATGCTCTGTAGGATATGACTATCATTGATACTCTCTGTTTTTAATATGGCAGTCACTGATGCACTCTGAATTATATGGTGGTCATTGATACTCTCTATATGATATGGCAATCACTGAAACTCTGTATGATATGGCAATCACTGATGCTCTCTGTATGATATGGTGATCACTGATGCTCTGTATTATGTATATGGTGGTTATTTCAATTGTGGTAGTGTAATAAAGGCAGTGATACTTACCTTATAGTCTTTAGACAGTAGTGCCTGAATGCTACATTTAAATGAGAAGACAGCCCAGAATTACAAAAGAAATGCAGTAGGTGCTGGCAACTCAATGTTATGGCACTAGTTTTGCCCTCACCCTAGAAACATTTCAGTCTTTAAAATGTTAATGTCTGTGTTCAATCAAGACAAGGGTGACTACTATGGAAGAGGTGGGGGTCACTGACCTGAGTTGTTTCCCCGAGTTGCAGAAAAAATTGTTTAATTACTGATTATTATATTTATTGTAGAAGAATTTTTCCAATAATTACCAGGTGCCTGGTGTGGTCACATCAGATGCAATCATCCCAATCTAGGCTTTCCCTAATGCAGTTGCATCTGATGTGACCATGTCAGAGAAACCTGTGGTGGCTGTTGGTATGTGTTCTTTCAACAGCCTCCAAGCTCATCCTACCCGGCTAGCCCCTCAATTGCCACAGCAACCTCCCCCGCCTTCTCCTTCCATTTGGGTTACAGATGGGGGTTATCCTAGATCTGTAGCAGCAGGAAGGAAGGAGGGATGGACTTGGCCCCCTGCCAGGCCTCCTTCAATAAGTAATTAGAGTTGAATTCCCCCTATTGGCACCCGGGCTATGGGCAATTAAATGGATTATTTTGTTTGTGCCTTTGAGAATATTTTTCTGTGTAAGGTTTTTTTCTTGTATTTTTGGAAGAAAATATCTGTTTACAATTTGTGTTTACCTCAGAAAAATGATTAATTATGAAAAGAATATTTTTTTTTACCACAAAGGTACAATACTCTTCCAGATGATTTGAGGAATTTTTACTTTGTTCTCTATTGATGATGATGATGATGATGATGATGAAGATGATGATGATGATAATAATAATAATAATAATAATAATAATAATAACAACAAAGTCAAAAGCCCTTTATAAGGCTTTTAGGGGCTACTTGAATAGTCAGAAGTGACACACAGTAGGGCTTATGTATTAGGGTGTGACTTGCAGCCACTGCTGGAACTCAGCGGGTTTTCTACATATTTTAAAGAGGCAATCACTTTAAAGGGAAAACTAGCTTGGAACTCCCACAGTTTTGAGTTCCCACAGCGGCTGCAAGTCGCAACCTATTACATAAGACCCAGTGTGTCTGTGCCAGAAATGTATCATGGATCCATTCTCAATTACTGACAGAAATCTGTGTCTGTGAAGCAACTGTGTGTTCAGCTGCTGGTGGGCATGCATATCACCACCATACATGAGCCATCTGAATTGCACATGCATTGCTTCACTGTATGTACTGGCTGAAAGGTGAGTGAAGAATCTCACTTCCCCTGCTTTCTGCAGACAGATGGAGGCCTGCTTCTATGCACACTAACTGCTGCTAGGTGGCATGGAACAAATACTATTTACTATCAACAATTATAGGTTCTTCTACGTAGCTGAGTGAGATCTAGAAAATAATTGACTGTTTCAGAGTGTGGCAGAGAGACTCAGGTGCCACAGTTCAAAGAGATAAAAGGTACCCCGGGACCTGGGAGAATCCATTGTTTTAGGCTTACAACCTGGGTATAGTTCTGAATCTGGGTTTTCTTGGAAGCAGGGATGGGCTTTGCCTCAGCTGCTCCAGGAAGTGACTTCCCTATTTAGCTGAAGTAGCTATTGTTACCAGTGCTCCAGATGCCAGCAAGTAGCCAGGTGATAGACTCCTGAAAGCTAGCAATAGGGAGCCCCTGCCAAGCAGGGTGAACAACAGGACCTGTGAAAGTGGTGTTCGTGAAGATACCAGCAACTTGTCTGTTGTAAACAGTTGTGAGAAAAATACAAACAACTCTACCTTATAAATCTGCTGGTGTCTGTGCTCCTTCCAGCCAGAGTGTTTCACATGTGGCGCCCAATGTGGGGCACATCTGCTAGCCGCTGATCATGTGGCAGAAACCCATTGTCAGGACGCAGCCTGGGATCGGCCACTACTCACTTCTGTGCTGGCATCCTTGTGCTTAGGTGTTCAGTCACTGGGAGTGAAGGTGAGTGGTGTCTGAGTATTCTCCCCGGGGTCTGCTAGGGCTTCCATGTATGCGTCCTTGTTTCCAGGGTACCGGGGATGGGCAAAGCCATGTTGGTCTATATCACCTGACTAGTCTCTCCCAATTGTAGTCCTGTGGTCACTCAGCTGTTTATCTGCTTTAATGACCAGCTACCCAGGAGTATTTTGTCTGACTCCAGGAACAGGAAACTGCTGTTAAACTTTGCTGTTCCAGTGATTGTTTGGCTCTCCAGTGGTTTCCAGGTTATATCCCCAGTGTGTTGTTTCAGTCCTCATGCTGACCAATGCTAATTCTCAGCGTGTTACTTCTACTTTCTCACAGAACTCCAGTATCTCATGTAACAGTTCCTGTGTTTTCTATTAGTGTGCTGCTAAGCTCCCAAGCTGACTGTGGTACATGTGCCAGGCTTCAAGTTAATTACTAATTCAGCTGTCAACCTGTATTCCTGTAATAACTTCTACATTTCTTAGTTCATCTCCTGTGTTCAAGTATTCAGGTCATCTTCTGTGTTCAAGTATTCAGTTCAACTCCTGTGTTCAAATATTCATCTCAACTCCTGTGTTCAAGTATTCATTTCAACTCCTATGTTCAAGTAATAATTTCATCTCCTGTGTTCAAGTATTCAGTTCAACTCCTGTGTTCAAATATTCAGTTAATCTCCTGTTTTCAAGTTTTCAGTTCATCTCCAGTGAACAAGTATTACAGTATTATTCCTTTTTTTCTTCATCTCTCCTAGAATGCTTAAAGTATCACTGCTATATGATTATATGATTAAAGACACTAAGTTTAAATTTACAAGCAGTTCTCACACAAGCATGGTGAAAATTCTGCAAACTCTTACTAAATTTAGCTGTGGATCAGCAGACACAGCAGGCACAGATTCAGTCGCATATAAGCAATTTGTCTGCTCTGGCACAGGCTCAGCTAGAATGTAACCAGATTATTAAGGCAGAGTTAACAGAGTTAAAACAAAGCAGGTGACCGATATCGCCATGCCAAAAGATGACACCAATGGATGATGTGGAATCTTATTTCTTACTTTTGAGGGAATGGCCACCTGCTGGAAATGGCCAGTGGAGGAATGGACTGAGATACTTGTTCTGAATTTAACAGGAGAACCCCAAAAAGCTTATATGGACCTGCCAGAGCAACAAGCAAAATCTGACTCCCATTTGAAAGCCTCTATATTAGCCAGAAGTGGGTGTTATGGTTTCCAAGGCTGTTCCGTGTAAACCCCTAGAAACCACACTAGCAAGGTCTTCCACCATTAAGAGCCACACGCTGTTCCCTTAGAAATTGAAGACATTCACCGGTACTTAAGTGGCCATCTGGATTTAATGCTCGAAATAGTAGGGGTTTACACTGCTTACCTTCAGAAACCAGAGAATAGCAAGAGATACTGAAAACTGAGAGCAAAGTCAAAAGTATGGCTGAGAAGCCAATGGTGTGGCTATGAGAGCCAATGATAAACCAGCAGTACAATTTGAAGAGTTGATAAAGTGGATTGGTAGCCAGTGATGCAGCTTTGAGAGCTGATGGTGTGGCTTTAAATGCTGATGGTGTGGGTAAAGTTGGTATTACAATTTGAAGAGTTGATGTTATGGCTGGGACGTCAGTGATGTTGCTTTGAGAGCTGATGGTGTGGCTTTGAACGCCAATGGTGGGGCTAAAGCCAGTATTACAATTTGAAGAGTTGATGCTATGGCTTGGACACCAGTGATGCGGCTTTGTAGCCGATGGAGAGGCTTTGAATGCCAATGGTACAGCTAAAGCCAGTATTGCAATTTGAAGAGTTGATGCAATGGCTTGGCTACCAGTGATGTGGCTTTCAGAGCCTATGGTGCAGCTTTGAATGCCGATGGTGCGGGATTGACCACCAATGGTGCGGCTAAAGCTGGCATTACAATTTGAAGAGTTTATGCAATGGCTTGAATGCCAGTGATGTGACTTTGAGAGCCGATGGTGTGGCTTTAAATGCCAGTAGCAGCTTAGGAGCTGATGGAGTGGTTGGAAGCAAGTGGAGTGGCTTGGAAGCTGGTGGCTTTGGAGAAAATGGAGAAACCACCAGACAGAGGGCCTAAACCTGTGCCTCACCTATGCACAGAGATCCCTGCAGAGATCCCTGCCAGGACAGGGTCCATTTTCTGTTTTGAGACATATCTGGTGGGACTGTCCTAACTGGGCTGAGCCTATGGGATGTGGGGTCGAAAAAGTGAGCCGAACCACCCGCAGCTTGTATGTGGCCATAAACTCACCAGGAAAGGCTACTCTATTTCAGGTAGCAGCTAAAGTCGGAGCCCAGGAAGTGTGGGGACTGGTGGATACTGGGAGAGAGCTATCCCTGATTTTAGCTGACTTAGTACCCCCAGAGGCCACCCAAGACCTACCACATGTAAAGGTTATAGGAAAGGTTCCTGGACTGCACACCCTGAATATATATAATGGGAGGTGCTAGGGGTATCCTGCACTCTGGATTTGAATGCTAATATGTTAGGGACGTACCCTAAAGAGGTTACCTGGATATGGTGGGTAGGCCCATGACCTTGGCCATGATTATGCTAAAAATGTCTATTGATTGCAAAATGTTATTGCATTTATATATTATCATTAATTTGGAGTTGTGCACCTGAGATTTGTCTGTTTCTGTGCCTGCAATTAGTCTCATCAGGTAGCACCTCCCATTATATATATTCAGGGTGTGCAGTCCAGGAACCTTTCCTGTATACTCCATTTAATGTGCTTTATTGTACATCTGAGGGAAAGGAAATGCCCTCAGTCTGGATTAGCACCCCTTCTTTATTGGTTTAAAAGCATAGAGTCTGGTAATGTATATGCACTCTAGTATTAGGCACAATTCTAGGTAAGTCCTACAAGTTATATACTGTAGTGCAACTTTGGTTCATTTTTGAGGCATTGGTCCCCCTGGATTACTTTGGTTGATCTGTTTCAGGGCACCGCATATAACACTTTTCTCTTATAACACATTTTAACCCTTCACTGTTTATTATACATGTGCTAAATTTTTTTATTTTCATTCATTATATGCAGCTGTGGCTGCTCTTAACTATATCTTTTACACTGTACTTTTCTTATTATGGTGGTGCCCTGGGGCGGCTTAGCTGGGCTAGTTTGGGGGTGCCTGCACTCTGAATTTGAACCCTAGTATGTTAGGGACCTACCCTAAAGAGGTTACCTGGATATGGTGGGTAGGCCCATAACCTTGGCCATGATTATACTAAAAACCTCTATTGATTGCAAAATTTTATTGCATTTATATATTATCATTAATTTGGAGTTCTGCACCTGAGATTTGTCTGTTTCTGCACATGTAAAGGTTGTGTGCTTGCATGGAGCTGTGGAGGAGTACCCACTGACTTGGTGGAGAAAGGAGGTACCACTGGTAGTGGCAGTGGCTTTCCAGTCACCATACCCCTTAAACTTTGGTCAAGACTTCCCGTTGCTACAGGAGATTATTTTCTTCCAGGTGGAGACAAAGTCTAAAGTTGCTGGGACAATTAAAGAAGCAACCCCCCTTCCACTACAAGCCTTACCAGGAAATGGAGTTACCATGCAAACAACAAGCTCTAACTTCTGAAATCATGGAGGAGGAAGGTGATAAGGGGAACTGGGAGCAGGACTGGTTGGGGGTGTTGCTGTCAGACTTTGGACATGATCAAATAAATGACTCTAATTTGTCAAATGCTTTTAAGAATGTAGCAGAGATAAATGGGCAAATAAAGCTTTCTTTACCTCGGAGGGTAAACCTTATTTTGCTTTGAACAAAATCTTTTATATCAGGTAGCCTATGTGTGGAGTAATAAAGTGCATCAGTTGTTATTGCCCCGAGCACATGTAAGGCTAGTTCTTCAGGTGGCTCATACACATACAACAGCAGTTCTTCGGGCCGAGAATAATGGCAGCAGTTCAGAAGTACTGTCGGGAGTGCCCTAACTGCCAAAGAACCAGCCCTCGCCCTCATTTCCATGCACACTTGGTTCCCCTACCTGTCATTTATGTGCCCTTCAAAAGAATTGGAATGGACATAGTAGGGCCCATTGACAAATCAGCTTGGGGACACCAATATATTTTAGTGATACTAGATTATGCCATGAGGTACCCAGATGCCCCACCGAGGTTATGCAGTTGCACATCTTGACAACATTGTAATTTTCACTCAAAATTGGAGGACCATCTTCCCAAAGTAAATGTGGTCCTCGAGTCTCTCTGTACCCATGACTTCACCACCAATCCAGAAAAGTGTGCTTTTGGCATGAGCAAGGCCCAGTATCTAGGGTACATAGTTGGCTGTGGTCAGGTAAAGCTGCAGACTAATAAAGTGGATGTGGTGCTTACCTGGCCTAAACTCACTTGTAAAACTCAACTACGAACCTTTTTAAGCTTGGTAGGCTTCTTTTGAAGGTTCATTCCAAATTTTACGACCAGAGCCATGGCCTTAACTGAGTGCCTCAAGAAAAAAAGCCCAGACAAAATTATCTGGACGCAAGAGGTAGAAGCTGTCTGGAAGGACTTAAGGGGAGCCTTATGTTCAGTCCCAGTTCTACAGACCCCAGATATAAAAAAATATTGTGTTACAAACAGATGCTTCAGAAATGGGCCTGGGAGCTGTTTTGGCTCAAGATGTGAAGGGAGAGGAAAAACCCATTCTATATCTTATGGTGCATACACACGATCAGATTTTTCCTTCAGATATGAACGATAACGATTTAAAAATCGTTCAGTCGTTCATATCTGATGGAAAATCGTTCATATCTGACATGCCTGAACGATGGACGATCAACGATGCGCGTTCCCGTTTGTCAGATAACGATATCTGACATCTGATGGGTTTGCAGTCAGACTTGGACGATTCCATTCATTTTAATGTAGTCAAAAATCGTTCAATCGTTCAAATCGTTCAAATCGTTGAAAACTTTGGTAAAATCGTTCAAATCGTTCAGATCGTTTAATCGTTCAATCGTTCATCTGACAAATCTGACAAGTCTGACAAATCTGACCGTGTGTACGCTTAGTCTCAAGTCTCAAGCTCTTACCCTGGGAAAGGAAATATGGTAGAATGGGAGTGTCTGGCTATAAAATGGGCAGTGGAAACACTACAATATTACCTTCTGGGGAGAGAATTTCTATTAGTAATGGACCCTACCCTGTTGCAGTGGGTGCATCAGAATAAAGAAATGAATGCAAAAGTCAACAGATAGTTTCTGGCTTTGCAACCCTACCATTTTTCAGTTCAACATCGGCCAGGCAAAATGCATGCAAATGCGGATGCTCTCTCTAGATGAGACATGAAGTTGATACAAACAAAAGAACATATGGTGAAGCTGGATGGGGAAAGGAAGACTAAACTTAGTTTTTCTCTGGATCGTGTTGATAAAGTTAAAAGGAAAGAAGGTAAATTAATGAATTTACCTAAGATACAGGAAGCTTCAACAGATGGTAAGAAGCTTAGGGGGAGAGAGACTCAGGTGCCACAGGTGGAGTTAAAAGGTGTCCTTGGACTTGGGTGAACCCATTGTTTTAGGCTTACAACCTGGGTATAATCCTGAATCTGGATTTTCTTGGGAGCAGGGATGGACTTTGCCTCATCTTCTCCAGAAAGTGACATCCCTATTTGGATGGAGTAGCTATTGTTACCAGTGCTCCTGATCCTAGCAAGTGGCCAGGAGATAGACTCATGAAAGCTAGCATTAGGGAGCCCCTGCCAAGCAGGTTTAACAACAGGACCTGTGGCAGTGGTGTTCACGAAGATACCAGCAACTTGTCTGTTGTAAGCAGTTGAGAAAAATAAAGACCACTCTACTTGCAAATCTGCCAGTGTCTGTGCTCCTTCCAGCCAGTGTTTCCCAATGATAAACAAAGGATTTTGACATGGGGGTTTTCAAATATATATATATGTACAGTACATACACGCACACCACGCATGCATTTATATATATATATATATATATATATATATACACATTCATATACTGTAGATAGTAGATATACATACACAAATATACATATATATTCAGACACAAACACACATATACATCACATATGCATATGTGACACATACATACATATATACACACATAAGTCATGCATATATTACATACACACTTACCTTGCAGCATCTGCAGACTGCAGGTTGTGGATGGAATGCGGATGGGATCTGGAAGACAGGTACCATGTTATTAATCCCCATTCCCCTCATAATTAAGCCCCGTCCCCATCAAATCAAAATGCAGTGACTCACGATTCTAATGGAAGTGCATCATATTAACTCCGCCTCCAACCAATTGACCTGCCAATTGTGGAATTTTGCCACAAGGCAGTAGGGCTTAGTAACAATGTGCCTACGCTTGCATCTGCCATGGGGGGTTTCTGGGTACCCCTTCATAGGCTATTGTGTTACACAGAAGGGAAAAGTTGCACAAAGCTATCTAAAATAGTCAAAAATATTATTTTAAAAAGTTAAAAGGAATTGTGTCACTCTGGGGAAAACCCAGTATAATTTTCAGTGTAACGAGTGCCAGATTTTTACCTAAGGGCTGTGGGACTGCAGCCCCACCAGTAAAACCCACCATTTGCATGGACTGTCTAGCAGTGGTAGTGACTTATAGAAACATAGAAACATAGAATTTGATGGCAGATAAGAACCATTTTCAAGTTCCTCCAATCTGCCACTGACTCAGTAACACATCTCTCCATCTCTGCAAAGTCAGCCTTCCTAAAATCTAACACTTTTGTTTTTGTATGGAATGAATTGGACCCTGTCTTTATACTAAACTATACTGCTTGGTGATCACTGGATCCTAGGTTCTCACCCACATTTACATCTGATATTCTGTCACAATTTGTGAGTATTAAGTCCAGAATAGCATTTTTGCGAGTGGGTTCCCTCACCAATTGTTTGAGATGCTCCCTGAAGGGAATTTAGAAAGTTGCCACTTCTAGAGGAACTTGCAGCAGACACCTCCCAATTTGCATCCGGTAAATTAAAGTCTCCCATGATTATGACCTCTCCTTTTAAAGTCATTCTAGTAATGTCCTGCAATAGGTACCTATCCAGTTCCTGTCCCTGTCCAGTTGATCTACAGATCACCCCAATGTGAATTATGTCCTTGTCCCCTGTTTCTATGGTCACCCAAAGGGCCTCAGTTGTTGCTTCAATATTTTGTATTATAGTAGCATGGTTAGACAGTATATTACAAAACTACAATGTTCAAGATGAATTTTGGAATTACCTGGTCTCAGATGTTGTTCAATGTTTGTTCAACTGTTTTTTTAACTGTATTTAAAATGTTTCTACACTTTGTAATTTCTTCACTTGGTGAATTTCAGAACTCAGACAACTGCCCCCCAGACAACTGCCCGCATAACTGAATGCAAAGATAAAGTAGGTCTGAATTAACACAGGCTATGGCTGAAGTCACATTACCATCTAATCAAAGGAATTAAATGAACCTGCATTAAGTAAACACTAGGCCATAAATGACACTTCACTGACCAACATCTTCAAAATAGGCAATACCAATTACAAGCATGTACAATATAATACACATACTTTTAAATACACAGATAATTTTTAATTTTTAATTAGTACAAATATACATTAGGAGTTGTAGTTTGCAGGATGGCAATAAAAATCACATACATTGCCTATACAGCTGATGAAGCATGGGGGTTCTCATTGGAAGAACTCCCTGCTGAGTACAGCCAGACAGGCAGTCCAAGGGAGAGGTGTTTTCTCCCCCAGGGACTGCCAGTACGGTCAGCAATAGCAATAGGAAAGTGCTTCCCATGCTATTATGGCAGCCCTATCTGACTTCTAGAAGCTGCAACTCATGCAGCCCCTATAAGCCAGCCTGTCTGCTTGCAGCGCTGGGATCAAGCCATGCCCCCTCCTTTAGGATCCACCCCTTACAGCCACTGGACTTCAGCTGTCAAATCACTGGGAAGGCAGGAAAGAGAGGGCTGCATAGACTGCAACCTATGGCCTATGATGTGCAGACCTCCCGGACAGACAGGTAAGGAGCTGCCCCTGATTATAACTACTTGTAAACTAGTCAAATTTACAAAGCAGAATATACATATCACCACAAAAGACCTGATTAGATGGACATGTTCACAAGTCCCCTGAGTTGTCTGAAATAAACTTTGTACAATCTCTTTCCAAAAGTCAATGTCTGTAGTTTTCAAAATGGAAACCAGAAATATTTGGAACAAAGTGCTGCAGAGTGACAAAAAGTTTACTTTTGGCCACAAAAAAGATACATTTTGGTAAAACAGGTGAAGCATTTGAAGAATAGAACCAATAAGATTGAAGGTAGATCTACAGTAGTATGCTTTGTTTGCATGTGGCAATCAGTGACAAAGAAAGAATGCTTCTAACTAATTATTAACTATTCCTTGAAAATCATCTCCCACCATAAAGTAAAAACAAATGAAGCTGTAAAGAGATATATCAGAAAGATAATGATCCAAGACATATAGTAACTTGCTATAAGAAAAAAATGTCAACTTTGCCAAAATAGTAGCTGTGTTGGACATGCAGTTCTCCCACAGGGCAGAACAATGGTAGGGGCCCACTAAAGTGTGGTGGTGCAAAACCGAAGGGATGTGTCCAGCCAATTGACTGGTTGTGACTAGCCACAAAGGAGCATTAGGAAAGAAAAGTTAGTCCCAGTCACATCACCTAAACGATTATTCTTTCATTATGGAACAGTGCAATGGACATATGTATCATTTTAACCTGTGTGAGAATACTCTCCCACCTCTTACTGTCCACTTGAAATACTTAGTGTCATGAATGACTCAGGAGGATCTCCTACTAAGGAGCTGAAAGTTGAGGCCCGGGGTTGTGGAAGGAATTGTAGGCGAGGGGCCTGGATGTATGACCTCCTCATCCACAAGTATCGGATGTTGGTGAGACCTGATCAAAGGCGTGGAGTCTAACCTGCTGGGAGGTGTTCAACAGCAACCCCTCCAAGCAGGATATGGGTTTATATAGTAGTGGTTATTCTGTCTAAACAACAGCGCAGCAGGGAGTTATTGACTCAGTGTGCAGTGGGTGTATAATAAAATTGTTTTAATCTAGACACAGTATGACAAAATAAAATACAATACAATCATATATTAAAATCACATATATACATCTGTATATATAACTGATAGGTACTACAGTCCCCGGTGTGCAAAGAGTGAATACTGGATGAATCGCAGATATATTATGCACATCAACAGCTCATCAGCTGGGGAGATGATGTTTGTAGCAAAAGTATAAAATAGTTCTGGATCTTTGTTTAGCAACTCGAATACAAAGTATCAGATGAATGGATAGCGTCTCTCCTACCTCGTTTCCAAACAGTTCTTCGGCTGTCCTGGGTATGTACTCACCACACTCCCATGTGGCTGTAGTGCAGTGAAAGCCGCCCGATCTCCTGACTTCTCCTCCTGTCCTCCGCCAGCGTCCTGGGATGTTCTGTCTTGCTTGGGGGGGAATTAGGTTAGTTAGTACTTACCTTAGGGATGATCGGGATTTCCTCCTGTCAGGCAGCCGCTGTCGGGTTTTGAACATGTGGCCGGCAACAAATCATACTGATTCCCACATGGGGAATGGAGATTAGAACACTGATCAGGCCCAGGAGGTTTGTACTTGAAAGAAGCACTAGCGAGGTCACTGTACGAGGATGTAGAACTAAGTATACAGGCAAGGTATCAGGTGACCGCTGGCACAGGAGGTATACACGGTAGTTGCACTCGAAGAATGTACTGATACGTGGGCTAGCTGTTCAGGTGCACCACTGGCACAAGAGGATGATGCTGAGATTGTACTGGTGAGATGTACTGAGTATGCGGGCAATGTGTTTCAGATGCACTGCTGGCAGAGGAGGATGACACTGTGATTGTACTTGTAGGATGTACTGAGTATGCGGGCAAGGTGTTTCAGATGCACTGCTGGCACAGGAGGAACTTAGAATAGACTTGAGAGTAGAGCAACAAACCAAATCACGGAGCAGCAACTGGAAGACAAGTGCACCTAAGGCATAATCCTCAGCATGTCACTCACGCTGCACTAGATGTCTTGCAAAGTGAGAAGTCTGGGGAAGTCGGTGCTGAGGTGAGTAATGGCTGATCCTAGGCCGGAACCTGACAGTACCCCCCCCTTTCAGGGTGGACTCCAAACACCCACAAGGCTTATCAGGAAACTTCCTGTGAAAAGCTTGAGGGGCATGGACATCAGGAGCCTTTATCCATGCTTGTTCTTCAGTTCCATACCATTTCCAATCAATAAGTTACTGAAGGCAATTGGATCGATGTCAAGAATCTAGAATTCTCTCAACCCCAAATTCGATACCCTGATGGGTCTGCATTTGAGGTGCTTTAGGAGAGGAATGTTGAAATTGGTTCTGGATCAGAGGAAGTAGTAGAGAGATATGGAAGGTATTGGAGATCTTCAGCTGAGGTGGAAGTTCCAATTTATACACCACAGGATTAATCACTCCGAGGATGCGGTAGGGTCCAATGAAGCATGGAGCAAACTTCATGCTTGGTACCTTTAAACAAATGTTCTTGGATGATAACCATACCCTATCTCCCACTCTCAGAACAGTAATGCATTTCTTATCAGGAAATCTTTTGTAGTTACTCAAAGCTTTTTTTCAAGGAACAATGTATATCCTTCCATAAAACTGCAAAAGAATCAACCAGATTGGTTACAGCTGGTACCTCTTTGGATGGTAATTCTTGAAAATCAGGCACTCGTGGATGTCTACCATAGACTGAAAAATGGAGTGGAATTAGAGGAAGAGTGATACCTGAAATTATGTGAGAATTCAGCCCATGGCAAAAATCGACCCAATCATCATGTGAAGGTGATACAAATAGCCTAATAAAAGTTTCCATCTCTTGGTTCACCCTTTTCAGTCTGACCATTAGTTAGTGGGTGGTAGGCAGAAGAGAACTTTAGCTTAGTACCACAGGTTGTACACAGTGCTCTCCAGAACTTGGCTACAAATTGTACCCCTCAGACAGACACTATCTCTTTGGGTAGCCCATGCAACCTGAAGATGTCCTGGATGAATACTTTTGCCAGTTGTGGAGCAGAAGGAATACCGACAAGGGAAATAAAATGCGCCATCTTGAGAATCGATCCACGACCACCCACGCAGTGTTATGTCCTTACGACGATGGTAGTTCTGAAATAAAATCCATGGAGAGATGAGTCCACAGAGCAACTGGAACTGGTAGAGGATGTAACGGACCCACAGTTTTACTGCGAATGACCTTATACTGAGCACACTTAACACAGGACATAATGAAATCGCGAACGTCTTTCTTCATGGTAGGACTCCAGTAGCATCACTTTAAAAACTTGTAAGTTTTCAGAATACCGGAATGTCCAGTGAAGATAGAGGCATCGGCCCAAGTTAGCAATCTTTTACATAGTTGTGGAGCAACGAAAATTTTGCCAGATGGAGGAGGCAGGAGTGGGTGCAAAGACAAGGGGGTCCATGATTGGGCAAACTTGAGGTTGATCCTCTTCCTCCTGTGCAGACAGAAAAGACCGAGACAGGGCATCAGCTTTCTTATTTAGAACACCAGGTTGAAAGTGAAGCTTGAAGTCAAATCTGGCAAAGAAGAGGGACCAATGAGTTTGCTTGGCATTTAACCGATGAGCTGTTTGGAGGTATACCAGATTTTTATGAACGGTAATGATGGTGACAGGGAATCTAGCACCTTCCAAAAATGTTGCCACTCTTCCAGTGCCAAGTGCATTTGAAGTTTGATATAGCATGGCTCCCACTCCAACTGAAGAGGCATCTACCTATAAAATAAAGGATTTATCAAGTTGTGGTTGGTGAAGGATTTGAGCTGTCATGAATGCTGTTTTTAACTTTTAGCTTTGGGTTAAGGCCAATCCCGAATGGCCCTCAATTTGTCTGTATCCATCTGTACAAAGTTTTCACATATGATATATTCCAAAAATGGTGCAGAGGTTTGCTCAAAAAAACACTTGGAAAGTTTCCCAAAAAGACTGTGGTTCCAAAGATGGGACAAAACCTCTCGTACATGAAATCGATGTGATTGCAGATTCTCAGAAAAATTGAAATATCAACTAGATAAACCACAATGAACTTTTAGAGAATGTCCCTGACAATTTTATTAACGTAACCTTGGAATACTGCAGGTGTGTTACATAAACTGAAGGGCATTACCAGGTATTCAAAGTGGCCATCTCGGGTGTTGAATGCTGTTTTCCACTCATCCCCCATCTTGCGAATTAAGTTGTAGGCTCCGTGGAGATCCAGCTTTGTAAAAAAGTGAGCCCCACGAACCTTGTTGAAAAGTTCAGAGATGAGTGGCAGGTGGTACCAATTCTTGACAGTAATGAGATTAAGAGCCGGACGCAATTAGCGCTCGCTCGTCCAGAAAATAGGGGTGGCTATTCAAATGAACCGTTCGCTGTTTGCGGTCTGTTCACGCCTCTAGGTCTGAACGAGTGTACAAAACTTGCGGTCGTTTTTTGGGAAACTACGCCCCCTGGCCGCTCGCATCCTACGTCATGTCCGCTATTTATTAGATTAATCGAGTACATCGACCAGCGTATGAACTGCTCGCTATTCTTGTGGTTGGTTTTTGCTACCACAATTTTGCGAGCAGTTCTGGCTATAAAATAACCCAGTGACGTGGTCAATGACGCTGCTGTTTTAAATATGCACACCCATAAAATGCCCGTTTTGACCTTTAAGCACGCCTGCGATCGGATCTCCACTCCCCGTTTTCAAGCACCTTCCCCTGTTACCACCCACATACGCCTCTTTCTGTCACTCAAATTAGCAGGCATTCGCTATTTTGCGAGCACATGAATTTTGGCCGCACTGACTGGTTCGCGCATGCGTATAACGATCCGTACGCATGCGCAGTTGGGCAAACATCGCTCAGAGCGAACGAGCTGCTGCTTACGAGTGGCTCTGAATCAGGCCCAAAGTCCTCGATAATCTATGCAAGGTCTGATCCCATCTTTCTTTTCTACAAAGAAAAATCTGGCCCCAACAGGAGAAGAGCATGGTCTGATAAACCCTTTGGCTAGGTTTTCCTTTAAATAGTCGGACATAGCTATCATTTCCGGAAATGAGAGAGGGTAGATACGGCCACGAGGTGGCATTTTCCCAAGAACGAGATCTATGCCACAGTCCCAAGAACAATGAGGAGGTAATTTATCCACAGGCTCTTCACAGAAAACATCAGCAAAATCCTTGTAAGATGGGGATCTGGGAGGATTTTCAATTGATCAGGAGTAGGAGGCTTAGAAGCAAGTTTGGTAGAAACTTGATGGGTACGTACAGGAATAACACGGGATAGGCATCTATGGAAACAGCTGGGACCCCAAGCAAGGATTTGCATATTAGCCCAATTTAATGTAGGTTTATGTCTTTTTAACCACTGCAGACCTAAAACAAGTTCTAAGGAGGTTTTAAGAAGAATCAGGAATTCCAACATTTCTTGATGGAGACATCCTACTCGCAGGGACATCGGGATGGTAACAGAGGAGATAGACTCACCCAGAATGATGTTGCCATCTATCCATGAAAGAGCCAACTTGCTGGGTAGAGGAGTAACGAGAATACCCAAGGTTTGTGGCAAAGACTCCAAAATAAAATTCCCGGTGGCTCCAGGATCTACCAAGGCCTTCAACTCCTTTGTCCTTGACTTGTTGGAAAGGGACACTGTTAAGAGACTATCCATTAAGTGGGAAGGCTTTATCACTACCCCTCCCCAACTGGATACTCACAGATCCAATTAGGGTCTCACGTTTCCAGCAAGAAGAGGACAATTCTTGAGAATGGGTTTTGGAGCTACACAGTAAATGCAGAGTTTATTCTGGAAGTGGCAATTACTTTCTGCTGAGGTCAGCCGAGATTTATTGACTTGCATCAGTTCTTCCTTAATTATAGCTGGAGAAGGGGAATGTGTATCAAAGAACTGCTGATCTCCTCGCCCTCTACTAGCCAAACCTTCCCTATGGCGTAAATCAATTTTAATACATAGTGAGATTACCTCAGAGAAGGACTCTGGACCATGTAAAAAAACTGCCTTAAGAGCCTCCTCATTCCATTTCAATTCAGAAGAGATGGTCTGAAATTGAACCACATACTGTCC
The DNA here is from genome assembly GCA_031769625.1 of Taudactylus pleione. Lineage (NCBI taxonomy): Eukaryota > Metazoa > Chordata > Amphibia > Anura > Myobatrachidae > Taudactylus > Taudactylus pleione. The sequence goes on from JAUIMM010000334.1 coordinate 1,254,712, forward strand.
TACAGAATGAGTTCCTTGTCAAGCTCAAAGAAGATCAGAGGAAGCCGAGGCAGTATGGCCTGGCTCATCAAAAATTCTTTTGAAGGAAGAAATAAAATTTTCATAGACACCAGAGGATCTGCTCGTTCCCATAGTGGGGAGACCCAATCCAAGGCAGTTCCCATCAGCAGCAAAATGATGTAAGGCAGGGGCATGGTTTGGCGGCCATCTCGATCAGACGCACTTATCAGAGTCTCCCAGATTCTGCTTAGTTTTGGCCTATTGGGCCCCTCACTACCTGGTCCCAGTGACCCTTGGGGACTCCCTGCTATTGTCCAGTGCCTGTGGACTGCTTGGGGTGATGATCGTGGAGCCAGGGGAGGTGAAATCTCTCCTTGCAGGTTGCAACCTAACACCCCTGGAGGTGCTGCGGGCTGGATTCCATGGTGACTCGCGGATCATGTAGTATCACTGCTGAAGTGTCCCCTGTTGCTGGATATTGCGAGTCACTTACCTTCCTGCTTTGCTGGAGTCCTGATGCTCCTGGAGGCACTGCGGGTTGAACTTCCTCATGGCCTCAGTATCCCCTGCTGCCACTGGACACCTTGAGGCACTTACCCTCCTGCTTAACTGGCCCTTTCCTGGTGCCCTGCAGCTGTGTGTGTCTCCAGGGGTCCAGCGCCTGCCATCTCTGGATCAGACAGAGGAGTGTCAAAGGTAACGGAGAGTGCTCCTGTGTGGGATGGGTGTTACCCCTGCTGCATGCAGCTGAGCTGCTACTGACTTCTTCCTCTCACCTCCCACGGCTTTCTGATTAATGGTTTGCCTACCAGCTTGGAAAATCTAGAGTTTGTATGCCTCAGCCTCTGGGAGTACTACTACACAACATTGGGGTCCTGGACCCACTTAATATCTGTCTGCTGCAGTGTCTTGCATGGTCCCCTGCCATCCACCCAAAATTCCTCTACCATCTGATTTAGCTGCAGACATAGCCATGTGACTTTCCCTGCTCGTGTGTCCTATAGTGTACTGATGTTTCATTAATGCCGAACCACAGGGAGTTGCCATTTGATGGGCACTAACGCTGCAATGTGTGTGTGACATGCTGATACTGACCTATCTCCTGCCGTCCTCTGCTGCTTTCTTCTGGCTTGCTACACTATGGTCAAGACTTAAAGATCTTTTTAAAAAGGCAATACACCTCTTCCTAAGGATTCCCTGACCCAGACGGACCTGCATCCATTCCTGCAACACACTGCCACTAAGCTTACTGAAGATCATTCTGTTTCTAGTCCTTCTTCTCTTCCAGCCTCCCCAATGTCTTCATCTGCTGACGATCCAGCTTATTCCTCCTCAAAAAAGAATAGAGATCTTTAGGACATTTTGTCATATATGAAAACTTTACCCACAAAGCAGGACTTACAAGTTACTATCCACCAGGAACTGGCTACTATCTGCTGTGACATCTCACAACTGTGTGATCGTACGTCCTCCTTGAAGAATGCCAGGATGCAGCGGACACTTTTATGGGATACCTGAAGGACATTTTCTCAGCTCAAACCAAATAAATTTGCTCACTCCAACTGAAGATGACAGAACTTGACAACAGGGGAAGGAGAAACAACATCCGTATCAGGGGTTCACCTGAAGACGTACCTCAAACAGGTCTGGTAGATGCCCTCACCAAAATATTTAACAGCATATTAGGGATCGACCCTAGTGACCTTATCACTTTTGACAGAGCTCATCATGCACTTAAACTGAAAGGGTTTCCTGCTGACCGTCCACGTGACGTAATTTGTCACATTAACTACTTTTCGTAAAAAAGAGAATATCATGCGGAAAGTTCGACAGATGGAAGGGATCGACTTTAAAGGAACAGAGATCCATATATTTCAGGATTTATCCTGGTATACCCTTAAGCAATGGCGGTCCCTTAAACCCGTGACAGATAAACCCTGAAAGCAACAACTGAAGTACAGGTGGGGCTTCCCCTTTAACCTGCAAGTCACTTCGGCTGTGAGGTTGCACACTTTGGCCTTTTATCCCGATCTCCCTCAATTCTTCTCTGGACTTGGCCTCCCAGAGACTGAGATTTCTAACTGGGAACTTGTCCTTCTGGAGCTCCACCTCCCCCAACATGCAAAGTGTCATCCTCTCTTGCAAGAAGTTCGCAATTCTAAGAGAAGATCCCGTACGTCACAGACATCCCCAACAGTGGACGTTACTTGACTTATTCTGTTCCTTTATAGGTTTGATTTATCCTATGTCAGCTATCGGTGAGATTTTCTAACTGTTCCCATATCTTTTCACACTTTGACTGGTGTCGTTTCCAGTTCGTTTTACTGAAATGTCTGCCATGTCTTTTGTTGTCTTTTATATAATTGGTTTTTTTTTCAGGTGTGTATAAGTCACACTCCATGTCATGCAGCATCCTATTCTCAAATATTTATGTTTCATTTCTTCATACAGTATGTGCCTTTTCAACAGTGACTCCCTCACCCCACACCCGCTCCTGGCTATTATGCCTTTTGGGTCTCTGGCTCCTTGGATTACCAGTTTCCCCATGGTGGGCTTTATATTGTTAATACAGTTTTTTCCCCCACCTTTTTGTATTTCCCTCATCTCTTTCTCATTTTGGTTTTCCCTTTCTTTTTTTACCTTATTTTCTTTTTACCCACCAAGACCGTTATGGGAGTTGAATTTTTCCCATTTTTTCTCTTTCTACCATGACTCTCCTGGGCCAACTCAAAATCCAGTCAATTAATGCAAGAAGCCTAAACGTTCCAGAGAAAAGGACCACACTGCTTCGATCCCTCTGGGAAGACAGTGCTGATGTTGCACTGATCCAGGAGACACAGTTTAAAATTTCTATGCACAGCCCGTCCCTTACTAACAGACAATACCCCTTAGGCTTCTACTGTAACACCCCAGATAGTAAATCTAAATGTGTAGCATTCTTCTTCTCTTAAAACCTACAGATCGCTGATCTGTCAGTACATGCCCCAAATCAGGATCAAACCTCCTTTTTTCACTCCCATTTTATACATTTAGAGTCTATCCTCTTGGGAATTGTGGTGTAATTGGTCTCTAAACCCCTCCCTAGATACCTCTGCTAACTCTCCCAGATTTTCCAGGGGTAAATATAGTAAGGTTTTGAAGCTTTTCCATGATTTCCAGCTGGTCGATTTCTTGTAGGGTCCTTCACCTGACAGGACGTGACTACTCTTTCTACTCCCACCCCCACCAAGTCTACACACTACTTGACTACCTGTTCCTAAGCCATAGACATCTCCTTCTCCACCTAGATGCATCTATCGGATCAATCACCAGGTCAGACCATGCCCCGGTGTCGATTACTCTGTCGGTTTTGCCTTGTTCCCCTGGCCAGTGGACGTGGCAATTAAATGAATCCCTGCTACAAGATGCATGTTGTAAAGATGAGATTAATAAATTTCTTTGATTATTTTTCCACAATCGATTCAGACAAAATTTCCAAGATAACTTTATGGGAGGCTCATAAATGTGTCCTACAAGGCAAACTAATACAACTTGGCTCCCGTATTTAAAAACAAAATATGTTATATATATCCAATCGATTACAATTAATCCATTCATTGGAGTTGTTGCACAAGTCCTTGCTGTCCGGGGAGACGTTTGTAGAAGTTTTAGAGGCCCATGCCCAATTGAAAAAATTGCTTTCCGATAGTGTTCAACTTTCTATTCGTAGATGCAGTTGTTGATTTTACCAATGGAGTAACTAGCCGGGTCATTTTTAAGCACAAGCGCTTAAAGCCCAGAGAGCGACCACTTTTGTTAGCTCTATGATAGATGAGCAAGGTTCCCTCCGCTTTAAAACCCCTGAAATTGCATCTTGCTTTAAAAGTTACTATTCGACCCTTTATAATGTAAACAAAGCCCTGACTGATGTGAATCCGTCTTTGCATTTAAAACAGATTAAAGATTATTTAGCATCTATTGCGTACCCTATGCACCTGCCTTCCAACTGCGAGGCTTTGGAAAGTCCTTTTACTCCACAGTAGCTGGAAATAGCCATCTCCTCCAAGCCGTCGGGCAAAAGTCTAGGCCCAGATGGCTTCACTATGGTGTACTACAAACATTAAAAAACATCCTGTCCCCTTGGCTACTCCAGGCGTTTAATTCTATCTCTGCAGGTATGCATTTTCCCGCCAATCACTAGAGGCTCATGTAACTGTGATCCCTAAACAGGGCAAGGACCCCTCAATGTGCTCCAGCTACAGACCTATCTCCTGCTGAACGTGGACCTCAAATTATTTGCAAAACTGATGACGAACAGGTTGAATGGTTTGTTGCCCTCACTGATAAATAATGACCTGGTGGGGTTTGTCTCCGGCCGAGAGGCTAGCGATAACATAACTAAGGTTTTAAGCCTGATCCATTTAGCTTCTAAAGGTCAGATCCCCACTATATTGCTCTCTACGGATGCTGAGAAAGTGTTTGACAGGGTTAGTTGGAGCTTCATGAGGATGGTATTGTAGCATATAGGGCTAGGCTCCCAAGCATTCCACAGGATTATAGCCCTCTATGGATCACCTACTGCCAGGGTAGGAGTTAATGACTTTCTTTCTGACCCGCTTTCTATAAGTAATGGGACAAGACAGGGCTGCCCTTTGTTCCCACTACTCTTTGTATTATGTTTCGAAGCCTTAGCTAGATCAATTAGGGCAAACAATTCTATTCAGGGATTGACTCTAGGTGGAGTAGTTTATAAGTTAGCCATGTTCACCGATGATGTTCTGGCCATAGTCTCGCAACCTGACACCTCCCTTCCTCATTTTATTCATGAACTGGACACATTTGGTCATCTCTCTAACTTTAAGATCAACATGTCCAAAACCTGTGCCCTCAATATTTCAACCACTTCCCCAACCATAGCTAGCTTGAAGCGCTCTTTTCGTTTTATATGGCAGAACTTGCATATCACCTATTTGGGAGTCAAATTACCTCGAGATCTAACCCAGTTTGTTTCCTTAAACTTCCAACCACTCCTTAAAGTTCTGAGCACAGAATATAGCAGATGGCATTTCAAACAACTTTCCTGGCAGGGTAGAATGAATGTTATTAAGATGAACACCCTCCCTAAACTGCTATATATTCTTCAAGCTCTGCCGATACGTGTTCCAGACTCCTGGTTCCGTTCTGTTCAGCTCCTAACTCAGAAATTTATATGGTATCACAAAAGACCTAGAATTATGCGCTCCATTCTGACAAGATCTGTCCATCAGGGTGGTTTCCAATTGCCTGATATTAAAAATTACTACTATGCGGTTATGTTGAACAGGGTTCTGGACTGGACCAGGAGTCAGGGAGTTAAGCAATGGGTAGAGTTAGAAGGTATGTGTGTTCGACAATACCCTTAGATCTTCCCTTGGCTTCCCTCTCTGTCTGGTTTCCCTCTCTTTCACCTGACTGTTTCCCCTACTCCTCCTAGAGAACCTTACGACATCTACCTTATATTTCCTCTGTCTTAGGCTCTTTAACGTCTTTCTTAGCTAACCCAGATTTCTCTCCTGGTTTAATCCTATCTCATTTCTCGGGATGGGCAGATGAGGGGCTCTTCAGGGTCGGCCAGCTGGTGACTTCGGGCACAGTGATGCTATTTTCTGATGTCAGGACCAAGTGGGATATTCCTCAAAGAGACTTTTGGAAGTTCCTTCAAGTTAGAAACTTCCTGCAATCTGGCTCCAGACTCGCTCCAGCATCTCGAGACTTAACCCCTTTTGAGAGACTTTGTGTTTCCCCCTGTAATTTATTGCACATGGTCTCAAAATTATACAAATTGTTGTGTCACCAAAATTCATAAACTCCCCTTCCCTTTGCTTCAGCCTGGGAGAAAGAACTAGGGCTACTCCTCTCTGAGAAAGATTGGGAAAGTATTTTCCTCAAAGCCCACAATAGCTCTGTGTGCATTCAAATCAAGCAAACTCAATACAAAATTATTACATGTTGGTATAGACACCCTTCCCTTTTACATGCCATGTATCCCTCAGTTTCAGATAAGTATTGGAGGTGCCTAGATGCCATCGGCTCCCTATTTCTCATTTGGTGGTTTTGTCCTCTCCTCAAGCCCTTTTGGGAAGATTTTATAGTTGTCTCCCAGGACATTCTCTCTATAACCGGTTCCCTCAGATCCTGCTTTTGGCTGCTGAACCATTCCCCTACACCGCTGTCAAATTATAAAAAATTATTTTTACGACATCTCAGTAATGCAGCACGTGTGGTGATTCTCAAAACTTGGTTCACAAGAATTGATCTTTATAAGATAAAATGGAAGACCTACTCTTAGCATCTGTAGACAAATCCTCCAAGTTCACGGCTACCTGATTTCCATGGCTTGATTATAAGACTAGAAATTAATATAAAGACTATGGACCTCATTCAGAGCTGCTCGCTGCTGGTGGGCGCTCGCTCGGAATGTGGGCATTTTTATTTTCTCCGGAAGCTCAAAAAACTGTGGGAGACCACCCACAGCTTGTGCGAGTGGCCAGGAAACCATCAGTAACCCCTCCCAACAAATGCCAGGCATTCCTAAGGGAATGCCTGCATTTGTCAGGCCACCCCCCCTACTCGCCCACAAAACGGGGCGAGCTGTCAATTAACATAGACAGCCACCCCGTCTTGTTGCGAGCCCCATAGCGACTGAACTTCAGCGCTTGTGAGCGGCTCTGAATCGGGCCCCATATTTCTTCCACGATCGCTGCGAGCTAAACCTTAATTAATAAATTGAATAGGAGTATTTTCTCCTTTCTCTGTTTCCAGTATATTCCCCAGAAATGGTCTATTTTTTCCCTCTTTTTTCCCTTTTATTTTCTCCTATTTTCCTTTTATAATGTTGCTATTATACACCTTTTTTTTTCTCTCTCATCTCTTCTGGTAATATTATAGATATAAAGATGTTTATATGATTGCTCTTTATCTTGTTCATTTTATGTCTATTTATGTTGGAATTTATTATTACGTCTCGCTGCGCCGAGATTTGAGACAATTGAAACCCTGTCTATTTGTTTACATAAGGGTATTTTTCGAACTTTTAAAATAAAAACAAAATATACAAAAAAAAAAAATGCAAGCCACCTTAGACCTAGGCGTAGGGAAATTCTGTGGCAGACATTTGAATTGAATCTCACATTGGTTAATGAACCCCTGGCAACATCGTGGATTTCCATCAAAGTGTTCTGGGGATACCAACTGAAGACGAGACTTGTGTTATAGGAACCGGGGGAAGGACTGGAGAATTCGGAGGAGCAGACACCGCAGGAGGAGGGAGTATCGAGGCCAAAGTAGATTGGATGGAAAGTAGTTGTCCAGAAAGCTCTTGCAAATATTGAGCCACTTGATGTTGTGCTCCCTCCTGATTATCCATGCAAAAGACGAGATCTTGTAGTGCTCCTGCACCCTGAGAGCTTTCATTTGACCTGTACAAACTGTCACAAATGACTCAGGAGGATCTCCCACTAAGGAGCTGAAAGCTGAGGCCCAGGGTTGTGGAAGGAATCGGAGGCGAGGGGCCTGGATGTATGACCTCGGGCTGGCTGGCAACTTTTAGCCTGGGGGGCAAATGCATGCATGCGGCCCTGGTAGAGGAGTAGCGGGTACCCAGGGTGCCCAAAAGAACCCCCCCTCAAGTGTTCTAGGGAGGAGGCGGGTCCATATGGGATTAATGTAAGGTAAAAATAAAGATTAGGGGCAGCCCCCTGTCGTAGTGCCCATATGCAGTGCCACCCTGTGCCACAGGAGGACACCCTTATGCAGGCCTCGAGTAGTGCCCCCAGTAGTGATCCCCCCTGTGCAGTGCCCCTTGTGTCCCCAGTAGTAAGCCCCTTATATAGTGCCCCCAGTAGTGGTAACTCTTATGCAGTGCCCCTTAAATAGTGGCCCCAGTTGTAGTCTTCCCCCTATGCAGTACCCCCACTATTGCCCTTTATATAGAGCCCCCAGCAGTGGTCCCTCGATGCAGTGCCCCCAGTGGTAGTCCCCTCCCCCCTATGTAGTGCCCCTAGTAGTAGTCCCCTCCCCCTATGCAATACCCCTAGTAGTAGTCCCCTCCCCTTGTAGTGCCCATAGTAGTAGTCCCCCCCAGTAGTAGTACCCCCCTTGTAGTGCCCCCAGTAATAGTCCCCCCCTTGTAGTGCCCCCAGTAGTAGTAGTCCTGCCCTTGTAGTGCCCCCTTGTAGTATTCCCCCCCTGTAGTGCTCCCAGTAGTCCCCCCATGTAGTGCTCCCAGGAGACCCCCCTTGTAGTGCCCCCAGAAGTATTCCCCCCCTGTAGTGCTCCCAGTAGTCCCCCCCTTGTAGTGCCCCAGTAGTATTTCCCCCATGTAGTGCTCCCAGGAGTCCCCCTTTGTAGTGCCCCCAGTAGTATTCCCCCCCTGTAGTGCTCCCAGTAGCCCCCCCCTTGTAGTGCTCCCAGGAGTCCCCCCCTTGTAGTGCCCCCAGTAGTATTCCCCCCTGTAGTTCTCCCAGTAGTCCCCCCTTGTAGTGCCCCCAGTAGTATTCCTCCCCTGTAGTGCTCCCAGTAGTCCCCCCTTGTAGTGCTCCCAGTAGCCCCCTTTGTAGTGCTCCCAGGAGTTCCCCATTTGTAGTGCCCCCAGTAGTATTCCCCCCTGTAGTGCTCCCAGTAGTCCCCCCCTTGTAGTGCTCCCAGGAGTCCCCCCCTTGTAGTGCCCCCAGGAGTCCCCCCCTTGTAGTGCCCCCAGGAGTCCCGCCCTTGTAGTGCCCCCAGTAGTCTCTCCCTTGTAGTGCTCCCAGTAGTCCCCCCCTTGTAGTGCTCCCAGTAGTCCCCCCCCGCAGTAGAGACATAATAATAAAAAATAAAAAAAACACACTTACCTGACATCCGCTCCTGGTCCTGGTCCCGCCGCCGAGATCAGCTCCTCCGTCCGCCGCTTTGCATAATGGGAGTGACACGTCATGGGAGTGACGCGTCACTCCCATTACCCACTGCGGGAGCCGGAAGATGTCCGGCTCTGGCAGTGGGAGCAGCAGCCGATGAGAGTCTGTCTGACTCTCATCAGCTGCTAAAGCAAACACACAGCTGCCGGCTCCGGCGGCTGTGTGTTTGTGCTGTGTAGCGCTGACCGCTATATAGTTTAGGCACTTAGAGGGGGGTTAAAGTTAAACACTTAGGGGGAGGTTAGGGTTAGACACCCCTAAGGGAGGGTTAGGGTTAGGGGGGGAATTAGGTTAGTTAGTACTTACCTTAGGGATGATCGGGATTTCCTCCTGTGTCAGGCAGCCACTGTCGGGTTTTGAACCGCCGGCCATGTGGCCGGCAGCAAATCATACTGATTCCCACATGGGGAATGGAGATTAGAACACTGATCAGGCCCAAGAGGTTTGTACTTCAGAAAGAAGCACTAGTGAGGTCACTGCATGAGGATAAAGAACTAAGGCCCTCATTCAGAGCCGTACGCTCTGAGCAGAGCGCACGCTCTGAATGAGGGGCAGCCTCCCTGAAAATGGAGCGTCCTCCTGGACGCTCGTATAGCTGTGGGTCACCACCCACAGGCTAGACGAGCGTGCAGTTTGATGGCCGCGATGGTCGTGACCATCGCGACCATCGAAACTGCGAGCCGGAGCCTGCGGTTGAGGTTTTCAACCGCAAGCTCCGGAGTGACTTTGGCTCTATCAGAGCCAAAATCACTCCCACTGACATCACTAGTGATGTCAGTGGGCCGGCTTCTGACGGGAGGCGTTCCCGTGGGAATGCCCCCGTCAGGGAGGCACGCCCCTGGCACGCCTACCAGAGGGGGCGTGCTGTCAATCAACATCGACAGCACGCCCCCTTTGATCAGACACAACAAGCGAAGGACTTTCCTTCGCTCTTCGCGTCTGGCGCATGCGCACGACGGAGCTCCCTCCGTCGTGCGCATGCTCAGTCCAGAACATCAACCCACTTGCGAGCGGACAGCCGCTCGTGAGTGGGTCTGAATCAGGCCCTAAGTATACAGGCAAGGTATCAGGTGACTACTGGCACAGGAGGTATACATGATAGTTGCACTCGAAGAATGTACTGAAATGTGGGCTAGGTGTTCAGGTGCACCACTGGCACAGGAGGATGATGCTGACATTGTACTCATAGGATGTACTGAGTATGCGGGCAAGGTGTTTCAGACACACTGCTGGCAATGGAGGATGTCGCTGTGATGGTATTCACCGGATTTACTGAGAATGCAGGCAGGGTGTTTCAGGCACACCGCTAGCACAGGAGGAACTTACAATTGACTTGAGAGTAGAACAACAAGGGAACCTGGAACATAGTGATGGCAAGCAAACACTAGTAGTAACAATGTTGTACAGGCATCTTCCTATTGTCCAGAGCCTGTTAAATACCCAAAGGTAACAGATCATGCTACCATTGGACAGAGGGTCAGTCAGGTGATGAATATTGTCATGGCTGCGGCCATTAAGGCAACCTCGGTAACCAAATCACGGAGCAGCAACTGGAAGACAAGTGTACCTAAGGCATCATCCTCAGCGCGTCACTCGCCGCTGACCCAGACATCTGACCATGTGAGAAGTCAGGTGAAGTAAGCACTGAGGTGAGAAATGGCCAATTCTATGTGCACTACTCTTAGGTGCATGCAGCATGCCCTTCATGAGAAAGGCCGGATGAATTTGAACATACCTTCTAACTTGCCCTACTGTGCTTGCAGTGAGGACAAAGGCCCTCATTCAGAGCCGTACGCTCTGAGCAGAGCACACGCTCTGAATGAGGGCCGTCCTCCATAACTATGGAGCGTCCTCCTGGACGCTCGTATAGCTGTGGGTCACCACCCACAGCCTATACGAGCGTGCAGTTTGATGGCCGCGATGGTCTTGACCATCGCGACCATCGAAACTGCGAGCTGGAGCCTGCGGTTGAGGTTTTCAACCGCAAGGCATGGAGTGATTTTGGCTCTATCAGAGCCAAAATCACTCCCACTGACATCACTAGTGATGTCAGTGGGCCGGCTTCTGACGGTAGGCGTTCCCTTAGGAACGCCTCTATCAGGGAGGCACGCCCCCGACACGACCACCAAAGGGGGCGTTCTGTCAATCAACATCGACAGCACGTCCCCTTTGATCAGACACAACAAGCGAAGGAAAGTCCTTCGCTCGTCGCGTCTGGCGCATGCGCACGACGGAGCTCCCTCCGTCGTGCACATGCTCAGTGCAGAACATCGACCCACTTGCGAGCGGACAGCCGCTCGCGAGTGGGTCTGAATCAGGCCCAAAGTCCTGCTTGAGCAGGGCAGTAACCCAAAATTGGGAATGCTCCACCATAATCAGGACTGTCCCACATTGTTCTACCTGTTCTTGCAGATTTCACTACCTGCTGTTGCTTGTCTAGATCCTGGATTTTTTTGTGTCTATGTGGAAATCAAATCTGCCTCCCTGCCTGCAACTATCTATGAAGAATAAATAAAATTTACATTTAATAAATAAAGCAATTTCATGCCAAAACACCTGTCAGATTAAGGACCTCATTCAGAGCCACTCGCAAAAAGCGAGCGCTCGCTCTGAATGTGGGTGGCCGCTTTGTGTTTAAAAGCCGGGCTCCTGGCCGCTCGCTAAGCTGTGGGTTACCACCCACAGCTTTAGCGAGCGGCCAGGTGATGGTCGCGATGGTCGAGACCATCGCGGCTTGCGACAAGGCCCTTGCGGTAGGGTCTCATCTACCGCAAGCCCTAGGTAGCTTCCTGCTCTAACAGAGCAGGAAGCTCCCTACTGACATCACTGTCAAATGGCAGGCATTCCTTCAGGAACGCCTCCGTTTGTCCGGCCACCCCCCCTCCCTGCCTACAAAATGGGGTGAGCTGTTTATGGAAAATACAGAGGATTGGAGAGCCAGGTGTGGATTGAAAGACAGTAAAAAGGTTGACAGTGTCTAGATAGACACCAGATGTTAGACAATCAATAGGTCGACAGGGACAAAATGTCGACACACTAAATGTTGAAGTGTTAGAAAGTCGACATTTACAAATGGTCGACATGGTCGAAATGTCAACACAAAAATGGTCAACACAAAAAAATGGTCGACATACTGTATGTTTTTTTTTCTAACCATAATCTTCACCCTAACCCTCCCCTTGGTGCCTAACTCTAACACTTCCTCCTGCTGCCTAACCCTAACCATAGGGATAGGTGCCTGACCCTAACCGTCCATTCTAGTGCCTAACCCTAACCTTCTTTCCTGGTGCCGATCCCTAACTGTTGGGGTAATTGCCTAACTCTAATCATCAAATTAAGCACATAACCCTAACTCTCTAGTAAGTGCCTAACCCTAAACCTAACACTAACAAAAAAAAACATGTCGACCATTATCTGTGTCAACCATTTGTACCTTCTTACATGTTGACCTTTAGTGTGTTGGGAATTTGTCCCTATTGACCTTTTGTTCCTGCTGACCTACTGACTGTCTAACATCTGGTGTCTATCTAGACATTGTTGACCTTTTTACTGTTGATCTATAGACTGGATCCTGGAGAACCAGGGGGTGTTTTGAATGCCCTTGCAGGTTGCAGTCAGACAGCATGCCCTGCTACTTACCTAACCAACTATACTGTTACCCTGTAAACAGCACATACCCCAATAATTTCTGATCTCTACCTATGCAATGACCAGTGCTATGGGTAGCAACAGTTCTGTAATGGCCATAGGGAATATGTCCCCACCTTGACAGAGCCATTCCTCCCCACCCATGCTATCTTACCTGTGCTATATTCTTTAACATATAGATATTGTTATATCTGATGCTGTCTGAATACATATTATAACTATGATTTACCAAAGAACTACTCTGTATTAGAGGTGTCGTTTTAATTATGGCTCCTAAGAAACTAAAACATGAGAAGATTCCACAGCCAATTAATTTTCCAATCACACAGGCTTCTACTCCAGCTACCACTTTACCAGCTACCTCATCACAGAATATCTCACCTATGCTGTCTGAACTAGGTCTTACAGTAGAGCCTAATTCACATTTGACAGTATATACAATGTTTTAGATGCTTACAACTTTTTGGGCTTATTTGTTAACCGAGATGAAGGCTTCAGTTCAATAGTTATGTATTGAAGTTAAAGTGATTGGAGATCATACAGACCAAGTGGAAGCCAAGTTAGAGGAAATTCTAGCATCATACAATGATTGACTAGCAGTTCATACTGATCTGCAGGCGGTTTTGGGACCCCTTAGAGACAAAGTAGCAGATTTGGAAGACAGAGCAAGACGAAATAACTTGAAAATAAGAGGAATACCAGATTCTGTATCTAATGCTGAGTTACCGGAATATGTTATAACGTTATTTCTTGAGTTACTGCCGTCTAGTACTTCTCAAGATCGTTTACTAGATCGCAACTTGCGAAACCAAGGTCAAGTTCATCTAAATATCCTTGAGACACCTTGCTGCAGGTCCACCTCTACCATATCAAAGAAAATAATCTAAGAATGGCAAGAATAGCAGTTGCCAAAGATGCTTAAAGATTTCCCCAGATCGCTCAGCCACTGCTCTGTCTAAACACAGATATTTTCAGGGTGTGACAGTGGCTTTGAGAGAAAATTATATTCCATATTGATGGGGCTTTCCGGTCAAATTATTAGTGCATCATGGGCCTGATTCACTCCCGTATGCAACTGCGATTATTCACGCAATCTGCCAATTGTTTTGCACTGCGCATGCATATGCAATGCAGTGCGCGAACCGGCCGCTGCGATGGGGACTACGATCGCACTGACTGTGCAGACCCATCACAGAGTGATTGATAGGAAGTGCCATTTGTGGGTGGTGACAGGGGGGTGTTCTGCGAAACGCAGGTATTCCAGTGCGTTCGGATGCTGTTTCAGGGGTGTGTATAAATTACCCACTGCGATGGGCTATGCAGCCTGAGGTCTCAAAGCATGCATGGAAGTTAGCAATTTCTGAGCAAGGTCAGAGCTTGTGCAAGTGTGCTTGAAACTGCAATGTACTCAATTGTACCGATGGTTTCGCAGTCTTGCTAAACAGTATGTATGTGTGCTAAGTAAACTAGGCGTCCTTGTGTAGTGCTGCGACAGGATAGGGATTACAATTAATTAGCATACTATTGTAGTAGAACTGCGTGCATAATCAAAATTGCATAGGCAGTTGCGATCCGTAGTGAATCAGACCCTATGTTGCATCATCTTATGTTATTTCATGCCTCATTTATCAACGAGTTTTATCACTCACAACAAGTGATAAAACTCATTTCATATGATAAATGGTGCTCCAGCCAAACAGCTCCCAACTGTCATTTTTCAAACAGATGACAGTTGGGAGCTAATTGGCCTTTAGCACAATTATCATATGCAACAGGTTTTATCATTCGTTGTGAGTGATAAAACTCATTGATAAATGATGCCCTCAATCTGTGGAGTCTGGAATAAAGGGCCTGATTCAGAGCCAATCGTAAGCGGCCGCTCGTTCGCTCCGAGCGATGTTTGCCCAACTGCGTATGCGTACGGATCGTAATACGCATCCGCGAACCAGTCAGTGCGGCCGAAATTCATGTGCTCGCAAAATAGCGAATGCCTGATAATTTGAGTGACAGAATGAGGCGTATGTGGGTGGTAACAGGGGAAGGTGCTTGAAAACGGGGAGTGGAGATCCGATCGCAGGCGTGCATAAAGGTCAAAACGGGCGTTTTATGGGTGTGCATAATTAAAACAGCAGTGTCATTGACCACATCACTGGGTTATTTAATAGCCAGAACTGCTCGCAAAATTGTGGTAGCAAAAACCAACCACAAGAATAGCAAGCAGTTCATACCCCGGTCGATGTACTCGATTAATCTAATAAATAGCGGACATGACGTAGGATGCGAGCGGCCAGGGGGCGTAGTTTCCCAAAAAACGACCGCAAGTTTTGTTCGCTCGTTCAGACCTAGAGGTGTGAACAGACCGCAAACAGCGAACAGTTCATTTGAATAGCCACCCCTATTTTCTGGACGAGCGAGCGCTAATTGCGTCCGGCTCTGAATCAGGCCTAAAGTTACTAGCAGAATGGGATATTAATGTATCTATAAATCCTGTAGGCCCAAAATCAAAGCCCTAATGAGCTTGGATAAAACTGAATTGATTATATGATGACATGATATGATGATTATATGAGTATACAGAGTTGTAAATTGCATTTGTGTTATATGCTTATACACTATTATACTTGTAATGCTACTACGTTCTTTTTTTGCATTACACTATGTGAAATAAAATTTGTAGCATGAATTAGTTTCACAATTATGTCCATTTTTATTTTCTTGTAAGATTTGAATGGCGGGTAGGGCTGTCTGTTTTGCCTACATCTATGTGGTTAAATGATAAGTATATAGGCCATGATTCCTAAGTTTTTTGGCTTTGCCATCTTTTTCCTTTTTTCTCAATGGCAACCATTGTAGCCCAGGTATTTGGACTATATTTTTTTTCTCTTTACACTCTTTGTTCTCTTATTTTTTTATTTTTTCTCCATATTATTCCTTCCCGTTTCAGAGCCACAAAGCTTATCATTTATATTTATATTTAATTGTGTTTATTTTTTCTAAAATGGTTAAAGTGTGTGTGTGTGTGTGTATATATATATATATATATATATATATATATTCTCCCATAGGGTATACCTGCTTTGGTGCCCTCTTTAGGAGGATGAGAACTCCACAACGCAGAGTCAAGGCAGCACAAAGAGGCTGATTAACCAAGTTCATTGTTATCTCTCAATCTCAACGTTCCGGAGTACAAATTCCCATCATCAGGATATAAACAAGTGAAATACAATGTGCAAATTTAAATAAACTTACCTCCATACATCCCCCCGTGGACACCGCTGCCATGCTGGTCACCCTTCTGGTGTACATACTTCCGGGAACAACAACCCCTAAAAACTGGAAGTTACGTCACTATGGGATGGACTGTGGTCATGGGAACGCTGTGAACACAACAATAAAATTAACTGTTGCCATAGCGATCCTGCATAATCAATCTATATATGAACAACACAGTGCAATACATACATCAGTATAAACATATAAAAAGGCATAGCAAAAGACATATGCACGAGTGATAAAATCATCTCACAGTAATATACCATGTGAAGCATACAAAATTGTTAAAGAAATGCTGTAACCAGCATAAAAGACACATAAGTGCACATTCGTCCATAATTCAAATTTACCTTCACATCCAAAAATGTCACTGATATAGGATCAATAGCAAAAGTAAACTTCATGGGACTATCAGTCGCATTATGCTTATACATCAGTTCCTCAAACTGTTCCCTGGACCCACACCATATCAAAAATAGGTAATCTATATATTGGGCATAGAATTTAATCATACCCGATATCTCCCTGTTAGTAAAGAATATATCCTCCTCAGCCGAGAACATAAAAGCATTGGCATACAATGGGGCCACATTGGACCCCAATGCACAACAAGATGTTTGTAAAAAGAATCTCCCGTCATACAAAAAAAATTTTTTAGTCAGGACTCAGAACCATCTCAAGAAGATCCCTAAATATACTAACCTCAGGGCCAGAGTATAATGGATTATTCTGAATCAGATCAGATCCCTACCCCATTCGGGATAACAGTGTACAGGCTGTTTACGTCAATACTACACAGATAACAATTCTCAAATGTCCCATCAATCCCCGAAGGCGATTGAGAAAGGACGTAGTATCCAAAATATACTCAGAGTGATCAGTCACACAAGGCTGTAACAAGGAGTCCAGGAAAGTTAAAATTGGGTGAAAAAATGAGCCACTAGATTAAAAAATCGGTTTCCCATGCAGGGGATTTACTCCCTTGTAAATTTTAGGTAGAGTGTATATCAAAGGTGTTATTGAATGGTCTACCAATAACATAACGGACAATTTTTGCATGATCATATTATGCTCAACTGCCAATTTCAACCTATCCTATAACTCTTTTTTAAAACAGCCTGTAGGATCATTAGGTAATAAACGATACACCTCACAATTTGATGACTGATGGTCAATCTCAGCTTTGTATGATGTGCGATCTTGTATCACAATTGCCCCGCCCTTAACAATTGGGGCAATTTATGATATCAGAATAGGATGCAAGGTCTTGTAGTGCCTGAAATTCACCACTGGACAAATTGTAACACAATTTTTTATGTCTAGGAATCATAGGTAACACATTACTTTTCACATTATTCTCAAGAAACCATGAGAACATTTTAATCGTGGCACTATTACTCAGGGGCTCAAATCCCCCTCTCCTATGCAATTTGTATAATTGTTTAGGGACATCATCAGTTATAGGTGCTTTTGGTTGGGCTTGAGCCCCTTGAAAGTGTTCATGAAGTTGTCTATTGAGGTGGTATTTTTCCATCTCCCATTACATGCTGTCAAACTTTGTTGTTGGGACAAATGACAGTCCATGACTTAAAACTCTAGTTTCCAATTCAGTTAGGGGGTGTGATGATAAATTAGTCACTGACTCTTCCTGGACAGAGGAGGCCTTCCCACTCTGCCTCTGCCTTTCGTTCTGCCCCCCTTTCCTGGTAAACCTCCTCTTTGGTCTGTTATTGGTGCGCGGGTACCTATTCCTAAATGGATATGTTGGGTAGATACCATCATCACATCAGAATCACTTGTTGATACCGCCTCTTAAGAGGTGTCAGAGTTGGGATGGAAACGATGGTAAACCTTTCTTGCAGGATGTCTCTGCTCTCTATTCATACCTCCAACCCTATGATATAACCGATTTTGCTCGTAATCTGCATTGACCTTAGTGATTTTCACTTTTTTGAACTGTTAGGTCTCTCTTATATTTTGCAATTTGTCCATTTAATTTCTCACACCAATTAGTATTCTCATCCGATTCCATAGTCCCTTTATGTTTTGATTCAAAGTCTGTTATTTTCTGATGAATAAGGTTAAGCTCTCTACCGGCCTCCTCAATTACTAGAATCATACATTCATACATTCATTCAGGAACGCTATCCAACGTTTGCAAAAATTAGCATTAAAACAGCCAATTGAAGGAACATTGCGAATCCTAAAGCCGCTTATCCTTAAAATAATCACTCAATGTGACCCCATGGTAGAAGTAATCTAATTCCCGTTGTTTAAGCTTTAACCATTCTCTGTAGAGTTGTTCAGTTGTTATTGTATCTGCATCATCACAAAGTTGCTCCTTGAACAGAATTGATGCTGCCTCTGATTCACTGAATGATAATGTATCATCTTGTGTAAGTAGTGCTAAATTCACCATCTCAGCAGTCATATCATCCATGGTGAAAACTCCAAAGTGGTGTGACACACACCACACAAAATAGTCACTGATGAAACCACAGTAGCAGCAAGATAAATTCAAAATAACTGGTGCCTTAGCCCAGGAATTCTACTACCTGCAAGGTAGAAATCCAACACACATGTACTCTGCAGGTGGCACTCACGTATAATGATAATAAGTTGCTCTGGTGCCCTCCATTAGGAACTTCAGCGAGTTCTACATATATAGCAAAATGTCAGTGGCACGTGGATAAATAAATTCAAATGGATCATGTATATTCCAACGTTTCGATGGATCTTTATTCCATTGTCATCAGGCATAACAATACAAAACAACACTCACCTTTTTATCCCCATCACCAAGTGCACCGCTGTCAGCTTCCAGGATCGCAATCGAGACACCTACTGATGATGTCAGGAATCTGCACCCATTGCATATATATTAGAGATGAGTATGTCTGGTTCTCAGAGAACCGGACCCACCAGAAATTCACGTTACGAACCGAGATCCGAGCACAGCTCGGGAGTTCCACCTTACGCGGATCCCAAAATGAGGCAAAACCTTATACTCCTGCTGTCGGATTCTTGTGGGTTTTGGATACTATAATGGTATCCGGTCATTGGCACCATGTCACTCCAGCTGTGGAGAGTGTAGTGAATGGATGTGTTGTGTCCATCCAATGGCTGCTGTATCTGTCCAGAGCAAGGGCTGCTGTATCCATCCAGGGGTTGCTGTGTCCATCCAGGGACAGTGGCTGCTGTGTCCATCCTGGGGCTGCTGTGTCCATCCAGGGTTTGCTGTTTCCATCTAAATCAGGGGCTGCTGTTTCCATCCAGGGGCTGCTGTGTCCATCCAGGGGCTGCTGTGTCCATCCAGATGCTGCAGTGTCCATCAAGGGCAGGGGCTGCTGTGTCCATCCAGGGGTTTCTGTGTCCATCCAGGGGCAGGGGCTGCTGTGTCCAATCAGGGATGCTCTGTCTTTCCAAGGGTGCCTGGTGTATAAAAAATTAAAGCTAATAATATAATTAATATAAAAATAATATTTTTTGTTTTTGGTGCTGTACTCCAGTGTAATATATATATATATATATTATTTTTTTTTACTATGACACTGCCGGTCAGACCGCAGTGTAATATTCATAAATGTATTGTTTGTGACACTGTAAGTGGTAGCGCAGTGTATAATAATTATTGTGACACTGTAAGGAAAATGCAGTGTATTCATTAAAAATACTGTGACACTGTAAGTGGAAAATGCAGTTAATTGGAAAAAATATTGTGACACTGTTAGTGAAATCGCAGTGTATTCGTAAAAAATATTGTGACACTGTAAGTGGAAAATGCTGTGTATTCATAAAAAAAATTGTGACACTTAATGGAAACACTGTATTCATTGAAAATATTGCAACAGTGTAAGTGGAAAACGCAGTGTATTCATAAAAAATATTGGGACACTGTAAGTGGTAGCTCAGTGTGTTATTCTTGTCTTATTCATAACCAAATCTTATGACACTGTAAGTGGTAGCACAGTGTGTTATTCCTTTCTAATTTATAAAAAAAAATATTGTGACTGTAAATGGCAGCACAGTGTATTATTTTTATTAGTAAATAATCTTGTGACACTGTAAGTGGCAGTGCAGTGTGCTATTCTTTTCCTATTCATAAAAAAACTTGTGACACTGTAAGTGGTAGCACAGTGTGCTATTCTTCATTAATAATCTTGTGACACTGTAAGTGGCAGCACAGTGTGGTATTCTTATTCATAAATAATGTTGTGACACTATAAGAGGTAGCACAGTGTGTTATTCTTTTCTTATTCATAAAAATATTGTGACACTGTAGGTCATTGATACACAGTGTAATATTTAAGATTGGTACAAATTGACTGTTTGCTGTATCTCACTTCATTCATGTTTGTTGATATAGAGAGCGATCAGTTGAGAGGAGAGCAGGAACCACATACTAGTGCTGGAGCTGCTGCCAGTGCCACCAGTCATGATGATACTAGTCCATCTACATCATCTACTAAAGCCAATGCCCAAGGACATAGAGGGCTTAATTCATGGCATCTAAAATCAAGAACCAATCTTTTACAGTGGTAAGGAAAAAACATCAAAGGAAAACTTAGCTGCAGAAAGACATAAAATTGGCAATATGCTTTCACCACATGAAGTGGCAAGGAAAGGCTACGGCCTTTATTTATGACTGGTGGTTCTGCCTCTTATGATGATGTGAGCACAAGTGAATATGCTGACATAGAAATCGAGGATGCTTCTGTGGAAGTGCACCAGACTGGGCAGGATATTTGTGTAGCTGATGCTTATAAGGATGTTGTTGATGAGGATGTTGTTTGTGTAAATCAGGAAGAAACAGTTATTGCCCATGATAAGGAAAAGCTCATTGTCATGCCTGGGCACAAGACAAAAAAATCCACTTCTTATGTGTGGAATTATTTCTACCCAAATCTGGTTAACAATTGTCAAGTCATCTCCACCCTTTGCAAAGTCAGAGTAAATAAAGAATAGGAACTTTAACCAACAAGGAATATCCTCCCTGTTACATAATCTTCAGTGCATCTGTCAGTATCTGCATTTAAACAGATCATATTGGTTGCAATTTCCAGCCTTAGGCACTGCATTTATTATTGCCTGTCTGTGTGCAGTGTCAGGTGAATGCTAATTGATTCTCCTGTCTGTGCACAGCCGAGGTGCACACTGGTCTATCATTAAGGGAGGCTTGCTCTGGTTGGGCCCTGTTTCTGTTAAATTCCAGCCAGTCCTTCACACCATGCCGATGATAGAGTTTCTCGTGCTTCCGGTTATTCCAGTCTCCTGTTTGTCAGTAAAGTTCCAGAGTCCTGTCTGTTGTGTCATTTCCCTGCTGTTTGTTTCATCCAGATGGCGCGATCCGCATACCATCTGCCGCATGCTGCTTGAGTCATCGAGGCAGCACAGTGTGCATCTCTGATGTAGCCATGTGTGTCATCTCAGCAGCACGGAGTGCACTCCATCCAGGATGCAGGTCAGTGTCAGGTGGCTTGTGTCAACCCAGAGACGTTGGTCGCATCTCAGCAACCCAAGTGCGCAATCCAGCACACCATCACCAGTGTCATCCTGGCAGCACATGTCACAACTAAGCATCCTAAGTGTGCAATCTGGTGCATCACCACTAGTGTCAACATGGCAACATTGGTAACATCTTCCTGCCTTGTTCACATTACTTCAAAGACTTATCAACCCAAAGGCTGCATCCTAACCTTGCCCCTCAGGCTACAACTAGCCAAGACAGACCAGCCCTCAAGGCTGCATCGACAGCCCAAAGGCTGCATATTAACCTTAGGCTTCAGTCTACAAGTAGCCAAGACAGACCAGCTCTGAAGGCTGCATCCACAGCCCAAAGGATGCATCTCAACCTTAGCCCTCAGGCTAAAACTAGCCAAGACAGACCAGCTCTCTAGGCTGCTTCCACAGCCAAAAGGCTGCAGTGAACACTTGGCCATAGGCCATGACTAGCAAAGGGGTGCATATAACCTGGTTCATATTAGAGAAGTTGATGAATGGAAGACAGCCTTTAACACCCATTCTGGCCACTACAAATTTGGCCTATCTAATGCCCTGGCTGTCTTCCAGGATTTTATTAATGATGTGTTGAGGGAATATCTCTGGGTTTTTTCCACGGTCTACCTTGATGATATTCTGATTTATTCCCACTCATTAGAAGAAAATCGTAAGCATTGCGGAGAACAACTTATATGCGAAACTGGAGAAATGTGACTTCGAGATCCAAGAGGTTTCGTTCTTGGGGTACATTATCTCCTCTCAAGGGTTTTTGATGGACCCGAGTAAAGTTAAGGCCATTTTGGATTGGATTCAGCCTACCAATCTGAAAGCTATACAATGCTTCCTTGGCTTCACCAATTATTATAGAGGGTTTATTAAATCTTTCTCCTCCAGTGACACTCCTATTGTGGAGCTTACCAGGAAGGGAGCTGATGTGGCAAACTGGTCTGCCAAAGCTCAAGTGTTCAGTTCCTTAAAGGCTGCCTTTACCTCCACTCTGGTCCTCAGACATCCTAATCCAGACCTCCCATTTATTGTCGAGGTTGACGCCTCAGAAATCGTTGTGGGAGCTGTTCAATTCCAGAAGGATCCTGAAAATGGCAAGCTACATACCTGCACTTTTTTCTGTCAGAAATTTGCCTCAGCTGAGAGGAACTACAACGTAGGGAATCAGGAGTTGTTGGCCATCAAGTGGGCATTCGAATATTGGAGACATTGGCTGTAGGGAGCAAACCATGTCATCATGGTCAATGACGCTCCTTTACTAATTATGCACTGCCATTAAATGCCCTTTTTACCATTAGGCACACCTGCGTTTGGATCTCCACTCCCCCGTTTTCAAGCGCCTTCCCCTGTTACCACCCACAAACAGTACATTCTGTCAATCAAATTAGCAGCCCCTCGCCATTTTGCGAGCCCTCGATTTCCAACCACAATAACTGGTTTGCGCATGCGCATTACGACCCATACGCATGTGCAGTTGTGTGAACATCGCTCAGAGCGAATGAGCCGCCGCTTATGAGAGGCTCTGATTCAGGCCCTCGGTCACATCTCGAGGCTCAACCTCATACAGGACTTTGGCCACATCTCGGGGCTGAACCCAGCACCTGCCCATTGCATACTATGAACTTTGTGCTGTTTGGACTTTAGTTTGTCATGGGGCTCAACCCCGCACCTGCCTGTCAGGATATTATGAACTTTGTATTGTTTGGACTTTATGTTAGAATATTTTGAACTTTGCAACACAGTTTTTGTCCTTGGATAAATCCTGTTGACCTTTAATATTTTGTGCCAGTGGCATTTCATGAGAAGGTCATTCCTTAAACCACCTCAGTTTGTACTGCCTGTTAAGCCTGTCTCTCCTCAGGAGTCCCAAGTGTCTGTAGCCATGACACATCCACAGCCCAAAGGCTGCATCTCAACCTTAGCCATCAGGCTACAACTAGCCAAGATAGACTAGCCCTCAAGGCTGCATCCACAGCCCAATGGCTGCATCTCAACCTTAGCCCTCAGGCTACAATTAGCCAAGACCGACCAGCTCTCAAGACTGCTTCCACAGCCAAAAGGCTGCATCTCACCATTGGCTACAGGCCATGACTAGCAAAGACTAATCAGCCCTCAAGGCTACCTCAATAGCCCCAAGGCTGCATCACATCCTTAACCCTTGGCCATGACTAGTCACTGCATTCCAGCCCTCAAGGCTGGCACCAGACTTTAACCTGCTGTCCCACTTTTAACCATTAACACTGCAGCAAGGAAAGACCACTCAAAGGGGTACCCCCACCAACTCCCTACTCAAACCTCTGCTCTAAGCTATCTTAGTCGATTCCACCCTGAAATTGCAACAGCATTCATCCAAAAAAAGTTTGTGTTTTGTGTTGACTCATCTGCATCACCAGTTGGTCTTTTGGGAAAGTTTTGTTTTTTCTCAGCAGATGCACTTGCTGGAGAAACTAAAGGAGAAGCCATCACTGCATCACATGACACTTGAGCTGACAATTTGCTAACCAACAGCTCTTTGCATCTCTTCAGATCTGTGTCCGTTGTGAAGAAAGACACACATATGACTTAATCCTTATATCTTAAATCTTACATTTGCTCTGTTCAGCTTGTCCACATATCTGTGGTTAAGTGGACAGTGGGTACAACAGCATTTTGGAGGCCACTAATTACTTTTATTTATTAGGTTGGGAATTGTTTTTCTAGTGAAGTGGAATCTTGACGGGATTTGGTAGCGGGGACACATGACCTCAATTAACTGTATAAAACCCACTGCATTATTGGCAGATTTTGGATACACATCTAATACCAGCAAAGATGTTTTGGCATCAGTGATCCGCTATGAACTGGGTGACTGCTGTCATACTTGCTCCCCCTTGCAGAGGATTGTTTAACAGTCTATTGTTTTTTTAAATTACTACTAGTAGTCTTCCTGGTCCCCTTCTGGGATGAAAATCCACTTCCAGCAACAGCAGGCATAGTGCTCAAGAATTCTTTTTAGGGCAAGGACTGATGTTAATGATTTAAATATTTTTTTTAAATGCCTTCCCTCCTCCGCTTCCCTCCTTCCTCATAAATTTGCTTCAGAATCAAAAAATTAAATGAAATTTATAACTAATCAAATCTTCCTTTCCAAGCCTACAACTACATACTCCAACTCCCTCAAGCCTTGTGAATAATAAAAACATTTGTTTTCTGATGTGCCATGTTGGAAGTTGAACTGCCACTGCTGCTGCAATCTTTGACATGCAGTTTCAGAATGCCAAAAATGTCCAGAAATGTTTATGGCCACAGACAGCATCTCCTGCATGCCCCTTTAAGTTTTAAAAAATATTCTGAATCACCAAGTTGCTTTTGTTGGCAAAGCATGGGACATATTGTTCTTCCATGCTCTGCCCTCCTCCCTCATAAATTTGCTTCCAAATCAAAAAATGAAATAAAATTTACTACCAATCAACCCTTCCTGTCCCTACCTTCAACTACATACATGCTACAACTCCCTCAGGCCTTTTGATTAATGAAAACATATGTTTCCTTATGTCCCATGTTGGAAATTGAACTGCCATGTGTTTGTGTCACCCACTGCTGCCGCTTAACTTAGTCAACCAGCTAGCTTGGTGCAAATTTTGGGCCTAAACCACATGAAAACAATATTGTGAGCTGTGATGTGGTCAAAATTGACTGGAAACTAATAACAATTAATGTTATTGAGGATAATAATACTGTAGGAAAAACTATTATTTGATTTTAGCAGTTTTTATAAATTTTTGAAAAAAATGACAGATTCAAAACCAAAACACGCAAGGGCGGTTTTGGCGATACCAAATCCAGATACAATATACAAGGAGATACAGATCAAAAACCAAAATACGAGGGTCAGTGCACATCCCTAATACTGTATATATTAGAGATGTGCGCCGACCCCCATGTTTTGGTTTTGGATCTTATCTCCTTGGAGGTTTTAGATCTGGATTTGGTTTTGCCAAACTGCCCATGTGTGTTTTGGTTTTGGATCTGTATTTTCTTAAAAAATTGAAAAAACAGCTAAAATCACATAATTTGGGCATTTTATGTTCCTACAGTATTGATAACCTCAATAACTTTAATTTCCAGTAATTTCCAGTCAATTTTGACAACTTCACAGCTCACAATATTGTTCACCAACATAGGCCAAAGGCTGGCTAGCAGGGGCGTCTTAAGAGAGCAGGGGGCCCATATGCATTCCCTGTCAGGCCCATATGCATTCCTTCCTCTCTCCCAGGTGGCTGGCAGCCGAATGACATGGCTGGCTGGCAGTCATGACCAGGGCTGTGTGTCACCATAGATTGCAGACCTTACCTGTCTGGGCACTCTGGCGGGGTGCCTTCAGCATGGGTGCTGGCTTCTGAAGGTAGTGCTGGTACAGGAGAAACCTCAGGGAAGTGGGCAGCACAGCTGGCTGGTGGTTTTACTGGCAGTGCTCCAGTGCTGCTGTCCACTCGGGGTGCCATCTTGGATTTGGACATGTGACCTGGTTGAGCCAATCCAGTCACTGCACATTCCTGGGAGTCCTAGCAACCAATCCTGTACCATCCCATGGTATATAAGGGTTGTCTGGAGGTCCTTTAGTTGCCAGTGCAACATTATACACAGCAAAACCTGTGTGCTAGTTCCTGTGCTCCCTTTACCTCAGTGTTAGCAGTTCATTTGCAGTCTGCCTACCATTCAGCTCAGTGTTAGTTCCAGCCTTTCCACTTCTGGTTCCAGTTACTGTATGCACCTTCCTGTTTGCCTACCCAGCTGGAGGTCCTGCTGTCCCTGGGGTTCAAGTGTTCCCTCCAGATCTCAGTTCCAGTGTCTGATAACTCTGTCTTTTCTATATTACAGACTAGATCTCCATCATTGAATTTAATGAATAACAGCCCCCCAAAGACCGGCTTCTTTCTAGTATCAACAAACCGTTCCACGGACATCACCTGTCTCCACTCCAGATTAAAATTTCAATCAAGTTCAGACAGTTTGCACTGGCCCAAGGTGGACAGGGTCCAAGTGCGGTTGTACTTCATGGTATTGCCAATCACCTAGAAGGACTAGAAGCCTCTCAATGGCAGTTAGCCCAATTTCTGCAAGATATGTTGTTCCGTCAAGATGCTCTGCCAGCTTCTCTCATTACAGTGAATATTCCTGCCACTACCAATCAGCAATCCACTCCGGTTGTTACTGCCCCAGCTGCTCCATCACACCTGCTTTTACCAACTCCGAGCAAGTTTGATGGAAACACTAAAATGTGCTGCGGATTTCTTAATCAGTGTAACGTCCATTTTACACTTCAACCATCGAACTTCCCTACCTCTAAATCCAAGGTTGCATACATTGTGTCCCTCATGTCTGGTTCTCCTTTAGACTGGCTCTCCTCACTTTGGGAGAGATTGGATCCATTGCTGGACAATTACCCTGACTTTTTGACATCTGATATTTGATGAACCAGGAAGAATGACATTCACTTCCACTGAGATCAAGGGAATCGTCCAGATAGCCAATACATTATCCAGTTTCAAACTTTGGCTTCTAAACTAAAGTGGAACGAGGATGCTCAAGTTTCAGCCTTTTGGAACGGACTCTCGGTTCGACTCAAGGATGACCTAGTCACTCGAGACATTCCAACGAATGAAATGATCTCCTTTTGTAATAAAGTGATTTACGTTATCGGGAGAGGCAAATTGAAAGAAATAAGGGGGATTGTTTCAGGTTTTGTGCTCCCAACCCTCCTGTTACATTTACACCAGAATCAGTAAATGAGGAACTCATGCAGATCATCTGGGCTCGCCTCACAATTGAGGAACGACAAAGACGTCACCGCGAGAATCTCTGTATGTACTGCAGAGAGACTTGTCATCTAGTAGTTTCCTGCTCTTGTCGTACGGGAAACTTCCACTC
This sequence comes from Taudactylus pleione, assembly GCA_031769625.1. Lineage (NCBI taxonomy): Eukaryota > Metazoa > Chordata > Amphibia > Anura > Myobatrachidae > Taudactylus > Taudactylus pleione. The sequence goes on from JAUIMM010000334.1 coordinate 1,281,960, forward strand.
CTAACTGGCACCAGAGACACCAGGTTGGGAGTTATGTCATTGTCTCCAATTAAGAATGAATCAGCTATATCTATTACTTTGGAATTTAGACAAGGGTCTCAAATTGTTTTTTCACTCCACGATTCAGGGGCAGCTGAGAATTTTATCACCGCAGAACTAGTCCAAGAGCTTCAGATCCCTGTTAAACCCCTCAACCACATCATCACCTTGTTGGCAGTAGAAGGCAGTCAAATCATTAATTGAACTGTTTCCTTGCAAACTCATGCTGTTTGAGTTTGTATGGGGGTTCTTCATTCAGAACTCATTCAGTTTCTGGTTATTCACAAAGCCTCTCATGGAATTATTCTGGAGTATCCATGGTTATGTAAACACAATCCCAGAATCGAATGGAGCTCAATGCATGTTTTGGCCTGGGGAGATTCTTGTCATACTTCTTGTCTACTGTGTATAAGACCTATTAAAAAGATAAAAATTTCAGAAAATACGCAAATTTCTAGTTACTATAGTACTTTTTGTGATGTGTTCTCTAAAACTGGGGCTGATGCTTTACCTCCGCACCAATACTGGGATTGTCCCATTGATCTGATTCCAGGCAAGGTTCCTCCCTGAAGTCGTATGTACCCATTGTCATTAGTTGAGACCAAGGCCATGTCAGAATACATACAAGAGAATCTTCAAAAGGGTTTCATCCGCCCTTCCACTTCTCCTGCTGGTGCTTGGTTATTTTTTGTATCTAAGAAGGATGGGGGTCTCCGACCTTGCATCGACTACCGAGGCTAGAATTAATTAAGGTGAAAAATCTATATCCATTGCCCCTTATCACCGAATAATTCGACTGAGTCAAAGGAGCCACAAAATTGGATCTAAGAGGAGCATACAATCTCTTAGAATACATCCAGGCGATGAATGGAAAACCACCTTCAATACCCGGGATGGACATTTTACATACTTAGTAATGCCCTTTGGTCTCTGTAATGCACCCATGGTTTTCCAGAAATTTCTGAATTAAATATTCAGAGTTCTACTGTACGTATCTTTAGTTGTATATCTGGATGACATCTTGATCTTTTCCTCTACCTTTGTGAAACATTGATCACATGATAAGGAAGTCTTGTCTCACCTAAGGGAGAATCATTTGTACTGCAAGCTGGAATAGTGTGTGTTCGGTGTACCCTGCATTCCATTTTTGGGATATGTTATCTCAGGTTTCGGGTTGGAGATGGATCCCAAGAAAGTACAAACCATTTTGAATTGGTCTCATCTTAACTCATTTAAAGCAGTGCAGAGGTACTGGGGTTTTACAACTACTACAGAATATTCATAAAGGGATTCTCTACTTTAGTGGCCCCCATTTTGACTTTGACCGACAAAGGAGCTAATCCCTCTCAGTCACCTCCTGAGGCCGAGACAGCTTTCCAAATGCTGAAACAGACCTTAATTTCTGCACCTATCTTGAGACAACCCGATGTCAACAGTCTTTTTTTCTTGGAGGAAGATGCCTCGACCGAGGCTGTGGGGGTGGTGTTATCATAAAAATTTGAAGATAATCAGATTCATCCTTGTGGATATTTTTCTAAAAAATGTTACCAGCAGAGAAAAATGATCCTATTGAGGAACAAGAATTGTTGGTGGTCAAATCAGCTTTCATGGAATGGCGTTATCTCCTTGAGGGAGCTAAATTTCCCATCACTGTATATACAGATCATCGGAACCTACTATTCTTAAAAAAACATTCAGTGCCTCAGTTCCTGTTTAGCCCGATGGGCAATATTCTTTTCTCGATTTAAGTTTACTTTAACTTTTCAACCAGGATCCCTGAATCAAAAGGCTGACACTCTCTCCCATTCTCTGTCCTCCGAAAATCTCCATGAAGATCTTAAAGAGACCACGGTTCTAGAGTCCAAAGTGTTTGCTACTGCTCAGCATCAGCCACCTCCTTGGAAAACTTTTGTGGCTCCAGCCCTACATAAATGACTCCTCACTTTGGCACATACTTCTCATTTTTCTGGACACATGGGCATTTGGAAGACACTGGAATTCTTACAGCGATTTTACTGGTGGCCCGTGTCATGAAGTCTGAGATCACAGAATTAATTTCTTCCTGCACTCTATGTGCACAACAAAAAACATCTAGATAAGCTCCAGCAGGAGATTTAATGCCTCTATCCATTCCAGCTTGACCCATTTGTCTATGGACTTTGTAACAGACTTACCCATCTCCAACGGTTATACCACCATTTGGGTAGTGATTGATCAATTTTTGAAAATGGTACATTACATTGGCCTCAAGAAGTTACCTTCAGCTCCTGAGTTGGCTCGACTTTTCGTTCTTCATATATTTCGCCTACATGGACTTCCTACTGAGATCATCTTTGACCGAGGAGTCCAGTTTGTGGCCAGATTCTGGAGGATTGTGTTCTACTGTATAGGTCAAACTAAAATTTTCTACGTGTGGTGAAGCGAAGGAGAGAGAACACCTAGCGCATATAACTCCCTAGTTAATCAGATAATAGATAGATAAGTGGTGCTAGTTAATTATTCAATCAGTCAATATACATATGTATTGCAGCCCCACAAAGGGTGTCTTCTGCAATATAATCAATAGATATCATAAAAATAATTAAGGATATTCCCAAAGAAATAAATACATACAAGATAAATATATAAAAATAGATTTATTTTATTTAAGATATTGAAAGTTAATGAAGACTGAAATTTTAAACAGTACTAATAGAATGAATAATAAAATTATATAAATACTGTCTATTGTCACAAATTGAGGCACCTTGTGTGCCTATATATATGATAATAACTGTATAAAAACGGGCAGCATGTCATATGTAATGGTGGCTACACAATTATTGGAACTAATACCGGTATACAACAAATAACATAGGATGTTACAAACAACATGTATAGTGTGTTTTAGTGGATTAGCGCATCCCTTCCCCCCTTTTCATATAAAATTTTCTACGGCCTATCATCCTCAAACCAACAGATCTACTGAAAGAGTGAATCAGGACCTTGAAACCTTTTTGAGGATCTACATGTCTTCATCTCAAGATAATTGGTCCGATTCTTTACTTTGGGCAGAATTTGCTCACAATAGCTCCTTTCACTCTTCTACTGGACAAACTCCATTTATGATAGTCTACGGTCTTCACCACAGAGTTCCTAAATTTAAGGATCTACCAGTTTTTGGTGTTCCAACTGTGACGTCAACATTGCAAAATTTTTCACAAATTTGGACACAAGTTCATTCCTTCCTGCAAAAGACTTCTCACTCTTACAAGCTAGGAGCTGATAGGAAGAGAAGAGCCAACCCCAGTATGAAGGTGGGGGACCAAGTATGGTTGTCCACTCATAATTTACAACTCAGGGTTCCTTCCATGAAGTTCACTCCTCGCTTCATTGGTCCTTTTACTATCACTGATGTAATCAACCCCATGGCCTACAAGTTAAAACTTCTGTCTTACAGTATCTCAAAATATCAAATTCTTTCCATATCTCGCTGTTAAAACCAACAATTCTCAATCAATTCTTCAAAGTTTTACCTCAGTCACCTAAGATTTAAACAGAGAGAGGAGTGGAATTCAAAATGAAACAAATTTTAGACCCCAGGTTCCGTTATGGTCAACTTCAATACCTCCTAGATTGGAGAGGCTACGGTCCTGAGGAACGGTCTTGGGTGAAGGCGGAGCACGTCCATGCACCTCAATTGATTCAAAATTTTCATTCCGAGAATCCATAAAAAACAAAAAAGTGTCCGGTGATCATCCATAGAGATGGGGGTACTGTCAAGACCAGGGGTATGTGCCACCGGAAATCGCAGACCTTACCTGTCCGGGCACTATGGCAGGAGATATCTCAAGGAAGTGGGCAGGACAGCTGGCTAGTGGTTTTACTGGCAGTGCTCCACCTGGTTGAGCCAATCCAGTCACTGCACATTCCTGGGAGTCCTAGCAACTGATCCTGCACCATCCCATGGTATATAAGGGCCGTTTGGAGGTCCTTTAGTTGCCAATGCAACATTATACACAGCGCAAGCTGTGTGCTAGTTCCTGTGCTCCCTTTACCTCAGTGTTAGCAGTTCATTTGCAGTCTGCCTGCCATTCAGCTCAGTGTTAGTTCCAGCCTTTCCACTTCTGGTTCCAGTTACTGTATGCATCTTCCTGTTTGCCTACCCAGCTGGAGGTCCTGCCATCCCTGGGGTTCAAGTGTTCCCTCCAGATCTCAGCTCCAGTGTCTGATATATTTCCATCACTGAATTTCTAATTCATGAAAAACACGCCCCTAAGACTGGCTTCTATGCAGTATCAACAAACCGTTCCACGGACATTAACTGTCTCCACTCCGGATTCAAATTTCAATCAAGTTCTGACACTGGCCACCACAGAATCAGTAGACCCTAGACAGTAGAGTGTGCCCAGAGTCTACTGTGTGGCTGCCATTTTCCCAGCAATTTCCTTACATCGTATGCATAAAATGCTGGAAAAATGGCTGCTGCGGCATTTGAGCAGTACTGAGATACCCGACTCGGGACCTTGGAGCAGTAAGTTTTAGATACTATGGGTGCAGGGTGTGTGGTGTGGACCCCCAAAGACCTGGGGGCCCATGTGCACTGCACACCCTGCAGCCATTATAGATACACCCCTGCTGGCTGGCTAAACTAAGCAACCAACAATGCAATGGCACAAACACATGCCAGTTATTTCTGTTTACAAATGTTTTGCAAATTAGCAGTGTATTAGCAATAACCAATCACACTAACTTGCAAGTACAATACAACACAGAAATTGACTAAAAATCATGCATCCTTCCTCAAAACCAGTAGTCGTAGTTAACAAGCAGCAAACAAAAGACCCTAAACCAAGTGCACATGCCTATTCTCAGTGCCCAATCTGTATTTCGCTCCTGGGGGTGCTGGGCCACTGATGACTGGCACTCTGTGCCCATGTAAAGCCCCATTCAATCAGCCTTTTTGTTGAGCAGTTCCCCAAAATCTCCCCAACCATAAAAACAGCATTCCATACATGCGGATCAGAAACAATGTTGGTCAGATACAGTGCAGGGTACAGTGCGGCTCGTATACAGTGCAGGTCAGATACAGTGCAGGTCAAATACAGTACAGGTTGGATACAGTGCGGTTCAGATACAGTGCAGGTCAGATACAGTACAGGTTGGATACAGTGCAGGTTGGATACAGTGTGGGTCAGATACAGTCCAGTATACAGCGTGGATTGGATACAGTGCAGGTCGAATACAACGTGGGATACAGTGTAGGTCTGATATAGTGCAGGAGACAGTGTGGGTTGGATACAGTGCAGGACAGATACAGTGTGGTATACATTGTGGGTTGGATACAGTGATAGAGGACCTGATTCAGACCCACTCACTAGGATGCATTTGCACGCAGCCAGCCGATTGTTAGCATTCTGTGCATGCATGCGCATCGCAATGCGCATGCGCAAAACAGTCGCTGCGCATAGACAGCCCGGCTGAATGAGTGACAGGAGAAGCCGTTTGTGGGTGGTGACAGGGGCTGGCTGCTAGAAACGGGGGAGTGGAAATGTGAACGCAGGCGTGCCTGAGCATCTGAATGCCATTTCAGAGGCATACATAATTAAGAGGCAGCATCATAGTACACGTCACTTGGCTGTATTTTACACTGAACCTCTCGCAGTGCTTGCAGTAGAGTATGGTCAACCACAAGCGCTGCAAATGCATCCGATGGTACTCAATGTTACCGATGGTTGCATACACTTCCTGAAGATGATGTGTGTAAGTGGGCGTCTTATCTTAAGACAGGTTGGTGGGAGTCTGCATACACAATATTATCGCACATTAAGACATGGTGGACAAGCAAATGCCTTGCCGTGCGATCGCCTGCCTTGCCAAATTTGCATATGCATCTAGCAAGCGGGTCTGAATCAGGTCTACAGTGCATTGTACAGTATGATTCGGTTACAGTGCATATCTGATACAGTGCAGTTTAAGATCACATACAATGTTGGTTGGATACAGAGCAGAATACATTGTGGGTGGGATACAGTGCAGGTCAGACTTGTTTTGGATATAGCGCGGGTTGAATACAGTGTGGGATACAGTGTAGGTTGGATGCAATGCAGGTTGGATACAGTGGGGGTTGGATACAGTGCAGATCAGATACAGTGCAGGTTACAGTGTAGGTTAGATACAGTGTGGAGGTGAATAGGGAAACGCCTACCTCCCAGCGCCTAGTGTATATATCTAGTTGCGGATACACTGTGGGTTGGATATATCAATAGTGCACTTACTATGACAGTTGTATCGGCAATGCGGGGATGCCGGCAGTGTCCTCAGTGTGAGAATGCCAGTAGCGCCCTCAGTGCTCAGGTGGTGATGGTGTCGGCAGTGCAGTGGTGTCAGTGGTGCCCTCAGTATGAGAGTGCTGGCAGTGTTCAGTGCATGGGGGGCTGACGGTGTCCTCAGTACCGGGGGCAGCAGTGTGGGGGCATTGGCAATGTCCTCAGTGCAAGGTGCCAGTGGTGTCAGCAAAGCGGGGGTGCTGGCAGTATCAGTTGTGCAGGAGTGCCAGTAGTGTCCTCACTGAGGGGGTGCTGGCAGTATTGCCAGTGCAGGGGTGCCAGCGGTGTCCTCAGTGCGGGGGTGCTGGTGGTGTCAGCAGTGCAGGGATGTCAGCAGTGTCCTCAGTGTGGGGGTGCTGCCGATGTCAGCAGTGCGGAGGTGCCATCAGTGTCCTCAGTGCAGAGGCGCCAGCGATGTCCTCTGTGCGAGGGTTCTGGCAGTGTTGGCAGTGTGCGGTGTTGATAGTGTCCTCAGTATGTGCGGGACAGTGTCCTCAGTGTGGGGGTGATGGCGGTGCAGTGTGGGGAGTGCAGGATGCCAGCGGTGTTGGCAGAGCAATGGTGCCAGCAGTGTCCTCAGTGCTGGAGGTGCTGATAGTGTCAGTAGTGCAGGGGTGCCGGCAGTGACCTCAGTATGTGGGTGATAGCAGTGTCGGCAGTGGAGGGCTGCAGTGCCACTGCGGGGGGATGAGCGGCATCTTCCTTCCATTTTCTATGCCCATTGAAACCTATGGGCAAGTGCTTAATGGCTGAGAGCTGTGACAGACAGCTGATATCGAGGTTTTGCCTTGAATAGGGAGGACGGGGAGATCCGAGCTGTGTCTCAGATCCCCTCAAACTTTGAGTGGGGGTTGGTTCCCAGAGAACCAGGCCCGCTCATCTCTAATATATATATATATATATATATATATATATATATATATACTGTGTATATATACGGTGTACATATATATATATATATATATATATATATATTATACTGTGTATATATACTGTGTACATATATATATATATATATATATATATATACAGTATATACATACATACAGTATATGTATATATATATACAGTATATATACACAGTATATATATATATATATATATATATATATATACAGTATATATACACAGTATATATATATATATATATACACGGTATATATATATATATATATATATATATATATATATATATATATAGACTGCATATCTCAATATATAATTTTTTCTTGGTTGCAGTTATTACTTTGAATATTCATGGGCTGAACTCTCCTAACAAAAGGAGGCTGGAAAGTGAAACTTTCCATAGACATAAGGCTAAAGTGGTAGCAGTACAAAAAATACATTTTATATCTAGGGATGTGCGCTGACTCCCATGTTTTGGTTTGGGTTTTGGATCTGTATCTCCTTCAAGGTTTTGGATCTGGATTTAGTTTTACAAAACCACCCTTGCATGTTTTGGTTTTGGATCTGTATTTTTTCTAATACATCATAAAAACAACTGAAATCACATAATATGTGTCTGTTTTTGTTCCTACGGTATTATTAACCTCAATAACATTTATTTACAGTCATTTCCATTAAATTTTGATCTCCTCACAGCTTGCAATATTGAGTTCATCCAGTTTAGGCCAAAAGGTTGCATCGAGCTAGCTGGCTGACTAAGCTAAGTGACAGCAGTGGGCAGCAATAACATGTGGCAGTTCAGCTTCCAACATGGCACAGAGTGACAATACAGTGGCAGACAGGATGGCAATTTAATAAACTATAAAATTAAAAATATCAGGTAGCAATGCCCCAAACAGCACATAATGTAACGAAAAGAGGTGCAAGGTGTAATAGTCCTTGGTCCCTTCTACCCACCCTCTGTAGTATATATTAAACAGGACATTTACAGTTTAACAAACCAATCACTTCAGCAACAGGGACTGACAATATGGCTGAAGCGATTGGTTGGTTTGGGCCCCCACAAAACAAGCAACCAATGGGCAGTTGACATTGCTGGCAATGATCTCTCCATGCACAAACTTTCTTTACAGAGGCAAGATGTTATCGCCATCGTCATCCGATTCCTCACCCTCATTAATGTGTACATCATCTTCACATAATATTAATTCATCCCTGCTGGAATCCACCATTACAGCCTCAGGTGCCTCTGTAATTTTTGTACATAATTGGCGGTAAAGGTCTTCCTCATGGAATTTGTAGTTCATTTTGATGAACATCATCGTTTCTACATTTTGAGGAAGTAGCCTCCTATGCCGATTGCTGACAAGGTTCCCCGCTGTGTTGAAAACTGTCACAAGCAACCACTGTATCTTGTTGGACAATAGTTCTCCTGGCAGCTCATTAGGCCCATTGCTAGGAGATGTGGGCACCATGCTGCTACTCCGTGAAGTCCTCCTACCTGGCTGCTCTGTCATCTCCGCCATGACCAGATTGGTTTATTATCCTTTTTCTTTCCCGCTTGTTGGTTGCTCAGATGCCGATAACAGCATCTTACATGTGTTTCCGGTTGAGGAGTTTTGCTATCTTTCCTTGTGTTGTTCCAGCGTCTCCTGTCTATGCCATGTTTGTTGGTCCAGGTCGCCCTTCAGCATCTGAATGCTCTCAGCCATAACACCCTGGCTATGTCCTCTGCATTATGGGATCCAATAACCTCAGCTGCCGTTTTACATCATTGCTGCGGCTGAGTGAATTTGCCTTACCACATCCCTGCCAAGCATCTTTAGCCCTCAAGACTGCAACTTGGTCACAAGGCAACATCATTGCCAAGCATCTTCAGCCCTCAAGGCTGCAACTTGGCTGCAAGGCCACATCCCTGCCAAGCATCTTCAGCTCTCAAGACTGCAACTTGGCCACATCCCTAATAGGCATCTTCAGCCCTCAAGACTGCAACTTGGCCACATCCCTGCCAAATATCAATCATCCCTCAAGGCTGTGACTTTGTCATTAGACCACAACCTTGCCAAGTATAAGTCAGTCCTCAAGTCTGCAAATGGGCTATCTTCTAAGTTGTCTCCATCACTTCATATAATTCTCAGCACTACTGCTTTAAGTCAGGGCTATCTAGCCTCACTCCTGAAAAGTACTACCTTTTCAGTTGTCCCCATCACTTCATCTAATCATCAGCACTATTGCTTTAAGTCAGAGGTGAATCTTATCCTAGATTCATAACATTATCACCAGCCAAAAAGACTAATCCTCAATATTGTGTTTGAGGATCTGTCAGACCATTACCATGAAGCCCACTCAAAATCCAGCCTAAGTCCTTGCTGCTCAGATTAAGGCTTCAACCCAAAAGGTCCAGGAACTTTCTCTCCGGGCCGAGGATTCACAAATTACTTCCGCTCAGGCTGCTATTTGTGAACCCAAGTTAAATTTGCCTGATCATTTTTCTGGTAAATGCAAAGACTCTGAACTTCAAGGAGAGCTGTAAGCTATATTTCAGACTGCGACCAAGATCTTCGGGTTCTGAAGCCCAACGAGTTGGTATTGTTTTACCCTGCTTCAGGGAGGTCCTCAAACTTGGGCTTTTGGTCTTCCCTCCACTCATGTTGCGCTTCAATCTTTGGACTCTTTCTTCTCTGCACTTGGACTTCTTTATGAAGATCTTGATAAGGCAGTTATGGCTGAAGCTAGCCTCCGATCCTTAAAACAGGAGCAGACAGCATCTGAAGATTATTGCATGGAGTTTTGCAAGTGGCCAGTTGACTGTGGATGGAATGACCCCGCACTCCGGAGTCAATTTTGTTTGGGTCTCTCTGACCAAATAAAGGACCTTCTTGTTCAATACCATGCTCCTGAAACTTTGGATGGTCTTATGCACCTGGCCATTCGTATTGACTGACAACTTCGGGAGCATAGCCTAGAGAAAGAACTGCCTATATCTACTCCATGATCGCCGGTCTGGGTGACACCTCCTGATCAAGAGGAGCCCATGCAACTAGAGGCTTTCCGTCTTTCCTCTGAGGAGAAGCGCAGAAGATAGCCACAAGGGTTATGTTTGTACTGTGGAGGATAAGGACATATCACCTTAGTTTGTCCAGTCAAGTTGGGAAAAGACAAGGTCTAGATGTATAGGGAGAGTTACATCTGGGCCTTGAATCTGTTTCTCCCAACAATTCAGTCCTTATCCCCACAGTAATCCAGGTTCATGATAATCAACTTCCCATTTGCCTTCTTGGACAGTGGTGCTGAAGATAATTTTATGGACATTTCATTTGTTAATACATTAGGGTTAGTTTCCGAGCCTTTACCTCAACCAGTCTTTGTTATTGGCTTAGATGGCAATAATTTGTCCAAAGACCCATCCAGTTTTCCATTGGTGCCTTACATTCAGAAAACATAAATTTTCTTCTGTTTCAGTGTCCTCTGGCTCCTTTGGTTCTGGGCCTACCATGGCTCAGGAAACAACCCTGGTAATGGGAATCCACCTGTTCTTCCCAATGTCTAGTGCATCCTATTCGACTTGCTGCTACCAGTCAGTCTGATTCATCACCCACGATTCCTGCTCCATACCGTGATTTAGCTGAAGTGTTTTCTAAGAAGAAAGCAGACACTCTTCCTCCACATCATCATATGACTGTGCAATTGACTTGCTGCCTGGAACAAGACTTTGGCTTTGGAGAAAGGTTTTATTTGACCATTCAAATCTCTGGTTGGGGTGGGTTTCTTTTTGTGCAGAAGAAGGATGGATCACTCTGACCGTGTATTGATTTTCTTGGATTGAATGAGATAACCATCAATAACTCTTACCCTTTGCCTTTGATATCCATTCAACCAATTTCATGAAGCATCCATCTTTTCCAAGATTGATCTGCGAGGGGCGTACAATCTGATCTGGATCAAGGAGGGAGATGAATGGAAGACAGCTTTCAAAACCCATTCTAGCCACTATGAATATATTGTCATGCCGTTTGGTCTTTCCAATGCCCCAGCTGTCTTCCAGGATTTTATAAATTATGTACTTTGGGAGTACCTTGGAGTTTTTGCTGTTGTTTATTTAGATGACATTCTCATTTACTCAAAGTCTCTGGAACAACATCACCAGCATGTAAGACAGGTGCTACAGGAACTCCAAGAAAATAATTTATATGCAAAACCAGAAAAGTGTGAGTTTGAGGTGAAAGAGGTCTCCTTCTTGGGATATGTCATACCGCCCAAGGATTTTCCATGGATCTAAGCAAAGTCAAGGCCATCTTGGATTGGGCTCAACCTACCACACTAAACCATTCAACGTTTTGTTGGTTTTGCTAATTATTATTGGATATTTATTAAATTCTTTTAGTCCATTGTCGCTCCTATTGTTGAACTTACTAAAAAAGGGGCTGATGTTGTCAACTGGCCAGTCAAGATGCTTCAAGCCTTCAATTCGCTAAAATCAGAATTAATTTCAGCTCCAGTCCTTTGTCATCCCAATCCGGATCTTCCTTTTATTGTTGAGGTGGATGCTGCCAAAGTTAATGTGGGTGCCATTTTGTCTCAAAAGAACCTCAAGGATAATAAATTTCATCCATTTGCCTTCTTTTCGTGGAAATTTGCTGCAGCCCAAAGAAATTATGATGTCAGTAATCGGGAATTATTGGCTATCAAATGGGCATTTTAAGATTGGAGGCACTGGCTGGAGGGAGCTAATCATGTGATTACAGTGTTGATGGATCATAAAAACTTGTCCTATATAGAGACCGCTAAGAGATTAAATGCTAGGCAAGGACGTTGGGCCTTATTCCGCACTTGTTTCAACTATATTATTTATTTTTGACCCGGCTCCAAAAATCTCAAGGCAGATGCTTTTTAACAAAGCTTTCAACCCATTCAAATTCTTACAGTTTCGGAGGAGACTATCATTTCCGTTTCTCATATCCATCAGGCCTTGACTAGGAGTTTAGCAGATGCTCTCTATATCTGTCAGTCTAGAGCTTCTTCTGGAAAACCGCTGGGATTACTCTTTGTCCATGAGAGATTTTGCAAAGCAGTTCTGTCAGACTTCCATTCCTGCAAAAAAATGTATGTTTGTATATTATTTATGTCATTTTAATTCTTTATTTTTTCATTAACACTTATTGATTTATCCTTACACATCTTTTCTTTACTCTTCACTATCACCTTTTTCCCTTTTTCGTGTGATGCCCTGGGGATGGTCCTTGGCTGGAATTTTTTTGGGGTGCCTTGCTTCTCGGACGTGAACCCCTTAATGTTAGGGACACCAGTATAGAGGAGCCTTGACGATTGGCCTGGCGCTTATTCATATATTTGCAAATGTATGTAACTAATACCTCTGAATCTCTATTATCATGTAGGATTTAAGTATTGTTTTTGCTGTAGTGTGCTGGGGGGCAAATCTCTTTTTTCTGTATTCAGTGTAAACCCCGCCCTTTACAAGCACCTGTGTTATGCAATTAAGCTGATTTGAGCAACTACCATATTTTTTTGCAGTTTGGAGATGCATGAAGAGAGTCAGCATTAGGAGGATGTGCTGATCCTTATAGTGCCATGTGGAAGTTTTTTGGGGTACCTCCAAGGTAAGTTAGCTCTCAGCTTATATATGTACTGTTATCATGCAGTACACCAATTGTAATTATATTACCCAGAGTGGGTGCTACCATTATGTAGTAATAATTATTTTGGGGTGAGCATTTGGGAGTGGGGCCCAAGGGGAGTTCTGACTGGACCTTTCTCATGGCATCACCACTTAATTCACATAGAATACTTTTATCACTTCTCTATTTGTTTGTATATTATTTATGTCATTTTCATTCTTTCTCATTTCATTAACACTTATTGATTTATCCTTACACATCTTTTCTTTACACTTCACTATCACCTTTTTCCCTTTTTCGTGTGATGCCCTGGGGATGGTCCTTGGCTGGAATTTTTTTGGGGTGCCTTGCATCTCGGACGTGAACCCCTTAATGTTAGGGGTGCCAGTATAGAGGAGCCTTGACGATTGGCCTGGTGCTTATTCATATATTTGCAAACTGAATCTCTATTATCATGTAGGATTTAAGTATTGTTTTTGCTGCAGTGTTCAGACTTCCATTCCTCCAAAGCTAGTGGTCATCCGGGCATCTCCAAAACTGCTGAGTTACTGTCCCACTCCGTTTGATGGCAATCCATGTTCCAAGATGTTTGTTAACTTGTTTTGGCCTTTGATGTCTGTGCCTGGAATAAATCTCCTCATACTGCTCCTTCTGGTCTTCTACTTCCTCTTCCTACTCCATCGAAAATCCTGGACTCATATTGCAATGGACTTTATTGTTGATCTCCCCTCATCCTCTTGTTGCTCTCTCATTTGGACAGTTGTTGACTGTTTCAGTAAAATGGTTAATTTCATTCCACTCTCCAAACTGCCTTCTGCCAAAGAGTTTTGTTCATTCAACATATTTTCAGACTTCATGGATTACTCGTGGACATTGTTTCTGATAAAGGGACTAAAATCAGTGCACATTTTTGGAAAATACCAATATGATTGGGTTTCTCATTTGACATTAGCAGAATTTGCCTTCAATAACTCTTGCCATTCATCTTCCTCCATTTCTCATTTTTTTTGCAATTCTGGGCTGTATCCTAGAGTTAATTCTTTAGAGAGTACCTAAACTGGAACGTCTTTCTCTACATCAGTCTCTAGACTCCAGTCTGTTTGGAAGAAGGTTTGCCAGTGCCTCTTAAAGCATCTTGTTGCTCCAAGACATGGGCTGATAGACACCGTAAGCCATGCAGCTGCAAGGTTGGAGATCTGGTCTGGCTATCTTCTAAGAATATCAACATTGAACAATGGCCACAGAAGTTGGCTTCTAAATTCATTGGTCTTTTCGGAATCATCTCTTAGATTAATCCTGTTGCCTTTCATCTTAAATTACCCAACACACTCATGTTCAGTTCCAGGCGACCAGCTAGACCTTTGCCTGTTCTCATCCAGGGCCATCAAGAATTTATCATGGAGAAAATCTTAGATTCCAGATTTTCATGAGGAGGTCTTCAGTTCTTAATTCATTGGAAGGAGTATGGGCCAGAGGGGCACTCTTAAGATTCAGAGAGACCTTTACACGCTCCCACCTTGAAAAAAAATATGTTTTGAAAACTTTCCTGATAAGCCTGTTTCTGGCATCTTGTTGGACAACAGTGCTCCTGGCAGCTCTCTCAGGCCCATTGCTAGGAGATGTGGATGCTGCATTACTACTCTGTGAAGTCCTCCTACCTGGCTGCTTCATCATCTCTGCCTTGACTGGATTGGTTCATTCGCCTAAATCTTTCCTGCTAGTTGGTTGCTCAGATGCCGGTGATAGCATCTTACACTTGTTTCCGGTTCAGTAGTTTTGGTATCTCTCCTTGTATTGTTCCAGCATCTCCTGTCTATGCCGTGTTTGTTGAGTGGACTTTGCCTACTACCTCAGCTATCTCTGCTGCACTTTGTCTCCAGTCATCTCAGCTGTCGTACTACATCCAGGCAGCATCAGCCGCATGCAGCATCTGTGCGCTCTTAGTTATAACATCCCAGCTATCTCCACTGCATCATGGGATCCAATAATCTCAGCTGCCATTTTACATCACTGTTGCATCTGAGTGAACTTGCCTTACCACATCCCTGCCAAGCATCTTCAGCCCTCATTGCTGCAACTTGGCCACAAGGCCACATTCCTGCCAAGCATCTTCAGCCCTCAAGGCTGCAACTTAGCTGCAAGGCCACATCCCTGCCAAGCATCTTGAGCCCTCAAGGCTGTAACTTGGCCACAAGGCCACATTCCTGCCAAGCATCTTCAGCCCTCAAGGCTAACACTTGGCCACAAGGTCACATCCCTATCAAACATCTTCAGTTCTCAAGGCTGCAACTTGGCCACAAGGCCACATCCCTGCCAAGCATTTTCAGTCCTCAAGGCTGTAACTTGGCCACAAGGCCACAACCCTGCAAAGCATCTTCAGCCCTCAAGGCTGCAACTTGGCCACAAGGCCACGTCCTTGCCACATATCAATCTTGGTCACTAGACCACAACTTTGGCAAGTATCAGTCAGCCCTCAAGGCTGCAACTGGACTAACTTCTCAGTTGTCCCAATCACTTCATATAATTCTCAGCACTATTACTTTAAGTCAGAGGTGAATCTTAGCCTAGATGCATTACAAAATCTCTTTTAGAGTACACACTGGAGGGTGGGCAGCTCAAGTAAAGCAAAGCCAGTTTTTTTAAAGGAACTCCAAATTGCCTTTTTTTGCCAGTAGTCAAACAGACTGTTTGACATGCCAATTTGGATGCTATCATTAAAATAGTCCTCAACCATTCTTTGAATGGTGACCATATCAGATGGAGTCACCATAGAGGTCTCATTAATTTTAGGCAATTCTTTTAGACCCGACCAAATGTCAAAACTTAGTTGTGTTGACTCATCTGCATCACCAGTGGGTCTTTTTTTGGAAATGTTTGTATTTTCCTGGCAGCAGCACTTGTTGGAAAAACCATAGGAGGAGCCATCACTGCATCATGTGCCGCTTTAGCTGACAATTTCCTTACCAAAAGCTCTTTGCATCTCTTCAGTTCTGTGTCTGATGGGAAGAAAGACATGACATATGACTTAAACCTAGGTTCCAGCAAGGTCACCAAAATGTATTGATTCGATTGTAAGATCCTGACAACCCTTGGATCATGACAAAGTGAATAAAGGACTTGATCTACAAGTACGACATACTTAGAGGAATCATTTCGTTTCAGCTCTTCCTTCAGTTTTTCAAGCTGCTTTTCCAATTAGGGGAATTACCTGACTCAAGCTGGCAGTGTTTGTACTCGCTTCACAGGTGACTACTTCAAAGGGTTTCAGCACTTTGCACAACAGGAAAATGTATTTTCCACTAAGCTTGAGTAAGGTACTGTACATTCCTCCTCCTCTTCCTATGTCATAGTTTGTTGTGTAACTTTGGATGGCCTTTTGCTGTTCCTTCATCTGTTGAAGCATATAAAGAGTGGGATTCCACCTTGTAACTACCTTTTGCTTCAGCTGGTGACAGGGCACATTCAACATTTCTTGCAGGTGCTGCAATCTTCTACATGCACCTGCTGAATGGCAAAAATGTTCAGAAATTTTGCAGGCCACAGAGAGCATATCCTGCACGGCCCTGTCATTTTTTAAAAAATGTGCACCACCAAGTTGATTGTGAGAGCAAAACATGGGATGTGTTGGAATTCACCTAGCTATAATGCTCTCACAATATTGGTGGCAATGTCAGAAATCACAAATCCTGGGGAAAGTCCAAGCGGGGTAAGCCATTTTTTGTTTTTTTAAGAGGTTGTCAGTGGTATGCCACTTAGTGAATCCGGTGATACACAGAGTAATATGCCTCTGAATGACCTTCTGTTTCTTAGATGCAGCTGCTGATTCTGCTGCTGCTGTTAGTACCGCCGAAGGCAATACACTCACCCAGTAGGCTGTTACAGTCATGTAATCTTGCATTTGTCCTGTTCTACTTGTCCACATATCTGTGGTTAAGTGGATAGTGGGTACAAGGCAGTTTGGAGGACACTAAATAAGTTTTTTTTAACATCCCTGTACAGGCTTGGAATTGCTTTTCTAGTGAAGTGGAATCTAGATTGGATTTGGTAGTGGGGGCACAGGACCACAATTAACTTTCTAAAACCCACTGCACTAATGGTGGATATCAGATGCACATCTAATACCAGCATACTGTAGATGTTATGGCATCAGTGATCCACTGTGCAACTGGGTGACTGCTGTCATACTTGCTCCCCGTTGCAAAGGATTGTTTAACAGTCATTTTTTTTAACTACTACTAGTAGTCTTCCTGGTCCCCTTATGGGATGAAGATCCACTCCAAGCAGCAGCAGCAGGTGTAGCACTCAAGGATTCTTCTGAATAATCCAGGATAGAGGAAGACTGAGTTAGACTTATCAAATTGGATACAGAACTACATCCAATCATGATTGAAGATATTGTTGATGAAGATGTGGTGGTGAAGATGCCAGGTGCTTGAATCTAGCATAAAAAAGGGAGCTTGCTGATGCTGGACTGCTTGTTGTTACTTTTTTAGCCAAAGTTTCTAAATTTTGCAAACATTTTGGATGGATGTGCTATAGATGATGTAACCAGGAAGAGGTTCCTAGATGGTTAAGTTCCCTACCTCTACTTACTCTGGCATGACAATGGGTACAGATGGCTTCACAATTGTTGTCCGGATTTGGGTAGAAATGATTCCACACATAAGAAGTGGATATGTTTCTTTTAAGGCTTTTCCTTATCATCGGCAACAACTGTGTCCACTGGGACCTGCTTTACACAAACAACATCCTCATCAACAACATCCTTATTAGTGTCAGCTACACAAGTATCCTCCTCATCCTGGTGCACTTCCACAAAAGCATCCTCGATTTCTATGTCAGCATGTTGACTTCCGCTGCTCAACCACACATTTGCAGAGGACACACAAGTGGTAAAAGGAGGCTCCTCTTCAAGTACAGTTTTGGAAAGGTCATGCTCACACATGGCACCCGCCAACATACTTAGAAATATCACTAATCCCTGAGGAGAGTCTGAGTGCACAGTTGTTTCCTGTGCCTTTAAAGATTTGACATTTTTTTAAAATGTCTACAATGAGTAGGGCTTACATCATCATAAGAGGCAGAACCACCAGTCATAAATAAAAGCCAATGCCTTAGCCTATCCTTACCACCTTACCTTACCAGTGGTTAAAGGCATATTGCCAATTTATGTCTTTCTGCTGAAAAAATTCCCTTTGATGTTTTTTTCTATACCACTGTAAAAGATTGCTTCTTTGATTTTACATTCCCTGACTTAAGCCCTGTATGCCCTTTAGTAGAAGATGTAGACGGACTAATATCATCATGACTGGTGGCACTGGCAGCAGGTACAGCACTAGTATGTGGTTCCTGCTCTCCTTTAAACTGATCATTCTCCATATCAACAAACACAAATGAAGTGGGGTACAGCACACACCTCAATTTGTACCAATCTTAAATATTACACTGTGTATCAATGACCTACAGTGTCACAATGTTTTTATGAATACACTGTGCTACCACTTACAGTGTCACAATATTTTTTAATGTTGACTTGGTGCTGCCCATTTTGTTTATATAGGACACTGTGGTCAAATTGTCCAGGCATAGCTGGATACAGACCCCTGTAGGGCTAATTTTGCTTCATGTAATTCCAAAATGTTTATGAACAAACAAATTTCCACCTTTGACCAAGCCCCCTTTACTGCTTTTTCTTGTGAGAAACCTCCCCATCCTGTTAGGGATACATCTGTGGTGATTGTCATGCAGGGAGGGGGATCTACGAGGGGACAAGGAGGAGAAGTGGGAAGACTGTTCCATTTGAACAGCTTTTACATTCCTGGAGAGATAAATGGTGTCTGCCCAGAAATATAGGGTGTGAATCGATGTTCGTAAAAGGCATTGCAATTCTTTGCATAATAGTGGAACGTGACAAAACCCCAGAGACATTGCTATTATTTTCCCAATGATTGTTGCTAAGGTGCGGAGGGTCATACTGTGCTTTTGGGAAGTTTTTTAATGTAGTCTTTTGTGTCCAGCAATTTCTGTTGCGGAATGGCTAGAGTGAAAGAATATGTGTCTAAGTCGAACTCTAAAAAGGTGATGGACTTTGTGGGAGTCAGTACAGACTTTGGGATATTTAGCATGAAACCCAGGTTTGATAAAAGAGGGTTAAATCCTTAAATCCTTGTGCTTTAAAAGGGTATCATGGTCTGCATGTACCAAAAGTATGTAGTCTAAGTATATTATACATTAAACTCCTTGTTGGCGCATGTGAGACATTACCGCTTACATCATCCTCGTATAGGTGTAGGGGGCAGTGGAAAGGCCAAAACCATTACTTTCCACTGATGCAGGCTGTCTCTCCAATAGAACCCAAGGAGACATCTGTGATTTGGGTGTATTGATATAGAGTGGAAAGCTCTTTTAGGTCTATTTTTACACAACCGCAGTCTTCGTGAGAAGGTAAGGAATGTCTGGAATGCCTTCCATGTGAAACCTCTTTTTATTTTTAAATATCGATTCAAAGCTTTGACAATTAGGAATGGTTTTAAAGAACCATCCTGCTTTTTTATAGGAAATAAATGGCTGATCCAGCCTTTTACTGCTGGGTTTGCCAATTCTATCTTCCCTTGTTGTAGGGCCAGAGGGCCTGATTCAGAGCCGCTCGCTAGATGCAGCCGCTCGCTCCCAGCATATGTAAATCCACCGCACACCCAGCAAGGCAGGCGCTCGCACGGCAAGGCATTAGCATGCCCACTATGTCTTGGCGAGCGATCACCTTGTGTATGCAGACGCCCACCAGCCATACATAAGATGCCCACTTGCGCACATCATCTCCAGGAAGAGCATTAAAACACTGGTATATCGAGCACCATTGGATGTGCTCGCAGCGCTTGAGGTTGACTATACCTTTCCGCAAGCGCTGCGATCACTTCAGTGTGAAATACAACCAGGTGATGTGTTCTATGATGCTGCCTTTTAATTATGCACGCCTATGAAACGGCATTAACATTCTCAGGCACATTTGCATTCGCACCTCTACTCCCCCATTTCCAGTGGCCTGCCCCTGTTACCACCCACAAACGGCCTCTCCTGTCACTCATTCCACTGGGCTGTCTTTGCTTGGTGAGCGAGCGCTTCCCGATTGCTCAGACTAGTTTGCGCAAGCGCACTACGATGCATATGCATGCGCATTTGCATAAGATTGGCCAGGAACGAGCGAGCAGCAGCTTGCGAGAGGGTCTGAATCTGGTCCAGAGTCAGTACATCATCCAACAGAGGACTGAAACTCCTTGAACAAAGAGTATGAAATGCCTGGTGAGGGAAACGGAGTAAAGAGAGGTTTAATCCTGACTGGATTATTTTCAGCAACCACTTGTCTGTGGTAATCTGTTGCCACTCCGCGTATGATTATTTTAGGATTTTGTGGTGAAGAGCGCATGTGTGTGGACTTACCATAACCGCAGCCTCATCTGGCATTGTTCCATGAGCCTGAGTTTGATTCTCAAGGGATATCATGGGATCTCTGCATGAAACATCTCTCTGAGCTCTCCTTGTGCTTTGAAAGTTTCGGGTCAGACCCGTGGCTCTCGAAGTCTAACCCCTTGAAGAAAGGGCCTCCTAAGAGGCTCATTGGCTTGCTTAATGTCAGAAAAGGATTTCCTAGCTTTGTGGCATGTTTTTACCTCCTCTATAAACTGCGGGCCAAAGAGGTTGGCTTCTGTAAAGTTACCATAGGTATATCCACTGCACTGGAGTGTAGATATTTTGCTTCATTGCTTTACCTCTCATCAAACACATCACAATATAACAGTAAATAATACTATTTATAGAGTTCAAAAGAGAGGGATGCTACCAAAGATTACAAACATGTAAATCAAATTTGACCAGGGAATGGGGAAAGTGGCAAAAGAATCTTGGGACTACGTGCACTCGGGCAATTTATCAGATATTAAAATGTAACTTTTATTAAATCACATGATAAAATATATTGGTTTATTTTAATTAGCACATGTAAAGCTTAGCAAAATAAAACAGAGATAGGAAAGAATGTGTAAAGAAATAAACAAGTGTTTAAAATATAATGCCGCTGATGTATATGTAAATTTGCATCCAAGATGTTTCTATGCTGTCAACATATAATAACAACTAATTTGGATTGAAATAATGCTGTTCTTGGTATATTTTGTGCAGTTGTTTTGTAATAGACCAGTAATATAATTGTTACAGAGATGCCTCCTGTAATTTGAACACAGTGTTATGATAAAATTGTCACATTAGCTGCAGAGGGATGTCAGGGACCTGACATCCAGCAGGGTCAATGTGCCACCAGGTACGGATATTTCAGTGTAGGTATATAGTGAATTTATCTTTAGGAGATTATCCCTGTATGGCTTGTGTGTAATACACAGCACTCATAGCTAACATGATACAGATTCAGAGTATATGAATCAGATGGAGGCATACACACACCCCGCACTGCACAACTCAGCATGCATTCGGTATGGAATGCCGGCTGCCGTATGACCGGTAGTTCGAATCCCGGCTCCGTATACGGAGTCAATTGATATAGTGTTCACAGCATAAATGTTTATACAATGGTGCAAAACATTCGGGGATAATCTCCTAAAGATCAGTTCACTAAATACCTACACTGAAATACCCGTACCCGGTGGCACATTGACCCTGCTGGATGTCAGCTCCCTGACGGCAATAATTGTAGGAGCCGTGTACTATCATCTCCACTTTCATATACATAGGATTGTATGATCATATAAGAGGTTTTCAATCCACACAGATGACCATCTATTAATGATGGAATAAGGGTAATATTACGTATGATATCAGTGTAGAACACCACTTTATCAGGTGTTCATATTAAGGATAACAGAGTGTTACTGTGACACTAGCTATTGGACACAATGAACATCGTGCAGGTGTAACAATACTTTCTGCGACTAATGTGACAATTTTATTATAACTGTGTTACAATTACAGGAGGAATCTCTGTAACAATTATATTACTGGTCTATTACAAAACAACTGCACAAAATATATGAAGAACAACATTATTTCAATCTAAATTAGTTGTTATTATATGGTGACAGCATAGTAACATTTTGGATGTTAATTTACATAAACATCAGCGGCATTATATTTTAAACACTTGTTTATTTCTTTACACATTCTTTCCTATCTCTGTTTTTATTTTGCTAAGCTTTACATGTGCTAGTTAAAATAAACCAATATATTTTATCATGTGACTTAATAAAAGTTACATTTTAATATCTGATACATTGCCCAAGTGCACCTAGTCCCAAGATTATTTTTCCACTTTCCCCATTCCCTGGTCAAATTTGACTTCTGTAAAGTTAGCAAACTCCATGGATTTGGGAGCAATGTCTGCCAGACCTGCACTAGATAATCACCTAGACCTGCGGATACTGGTGATGTGATTAAATGTTTGCCCTATGATAAGAGTTGTTCTGCTAATAGCCTTAAGTAGAGTGAGCTTAGGTGCCACCAAAGAATCTAGTGTACCTCCCTCTCTCTCTGTTTTGTCCAGTACAAAAAGAATAGGGCCGACTGCATCCACCATTTTGTATTGGATCTTTCTTAACATACAATCCGTGGGGCCATTGTGTCTTTTCTACCCCACTATAGAGGCCAAAGCTGGGTCAATGTTAGGGGCAAATAGAGCAGGCACTGTACGTCTGGCAACCCCGCATAGGAACACAGGACTAGTTCATCTTCCTTAATAAGGGCTGTTCTAAAGGCGAGCTAAGCAATTTTTTGTACCTCCGAATTGCTCTTTAGGGGCCAGTGTGTGGTATATAATTTTGATGGGGGGTTCACCTAGCTAAAGCCACTCTGGCCATCTGCAGCTCACTAAAATCTTCACAGTGGGAAGAGGCAGAGGTTCTCATTATCTCCTCTGACTCCCAGTCTACAGAGGGCGGCTGGCCAAAATCACTAGAGGGTGTGGCTGTTTGATAGGTGACCTCTTATATAGACTGCCGGTCCCTACATGCTGCCAGCTATGGACAGATAGATTATGTCAGCTATGGGCAGTATTGTGCTTGCTCCGAGCACTAGAATGTTGCCTGCTACATGCAATCCAGGGAATGGGGGAATATCACCTGAGCAGGTGGCCCTGGGATTAAAGTTACTTTTATTTGTATGTGATTTTTTCAGTTCCTGTTGACTTCCTGAACAGGAAGGTGACTTGGCACTTTCATGAGGAAAATGATTTGCCTCAGAGACTGAGGAGTTAGATGTTCCCAAATTTGTGACTGGAACAGACTTTCTCATTTTATATATAATTTCTTCAGTTGAAGAAGATGAGGAAAATAGTGCCCTTTTATGGGCTCTCTTCCTGTAACACTGCCAGCAGCAGAGGACATTCTGAATGAATCTGTCACAGAGACATAAACTGTGTCCTCCATTGTCCACTGACAGAAAAATCTGACCAGCGGTGCCTGCTTACATGCACGTGACCTAACATGCAAGTGACTCGCGCACGCTCCGCTCAGTGTTCAGTGCAGAGGGAGTGAAAATTATTTCACTTTTCCTCTGCCCCAGCGTATTTAGGAGGCTTGCTGTTGCTAAGTGGCGAGCCTCCGGAAGAACAAATGGCCCTTTCTTGCACCTTACAAAAGTGTAAAATGAGATAACGAGTGGCTGTACGGACAGTGTAGGAGACTAATGGGGCATATTGGTGAAATATTTCCCTTGAACATTCTGTAGTGCAGGACAAACGATATTTGGTGTACACACTGAAAGATATCTTTGAAAGATATTTTTCAGTGAGGTCATCCTGCCACATCTTTCAAACAGGCAATTCTTGATGATATCATCCAAATTGGCCTGTATGAATGGACGACCAAAGATATCGTTATTGTCCAGCAGGAGAGCGCACCATTGGTTGTTCACTGCATACACACTGAACGATATGAATGATATATCATTGAACGATATTGTTATCGTTAATATCATTCAAAGATATTGTCTCATGTGTATGCCCCTTTTGTGGCCATGAGCAAAGTATAGGATACTGTTATAGAGTGTTATTAAATTTACAACTTGTATGAATGAATGAAAAATAAAAACCAGCATGTGTATTTCAGCAAATAAAAATGTTCAGAATATGTTGGTGTACATTTAAATGTCTCTATTGTGATTTATAAGAGTGTATATACAAGTATTAAAATTTATGGGAAAAATATTAGCAACTGCCAACTACTAAAACACACTTTTCCATCAATATAACACATCAACATATATCCCAAATCATTAAACATAATTTATCTGCTTTTCAGAGAAAATTGCATGAAAAATTAATTGTCTTTATTGCCCATTTTTCTAACAAAAAGTCGCAGCCATATGTGGATAAAAGTTGCACAGCCTAGTTTGCGGATAATTGAATCTGCCAATTTAAGATGGGTAGGGGTTAAAGTGGGGCGGAACTGCGTTCTGTCAGCGGGTCCTCCCACCTTACCCGGCCTCAGAAACTGTCAGCTGTGGTCTACAGACCTACAGCTGCCAATCTAAATGAGCTTCGCGCTGCTCAAGTTTTTCCGATCTAAGCCTGCTCGGTTGGTCTGCCCTGCCGGCCCTTCCATCTTGCCCGGCTGGCCCACCCTCCTTGCTCGGCTTGCTGCACGGCCCACACTGGACTGACTGACAATAGGACTTGTGAGTACACAGGCAGCCGCAGCTGTGTGTCACTGCCTGAATCAGTGATTAAGTCAGTGTTTGCTTTGTTTGTGATGTCGGGCTCGGCGACTGGCTTCCAGGTTTCTGCTATAACTGCCCCCACCTCTCTGTGTGCTGCACCCCCAGCACTGCCCAGGCAATTTCAATAAATGTGGTGGGTGGGTGGCACTACAATTTTATGACTGATTGATGATTGATTTGACCCGCCACCCGCCCTGCCTTTTCCAGTCCGGTGCCCTAATTGCATTTTATGGCGGCCAGCCGCAAGCGGCATGTCTCTGGACATATGTGACTACCCTTTAGCACTGACGAGTGCGGGGAATGTAAGTTTGTGGTTAGCTAAGGACAGTACGGATGGGGAGAATAGCTGGAAGTGGAGCTGCCGTCAGGTCATTTCGTCTGTCCTACATGACCAGGAGCACAGCAGCAAGTCACTATACACCTTCCCAAGCTTCCATTTACATGTTCTAGGCCAACGCAAGTGCATACCTATCAGTGACATTTGTAGGTTTGCTGGATTATTTTTTTCCAGTGATACATTTGCATCAAGTCAGCTGCTCTAATAACAATACTAAATTGGATATATATCCATGTGAGTTGATTTTGCACAGTTATTGCTGAAAATATCATATCTATAATTACAGTATGTCCTTTAGATTGAAAGCTTTTTAAACTTTATATTCTACATGTTACGTAATTATTAATGGATATTAAATATATTTGTCCAAAAACCATGAGTTGTATTTAGCTTTTTAGTATTGGTGCTCCAATTAAATTAGATGTCGTGTTTGTAGCTGTTTTCAGCTAAAAAAGGGAATTGGCAATTTCTCTTGGGAGCAGCCTCAACCATAAGTGGCGCACTACATTATTTATTACTCTCAACAAGACTTGTAAGTACACAGGCAGACGCAGCTGTGTGTGGCTGCCTGAATTAGTGATTAAGTTAGTGTTTGCTTTGTTTGTGATGTCGGACTCGACGTCTGGCTTCCCGGTTTCTGCTATAACTGCCCACGCCTCTCTGTGTGCCGCCCCCCAGCGGTGCCCAGGCCATATCAATAAATGTGGTGGGTATGCGGCACTACAATTGTATGACTATATGATGATGGATTTGGCCCGCCGCCCACCCTGCCTTTTCCAGTCCAGTGACAGTCCCTCTCCTGTGGCTGGAATGAGACAGCACGATGATGTCATCACACGTCTATCTCTTGCACTGCATTAAGAGGAGCTGTTCTGAGAGGACTGTCATTGTGGACGTTAAGTCCAGCACTCACTGAGCACTGCTGAATGTGTGTGAGGTGAGCACTGAGCAGAGCAGGATAGCTGCTGCATAGGATTTATTTTCTTCTGAATGCAAAGCTGTGTTTGCATGGTAACAGCCTTGTTGAGCTGGTATAATATGAAATACTCTCTGCAGCAGTGCTGCTGCTAGCCTGCTACACTAGAAGATTATGAATATGAAGTTTTTATATTTTATAACATACCTCTGTGTTCTCCCACTGCCCCCTTCCCATCTGTGTGTGTCCACCCTGCTCTCACTGCCCCCCTTCCCACTATGTGTGTTCACCCTGCTCCCACTGCCTCTCCCCCCTCCCCACTGTGTGTACACCCTACTCCCACTGCCCCCTTCCCATCTGTTAGTGTTCACCCTGCTCTCACTGCTCCCCTTCCCACTATGTGTGTTAACCCTGCTCCCACTGCCTCTCCCCCCTCCCCACTGTGTGTGTACACCCTGCTCCCACTGCTCTCCTCTCCTCACTCAGTGTTCACCCTGCTCTCACTGCCTCTCCCCCTCCCCACTGTGTGTACACCCTACTCCCACTGCTCTCCCCTCCCCACTCAGTGTTCACCCTGCTTCTACTGCTCCCCCACCCACTCCTTCCATGGGCATTATGTGTAAAGGGCACTACTGCTGAGGACAGTGTATAAGGGACACTACTGCAGTGGGCAACCACATCTCTAGGACCACTTTAAGCATTGGAGATGGGTAGAGTAATGAAATATAATACCGCATTTTATTGTTATTTTTTAACATACTGTACAATCAGACAATTCCTCATTTGATTTTTGCATTTGCATTCAAATATGCAATAGTGAGCCCATTTTATATATAGTCCAATTAACGTGCAAAATAAAGATACAATAAAATGAGTCTAAAGCTTCAAATAGTACATTACAAAATGACCTGTAACTTAAACAGTTGTATGTATGATATTTTAGTTTTGCACCACTGTACCTACTTGTACAGTTGTATCCTCAAACATCTTTGCTCCAAGCGCGTCATTCAGATGTCCTAGTCATGGCATGTAAATATGTGTGTGGGTGCGCTAAACTGCAAGTTAATCCATGTCATGTACTACACGGCTTAACTGCTGGGTGGCGAATGCTTCACTGATGAAAACTACAGTACTGAATACAATACTGTAGCAGTGGATGGAGATCCATGACAGGTGGATCAATCACATACTGTACACTACTAATTTTCACACAACCATCTTTTTAATAATATTACACAAGAGGTACAATATATGTAAAACAAATGCAGGACTCACACACCGAATGATTTAATCCTTTATTACACACACACTCACACTACTACAGAATACTGTACATACATACGTACTACAGTATACTATAATGACTGTTCCCACATAGTTTTGTCAGCCAATCAGCGGCCGGTGCAACAGAAACTACATTGGCTATTTGATGCATGCGCATCAACATCTGGTGGACATAAAGTTGAATTACACTCTCTGGGTTATCCTATGTCTCAGTACATTTTGATGTGATGCACCATGATGCGAGTTAATACACCAAGCTGCGACACAGCAGGGTGTGAGGATCAGAGCGCACTACATGTCATATGTATGCTACTATAGATGTAAGAGGACACATCTGTATGACACAACATACTTATCTCTACTCTCAGAAGAAGCAGTCTGGAAAATAGAAGTGTGCATAGATTCTCAAGCTCTATTTTCCATGTTATAGATTTGAATACATAAATATGGTACATTGGTATTGAAATACATGTGATTATACTGTACAATTGCAATGATTAATTGTGAATTGAATTGTATCGTGCTTTAGGCAATCACTGTCACTTTTGAGCTTTGATGAAAATCAACCAGCAGTTCAAGCACAGAGAGTAGATTACTGTAACATGTACTATTTCTTTTGCTAGTTATTGAAGAAGGTGGAGTGAAAATGAAGCTCACTGTTATTGACACACCAGGATTTGGGGATCAAATTAATAATGAAAACTGGTGAGTTGCCTCATTTTAAGCTGAATTTTCAGAATAATAATTAATTAAAGTAATATTATTTACAGTATATTTTAAGTATTTACTATGGTATTAGTCAATTAATTCTCTTATGAGTTGAAAGTGGGTTTTACAAACTCTAGTGTAGTTTTGTCCATAGTATACAGTATTACAGTAAGTATACAGTTTCAATGTTCTTATACGTTTTACTGTACTCTATATTGCATGCATTGTATATTAGATACATCCACTTAATATCAGTAAAGTATCCCTATCCTTATGCATTCAGCCTTGAAATTCATGGGACATATTTTAAAGGCAAAACCAGGTTATACTGTATATAAATCTCACTGTAAAATCACCAAACATTTACCAAACTGGAATCTATTACATGACTATAGTTTAAACAATGCACCAGGACTCTTCTCCCGACCCAGTTATGGGGCACCAAGTGCAAATTTCATCTCCCATTTCCCAGAGGTCACACATCATGACTTCTCCTTCAATACGCCTTCAATAATGAGAATTGCTCGCTAGGGGGCCGGTTTCATTTTCAACACCTCTGCATCCAAGGACTGCCCCAGGTGGTCAGGTGGAGCCTCAACAGCACAGCCCCACCTGTTTCTAAGCATTTTGGGGCTGGGGTTAATAAGTAAAGTGGTATTTCCTGTTAGATTGGATACCATTTTCAAGTGGCTGGACTGGTATCTTTTATGGGATGATGTTGAGTTTCTGTGCCGTCTGTTTGCTGAGGGGTTTCCACTCCCAGTTTCTGGTTATGTTCACTTGGGATCTCCTAGGAATCTCAGATTCACCTAGGATCAACCCCATGTGGTGAAAGCCAAGGTTATGAAGGAGGTGAGTCTGGGGTGCGTGGTTGAGCCTTTTGACCATCCTCTTATTCCCAGCCTGGTCCTTTCATCAGTGGGCCTGGTGACCAAGAAGATGCCTGATAATTGTTTCTTTTACCCTATGGGTGATAACCAATGGTAAATCTTGGAGGATCTTTGCAGCGTACACTTTCAATCATTCAACTCAGCACTGGAGTTAGTGCATGCCTGCAGGGCAGGTTCTCTATTGGCCAAGGTGGATATTGTAAATGCCTTCCATCTTCTGCCCTTGAATCCTGATTCTTTCAGGTACATGGGTTTTACGGTTGGCAGATGGGCATTACCTGGAAATGGGCTCCTAATGGATTTTCAATCTTCTTTGAGTGGTTTAGTTCTTTTCTCCATTTGTGCACATGTGTAGATTCTAGGGAATTGGCATTAGCCTATTACCTGGAAGATTTCCTATATGTCGGGCCAGTGGGCTCAGATTTTTGTCCGTGCCTCATCTTTCATTAACAGCCCTCTTCGAGGAAGTTGGAGTCCCTATCACGCAGGACACAACTGAATGCCCCTCTATTGGCTGGTGTACTTGGGTATCGAGCCAATAGAGGGGCATTGGGCATCAGGGGCATCAGACAATGTTTGATTGCTTCAGGAACCATTTCTGCTGGTCTTGGCCACGGGGAGGTTATGCACCATCAAAGGCAATCTTTATTGTGGATCCTTAATTTTTCATTATGGGTAATCCCAATAGGGAAGGTGTTTTGTCACAAGTTGCAGAGGGACTTGGTCGGCCTGCGCTTGTTGCATCATTTTTTGCAGCTCTCGGCCAAACTTAGGCTCAATCTGGTGGTATGGTAAATCTTTCTCATGGAATTCAATGGGATGAGTTTTTGGCCTTCAACTTCCCATAGGAACTCCTGCTTGCAGCTCTTCATGGATGCTGCTGGTTTGTTGAGCTTCGAGACTTTTCTTGATGGCTCTTGGTCACCGGGTTGGGTGCAGATGTGTATTACTGAGAACTTGTTTCTGCTGGAGCTATTTCCCATCATTGTGGCTCTGTAGCTGTGGGGTCAGAGGTTGTGAGACTGTTCAATTGTTTTCTGGTGCGAAAACATAGACATGATGCAAGCAATCAACAATCAGCTTACGTCTTGGCTGCCAGGTCTGTGACTTCTCACTTGATTAGTACTTTGGGCCTGATTCAGCATGGATCGCTATTCTGCTTATCCACACTGCAGTTGCTAATATCAGCAGTGCTATTTAAATGTTTGTATTCACATTGCATTCGCATTCTAACATAAGAACGCCCACTTCCCCTTACTCAAATCCGTATACTAGGGAAACATAGCGAAACCATCGGTAACATCAACTAACATCGGACCCTTATGCACACTTGCACAAGCCCTAACCATATTCAGAAATTGCTAACATCCACGCATGCCATCAGTGCTTTGGCTGCTTATAGCCACGCAGTGGCTAATTTATGCACACCCTTCCAACGGCATTGAAACGCACTGGGACACCTGTGTTCGCCTGACCACCCCCCGTCACCACCCACAAACGGCACTTTCTGTCAATCACTCAGCTCTGGGTCTGCGTAGCCTCTGCAAACACAGTTCCCATTGCAATTGCTAGTTTGCGCACATGCACTGCGATGCATGCGCAGTGCAAATTAATTGACCGATTGCGTGCGTATTAGCAACTGCATTCCTTGCTGAATCAGGGCCTTTGTTGCTTGCAATTCAATGTGCTCTTTACTCATGGGGGTTTGGGCATTATTCCTCATAAGTCAGCTGCATGTAATTAATTCCTTATAGTCTCTGGTTTTAAGTGCACCCCTATTCTGTTTTTTTAGTTTATGGGTTATCACATGCCTGGCATTGAGAACTCAATTTCAAACGTGCTTTCTTGGCAGGATTGGAGTATGTATTGTGAGCTAGCACCATCTGCTGCCTTGGTCAGTAATGTTGATCCCTTTAATTGTTGGCAGATAAATGAGCCGGTATGAAGGGTCCCGCACATCGGTCCGTGGCAACTTGATGAATTATGAGGCTTCATAGCAGCAGTGAGAGCAATGTTTGGAGTTCATCAAGTAAATCCGTAAATCCTTATACTGTAGTATTGTATCCTTCGTTTGGATGCTGTTTGCTGCTGGGAAGTCTTAGGCTTATGTTGCTCAGAGGCTTGTGGACATTTTCTTATTTTTGAAATTGGAGGCTTGTCATGATATCATCAAGGGTTTTTTGGTCCAAAATGCCCTTAGGGGTTGGTCACGTGTAGTCCCTGTGGTGGATGATTGACATTATCCTATTGGTCTTTTGCTTCTTTTGCAGTCACTAGACAGTTTCACAGTTGGTTTGTTTTTCTCCTCATTCAAAGTTTCCTTATTTAGCATCCTGGCCACTAATAAATATATATATATATATATATATATATATATATATATATATATAATGTAACACAGGGTATAAAAATATATTCCATAGATAAAAAACCCATGGAATCATGGAACAAAGACAGAGCATTGCCCAGGCACTCATCACTCAAATCCAAACCCTAACTCCAGGATCCAGGATCTTTCTCTATGGGTTGAAGAAAGTCTACCTTTTGCAGTATTCATTCCTCTAGTGAACCCAAAATTTATTTGCCGGGTCGGTTTATTGGAGATCTCCGGCAATTCCTCATCTTCCACAATAGCTGCAAGTTATATTTCAAGCTCTGTCCTGTTTCCTCTGGGACAGAATCACAATGAGTAGGATTGGTCCTTCTACTCACACAGCATTACAGTCAGTCAATGCCTTTTTTATTGCCATGAGCCTACTGTATGATGACCCTGATAAGCCTGCCTTGGCTGAGTCCAAATTACGTTCCCTAAAACAGGTCAGAAAGCAGTGGAGGACTATTCTTCTGAATTCCACAGATGGGCTACTGAAGCTGGATGGAATGATCCAGTATTGCACAGTCAATCCCGTTTGGGCCTTTCTGATGCTATTAAGGATATCCTCGTCCAACATCCTCCTGTTGACACATTGGACGATCTCATGCAGAAAGCTATTAGGATTTACTGACATCTACGGAAATGTAGACACGAACAAAGTCTTCCCACAAGGTCACCCTGCTCTCTTTCATGGGTTCCGGCTTCAGATCCAGAGGAGCCTATGCAAATTGGGGCATCACGACTGTCACCCGATGAGAGATGCAAAAGACGTTCCCTAGGCCTTTGTCTGTACTGCTGAGACAGGGGGCATATTGTAAACAACTGTCCGCTCAGACCAGTAAACGGCAAGGCCTAAGTGTCAAGGGGGAATTACATTTACGCCTAGTTCCCATTTCCTCCAAAAATTTGGTATTCGTTCCAGTGTTTGTTCAACACCTCAATTTTACTCATGCCACTTCAGCATTTTTGGATAGTGGGACAGCTGGTAATTTTATGGATTTTCATTTCTTTCAAACCATGGGTGTTCCCGCCATTCCTTTAGAACAAGAGATCCTTGACTGCAGACTTGATGGGAGTTTAATTTCGTGTGGTCATATCAAATTCAAAACACCTCCTCTCCGCATTATGGTTGGAGTTCTACACTTGGAAGTACTTTCCTTTTATCTTCTCCAATGTCCTTTGGCCCCAGTCATTCTGGGTCTCCCATTGTTAAGGGATCATAATCCCATCATTGACTGATCCTCCAGAGAGATAATCAAATGGAGTCCTTATTGCCATGTCCACTGCTTGGCTATTCCAGTTGGATCAATTCTTCTTGCGGTTGCTGAACATCTCCCACTATTCCTCTCCAATAGTGCGACTATGATGACGTGTTTTCCAAATAATTGGCAGATGTTCTTCCTCCTCATCGGTCCTATGATTGTGCAATCAACCTGGTTCCCAGTGCTAAATTGCCTAAAGGTCAGTTGTACTCTCTGTCAATACCTGAAGATAAGGCCATGTGAGAATACATTGAGGACACGTTAACTAAAGGGTTCATTCACCCCTCAAAATCACCATTGGGTGCTAGCTTCTTCTTTGTGGAGAAGAAGGATGGGACCCTTCATCCCTGTATTGTCTACAGAGGCCTCAATAACATCACCAAAAAAATTAATATCTGCTACGTTTCATTTCCGTACTATCTGACCAGCTGCACCAAGCTAACATATTTTCAAAATTGACCTTCGAGGAGCTTACAACTTGATTCGTATCAGGAGTGGGGACGAGTGGAAGACTGCCTTCAGTACTCACTTGGGGCATTATGAGTACTTGGTCATGCCCTTTGGACTATCCAATGCCCCGGCAGTCTTCCAGGACCTGATTAATGACATCCCTTGAGATTTTCTAGGGAAGTTTGTCGATGTGTACCAGGACGACATTCTAATTTTTTCCCAATCGATTGACCAACATCATCAGCCCATACGTTTGATCCTTCAAAAATTGTGAGAAAATCATCTGTACGCCAAACTGGAAAAATTTGATTTTGATGTCACCCAGATCTCTTTTTTAGGATATATCATTTCGCCACAAGGATTTGCAATGGATACTGGTAAAGTTGAGGCCATACTGAAGAGGGTCCAGCCAACTTCTCTCAAGGCAATCCAATGATTCCTCGACTTTTACAGTTATTATCGCCTATTCACAAAGTCATTATCCAGCATTGTGGCACCTATTGTGGAACTGACCAAGAAAAGGAGCTGATACCTTAAATAAGTCAGCTGAAGTGGTTCAGTCCTTTGAAACACTCAAGCTTGCGTTTACTCAGGCACCAGTACTCTGTCACCCAGACCCTGATCATCCTTTTATTCTGGAAGTAGACGCGTCTGAAGTGGGAGCCGACACAGAAAGATCCTGTTGATGACAAATTTCACCCCTATGCCTACTTTTCTCACAAATTTACTTCAGCAGAATGTAACTATGATGTGGGAAATCAGGAGTTGCTCGCAATTAAAAGGCATTTTGAGGACTGGAGGCACTGGCTGGAGGGGGCCAAACACAGGTTCACAGTTCTTACTGACCATAAGCACCTTTCCTTCATCCAGTCTGCTAAGAGGTTGAACTCCCAGCAAGCACGTTGGGCACTCTTTTTTACCCGGTTTAAATTTGTCATTTCCTTCCTTCCAGGTTAAAAAAACATCAAAGTGGATGCCCTCTCCAGGAGCTTTGAACCAGTGCAATTGGTAACCAATTTTGATGAACCTATTCTTCTGGACAAATTCTTCCACCGTGCAATCACCCAAAATTTGTCCGAACTCGTTCGTGACTGTCAGTCAGAGGCACATCCGGAAAGACCTGCTGGTCTTCTTTTAGTTTCAAAGAGGTTTAGAAGATATATTCTATTAAATTTTCACTCCCGCCGAGCTTATGGTCACCCAGGAATCGGAAAAAACTTGGAATTGCTTTCCCATTCGGTTTGGTGGCCTTCTTTGTCCAAAGATGTGAAAGAGTTCATGCTGGCATGTGAAGTCTGTGCCTGGAACAAGACGCCTCAGACAGGTCCTTCAGGTCTTCTGCTTCCTCACATCGCCATGAATTTCATAGTCAATCTTCCAGTTTATGATCGATGTTCCGTGATCTGGAAGGTGGTGGATCATTTTATTAAAATGGTGCACTTTGTACCTTTGCCCAAGTTACCCTCTGCTAAAGAACTTGCTGATCTATTACTTCAACATGTCTTCTGTCTGCATGGTTTACCCAGGGATATTGTCTTGAATCATGGACACAGTTTGTGGCACTGTTCTGGAGGTCCTTCTACACTTCCTTGGGCATTGACATCAGACTTTCTTCTGGATACCATCTGTAGTCCAATGGGCAAACTGAGCAAGTCAACCAGTGTCTGGAACAATACTTAGGTTGCTAAATATCCAAGTGTCCCATCTGCCATTTGCTGAATTCACGTTTAACAAGTCATGTCATTCTGCATCTTCAGTTTTTCTGCATCACCGGCCAACATCCCAGAGCCAATTCTTTTGATTCTGGATTTTCTATGTCACCCTCTGTTTCTCGACTCCGTCACATCTGGATCAAGGTCCATCAAAGCCTTCGGAAGGTCTCTCTTAGCTCCAAGAAGGCCGTGGACAAACACCGGAGATCGTGTAAGTTTAAGAAGGGTGATCTGGTTTGGCTCTCCACAAAGTATATTAAGCTGCACCAGCCCACTCAGAAGTTGGGCCCAAGGTTCATTGGTCCATTCACATAATTTCACAGGTAAACCCAGTAGCCTTTAAACTTCTGCTATCCAAGTCTCTCTGCATTAATAACACCTTTCATTGTTTATTGTTCAAACCAGTCTTCAGGTCCGACAAGTTTAAGTCTAAATTCCCATCTAGGCCTGCCTCAGTTCTGGTCCAAGGTCAACAGGAGTTTGTAGTAGAAAAGATCTTGGACTCTAAGATTTCCAGGGGTCAGCTGTATTTCTTGGTCCATTTGAAGGACTATGGTCCAGAAGACCTAAAAGGTCACTGCATGCTCCCAGGCTGAAGAGACTCTTCTTCCTAGAATTCCCAAGCAAACCAGGTTCTGGGGGTTCTTTAACCCCACGTCAAGGGGGGGTACTGTTACAAGTTGCGGTCACAACTTGTCTCCTTCAAGCAGATTACCCAGTCAGGACGGGGTTACTCAGAAAGTGATGTATCATCCTCAGTGCAGCATGATTGGTCCGTCCTCCTATTTGTACACACTGGACTTTTGCCACCTCGCTGACTGTAGTGTTCCTGTGGGTTCACTTGGCTCAGTGGCACTAGCAGTTTCCTGACGACTCTGCTGGAAAGATCTCTGTCTCCTCTGTGTTGTCTCCTAGCTGCCTCCGGCTCTTGTGGCCTCTCCAACGGCTCCCTAGCCACACCATCAACTCCCACATGGTGCTCCGGCTTCCTTATCCCACCTGCGGCTTCCTAGCTGCACCGGCCCTCCAAACCAAATCAGCATTCTCAGCAGGTCAGTGGTTGCTAATTTGTACACAAACTTGTACACAAATTTGTACACAAACTTGTACTCTAATTTATGTATTGTCCATCAGGACTTTGGATGCTAGTTTGTACCAACCTGTACACAAACTTGAACTCAAAGCTATGTATTTTCTGTCAGGACTGTGGATGCTAATTTGTACACAAACCAGTACACAAACTTGCACTCAAATCTATGTATTGTCCATCAGGACTTTGGACGCTAACTTGTACACAAAATTTGTACACAAACTTGGACACATATATTGTACATAGATACAACAAGGAAAAAGAAAAAGAGGTAGTATATCGGTGCACAAGTTGATTGGTTACAAATACTGAAAACATAACTTTTATTAGATATATATTATAATATATATCACCCCTCTAGGGAAATAAAGCGGCAAAGTATTAAAATATATAGAGAAAGAAGAAATTAGAATTAAAATTAAACTGAGGGTCTTCTTTTTAATTAATCAATATCTTCTAGTGAGAAGATCAACTATCTCATCTGTGATCAGATATAGTTTAAATTATTCATCTGTTATAGATCCATATCTTGGATCTCCTATGTGAACTCCCACAGTATATAATTTGTATAATCTATAAAATTTGTAGATTATACTCCAAATGTTGCAGATTCAGCTGCGTCTATAATATCGGCACCTTCATATCAATTAACATTTACAAATTATATTCAAAACATCGATGTTATGCCGATTAAATTATTGGTCCAATTATCGCTATACTAATGTTTGGGTTGCCTCTATAAATAGGCAAATAAATCCTTGATGTTGCGCAACGCTTGTACGTCGATTTTTACCTGCAGATTATATTACTGCAGTCAAAAAAAAAAACACTACAGCCACTTTATCATAAATCTCGATAAATAGCAGTATTCAATTTGAATCTCAATATTACAGATTCAGTTGTTGAAATATCAGCAGCTTTGTATCTTATATAGTATCAGCCGTTTACTATCAATTATCGTTTGAGAGTTGTATAGCTGAAATCAAAAAATCGATGTTATGCCCATTAAATCATTGGTCCAATCATCACTTTATTGGTATTAAGATTACCTTTATGTATAGGCGAATATGTCCCTGATATTTAAATATCTTTATAGAGCTGCTTCTATACTATCTGCAACTTTATATCACTTAAACATTTACAGGTTATATTGCCAGATTCAAAACATCGATGTTATACCGAATATATCAATGAACCACTCATCACTATACTGATATTAAGGTTGCCTCTGTATGTAGGCAAATAGATCCCTAAAAATGAGCAACATTGATACATCGATTCATCTCTGCAGATCAATATGTTACTTCTATGTAGCATTATTGATTTTGCTCCTCCATGTGAATTACTACTACCTCAAACTATAAGTCCAGGTAGCCGCCTAAATACAGGTGAACGTATCCCATTTCTAAGGGAACAATGGGCAGTTGTTACTGGCAGAAGATCTTGCTAGCCTGGTTCTAGACTTTTCACATGGAGTAGGCACTGGATATCATAACAGTGCCGGGTTGATTATGTAAAGTGTGGTGCATGTAAAGAGTAAAAAATATTGTCTTTTGCTATGGAACTACAGGTCCCAGCAAGCCTCCCCCGCATGCTGGTACTTGGAGAACCACAAGTACCAGCATGCGGGGCATTACGGGGCCTGCTGCTACCTGTAGTTAACAGCAAAAGCAATATTTAAAAAACACAGAACACACACCTTAAGAAAGTTAAGAAACACACTCTAAGAAAGTAAAACTTTATTAACACACAGTACATGCACACACACATGTACACACACATACTCACACAACACGTACTCACCTGCATGGATCGCGTTCTCTTTGGTCCAAAGTAGGCTTGGCAAAATAAACGTTGTATGTGTGGCGCCAAACTTAAGTCGCGTACACACTAGACGATTTGTCGGCCGCTATGGATGACAATTATATCATTATCGTTCATCATGGCCGCTATCGTCCAGTGTGTATACAGTGAAGGACCAACAATGTATGCTCCCGCGGGTCATTGACGATATCTTTTGTCATCCATTCCTGCAGCCCAATTTGCCCAATGTCATTGACGATTTTATGCAGTGTGTACGAGATGAACGATCAACGATATAGAAGCCACACATGCTTCTGTCTGTAAAAAATTAAAGACAGATGCATGCATGGATTAGGGAGATCTGTGATACATGCATCTGTCTTTAATAAAATAAACACAGATGCAGGGATGGATCAGTGAGAACTGTCCGTGCATCTGTTAAAAAAATGAATAAAACTGTTACATTTAAAAAAAAGCAGAATGCCACCCCCCCTCCCTAAAAAATTAACAACCAGTGCTGGGCATTGGATACCCAGTCCTAGTTGTGCTAAATACAGGAGACAAATGACGTAGGGGTCCCCCGTATTAAGAACAATCAGCACTGTGTTATTCAGAACCAGTACTGGTTGCCAAAATACGAGGGACAAACGATGTTGGCGTCCCCCGTACTTTGCGCAACCAGGGATTGGGCTCTGAGCCAGTCCTGTTTCTGGAAATACAGGGAAAAAAATGCATAGGGTTGCCCTGTATTATCCAGAACCAGCACCAGATTTTTTCTAGTGGTGGGTTAATGCCACAGCCAGGGGAGTCCTTTCACAGAATCCCACGCCTAAAGCATCAACCCTGACTGCTAGTCAGCCCAGACTGGGGATCCCTGGGGAGCTGGGGACCCCCCAATATAGGGGTCCCCTTCTCCAGGGCACCCCAGGCTGATAGCCCAGGGCTATCCCTGGTACCCTGTGGGTGCTGGGTTTATTGTGTATAGTGTGGTGCATTTGGTGATAGTAAATATATTGTCTTTTGCTGTGGAACTACAGGACCCAGCAAGCCTCCCCAGCATTCTGGTACTTGGAGAACCACAAGTACCAGAATGCAGTGCATTACTGGTCCGCTGGTACCTGTAGTTCCACAGCAAAGGAAATATTAAAATAAACACGATACACACCGTTGAAAGTAAAAGTTTATTACACACACTATCTCACATACTCACCTATGTATCCCTGACGCCATCACATCCCATTGTCCAGTAGGAATCCATAGGGTACCTGTAATAAAAAAAAAATCCATACTCACCTCCTCCTATGCGGGGATCACATCCTCTTCATTCCATGTAGGTATCCAGGGTCTTGGCAAAAAAAAAATGCAAATACGTGAACCCACGAACTTAGTACTGTCCTCTAAGAACACTGCTACCCGACTGATGGCTCTGCTGCGGGATTTCACTATAGAAATCCCAGTGTGGAGCGCTCATTGGCTGAGAGATTCGAGCCTTCTGCCTCTCAGCCAATGAGCGGTTCTCACCATTGACTTTAATGGAAAGAACCGCAAAAGTAACTTAAGGTTACTTTCGTACCCATTTCAAAAAATTTGAAATTCAAAGATGGCTGC